>OX336344.1:16427647-17705504 GCA_946902875.1 Nematopogon swammerdamellus | reverse complement strand
GGTATATTAATTAACTATTAATTGCACAGAGTTTAAAGAACCCTGTACTTAGTTATACACCAACGAAATACCCATTCCTTCGTATACTTATCTATGTTCCGTGGTTCCGTGTGAGGGAGTTCGGAAAGTTTGTCTTGCTTGATTTTGTCTGTAAGCTTTTTCCGGCAGACTTCACACTGTGCGGAACTTTTTTCTCACTGCGGTGGATATTCGGGTAGGTTTGTATTTATAGGTTGTTGAGGATTTATTATTTTTTATTATCTTCGTAAGGTCCTCGGTGTTCGTAAGAGTCTAATCAGGATGATTATATATTATGATGTAAGTACTTAGGTACGGTACCTGAAATTTTGTCAGCCGCTCGGTGGAGCTGTCAGCCTCGGTAGCTCTGTGGTTATGGATCGACGTTCCATCGTGAAGTTAAGCACACTCGGACGCGATCAGAATTTGGATTGGTTAACGTTCGACAGTTGAAGTCGAAACCGAGAAATAAATCGCCTTAATAATTTAATTGTATTCATACATTTCCGTAAACGTTAATTTTTTTCGCCCCATGCGATTACATTTTGGAAGCCATCTTCAGTCAGTTCCCTAAACCTGCAAGAGGTAAACTGTCCATAGACATAATACCTATTAACCGGTTTAACATGCATTTCATACATTCGACCTGGCTATAACACTCTGCCGGCAAGCAGTTAAGCGCCGGGTGGCCGAGTCGTTTGGGCATCGGCTTCTCATGCGAGAGGTCCGAGGTTCGAATCCGGTCGGCGTGTACCAATGAGTTTTTTCTGACGAAAAAATTTACATGCACCTGCTGCTTCACAGTTCGGAACCGGTGTAAAACTGTAGGCCCCTTCCCTTGCCCCTTACTATAGGTAGTAGGCTCAAATTGTAGCCGACTGGGTTGGTACCATCATACTGGATGTAAGAAGGCCGCATAGCAGCCTCGGTTGTGTTCTCCTCTAGTCCAGTATAGCCAGCAATCCAGGGAAGTCTCTGGTATGGCACCTACGTTCTCGGAGGTGATATTGGCTGATCGGAGCATGCGCTTTGGCTCAGCCGACTCAGCCACTCATACTGGATTACATACAAAAAAAGTTTATTTCGAGCATGTTTCGACACAGAATACTTAATAGGGTTTCGAGATAAAAGTAGGTATACATGGCGACACTGACACTCGGCACTAATCTTTATTCCGATAAACAATAACACGAGTCAACAATAACGACCAAAACAAAAATTACTTATCTGGTTGTTTTTAAGTCGTGTGACGTACACGTACCGATGTGTTTTGTTTATGTTAGACATATCACATAACATAACATTATACGTGGTTGGGGTCATTCTGATAAGGTCTTCGACGAGGTGATTTTATTTAGCAACTAGCTGTTGCCCGCGGCTTCGCTCGCGTGAAATTCGTATTCCAAAGAAGAATGTAAGTAACTAAGGGCGAGGCCGAAGGCCGAGCTGCGTTAAGGTAATCGATAAACCTTCTCAAAGAAAGTAACTAAGGGCGAGGCCGAAGGCCTAGCTGCTTTCAGGTAAACGATAAACCTTTCTCAAATAAAGGAAGTAAGTAAGGGCGAGGCCGAAGGCCGAGCTGCGTTCAGGAAGACGATAAACCTTCTGGAAGAAGGGAAGGAACTAAGTGCGAGGCCGAAGGCCGAGCTGCGTTTAGGTAAACCAAAAACCCTCTTCCGCCTTCGGGCATCGCCCTTAAAGACTTCCTTTCTTCGATAGAATATAATATCGTTTACTCAATCTATTTATTTCATAAAAATAAAAAAGCAATATTAATAACTAAAGAATTAAAACCTACCTAACAAACATGACTTGGAGCCAATGTGAAAATAGTCCATGGCACTAAGGTGATAGCATCGGGCCTCTTGCCATCCAGCCGGGAATAACCGCGAGGTTCTAGGATGCACGGTATATTTGCCGTCAGAAGCGTGGACTTTATAATAAAATTTAAATTAAATTAACTCAATCTTAATATTAATTAACTTTATTCGAGATGGTTTAGCTTCTTCCTGAACGCAGCTCGGCCTTCGGCCTCGCCCTTAGTTACTTGCTTTCTTCGAGATGGTTTATCATTTGTCAGAACGTAGCTCGGCCTTCGGCCTCGCCTTAGTTACTTACTTACTTTCTTCAAAAATGTTTATCTTCTTCCTGAACGCAGCTCGGCCTACGGCCTCGCCCTTAGTAACTTGCTTTCCTCGAGATGGTTTATGGTCTTCCCGAATAGAGCACGGCCTTCGGCCTCGCCCTTAGTTACTTACTTTCTTCAAGATGGTTTAGATTCTTTCTGAACGCAGCTCGGCCTTCGGCCTGGCCCTTAGTTACTTGCTTTCTTCTCGATGGTTTTTCAATTATCAGAACGTAGCTCGGCCTTCGGCCTCGCCTTAGTTACTTACTTTCTTCAAGATGGTAAGCTTCTTCCTGAACGCAGCTCGGCCTTCGGCCTCGCCCTTAGTTACTTGCTTTCTTCGAGATGGTTTTTCAATTATCCGAACGTAGCTCGGCCTTCGGCCTCGCCTTAGTTACTTACTTTTTTCAAGATGATTTAGCTTCTTCCTGAACGCAGCTCTGCCTGCGGCCTCGCCCATAATTACTTTCATCGAGAAAGAATATCGTTTACGTGAGCGCAGATCCGCCTTCGGGCCCGCCTTTAGTTACTTACTTTCTTTTTTTGAAATACGAATTTCACGCGAGCGAAGCCGCGGGCAACAGATATATAAATTTTATTGCACCTTTGACAGCGACATAACTTCGACTTTCAATTATTTTTTTTATTTATCAAACAATTTGTCACCGGCCAGCTCACGTCGAGATGACAGTTCTCCGTTGTCAACATGACATTTAAAATTGTTTTTTACCATTACTTTGGATTACGTGATTTTTATTATATTTTTTAATTATTATGTTAATCCGGGATATACTCTGTCACTATAAAAAGTTTCGTCAAATTCCGTTTAGTGGTTTTTGCGAGATGCGCGTACAAATAGACATTTTTGCATTTACGATTTTATTATATGTATAGAAAGAATGCATAGATATGTATAGACTATTGTGTTCAATTTATAAAAAAGAAGAACTTGTCATTTTCGTTGTACCTATCTACTTATTTTTAAATTTCGAATGAATATTTTATTCAAATTGTATTTGCTGCCAGTTCTCAAGATATAATTATGTACTTTGGACTACGTGATTTTAAACGCGCAATAATGTTTTTATTATTGTTTAATTTTTTTTTTATTTTTGTTATTTTTTTTTACGTATTATGTTAACCCGACATATAAACTGCCACTATACAAAGTTTCGTCTAATTCCGTTCAGTGGTTTTTGCGTGATGCGCGTACAGACAAACAAACAAACAAACAAACAAAAATTTTAAAAACTGTTCTAAAATGTTCAGTATCTCATTTTAAGCCACCCTGGTTAGTTTTTTTCCGAATACATTCAATGTACAGACTTTCTTACCTTTACGATTTTATTATATGTATAGATTAAATTACATAGGGTGGATATGCCAAATATCGGCCCCCCTCAAGGGTTTTTTCACTTTGAAACTCTGTTGCTGCCACAATTACGGTCTTAAAAATATCGTTAATGCAGTTTTGGGTAGCTTCATTAATCTTTTTTTCGAAAATATATATTTTTGTAAAATAGTTTTACGTAGTTTTTTGGGAAAAAATTGGCAAGCGTTTTAATGCACGAAGGGCGAAAACCCCTAATTCGGGCCGTCTGTGCCCTAATATCGGCCGGATTTTTGCCTAATTCCGGCCGGGTACAGGAGGTTACAAAATAAAACGACAATGTTTGTACAAAATGATTTTTTACTTATTTTTATTTAATAAAAAAAACAGTATGAACTAGATTCAGCCATACTCAAAGTGTGCTCCGCGGAGCCCTAGGGCTCCGCGGAGCCTCTGTAGGGGCTCCGCGAGAATACGAGAAAAAAAAAAATACGCCTCTCTGATTCGATTCAGCTCGGCTGCACAGACGTCACGGCGGCGTCACAGTTTCATACCTCCCATTAAATATTTAATTATTATTTTTCTCTTTTATTATAATATTATGTAAGTAACTGTTACATTGTAATATGATTATTAATAAAGAATGCACAAAAACAAATTTCTGTTTATTTTAGGGCCCCGTCACATATTTCGCTTTCCAAAAGGGTTCCGTCACCAAAAAAGTTTGAGAACCGCTGAACTAAATGAACTGATTCGCTGTCCATACAATAGTAGTGTAATAATAATAATTTAAAAACAAGAAAAATATTTGTTTATTTACGAGAAGTTAAGAGAAATCCATGCCTGAACGTCCATGCCTATTTAAAAAAACCTGTAAATGCTGAGATATAACGGTCTTAAGTTTTTAAATACAACATTTTTGAACCGGTAGGTATTTATAGGATTTTTTGAAAAGGCAATTTCCGGGCATTGATTTCTCTTATTCGATCGTAAATAAACAAATCCTTTTATAAAACAACTTTATATGCTAAGCCTAAAATAATAATTAAAACCATATTTGAGAACAGCCTGTGTATTGCTGTAAAGGTTTGATGGCCGGCCGACATTAGGTTCCCATATAATTCTAATATCGGCCCCTAATTTGAAGAGCAAATAACTCAGGAATTAAGCATTATTCACCCGGCCGTATTTAGGCTACTGGATGCAGGATAAGTAAATCTAGTTAATAGCACTTCAAATTTCAACCTTAGGACGAGCAAATGAAGATGAATTTAATTTTTCAAACGAAATTTATTTGCCCAACATCGGCCCCCGGCTGATAAAAGGAATTATGAAAAATCACCAACCTAACTCCAGCCCCCCGATTTTCTCTAAAATTAGTGAATTTTCTCACAAATAAGTAATCCTAAAACGTAATTTATTTAATCTATTACTAGTATTAAAGATTAAAACCATAAAAATATAGCATCTTACATTCGTAAACTGACTTCTCAAAGATCGGGTCGGCCGTTGTCTTGAGCGTTTTTTGGGAGAAAAGCACTCTTTCGGCCTCGGTGACTACTAATGCTCGTTGTGTGAATTGTAATTGACGTATCGGGGTAATATGATCTTAAAACTTGGAGGATTAACTGGAATTGTGACTCCATTCAAAAGTGTTAGATTGTTTATAGTTTTTTAGTAAAGCCAAGAAAAAATATTTTGGGGGCCGGTATTAGGGGGGGGGGGGGGGGCGGAGTTAGGCGTATCCACCCTACTTGCTATTAATTTGATAAACACAAATCATACAATGTTAAATTTGTCCACATGACTGATTTAACATTGTTTATATCATAAATTTGTCTGTTATTAAAGTAAACTTGGAATTATACCTACATAGTTTAATCGACACACAATGTAGGTAGGTAGGTGTAACAGATTATTTTCACAACCTTCGGCAAAAATGTACCTAAGTAAGTTGCCAGTTAACAAATACATTTTATGGGAATTCTCACTACCTAACCTACAATCGACAAATACCTGCTGGACTATCCGTAGGTGGTGTAAACGACCAAAAGGATCAACCCTTTGTAGTCGACAGAAGAGTCCTTCGAATTGCAAGATTTTTTAATTTTTTTATTTATGGAAACTGAAACGGATGGCTACATCACATACAACATCCGTGATGTCAGCCCATAACACCGGGTGAACTAGGTGCCATGTCAGTGTTTCCCTGATAGTTCCCCTAGATAGATCCCATGTCAGTAATTCTCTAACTAAATCGTTCTTGTGCCGCACTGCAAAGGTGTGGAACGGGCTTCCAGGGAATATCTTTCCCCCCTACAACATTCCACGGATCTTAAATCGCGGGTTAATAGCCTTCCCCGAGCGACATTAGTCCACCTCCAAGCCGGACTGGCCTGGCACCTCCTCAGCGGTGAAATTGGCTGCGCCTGTGTCTTCGACCTCGGGCAGAGCCACTCAGTTCGGACGACCAAAAGGGTCAACCTATTATTCTACGGCCGACTACGCACAAGTTACACGATGTGAATTTAGCTACGCATGCTTACAAGTTTTAGATACATATAGGTAGGTACTTACATACTTTGTACCGTGTGGGGTCGGTACTTAAAAAGAATAGCCCCACTGCATCTCTCCCCGTCGCATGTCGTAAAAGTCGACTAAGGGATAAGAAAATTCGTCAGCCTCGGTAGCTCAGTGGCGCGGTTGGTTAGTCAACTGTTATTAAGCAACGCTGAGCGCGGTCAGTGATTGGATGGGTGACCGCTCGACCGTTGGAGGCTGACCGTGGTTCGGATTCCACGTTAAACTGTAGGTCCCTTCCCTTCTTACCTTACTAGGTGGTAGGGTTTATCCCGGCCGGGTTGGTACCACCGCACTGAACGAAACGTCGGTCGAAACGGCTATGTAAATAGTTCGTGTTTTCCGTCCAGTTTAGTGTAGCCGACATGAAATGAAGGGAAGCACTGACATGGCATCTAGTTCACCCTGTGTTATGGGCTGACATCACGGAAGTTGTAGGTGATGTAGCCAACCGTGTCAGGTTCCATAAAAAAAAAAAAAAAAATTATGGTGGTGAAAAATTGTTTTAAACGCTCCACGCATCTCTAAGCCTTGGCATTTCAACTTCAACTGAGCCTGGCTATTTCAACTTCCTTCCAGCAGCAGCGTCAGAAGGAGCGTTATGCGACAGATTCCCCATACTTTACTTAGATATATGGGTAAACAGATAGAACAGCCTCGATAGCTCAGTGGTGCAGACAGTCGACTGTTGCTATTGATTGTTAAGCATCGCTGGGCGCGGTCAGTACTTCGGTTTAAAGAATCTTTATTATCTCAAAGAACGTGTGGACATTCGCTTATAGAGATTACAAATAGTTACAAAGCAAATAAGTACTAAAAATTAAATTTTAAAACTAAACATATGATATGATAATATAATATACTTGGATGGGTGACCGCTCGACCATTAGAGGCTGACCGTGGTTCGGATTCCACGTAAAACTGAAGGGACCTTCTTACCTTACTAGTAGGTGGTAGGGTTTAACCCGCCCGGGTTGATACCACCGCACTGAATGAAACGTCGGTCGAAACGGCTATGTTAAATAGTTTGTGTTTTCCGTCCAGTTCAGTGTAGCCGGCACGACCGAAGGGAAGCACTGCCATGGCACCTAGTTCACCCGGTGTTATGGGCTGACATAACGGATGTTGTAGGTGATGTAGCCAACCGTGTCAGTTTCCATAAAAAATAAAAAAAATAAAAACTAGTATAATTGGGTAGAGTTAAGCGAAAAGGAACCATGTGACATTTTTTCTCAAAATGAGTTTTTTTTTTTTTTTTTTTATGGAACCTGACACGGTTGGCTACATCACCTACAACATCCGTGATGTTAGCCCATAACACAGGGTGAACTAGGTGCCATGTCAGTGCTTCCCTTCATTTCATGTCGGCTACACTAAACTGGACGGAAAACACGAACTATTTACATAGCCGTTTCGACCGACGTTTCGTTCAGTGCGGTGGTACCAACCCGGCCGGGATAAACCCTACCACCTAGTAAGGTAAGAAGGGAAGGGACCTACAGTTTAACGTGGAATCCGAACCACGGTCAGCCTCCAACGGTCGAGCGGTCACCCATCCAATCACTGACCGCGCTCAGCGTTGCTTAATAACAGTTGACTAACCAACCGCGCCACTGAGCTACCGAGGCTGACGAATTTTCTTATCCCTTAGTCGACTTTTACGACATGCGTCGGGGAGAGATGCAGTGGGGCTATTCTTTTTAAGTACCGACCCCACACGGTACAAATTACAGTTACAGTTACCGGTACAGTTAAATACAAGAGGGGCTAAATAAAGTGCTAAAAAATGTTTTGCATTAAAGAACCATGTTGTTTTGCCACTACAAACCCAGCGAGAGCAAAGGTTCTTTTATGCACAAATATCTATATGTATGAAAAAGCAAGAAAAAGGTCCAGCAAATAGAACCAAATACTTGGCTCTGTTTTATTTTTAAATATTGCTGGTATAAACATAATTTATTGTTATACATTCAAAATAGAACCAAGTACATGGATCTGTTATGCTTATCTCATTTTGTTCCGTTTACAGTAAAATATATGGTCCAAGATGTGAAGAAAAGAACCAAGTAGGTACTTGGTAGTATTATGCATAACCTGATAAGTTTAAATAATTCGGATAATTTACTCGATGACGTAGATGGCTTAAACACTGCAATTTATTTTGAAATAAATCCTGAAGAGCTTGTTTAATGTGAGCTAAACAAACGCTGTGATTTTTATTAGGAGAGGTATCATTAAAGTGTTGTAATATAAATAAATCTAGATTTTTGTATATTATATGAAAATTACACAAGTAAGCCAACCAAGTAAAACGAAATTTTCAAAATAAAATGGTTCCACAATTTAAATAATATTGTTCCTTATTTTATACATTTGTGAATAATCAAATGGAACCATGTACTTGGGTTTATAATGCTTATCAATATTTCATTCTTCTCTATAGAATTTGATAAAAAAATAGAATGGAACCATCTGCACTTTTCAAAATTACAGTGCCTACATAATACAATATTTTGCTTTTTGAGTTCAAAATAGGTGAACATTAATAGTCATCAATTAACTATATATAAATTATAACTTCTGCTCAAAAGAATAAAAATGTATTCAACGTGAACTTTGAAGCTCATTTATAGTGAAGTATGCTAATGTCACATGGTTCCTTTTCATAAATCTCTACCCAATTTAACTGCATGTAGGTAAATTCCAATCACTTAAATTTGAATGACATCAAAAGAATAAGGGGACTGGACTAGGTCATTGCACTCCCTAGACCTAGGCAGCGCTGTTGCCAAATCTCCCCAAACTCACTGCCCATCGAGGTTTTATTACTTTTTTAATTTTTTGTATGAAAAAATAAAATACGGAATTTCGATTTGAGTGATATCTAAGGATTATTTTCTTTTAATAATGAGTACTTTCTATCCCTGAAGTTTCTCAAGCCTATCCTGAAACACCCTGTATATGTCGCTGCCTTTCCGGGCATCTCTGAAATCTCTGGCAGTTCTAGCACTCTCTGACCGAAGTTGTCCCGTCTCCCGCTTCGCCAGTCATCCCGCAACTCTCGTGGGCGAAGCCCGTAGCGACCGCAGCGCCTCGCGCGGCCAGTGGGGGAACTAACCTATCAGCTCAGCTGAAGTAACATTTTGAACACTGCGCGATGGAATGTACTCATGTTAATATTTGTGTAAGGCTAAAACGATTTTTGAGATAAATCTGTGATTAATTTCAAAGTTTAAATAATGTAAAATGAAATAATAAAATAATTAGGAAACATTGAAGACACCTATTTTATGTTTGTTCATAAAATAATAAGTAAATAGTATATTTGAGTATATTTTAAAGTTTTAACGTGTGATCGACTGAAGTGTTGGCGATCAAAATGTTTCCAGAATTGATTAGCATGGCCTGTTTGTTTTTAATTTCCTGTAAAGGTGAGTTTCACGCAAACATGTTTATTTACTTACACAAATTATTATTGATGTGTTGTAACATATAGTTAGTAATGTGTTTTATTTATCTGTTTTTTTTTATTAGGTACCTACTACGACGCTGAAAATTGTTTTACTTCGTGCACGTGAGGTCAAATTAAATGTAAAACAATCTAATTCTTTTTCTCAGGTCGCGCCAAATTGTTGCACCAGAACCATCCATTAAAATGTTGTGTAGTGATTTTCGGCCACAAGGTTGTTTTTATGTTCAATTAAAAATTTGAAAATTTTTTAAATTAAAAATAAAAACAAATTTTATTTTTCGATATGGCACAACGTTCCTGAATGAATATATTGTAATTAGTGATATCAATGGATCTTGAATCTAGAAGGTTTTATCCGACCAAATGTATCTTAGATTCGTTAACTACATAGTTGAACATACATACGTATCCCGACAATCGGGGTAAGCAGATTAATCGGTGTTGTGCTACTCTGGTAAATTACACCACAACACCTACTGCGCTCCTACGCAGCGACGAATTCAAACTATTTTTAAGCAGCTGCTGCATGAGTCGGTGGAAGAACCGTGCCAAATTGAGACGTGGCTATGTTATCGCCTTTTAGCACAGCATCTTTTCCTTATGACTTTTACAACAAATATTTATATCGTTGAACATACCTATATCTATAGTCTAGTGTAGTGTAAGTGCGTGATTAACTCGTGAACGACAACATAAAATTTAACGCGGTTCTCACTAAAAGATGCTCAAAATATTTTGACGGCCTTGATTTTCGCTTGTGGCGCAAAAATATCGCGTCGACGATAATATTATAGCGTGCTCCTCACTCTGATGCGGGAAAATATACTGAAGTGTAGCTCGAACTGCCTAGATTTGTCAGCCTCGGTAGCTCAGTGGTGCGGTCGGTCGACTATTGTTAAGCAACCCTGAGTGCGGTCAGTACTTGTATGGGTGACCGCTCGACCGTTGGAGGCTGACCGTGGTTCGGATTCCACGTAAAACTGTAGGTCCCTTCCCTTCCCTTACCTTAGGTGGAAGGGTTTATTTCGGCCGGGTTGATACCACCGCACTGATTGAAAGTTGAAACGTCGGTCGAAACGGCTATGTAAGTAGTTCGTGTTTTCCGTCTAGTTCAGTGTAGCCGACATAAAATGAAGGGAAGCACTGACATGGCACCTAGTTCACCCGGTGTTATGGGCTGGCATCACGGATGTTGTAGGTGATGTAACCAACCGTGTCAGTTTCCACAAAAAAAAACTAACACGGTTGACTGAAAGAAATCGTATTAAGCAATTGCTCCATGGTTCGTACTTCGGATTCCATGTAAAAATGTAGGTCCACCGGGTTGACTGGAGAAAATTGCCCAAGGCAATAAGTCCGCCCTTTCCACTTATTAAGTGGCGTAAAGTGTATATTATATATAACTCTATGCAAATAAGCGAGAGTGAGGAAGGATGCGCAATCGCACGCGTATGTAGGTAACTTCACAGCGGTAAAGGAAGATGGCGCGCAGTTTAGAGTACGCACGTAGGACCATAGAAGTAAGATTCCAAGAAATGGCATTGCATAGACTTACCTTGTTACAAACATGATCGGCATGCATACCATTTGCAGTCAGTCAGTCAGTCAGCGTGTAAGCGTCCACTGCTGGACATACGCCTCTCCAATTTTCCTCCAGTCCTCTCGGCCTTCAGCGATACGGAACCACTGCTTTCCGCCGACGTACTTGATGTCGTCATCCCACCTGGCGGGTGGTCCTCCCACACTCCGTTTTCCTGTCCAAGGCCGCCAGTGTAGGACACGGTTACTCCAACGGTCATCGTCTCTTCGGCTAACGTGCCCAGTCCACTGCCACTTGAGCTTAGCCACCCGGTGGGTGCGTCGGCGGATTGCCTCGTTACGCACCATATCACGTAGCGATATTCCCAGCATGGCTCGCTCCATTGCTCGCTGGGCAACTTTCAACCTTTGGACAACAGCGACCGTCAGAGTCCACGTTTCACACCCGTACGTCATATCATAACCGGGAGTACACACTGGTCATATATGCGGGTCTTTAAATTTTACGGAAGGTCAGACCTCAGGACGAATTTTGCAGTAGACAGACAATACGTGAGTAAACAAGCGCGATAGAGATTACATATTTGCAATTTCATCTCTCACTCACAAGTGCACTTTCCTTGTACATCACAGTCAGTGCCCCTTCAAACGCAGTGCCACCAAAATATTGGGAAATGAATGGCTCGTGATAGATAAACCTTTCTCATACATGAATGGCACCTGTCAGGCCGGCATGGCATTCGCAAACCCCGCATACGACCGACTGTCCATGGGCGTCGTTAGACATCTTATGGTTGGCTCGGCGCCACACGTCGCACCTTCAATAATAAAAACATCACTCCCGAAAATTTATCGACCAAAGGAGCTTATAAGCTGGTCTCACAATGACTTATGCTTGTGTTAAGTATATGTCTCACCTTATCGTCTTATGTCTTTAGCAAAATAATTTTAATGAATCAAATTAATTTAATTTTCGCATGCTAATTCGAAAGTTAACGCACATTTATTTTACACACTCGAGAAGCAATTTGAACTTTCATTAAGCACAAATGATTTATTGGAATTCGTTCGTGCTTTTCAAAACATTCGGTCTGAAAACTCTCTCGGGGTTGCCTTACAAAAAGTTAGTGATGCTTTTTCGTGGTGAGGATTTTCGTATTATATTTCGTGTGACGAATCAGGACTACAACGCTTTTATTTTGTGTTAAATATTTTTAAGATTTTATATTTGAATAAGTGTGTGTTTATTTCTGTTAGAGTAGGTACCTATGTTTAGTTAGAAATTTAATAATTTATATGATAAGTTGATGAAGAAACTGACACGGTTGCCTACATAACCTACAACATCCGTGATGTCAGCCCATAAAATCGGGTGGACTAGGTGCCATGTAAGTGCTTCCCTTCATTTCGTTAAGTGTATTAAATATTAAAATGTAGTTTTTGTTGTCGTTGTCGTTAAGTGTAATATATATATGCGTATTTCTATAATATTCGCTTTTAGTCTATCATATTTATTTACAGTTTAATACATCGCTACAAAATATTCCTTCTTTGTTGTGTACTTCTCCCACATCCCCAAGATTAGCTAGAATGGAATGTCGTAAGGAATTATTCTCACCTATTGTACTTAATTTTATGGTTAATTAAATTTTCAAAATCCCTCAAAATTTTATTAGGTATCAAAAATAAAAAATGTGTACATGACCTTTGCAAATGTTTTTTTTAGATTGCTTTTTTTTCTTCAAATACTTAATAGGTTATCATAATCGTTTTAAAGCGAAGAAAAAACAACTCCTCAGAAAAACCCAAAGCGCCTCGGCTCCGCAAATAGTTCCCGCATAAACAAATTGTATTATATTCTCCTCAATATAACTTTTCTAAGACCCTCCTCGAGGCCGAATGTTTTGAACTTCCTTCCGCTCAAGTTTTATTATTTCTCCCGCCCGTATCTCAACATGAATATGTCTTGTGTGTCTCCGGCCATCGAGACATGAGCCCCGAGAAGAGGCGCGCCGTTTGTTAAAGTGTCGCGGCGTCGCAGACAGCGCCTTCAAATGTACGCCCTGTCCACGTATACGTAACTTACCGTCTGTTTCCCAATAGGGTAGACTAGAGAGAGCTCATGTGACACTGTCTCACGTACGAGTAAAGCAACTTCTCTCTCTTAGGAAGGCGGTAAGAGAGTGCTGGGGTGCGATAAATACCCCTCACCTTTTGAGTAAATACATTTTCACCAGTCACCAACAACTGCTCTGTATCTATAATTAAAAAATATACAGATAGTCGGCACATTATAATAAGGTTGGGTGCAACGCTGGGTGCGGTCAGTACTTGGATGGGTGACCGCTGACCGTTGGAGGCTGACCGAGGTTCGGATTCCTCGTAAAACTGTAGGTCCCTTCCCTCCTAATCTTACTTTGGTTGATACCACCGCACTGAATGAAACGTCGGTCGAAACGGGTATGTAAATAGTTTGTGTTTTCCGACCAGTTCAGTGTAGCCGGCACGATCAAAGGGGGAAGCACTGACATGGCACCTAGTTCACCCGGTGTTATTATGGGCTGTCATCACGGACGTTGTAGGTGATGTAGCCAACCGTGTCAGTTTCCATAAAAAAAAAGGTATTCAAACTGAAGGTACTTACTTCACTAAACACAAAACTAATATCATAAATTAATAATATGCATGTATAGACAAGAAAAAAAAATTTTTTTTTTATTTTTTTTTTTAAAACCGCAACACTTTTTTGACAAAATTGTAATTAGTATTGTATATAACAAGTATTGTTTTTACACATTTTACAATATTTTAATGAATAAAGAATTGTCTATGTACAAGGTTTTTAGGTGACGCCTCTTGTTAAATCATATTTCGTTTGACACCGACAATGAATGAGTGGTGGTAAGGCACGCACAAGCTTCAAAGCATAATATCTATAATTCCTTTTGTGACAGGCAAGGGTTCGATTCCGATTGGCACGCACAGCTTTCTTTCTCATTCTGAATTTCCTAAGTCCATATACCTACGCCATGAAGACTATAGTGGTTACGGGTTTCGGTTTTTGAAAATTGTATTTAGATATCTTGCCTAACCTTACAAAATCTATAATTCTTTATCTCGTCTATTTCCCGTATCGTACCGCCCCACTGCATTTCTCCCTGTGCATGCCGTAAAAGGCGACGAAAAGGGATATAAGCAAAAGGTGCCGTGCTAAAGGGCGAAAGGGTAGCCACCTTTCCCCTTGGCACAGTCCATCCGGGTCACGCAGCGGGTGGGTCTTCGTGCCTTACTTGCTTCTTGATAGTTATCTTGTCCTAATACATCGCTAAACGTGGTGGTCGGTGGTGTGCTGTAATTTACAAGATTACTTGCAGCACAACACCGATTACTCTGCTTATTCCCTATTCTCGGGATACAGCGTGTGGTATGTATGTATATAATTACATCACTCCCTACAACATGGGCAGAGAGGTAGATTCGAAAGTGATCTAAGTCAGAAAAATCTTAGGTCTAAGTCAGGTATTATGATTTTTGGTCTGACATACATAGACTAAATATCGGAAGGGCTGGATGAAAATTGGAGAGGCGTATGTCCAGCAGTGGACAGATACTCGCTGACTGACTGGTTGGTTAGGTTAGGTTAGGTTAGGTTAGGTTAGGTTTTCTCATCATCATCAGCCTGTATCGGTCCACTGCTGAACATAGGCCTCTCCCAAGGCACGCCACCACACGCGGGTCTAACTTACTATTACCTAAAATGCCTGTTTTTCTTTTCGGAATTAGATCTAGGCACTTCTAAGCATAGAAAGTATAGCATACGTCAGCATAATATGCGGGTGAGGTACTCAACATTTGTCACAAGACTGGCCGCAAGATGATTGATGAACATAACCAGGGGTAGGTACTCAATCATGACGCTTAGAAATATTTGCGCCCAAAGCGCCTTCCATATAGAATAAGTGTCATTCAGGTTGATTCTTTGAGAAATGCTCTAGTCTAGGGAATAGCTTTTTATGTTACACCAGAGAATTCCTTCGATCATAAAAAATATAGAACAATTTTTTCCGTCTACCGAGAATTCAGAATGTGACAGTTTCTGTCATACATTGCATATTTTTTTGTTCCTTAATCATACGTAGGTACTTAGTACATATGCGTAGATGTATGTGCCTATTTGTGTATTTAATGTGTAAGCATGCTATTAAAAAATCGTTAATTTCGTATCACCCATCAAATTTGCTCAAGCCCAGGCGTGATGGCGTCATTTTATTAAACGGTTTTATTTAGCTTGACTCCGTATATTTGTTTGTTTTTAAACGGTTTTATTTAGCTTGACTCCGTATATTTGTTTGTTTGTTACTATCTTTGTTTCAAATCTTGCGACAACTTTTTCAACTACTTCTACTGAACCGATTTTTATGAAACTTTGCACACACATTGAGTTTTCGTGACAATACAATATTATGATAATTTCAACTTGGTAACGAGGGTCTGATGATGGAGTCAGGAGGTGGACAGTGGAACTCTTCAACCGTTACTAGTAACCCCCTCGAGTTTGGGCTCATTTGGTTGGTTTGGACGAGTGTCCCATAGTTCTACCAATACACTTGGTGACGAGGGTCTGATGATGGAGTCAGGAGGTGTACAGTGGAACTCTTCAACTGTTACTAGTAACCCCCTCGAGTTTGGGCTCATTTGCTTGGTTTGGACGAGTGTCCCATACTTCTACCAATACACTTGGTGACGAGGGTCTGATGATGGAGTCAGGAGGTGTACAGTGGAACTCTTCAACCGTTACTTGTAACCCCCTCGAGTTTGGGCTCAATGGTTTGTTTGGACGAGTGTCCTATACTTCTACCAATACACTTGGTGACGAGAGTCTGATGATGGAGTCAGGAGGTGGACAGTGGAACTCTTCAACCGTTACTAGTAACCCCCTCGGGTTTGGGCTCATTTGGTTGGTTTGAATGAGTGTCCCATACTTTGACCAATGCACTTGGTGACGAGGGTCTGATGATGGAGTCAGGAGGTGTACAGTGGAACTCTTCAACCGTTACTAGTAACCCCCTCGAGTTTGGGCTCATTTGGTTGGTTTGGACGAGTGTCCCATACTTCTACCAATACACTTGGTGACGAGGGTCTGATGATGGAGTCAGGAGGTGTACAGTGGAACTCTTCAACCTTTACTAGTAACCCCCTCGAGTGTGGGCTCATTTAGTTTGTTTGAACGAGTTTCCCATACTTCTACCAATACACTTGCTGACGAGGGTCTGATGATGGAGTCAGGAGGTGTACAGTGGAACTCTTCAACCATTACTAGTAACCCCCTCGAGTTTGGGCTCATATGGTTGGCTTGGACGAGTGTCGCATACTTCTACCAACACACTTGGTGACGAGGGTCTGATGATGGAGTCAGGAGGTGTACAGTGGAACTCTTCAACCGTTACTAGTAACCCCCTCGAGTTTGGGCTCATTTGGTTTGTTTGGACGAGCGTCCCATACTTGTCGAACGCAAATGTATGAAACAGACATACCATCTGTTCAAATTGATTTTGAAAGGGACGGCGGACACCTTATCCATCCTAAAGCCATACAGTTTCCAGAAAAGTTTAATTATGGAACAGCTGAGAGACGGATGTTACCGATAATTTTGTCATGGGCCTCCACTGTCCATAAAATGCAGGGCAGTACTGTTGACCATGCTGTCGTGTATTTGGCCTCCAGACTATTTGAGGAGGGTCAAGCGTATGTTGCATTGAGTCGCGTAAAGTCTTTAGAAGGGCTATGTATTGAGGAGCTTGATTGTGAGAAATTTACAGGTAAGAAACCGAGTAACAAAGATGCAATGAGAGAGTTGGAAAGGATGACGAGTTTGCGTAATGAATGATACGAGCCAAAAATCAAACTAAAAACGAGTAAATAAAAAAATAGGTAAAAAAACTTTTAAGTTAAACGGTTTTATTAAAAAAAAACTAGAAAAAAACAGCTGTACAAAAAACTAGAAAATAATAAGGACACAAGCCTGGGCCTTCTTAAGATTTTACGTCTGGGTAAGAAATCGTGCAATACTAGCGTGCTGTCTTCTCATGTCGGATGCCAAAGGGCACATTGTGTCGCTGCGTCAGCGGATTAAGTAATAAATTGAGACTTTTAACAGACTAATATAAAAACGTGGGGCGTATAATATGCGTAATAAGTAACATGCGCCCCACGTTTTTATATTAGTCTGTTAAAAGTCTCAATTTATTACTTAATCCGCTGACGCAGCGACACAATGTGCCCTTTGGCATCCGACATGAGAAGACAGCACGCTAGTATTGCATGATTTCTTACCCAGACGTAAAATCTTAAGAAGGCCCAGGCTTGTGTCCTTATTATTTTCTAGTTTTTTGTACAGCTGTTTTTTTCTAGTTTTTTTTTAATAAAACCGTTTAACTTATTTTATATGTATATTAAAAATGCATAGGTACCTACGAATTTGCATCAGACGGAATGGAGTCTGTAAAATGTAACATTGAAGAAGATGAATAAATAATGTTAATCTACACATATAACAAAATCGTAAAGGCAAAATAATCTGTACATTGAATATATTAGGAAATAAAAAAGCTGCGACTTAAAATGAGTAACTGAAAACTATGTTAGAATAGTTTTTGAAATTTCTGTCTGTACGCGTATCACGCAAAAGCCACTGACCGGATTTTGACGAATCTTTGTATAGTGACAATGTATACCCCGGAATAACATAATATATTAAAAAAATATTAAAAATAAAATTATTATAACAATTATTGCGCGTTTAAAATTTCATCTCGGTGAAAGTACTCTAAGTAAAGTTAGGATGAGGCCGAATTCCGAGCTGCGTTCAGATAAACGATAAATCTTCTCTAATAAAGTAAGCAACTACGGGCGAGGCCGAAAGCCGAGCTCCGTTCAGGTAAACATTTATACATATTCAGATCTCTACAGTTGCTGTGGATGCATTTACATTTTCTTATAATACACGTCGACACGTTAAAGCAGACGCGGTACCAACTATTAACACAACTCCATCATTTCCGTAGAGTCTTTGCGTAATAAACCTAGAATATTGTGTATCGGAGTTAAGTGTAGGTGAAACATTTGTTGTGGGGCGCATGAATAATGCAGGCCCGGAGCCAGCGAGTCGTCACTCCGCTCATATACACGATCGTAAAACTTTCGGCCTGCCCCCGTTCCCTCTAGGGTTGCTACAGAATTGTAGGCGTTTATACTTTGGTGTGAAATTATAAAGCGGTTTGAAAGTCTCGGAGGGCTAGACGGTTTGCGCTTTATTTCTAACGCTATCCTCTAAATATTTACAACGAAAAGCATATTAAGCAGTATATTATTACAAATAAATATTACAAAGTCAAGTTAGTACTGGAAAAGTAGAACGGAAGTATTTTAAAAATTAATTAGAAATAAATAAAACTAAATAAAATAACGTGCGATCAAAACTATACTGTTTATCCGTACCCCCAAAAGAGGAACGGAACCCTTATAGTATCACTCTCGTGTCTGTCGTGTGCCACAGTTTCTCCGGATCTACTGGACGAAAAAAGATGAAATTTGGTACATAAATATAAATTTTGATGACCAAATCACGGACATATAGCGTAAATTAACGAATTTCTATTATGGAGGACAATCTATAAGGCTAAAAAAAATTCTTCAAGTGCATCATGTGACGTGGATTAAAAGGTCTCGTTATAAGAAATACAAATATATATATAGCGCGATTTTCTCAACCGTTCACTTCGAAAGAATGCGGCGCGCACCCTCCGCTCTCCGCCTCCAACGTACTGATGGGTAATTGCGGTGGCGGCGGAGAGCGGAGGGTGCGCGCCGCATTCTTTCGAAGTGAACGGTTGAGAAAACCGCGCTATATTAATAGATAGAAATACTTTATTGCTTCAAAACATTTTACAGTAACAAACGATAAGTTTTTAATTTACATGAGGGGCGGCAAAATATAAATATTATTTTATAATTTTAAAATGCACAGTTAGATAAAGATATTAAAGAAAATATACGAAAAACGTGCATTCCCCCACCCCCCATTATTTTCGAAACTACTGAGATTAAAATGTTTGATAAAAACATGGAATTAAAGGACAACCTTATAGTTTACAGGAAAAGCTAAACGAACATCTACAGACTGCCACCTACTGCGCCCGTGATGTTAGGCCATACAATATTTGTGACCTAGGCACCATGCCAGTGCTTGCCTCTGATCGTGCCTTAGGTGATAAAACTGAACGGAAAACACAAACGATTTACATACCTAGCCGCTTCCGCCGAACTTTCATACGAGTAGTAAGGTACAGTAGACTGTAGGAAAATTGAAGAGGCGTTTGTCCAGCAGTGGACGTATACGCGCTGTCTGACTGACTGGCCGACTGATTGACTGATAGTAATATGAGGTGCGGGCTTATTCCTTGAATATTATTTCTACCAGTCAATCTTTAGCCAGGGGTTGATGGAGATGCCTACTTAGCGAATATGTTAGTTTTTTGTGGACCATCTCCATTCCGTGGTTATTATTATAAGCAAGTGTTTATTGGTTCATGGATTCATTTTAGGATCTTGTGTAAACATTTTTTTTAATTTTTTTATGGAAACTGACACGGTTGGCTACATCACCTACAAGTCAGCCCATAACACCGGGTGAACTTGGTATTTACATAGCCGTTTCGACGAAGCTTTCATTCAGTGAGGTGGTACCAACCCGGGCAGGATAAACCCTACCATCTAGTAATGTAAGAAGCAAAGGGAGCTACAGTTTTACGTGCAACACCACGCCACGGTCGCCTCCAACGGTCGAGCGGTCACCCATCCAAGGTACTGACCGCGCTACTTAGCGAATATAATTTGTTTATGGACCATCTCCTTTCATTGGTTATTTATTATTATAATTCAGATTTTAAGTGATTATTGGTTCATGAATGAGAGAGAGGTGGCGACCTCTCAATGGAGGGCTATCTTATGCATTTTAGTATCTTGTGTAAATATTTTCCATGACTATCTTTTTGTAATTTTTTTTTTTTGCCATTCCATTCAATGTTACGATAAGGTCGACAAATTCTGCCTAATTCGATTTATTCTAGTTTGATAAACAACAAATATAATATTTTAATAATATAATAATAAATCAATTTGGCAACCCTATGCATTTTCAACTCTCAAAACACTGGCAACAAACATTTGAGTGCATGCTATGGAAATATTCTATGATACCTCCTGACCTAAAACTGTATGACTATTGCACACACTGAAATGATGTACACACTTATTCCATAGTTTGCTCAATAAATGTTTCTTCTAAAAAAAAAAAGAAAACCAAAAATAATATAGGTAGGTCGTGGTTGTTGTGCCCCAGTTCTCGCAACACAGCACCGATTACTCTGCTTATCTCAATCATGAGGATACGTAGCGCAATGATATGTACATAAATGTAATATGAAAAAAAAATATTATAAGAATATAACATTTATTATAATTTAAAATTGTATTTATATATATTTCTAGCTTTTGCCCGCGGCTTCGCTCGAGTGAAATTCGGATTTAAAAAAAAGAAAGTAAGTAAGCCCGCTACCGTACATTTATTTCGGCGCGCGGAACAATTCGGTTTGTATGAGAGCCACATCTGATAATATAAATAATTGATTTCTTGGAAACGGCTCTAACGATTTGGATGAAATTTTGTATTTAGATAATGTGATTTTTTTCAAATTTATTTAGATTGGTGCAGACGTCGAGCGAAGCTCGGTCGCCCAGGTACTAAGTTTTATATAGCTCTGATCACTTTTATTCGAACTCAATTCGAAGTAGGTACCTAACTTAGATATAAAATACGTCATATCCGCGTAAAAAAATCACTTTGAACCGCGCAATCGATTGGAAAATATCACAGAACGCTTTCTGCTTTTGTGCACCTGACGAAGGTGAATCCTCCCGGTCTCGACTCTCCGATTTGGACTAGAATAATAAGTCCTTTGAAAATAAACCCAATGCCCGGGAGACAGCAAGATTCTCGCTCTCAATTATTGGCCGGGTCGCCCGGGATAATAGATGAAGTTTGGTGAATACTCCATCTTCCTATTTAGTACACCTTTCATTTAGTATTTTTCATTTAGTAATTAACAAACTTTTGCCCACGGCTTCTCTCGATTTAAGTTTTTAAAAAAAATGCCCACTCCCTAAATCGGGACCTCAGCTTGCACCAGACAATATTTCAGAGCCAATTTCATCCGCGATGCCAGCCCACACACCTTGGTGAACTAGGTGCCACGTCAGTGCTTCTCTTTGATCGTGCCGGCCACACTGAACTGGACAAGAAATAAACCCTACCACCTGGTAAGGTAAGAAGGGAAGGGACCTACAGTTTTACCGAGCCACGGCCTGCATCAACGGTCGAACGGTCACCCATCCAAGTTCTGATCGAGTACATGTGTGCTTAAGATCACGAACGGCACTCGATTCGTCGCACCACTGAGCTGCGCTAATACCGAAGCTGATCTATTCTATATTTGATTACACCACCACGCCGTATTCCGACAATCGGGGTAAACAGAGTAATCGGTGTTGTGCTACAATTATTCCGGTAAATTAAAGCACAACACCGAACACCACGTTTGTCCAAAGTATTCGGACAAGATAACTCAGATCAGGCAGCAAGTAAGGCCTGCTGCAAGACTCGGTGGAAACACCGTGCCAAGGTGAGGGGCGGCTAGTCTGTCACGGCATCTTGTCCTTATCCCTTAGTCGCTTTTTATGCACGGGGAGAGATGCAGTGGGGCTATTCTTATTAAGTACCGGCCACACATAGTTCTATATTTTATTATAAAATGCAAAATCTGCCCTCGGTCTGTTTGTACGACGTCCGTCCGTCCGTCCGGCTGTCCATATGTCCGCCTGTATGTCTGTATGTCTGCATAGTAAATGTTGAGTAATCACGCTTGTAACAATATTGGAACACTTTGTTGTCTAACCTTACAACCGCCAACGTAACTACGAATGTGTGAGTATAGATAGAGTATAGAGTATAAATAGCTCTTCACAATTTGTGGGCAGACCATGGAAATAAAGGCTCAGAAAAGGCATTGTCAAACATTGCACATACTATATTGCGTACGTCGATAATGACATTTGGTGGGCTTGCACTCCAATGTATACTCGTATTTGCAATGTGCGCGATCAAGTTCGAGTCGAACTCGCTTGGAGAGGGCTCCGTAACATTCCGTTTGCCGTGAGAACTTTATAGGATTTTAGCTTAGGTTTTCCTGTAAACTATAAGAAAGTTTCTATATTCCAATTTTAATTTTTTTCTCAGTAGTTTCGGGGATAAGCGGGAGCTCGATTTTCGTATATTGTCTATATTAATTATCTTTTAAACTATGCATTTGAAAGTTCTAAAAAAAAGTATATTTGTATTTCTTATAACGAACCCTTTCCATTGATAAATAGGTCACATGATGTACTTGAAAAAAAAAACTTTCTAATTTGTCCCCCAAAATTGGCCCCCATAATCGAAACTCGTTCATTTACGCTATACTTCCGTGATTGGGTCGTCAAACTTTAGGTACAAATTTTCATCTCGTCCAGTAGCTTCGGAGAAAATAAGCTGCGACAGACGAACAAATAGACAGACACATGAGTGATCCTATAAGGGTTCCGTTTTTTTTTTCCTGCTTTGAGGTACGGAACACTAAAAATTTACAAAATTTAGTTCTTACGGCAAAAAAACTATTTCGAAGTTTATATCATAAAAAGATTTACTAAGACTATCTTTTGTTGCACCTACCCTGGTTTTTATATGTAAAAAGGGTAGGCTGGCGGAAAATGCCATAGGCATTAAGTACTACCTTCTGTACGACTTTATGTGCAATAAACGTTTTTTGATTTGATTTGATTTGATAAACGGTTATTGAGAAAATAACATTACAAACGCGTGATCGCTTTTCTCTTTCCTTACTTTGTATTATTAGAGAAAATAAACATTCTTTCTTTCTTTCGTTCTTTCTTTCTTTCATTCTTTCTTTCTTTCATACTCGAATAAACAAGTGTGCCAGATATTGACATGAAGCTTCGTCTTTGTGCACCTTTCTTTCATCTTCTCAGTGATGCTGCTTCTACGATTTTTAACTATTCGATTACGACTATGCATGCACAGATAGTAGGCTCTTCACAGTATGTGAGCAGGCTTTATTCGCGCGCCGTGAAGCGAGCCTGTACAATTGTTTCACCTCCAGTCCTTTTTCCAGCGGTTTCAACTTACGCTTGTTCCAGCGGTCACGGTGTACTTTTACATATTTCCTTCGCATTTTACGGTTTTTTTTATTCGTGGCGGTGTTAGGTGCACGCCAACAGTCCTGGTTATTAGGGATACTTTTTTATTTGCAAATTTTTGTTTTTGCTTTATTTTATTTAGACTGTGTGAGCTAGATGCAAATAGGAACAGCGCCATTTTCAATCCCTTTCTTTGAATAACCAGGTACTACCTCTCATTAAACGCCGACGAAAAAAGAGGGGTGTTATCAAAGAGATTTTATGTGTTATATATAAGTTTTACGTGTGTATCTGTGAGGGTGGATTTACGTGTGTATGGGTGTGTCTGTCTGTGGCATCGTAGCTCCCAAACGGATAGACCGATTTGGATGCGGTTTTTTTTATTAGAAAGATGGTTTAATCGGGATGGTTGTTAGCTATGTTTGTAATCAAGTAATTATAAGTAATCAAAACATTAATTATCTTAAAAATTGACCGATTTGCATGCGGTTTTTTTTAAAGCTAGAAATAAAAGTTTAATTACACTTAAAAAAACTTTCGACCCTTACAAAGTCAAAATTAATTACCGTTTACTTACTTAAAGGAGTCGGGGACCGCTAAGTAAATTAAATATACAAACTCAGAGCAACGCGGGAATTTACTTAGCGGTCCCCCGACTCCTTTAAGTAAGTAAACGGGAATAATTTTTGACTTTTTAAGGGTTAGGGGTTTTTTAAATTTGTAATTTAACTTTTTTTTCTATTGGCGGTCTTCGCGTGGAGGTCTTCTATCAAGGTTCGAGTTTCGAAACCGGCCGTGTCGTCGTGTACCAATGAGTCTCTGCAACGTTTGCCTTCTGTGTAAGTTCAGCAGACGAGAACGACTCAACAGATTTAAATGCAATTATACACTTTCGACACAATCACAATTTTAACGCGAGCGGTCGCTCAAACCACTGGCAAAAGCTATGACGTACCGTACAAACATGCGTACAAATGCCTGACTATTCGCCAAATTAATTGAATACGTCGGCTGGACACATACAGATATGTAGCCTAGATAAATATGAACATATATGCATTTCAATTGGATTTCATAATTTGTACAGACATACTTTACTTTGTCAGAATATACGTATAATAACGGGAGTAAATTTTTTTTATTACGCGTTTTTTTTTATTATTTTATTTATTTTCCGTTACGCGAGTTACACGAGTCGTCTTTATCTTGCAGTGTGAGTAGTTAAAATGGTTTTCGTGTATGCATACATATACTTGAAAGTTAAGAATTTTAATTTTTTTATTTGATTTTTTAAAATGTTTGTAAATTTTTCAAAATTGACATATTCCTTTTATACGCCCTATAAGTCATTTTCAATGTACCCGAAGGTCATGTAATGCATGAGATCTGTGAATTTTTTCCGTAGAGTCAAATACCTATATGCATTTACATTTGAAGCTATTGGTTGGTATATAAGTAGAAAGTAGAAAGCCATAGATATATTTGTTCAAACATCAAAGACGCAGTGGTTTACGAAAAAGATTTATGGGGAAAACCCAATTTTTGGTACTGCTGACTCTAGTTCTTTGCGCTACTAGTAGAACCATATTAGATCAGATTCAGATCCACATTTTTTATTAATAATAATTTTTCATATTACAAGTTAATATTTTTTTTTAAATACTACCAATTACATGGCCTTTTATTTATTATCCATTTGAGAAATCATCACGGTCTAATAACTCCCCTGCGGAGTAGTATGCTTTGGTGACCAGAAACTCCTTGAGCTTAGATAAGAAGATACCGGCCGAAGGAGCATTTCGAATAGATTCACTCAGCCTATTCCAGATCGTGGGCCCAATAACAGCTACCGACCTTTCCGATTTTGTAAGACAATGCTTTACAGTACGTAATTGGTCGCGAGATCGAGTCAGGTAGCTGTGACTGACTCCGTTGGTCTGAAACAGGCTGAGCTTACGTCTAACGTACTTACCTAATCTGTAATAGAACTTTATTGTTCTATAGCGATTCATTGTTCTACGTATAACGAATTGTAGCGTCAAGTTATCCGAGACAACATTTTTATTACGTACGTACCTATAAAGATATCTTTTCACTTTACAATCAATCATCTCGGACACCTATATTGTTTTCAAAATTGTATCAATATCATTCTAGTGCATTGGAAATGAAACCCTTTCTCTCGGAAATAAGACGTATTTTTCTTCAATGTACGACCGCTTCTTTCATATCACTGACATCTTTCCCAGAAGAAATCTCAATCCTCCTCCCTTTTATTCCTATCAATTTATCCGTCGGTTTTATGTTACTCTATTCGTGGTGTACTTTGATATTATTTTATGAAATACATTCGCTATGGACGACGCCATTTTTCCTCGGCACTTCTGTTGGGTCAAGTAGGTATATAAGCGTGCATACGGTAAGTCAACATCGGCTGTCGACTTTCGGAAAAAGTAATAATATTTTTGACATTAAAAATGTCTTTTCGATCGCTTCAGCATAGTCCCCGATTTCCAGCGAGAGTGCGAATTCACCCTGTTGTCGTGAGTTTTAAGGCACCGTGAATATTTAGGCTGTCAAATGACGCGTATCGACGAGGGATACAAGATTGTGAAAAAAACAGTTCAGAAAATCTCAAAAAACCGCTTAAAATCGCCGTTTTTAGGGGTTTTAAGAAGGAGACCTTTAAACATACATATTTCTAAATATATATTTTAAACTTTTATATTTTTATATTGTAGATTGACTCTTTTTTTTTATGTAATCCGGTATGGGTGGCTGAGTCAGAGGGGCCAAAGCCGAGGCCAAAGCACATGCTCTGACTAGCCAATATCACTTCCGAGAAGGTAGGTGCCGTACCGGAGACTTCCCTGGATTGCTGGCTATACTGGACTCGAGGCTGCTATGCGGCCATCGTACATCCAGTACGGTGGTACCAACCCAGTCGGCTACAATTTGAGCCTACCACCTAGTAAGGGGCAAGGGAAGGGACCTACAGTTTTACACCGGTTCCGAACGGTGAAGCAGCAGGTGTAGGTATGCACGTAAATTTTTTCGTCAACTCGTGACTCAACACCTGGGGTGTCATAACTTTTTTTTATTTTCCGTTACGCGAGTTACCAGTAGTCTTTATCTTGCAGTGTGAGTAGTTAAAATGGTTTTCGTGTATGCATGTACTTGAAAATTAAGAATTTTTGTTAAAAAAAATGTTTTCACAATTTTTCAAACTTATATTTCTTATATTTAAATACCTACGCCCTAAAAGTAATTTTCAATGTACCCGAAGATCATGGTAATGCATGAGATCTGTGATTTTTTTTTTATCATATTTAGTTTTCGATTTCTGACACATAAACTTAGCTGTTTTCAGGTTTGAATTAAAAATAATATTATAATTTTCATACATCTCGCTACATCGCTAGGTACATCAAAAGATAGACAAAAGAGAAGAAGCAAAACAATTATTCTCCTTATCTCTATTCGTTTGCGAATTTAGTAGAACTATTTATATATACTTATATATATACATTTACATTACATTGTATGTTTAATGTACTAACATTAATTAAGTTGATACAAGTTGCGTATCAAAGTTTGACAAAAACCCTTTAAACCTGATACACCTTAATAAATAAGTTTTTGTAGTCAGAACTCTTAGCAAAATTATTAATCTTGCGAAACGAAACGAGATAGCACAAATTGTGACAGGTTCGAGTGCAGTATAATTGCAATAAGAATGGTCAATATACAATACAATACAATAGAATTAATAATTACATAAGTAAACATGTATGTTTACACTAATTGTAACAAAAAATATACCATAACAAGAAATGACTTGCTATCTTTGTTTACTCCACTAATTAACTTGTTTATTTATGTCTGTTTCTTTGTATAGCAGATTTGGCCTTTCGAAAATACAAGCATTTTCATTAGTGAGAACAGTAAAAACACTCCGCTACATTCACAAAATGTATTTCAGTGCAATATTTTCGACGGTTTTTCATTAGATAAATGCAAAGCCGAAAACAAGCAGAAAAAACGCTTGCCCTAGGCAGATCGCTTTTTGTGGGCATATGCCGAACATGAAATCCAATTAAATCAAAATGTAAATGTTGTTTCGGGAATTGCTAATCAAAGAATTCAAGAAACTAAAACGTTGTGAGCACAGAAATTACTTGCGCATCGTTCGTCTATAATAAGGTATTTCAAACATACTTCAAAATCCCAAATTCAAAACTTTGATGACTCATGTTGAATAAATATAAATAATACTTAAATTGAACATACGTTTGAAAAATCAAAGCTATTAATAGCAAATCAAATATATTTATAATTTTAAAAAAACACACAAATATATCTGAGAAAAATACTGTGTCGATTTTTTACTCCAAATGACCTGGGAAATGGTCCGCGGTACGCGGTACACCTTATTAACATTTTAAAAATAAATTACACTTTCAAACTTGACTTATCTTATTTATTTTTAATTTCAAGTATGTCTGTCTGTACGTCTGTAAGTATTCGTCCGTCTGTCCTGTCCACAAACTGTCCAAGTGCCAAAACTTTTCTAAAATTTGCTCTTATTTACATACTAAAACCCCTTGAGCTAAATCATTTAGGAACACTGTGAGTAAACTAACCTAAACAACCTATGACAGTATGCTTACCTTCTACTTACCTACTTACTTACTCGTACTTACCTACCTACGAGCACCAACTTAAGTTTTAATTTCAGGCCATTCATTATTTTCTACCAGTTTGAGGTACGAGCTACAGGTTGTCCCAGATCGACCACCATAACCACCATGCTATTCTTTAGCTCGCTACAATATTATTATTATTTGGTTTAAAGGTTTCAAGCTTTGTCCGTCCTGAATTATTGTTTTTTTTTTCTTCTGAAATACTATTGAGCGGTACTCATATGTTTTAGTCTCTTTCAAAATCTGAAATCATTAAAATTATTATGCAGTTCCCTGTTTTGAGTTCCATACAATAATATTTGAGACAAAATTATGATTTTATCAGGACACATAACTCTCTTGTCACCCCATTTTGCCGTACGAAATCCGGCATGATGAAAAGCAATTATAATAAGCATTTTTGTAGTTTATGAACTGAGGAATCGCGGTGTGATAATATTATGCTGTCAATCTGGGACACCCTGTATGCTCATTTTACTAGAAGTAGCTGTTTAATAAATAATAATAGTAATTTTCTACTGATTACTTCTTACCCTATTGATAACTCCCTATTTAATGTGGCGTGATGTTACACAGTTAGCTTTTAATAGACTCCAGATTGACAACGTTCCACTAATGAAATCTGCGTGAAAATACATTCAATAGTTTTCGCGCGTAGGCCTTACAGACAGACAAAAAAGACAGACAGACAGAAAGGCAGACTTTAGCATTTTATAATAATGAAAATCTGAGAAAACCTAAAAGAGAGACAGAAATTCTAATCAAATATCTACAGCGACTTCCAAGAAGGATGTCATCGTCCAATGTTTTTATAAGTGACCTAGAGGGTGTTCCGAAAAACAATCCAATTTTTTGCTCAAACACAATATCATCGATCGACCATGGCCCCCGCAACTTTGCGTAGGCTGCCCTATAAGTCGGCGGTGGGAACCGCTCTGTGATTGATTTCAATTCGTCTTTTATCTTGCTCCTGAAGGGCCCGAGACGGACGGACCCCTGGTCCTTGAATCTTTTATTGGGCCCCACCATTGCTGCGTCCATTTGCCGAATTGGTGGATGCTCCTAATGCGCCCTTTTTCCGTACCGCTGGCCCGGCAGGGTCTGCGAAGTTGCTAGGCAGCCAATCATGTTAATATTGAGACGATGATGGAGGAAGTGATCATGCCGCGAATCGAACCGAATCGAAGTCATTTATGTATTACATATTTATTCGAAAATGTTTGGCTAAATGAAAACTATAAAAAAGCAGTTTTTCACTATTTTTAGGGTTCCGTATCTCAAAAGAGGAATAACGGAACCCTTATAGGATCACTCTTGTGTTTGTCTATCTGTCTGCCCGTCTGTCACAGCCTATTTTCTCCGAATCTACTGACCCAAAAAAGGTTAAATTCGGTACATATATATTATATATAGAGTTTGATGACCCAATCACGGACGTATAGCGTATAAATGAACGAATTTAGATTTTGGGGAGTAAGTTTTGGGGGGCAAATTTAGAAATAAAAAAAAATTAAGTGCATAATGTGACATATCGTCGAAAAGGGCTCTATTATATTTAAGGAATACAAATAAATTTTAAAATGTATAGTTCAAAAGCTATTGAAGAAAATTTTCAAATATCGAGCATGCCCCCCAACTACTATGTCTAAAATTTGGAAAAAAAAATAGGGAATATAGTGCCTCTCATATAGTTTAGAGGAAAACCTAAGCTAAAATCCTATGTCTTAAAGTTATCACTGAAAACGGTGTGGTACGGAACCCTCTCCACGCGAGTTCGACTCACTTGACCACTTTTTAGGGTTCCGTATCTGGTACGGGACCTTATTACTAAGCCTACGCCGCACGGACTGGTATTTGATCAATCTAGCCGGCCATAAGTCGATTTTGTAAAAATAACTGGACATAGAAAAAAATAGCTGCCTAGGAAAGTTGAGTAGTCAGCCGACACTCGCCCACCCTTAACTTGCCCCTCCGCCGTCGCCCGCCTGTATCCGATCAGCCCGAACTTGATGATCGCTGTGCGCGCAAATATTGTTTCTCGATGATTTTCACGCATACGTACTTTCGAGTGCTTAAATTTAATTTAGCAGTCATTGCTGAAAGTGAATCGCTATGGATTGTGTTGAAGCGGGTAATTGTCCATTTGTTTTCAATGTTATGCTTTGTAAATGTTATATTTTCTATTTTAGTTAAATATTTTTGCAGAGTGTGTATTTGAGTTAGATTTTAAAGCCAATTTATACAAACTCGAAGGTATTTGTTGTACTTCAGGGTTCGTCCCGGCAACATTTTATACTAGAAAATAAAGATGGCGGTTTATACTAAAGGATGTTGTAAGAAACCGCTGCGGATTCGTGCGGATTGTGAATCCGCAGCTAAAAACAAAAGGGCCAGGGAATCAAAATTAGCAAATGAAAATTCGCACATCCTACAACACCTTGATGAAGCGGAAAGGTCCTCAGATGAATCAAAACAGTCTTCGGATCAAGGCCACTCTGGTGAAGAGCTGTGACACCCTACATACATATACTACACACATACACAGGTATATTTCGAATAATTATATTGTTTGTAAGAATATTTTACCAATGCCTATTTTCTTTGTCTTATATTTCATATTATTTTCTTTACCAATTATTTTTATAATTATTTTAACACCAGCCCATAATTGAAAAACACATTCTGTAATAGTTTAACTGCATAAATAATATTGGCCACCTAGATCGATCAAATACCCCTTAGTGCGCCGTCTGTCTGTCTGTCTGTCCGTCCGTCTGTCTGTCTGTCCGAGGGCTGTATCTCTCGAATCGTAATAGGTAGCCCGTTGAAATTTTCACAGAATATGTGTTATTATGGCCGACATAACAACAAATAATAAAAATAAGAAAAAGTAAAAAATTCACGGGGGTTCCCATAGAAGAAACCAAGAAAGTGTATGCGCGCGCGCGCCATCTACCGAATAGAGGGTGAAGCATTTTAACTAATCATGACATTTAACTAATATGAAGCATTTCATAACACGCCGTAGATGGCGTGAGTGGCGCTAACCATGACATGGCGATAAGGAACCCTTATATATTCGGTGCCCTCGGTGCGCGAGTTCGACTCGCACTTGTTTTATAGACAGCCGGCACGGGTGTCTGTGCCCAAAACTTCAACGGAAGATCAGACACAGCCAATAACATCACTCCTCGCGAAACCACGCTCAGAGAGGCGCCAGCTATACGGCGCCGCCTCCGCCGCGGACAAACAGTTTGTCGAATTTACTGTTTTCCAAATTTTTCTCCTCAAACTTCGATACACTTGTTCATTCGTTCAAACTATACGTTCGAAAACAATTGAAAAACGCTTCTTGGGGAATGTCGAAACAAAACTGTCTACATTCTTACATTGCTTAGTTTGAGATATTGCTGTTTTTTAAACGGTTTTATTTAGCTTGACTTCGTATATTTGTTTGTTTCTATCTTTGTTTCAAATCTTGCGACAACTTTTTCAACTACTTCTACTGAACCGATTTTTATGAAACTTTGCACGCACGTTGAGTTCTCGTGACAATACAATATTATGATAATTTCAACTTGGTAACGAGGGTCTGATGATGGAGTCAGGAGGTGGACAGTGGAACTCTTCAACCGTTACTAGTAACCCCCTCGAGATTGGGCTCATTTGGTTGGTTTGGACGAGTGTCCCATACTTCTACCAATACATTTGGTGACGAGGGTCTGATGATGGAGTCAGGAGGTGTACAGTGGAACTCTTCAACCGTTACTAGTAACCCCCTCGAGTTTGGGCTCATTTGGTTTGTTTGGACGAGTGTCCCATACTTCTACCAATACACTTGGTGACGAGGGTCTGATGATGGAGTCAGGAGGTGTACAGTGGAACTCTTCAACTGTTACTAGTAACCCCCTCGAGTTTGGGCTCATTTGGTTGGTTTGGACGAGTGTCCCATACTTCTACCAATACACTTGGTGACGAGGGTCTGATGATGGAGTCAGGAGGTGTACAGTGGAACTCTTCAACCGTTACTAGTAACCGCCTCGAGTTTGGGCTCATTTGGTTTGTTTGGACGAGTGGCCCTTACTTCTACCAATACACTTGGTGACGAGGGTCTGATGATGGAGTCAGGAGGTGTACAGTGGAACTCTTCAACCGTTACTAGTAACCCCTTCGAGTTTGGGCTCATATGGTTGGTTTGGACGAGTGTCCCATACTTCTACCAATACACTTGGTGACGAGGGTCTGATGATGGAGTCAGGAGGTGTACAGTGGAACTTTTCAACCGTTACTAGTAACCCCCTCGAGTTTGGGCTCATTTGGTTTGTTTGGATGAGTGTCCCATACAGAAGTATGGGACCAATATACTTGGTGACGAGGGTCTGATGATGGAGCCAGGAGGTGCACAGTGGAACTCTTCAACTGTTACTAGTAACCCCCTCGAGTTTAGGGTCATTTGGTTGGTTTGGTTGAGCGTCCCATACTTCTCCCAATACACTTGGTGACGAGGGTCTGATGATGGAGTCAGGAGGTGTACAGTGGAACTCTTCAACCGTTACTAGTAACCCCCTCGAGTTTGGGCTCTTTTGGTTGGTTTGGACGAGTGTCCCATACTTCTATCAATACACTTGGTGACGAGGGTCTGATGATGGAGCCAGGACGTGCACAGTGGAACTCTTCAACTGTTACTAGTAACCCCCTCGAGTTTGGGCTCATTTGGTTGGTTTGGACGAGCGTCCCAAACTTCTTCCAATACACTTGGTGACGAGGGTCTGATGATGGAGTCAGGAGGTGTACAGTGGAACTCTTCAACCGTTACTAGTAACCCCCTCGAGTTTGGGCTCTTTTGGTTGGTTTGGACGAGTGTCCCATACTTCTATCAATACACTTGGTGACGAGGGTCTGATGATGGAGTCAGGAGGTGTACAGTGGAACTCTTCAACCGTTACTAGTGACCCCCTCGAGTTTGGGCTCATTTGGTTTGTTTGGACGAGTGTCCCATACTTCTACCAATACACTTGGTGACGAGGGTCTGATGATGAAGTCAGGAGGTGCACAGTGGAACTCTTCAACCGTTACTAGTAACCCCCTCGAGTTTGGGCTCATTTGGTTGGTTTGGATGAGTGTCTCATACTTCTACCAATACACTTGGTGGCGAGGGTCTAATGATGGATTCAGGAGGTGGACAGTGGAACTCTTCAACTGTTACTAGTAACCCCCTCGAATTTGGGCTCCTTTGGTTGGTTTGGACGAGTGTCCCATACTTCTACCAATACAATTGGTGACGACGATCTAATTATGGAGGCAGGAGGTGAACTGTTGAACTTAAATAAAACAAAAATAATGATCAGGATATTTCTTTGAATCCACCCAAGTTAAGGTTTCTGTATTTTCCCGAGAACTGTGTGGTGTTAGGGTGGCTAAAAATGACACGTCGTTAGCGATACACCACCCAAGTCAACGTTTGAAACGTGCCAAGGACTGTGTGGCATTAGGGTGGATAAAAATTATACTTCGTTAGCGTTTCAACCTTCAAGGCTGGGCACACCTTGTTGTATGAGAGCCTTGCCCCTCTACATGAACCTCTGGGGGGTCGACTGTTATTGGTCCAATACTCGTGGAAACAACATGAAAGAAAAAAAAAGTATAAAAAAAATCAAACTAAAAACGAGTAAATAAAAAAATAGGTAAAAAAACTTTTTAAAAAAAAATAGCTGTACAAAAAACTAGAAAAAAAATCAGCTATACAAAAACTAGAAAATAATAAGGGCACAAACCTGGGCCTTCTTAAGATTTTACGTCTGGGTAAGAAATCGTGCAATACTAGCGTGCTGTCTTCTCATGTCGGATGCCAAAGGGCACTTTGTGTCGCTGCGTCAGCGGAATAAGTAGGTAATAAATTGAGACTTTTAACAGACTAATATAAAAACGTGGGGCGTATAATATACGTAATAAATAACATGCGCCCCACGTTTTTATATTAGTCTGTTAAAAGTCTCAATTTATTACCTACTTATTCCGCTGACGCAGCGACACAAAGTGCCCTTTGGCATCCGATATGAGAAGACAGCACGCTAGTATTGCACGATTTCTTACCCAGACGTAAAATCTTAAGAAGGCCCAGGTTTGTGCCCTTATTATTTTCTAGTTTTTGTATAGCTGATTTTTTTTCTAGTTTTTTGTACAGCTATTTTTTTTTAATAAAACCGTTTAACTTAAAAGTTTTTTTACCTATTTTTTTCAGGTTCAGCTTGTAAGTACTCGTAAGTAATAATTAAATAACCTTTGAATACTAACTTTAAGTAAATAACTGTGTGGTATGGTGTGGTATGGTATGGTGATAATAAAAGTACCGTGTGAAGCCGGTACATAAAAGAATAGCCCCACTGCATTTCTCCCCGCGCATGTCGTAAAAGGCAACTAAGGAATAAGGACAAGTTGCTGTGCTAAATGTCGATATGCTAGCCACTTCTCACGGTCCTTCCACCGAGTCGTGCAGCGGTGGGTATTCATGTCTCTGCTGCTTGATAGTTATCTTGTCCGAATACTTTGCTAAACGTGATGGTCGATGGTTGTGCTGTAATTTTCCAGAATTCTTGCAGCACAACACAATTACTCTGCTTACCCTGATTGTCGGTATCGGCGTGTGGTATGTATGTATGTATGTATGTAAATAAGACATTTTCTATCGGTAACTATAAACAAACATTGACAACTACTTATACATAAAAATAATACCTACTTTGTAATAGATAACGCATTATCTAACTATAAATAGTTTTTCATCAGAAGACTATGTAATATTCTTCTAATAGAATCTCAAGATCCCCAATGCGCTGCCCCAAGTGGCCCTCAGATAACTAGGAACATGTCTTCTATTCTGAGACGCAGCCACACGTCTTCTTCTTACGCGGAAATATTTTTCATCTTAGCCACAGGGATGGGTAAGCTTGTCAAATAGATGCGTACATTTCCCTGGGGAAGTCTCCACTGGAATAACTCTGGGATAAAAATTTTAACTACGCCGCGCCAGTACCTATGTATGTAGTCGGGTTACGACGAAGCCATAACCTGGTTGTCTGTCATTATTTATGTTAGTACTTACTGCAACCTATTATACTAATTGTAAAATTTTTAGGATTCCGTAATCAGTGAAGCTGGCAGAGACCCTTATAAAATCGACTCTTAAATTTTTTCGTCAGAAAAAACTCATTGGTACACGCCGAACGGATTCGAACCTCGGACCTCTCGCATGAGAAGCCGATGCCCAAACCACTCGGCCACCCGCCGCTTACTGCATTTTCTAGTGCTCTTTGATATACAGCTAGCCTTTTTTTCTTAGTTTGTTTAATAGTCGGGTTTTATAAATTTGTTTTACTGGAGAAAAGGCGTAAGACGAAAAGTATTGTAATTTGAAAAAAATAAAACTATTAAGTTGTACGTGTGATTGTTTTTGTTTACCTGAAATAAATGGGAAATAAATCAGTTTTACATCGCAGGTTATCTTCGTTATGATTTTATTATATTTGTTTGCCTTGTCCTCAGATCAGTATTAATTACTGATCTGAGGTCTTGTATAGGTCCATCGTGTGTCAATCCTTGGTCTTACACAAGTCACAAACTTCTATAATAAAATAATATAGATTAAGGTATTTAACAAATTGTTTCTTAAAATTTCATTATAAATTACTTTGCTACTGAAGTTAAATAGTTTTAGCAACTTCAAATCGCCACTTTCCAAGATTTCCGAACACTAACTTTTTAAAGTACACGGCAAGTCTATTCCAAGCAAGGCGCGATGTGCGACTTAAACTTCGTATAATGCGAACTTTATGACGTGTATGTATGTACGTACAAGCAGCACTGCATTAGTGTGTGTGTCACGGTGTGCCTGGGAGCGGCGAAGAAGGTGCATTTATTAAAATTAATGCGCTTTCTTCGCCGCCGCAGGACTCTTCAAACTGAAGTTTGAATGAGTCCTGCAAACTCATCCCATGTTTAGGAAATATGCAGCTGAAATATGCTACTGAATACTGGCAATAGTAATTAAATTATTCGTTATTTTCCAAAATTCCGTTTATCTGGTAGCCATTTTATTTTTTTTTTAAAAGAAGAATATTAAAGCAATACGCTTGCTATTATCGTTAAATACAGCCACAAAACGTCACACATACCAATGAAGTTTCATCGAGTGATATGCTGTCCACGTCATGCCACACTTGGAATCGAACCACAGCGCCGTCAGAGCCATTCTGAAGTCTGCGGAATTGCCTTGGAAGTGTTCAAAATACTTATTTAATTAGTTATTTAGACTTTGAGCAATCAATTTACGGTGCTCCGGGTTGTCAACTGGTGTTGACAAAGTGTAGCTTTACGAATTTTGGAATAACGAGTTTTTCAAAGTTTGAAAGGTTGGAGCGAATTTGCGTTCGTTTTAACTAAAATTGTTTTGGTCGGAGACAGTTGAAAATTAGACGTGAATCTGATTGAAGATCTGTTTATGTAGGTATTCAGTTAGCCAGTTAAGTTACTAAGGTGTGAGCAAAACTTTTAAACTTGATACTTTAGAAACGAATAAATACGTATAGATTATAGGTCATATTTTTTCATAAATTTATTGATTATATACATTGACTGTCATATTCTCATAAATTTTTTTAATTGACAGCGCGACATATGGCGCCGATTTTGTATGCAAGTGTTAAGTTTTTTTTTATAGAACGCGCGACATGTGACGCCATCGGCCAACCATAATGTAGTCCGTCGACGACCAAATGGCCATGGGCGTCGACGACGCCCACAGACGACGCGTAGACGTTCGGTGACATGCGGGGATTGCGAATGTGATTCCAGCCCGACAGGTGCCTATTCACGCCTCTCTTGAAGGATTCGAGACTGTACTTGGTAGGAATATGTGGGCAGGGAGAGCGTTCCAGAGTTTACCAGTTCTGTGGAGGAAAGATCTGCAGAACCGATTGGTACGCTCGCATCCGCAGGAAGTCCAGCATGTAGGGATGCAATCCCTATCCAGTGTGCGTTGTGCGGAGTTGAAAAGGGGACGGCGCGGCGGTATCGCGTCAAACCGCTCCTCCGAGCGCTGCCCATGGAAAAGGCGATAGTACAAACACTTATGACGCTGACATCTCTACGAAGTTGCATTTGTAAGGTAGCAGCAAAAGAATTGAGTGTGAGAACTAAAGATACATTTAAGTAGGTACATGCTAGTTAAATAAAAGCTATGCTTGTGTTAATATACATATACATTACTAAATATCTAAAATATAATATAGAAAAAATATATACACATAATTACCGATTTGTAGTTGTATACAAGAACTACATCTCTTTCCGCTTCGTAAGATTTCAGTAAAATTGATTAGTTATAAACAGCCTTTAAGTAGGTAGATATATACATGTTGTATTCTATAGTGATATTTAATAAAACAGTGAACTACAGATTGATCGAATAACTGATTAGTTTGTCATCTGCTCAACCAATATTATCATCAGAACCAACCATAACTAATTTGAACAATTTAATCACCCCACGGTAGATAATCTAACTGTACGCCCAAACTAGATAAATTCATTCAATTTGTGGCACCAAAGCGATAGTAAATAGAGCTGAAACCGCAGTTCATCACAATCGGAGGCGACCGCTCTGTTGATCCAGTCAATATACACCGAGAGAAATCAACCTGTTGTACGAGAGCTTTCACTTTCAAAACCCAGGTATATAACCAGAGAGGCATTTCTTCCGAAAGTGAATTTAAGCAAGTAATGATCTTTTTTCATATAGACAAACGGCACGGGTTTCTGTGCCCAAAACTTCAACGAAAGATCAGACACAGCTAATAACACCCCTCCTCGTGAAACCATGCTCAGAGAGGCGCCATGCCAGCTATAAGGCGGAAAAAACGTTATAGGTGGTGGGAACACACTAACGGGAAGATCGTTCCATATTTTTGCGATACGACACAGGAACGGTTTCGAAAAGTGATGTGTTCTCAGAACTTGAGTGTCGACAACATAATATGGATATTTCGAGCGGTACGGTTAGTGTGGCGGAGACGGATGGGGGCAGGATGGATGAGGGAAGCCAATTCATCAGAGCACCGTCCATTGTAGTACCTATAAACAGGCTAAGGGAACCGATGATTCGCCTGTGGCGTAAAGATTCAAGTCCCTCCGTGAGCTTTAGTTAGAGGTCACACTTCCGACAGGTGACTGCAGTACTCCATCACCGGACAAACTTGCGTTTTTAGCATTGTGCTCGCTTTATACTGGCTGTCGTTCATCCTGTGAAAGAAAACAGAGAAAATTTTGCTAAAATAAGTTTTTAGTAAGTAGTATAAATGTATTATTTTAGAGCCTGGATGAGGTAAAAAGAAACAACATGAATTGCAAAAAAAAAGGATACGATTTCGTTAGACTACTTGCAGGCTCAACAGTCATCTCACACATAACACCACCACCCACCACATACAATCCAAAGGTAGAACGAAGCCAAAAGTATCGATACATATTTAGAACCTTCTCGCATAGACCATATTATTGAGCTCCACTCTTTACACTACAGGGGAGAAACTAGCGTAAATATGATAAGGTCACACAGATATAAGTTCGTTTTGTTAGTGACCGTACTGAGACCCAGCTTAAACTTTTGACAGACGACGGTAGCGCCGTCTCTTGTTACAGAGAAGACAGAAACGGCGGACAGTATTGTGCGCAGTTAGGGCTTCCGTTTCCTAACAATCCCCCTCCGGGAAATTCAGGAAGATACACTCCATAGTGGGGTAAAATATGATATAGTTTAAGTATTTAAAAGGGTATAAGAAAATTATCTAAATTCAATTAAACATTTCAAATTTTATTCCTATAAATGCCTGTGTATGTTCATCCACTCGTAGGATAAATGCGATAGGGCAAAATACTGCTAGGTAAATGAGAAATAATACAAAATAAAATAAATGTAGAAGTAGAAAGTGCCTGCTAGTGTTTGAATCAAGAAATATACATTTATACAAGGCGCGGGTGGGCTGCGTGCGACTGAGCTGCGGATATCGCCACCGATAGTGCAGCGCGGGTCGGACGCGACGCTGGCGTGCCTATACGAGCTGCACGACGCGCCGCTCTACCAGATGATGATGAGGATGATGTCTGTATAGGTGCGGGTGGGCTGCGCGCGACCGAGCTGCGGATATCGCCGCCGATAGTGCAGCGCGGGTCGGACGCGACGCTGGCGTGCCTATACGAGCTGCGCGACTCGCCGCTCTCCTCAGATGATGACGAGGATGATGTCTGTATAGGTGCGGGTGGGCTGCCCGCGACCGAGCTGCGGATATCGCCGCCGATAGTGCAGCGCGGGTCAGACGCGACGCTGGCGTGCCTATACGAGCTGCGCGACTCGCCGCTCTCCTCAGATGATGACGAGGATGATGTCTGTATAGGTGCGGGTGGGCTGCGCGCGACCGAGCTGCGGATATCGCCGCCGATAGTGCAGCGCGGGTCGGACGAGACGCTGGCGTGCCTATACGAGCTGCACGACGCGCCGCTCTACCAGATGATGATGAGGATGATGTCTGTATAGGTGCGGGTGGGCTGCGCGCGACCGAGCTGCGGATATCGCCGCCGATAGTGCAGCGCGGGTCGGACGCGACGCTGGCTTGCCTATACGAGCTGCGCGACTCGCCGCTCTCCTCAGATGATGACGAGGATGATGTCTGTATAGGTGCGGGTGGGCTGCGCGCGACCGAGCTGCGGATATCGCCGCCGATAGTGCAGCGCGGGTCAGACGCGACGCTGGCGTGCCTATACGAGCTGCGCGACTCGCCGCTCTCCTCAGATGATGACGAGGATGATGTCTGTATAGGTGCGGGTGGGCTGCGCGCGACCGAGCTGCGGATATCGCCGCCGATAGTGCAGCGCGGGTCAGACGCGACGGTGGCGTACCTATACGAGCTGCGGGACTCGCCGCTCTCCTCAGATGATGACGAGGATGATGTCTGTATAGGTGCGGGTGGGCTGCGCGCGACCGAGCTGCGGATATCGCCGCCGGTTGTGCAGCGCGGGTCAGACGCGACGCTGGCGTGCCTATACGAGCTGCACGACGCGCCGCTCTACTCAGTCAAGTGGTACCGGGGCAGGTACGAGTTCTACCGGTACTCCCCCACGGAGATACCACGTACCAAGATTTTTCCCTTCGCTGGGATCAATGTCGATGTGAGTATTTTGTTTTATTTTATGGTATAGATAGGATGAGATTTTGATGAACTATCTGCCTAACCAAAATTCTTCATAAGCGCATAAAAAAAAACTTATAAATATTTTCCAAAACATTTGAAATTGTTTTCAAAAATATTCTTAACACAGTTGTTATTTAAGTTATTATTTAAATCATTGAGGTTTTTATGAAAATCAAAACAAGTTAAAACTTTTCTAGTGAACTCCACCCTTGCACTAATTCTGAGCGGGCAGAGTAATTGCGCTGAGCTTTGGATTTCAGTCAAGCCCCAAAACTGAATTCTAATTAGGCTAGATCCCACAGAGCCCAGTACGCTCGCTACAGAGTCTCTTTGAATTTGCTAACTAATACTTCGGATGAAGAGAGCTCTCATACTATTGCTTGTTTGATCATGTTGTCAGTATTCCCAAGCGATGCGCTATGTTTCCTTACCTGTAGCTTAATTCTAAAAGCACGACGATACAAACATCGCATGTAAACAACTGCACTGATGCATGTGATCCGGCGTCCTTACGTTGATACAAAGACAGTCTCCGTGCCGCGCCGCGCCGGCGCGCCGCCGCGCCCCGTCGCGAATTTGACCTATCACGTGCTTCGCACGCAGGGCACACCGCGTCACACACAGCAGGTGACGTTAATTCGTGCGAGCCTAATTTGGAATCGAGCTATGTACTCCTATTTTTAAATAAGTACATTTAATTTTTTTTTTGCTGTTCGCTAATTAAATTAATTATTTTATCTGTTCAAAAATACTAACAATTAATCTTCTTGTTCAATTGTTTATTTATTACTCACCTCATAATGTTATATGGATGGCTATTTCGACGCTAGGAACCACGGAATAAGGAGTAGCTGGAAGTACTACGGAGCGGCCGTACAATTGGGCTTGTACTGAAATCACGATGACCATTTTACTTACGACATTTTAGTCCGAACTACGATAAAAGTAGTCCACTCAGACCGTATTTCTACTGCGGCTGAACGTCTGCACAGAGTGTTGCGATCTCGTGCCTAGTATGAAGTAAGTCAACCGGTACTTACTTTGCTGCGCGCCGACCACGCCTCTTTTCTCCCTCTAACCAACTCAAATGATCTTTGCTAGGACTACCGCTTTTAACTGCTGCCACCACGCTGCCATAATTCAGTACCTAAGTATGCTAGATAAACGTTAAGCGACAAACCTAATATGCTAAAACCTAGCACTATCGGTCCATCTAACTCGGCGCGGGGGACCGGTCAATTGGTAATTATCTGTGGTCATTATTATCGGTCACGTTGTGGAAAATCCTTGTCCGCAACTCCGCACAAAAGGGCTCGGCTACCTCTTTATGTTGAATCGCGGATCCAACTACAATTTTTTCCAAAATTAAATTTTAACGTATCGCTTTGCGATAAGCAATTAAATATGCATTTTTATAACATAATATTTTATTTCCCTTGCCCCTTACTAAGTGGTAGGCTCGAATTGTAGCCTATTGGGTTGGTACCGCCGTACTGAATGTAAGATGGCCGCATAGCAGTCGCGGTTGTGTTCTTCTCTCCCGGAAGTCTCCGGTGTGGCACCTATCTTCTCGTAGGTGATATTGAATGATAAGCAACGCTGGGTGCGGTCAGTACTTGGATGGGTGACCGCTGACCGTTGGAGGCTGACCGAGGTTCGGATTCCTCGTAAAACTGTAGGTCCCTTCCCTCCTAATCTTACTTGGTGGTTGGGTTTAACCCGCCCGGGTTGGTACCACCGCACTGAATGAAACGTCGGTCGAAACGGCTATGTAACGACGTAACGATGTAACGGCACGACCGAAGGGAAGCACTGACGTGGCATCAAGTTCACCCGGTGTTATGGGCTGACATCACGGACGTTGTAGGTGATGTATTCAACCGTGTCCGTATCCATAAAAAAAAAAATTTTATAGTTTGTGTTTTCCGACCAGTTCAGTGTAGCCGGCACGATCAAAGGGGGAAACACTGACATGGCACCTAGTTCACCCGGTGTTATAGGCTGACATCACGGACGTTGTAGGTGATGTAGCCAACCGTGTCAGTTTCCATAAAAAAAAATAAAATAAAAAATTAGCTGGTCGGAACATGTGTTTTGGCCTCTCCGATTGAGCCACCCATACCGGATTACATAAAAACAAATTATAATAAACAATCAGGGTACATTTTCAGGACACATATTTTTCCTATTCTCCATAATGGGGGGCCAACCCTAACCTCCAAATATATGGAGAATAAAAAGAAGTTAAAAAAAAACCCCGACCCTTAAAAAGTCTAAGATAATTTCCGTTTATTTACTTAAAGGAGTCGGGGGACCGCTAAGCAAATTCCCGCGCAGCTCTGACTTTTTATATTTGAATTAACTTAGCGGTCCCCGACTCCTTTAAGTAAGAGCGCGGATAGTACGTTGGCCAAAGCTTTCGCCAAAGCTCTTACCAATGCCCTTGCAAGCCCCACTATACGTTGGATAATACGCTGGCGAACGCAAAAATAATTTTTCAAATCGAAAATTACCTCCGTCTACACGTTGTCTAGTTGTCTACACGTTGTGCACTGGCCAACGCGCACAGGCAAACTGTTAAAATGAAAATGAGAAAATGAGGGGTCAACTGAAAAACAGCGCTGTAGGGCACGTTCCTACAGCAAAAATGCTGAGTTGGTTCCTCTTTCTCCTGCAGGTTTCTTTCTGTTATCATTTTTCTTGTGTTCGTTTTATACATATGTACCTGTAGGAGAAATAAATATTTTTCATATCATTCATATGAAATGAATGAATTCATTTCATTTCAAACGCTTAGGCATTGGTCAACGTGTAAAGGGCCCTTAAGGAGAGCATAGGTATCTGCTTAAGCTGCTTTGCCTACGTTTGCGCATCGGCAAGAGTCACAGTGGCCTTTCTTTGACCTTACTTCGACCGATCGCCTAGTCGTGGGGCCACATTAAATCCGTAGCATAGAAGTAGATACCCAGAAGAGCCCTCCAACTTATCGAGGGGTGAAAGGAATGTGCACAAAACGATATTTGTACATACATACATACCACACGCTGTATCCCGACAATCGGGGTAAGCAGAGTAATCGGTGTTATGCTGCAAGTACTCTTGTAAATTACCACAGCACAACACCGACCATCAAGTTTATCAGAGTATTAGAACAATATAACTATCAAGCAGCAAGTAAAATACGAACACCCACCTGCTGCATGACTTGGTTGAAAGACTGTGCCAAGGTGAGAGGTGGCTATTCGCTTATATAGCGTAATAATATAATGTCATAGTCAACAACAAATTAGTATAGTTTTATTATGATTTTTTTTTACATTAAATCTATACATAAATTCAAAGTGTATCCAATGGTCACAATTCGTTAGTGGGAAAAACGAAGCCAGACTCAAAAAAAATTTTCGCTCTCTCTCTCTCTCTCTCTCTATCACACTTGTTTGTGTGAAACACTGAATGAAACGTCGGTCGAAACGGCTATGTAAATAGTTCGTGTTTTCCGTCCAGTTCAGCGTAGCCGACATGAAATAAAGGGAAGCACTGACATGTCACCTAGTTTACCCGGTGTTATGGGCTGACATCACGGATGTTGTAGGTGATGTAGCCAACCGTGTCAGTTTCCATAAAAAAATCATTCTGTCTGCTGCAAAGGGCTGCATGCACTCCATCAGTTGTAAACGGTGCAAAATGTAGATATGTAATGTGGCATACATTGCCATTTCTCGATAAGTATTTCCACGGAAGGCAGCCATTTTGCCCATGCCCCAGCATACACATGGGGTTAATGTTCTGATAATCTCTATAGGCGAGCCGGTAGCTCGCTACCACTTTATCTCGCAAATAGCTCCCCCGAGGGAGATGAAACGGGGACAAGCGGCTTCTCTGACCCGCTGAAATCGTTATAGTGTGTACTTTCTGGGATTACTTAGCGCCTGTGAATATTTGCATAAGTATGACGAACATAACTAGATTTTAGTGATATTTTAAGCGAAAATATATTGATAATACATGAAAACCGAAAATCGGTCAAGTGCGAGTTTTACTCGCTCACCAAGGGTTCCGTACATCCGCTGTACCATACTTGTCAAAAAAACAATATTCGTCTATATTTTGTATGTCTATAGCAAAATATAAATACCTTAGCGCCATCGATTATTTAGTATTGTGAATATGTACTAATAGGTTCTTAGCACGTTTCTTGTATAGGCACCCCTGAATTTTTTACTTTTTGCTTTTTTTTTTTTATTTTGTTGTCACATCCGCCATAATAATACATTTCTGTGAAAATTTCACCCTGGTTTGACCGATAAAATCAGCAACGACGTGATACGTCAAAGAACTAAGGTAGTCGACAATGCTAAGAAAATAAGCAAGCTGAAGTGGCAGTGGGCTGGGCACATCCGTCGCAGACCCGACAGCCGATGGGGTAGACGGGTGCTCGAATGGAGGCCAAGCAAACGTAGCGTGGGACGCCCCCCGGCTAGGTGGACAGACGACCTAAAAAAGTTAGCCGGGAGTGGATGGATGAGAAGAGCGGAAGACCGCGTGTGGTGGCGTGCCTTGGGAGAGGCCTATGTCCAGCAGTGGACCGATACAGACTGATGATGATGATGATACCTATACCTATTACGCACGCACGGACGCACGGACAGACAGACAGAAAGACAGGCAGACGGCGGCGTAGGCTTAGTAATATTCTTCCGTATGGATACGAAACCCTAAAAAGTATAACAGACGACGACGTAAGTAAATTAAACTAAATTAAATAAAAATGATTCATGCATCATCGGGGCATCATCACTCATTGTCCGGAGGACGCGGCCGCCGCGTTTCCTCGGTCTCTGGATGAGCGTGACGTTTTGTGTACCTATAGTAATAAATAACTTTAAGCGCTCACGTTGATAAGAGGCAGTAAACATTATAACATTTCAATTTAAACAATTACACAAAAACACACACACACATAGCACATTACTCTAAAATGGTTCTGACCTGAGGGTTCCGGAGTTTACCTCAAACATACTTACATACAGACAGACGTTCTATTTTATAAGAAGTAGAGATAGAGATAACATTATTTAAAAAAATTAAAAATTTAAATTTTAATATTTGATGTAAAATAATGAAATTAATGTATTATTGGGCAACTTGTTTATGCTGCACGCAATCTTTCGTCAAACGCGCGACGTTTTTGAGGCGGCTGCCGTCGGGACTGGAATCAAAGTTCAACAACTCGGTTTCTTTCTATCCAGCATCGAGTCAGTCCCGAGGGAGCGAGCCGAGTCGCACTTGGCAGATCCACTCAGGGACTCAGTGCCAAGTAACATGAAACCAATTTTACACTTAGGAAAGTCCCGTCGCGAAATTTTTAGACTGTCGCGACGGAACCTACGTTGTTCGTACTTGAGCATCAAATCAACGTTTCACGAGGTCCTAAGTAATTTCGAACATTTTGTCGTCAACATTTACAACAACCAATTGCATTGTGCAATAAGTACATCGTTTGGAACCCAGCAAGCATAATACATACATAGGTAAATTTCTCAGATGAAAATAACTATCACAACTGATATTTTAACGTACGTCAACTCAAAAAACAAAGACGAGACGCTTGCGCGAATGTGTAAACTAAGTGCTGACAAACAATTGCATAAAATAGTAATTTTTATGTAGTCAAGTATGTGTGGCCGAGTCAGAGGGGCAAAAGCACATTTTCTTTTTATGTAATCCGGTATGGGTGGCTGAGTCGGAGGGGCCAAAGCGCATGCTCTGACTAGCCAATATCACCTCCGGAGAAGATAGGTGCCATACCGGAGACTTCACTGGATTGCTGGCTATACTGAATTAGAGAACACAACCGAGGCTGCTATGCGGCCATCGTTTTTTTTTTTTTTATGGAAACTGACACGGTTGGCTACCTCACCTACAACATCCGTGATGTCAGCCCATAACACCGGATGAACTTGGTGCCACGTCAGTGCTTCCCTTCGGTCGTGCCGGCTACACTGAACTGGACGGAAAACACAAACTATTTACATAGCCGTTTCGACCGACCTTTCATTCAGTGCGGTGGTACCAACCCGGGCGGGTTAAACTCTACCACCTAGTAATATATGAAGGGAGTCATATCCCTTAGTCGCCATTTACGACATACACGGGGAGAGATGCAACGGGGCTAGTCTTTTAAAGTACCGGCTCCACACGGTACAAATCTTACATCCAGTACGGTGGTAGCAAACCAGTCGGCTACAATTTGAGCCTACCACCTAGTAAGGGGCAAGGGAAGGGACCTACAGTTTTACACCGGTTCCGAACGGTGAAGCAGCCGGTGTAGGTATACACGTAATTTTTTTCGTCAGAAAAAACTCATTGGTTCACGCTGACCGGATTCGAACCACGGACCTCTCGCATGAGAAGCCGATGCCCAAACCACTCGGCCACCCGCCGCTATGCGGCCATTTTACATGTACCGTGGTACCAATGCAGTTTGGTTACAATTTGAGCCTACCACCTAGTAAGGGCAAGGGAAGACACCTCCAGTTTTACATCGGTTGCGACTTGCGCACAGCTCGCAAGTCGCAACCGATGTAAAACAAGCAGGCGTAAGAGTGCACGTCAATCTTTATTCTAGAAAACTCATTGGTGCATGGCGGCTGGATTCGAACCTCGAACCTTGTGTTCAAGAGCCCAGGCCAAAACCTCGGCGACCACCCGCCACATATTGCAAGATATAACATAATGTTAATATGCGAAAGCTATCGTTGTTTCGAAACTGTCGAATATAATATTGAGCATTAAGTACGATTTGAAATTTGCCCAATCTCCTTGTTGTGGTCGCGAAAATGAAACAATATGGGTTAGGCAACACCGTCACTACAACACATTAGAGACGAATTTTCATAAATGTAAAAGCGAGTTTCCTCAAACCTACACGATAGGTTTCGATACCGCTAGAAAGAGCCAAGTGTGCGAGTACTTTGAAGGCTTCTAATAGGCTCGCGTCTGAGTGCTAAAGGCTCTGAAGGCTCCGTTAAATTGGTTTTGTTAAAACTAATTGTGTGTGAAACACTGAGAGGCAATAAGGAATATTTTGCTAGCTGAGCAATATTGTTTGCTTAAAAAAAATAAAACCTATTTCATTTTTTTTTAACTGACACGGTTGGCTACATCGCCTACAACATTCGTGATGTCAGCCTGTAACACCGGGTGAACTAGGTGCCATGTCAGTGCTTCCCTTCATTTCATGTCGGCTACACTGTAATTTATTGGATGTATAACTGTTAATTCAATATTATATCAATAATTCAATATTAATATCGTCCTTCTTACTTCGTCCTTCATTCTTCATTCTTCATTCTTTATTCGCTTGAATTTATCCAATTTTGTTTTTACAAAAATTTAATCCCGCACCGGCTTATAGAGCCCTCTTCACATACAGGACCCGAGATTACACTTGAGTAAATTAGGTCAGGAAATGCTTTCCAGATTTTTTCCCGAATCCACCCACCTTTGTCAAATACATTGTAGTAATCATTGCTTATTTTATTATTATGTGTACAAAAACTTTGCCCCCTTCATATTTGAGTTCGCAAACTCGTACGTACGTAGATAATAACGCGAAAGACTTATTGAACGATGACTCGAAGACATGAACAATGGAAACTCGTAACATTTCCATGGAACTTCGAAATTTTTCTCCCCATGATGAGATACTTGCACGCCCGTAACCGAGAGTAAATAATGTTCAAAAGTATAGAACTGCTGTAATCATACATTGCATGTTTCACGTCGTTCTCACAGATGAGAGAAATAATGTCAAGACTTTTATGCGATCGTCACTGCGAATACGGTGTCGCCAAAATTCTTCGAATACAACGTGATATTGTGCGTAACGAGGCAATCCGCAGTGAGATGGGCACGTCAGCCGAAGAGATGACGACCATTGGAGTAAGCGTGTCCTGTACTGGCGGCCGTGGACAGAGATACTGAGTGTGGGAAGACCAAACTCGTATTGGTAAAAAAGACACACAATTTACGTATGGGCGTAATTGGTAAAGACACAATTTGAGTATGGGCGGGTTGGTAAAGACAAACAATTTGCTTAAGGGCGTATTGGTAAAATAAAGACATCCCATTTGCATATATGGGCGTATTGGTAAAATAAAGACACCCCATTTGCACATATGGGCGTATTGGTAAAGACACACCATTTGCGTATGGTCAAGGTACGCGAGCCCACAAGTGTGATAATTGGAAAGATATAAATACTATAATTCACACCATTAACAAATACTCGTAACAATACAATAAGAATGTTTTATTGTTTCTTCTTCTTTTAGCTGTACCTACTCAAATAAACAGTTTTTTTTTCATTGAGAATAACACAGAACTAGATAAATATAAAATAATACTGAGAGAAACACATAGGAGAATAATGCCCAAAGGCGTACTTAGGTACCACTTGTGGTGATTTCCCCCAGTCAACCTTTAAAGACATTATAGACATTTTGATAGAGATTGATGCGAAGAAATAATATTTTACATTGACTTGTTTGTCTGTTCGACGTGCTGATACCCCTTCTACAGAGTTGAAATTATTTGTGTACTAGGGAAAATGGAATGGGATGAAAGAAAGTAACTTTGCCTAACTTTGGGCCGTGACTTTTGCTCCGCTCGTATTCCTTATTCTCTACGCCAAACTTTATTATTATATCATTAGTATTGTTTTGACGCTGCGCGTGAGACCCTCTTGCAACTCCCTCCTTGTCGTGGGACACGTTTGCGGTACTTCCATGTAATACAAGTAACTTGGAGTATCTTGTATCTTATCTAATTATTCAGTCAGTCAGTCATGCGTGTATGCGTCCACTGCTGGACATACGCCTCCAATTTTCCTCCAGTCCTCCCGGCCTTCAGCGGTACGAAACCACCGCTTTCCGTCGACGTATTTGATCTCGTCGTCCCCCACTCCGTTTTCCGGTCCACGGCCGCCCGTGTTGGACACGGTTACTCTAACGGTCGCCGCCTTTCGGCTAACGTGCCCAGCCCACTGCCAATTGAGCTTAGCCGCCCGGTGTCCAATATTGACTACTTTGGTGTGTCGACCTAATTATTTCACTCCGTAGACGGAAAAAATATTTTTATGATCGAAGTTTCACTCAAATAAAATATGGGCAAAAGGTAAAATTTTATGCCAGAGGCATTTTCTTCCAGTATACCTTTGGGGCATGACAACTTCTACGTGCCTGGATATTAATTGTTGTTAGTACGCTGTACACGTTTATGTAGATATTTTGCATACCCAAAGTTAAAAAAAATTGATAAAAATCCTAGGGTCCTTCAAGAGGGCCGTGAATAGGCAACTGTCAGACCGCCATGGCATTCGCAACCCTCGCATACGACCGAATGTCCACGAGTATCGTTAGACACCTTATTGGTGCCTAAGCGCCACATGACGCGCTTTCTATAAAAAAAAATCTAAGGAATTTAGTAACGAATACACATAAGACTGAAAATATGTTCATATCTAGCCTTCATTACCAAGATTATGCTCTAGTCTAGCCAAGTAAAGCACTATCGTAGCGGTTTCACTCCTCTGCTATCCCAGACAGTAAAGTACGACCTAGTGCTAAGAAAGATAAGCTACCTAGTACCGCGACGCTCTTCGACAGCTCGGAGCAAAACTTGGGAGCCATACTGCTAGGGGTTGCCGTTCGCTAGACTTATATTGTGGGTACGGTGTAGCGAACATTTCTGGGATATTCTTTCATGTATTATTTATTCTATTTATTTATTTAATTTTAACGAAATCAACGGCATTACATTATTCTTTATTCTTTATTCTTTATTTATTCTTTATTCCTCATTCGTATGGTAGTACACTACGCTTGAAATCCGGTTCGATTACACCCACAAAGAAGAGCCGGCAAGAAACTTCGCAGGGTTCTTTTTTAACGTCTTCAATTACAATACATTGTGACTAGTGATTAAAATTTAACTAACATTATTTATACAAAAGACCAAGCAAATTACACATTTCACTCTCGATCACAGATTAAAAAAATCAACCAAGTGCGAGTCGGACTCGCACACCGAGGATTCCGCACCACAAAAAAAAAATTGAAAAAAAACACGTTTCTTGTATATCTTAATTTTTCACTTTAAAATATTTTTTATATCCGCCAAAATAACACATTCTGTGAAAATCTCAACCGGCTAGCTATAGTTCCAAAGATACAGCCATATCGGACGGACGGACGGAAGAACAGACAGACGTAGTATGTAGGCTTCCGTACGGGCGCGGCGGAGGCGTACGGAAACCTAAAAATTTACTCGGTTCCTGTAAGTGATGGCGTGATGTTACATTATCACAGAACACATTGTTCACCGACACACACACAACCCTATAGCATTTTTTTTATTAACCAACACTGATGGCTTTTCCGAGGGACTAAATGGTGCAGTCGACAGAGCCAAAAACACCTCTCCTCCCGAAACGAATAATCGAAATAAACGAATAAACGACAAATTCAAATCTGCGCGGTTATTTACTTAGCGGTCCCCCGACGCCTTTAAGTAAAAAACTGAAATAAATTTTAATTTTTTAAGGGATCGGGGTTTTTTAAATACAATTTGAAATGTAACTTTAAGCGGCCGTTGGCCGAGTGGTTTGGGCATCGGCTTCTCATTCGAGAGGTCCGAGGTTCAAATCCGGTCGGCGTATGGCGTGTACCAATTAGTTTTTTCTGACGAAAAAATTTACCTGCTGCTTCACCGTTAGGAACCGGTGTAAAACTGTAGGTCCCTTCCCTTGCCCCTTAATAGGTGGTAGGCTCAAATTGTAGCCGATTGGGTTGGTACCACAGTACTGGATATAAGATGGCCGCATAGCAGCCTCGGTTGTGTTCTCCTCTATTCCAGTATAGCCAGCAATCCAGGGAAGTCTCCGGTATGGCACCTACCTTCTCGGAGGTGATATTGGCTGGTCGGAGCATGTGCTTTAGCCACTCCGAATCAGCCACCCATACCGGATTACATAAAAAAAACGTTTTCACAACAAAGTGCTTGAATGGCTTGCCGGCAGCTGGCGAGGTCGAACGAGTCCCAGGTGGTGCTGACGAGGGTCAGCTTCGGACTCTCGGGCAACTTCAGCTGCGAGGTGACGGCAGACGCGCCATCATTCTCCACGTCCTACGTCTCGGCACACATGGACGTCGTCGGTGAGTGACCTCTAAACATCTAAACATCTACACACGGTGGGTATTACGGATAGTCCACTATGCAGAGGATGCTTGGCGACGGATGAAACGGCCGAGCATGTTTTATTGGAGTGCAGTGTGCTTGACAACCAACGAAGGGGCATACTCCATTCTCCATCTTCCGCTGCAGCGGTCTGCAGACACCCCGGTCGAGTTGTGGCTTTCATGGAAGACATAGGCTGGCTGGGGTAACTGGAGATTGCGGGGTTTTGCACGAAGGTCCCCAACCAAGCGGGATTAGTTTGTAGGCCTAGAGCCAACCCCAAACCAAACAACAACAACAACAACAACGTGACCTACAGTGACAACGTGAAGTAGGGCCAGACGTCGAGTCGCTGTCGCTCTCGGTAGCTCAGTGGTGCGATCGATCGACCGTTCGCGACACTAAGCACACCTGGGCGCGGTCGGAACAGATGGGTGACCGTTCGAGCGTTGAAACTGACAGTGGTTAGGATTGCACATGAAACTGTTATCTTCTTACATTACTAGGCGGAAGGACTTAACCCGCTCGTGTTCGTACCACCGCACTGGGTCGGCCAAAGCGGCTAAATAGTTCGTGTCTTCCGGTTTCCGCAGTTCAGTGTAGCCAGCACGAACATATGAAAGCACTAGGGTGTTGTTAGGTGCAGTAGTCAAGCCAACCATGTTAGTTTACATAAAAAAAAGTTTGGCTAGAACTCTGTACGATACAGCTTCACTACCGCCCCCGTTCAAATCAGTTTAAAGATATACACGGTGTTGCAACCCCAACCGTAAAACCCGAAATGGGGTGATTCTGTACATGAAATAGAACAACTTTTGTTCTACGACTTTTTAATTTGATGAAATAATTTTTTTTTTCACCATACATTTTGAGAATAGTTATTTAAAATTTGTATGGAAGTACAATTTTTTTTTTTTTTTGCCACAGAAGTTGTTTAGTTTCACATATAGAATAACCCCCTTATGTCAGTTAAAAATATTACGGGGGCAACTACAACACCGTTTTGCCTTCGCCGTAGTATTTGCTTGCATCCCTACCCTACGCGCTGAACTTACCGCGGACCGGACGCCGGACTTACCAATCGATTCTGCAGATCTTTCCTCTACAGAACCTGTAAACTCTGGAACGCTCTCCCTGCTCATATATTTCCCCCAAGTACAGTCTCGGTTCCTTCAAGAGTGCATGAACGGGCACCTTTCAGGTCGGCATGGTATTCGCAACCCCAGCATACGACCGAATGTCCATGGGTGTCGTTATACAACATAGGGGTGGCTCGACGCCAAATAAAAAATTTATAGTTATCATGTCCGAATACTTTGTGAAACGTGGTGGCCGGTGTTGCGCTGCAATTTGTCAGAGTCCTTGCATCGCAACACCGATTACTCTGCTTACCCCGATTGTCGGGATACAGCGTGTGGTATGTATGTATGTAGTGACACAATAAAAATTGTGGCATAGATATAGTATGTTACATTTAACATAATGAAAACTTAGTATGTATTAAAAAAAAAGCTCTGTAAGGTTTCTTACCCGGTTCTTCCTTATAGATTGCACTGCTGAACGGGACATGACAAAAAAAAATGATGACGAACCATACTGAATATGCATATTTCTCAATGAAATATTGTTATTGTTGTGTGTTCTTTATGGCGAATCTGGCTGAATCTTAATCTGAACCTAAATATTAATATTGCCAGAATATTCTACTCGGCTTAGAATATTTTCAGAACTGACTGTACATTCACAGTTCATATTTATCTGAGCAAAGAGTAACACAGATGCTCTTGACAGTGTGAAACGGTAAAGTGTAAACTTCTACGCTTAACGGAATATTTGCTCAAAACTTGACAGAGGAGCGATAAAGAACGTCATGTATATAATGAAAACGCAACAAATTCACATGTGCGGAAGCGTAGAAGGAAAGGGTGATTCTGCACTTAAACTTTAACAACTTTTGTTTTTTTATGTCTTGTTTAAAACCTAAATCCTCGTAGTATTTTAACTTAGAACCTTAGCCTCGAAAAGGAAAAAACCACTGATACATTTTTTTGGTATACATTCGTCAGCCTCGGTAGCTCAGTGGTGCGGTCGGTCGACTGTTGTTAAGCAACCCTGAGCTCGGTCAGTACTTGGATGGGTGACCGCTCGACCGTTGGAGACTGACCGTGGTTCGGATTCCACGTAAAACTGTAGGTCCCTTTCCTTCATACCTTACTCGGTGGTAGGCTTTATCCCGCCCGGGTTGATACTACCGCACTGAATGAAACGTCGCGTCGTCGGTCGAAACGGCTATGTAAATAGTTCGTGTTTTCCGTCTAGTTCAGTATAGCCGACATGAAATGAAGGGAAGCACTGACATTGCACCTAGTTCACCCGGTGCTATGGGCTGACATCGCGGTTGTTGTAGGTGATGTAGCTAACCGTGTCAGTTTCCATAAAAATAAAAAAAAATACATCACCTACAACACCACTGTGATGTCAGCCCATAACACCTTTGTGGAATAGGTGCCATATCTATCAGTCCTTCCCTTTGCACGCTCATTATGAAATGCCTGGCTGGATTCTATGTAACATCTTACATGACAATCACTTTTTTAGGTTTCCGTATCCCGTACGGAAGCCTATTACTAAGCTTACGCCGTCTGTCTGTCTGTCTGTCTGTCTGACTGCTGTATCTTTTGAACTGTAATAGGTAGCCGGTTGAAATTTTTATAGAATATGTTTTATTATGGCGGATATAACAACAAATAATAAAAAATATAAAAAGTAAAAAATTCAGAGGTATTGTATGGGAACCATTTTTTTTTTTTTTATGTAAGCCGGTATGGGTGGCTGAGTTGGAGGGGCCAAAGCGCATGCTCCGACCAGCCAATATCACCTCCGAGAAGGTAGGTGCCATACCGGAGACTTCCCTGGATTGCTGGCTATACTGAAATATACATAAACCATACAAGAAACATGTTTTTTTTTCAATGTTTTTTTTTGTGGTGCTGAAACCTCGGTGCGCGAGTCCGACTCGCACTTGGCTGGTTTCTTTAAGCCTTTCTCTTGTCTAAAATGCATACAAACCAGACGCTGTAGGATCTCGACAATCAGGGTAGCACTAGCACTATTTTTTTTTCATGTGCTTGCATTTCTATGTTCTCGTCGTTTACCCTAATCATCCCGCAGGAGGACCCTGTTCATCAGCAATAGGCCAGTGTCTGATATATCTTATGACGCAGCGCTGCCGACGGAGGCGCCGGCTCTGTCGGCGGAGCACGAGCGCTACGAACCAGGGGCCCTCCTGCGCGCCACCTGCGTCTCCTCTCCCTCCAGACCGGCCACTACTCTCCGTATGCGCCTTAACGACGTGGAGGTGAGTGTGATCAATGATCATCTTTACCGCCGCTTAAAACGCTCAATATTAGTATTCAATATTGATCGTTGGACACAATATCGTGTTGCCACTTTTTTTACAGCATGGCGGGACAAACTCAAATATTAGAGGAAAAAAACGGGATTTCAAAATAAAAGCCGGGACATCAAGAAATCACATACCTAGTTTTTTATCGTTTTGCATTATATTTCGCCGAAGATTATCGTTTGAACCGTAACAGGAAGCCGGTTAAAATTTTCACAGATTATGTGTTATTGTGGTGGATGTGCCAAGAAATAATAAAAAAACAACAAATAAAAAATTAAGAGGGTCCCCATGCAATAAACGTACTAAGAATTGATTAGTACATATTCACGCTACTGAATAATAGAGGGCGCCACATTTTGCATCATATAAATTATTATACCTAGGTATTCTAACGGCTATTCATCAGTCCAACAATACCTCTCTCAGAGACGCTACGCCGCGCCGCCTGGCCAATAATATCGCCCTGTCATCCGGACTGTAATCGGTCAAATGAAGCCCTGACGCGATCCGCCGCTGCATAAGTGGCCGCATACCTGCTCGTCGATACGTCTCAAAGCTGATCGTGTAGAAGCGGCCTGTGTGTATGTGTGTGTGTGTGTGTGCAGGGTTGCCAGGTGTCCGCTTTTACCGCGGACAGTCTTCTTTTTTGAAGTCTTGTTCGCGGAAATGTTTTAGACTTCCGCGGACAAACCAAAGGGGGATAGATTTTTCGTAAAAGTTTTACCCGAAAAATCAAAGGGTGAAAAATGTCCTGTTTTTTTTATCTGGACCATCTGGCAACCCTGTGTATTTGTGGCGTTTGTGTGTAGCGTGTGTGTGTGGACTGTGGACACGGTGCAATGGCTCAAGATGGCGGTTGGAATGGCGCTTTGACGCGAATCTATGTGTAGGTTAATTACCCGTAGTATTTAGGTAGGTAATCAGTTAAATATAATATCGAATTATTTCGATTATTTATTTGTCAGGAGGCGTGTATTTTTATTATGAAAACTGACGAGGTTGGCTACATCACCTACTACATCCGTGACACCTTGCTGAACTAGGTGCCGTTTCAGTGCTTCCCTTCGGTCGTGCCGGCTACACTGAGCCTGACGGATAACACGAACTATGTACACAGCCGTTTCAACTTTCATTCAGTGCGATTATACCAACCAGGGCAGGTTTTTTTTTATTGCTTCCGAACTGGGTGGCTCTGCCCGAGGTCGAAGCCTCAGGCGCAGCCAATTTCACCGCCGAGGAGGTGCCAGTCCGGCTTGGAGGTGGACTAATGTTGCTGGGGAAAGGCTTATTAACCCGCGATTTGAAGATCCGTGGATTAAGTGTGGGGAAAGATATTCCCTGGGAGCCTGTTCCACACCTTTGCATTGGCATTAGATCACGTACCTGCACCCTTATCACGAGATTTAACCTACACCGCGTACTACGCTACGCCGTGTTCTCCGCATCATTTTGTATGGAGAAAAGGAGCAGCGCCTCTAGTGATAGATTTGCGATCTCGTAATGTCAAGTACATTTCGGACTCGCTCACCCAGGTTCCGTACTGGTCGTCATTATTTTATTAACGGATACATAGCCTATGCCATCCAAACTTACAAACTTAGATCTTCTGCACAAGTAATTTGCATAATCAAAATCTCCTATACATAGACATACCGTACTGTACATACGTTTAAGTAAATTGTAGATAATAATATATTCTATAGAGACTTACGCCGTATAATATGCGGCATAATATATCAAATTCAGTCGGCACCTAAATCGAATTAGTGCCACAGAATCTAAAAGGCTAGAACTGCTATTGTCGTGTCAGGCGGTCGGTCAGCGTTTTAGTGTCCAATGTGTTGCCCTGTCGACGATCGCTAATATAGGACATGATTACTCCAACGGTTGTCATCTCATCGGCTGACGTACCCAGTCCACTGCTACCCGTTGTCCAATATCTAATACCTTGGTGTGTAAGCAAATCTCGTTGCGACACGCCATTAAGATTTTGAACGACGGCGACCGCCAGAATCCACGTTTCTCATCCGTACATCGTAACCGGGATGATGCACTGGTAATAAACTGTTAAAATTTTGGGGCAGCTCAGATCTCAAGGGGAATCTCAACTTTCTCAAGGCAACCTAACCCAGTTGAAGTTATTGCCATACGTTACTATAATTTTTCTTCGTCTTCAAGTGAGTCAATGTAAGTACATCATTGGCCTGTTCCACGGCAATCAGGAATTATTTTAATAATGCTCGGTTTATCAGACCCTAGGAAACCGCCTCACCTGTAGCATATAGCTCATTACACGCATACCTACTGATAAAGATTTGAGTGACAAGTGTGCCAATGTAGACAGACAATGTCAAACACATATTATTTGTAATTCAGTCTATATGTCACCGAGTGTGTCACACCATTCATGACTTATCACCCCTTCTGCTATCTATTCCCGTTCTATCCTTTTGAATACGAACTAAATTCGATCAACCAGCCCCGCCCATTGCACCATAGACAAAGCAAACGTCATAGTAGCGTGGAATCCAACACCTTGATTAGCCTCGTCAAGTGCTAGGTAATTCGAACAGCGTTACTCTGCACTCTAGATGCCTATCGAACACATTCTGGAACGCGGCGTGCGACACAATACGCTTTGACGCTGTCAATCAAAAGCTCTTAGCGCTTTGACGAAATTCCTAGCTGATACATGGGTACAATAAGTTTATTGATGATACAGTTGTCTAGTATAAGGTAGAAACTATGTTGGAAGGTTTTGATGTCTAAATTTGAGAGTGGTCCACACGCCGCTTAAATTCCATGACAACAGATTGGCGGACTGATGCTGGGCAGGCATTCTCTAACGTCCTACCGTCAACGTCGGTGACGCTGACTAGTTATGTCTCTGTCTAGTTCATATAATTAGACAGAGACATAACTAGTCAGCGTCACCGACGTTGACGGTAGGACGTTAGAGAATGCCTGCGCTGTCTAGCTTATCGATACGACGTTTGAAGACACCCAGGTTAAAGCATTCGGGAAATACTCGCCGGAAAGATAATTCCAGACCCTAGCAGTGCCACAAAAAAAAATATGTATAACAATAGCGTGCTGGAGTCTCTCTGCGACGAATGCTGCATAGATAGGACGGATGGCAGTGATACTAGTTCCCCGGATTAACGACCGTGACCTTTAAAACAGACTGAGCGAACCAATAAATCGATTATGTCTTTTGATCTGTGACAGATCACAACGGGCCAGCTCCGCGGGCATCAGACTGAAGACGGGTTGACCCGAAACGAGTTCTCGATTTTAGTGCCACTCACGCCAGAGCACTTTGAGCGAGGTCCGCCACTGCTCCTCTGCGAGGGAAGCGTCGCCAATGGGACCCTGTACCGGAAGTACACGGAGCTCGTCCTCCAACCGGTCAATGGGCATCCGAGGATCGAGAGGGGTCAGTATCTGTTTATTTTAACGAACAATCTCTTTAGCAAAACATTAACAAACAAAGTAAACACAAATACAGTTCATATGGACTTGCATGAAACATATACGACTCATGGATCATGAAAGTCCATGAGTCCATATGTCTCATCCATCCCTTTTATTGTATTATATATATTTTCTTTTATTATGATTGTATGTAAAAAAATAAGTTATTTTCAGTACTATACATACGTGCGGGGTTCGACAACATGCTAGCTAGTATGGGGACAGGGAAGGTGCTATGTTAGCCTATACAGGGCTATTAAATTCAGGATAAGGTTTCGTAAATTCAGGGTTCGAAAGGGATCCATATTTGAAGACGAAAAGCTCTGAAACTTTTACCCAGATTCGACCATTTTTATAGTACTTTTTGGTGAAAATCGTTTCATTAAGATTTGGTGCTCGTTCAACGTGGATCCGTAAATAAAAATAAAATCACGAACTCATGGATAGAAATGGGTATGTTGCATACTTAACTTGTACAATTGAACTGCATTTAGGTAAATTCCAAGGACTGAAAGTTCAGTGAAATCAAAAGAAGAAGGGGACTGGACTAGGTATTACACGTTTCCTAGACCTAGAGTAGACAGCAGTGTTGCCCAATCTCCCCAGACTCACTGTCCATCGAGTTTTTATTACAATTTCCAATACTAGTATGAAAAAATAAAATACGGCATTTCGATTTGAGTGATAAGGATTTTTTTCTTCTAACAATGCGTACTTTCTATTTCTGAAGTTTCTCAAGCCTATGTTGAAACAGCCTGTATGTATAGTTAACCCGCTTAACTAACTGCAATTCTTTATCTTAAGAGCCCCCCGCGCCCCCATCCACCGAAGGTATCTATCCTATAATAAATTTTGCGCACTAAGGCGGGGCCTCATGTGTTTCTCTTGTTGTTATATACTCGCACTAAAAAGTCGCAGAAGACTCCTAACCGCCCGCGGTCATAGGAAAGGCCGGCGCATTTTCTTAATCTCGTCGTATTTTTGCGTAATCTCCCGCCGAGCCTAACCACCTGCAGGTCTCTTGCTGTTTCGCCTCTAAAATACGGCCTATTTCGGGTGTGAGCGCGGACTATTTCGGTGTGAGTTAGTGACTATTCCGGGCGTGAGCCAAGGACCGTTGCGCGGCGCAATTTTGTGCACAAAGTGAGGCACTGGGGGGGTTGGCAAACTGTTTACTCGTTGAATATGAGCCTCCTGAATGAGAGATACATGTATATATAATTGTACCGCCTGGAGGTCCTTTGAAGCCGTACGTTCCTGTTTGAACGCCGCTTATATGGTGCTTTCCGCTGCATATAATCGGGTAGAAATTCGCATGCGGGTATCTGCAGTGCAAGCAGTACTCACAAAATGCCTACAAATGAAGTGTGCCTACCTCGAAACACCGACGCGAAGCTCTCTGCTCGTGTGTCCTTTTGCCCGCGACTTCGCTAGCGTGAAATTCACTAGAGGCGCTGCTCCGTTTCTCCATACAAAGTGATGCGGAGAACACGGCGTAGCGTAGTACGCGGTGTAGGTTAATTCTCGTGATAAGGGTACAGCTGCTTCGCCGTTCGGAACCGATGTAAAACTGTAGGCCCCTTCCCTTGCCCCTTACTAGGTGGTAGGCTCAAATTGTAACCGGCTGGGTTGGTACCACCGTACTGGATGTAACATGGCCGCATAGCAGCCTCGGTTGTGTTATCCTCTAGTCCAGTATAGCCAGCAATCCAGGGAAGTCTCCGGTATGGCACTTACCTTCTCGGAGGTGATATTGGCTGAGCGGAGCATGTGCTTTGGCCCCTCCGACTCAGCCAGCCACACCGGATTATATAAAAAAAAACTATAGCCAGCATATACCTATAAGCTATACCTTCTCAGAGGTGACATCGGCTGATCGGAGCATGATTATGCTCTGGCTGGCAACTTAGACTCAGCCACCCACATCGGATTACCTACATAAAGAAAATATATTACTATGAACACTCTTTATTTTTTTTATTAAAAACGTATGAACATTATGAACTACGTACACTAATACAAACAACCAAAAATATTATATTGATTTAACCTTTAAAACCTAGTAACACTAATTAAATGAAATTAACCTAATAAATAAATAAAAACTAAATACTAACATGTAAGACTTACTGTAAGTAAATTAATATTAATTTCTTTCAATTGAAATTGTCGAAAACTCTTAAGTAGAGCCTACTGCGTTGTAGGGGTTGGATGAACCCTTATTTCTTAGTAATCTAATCAATTCCATTGTAAGCGCCGACTAAAACCTCGCGTTAAGTTCTACTCTATCCTACCCATAAACTTTAGCTCTTAAAATATTCATTATTCTCTCAAACACCAAAATTATTCTAATTGTTATAATTTCCTTCGGGTTCCTGTTGATGTATATTTACTTCGATACTTAATCTAATTTTGTTTCGTTCCTGGAACTGGTCGTTAAGGAAGTGACCCATTCTAGGTAACGAAGTGGTAATGTAATACTCCAAACTAACGGAGTATAATCTGTTTATTCGTTATCGGTAATTGTTCAAAAATATCTGCCTGTACTTGGGAATAATTTAAATTATGGAAAATTGTGCTCAAGTTATTTCAGGAAGATGAAACGTCGAGTGTTATCGACCTCACCAGAATAGGATTAGCTTAATGAAATTTAGAATATTGAAATTGATGGCCATTTGGTTAATTTTTGGGGTTTCCTTATTTATACGGAAGCCTATTACTAAGCCTACGTCGTCTGACTGTCTGTCTGTATATCCGTCCGTCTGTTCGTCTGAGTGCTGTATCTTTTCAACCGTAATAGGTAGCCGGTTGAAATTTTCACAGAATACCTATGTGTTATTATGGCGTATGTGCCAACAAATAATAAAAAAATTAAGGGGGGTCCCCATACAAGAAACGTGCTAAGAATCGATTAGTCACGCTACTGAATAATAGATGGCGCCACAGGCATTGCATTGTAGAAAGACAAAGATAGACGGATATTATTTTTGAAGGTATGCTGTAGCGGATCTAAGAAACCCTACGTGCGCTAGTAAACCTCGCACTTGACCGATTTTTTAAGAAACACTGGTTCTATTAAGACAGTTCTCAAAAACATGTGAGCATTAGAATTCCGAGGTTACGACTTAAGAGGGAAACTCCTACCGAGGACAATCACCAATGGCAGACCTAAATGCGGTCCTGATCAACCCCTTCAACTTCAACACGTTTTTTTTTTCAGTGACGTCATCCTGCGGTCCGTCATCGCTGCTGGGAGCAGACATCACCCTCTCTTCACTCCTGGTAGCGGTATCTTCGTCTACCTTATTGTGAAGACTTTTCAAAGCAATTCTCGTATCGTTTGTTCTGTTCTAAAGTTACACTTTTGTTTTTCACCTTTAAACACGACTTCTTAATCAATGTGAGGAATTTAGTTTGATGAATTGATTTTCGTTTTAAATACCAAATACATTCCAAAGAAAATTTTAAAATGCTAGGGGTAAGGTTGGTTACAGGGACTTTGAATAAATATGTGATCAAACATTACGGAAACACTACCTACTAATGTTACCTTTACTTAAGACGATTTTAAAAATGTATTAAATAAATTGTTTGAATTAAGTGCTTTATTTTCACTGTGTCTACTAAAACATTGTAAATAAATTAACTACGATTATGTAATTGTATCATAGCGAATCTAATTATACGGAGTTCAGCAAATTATTCCTAAACATCTAGTATTTATTTCCCCCAAAATCCGTCTCCCTTTTTTTCAGCGAAAAATCAGCGACACTCGAGCGAAACGCTCTCACATTACAATAAAATATTCCAAGAGAAATAATGACGCTTACGAAATATCGCATCGCCCTCGGAATATTTTAAGGCGCTCATTGGCTCGGCTCAATAAATTCACGATAATGACAGCCAGCCGTTCAGATCCCCTCCGATTTGAATCTCAATTGGTCCGTCGCGTCTCGGTGCAATAAAACACTACAACCTGCAAAGATGGACTTTCGCTACAAAAAGCTTGTTTTCAGATTCAATTCATGTATAGGGCGCGGAGGGGAGCCAATCTGGATTCACGACGCGCGTCTCTCACTCGATATTTCAAAAGCCTTGTAGACAGCTCGGGGGGTGGAGGCGGCGACAGCAACGAGGGCTCGCCCGCGATACTACCGCGATGGTACCGTGTGGGGACGGTACTTTAAAAGAATAGCCCCACTGCATCTCTCTCCCCGTGTATGTCGTATAAGAGCGACTAAGGGATATGACTCCCTTCTTATATTACGAGGTGGTACGGTTTATCCCGCCCGGGTTGATACCACCGCACTGAATGGAAGGTCGATCGAAACGGCTATGTAAATAGTTTGTGTTTTCCGTCCAGTTCGGTGTAGCCGGCACGACCGAAGGGAAGCACTGACGTGGCACCAAGTTCACGCGAAGTTCGAGTGCAGTTTACTTTCATAAGAATGCTCAATAAACAATGAACAACAATAGTCAATATGGAAAAGGAAGGATAATTGCCTTTCAATGAAATGATCTCGCCCTATGCTGCGCCGAAAAACAAGAACGCAATCTATGAGTACTGCGAGGCGAGTTGGCAAGCAAGTGGTGGGCGCGACCACTAGTGAGGCCCGTCAATATATAAGTCAATAATAATATAAGTCAATGCATGCTCGATCGATACGAAATAACCACATACATCTACACAAAGCTGCGACAAATTCAAACTCTTTGACACAAAATCTTGACGGACAAACGCCAAAGTACATCTAATGAGTAGTTAAGTAATTAAGGACCGATTCTACCAACACAGACTTAAATATATGTAAAGATCTGATAACTAACGACAGCTTAAACCCATAGCCCGATAAGTGAAATCACAAATTGCACCAAGACAAAATGACTCGACTTTAGTTAAAATGGTCGTTATCTCAGAGAGAGCGTTCTCTTTTCATCAAATCATACATTTCTGTCTACGCTCTGGCAGCATTCTATAACAAACACTGAGCAATTATTCACTGTCTTCTCTATAAATATATGTTTCGACGTTAAGAAGACAGACATGGCACTACATGGTATATTAAAGCCGCTATTGTCGCTAGAACGAACTGTTTAACAGACGGTTGGCGCTGTTCATTCGCTCTGTATGGCAGAATATGCCAATTTGACTTTTCTTAAGTGTCTGTTAAATTAAATAGCCGAACACCCAGACTTCAAGTCGGCTTAGTATTATAATGACAGCATTTCAGATTTTTTTATGTAATCCGGTATGGGTGGCTGAGTCAGAGGGGCCAAAGCACATGTACTGACTGACTAGCGAATATCACCGCCGAGAAGGTAGGTGCCATACCCGAGACTTCCCTGGATTGCTGGCTATACTAGAATAGAGGAGAACACAAATGAGGCTGCTATGCGGCCATCTTACATCCAGTACGGTGGTATTAACCCAGTCGGCCACAATTTGAGCCTACCACCTAGTAAGGGGCAAGGGAAGGGACCTACAGTTTTACACCGGTTCCGAACGGTGAAGTAGCAGGTGTAGGTTGCACGTAAATTTCAGTCAGAAAAAACTCATTGGTACACGCCGAACGGATTCGAACCTGGGACCTCTCGCATGAGAAGCCGATGCCCAAACCACTCGGCCACCCGCCGCTTTGAATTGCCGCAACTGACTTTTATCGCAAGTGTTTCTAAGATGAGCAAGTGTCTGTTGGGGCAATTGGCCCTTACGACCGATATCGCTTAATCAAAGAGATTAAAAAAGAGGGTGGGTTTAATGTCTTTGCGCATAATATTGTAAATCGTTGGTAGTACTAGAAAATGATAATGGTCCGCTTCATCGCTCGATCAACCGGAAAGCCGGTCGCCGCGACCCTCCAGTCGAGTGGTCGTCGATTGTCGATTCTCTGCAATAGGATAGGAGTATCGGCTAGCTAGAGTATCGTCCGGCAACAGAATTGTTTGCGCTCGCAACGTGAGCGTGGACTCCGGACACGTCCCGACGAGCTAAACCGGCAACATTGCAGATAGCGTGCCGCCAACACGTGGCGCGAAGCCAACTGGGCCGCGGAGACCGCGGTGCTTCGGCCGTTCAAAGCTCACTAGTCTAAAGAGTGTGACTTCGGCAGATGTTTAATTAATTTCTATTTTAACCCCGACCCAAAAAGAGGGGTGTTACAAGTTTTGTTGTTTATTGTTTATTGTTTATAGCATCTATTGGCAGTACACTGCGCTCAGATTAGTTCGATTATCACAGCGAAGAAAAACTGACAAGAAATTTCACTGGAATTGTTTTCAATGTACACTTAATCTACTTTACAAAAATGTTTGCCACTGCCTAGACACGCATGTGCTGATTTGTGACAGATGCAGCAATTCATGACAAAGTGAAAACAGTTTGACGCCTATGTCTGTCTGTCTGTCTGTCTGTGTGTGGCATCGTAGCTCCCAAACTGATGAGTAATCAAAAAATTACGTCTCTTTAGGTGTATAACTCCACGTCCGCTGGGTCGCTTCGATGATGTATACCAGTGGCGTAGTACCCAGTTCGCATAACCTACTCCTCTCAACTCTCTCGCCCTATATACATTTTTAATGCTTCAAAAATCTGCCAAACCAGATAGAACGTCTGCCAACCCTTAACGAAGCCACCGAGTTTTTCATCCGAATCGATGGTGTGTAGAATCGGTCCATATGATTGCATGCATTTTTCATTACCCACGATCAGTTGGCAACCCGCACCGGCCTCCGGTAGAGAGGTTCGACCCCGGATAATTCGTATTGTATGGACTCGGCTCGGTGGTGCTACACGCCACCTCACCGGCTTCAGCAAGCTTTTATTTTTTTTAATGAAAGAGCGACATGTCGCGCCGAGCCATCCGTAAGGTGTCTAACGATGCCCACGGTCGTATGCGGGGATTGTGAATGCCACGCCGACCTGATACATAGGTGCCTATTCACGCTTCTGAAGGGCCCTATTCCCTCTTGAAGGGCCCGAGACTGAGCTTGGTGGGGGGGAGGGGGGTAAGTCCACGGGAAATCCAGCGTATAGGGATGCAGTCCCTGCCCAGTGCGTATGGTTCGGAGGTGGAAAGGACACGGCAGGATCGCGTTAAACAGCTCCTCCAGGTACTTCCTATGAAATAAGGGATAGAACACACTTTAGGGAGCCGACATCAGGGTGGGACACTTCGTGGTCACCCATTAGTCGCACGGCTCTAAGCTGGATCGAGTCTAAAGGCGCAAGCTGGTAATTAGCTGAGCCATCTCACAGCTGGTGCAAGCAGTACTCCAAGATTCTTTAAATTATATATTTTCGACGATATTAACAGTATAGATATAACAGTACAGATATAACAATATTAGATGTTACACAAATTTTAATAATTCCAAAACATTACAGATGATATTGGTGAAATGTCTATGTGAATCGGTTGAGAAGTCTTCGAGTGAATCCCATTGAAAGCTAACTGAATTTTTTCCAACTCTATAACCTGGCGGAAATATGTCGCATTACATAGGCAAAAACCTCAAAAGCCAATTTGTTAAGCCTTATTAATAGTTATTTTTATAATATTTATTTTGTACATTGGAAATTTAAAAAACACATATTTTTTTATGATTTTTCGACTTATTGGTCGTCGTCAGATAACAAAAAATTTTAAGCCGTTTCAGAGTCATAAGCTTACATACATACATACATACATGCTCAAAGGCAGTAGATCAACCGACGCGTCCGAGAGGGTCGCGGATTCCAGATCGCAGTACAAAAAGAAAAAGATAGTTTGCGCATTCCTTTATTCCTTTTGAAGGACTCACTATTCTTGCTTGGGCACACAAAGTGAAAACGGTTAGCGAAATAGAATTTACACTTTGCCTTGTTAGTTCAAGGATTTCTTTCTGCTTGGAATACTTCGCTGCTCCGTCGTGCTATATTTTTTAAAGAAATAAGTTTTTTCTAGTTTTTGTAATTTATCGACAATGTAGTTTTTTATGTAGCTCTTCAAAACAAAGTTGCCGTCATTATCTCCTTTAGAAGAGACTGTTTTCCACATTTAATTTTATATTTTTCGTCTATTTTAGTCAAAGATATATTATGTACTAGCGTACTAGATGAATCACTCGACCAACTAACATGTTCCACCGAGTTGCGGTTCACGATCCTCAAGTCTCAGTCGAGCGCGAGAGGCCGCAGCGCGCAGTCGTCGCCTGTATGCTGCGATCGCGCCTCGCCTACTTTAAACTAATACATTTACACATCTTCGTCGATGCGAAGGTGCGATAGCGAATCTAGAGATTAAGTGTTAGAATGAAAAGACAATATGCACAACGACGCACGAGTGCGATCGTTCTCCCTACCCCTTGCCTCTCTCCCGCACGCTTCCCGCCCCGCGCGAGTACCCCACACCGGCCGCCAGACGGTCTCCCGCGCGCGCTCCCCTCTTCCGCTCGACTCTGCGCTCCGCCTCCCCTCTACCTTACCCCATACCTCAGCCGCTGGAACACCGCTTCTCTGTATATTTCTTCGGAGCGATAACTCTATATAATATTTCCTCAAAGGTTTTAGTTTAGTTTTCATATTTTGTAAGATTTTTATTAGACGTTTATTTTTAACTAAATCCTGCTATTTTTTACTAATCCTACTTACTTACGTAATTTTAATGATTTCGGGTATATTTTTAGTATATTTCACTAATTTGACAGTTAGGTATTTATATTAATTTTCTATTTTTTTTTTTATGTTTAACTAATTTAACTGTCTTATAATTATATTATTATTAATATTTGATCGTTTGACTAAGTTATTGGCAATTCTTGTGATGCTACATAATACATTTTGAATAAAAATTTTACTTCTTACTGTTAGAACAATTTTGAAAATTTGTCGCTTTCCAGGGTAGTCCTCCTTACATAATTTCCCGCCTTTTAATGTGAATTTACAAATGTGGTGAATTCTAGCGTACCTTCTACCTACTCAAGGAGGAAATGAATAAATACAAATATAAATAAAAAGTTCTACTTCGCGTCACAGTGAGCCCAAAATACGTTGTCAGGTCTAAATAAAAATTTACGCAGCAGAAATAACGGCAAGGTGTGACGCTAGGCAAATACCAAAACATTCTAATTTCAAAATATCGAATATAAAAATGTAATCTAACTCGTCATGTGCTTCCGCGATACACAACAGTGTCCGAGGCGCAAAATACGAACTAGCCAGCTAGGTCGGCTAATCAGTAGGCGTACTGTTTTAATGTATGTCACCTAATTGGTTCATGCATATTCCATGAACGGAGCAACCAGCCGACGGACGTCGAGGCCTTTTTGACGACTAAATACAGGCCGAGGGCCAATCAGTTATAGTGGGGGTGTCGTCGAGTGGTGTGCCCTTTCTAGGCTCTGAGGGCCCTTTTTGTGTAGAAATATTATATTATGTACTAGCTTTTGCCTTCGGCTTCGCTCGCGTGGAATTCCTATTTAAAAAGAAGAAAGTAAGTAAGCCCGCTACGTACTTTTATTTCGGCGTGCGGAACAATTCGGTTTGTATGAGAGCCACATCTCAGCGTAATCGGAACTGAATTTTATTTAGCCTATCCTGGTGTCCCGGATAGTAAAATTTACTTCTACTAAGTTTCATCGAATTCGGATGATCGGTATAAAAGTTATGGAGGAACACAGGTATGTATCTGTTTGAAGATTTCAAAAAATCATCAATTTAGTTTTATTCTCATACATAGAGTCTACACACGCAATATCTCATGAAACAAAGTAACTTACTCCATGACCATCCCTTACTTACTTTCAGAAAGTTGTCATTAGGTACAGACACGGGTAACGACGACGTCGCAACAAAGTCCAGTATTTAAGGCCCACTAGCTTCTAATTTATATTCTAGTCTAATCCATCTTCCATGAGCCTTCAAGTTAGCTCCAAGCTACAAAGTAACAATGAAGCGAAGCAAAATAACTAAATGCTCAACAAATACGCACTAATTATCTATAGAACAGCTCCGCAATTCGTATGTAAAGAGTGTTAATAAACTACAAATGCAAAATGAATGTGGGTATATAATACATACCTAGTCCAAGCTTTCTGGCCAAATTAGTGTAGCCGACATCACCAAAGGGAAACCCTGTTATGGCACCTAGTTGCGACTGTAACAAGGTGCCATTACGGATGTAGCAGCCGCCAAATCAGGTACAATACAAATTATAATGTAATTTTTGTTTTATATTCTACTTTCATTTTCATTTTTCTTTTTTTTATAGAAAGCGCGACATGTGGTGAACCCATAAGGTGTCTAACGACGCCCATGGACATTCGTTCGTACGCGGGGGTTGCGAATGCCATGCCGGCCTGACAGGTGCCCATTCACGCCTCTCTTGAAGGACCCGAGACTGTAATTGGGGGGAAATATGTGGGCAGGGAGAGCGTTCCGGAGTTTACCAGTTCTGTGGAGGAAAGATCTGCAGAGCCGATTGCTACGCATCCGTGGTAAGTCCAGCGTATAATTAGTTTCTATTACAACTTACCATCAGTGTTTTTTTTATTCGTAAATCGAACTAACACGGCTGAATTGAACCCAAAGTTTCTGCCAGAGCCGATTTCAGTTAAAACGTTAGACAAATCAATTTGAAAACCGAATGTACATTTGCGTTCGGGCATGATCCATGAACGATGAAATTGTCGATGAAGTTGTCTGCCATCTTAGAGCACGGAGTTCCTGCGCTACTTACTTCAATCTTAATCCCAAAGTAAATCCAGCGTTTAGTCTAAGTGCGCGTAGCGAGGCTATTTATGTATGCCAAGCCACGCTACAGTGGCGGTGCGGTGCATCCCAGTAGGGCGAACGGATAAATTGCCATCAACCAGCTGACAGAGTTCAAATGTCTAACTAAACTATCTTTTTCTGGCGACTCATCGTCATCGGTCTGTCTGTACCACTCTTTTGAGTAGACATGTAGAGACTGTATTTTTTTTTATGGAATCTGACACGGTTGGCTTCATTACCTACAATATCCGTGATGTCAGCCCACCGGGTAAATAACAAGAGAAGTTGCTTCGGAGGTTCTATTTCTTAATAAATAAATATTAGGTAAAAAGTTTTACTGTACCTATTAATATGACACAGTGTGTGACCGGTACTTATTAAGAATAGCCCCACTGCATCTCTCTCCGTGCATGTCGTAAAAGGCGACTAAGGACAAGATGCCGGGCGACAGGCTAGCCACCTCTCACCTCGGCACGGTCTTTCTTTCCACCGAGGCATGCAGCAGGTAGGCCTTCGTGCCTTACTTGCTGCCTGATGGTTATCTTGTCCGAATACTTTGCTAAACGTGGTAGACGGTGTTGTGCTGTAATTTACCAGAGCACTTGCAGCACAACATCGATTACTGTGCTTACCCCGATTGTCGGGATACGGCGTGTGATGTGTATTGTATTGTACATTCTAAATAGTTTTAAAAAAATATTTTGTATTTAGGTTGTATTTAGGAAGATTGTATTAGGTTGGTGAAAGTTTAGGTTTCCATAGTATAAATTTTAGTACCTTCCTTAAACTGACATACATATTATGTATGTAGCATGAAAAATAACATAAGGTATTTTGTGTATTTTTATTACTTTGTATTTTTAATACTTGTATAATATATGTAAAATTAATAGAAAATTTTGAAAATGTGAAATAAAGAACATAAGGTATTATTATTAAGGTATTAAGGTATCATCCACTAAAAGGTACTACGTTTTGCCCGCGGCTTCGCTCGCGTGAAATTCGTAAGTAAGCCTGCTACCGGACCTTTATTTCGGCGCGTGGAACAATTCGGTTTGTATGAAAGCCACATCGTAGCGTAACCGGAACTGAATTTTATTTAGCCTATTCTGTGTCTCGTATAGCTAAATGTGCTTGTACTAATTTTCATCGAATCGGATAATCGGTTTAAGAGTTATGGAAGAACATACATGCATACATACATATGTACAGAAAAGATTTCTAAAAATCCTCATTTTAGTTTTATGTAGTATCATACATAGAGTCTGCAAACGCAGTATCTCATAAAACACTGCTAAACAAAACAGCTAAAACATTGCTGGTTAACGATAGTTAGCCAGCAAGGAGAACTACATCCAACAGGAACAGCCAGCACTAACCCCAAGAGATTCAGGCAAGCCGAACACCTGGACCAGCTTATAAGATTCCCACTTAGTTTCGTTTGCTCGAAGTCTCAGTAACTGGGGAATTGTAAAGACGGGGTCGCCCCATCGCATCGTCCCGTTGCGACAAATCAGGCATAAGCTTACTTATCTGCCTTTGTCTACGAGGCAGATAATCCGAATGGACTGGCGATAAGGCGGAAAAATAGATCTCATTGAGCCGAGCGAAATTGTTGAAACGCATTAGGACCAAAATAAAAATATTAAACGTACATACCATACGCTGTAACCCGACAATCGGGGTGAGCAGAGTAAGTGCCCAATCGGTGTTGTGCTGCAAGAACTTTGGTAAATCAAAGCACAACACTGGCCACCACGTTTAGCAAATTATTCGAATAGCATAACCATGGACAATAAGCATAACTATCAAGCAGCAATAAGCACGGAACCCCACCTGCTGCATGACTCGATGGATGAACCGTGCCAAGGTGAGAGGTGGCTATCTTGTCGCGCATGGCATTCCTTGGTCACCTTTTACGACATTTGCGGGGAGAGATTCAGTGGGGATATTATTTTTAAATACCGGCCCCACACGGTACTAAAAATATTAAAATTTTATAAATGCTAAGTTTCTAGGTATTAGAAACACAAATGAAGTAGTAAAATTCTGCGCGTTCTTCTAACGTGCAATGATTCAAATCATGCATTAGTACAGTTAAAAAAAAAAAAGAGTAGAAGTTACAGTTAATCCTTATCGAAACATTATTTTATCAGATTCTCAGGCATAATCAATTTCACCCCCGAGAAGGTGTCAGTCCGGCTTGGAGGTGGACTAAAGTGTCTGGAGAGGCATAGAGAAACCGACTTCATTCCAACGAAAGTCAATTCCACGCTATTGCAATACGACACAAGAACAATTTGTGTTATCGTACAGTTTGAAGTATTATTCTGTCGATTAGACTTACAAAGGAATGTTCCGCAAGTTCCAGTTCTAACATTCGAAGAGGTGGAGGTAGGATGAAGTGAATTCCTCAAAGCAGAGGCCATGGTAACGATAAAAAAGGCTCAATGATCAAAAGATGCATCTGCCACTTCAGGCGAATAACTCTTGCTATTTATTTCTTAACTACCGGTGCAAACATTTTCGTCAGCCGCAGTAAACGAAGAGTTCATGGTTCTCGCGGAAAATGCCCCTGATTGTATTGTTTATTGATCGTTCATATGGCAGTTAGACTGAACTCGAACTTGTCACGATATTATATTCTATCCGTTAATTACATTTTTAGGTTCTTATTTAAAATATTTTTTTTATGGAAATCGCGGCGTAAGGCCGCGTCGTGCCCTAGGCTCGCACCTAAAAAAAAAAAAAATAATAAATTAAATAGCAAACTCAAAACCTAAAAAAAAGTAAATAAAAACTAAAATAGCATAAAAGGACGCAAAAACCCAACAAAAACCATAAAACCTAAAAATACTTAAAAACGTAAGGGTTGATGATGAGCCAAACCACGGCTCGAAACCTCGATTGAGACAGATCCATAAACGACTAAGAGCAAAGCCAAAACAAAAAATAATTTGTTATAAAGAATATCACTGCTTCGCTCTTTGGCTTCGCTAGATTTTATCGCTAATGAAATTAGGCATACCAGGACAAAACGTCTTTGAGAACATTTCGATTCAGTGTAAGCGCTATATTGAGTATCTCGAAGAGTTTATTAAATTCCTCTGTTCATAGCAGCGGTCTGCAGGTCAAGCCTCGGTAACATAAATTCAAGAATTGACCTTTCACAAAGGCGTACAAGTATTCCCTTTATATACTACTCGTGGAGAGCCAATAAATCTCAATGCGCCTTCAGAAGTCCTTGAGGGCGAGGAGGGAGGCACGAAAGCCTTATTTCCTGCGAGTCGAAAAGCTTACTTTTAAATTACTTCACGATTTTCACGTGGAAAAAGTGAGAGTAAACGCACATCTTAGTAGGCAGGGTCTCGTAACGAACTTTTCTGAAGAGAATCTTTTAACTGGCTCTTCCAATCTCGCATTTACTCTAAAACGTGCGTTTCTTATTCTTTTTAATGGAGCGTATTTACGTAAAGGAACAGACTGATTCGAGTTTAGATTGGACGGCATTAGACCTACAAACATTGCCTAATGCTGAGAATTGGAATGAACACGTTCCTCGTTCACTGTGAAGGTATTCCTTGATGAAACGACTTCAATTGAGCGTCAAATTGCGTCGAAGTACGGTAGGATTGTCGCTGCAAATAGATTAGATTTAGATAAGATTTAGATCCAACTTTATCTCATAAGTTGAAATCAGTTAAGGTAGTTTATAGGCTCTGTGAGGGAATAAACGAGAACGCACACATAAACATGCACACTAGGTTTTGTCAGCTGCTTCGCTTCGCGGGACTTTTTGCTCACAGCTCTGGCCACAGATGACGTAGCGTTGTGATTTACAGCCTAAAACTATCTTGAGAATTGACAGAATGTAACAGTGAAAACGGTATCTAAATTGATAAAGTGTTTCTCGAGTTACAAGGATATTCATTTATTGACATACGTTATTATGAGGCCGAAACTTCATTTATTAGTATACATACGCTGCCAAAATCGTAACCCTAATTTTGGCTTTGCCGTATTCGGTTAAAAAGGCTGTTCATCTACGGCACTTAGAACTTCTAGAGCTAGATTAGACTGACTAAAACATGAATAGTGATGATAAGATTTGAGTGATTAAAGTGATTGGCCCCCTGTTCGGATTCGGATACTCCGTGGCTTCATGTTGTCGATAGCTTTTTCATTGTTTAACTTTATGACTACGTATGATGATAATGAACATTCAATTTCTTTCTAACCTCTATTTTCAAGATGGCGAACGTCAATTGCGTCCTCCACTTTCTCCCTGAGACGTTCGGCGATCTCCGGAATCCTCAAATCGCGTCCCCGGCAGTTGTCAGATTTTGACAAGCGCTGAGTCGAACGCTTATTCATATTCCTCGCGCTCGCGAACACCCCGCCCTCCCCTATCTCCCTCTCCGACTCAGCCCCGCAACACCCATCCCCGTCCCTCCCCGACAGTGCCCCCTCCTTCCCTCCCACCTCCGCTCTAGAGTCGGGACAGAAGGAGCTGCGAAATTCACACTCACTAGACTCTCCGCCGGAATCGTTTCGGCTTTGAGTCGGTAACTGTGGAGGTCGATATAGTTGCCTTTTCCGGGACCTATAATTTGAGGGTCTTCAAAAGGCATGAAGTAATAGGGCGATATCCTCTTGTCCGCCTCATAGCTGAGACGACACCTACGCACACTTACTTTGGTAATTTGTTAAATATACCTACTTAATTGTGGAAATCTATTATTTGCTGTTGTTTATTATAATTTAATGAAATATAATTGTAAAATTTGTAATAGATATGTTGGTTTTACTAAAAAAAATAAAATGATACTTCGCTGTGCGTGGTTTCACGAGGAGTGGTTTTATTGGATGTGTCCATAGAAATAAACTAGTGTTAATGTCTTCACCCAAAATGACTATCCGTACAGCCTGCTGCTTCTTTATAATAAACGTACTTATACACATAAAGTGCAGTGCGGTTGTGCGGTGTTACAAGCCTGGCGGCGGCACCTTCGCATATTACCGAACTGCCTGCCGCCAAGTGCAGTAAGGAATGTACGTACTCTGATGCGGAGTGCTGATTAATTAGGGCTAGTTTTAATTAAGTAATGTTTTAGTTAAATTAATATTATGTTCAACACTCAGTTTGTGTGCCATATAAAATTTATTAGAATGCAACCAAGGAAAAAATGATAGGTACCATACTGTCCAGGTTTATTAATTTGTATGCACGTCCTCTGTTCAATTTTTTTCCATATAACTAAGATGTTTAATAATAATAATCTGCGATTTTTCTTAGTAGTACCTAAAAAAATTTACACAATTCAAATCTAAATACAAAATGTAGTCAGACCTAAAACGCTCCATACTTAGCCAGCATCGCCTCCAGATGGGGCCAGGAGATATTTGAGATTAAGATCACGTACGAATTTCATCAGGGCTAGAGAAAGGGAACGGACATTTAAAGAAGCCGATATCCCGTTAATGCATTCGCTCGTTAATACGAAAACTCATTAGTTTCGAGATGAAGTGCTCAGCTGAAATCGTGAATGGCTGCAAAATCTTGAACATTTTTTTTCTTTTACCACAGCCATGGATCTTCGTCGTGACTACCGCATGGACTATGTACGTAGTCACCGCAGCTGTGTCTCGTTCGTGGTCACCACAGCCAAGAAACCTATCGTAGTTATCACAGCCATTAATTTTGATCGTGGCCACAGCACTATAAATCTTGTTCGTGCGTGAGTATCGCAACAATGGATCCTATTAACAGCCACCACATTTGACCACATGCATTAATATTGTTCGTGGTCACAGCACTTATGGATATCGTTCGTGGCCACCACAACCAGGAACACTGTTTGTAGCTGTCCCAGACATTAATTTCGTTCGTGGCCCCCACTGCTAAGAACCCTGTTCATATTCATCGCACGCATTAATTTAATCGTGGACACAGCACTTTATTTAGCGTCTTGTACGTGGATACCGCAGCAATGGACTCTGTTCGTAGCCACCACATGCATTAATATTGTTCGTATGGATCTTGTTGCGGCACTTATGGATCTCTTTCATGGCTACCACAGTCGAGAACACTGTTCGTAGCCACCACAGACATTAATTTTGTTTGTGGTCACCACACCTAATTATTTCATTTGTGGCCCCCACAGCCAAGAACGCTTATCGTTGCCACAACTACAATTGAATATGTTTCGTGGCTACCGCAGCTCTAGCTAGCCTTACAGTAACTACAAAGAACACAAAAATAAATAGGTCTTCAAAATAAAAATCTAAAGATCTCACACTACGCGCAACTATCAAAGGCATTGAAAATGTAATTTAGAAATATAACACACGATACAATTTTACAAATTTGTTAATAGGAATTCATTCTTTATCGTACTGACGATAAAGTGAACGGAGCGCAGACTGACCTCGCGCGTAAGGGACCCGCTACCGCCTACAGTTTTTGTCCGCCCGCCTTCTAAGATGGCTCAAACTGTAGCTTAATTCAATCCCGAGATTAAATTTTTTCCGTTTCTTGGATAGCAAGCTCAAAATAAAGTTATTGGGAAATTCTCGATCCCAGTCTGCGAAAAATTTTGAATTTTTGAAAAATTTTGGAAAATCTCAAAAAGTTACCGACCCATTTGGGAATTCAAATTGAAATTTGAAGCCCTCCGGCAGACGCACATTTTGACATATGGCCATCCGCGTACCTCTCATATCATCAGCGAAACTACAGGCAAATGTCACAATTTCATAAATCGGGGCACTATACTCGATCACGAAAACATAACATTTTCAATGTTAATAGTCATAAAACAAAAGTTATTCAGTTTCACGTACCTATTTCGGTATTTCACCTTACTGCGGACACCAGGTATATTAAAAAAATACTCTGCATACTAAAGAGCATACTAACTCGATACAACATATTGCCTTTCAACATAATCAACCATACCTTACCCACAATACCAAGCATGACTGTTAGAGAATGCATTTAGGCTTTAAGGCTGTGTTTTGGCACTTGTAGTATGCAATAAAATATAAATTATCATTTCATTTCATATAATTCCGAATTTTAGATTTTAAGATTTTATTATTATTTTTTGTTTAATTATCAAATATAGTCGCAATATTAGTAAATTAAGGAACAAATATAAATGTATTTGCATGAATACAATATTGCATTGATAGTTCTTATTCTGAAATTGTTAATGTAAATATATGTATATATATGTATATCTGAAATAATGTTCTCTTTGTGATTAAACATTTTCTTTAGTGTACTAAATAATAAATCGTACAGAACGACAAAAGGTGAAAACTCCCTCCATCATCACCTTGATAATTATCACAAGTAATCTAGTAACTGAATTCTACCACAGTTCGAGGTATTTATTCCACTTCGCGTTGCTCAATTGCCGGAATATAATTAGGCGATTAGGCGGAAAATTAGGAGGAAAGCAGGCGAAAGCGTACCGCTAGAGTGATATTCCCTCCGCAATTCCTCCGTCTCATGGAGATTACATTAATATTAATTTTTTTATACGAATCTATTTACTCACTCGTCGAGAGAATAGAAAGGCCTCTAATATCAAACATGGCTTTGTCCACCAACCAAGGAAATGGGTTTTATTTGTTTAATATGAAAGAGTACTTGTTTTCCTACAGAAATCAACGGCGATACCACATCAAAAATAGCTTTGTCTAGTATAAATATTGATCTGAAAATACCATTGCGCAACAGAAATAGCAATACTACATCGCTATAATATCGCTCACAGAACGTTTTCATGCTCTACTGTAAAATTGGTAAAAGTGGACAAAGCTATGTTTGATATTAGAGGCCTTTTCCTACAGAAATCAACGGCGATACCGCATCAAAAATAGCTTTTTCTATACTCTATTCACCGAGTCGACCTAGTATGGCGCTCTCTCTGTCCCACATTGGCATACAAATGATAAGGACGAAAAATGAGAAGGCCCCGCCCACGGGCGCATGCATGTACGTGATTGGATGCATGCGGGCTATGCATCCAATCACGTGCAAGGCCATATCTTCAGTACTAGGTCGACTCGGCGAATAGAGTATAGTATAAATATTGATCTGAAAATATCATTGCGCAACAGAAATAGCAATGTCCAACTACATCTCGCTATATCGCTCACAGAAAGTTTTCATGCTCTAGTGTAAATTTCAAAAAGTGGACAAAGCCATGTTTGATATTAGAGGCCTGAATTGTTCTCCACATTTAACCTGGCGGTCATGTAACATGATTATCTACTAGCTTTTGCCCGCGGCTTCGCTCGCGTGAAATTCGTATTTCAAAGGAAGAACTAAGGGCGAGCTGGGTTCAGGCTAGTAACTGAGGGCGAGCTGGGTTCAGGTAAATGATAAACCGTCTCGAAGAAAGTGAGTTACTTTCTGAGGCCGAAGGCGGAGTTGCGTTCAGGAAGACGATAAACCTTCTCGAAGACAGTAAGTAACTATGAGCGAGGCCGAAGGCCGAGCTGCGTTCAGGAAGAGGATAACCTTTTCGAAGAAAGTAAGTAACAGAGGGCGAGGCCGAAGGCCGAGCTGCGTTCAGGAAGACGATAAACCTTCTCGAAGATAGTAAGTAACTATGGGCGAGGCCGAAGGCCGAGCTGCGTTCAGGATGACGGTAACCTTTTCGAAGAAAGTAAGTAACAGAGGGCGAGGCCGAAGGCCGAGTTGCGTTCAGGAAACGATAAACCTTCTCGAAGACAGTAAGTTACTATGGGCGAGGCCGAAGGCCGAGCTGCGTTCAGGAAGAGGATAATCTTTTCAAAGAAAGTAAGTAACAGAGGGCGAGGCCGAAGGCCGAGCTGCGTTCAGGAATACCATAAAACTTCTAGAAGAAAATAAGTAACAAAGGGCGAGGCCGAAGGCCGAGCTGCGTTCAGTAAGACGATAAACCTTCTCGAAGACAGTAAGTAACTATAGGTGAGGCCGAAGGCCGAGCTGCGTTCTGGAAGAGGATAAACCATCTTTAAGAAAGTAAGTAACAAAGGGCGAGGCCGAAGGCCGAGCTGAATTCAGGAAGAGGATAAACTTTTCGAAGAATGTAAGTAACAGAGAGCGAGTCCGCAGGCCGAGCTGAGTTCAGGAAGACCATAAATCTTCTCGAAGAAAATAACTTCTTTGTTACTTACTTTCTTCGAAAAGGTTTATCCTCTTTCTGAACACATCTCGGCCTTCGGCCTCGCCCATTACTTATTGTCTTCGAGAAGGTTTATCCTCTTCCTGAACGCAGCTCGGCCTTCGGCCTCGCCCTTTGTTACTTGCTTTCTTCTAGAAGGTTTAGGGTCTTCCTGAACGCAGCTCGGCCTTCGGCCTCGCCTTTTGTTACTTACTTTCTTTGAGTAGGTTTATCCTCTTCCTGAACACATCTCGGCCTTCGGCCTCGCCCATAGTTACTTACTGTCTTCGAGAAGGTTTATCCTCTTCCTGAACGCAGCTCGGCCTTCGGCCTCGCCCTTTGTTACTTGCTTTCTTCGAGAAGGTTTAGGGTCTTCCTGAACGCAGCTCCGCCTTCGGCCTCGCCTTTTGTTACTTACTTTCTTTGAGTACGTTTATCGTCTTCCTGAACGCAACTCATTCACAAACTTTCGCGTTTATAATATTAGTAGGATGTATTTTGGGTAGGTTTGGAGTGAGGCCTGATTTTAGAAATTATTCCCAATTATCGGATGCATGCAAGCAATCCGAAAGCAACAGCTAACAATATATAAATTTTTGAAATGTGTTAATTAAGCCCTTTCATTTGATACCCAACACGGCATCATAAAAAAAAATGTTTTTAGGTCATGACTTTATGTCCTTTAGAGGGCGCCATATCCAATTTTATGGGACGTCACATAGCCTATAACCAGCGTCAAGACGCATCCAACGATACCTCATTTGTCAAATTATGATAAGTAGTTTCGAAGTTATGAGGGAACAGATGAAAATACGTACATACATACATACATACATACATACATACATACATGCTTACATACATACAGACATACATAAATACTACATACATAAATACATACATACATACATACATACATACATACATACATACATACATACATACATACCGGTCAAACACATAACTCTCCTTTTCGCTTCGCGTTGTCGGGTATATATAAATACAAATAGGAACTCCAGTTAAGCAAATATCCACTAACATCGACTTGCAACAACACTTTTACATAGGTCTGCACCTAAAATTAATCAAATAGATACCTAACGAAGTAAACCTATATAATAATTATTATGAATCGAATTAAATAAGATACTCTGCTCGAGACAACGCATACACACACCGCGCTCCGCCAGATCGCACCCCGTGCCACGCCCCGCGCCCCGCCGCCGCCGCCGGTGCCAGCCTCCGCAGCTAGCCGCCACGAACCGCCTCCGCCGCGCCGCGCCGCTTTTATTTCGATTCGATTTGTATGGGAGCCACATCTTATCGTGGCCGGAAGTGAATTTTAGTTAGCCTATCCTGTGTCCCGTATAGTAAAATGTGCTTGTACTAAGTTTCATCGAATTCGGATGATGGCTTTAAGAGTTATGGCGGAACATACATACATACATACATACAGAAAAGATTTCTAAAAATCGTCAATTTAGCTTTAGTATTATACATAGAGGCTACAAACTCAATATTTCCTAAAACAAAGTAACTTACTCCATGACCATCCTTTACAGATTTATTATTAGTATGATGATGATGATGATGATGATGATGATGATGATTGATTGATTGATTCAGTGATAACTGCCTACCTAAACAGTGACACAAAACATTTGAAATTGGATTAAACAAGGTTATTTTCTCTCATACTCCGTTCTCCACGCCCCAGTCGGCTTGTGGCCTTCATGGAAGACATAGACTGGCTGGGGTAGCTGGAGATCGCGGGGTTTTGCACGAAGGTCCCCAACCAAGCCCAGTTTGCAGGCCTAGAGCCAACCACAAACCAAAGCAACAAGAACAGGTGATTTTGTTACAATGCCGGACATTTCAGGTGTTAATCCGTATCGAAGCTATATAGATTTCAAAAATTAGAACAGTAGCGAAATAGTAATAAATATCAGTAAAGCGCTAGATCCGCTATACCCTTCTACCTGTCAAAAAATCATATCCTTCTATCTTTTGTCTGTCTGCGATGCCAACTACCTGTGGCGCCATCTATTATTTAGTAGCATGAATATGTAATAATCTATTCTTAGCACGTATCTTGTATGAGGATCCCTTATTTTTTTTATTTAATTTTTTATTAGTTCTTGACATATCCGCCATAATATTAAAACATATTCTGTGAAAAAAAAACCGCATCCAAATCGGTTCATCCGTTTGGGAGCTACGATGCCACAGACAGACACACACACACACACTTACACCCTCTCACACACTCACACACACCCTCACACCAGGCCTTCGTCACTCGCTCAAGGTCGCGAGTTAAATGCCTACCGCTTGGCGTACCGACTAATCTACAATTAACAGTGGGCTGCTGCTATCCAGCCAGACCGGGCGCGTGGCGCTTTCGAATTTAGAAAATGTCGAAATCACGTAATTATTGTGCAGTGGACGGGTGCAAAAGTCAAAAGACAAATGAAAACTTGTCTTTTTTTTTCATTGCCGAGAGACGAAGAAAGGTAAGTGTTTTGTTTAGTAGCATTTTGATTTATTTCTAGTAATTTATTTATTCATATTAGTAGGAGGTCATAGATTTAAAAATAATATCATATTGCCAATAACATTAGTTAGATGACGCCGAACAGCGTGGTATGTATGGCCTAATTTGTATAAGGATAATAGGTACATTGTAGATGATCATTGATCATTAAATTTATTGATCAAACAAAACTATCACTGGAAGGTTGCACGCAATGCACGCTTCGATGTGAGAAACTAATTGTGACGCTAACGCATGCATGAATTTGTTCGCATGAATTTGCCGTACCTAAATATCGTATCGTTGGTAGCTAGAACGATAAAAGTTGGTAGGTATCATCTTCATTTTATTCCTCACAATAAGACAGCACAAAGACACAGCCCTTAGACGCGCTGAGCGACGCGCTTTCGAGATAGAGTTACACGACAGAAAGAGAAGCGAAATGTAGGCAGTTATCGTGTTTAGGCATGTAGCTCTGTGCGAGTCAATTTGTACTTTATCGCGTCGTCGCAGAGTAGCTATTTCTTTGTGAGTGTTTGTACAGAGCAGCTTCTGTACGGAGTACTCTTTTCTATTCTGTGCTCACACTAACGTCAAACTTATAACACCTCTCTGATTTTTTGCGTCGGGGGTTAAAAAATTCAACCGGCTACCTATCACGGTTCAAAAGATACAGCCCTCGGACGGACGGACGGACAGACAGACAAACAGATAGACAGACAGACAGACGGCGTAGGCTTAGTAATCCGCAACTTAACCGGAGATGTTAAAATCGGTCATTAGGCACGTCAACACGTAACAACGTTATTTAGATACCTATTACTAAAGTACCTTTTGATTCCCAAAACAAATTCATATCAGTAACGAAGTGCAAGCAGAGAAAACCCGTAATTCCCAATAAACACACACCCAACGATAGCAGCCTTTAGCAAAGCAAATAGGAGCCTACGTGAGTTAATTCTGGATAAAGGAGAGAATGAACTGACATTGCTTCGTAACCATAATGTGGTCGATGAAAATTTAAATAAAAACATTAAGGTCAAATTTACATCATTCCAAACGTATTCTCTTCCAATCGAGACAATGCAATTTTGTGCGTGTTTTATTTTGTTTCTTTTTTATGATAAGGGAGAAACATCATCTGAAACGGAGTTGTGCCGTTGTGACATGACTACTACCTACACTACCTAACGTAAACACTTATTGATATCGTTGACGCTACGGGTGCTGCTTTCAGGTTTTTAGATTTATTACACTTTTCATAATCACTGTGTTATTTTGCTACCACAGCGAAATACAAAGATGTAAACTGAAGGACTAAAGACTTGCTTTGAAAGTTTTAATTTTTATAAAACTATTAATTAAATATTTACAAAAATGTACTTGTAAATGTTCACGACCAACTAAAATTTAACACAATTTTAAATAACTACAAATAAAATTATTACAGAAACTTATCTAAAAATAAAACTTGCAAATTATAAACTGAAAAAATAACAAACTTATATCGTCGTTTCATCCATTCGGATTCTCCACCGACAAGGTCGGCAGGGCCTATTTCGCCTTTGGCATATCGTGTCCTTGCCCTCCTGTGTCATAGGTGCTAGTAAAACGCCAATATCCTGTACTAATATCGAAGGCAAGTCACGTGGTTCGCAGCCGGCGCGCGCGACACACGGCCCCCTCCCCCGCCCCGTGTCGCCCCTCCGCACGCTCCTTATGACTCAAGCGCCCTCTGTTGGGGAGCTACACTTACAAACTATTAGTAGCTACGATAGTTTCTTACTGGTGTCGCGAACAAACGTCGTCGTCCAGACGTAATTGATTATAGTCTTGTAGCCAGGGGCGGCGCGGTGGTGGCGGCGGCCATTTCTACTGATATTTCGGGTACAGCTCAATGTCACAGCAGTGGGCACGAATCTTGCGAGAAGCGAGTTGCTCAGGATGGTTTCATCATAGAGAAAATGTGGGTAAAAACATGCAACAAATAAAAATTCACGAGACCAAATGAGCATACTAATTTGTTGCATACAAATATGCTTGTATTAACTTTCATCAAATTCATCAATGATCGGTTTAGGAGGTATGGAGGAACATACAGAACAGATTTCTAAAAATCATCAATTTAGTTTAAGTATCATAAATAGAGTCTACAAACTTAGTATGTCATAAAACAAAGTAACTACTCCATGACCATCCTTTACAGATTTATTATTAGTATTGATGATTATTGAACGCAGTTTTGCTTGCGAAAAAATGTCAACGAGTTACTTTACCCCTTGCGGTTTTTTTTTTATGGAAACTGACACGGTTTGCTACATCACCCACTGCATCCGCGATGTCAGCCCATAACACCTTGGTGAACTAGGTGCCATATCAGTGCTTCCCTTTGGCCACGCCGGCTACACTAAACTAAACGCAAAAAAACAAACTATTTACATAGCCGCTTCGTTCGACCGTTCAGTGCGGTTCTACCAACCGGGTCGGGTTAGATCCCACCACATAGTAAGGTAAGGGTAACGCGACCTAACCAGTGTTCCGTGGAGTCCGAACCATGGTCAGCCATAGCTACTGTCGAAAGTTCACCAATTCGTGTTTTAATCGATCCCGGGTGTGGTTATCTTTCACGATAGCTTGTCGATCCATCGCCCCATCGAGCTACAGTGGCAGAAGTAGTTTTTCATAAAAGTAGACATCTATCAAAGTAACTACATATATTTTTTGTGGAAACTGACACGGATGGCTACATCACCTACAACATCCGTGTTGTCAGCCCATAACACCGGGTGAACCAGGTGCCATGTCAGTGCTTTCCTTCGAACTCTTCATTGTTTATTGTTTATTCTATAATTTCATCCATAGGTAAGTAACCTACGCTTGGACATGTCGAAAATTCCGCCAGTTCTAAATTCAATGCGAAGAAGAACTGACAAACAAACTTCGCAAGTCACAATGTTTGTTAGTACCTTATAAGTATTATATTATAGTAACTTACAAATAATTAACCCATACTACCGCTCACAAGAGCATTAATACTTACAGCTTAAACACGAATACTGAAGAATCTGACCACTCTGCCTATTTGCATTACCTATATCTGGTGTATAGTGCCATCGTCAATTTGATGCTTAAATATATCAAGTTAATTCAACAACAAATTAGTGAATCATTAAATCATTTACGCGTTGAAAGAGAAGAGTTTCTTACTCACATACGGATAGCTGATGTATTTATCGACAAAGGGGATTGACAAATTGGCGGGACTCGGTAGCGCCAACGCCGCCACGAGGGGGTTAAATTTCGTTACCAGTTACCACGACGCGACGCCACCGCGTCCGTGCTCTGAGTTCACTGCCAACGACAATGATATTATAAGAAGAGATACTTTGAGCTGCACAGTACATATATACCTATCTACACTACAGTACTCGTACAATCGGTTTGAGGTCTTGAGGTAGTATTGATACGTGGAGAAGGCAAGACTCTATAGCGATTTCCTATTTTTTTTTATGGAAACTTACACGATTGGCTACATCACCTACAACATCCGTCATGTCAGCCCATAATACCGGGTGAACTTGGTGCCACGTCAGTGCTTCCCTTCGGTCGTGCCGGCTACACTGAACTGGACGGAAAACACAAACTATTTACATAGCCGTTTCGAGCGACCTTTAATCAGTCAGTGCGGTGGTACCAACCCGGGCGGGTTAAACCCTACCACCTATTATCTTAGCTACCTATCTTTCTTATTAGAAATTTCGGGTTCTTTTGTTTTGGAAGTCTGGGGTTTAGAGTATATATTTACAAAGTCACTTTCTCAGTGTAATGTTCCTTCTCTCTCTTTCAGTAGATTTCTAATATTCTTAAATTTTAATCTACCTATGTATTTACTTTTAATATTGACACTTATGTAGTTCTCTATACGTAGGTACATGTAGACAAAGGTACACAATACATAGTGTGGTATGTGGGCTCGTGTGTCGATGGCAGGCCGCGACCCAGCCTTCGTCCTTCCAGAAGCCTTATGATATGACCCTGCAAAAGTGATTAATTACAAACCTACCTAGACTACCAGCCTCTGTAGGCTCTCAGCCGATCGCTACAGTAGGCCGAAATATTGTTAGTATTATTATTTTTATTCAATCCCATATAGATGGCCGAGTCAGAGGGGCCAAATCACATTTTCTGACCAGCTAATGTCAACTCCGAGAAGGTAGACGCCATATCGGAGACTTACCTTTGGATTGCTGGCTATACTGGACTAGAGGAGAACACAGCCTAGACTGCAATGCGGCCATCTTACATCCAGTACGGCGGTACCAACCCAGTCGGCTAAAATTTGAGCCTACCGCCTAGGTAACGTAAAAGGGAAGGGACCTACAGTTTTACGTGGAATGCGAACCACGGTCAGCCTCCAACGGTCGAGCGGTCCAAGTACTGACTGCGCCTAGGTGTGCTTAACAACAGTCGACCGACCGCAATACTGAGCTACCGAGGCCGAGGTATAATTCAATTATTCAAATATCACCATTTATTGAAACTAAAATAAGAGAACTTATTTTCGCGATGTACCCAACTTATGTATAAGTGAAAATATTTAAAAGATTTTATTTGAATAAAAAAAAAATACTTATTACCTGTTTTGAAGTAAAAACTCCCAAACACGCATTTTGCATGTTCCATTTACATTTTACCAAAACTTCAATTATTTACAACATTTTATATGAACAAAGTTCACTCACTGAAAAAACACTTTTTTTCATCAGTTATTTTCGAATGATGAAACATGCCAACAGTAATATGCGCCTCAAGTCGGCTTCGTTCAAAATCATGTCTCCACATTTTAAAGTCTTTCTGACACATTACCGTCAACTCCCCCGAGTTCGCCTCAATTATCTAAATCCTCCAGCCATTTTGCTTTTTGCAAATAACTCAAGTTCGTCGCATTCCTGAAGGTCGCGCGAGAACTTTTCTTCTCTGGTATTTTCCCTAACAAGTTAATCCGTGGTTAAATCCGTTAGATTAAAAGCGCGTCAGTGACTGAAGGCATTACATCTTACGAAGATGAGCTTTGGTTTCTTACAATTTTAATAGACACCATTTTTAGGGTTCCGTATCCGGTACGGGACCCAATTACTAAGCCTACGCCGTATGTCTGTCTGTCTGTCCGAGGGCTGTATATCTTGAACCGTAATAGGTAGCCAGTTGAAATTTTCACAGAATATATGTTGTTATGGCCGATATAACAACAAATAATAAAAATAAGAAAAATTCAAAAAATCACGGGGTCTCCATAAAAGGAACTAAAAAGTGTATGCGCGCCATCTCCCGAAAAGAGTATAAAGCATTTTAACTAATCATGAAGTTTAACTAAAGCTGACCATGACATGGCGATACGGAACCCTTGGTGTGCGAGTTCGACTCGCACTTGGCCGGTTTTGTTTGCCCTTCGGTCGTATGCCGTGGTTGCGAATGCAATGCCGGCCTGACAAAAATGTCTAATAATTCCCCTCTTGAAGGACCCGAGACTGTGGACTGTGGACTTGGGGGGAATATATGACAAGGGAGAGCGTTTTAGAGTTTGCCGGTTTTATTAATAATGTAACTTCACTTAACTTCATTTAAGACTCTTGGGGCATGGAGCCCGGACGCGATCAGCTTCTCCAAGAAATTGTGTAAACAAACTCATTGACGCGTCTGCGGATCGCCCCGTGCCCGGGCGCATTTCAAGCAGCGGATCAGTTTGGCGATCCAGAGGCGGAACGCCGCTTCAGTCATGGGGACCATGCTTATGTCCCTATGGATGATTATTTTTATTTATAGATAGATTTATTTGTATACTTAGTTAATTAGTTTTTTGGTGTGGTTTTAATTATTTTTTTGTATTTTATTTGAAATTAAATCTTCTCTAGTTCAAATCAATATTACATTATGCGGCGGTATTTATGCAGCAACTGACTGATGCGTACAGAGAAATGCACCGCGACATCGCTTCAAGATGTTCCGCGCAACACAAACCGTAGATAGAGGACGAGGGACATGTCCCACGACATGTATTCCCTAAAGTCAATCCAATGTTAACCGTGTGATAAATGCCATTCATAAACCATATGGTGCCTTCGTGAGACTTACCGGCTATACGAGGATGGCGGGACAACTTGTTCGTACTTCATTTAGCGACATTTAGAGGAGTCACAAGACTCCGAGAACGAGACGCCCAGCCTCCGTCCCGCCGCCGACGACGGCGAGGTAGATATAAAAAGATGTAGTCATTTCTGTTTTTAGGGTTCCGTCGTACGGGACCCTATTACTAAGCCTACGGCGTCTGTCTGTCTGTTCGTATGTCTGTCTGTCTGTCCGAAGGCTGTATCTCTTGAACCGTAATAGGTAGCCCGTTGATTTTTTTTCAGAATATGTGTTGTTATGGCCGATATAACAACAAATTTAAAAAATAAGAAAAGTAAAAAATTCACGGGGTCACCATACAAGAAACTAAAAAGTGTATATGCGCGCCATTTACCGAAAAGAGTATGAAGCATTTTAACTAATCATGAATTTGAACACGATAGATGGCGTGAGTGGCGCTGACCATGACATAGCGATACGGACCTCTCGGTGCGCGAGTTCGACTCGCACTTGGCCGGTTTTTTTTATAATCCAAGTTTAATTTGAAGCATGCACTGCTTAAACAATATTTGAAATCATTTAAATTAATTAAATTATATACTCATTCGTGGTTAATTTGACACAATCGATAGAAAGAATTGAGTAAACAAAATTGAGGTTGCTCCGTTTATGTCGCACTTTGGCAAGTTTAAGTATTAGTAAAAGATAGGGTAGACATAGAACATAATAAATACACTCGCACACTGTGTATTTAGTCTGACCGTCTGACCGCGGTTCGGATTCCACGTAAAACTGTACGTCCCATAGAGAAATAATACAGGATGTAAAAACGGCGAGTACATTAAATTTAGGAAATGATTATTGGGATCAAGAGTAACAAAAAAGTCAAATAACTTTTTTCTGAATTCCCTTTAAATAAAAAGTTACAGTTTCCATACAAACTAATTGATTATTTTAGTGTAAAAATTATCTAATGACAACAGGGCGGCGCGGAGGGGGGAAAGAGCGGGTGAAACCTGAGCGCCTTGGACGGAGGTGTTGGCGGGAGGGGCGGGGGTTAGCTTTGTGAGTGGAGGACTGGAGGTCGGCAGGCGGAGGGTGCGGAGCGGCAGCAACGCGTTAAATTACACTAGACGAAAACAGACATTTCAAAAATTCATATCTCGAAAACTAGACACTTTAGAGAAAAACTTTATTAGCTTTTTTGTCTAGGAAAAACATGAGGATTGCGCTGGCGAAATTAATGTACTCGCCGTTTTAACACCCTGTATACAGGGGTATATTATTAATATCTTTCTTTATACGTCTATGGTAGGTCCCTTCCCTTCTTACTTTAGTAGGTGGTAGGATTTAGCCCGCCCGGATTTGTTCCACCGCACTGAATAAAAGGTTGAAACGACTATGTAAATAGTTCGTGTTTTCCGTCCAGTTCAGTGTAGCCGACATGAAATGAAAGGAAGCACTGACATGGTACCTAGTTCACCCGGTGTTATGGGCTGACATCACGGATGCAGTAGGTGATGTAGCCAACCGTGTCAGATTCCATAAAAAACACGGTAGAATATCTAATAGGCTTAATTTGAAGTGAGTGATAACTTCAAGTAACATTTATTCATAAATTTTATTAAAAATCTAATTACGAAGTTTCACATTAAATCTTTCTTTTTTCTCGCGCCGATGCCTTTCCTATTTCAAGAGTGGCTTTTTCAAAGAAACAAAAAATCACAGCTGCAAATTAAAATGTATTCACCGCGCCCGCCCCCGCGGTCGCGCCGCCACACCGCCGCCGCGCTGCCGCCCCCGCCTGCGCCCCCGCCGCGCCTCGGGCCTTTCGTCTGATCCCGCGCCGCTCATCAACTCGTTTCATCACAATTACTTAAACGCTAACCTCGAATTAAGGCTAATCTTGCAATTTATTTGTTTTGTTTCTGACGGGCGGGCGGGGCGGCTGGGGCGGGGGCGGCGGCGATGCCTTTGTGAGCGCCTCTCTATGCGTATTTACTCTCGTTTTAAGTTGTACTCAGCTTTGTGGAGTGCCCCCGCTCATTGTGAACCTAACCTTGTGTTTATTGTGAGAGCTGGAATGAATTATTAACATTTTTGATGTTTAATTAAAATCTGAGTTGACTCGGCGCGGTCTCTCGCGCAGACCGCTCGTATTTTAAAATGTGATCGAGAGCTTCGGTCGGCCGGAACAGAGCCGATTATTGCTTCGGTGAATTTTTTATATTTTTTTTTCTAATCTTCTTTCAAGTCGTTCTACAGAAATAGAATCGGATTATTAGTATTTAATGTAATGATTGGGCCTATCGGCTAATTCCGGTAGAATTTCTCGCGAAAGTCGTGCTGAAGTCTCAATAATTAGATAGACGTAATAATATTTAAGTATCAAGGATTACTCGATGTACTGGAAGATTTTTTTTATTTATAAGTTCACGTTTAGTTTTATTTTGTTAGATATCTATCTAATTGCGTATTATAATTAAATAACTAATTGCGTAAGTATTTTTTTAATTTTGGTTTTAATTTATTTGGCCAATTTTAGGTAAGTACTGACTTATGTATAGTTGTATTATTTAGTTTAGTATAGTTGATTGTATTTTTTAAACCTTTATTTGTATACTATGACGTAAGGATTACATCGTTGCAATAATTTTCGTTTTTAACGTCGCGTCATCGTTGCCCTCGTGGGTCACCGTGTAAATAAGGGAATATAAATGGATGCTCACCGTGCAAGCAAGTATACATACCACCTACGTCACCTATTCCTAAACGGCTAATATTACATAGGTACTTACTAGGTTTTTCTCGCGGCTTCGGCATTCTAATTGCAAAAGAATAAAGCAAGTTACTAATCGCGAAGCCAAAGACCGCACTGCATTCGGGTAAACGATATACTGTCAAGACTAAAGTAATTGACTAAGGGCGAGGCCGGTAGCAGAGCTGCGTTCAGATAAGCAATATATCTTCTCGAAGAAAGTACGTAAAAGAAACTGAAGCGCGAGACATGTGGTACTCTTTCTTAAAAATTAAGCCCTGAAGTGCGAGGCCGAAGGCCGAGCTGCGTTCGGGTAATCAATATTCAATCTATGCATATTATCTCGTATTACATCTGTCATTGTAAAGATAAGATACGTATTTAAAGAAAAAATAATAATAATTATAAAATTCAAAATACATACGTAAACTGTTCATTCATTCGTTCGATTATCCGAATAATTTTCCTAATGGTCTACACACCCACATACTCGGTCTAGAGCCACAGAATATCCAATAACCTTGTGTCAGTCAATACTGCCCGTGTTAAGCTTGTCATTTGCTCGGACGCACTGATCAAATTGTCATTTCATTCGATTTGGTCGACGCCACAGCTGAAGAGCTACGGATAACGTCAACCGGAAATCGAATGCGCCACAACCAAAACGTATGATTCAAGTGGAGATACGTTGAAAATAGATACTTGTTTTTATGTAGAAACTCGTACCTAATGATTGAAAAATCGGAAAATAGAGCATAAAGTTTGCGAAATATAACAATCTTTTAAGTGCGAGTTTTACTCGCGCACGGAGGTTTCCGTATCTATCCGCCTATCTTTTGTCTTTCAGCAATGCAATGTATAAAAGCCTGTGGCGCCATCTATTATTCAGTAGTGTGATTAATCGATTTTTCGGTACGTTTGTTGTATCGGAGCCCCCCTTAATTTTTAACATTTCCTTTTTTTTATTATTTATTGTTACATCCGCCATAGTAACACATATTCTGTGAAAATTTCAACGGGCTACCTATTACGGTTCAAGAGATACAGCCCTCGGACAGACGGACAGACGGCGTAGGCTTAGTAATAGGCTTCCGTACGGGATACGGAAACCTAAAAAGGATTCGATCCTAGTACCTTTAGATGGCGCGTCCACTGCTCTAACCACTGCATCCTCCAGGCATCTGACAAGGTTTTAGGACCGAGCCACCCATAAGGTATCTAACGACGCCCATGGACATTCGGTCGTATGCGTAATTTTTAGTGTTCCGTATCCATACGGAAACCTATTACTAAGCATGCACCGTCCGCCTGTCTGTCTGTCTGTCTGGAAATCATTAAAAAAAACAAAATTACAAAACTATAAGGAATAAATGTGGAAGATCGCCATCGACCGAATGATAATTTAACTAACATTTAACTGTAGTATGTAACAAAAAGTAGGTAAATTTGTAATATTCTGCAATTATTATTTTTTTTTTTTTTTTATAGAAAATAAAAAGGCAAGATGGAAGTAGGTACCTTGCTTTATTTTTTTCTTTCAAAGTAGGTATGTACTTACGTAAGCTTACAGCACCCCTAAAGCTTCTCCCTTTATATGACCCCGCGGACCCTAGAAATGTAATAAGTAATTAGAACGGGAGTTGGCTGAAGCTCCCCAGGACGCGAGCTAAATTCGCTTTGATGATAATTAACCGAGGCGAAAAAAAATCTTTCGAGAAAAACAGAAAACGTTAATCTCGTTTCGGGTGACTTTTACGTCTCGAAATTTTTGAGAAATATAACCGGAGCACCATTAGAGTGGAGAGAGAACGTTTCGGGGCATTTCGTTTGATCTTATTTCGGGCGCATTAGAATCCTGTTCGCCGGAGCGAGCCTTCTGTGCCGGAATGAACGATTCAATGAAACGGGCGAAGGTAACATTTCACAACCGAACTTTTTCCACTGGACCGATAAAAAAGGTATGAACCCCGAACCCTATCCTCGCCAGCGTAACAAGATATAAGTAAAAGCATACTTGTTTCATTGGACGGTTGCGCGCTGACACGTCAGTCTGTCATCGGCCGCGTTCGCAATTAAACCTGTTTAAAATGCCCGCATGCTCTGTGTTTACGTGTAAAAACATTACAGCCAAGTTTAGTGTGCACAATAGTGGAATATCTTATCATCGGTAAGTACACTCCGCTCCCCGCAACTCGGCGACGCTAGTTCTCATACAAGCATTTGACAGTCCGGCGTCCATACCTTTTTTATCGTTCTAGTTTTTCCACATCGACCCGAACAGCACAGACACACCTGCGCACACCCTGTCTAATATTTGTACACGCTTCAAGATAAAATTAGGCTAAGTCGATTAAATTGTACAGATTCGGGTGGGAATATAATTTCAAACTTCGCATGAAAATATGTATGCAAATTATTGCTGATTTGAAATGTAAATTGTGAATTAGCTATTGTGATATGCGAAGTTTAGGTTCGTTTATATTTTTAACATTTATTGACGTAAGGTTAATTTACGTAGATTACCTAATAATTTAAATATGAAATCAAGCCACTATTGGAGTACACATTCACAACTCTGATTAGTACCTATATCTACATTCAGTCAGTTAGAATACATTTATAATTAAAATATAAGAAGGTTCATATATGTATTTTAGTTTTAATCTATATAGTGGCAGTAATGTACTAATAAAATTATTATATGAAATATATTGCATTTAAGACTCTTTAAGTAGATAATATACTATTATATGAACTTTTTAACAATGCAAACGCAGTAATGAAATCCCCAGCTTTAAATGACTAATATATTATAGAAGTGAATCCTGAAATTATACTGTATTCTATAAAGTCAATTGAGAATTATTCACCTCAAAAACTGTTTTATTTTCTCATACAATATAGGGTTGCTACTTAATAATACTTAACTTCCAAAAACCCATTAAATTCCAAGCATTGCATGTTTCTGATGCCAAGTGTTATTTACGAGACGTGTCCTAATGAAACTCATCTCTAAATGCGCCGGAGTCTACGATTCAGCAAAGGTGGGAATATTAAATCATCTCTGGCGACGCGCTGATGCTGGGACAATGAAGAATGCAGCGCAAATAAAGCGAGACCCTTATTGTGAAATATGAATTTTCATACCGCGGGGCTTACTGTGTTGTGTGGGCGGTTCCGTGGTGTAGGGATGCGCGCAGCACACATTAAATTCTATCGATAAAGTACGTCGCTAATATACCTATTGAACATGAACATACGACAGAGATCTTCATTCTCAATTATGCTAGAATATTTATTGAAAAGGCGATTTTTTATACAGATGTGCGTGCGTATGTACAACTGTAAAAAATATATAGTAATATATATTTTGAATTAATATTTTTATATTTTATTGAATAAAGAACCCATATTATATTGTTTTAGAATTTGGAGACGAATCGTCTTTTAAAATAAAAAGAAAATGTAGATATTTATTGGATAAAAAAGTTACCTACATAATGTGTAAAACTAATTAAATAAAATTAATGTAATAAATAATTATAAATTACAAGTAAGTCTTACTGTAAGTAAAATATTTCGTCCAACTCAACCGACTCCGCAACAGTGCCCAAATAAAAATTTTATAATTAGCATTTAATAGGTCATACATACGTAGATACCACACGATGTATCCCGACCATCGGGGTAAGCAGAGTAATCCGTGTTGTGCTGCAAGAACTCTGGTAAACTACAGCACAACACCTACCTGGTTCAGCCAAGATAACTATCAAGCAGCAAGTAAGGCACGAAGGCCTGCTGCATGACTCGGTAGAAGGACCATGCCAAGATGCCATCTAATAGTACTTACCTACGTATTAAAGGAGAAAAAGCGTCTGTACAAGCGTTACTTTATGATAGAGGAAGAAAATAACTCACAGTAAATTACTTTTTATTATACAGTAAATTGGGAGACCTCTACAATTTGAAGAACGCTTTCGCAGTGTTTTTTTTTTTTTATTATTTATTTTTAGGGCTTTTAACAACTGAATATGGTATGGTTTTCAGCAATACACAAAATATTGCTCAAAACCAGCGCTTTGGCAGAGTTGTGAAAACATCTCTCAATTATTTTCAATAAATAAAATTCACCAACTTTACAATGATATTACGACGCAAATTTCACTATGATAATTTGTTAATATTTTTAGAGAATTGAGGCAGCTTTTGGTCGATATTGCCCGTAATCTCATTAATGGGCTCCTAATAGGAGCCCACATGTTTTCATTAAAATATCTTTTATTTTATTAAAGTTTCCAAAAAACATATCGATAGTAACAGTTTTATCGAAATTTTACAGCAGAATACAGAATAAGTAAATACGTGAAAACAAAATTTAGATTTAATTAAAACTCTTGTCGTCTGTCGCAGCAGAACCGGTGCGAACAATTGTGGTAGGTTTTCACTCCAAGACGATTTTCTATTTCATACTCCGGAGAAAGTCTTCCAGCAAATTCCTACCTTAACAGGATGCAATAGAACGCGTATTTGCTCAGCATTTATTCTTATTAAAGTCGATCTTAAGTTCACGTGTCGGAAGAAACGCAGAATTTGTTGGTTTTAGTTTTGAATTATTTTGAATCTTAAATTTGTGAACGCTCTAAGAAGTGAACGAACTAAATTAAATTTCCGTAAATAGAAGTCTGCCGAGACAAGGTGGTAAATTTTATGTTGATTGAATTGTTCGGATTGTCGTAGAGAATTTTGACAATGCTTGTAACCAGGTGAATTGATTTAAATAAACGTTAAGTGATTGAAATTAATCAAACGGTTTTGCACATTGTTGCTTAGAAAGGGAACTTCTCTTGAAACAAAGGACGTAATTTAACACTGACGAGATAATTATTTTGTACCTAGCTACATCACGCTCGGTAAACGAAATAGATTTAGGTCAGGCAATTCAAATTAGAAAATTATGACAAATGGGGAATTGCCTGTAGGAGATCTAATCATCTAACAACGTAGGTATGAATAGTCACCTTTCAGGCCGGTATGGCATTCACAAACCTCGCGTACGGCCGTATTTCATGGACGTCGTTAGACACCTCATTGGTGACTCGCGAAACATGTCGCGCTTTCTATAAAGAAATTTATATAGATGTGAATTTATAATTTTACGTGATATATTTTAAATATAAAAATAATCATAACAATATGTTTATCATGTTGACAAAACACAGACACACAAAACAGAACGCTGCAGCCTAAGTATACTAAAAATCATAAACATGAAGCGCGCTGTTTTTTTTTTAACTCGGAGAAAAATCTAGTTTAAAGCATGCCTGACACATGGCGTTGAGTTAGTCCACGAAGTTTGACAATAATGTAAAATATTGTACAGTACATGGCAGTAAATAATGAACATCGAGCATTAGAAAGAGGCAACCCGGTTCTTTATTTTTTTTTATGGAAACTGACATGGTTGGCTACATCACCTACAACATCCGTGATGTCAGCCCATAACACCGGGTGAACTTGGTGCCACGTCAGTGCTTCCCTTCGGTCGTGCCGGCTACACTGAACTGGACGGAAAACACAAACTATTTACATAGCCGTTTCGACCGACGTTTCATTCAGTGCGGTGGTACCAACCCGGGCGGGTTAAACCCTACCACCTAGTAATATAAGAAGGGAGTCATATCCCTTAGTCGCCTTTTACGACATCTAGAGCGTCTCCCTGTCGCACGAACTCACACGTCTCTGTTTTTATTTACTGCCGGTTACTGTACTTCTGTCGAGCCTGCAGATTTGTACAGTCAGCTCTGAAAATACAATTACGCCTGTAAAACTCTGTCACACTCACTCGACACGATTATACAGTGTGTTTCAGGATAGGGTTTCGTAACTTGAGGGTTCGAAAGGGGTCCATATTTGAAGACGAAAAGCTCTGAAACGTTTTCCCAGATTCTGTCATTTTATAGTCGTTTTTGGTGAAAATAGTTTAATCGAGATTTGGTGGACGGCTAACGTCCACCTTTATTAAATAAAAATAAAATTACTGAACTGCATGTAGGTAAATTCCAAACACTTTAAATTTTAATGACATCAAAAGAAAAAGGGTACTGGACTAGGTCATTGCACTCCCTAGATCTAAACAGCACTTTTGCCAAATCTTCCCAAACCCACTGTCCATCGAGTTTTTATTTCAATTTTCAATTTTTCTATGAAAAAAAATACGGAATTTCGATTTGAGTGATAAGGATTTTTTTTCTTCTAATAATGAGTACTTTCTATTCCTGAAGTTTCTCAAGCCTATCCTGAAACAACCTGTATACATTTTACCTTGTTCATCGTAACAACATCGCGTGACATTAGCAGCGTCCACACAGTTTAGTAATATAGTAATATTGCAGGGGCGCTGCTCTGTGGAACTGGCATCCCTTATTCCCTGCCACCTGTCCTATCTCCGCATGACTCGTCGCAGAGAGACTCAGTACCCTTTTGTTGTTGAAATTAGGCTTTTAAGAACAACTAATTTTCAGAACCCATCGGTTCTCTAAATCGTTTCTTTGTCGCACGGCTAGGGTGCGGAACTGTCTTCCGGCGATTGTGTTCCCGAATCCTTTAACCTGGGTGTCTTCAAACGTCGTATTAACAGGCTAGACAGACTGGCAACAGTCCGCAAATCTTCTGGCATGGCACCTAACTGAGTGTAGTTCCGCTGTTAGATTTTATAATTTCTGCGATATAATACCAAGTAAGTATATACAATGTATGTCTATCGTCTAACTAAATCATAAGTTAGTATTTTTTTAATACAATTACAATCCAAATAATTCCTGATAAAAATCATTATAATTATTGAACTAATTTAATACTATTTTGAAATTCGAAATTTAATTTTAAACAACTGATCAAAGAAATTTAAAACTTTAAATTATTTATCACACTTTCATTCTAAATATTTATTTTATTAGGGAAACACACAGTTACACAACATACATAATAAATCGGTACATACAATAATAAAGTTGTCAGAACTTATGATAAATTTAGTCATTCTTGGCCAAAATCTATGGCCAATATTTGGCGAGACGCGCCAGCCGTTCGTTGTCGCTTTAGTACACCCCCCGTAACCCACGCCGTAACTGTACGGTGGCACTATCGCACACATTCAACTTTCCACAACCTAAATCAAACCAGTACAAGGCTACAAAGGGCTTTCATAGTTTCATTTCGAAAGTCGACTGAAAAATTACCCACAGCCACTCTCTTCTGCGACAAATCGAGTTATGATATCTGCGGCATCGTGTCCAGTTAGACTGCAGGAGAGTGACAATAATGGAGCGAGAATGTCGGCTTTAATTACTGGAGGGGTGGGCGCCGAGGTCGGGCGGCGGCGCTGGAGGGGATGGTGTTTTCCTTTTGTGTGTGTTTATCTTTTGTTTGGTGCAACTCTGAAAGCTTACTTCGTCCAGGCTAACAGAGTATGGAGTCAGCTCTGCCGTTAGACATTTTGGTGAGTCGGTGGAAATGATTCGTTAGCACACATACATTGAAAGAATAGCCCCACTGCATCTCTCCCCGTGTATGTCGTAAAAGGCGACTAAGGGATATGACTCCCTTCTTATATTACTAGGTGGTAGGATTTAACCCGCCCGGGTTGGTACCACCGCACTGAATGAAAGGTCGGTCGAAACGGCTATGTAAATAGTTTGTGTTTTCCGTCCAGTTCAGTGTAGCCGGCACGACCGAAGGGAAGCACTGACGTGGCACCAAGTTCACCCGGTGTTATACATCACGGATGTTGTAGGTGATGTAGCCAACCGTGTCAGTTTCCATAAAAAAAAAAAACATTACTCGCACTTATTTACCGTAAACTTCATGAGCTCAGTTTTAGGAGAAAAACTAATTGGAGAAGTAACTTTAGACTACTTTTCTGATTATTCTACAAACGAAATTAAGAATACTAATAATAAATCTGTAAGGGATGGTCATGGATTAAGTTATTTTGTTTTATGCAGCGTTTGTAGACTCTACGTATGACACTAAAACTAAATAGACGATTTTTAGAAATCTCTTCTGTATGCATGTTCCTCCATAACTCTTCTACTGATCATCCGAATTCGATTAAACTTAGTACAACAATGTAGCTATACGTGGCACAGGATAAGGCTATAAAATTCAGTTCCGGTTACGCTAATATGTGGCTCTCATGCATACAAACCGAATTGTTCTGCGCGCCGAAATAAAGGTACGGTAGCGGGCCTCGCCCTTAGCTGCTTACTTACTTTCATCGAGAAGGTGTATTGCATACCTGAACGTAGCACGGCCTTCTTTCTTACTTACTTTCTTCTTTTTAAATACAACTTTCACGCGAGCGAAGCCGCGGGCAAATACTAGTGTACTATATATTCCTTATTGAGCATAATTAACAGAGTGATATATTGTCCATGCCGGGCCCTTTCGGGAGATTAATCCGTATCAGAATCTAAGTAGATTCCAAAAAGGATACTTACATACATACATGTATACCACACGCTGTATGGCGACAATCTGGGTTAGCAGAGTAATCGGTGTTGTGCTGCAAGGACTTTTGTAAAATACAGCTCAACACCGACCACCACGTTTAGCAAAGTATTCGAATAAGATAACTGTCAAGCAGCCAGTAAGGCTCAAAGACCCAACTGCTGAAGTCATGCAGAGGTGGAAGGACCGTGCCAAGGTGAGAGGTGGCTACCCTGTTGCCCTTTAGCGCGGCATCTTTTCCTTATCCCTTGACGCCTTTTACGACATGCACGGGGAGAGATGCAGTGGGGCTATTCTTTTTAAGTACCGGCGCCACACCGATCGGTCCAAAAATTTACAGTGGCGAAATTGGAAAAAAATTGACGAAGCCGCAGGACGCAGCCGCAAGCCGCAAACCGCATTGCTCGAAAGCCCACCTTTATAAGAGCAGAAACACCTGTAGGTAGATGGCTGTCACACGCGTCCCCGTTCACCGCTTCAAGTGTACGTTCAATGGGGCGAGCAGCAAGCTATTGACTGTGACAAGTCCTTTGTTCCGTAGTGACATTTAGAACAAATACGAAGTACAAAGACACACTTGTGGGGAATGTCACGGATTAATAAGTTTATAGATAGGTACGTTTCAATCGAAAATATGTATATACACCGAGGAGTGAAAGTTTAAAATTAAATCAGAAATAAAAGTTACGTTAGTTACTGTTTTACGTGGGGCACACTAAAAGTTTCCGGAATTAATAGGAATAAAATACTATTAAAGGTCAAAAATGAATTTATTGTTTCTCAAAATATTCTCCCTTTGCGTAAATGCACTTTTTCATACGATTAAACCAATTTTGAAAACTTTTGTGCCACTCCTCCGTGGTGACCTCAGAAACGTGTTTTTCATATTCTTCGACAGCCTCTTCTGGTGATGAATATCGTTGACCGCGTAATTGGTTCTTAATGTTTGGGAACAGAAAAAAGTCACAAGGTGCCGTCACCTGTTACTATGTCCCACACCAAATTTGAGGCGCCTTTGTTGAATCTGGTAAGCATGGCATTGCACCAAGTGACGCGGTGCGTTTTTTGAGCCTCGGTCAAATTGTGTGGGATCCACCGCGAGCACAGCTTTCTCACACCCAAATGTTTGTGTAGGATTGATTGTATTTGACTCATGCCTATGTCTAAGGATGCCCGAATCTCATGGTAGGTCACATGCCTGTCTGTTTCGATCATACGGCGCACAGCATCGATGTTTTTGTTGTTCACAGCGGTGGACGGGCGACCATCGCGAGATTCGTCACTGAGATCGACACGACCGCGCTTGAATTCTGCAAACCAGCAATAAATAGTCGTCTTGCATGGTGCTTCATCGCCAAAAGCAGATTGAAGCCGAGCGAGGCTCTGATGAGCTGTCAAATTACACTTAAAATCGTAGAAAATCATACTACGAAAATTTTCCCGGGTTAAATCCATGTTAATGTAGACACGCAATTTTTAAAATGGAGCCACAATGTAAAAACAATTGACAGTCAGATGAAACAAACTGCATTCTACAGCCAAAGAGTTCCATTTTCAAATGTTGTAATTACTTTTTAAATATTGTTTATGTAAGTGGCCAATTCCGGAAACTTTTAGTGTGCCCTATGTAGTTCTGTCTACATACATACTGTGCATTTTTCCAATAAGGCATACTGTGTGTTTAATTTTGAGTGTTAGTCACCCACTTATTTTTTTCGCCGAAATCTATTTGAAAATAAAAATAAAAATTATTGCTATGTTGTAAAAATTTTCTGTACTTTACTGAGCATTAAATTTCTTCCTTAATTTTAAATTTCTTCGGCACTTTCCTATGAGAAAGGTTTTCGGCGATAATAAAAAAAAAAATACAGTCGAATTGAGAACCTCCTCCTTTTTTGAAGTCGGTTAAAAAAAGGGACACCACCCAAAATTAACACTGTGTGTGTATGTATGTACCCTACCTATGTTCAATAAAGAATATAGTTTTGTCTAAAGAAACATTGCAGCGGAATTCAACCAGCACTTTTGCTGCGAGAGTAAATTGGAAAAAACATCTTAGAACTGAAGCACGATTCTGCTATGAAATTACTGACTGTGTTACGTTTGTGTTTCGTCAAAACCGCACGTTTCGCCAAAATGCTATTCTACTCGCTAAGTTAGACCAAACGCGCGTGTTAGGTTATGTTATGTTTGTGAAACACTAACACGCCGTCTGCTTCAAAGTAACGATGTGTTTTGGTGAAAACATATTATTCTTGAGGTGATTTCGAGTGTTTTGTTTTGAGTTTTGGGTTTAAGTTTAAATTGTTGGTTGTGAAAGTTTCGAAAAATGGCAGAAGGCTATCTAGAAATGAGAATGAGGAGACAGGGATCGCCAAGAAAAAACTGAGAGACGCGTCAAACCCTCTCGACGTACCAATAATTTTTTTATTTATTATTTATTGTTTATTATTCACTATTCACTATTCACTATTCACTATTCACTATTCACTAGTCACTATTCACTATTCACTATTCACTATTCACTATTCACTATTCACTATTCACTATTCACTAATTCACTATTCACTATTCACTATTCACTATTCTCTATTCACTATTCACTATTCACTATTCACTATTCACTAATTCACTATTCACTATTCACTATTCACTATTCACTATTCACTAATTCACTATTCACTATTCACTATTCATTATTCTCTATTCTCTATTCACTATTCACTTTCACTATTCACTATTTACTATTTATTATTTATTATTTATTATTTATTCATTTAATATCCTTTATTTCACGTTTTTAAAATGTTATATTAATTTTACATATTATTATATTAAACTTAAAGTAATAAAACACAAAATTAATACAAATCTAATAAAAACTGTAATTATTAATTATTAATGTTTGCCGTTTTGGCTTCTAAATAAATTATGTTAGCGTACCTACTATTCAGATTATTTCAGTGAAATTATGTTAATTGTAATATCACTTACTTACATGCATATTATATTTTATATCTTGTAATAATAATTATATAACATTTTGTAAAAAATATTCGTTCTAGTAAATAAATCCCCAACTAAGAGGGATTTGTAAAATGGTATCACCTATAAGAGCGTGTCGCCAAGCGACGAAAATCAGTAAACATTTGCATTCAATTTGAACAAAATAAATGTATAACTCGCTTATTATGAATGTTTGTTACAATAATTAATTCTTGCATATTTTTATGCACCTATTACGCATAATTTATTATTTTTATTGGTAAGGATTTAAAAGAAAAAACTTTAGTCAAAATTATTGTCACACTTTTTCGCGTTAGGCGACGCGATGACAAACCTTCACCTAAGCTCCGCCTCCTGTTACCGTAGACACTAACTAAACGTGTTTTGTAAATAGCAGAATAGCATCATGTGGAAACCACGTCCAAACTTACTCGTGTTATGTTTGACTCAAACACAACACACGAAGTATGTTTGAAAATTGTGCAATTAGCAGAATCGAGCTTCTGGTGTTATGTAGTTAGGTATCGACACGATCCAAGTAAGCCATGAAGTAAGCTTACTTATTGACTTGCAAATTTAATTTATATTAGGTGCAACTTTTTTTATGTAATGTGGGCTGAGTCAGAGAGGTCAAAGCACATGCTCCGATCCACGAATATCACCTCCGAGTAGGTGCCATACCGGAGACTTCGCTTTGGATTGCTGGCTATACTGGACCAATCCGGCTGGTTACAATTTAGGCCTACCACCTAGTAAGGGGCAAGGTAAGGGACATACGGTTTTACAACGGTTCCGGTTCCGAAGCAGCAGGTGTAGAAATACACTTAAATTTTTCCGTCAGAAAAACTCATTGGTGCATATCGGCTAGAATCGAACCTCGGGCCTTGATATCAAGAGTCCAATCCAAGATTACGCCAACCACCCACCGCCTACGCCAACGTATAAGCCCTAAGCCGTATAATTTTAAAACTATCTCAATAATTTCAACGTATTCGTTGATATTTCGATAAATGTTTTACAAAAGTAATTACAATACATTCAATTTAAATATGTCACAAGCAGTCTCCAAAGTTTCTTAGCCAATAACCGGCCGGCAGTAAGCTTAACTTTGCCATTCCAGGGCGGATTTCCTTTCTTGGCACACAATTAAAAATGTTATACAAATATACTTTTCTAGAGCGCTTTGCGGTTGTCGGTACCGGCGTAACGTCCGCAAGTATACAACGAGAGGATGTGAGAATGTTTTCCTGTTTTCGTCATTATTCCTGGAAACGAATATCATGAAGCAGAGATAATTTGTCAAATATATTAATATGTTCAGCAATAATATAGCAGCAGTAATATGTGAAAATGAAACAAGTTTACCATTTTGTGCGCGTAATTTCGAAGGTACCAACTCTTACGTTCGTTTTGTGAAATTGCTATCACGTCTTAATTTGATTGAAATATATATTATTTCCTTTCATGTCATCGCGGTCTTATGCAAAATTATTCACAAAATAAATGTCACGAAAGCGTTATCAACTACCTTCAAAACTGACGTAATCAGATTGCCCTTCCAAGTTTCTTGCCGGTTCTTCTTCGTGGATGTAATCGAACCGGATAGAACAAATTGTGACAAGTTCGAGTGCAGTCTAACTGCCATATTAATGATCAATAAACAATACAACAATACAACAATTGCGATAGCGATGAGTAATACAATTAATTTTACACAATTACATTCTTGAAACTTTTATTCAGTTGGTCATATAGTTATATAATAAATAAAAATAATAGATTAATATTATAAATTCTAAAGTATGAATGTTTGTTTGTTTGTTCCACTTTCACGCCTAAACGGCTGAACGGATTTGGATGAACTAAATTAGCATATAGGCTAATTTTTATTCCGAAAAAATGCATGGTTTCTGTAGGATACCTAGCTATTATTGCATAGATATTATTTAAGGGCCAATTTTTCATACTAGCTTTTGTCTGCGATTTCGCCCCCTTTATATATTCTGTGTGTTATCCTAGTGTTTCATCTGTCTGCCTACCAATTTTTAATTTAAGTTTTCTACATACATTTAAAGGCTAATGGTGTTTTTATAATTTTTTGCAACTATAAAGAATAAAAGTCTCCTCGCTGGTGTTGCGGACGGTGCGTTTATTACGTCTGGTCGAGGTGGATTTTCTTTTCAAAATGGCTACGAATTATTGTTGTTAGTTTGCTCTCGGTTCGGGTTGTAGCGCTTCATATCGCCTCGTCTCGTCTCCCGCGTGCACGTGTTGAAACCTGTGGAACGGCAATGATAACACGTCATGGCATACTTCAAATAATTCAATATAATATAACCTTGCTATTCATACCATTTACTTCATCCCCAAAATCATACTAAGTAATTGTCTACATTTGTAGATGCAAATGCACACAATTTCCACAAGATGGGCCTGTTACACACTCTGTGATGATGAAGAGGTGAGGGTTAACATATTGCGTGTGTATTTCATCTCGTCCGCTAAGGAACGATCCTTAGAAATGGCGGTTATTGATCGGCCAAGTGCGAGTCGACCTCGCACACCGGCGGTTCCATTACCTAAATACACCTACATATACCACACGCTACATCCCGAGAATCGGGTAAGCAGAGTAATCGGTGTTATGCTGCAAGCACAACAGCGACCACCACGTTTAGCAATGTATTAGGACTGAGAAGATAGCTATCAAGGTTCCATTCCACCACGTTATTGCCCGGTTTTTATTATTGTTGTTTTATTTTAGAGTTTGCACGATAATCTTCTAGTATTAGTAGTAAGTATAGCTTTTTTAGGTTTCTGTATCCCATACGGAAGCCTATTACTAAACCTACGCCGTTTGTCTGTCTGTCCGTCCGTCTGTCCGTCCGAGGGCTGTATCTCTTGAACCTTAATAGTTAGCCCTTTGCAATTTTCACAGAATATGTGTTATAACAACAAATAATAAAAAATATAACAACAAATAATAAAAAATTGAAAAAGTAAAAAATTAAGGGGGTTCCCATACAAGAAACGTGTTTGACAATGTATGACAAAAACAGATTTTTGCTTTTATTTGCAAATAAAATCGGCCTGTTTTCGGACCTTATATCTCGACAACGATTGAGAATTGGTAAAAAGTGTATATATCAAAGTTGTAGAGAATTTTATCACCTCTTATTCCGTAATTGAGCAGTTTTTCCTATGATGCACCGTTTTCGAGATATATGCGAAAAACCGAAAAATGGGACCTTCTTTGCGCTCCCCCCCAGTGGTGGAGACTTTTAGTATGTTTACCTCCTAACTAGTCAGAACAAAGTTCCGAAGACAAACTTTCTGCTTTCGAGCTTTCCGGCTAGACCCCCTATTTGAGCACTCATTTACTACACTAATAGTGATGGTTCGGTCATGTTGAAAGAATGGATGATGGGAGACTAGCGAAATAAATTTATGGAGCAAATGTGAGTGGAAGAGTTGGGAAGGGTCGCCCTAGACGCACGTACCTGGACCAGATCGAGCATGTGCTCAAAAAGGGTCAAGTGTGTAGCACCCGTAACCGACGAGCATGCATGAAGTACATTATGAGAGTGAAAGCGGCGGCAGCGGTGTGTCAGGATCGTGGCACGTGGAGATCCGTTGTCTCTGCCTACCCCACCAGGAAACAGGCGTGACGCATTCTATGTATATGTATGTACCAAACAATAACAAATAATGCCTACTACATGAAAAACACATACATAAGAACACTATAAATATTAAAATAATACATAGAGAAACAAAATAACAATAGCCAGCTAAGGCGGCAGTTTTAACTAATTATTTATTTAATATTTCTACGACTTAGTTCTCATAATAAAATATTACAAAGTTCTTCCTCTTTTATTAGAAATACTAAGCGTAAAGGTGAGAAAAAACATCTGTAACAGCTATGTAGTAAACAACGTTGCTTGCAAAAATTCATTTTCAAAATTGAGATAAAGTTTTACAAGTTTAATAAAGAACAGTATTTCCCTTTGATCGCGAAGATGATAAAGCCTCGCGAACGTTTAACTAAACAATATTTGTAGCCATTTTCTAGATATGCAAAATGAACATTTGGATTTCAATTATCGCACTGCTGAAACGAGGAATGGCCTCTCAAGAAACATCTTAGGCGACGGCTACACGGTGATCTAGATTGCTAAATCTAAATCACCGTGTAGCTGTAGAAAAAAAGAAAAAATAATAATAATAATAAATGAAAAAAAAGAAAGAAAGATAAAAGAAAGAAAGAAAGAAAGAAAGAAAGAAAGAAAGAAAGAAAGATAGAAAGAGCTAATGTGTAGAAATAAATAAATAAAGAAAATAAATTAATTTAAAATACAGTATTACCATTATAAAAACATGAATAAGTGCATAATATAGGAGGTGAGGTAGCTCAGTGTTATGCAGCGTCCCCGAGCGAGGACTGCAGCGTTGATTTTCAGCAGGCTCCTTACACAGTAGGTATAACACACAACATTTTCTTTAATCATTAAATATAAAAAACGTAAACAAATTAAAAATAACATTAAAACTGAATATGTCAGGTGAGTAGTATTGGCGTTATATCTCTCAGAAAGAGCGAAATTTTGCCTTGTATGCCGCCTTAAGCCCAAGGCCGACAGTCCATATTTATTTGCTATAAGCCAGAAAAATATAATCGAGATCCAGCGAGAAACACTCATAATAGAGAATAGAGACAAGAGAATAGAGTAGAGAGAAGGGTAGATTAAGTCACATTTTTAAATCCACATTTTTTCCAATCAAACAGAAATCAGAAAAAAAACCGGAAAGCACAATTTATGCAGCGTCGCTCGCCTCGTCGCGTCGTCGCCGCCGCCGCCAGCCACGGAGAAATAACACAAAAAAAAACTCCGCAAACTTCCCCGACCGCACACACATATGATACGAGATTCGCAAATCAAAAACTTAGCCAATGCACGAACTCGGCGCTTCGGTAAATATTCATCCGCAGTCCGCACAATAAACTTGGATGGAAAAAAATCGAGAGCTCGGAAAAGTTTTGACATTCCGAAGTTGTACATTTTGGTGAAAACTTGCGCCCTGATCGAGTGGCGGCGTTGACTTGGCCGAAGGGGGGCAGGGGGCAGCATTCTGTACGAGTGTGTAAAATGTTTTTCTATTTCGTTTGGCTCTGTTTCAGGGTTTCGAAGAATATACGAATATATTCTATTCTTTATTTTATTTTAAGCACCGTAGGGACCTAGCTGAAACTATAGAGGGCAGCACTACGGCGACAAAAACACCGCTCAGCGGGCTGGTCACGTCAGCCGTAGGGACGACGACCGTTGGAGCAACCGCGTCATACACTGGCGGCCGTGGACAGGATAACGGAGTGTGGGAGGACCACCCGCCAGGTGGGTACGACATCAAACACGTTAGCGGAAAGCAGTATAGGGCCCAATTGCGCCAACACGAATTTAGAGTTAAGTAGCGAGTTATGGATTTAAACGCGGTTCCCACAGTCAACGGGTACAAGCTTAACGAGTTAAACTGATTTATACCGTTAAATTCGTGTTGGCGCAATTGGCCCTAAGTTCTGCACCGCTGAAGACTGGAGGAAAATTGAAGAGGCATGTGTCCAGCAGTGGGCTCATGCACGCTGCCTGACTGGCTGACTGATCGGAATTATTTAGCAACCAAGTTCATATTAGCCTTGATAATCAATTTATGCGAATTATTTTTCTAATTCGAAAAAGGGATGATTTTTACGTGACCCGCAGCACCCTTAATTCGAAGGATATTCCTAGTTCAGTTATTTCAGTTAGGTACTCAAAGTTTAAAAAATCGGTCCAGTGCGAGTTTTACTCACGCACAGAGGGTTCCGTTGATACTATACCTGTCAAAAAAACAAATCCGTCTATCTTTTGTATGTCTATAATATAATGCAAATTACCTGTGGCGCCATCTACTATTTAGTAGGGTGAACTTATACGAATCTATTCTTAGCACGTTTCTTGTATGGGGACCGTTCTTAATATTTACTTTTTGCTTCTTTTGTTGGAATATCCGTCATAATAACACATATTCTCTGAAAAGTTCAAGAGGCTACCTACTACGGTTCAAAAGATACAGCCCTAGGACGGAGGGACGAACAGACAGACAACGTAGGCTTAGTAATAGACTTCCGTGTGGATACGGAACCCTAATTTAACTACCTACTTATCAGAATTTCAGGTAATATTTAGGGCGAATAAAATACCAATTTTACACGTTCACACCGACGAAAATCCAACAATAAAATACATACTGCCCTTGTTTGTTATCGTAAAGAATTTATCCAATACAATATTGAGTAGCGAAGCGTGCTCGAATGTGTTCGCGACTCGCGTGTCGCCTCTCTTATCACCACCAGCCATTGACAAAGTTAGAAGCTTTCCTCGGGGTAGAAATAATACCGGAGTTTTGTATTACGCAACCGGGGATCTGGGATCGATGTCAACATACCTACGATTTTTTTTTCATTTTTGATCATATTTTTTTATTTTAGGGTACCGTATCCTATTACTAAGCCTACGCCGTCTGTCTGTCTGTCTGTCTGTCTGTCCGCCCGTCCGGCCAGACAGACAGACGGACGTCTGTCTGTCTGTCCGAGGGCTGTATCTCTTGAACCGTAATAGATAGCCCGTTGAAATTTTCACAGAATAGGTATGTGTTATTATGGCCAATATAACAACAAATAAGAAAAATAATAAAAAGTAAAAAATTCACGGGGGTTCCCATAGAAGAAACTAAAAAGTGTATGCGCGCGCGCCATCTACCGAATAGAGTGTGAAGCATTTTAACTAATCATGACGTTTAACTAATATGAAGCATTTCATATCACGTCATAGATGGCGTGAGTGGCGCTAACCATGACATGGCGATAAGGAACCCTCGGTGCGCGAGTTCGACTCGAACTTGCCCAGTTTTTTTAGAAAGCGCTGACCTGTGTCACCGAGCCAAACATGAGGTGTTTAATGACGCCCATGAACATTCGGTCGTATGCGGGGGTTGCGAATGCCATGCCGATCTGACATTTGCCCATTCAAGCCTCTCTTGAAGGACCCGCGACTGTACTTGGGGGAAAATATATAGGCAGGGAGAGCGTTCCGGAGTTTACCGGTTCTGTAGAGGAAAGATGTGCAGAACCGGGTAGTACGCAACCGCGGAGTACATATATTATACAACTCTCGATGATATTCGGTGAACTAATGTAATAAATAATGTAGTAATCTGCAACCGTTTTGTAAATATTATAGATGCTCTTCAACTACTAAACAGTTCCCACCTGACATCAGATGTGTTTCAAACTTCAAACGCTTAAAGATGCAAAAAAAAACTGTGGGACGCACGGTTTAGATATGTGTAAAAATATTCACTCGCGAGCGTCGCTGTTACTGTTACCTATTACCAAATCGTAATACACTCCAGCCCTGAAAACATCCCTCGAGGTCCCGCTATTAGATGGTTACACATCAAAACAAGAATAAACACGATGCGAAATAATGCGAAGAGTACATTTCCATAATAAAAACATTGATAAAAACATCGAAAATATTCGATCTATAAATCCACTAAGTTCGATTCTCAGCCCACTGTGCGTCAATGTTACTGAATCACAATTCACTCCAGCTCCGGGTCCTTTTATAGACGTTTACACATCGAACTTAGTGGACTTATAGGTCTTAAACTTTCGATGTCTTTATCAATATTTGTTATTATGATGGAAATGTACTCCTCTCATTATTTCGCATCGTGTTTATTCTATTTAATATGAGTACTATTACATCTCACTATATCTAAAACAAGTTCGTTCGCAATAACGATCGTTCCATCTCCGTACGCAGTGGTACCAAGTACGCTAATTTATTCCCAAAACTCCAACCGGGAAGACAGTATCGTACAGCATCTAGAGAACTGGCAATACCAATATTTCATCGATTACGCCCTCCAACCGCGACTTAGTAACTTGGAACACCGATTTTAAACACCAACTACGTTATTTTGACATGTAATTTGAAGATATTTTCCGAAATTTGATCATCGAAACGATATTTGTAAGTATCAAGATTGCTTATCAGATTGTAGACTCCATGGAGACAAACTTCACTTTGTACTGGGTCCAAAGGCTATCTGAGATTCATATCGCAGGTGGGAGCAGAGGGGAACTTAATAGGTCTGGGCCCGGTAGAGAATAAATAAGGGGCTAGTCGCTCGTAAAACCCGACTAAGTAACGGCTTAGGAGGTACGAACCGTCTGGAATGTACTCGACGAATAAGGCCACCGGGCCGGTACGTATATAAGAAGCCAAGAGAAACTCTAAGTACTATCGTCCAACACCAAAAAAAATCCAACTCCAGTACGAATATCGGACATTTAGCTACCGGGCAATCATATAGAGAACATCATTGGCTTTCAGAGTGCCCTTTCCCTCAGCTGACGTGAGAGTGATCGGAGCTGAGCGAAGACGGGAAATTAATTAGTGCGTCAAGTGTACCCATACCATAACACAACATGGAGACGGTAGTAAAATCGAAAATATGTGTTTAGAACCCTGTCACACCAAATAGTTCGATTTCTTCTATCACCATTTTACACGAGTTGTTTTATAGGCAGACCTAAAATGTCTCAAGGGAAACGCCATTTATCTGCGATTTGAAGATTCGAAATTTCTTTTACTTTCAATTACTTTTGTTACAACTGTTATAATATGCTGTTGAAGATAGTACGCAGAGTGGTCAAACAAACATTACTGAGCACTGATGGAAGTGCAGCAGCATTTACATACATGCATCGCCGTGGTCACAGTGATGATAATATAATTACTTGTGGTTCTTTGTTAAATGTTTCCTTTCACTTACATACATAGTTGTAGCTAGACTGTCAAGAAACAAGAGCAAGTCTAGCCGTGTTCCAGCTCTGCAGTAACCTTTATTACTGGCTTAATAGATTTTCTCCGCGGAAATGTCGGCAATGAACGACTTCCGACCGACGTAAAACCAATCTATACTCTGCTACGAGCAGGCCTACCGGGGTACGATCAGGTGTGCTGTGCACCAGAGTAAATTCGAATTTAGAACGTCGAGAGAGAGAAAGAGAGAGAGAGAGAGAGAGAGAGAGAGAGAGAGAGAGAGAGAGAGAGAGAGAGAGAGAGAGAGAGAGAGCGAGAGCGAGAGCGAGAGCGAGAGCGAGAGCGAGAGCGAGAGCGAGAGCGAGAGCGAGAGCGAGAGCGAGAGCGAGAGCGAGAGCGAGAGCGAGAGCGAGAGCGAGAGCGAGAGCGAGAGCGAGAGCGAGAGCGAGAGCGAGAGCGAGAGCGAGAGCGACAGCGACAGCGACAGCGAGAGCGAGAGCGAGAGCGAGAGCGAGAGAAAGCCTATTCCTAAGCTTACGACGTCTGTTGTCTGTCCTATTGCTGGCGTGATAAGAATAAGAATAAGAATAAGAAATATTTATTTTTCACTTCAAATACATAATTACAAAACCAATACTAGATAACAATAGCTATGAATAAGAGAAAAAAAGGACTGGACACAGCCTGTGCTGAATCTATTGAAGATTCAGCGCTGTATTTAAGTCCAGCCCTACAGCGCTGTATTTAAGTCCAGCCCTACTGAGTCCAGATACTGAGATACGTGCGAGTGCCACTCTAAAATAATAAAATCCGAACATTTACGTGGTGGTACGAAAACTTCGGTGCACCTTCCAACTCTCGTTTTTTTTTTTTTATTATTATTATTTTTATTATTTAATCCAATCCAATACAAAGACTATCGAACAATTTACGGTCAACTGTTTTTTTATAATCGTTGCATTAGACAAATTCAAGAAGAAGTAGACGCCAAAAACGATATTTCGAATACTCGAACAGCGAATGAAGCTTTCGACGCTGAGCCCCCCGGTCGCGACGCGCATCGAAATTAGATTTTTACGGTTTATAATTGGATTCTGATCAGGCTTTGCATTCTTTTTACTTGTACCTACCTTTTTACCTTTCCACTCGCACCTTACTTTCCTATTCTAATTATTTGAGCGTTCGCAGAATTTACTGAAAGAATTGAATATTCAATTCTTTCTTAGATCGTGTTTTACATTTTCCTCTTGCTACATCTACAAATTAGCTGTAGTACCTTGTCGTTTTTATCATAACCTCAAGCATTCCTTTTACATAACTCCAATTCTTTTGTCTTTTAGAATAATTCTGGGGTCGCATCGCTTGATAGTTATCTTGCCATAATACTTTTCTTAACGTGGTGGTCGGTGTTGTGCTGTTATCTACAAGAGTACTTGCAGCACAACACCGATTACTCTGCTTACCCCGATTGTCGAGATACAGCGTGTGGTATGTATGAATGTATGTATGCAGATATTACATCAATTTATTCACACATCTATTTACATACAGCTATACCTAAAATAATTATAATAAAAGAAATGGAGTTTCTACCATCGGCGGCGGCGGGGCGGACCCAGGCTACCGATGGTCGGGTCCCAAAGAGAGAAACCTTCGGACTATGCGCGCAGTGTCGAGCAGGGCTGCCTTCTGGATCCGACCCTTGACCCAACCACTCAGCGAGACCCTCTCAAGGTGGTCGTCGAGGCTCTTCGCTATCAGCCATAAAAAAAAAACGATCGTCGAGTCGACGGGCCACATTTTGGTAATCTCATGCTGCTGATCCAGAGATTTTAACATCATTGTTAGCCTCGGTAGCTCAGTGGTGCGGTCGGTCGACTGTTGTTAAGCAACGCTGAGCGCGGTCAGTACTTGGATAGGTGACCGCTCGACCGTTGGAGGCTGACCGTGGTTCGGATTCCACGTGAAACTGTAGGTCCCTTCCCTTCTTATCTTACTAGATGGTACGAACGTCGATCGAAACAGCTATGTAAATAGTTCGTGTTTTCCGTCCAGTTCAGTGTAGCCGACATGAAATGAAGGGAAGTAGTGACATGGCACCTAGTTCACCCGGTATTATGGGCTGACATCATGGATGTTGTAGATGATGTAGCCAAACGTGTCAGTTTCCATAAAAAAATTAAAAAAATTATTTTTATATGGAATTTGAAATTTTATGAAATTTTCTGCTTCCTTACTGACGAGGTTACCATGGTGCGGCACGGCGATAACAACGAGCGTATTCTTAGTAATATTATTGCCGCTTTATGCCACTTAATGTGTGGCATGGGCGGACTTATTTCTTCCAGCTAGCAATAAAATGTTTGCCTAAATATCGTCGAGGAAACTCAATTATTGGAAACATTCAAATGTTTAACATTCAAGAGCTCTCGATATCCGCAACAATTAGTGCAAGATGAGTGTTTTCACAAATACGAATCTAGCCGCACTGAAAGCTGACACCCGGTTTATTTGACGTATTCATCGATATATTAGGATTGGTCCTAGCAAAATCTGCTTTAGTTATACTGTGTGAATTTCATCGTTACTGTATTTTTAGGGTTCCGTATCCATACGGCAGCCTATTACTAAGCCTACAAGAAATATCATTCAATGTTGCAATCCTAGATGCCCTCCCTTCCAGCAGTGGGCCGTGGTTGGAGATCTTCTTTATGCAATATACTAGCTATGCCCGCTCGCGTAATCTGATTGAAGCGCAAATATGAAGTCATCAATCAACACACACACTGGTACATACGCTGAAAAAATAATTTTCTGTATAATTGTTAATTTCTTCCACGAACGAAGAGTCGCTGATTTCTTCCTTTGTTTTGATTGTAATTGATAATTTACATACAAATTATACAGGTTATAGTTAGTGAAATCTGTAATTTGCTTTATTTTTTGTTTATATAATGTTGGTTAAGTATTCATGTAATGCTGTCGATTTCATCAAAATTTAATAAATAAACATACTACTAACTACTAAAAAAAGTACCAGCTTTGTGGTCCAACTCTTTGCTGCTGGAAAATAGCTCCAAAGAATTGCTTTGTATGTTAGCTCTTTCCATCGTTTTATTACGTCAATGCTGCAGTCGATCGCAGACGAGGCTCTGGGGAGCGTTCGGGCGATTCAATGAGAATCGTCAGCGGACTCATGAAAAATCATCGCTTGGATTCGCTGTGACAACTTAGCGCGCGGAGCACCGTGACGCAGCGCTGCACCGCCGCCTCCGCCGCACCAGCACGGTGCGATGACTTTAGGTCAGGTACACACGGAGGGCGATTTTTATTTAATTTTATTACATAGTTTCCCAGTAATACTTTGACGATCTTTTTAAAAAAAAAATATGGAAACTGACACGGTTGGCTTCATCCGTGATGTAAGCTCATGACACCTTGGTTAACTAGGTGACATGTCAGTGATTCTCTTCGGTCGTGCCGGCTACGCTGAACTGGACGGAAAACACATTTTATTGGTTCGCCCACGGTTATTCCAACGGTCGTCGTCTCTTCGGCTGACGTGCCAAGCCCACTGCCACTTGATCTTAGCCACGGGGCGTCGAATATCCACTACTTTGGTGCGTCTCTGAAGACGCAAATAAATTGTACGCAATATTTATGATAACAGAAGTTATATTAAATTTTATATCCTCAGGCAGGGTTATATGTATCGCCCGCTCACCGCCCAATGCAGTATTTCGCGAGTGCACAGTTGCAATTAGCGCACCAATTACCTCGGTTGTCGCCTCTTGGTCCCGAGCGGCCCCGGGCGGAGTCACGGTGCCGGCGCGGTCCCGGACCGGCTCCGGGTCCCGGTTCCGGAACGCCGCGGCTGCCGGCGGCGCTGGTAGTAACGTCACTCGCTCTGAGCCGGTTCTGATGTGACATGACGTTTGAAGAATATTACAAAATTTTTGGAAACTATACAAACAAAATTGGCAACTTGTTGGAAGCTATCAGGTCAGCCTCGGTAGCTCAGTGGTGCGGTCGGTCGACTGTCGGTCGGATTATAAGCATACCTGGGCGCGGTCAGTGGATGGATGTGTGAGCGCTCGACCGTTGGAGGCTGACCGTGGTTCGGATTGCGCGTAAAATTTTAGGTCCCTTTCCTTCTTACCTTACTAGGGTGGTAGGCTTTAACCCGCCCGGTTTTATATCACCGCACTGAATGAAAGGTCAGTTGAAACGTTCCGTCCAGTTCAGTGTAGCCGGCACGACCGATGCGAAGCACTGACATGGCACATAGTTCATCAAGGTTTATGTGCTAACATCACGGATGTAGTAGGTGATGAAGCAAATCGTGTCGGTTTTCATTAAAAAAATACAGCATTTTTGGAAGCTAAGTATGCAAACAAAATTGGCAACTTGCTGGAAGCTAATGAGAGAGCACGGGGTTTTTTTTATGTAACTCGGTAGGGGTTTCTAAGTCGGAGGGGCCATAGCACATTCTCCGATCAGCCAATATCACCTCCAAGAAAGTAGGTGCCATACGGAAGACTTTACTTTGCACTGCTGGCTAGAACACAACCGAGTCTGATATGCGGTCATCTTACATCCAGCAGGTCTATTCTTGTAAATTCTGACAGCGGACTCAGCGCTGATGTGGCGCTGAGAGCCACTTTAGTAAGTGAATCTGAGCGCCACAACAGCGCTGATTGCGCTGTCAGAATTTACAAGAATAGACCTGCAGTACGGTGGTAACAACCCAGTCGGCTACCATTTGTGCTTACCACCTAGTAAAGGGCAAGCTGTATCTGGTGTTCATTAATGTGATGAAATATTTTAAAGTCAACTATGTCAGTTTTTAACCCCCGATGATAGGGGTGATAATTTTGACGTCTCCCGTCTGTTTGTGTTTCTGTCTGTGTCGCGTAGCTCCCAGGACCCAGACAGATGGGCGGATTAGGAAGCGATTTTATTTATTAGTAAGCGGGTTTAACCGGGATGTTTCTTAGCTATGTTTTTTTGAAGATCAAGTCGGCCGACTCGAAGATCATTTTTCGATCCGAAGACACTTTTCCTAATTGGTGAAGGGATCTCTGCTGTAAAATGGAAATTTATTACACTTTCACTCGTCGCCTTTAAGTAGATAAACGGAAATTATTACAAAACGAAATTATGTACTTGTAACCTTACTAACTTAACCTAATCTAACCTAACAAAATTATTACAAGTTCAAATTACGTCTCTTAAAAGGCTTAAAAATAAAAGTTTAATTGCAAATTTAAAAAACCCCGACATATCAAACACCCTCAAAAAGTACAAAAAAAATCCGCTTAGTTAATTAAAGGCGTCGGGGACCGCTAAGGAAAAAAAATTAACTCGGTCCCCTGACGCTTTTAATTAACTAAGCGGAAATTATTATTTAGGTACCTTTAGAGGGTTTTTGATGTGTCGGGTTTTTTTTTAATTTGTAATTTAACTTTTTTAATTACATTTATTTCTGCCTCTCAACTCTGGTCTGTGCCTCTCAACCCTCGAAACACTCAACCCCACCCTCACACCATCCCGCCGCCGCCGTTCGGCCCTCGCTGGATGGACTCGGCGCTCCTGTTTTTATTTTAACGGCAAAACAAAAGAACTTGTTTTGAAAGTGGAACAATTTGCGCAAATCGATTGGGACGAAAAATATTCGCTATTTTTGTCGCTCCCGCGCGCAGCATACGACACGACAACCGTGCACCAGTCAGTACTCAGTCAGTACTTCGTTTGTGGCACTAGACTAGATTTTAAACGAATATAGTTACTCTTAGTTTTAGGAGTATTTTTATTTTCATACGAAGTCGTCGATATAGAGAGACCACTAAATACTCGTACATTATGGACGTCTAGACGAACGTGAGATACTAAACATTTCGTGTACTCTAATAATAACATATACTTAGCGTCACGCCTGTTTCTCAGTGGGGTAGGCAGAGACAAGGATCTCCCTCAACGTGTCGCCTCGAACATAAACTATATCACGATCAAAAGCGAAAAGAAAAGTAGTAAAGTGTTACAAAGCACTGCATAATTAAATTACGCTACATACAATTAATTTTTCAATAGATTGTGCGCTGAATTTAAAGTTGCATCACAATTCAAATTCTAAAAGACGAGATCAACGCCGGCCGCCTAATCCGGTCCGAACACCAAATTAAATTGCGAACATTTAACCGCCACGTTTCGAATTCAGCGTATCGAATCCTGCCTGGTCGTTTCTCACTTCACAAATAATCCGCAGTGCTCAAATAAAAGACGCAAAAATGTTCGCGAAGCGGATCATCATTTCCGCTGTCAATTTGTAATTCCCAAAAGAATAAATTATTTTGCAAACAATTCGGACCAAATCAGCATAGCTTGAATTAGAGATGGCCATCACGTAACGATTAATAATTTATCACTGTTATTTTTATACCTATTACTCAAACCGTTTTAAGTTGGGAAAAGTAATCGCGATAAAATAACTAACACGATAGATTACATTTGACTTGAATAAAAAATTTTTTTTGTTCATAAAAAATACACGTTACTATATAAGACAGAAAAAACTAACTTAGAAATACAAATAATTAAATCTAAAAGCTAATTAAAAAAAATAAATAAAATTGTCCAGGTGCAGACGAGCCAGGATTCCAGAGGTGCTGGGAGCCGCGTTCTCCTGTACGCGCGGACTCTTTACAAAAACAAAATATGTTTAAAAACATTCAAATTGTGATCGAAGATAATATACAGTGATGTCTCCCCGCTATATCTATCAGTGAAGGAAGTAATTACATTTCGTAATGTATATTTTTCTCTCACAGTTATTAACTGTGTAACCAAAGTATCGATTAGAAGTAACGACAAATTCTTATGGAACTGGAATCTTTGTCACCGTGTTAACAAAATATTTTTTTTTATTATTCACATATTTTTAGCCCATCTCTAATCGATGTTGAGAGGATCGATGTATTCCCATGCGGCGGATCCACTGGACCCCATCGAGAGAGAATTGGGGAAGGGGAGTCCGAGTTTTATGTAGCACCGACTGTTGACATGCTTATTGCGAGAGCGGACACCACACTTGGACAAAGAGAGGAGCGTTACGCTTGCACTCCGGAAAATCGACAATGGACGGTTTGTTTGGTTGGTAACACAATACGATACATTATGAATGAGCGAGATACTGGGTGTGTTTGTTGGGCGATGCTTGCGGAAATAGTGGTCGAATTGCATTATATATAGCATAACTTGGTGTAATGTATAGGCTACACAGCATCACGCCATCAATACTAATAATAAATCTGTAAGGGATGGTCATGGAGTAAGTTACTTTGTTTTAGGAAATATTGAGTTTGAAGCCTCTATGTATGATACTAAAGCTAAATTGACGATTTTTAGAAATCTTTTCTGTATGTATGTATGTATGTATGTTCCTCCATAACTCTTAAAGCCATTATCCGAATTTGATGAAACTTAGTACAAGCCCATTTTACTATACGGGACACAGGATAGGCTTACTAAAATTCACTTCCGGCTACGCTAAGATGTGGCTCCCATACAAATCGAATTGTTCCAAGCGCCGAAATAAACGGCGGCGCGGCGCGGCGGGGGTTAGTAGCGCGTCTCGCGGAGACTGGCAGCGCGGCGGGGGAGGCGCGGGACGCGGCGCGGGGTGCGGTCTGGTGGAGCGCGGTGTGTGTATGCATTGTCTCGGCAGAGTTTCTTATTTAATTCGATTCACAATATTATGTAGGTTATTATTTGATTTAAGTTAATTGATCGTATGTTTTGTTTATTATATTGTAGGTACGTAGTGTAGTATGCGCGGAATATTAGCGAAAAGATTCTTATTTTTACCCGACTACGGCGAAGCGAAAAGGAGAGTTATGTTTTTGACCGGTATGTATGTATGTATGTATGTTCATCTGTTCCCTCATACATAACTTCGAAACTACTTATCATAATTTGACAAATGAGGTATCGTTGGATGCGTCTTGACCGTCCGCTGGTCGTCAAGACGCATCCAACGTCTATAGGCTATAGGATATGGCGCCCTCTAGAGGCCATAAAGTAATGATCTGAAAAAAAATTTTTTTTATTGATGCCGTGTTGGCTATCAAATGAAAGGGCTTAATTAGCACATTTCAAAAATTTATATATTGTTAGCTTTTGCTTAATAATTTCTAAAATCAGGCCTCACTCCAAACCTACCCAAAATAAATACTACTAATATTATAAACACGAAAGTTTGTGAATGAGTTGCGTTCAGGAAGACGATAGACCTACTCAAAGAAAGTAAGTAACTAAGGGCGAGGCCGAAGGCCGAGCTGCGTTCGGGAAGACTATAAACCTTCTCGAAGAAAGTAAGTAACAAAGGGCGAGGCCGAAGGCCGAGCTGCGTTCAGGAAGACCATAAACCTCGAAGAAAGCAAGTAACAAAGGGCGAGGCCGAAGGCCGAGCTGCGTTCAGGAAGACGATAAATTCTCGAAGACAGTAAGTAACTATGGGCGAGGCCGAAGGCCGAGATGTGTTCAGGAAGAGGATAAACCTTTTTGATGAAAGTAACTAACAAAGAAGTTATTTTCTTCGAGAAGATTTACGGTCTTCCTGAACGCAGCTCGGCCTTTGGACTCGCCCTCTGTTACTTACATTCTTCGAAAAGGTTATCCTCTTCGCTCGCGTGAAATTCGTATTTCAAAGGAAGAAAGTAAGTAACTAAGGGCGGGCTGGGTTCAGGTAAACGATAAATCGTCTCGAAGAAAGTGAGTAACTTTTTGAGGCCGAAGGCGGAGTTGCGTTCAGGAAGACGATAAACCATCTTTAAGAAAGTAAGTACCAAAGGGCGAGGCCGAAGGCCGAGCTGCGTTCAGGAAGAGAATAACCTTTTCGAAGAAAGTAAGTAACTATGGGCGAGGCCGAAGGCCGAGCTTCGTTCAGGATGAGGGTAAACTTTTCGAAGAAAGTAAGTAACAGAGGGCGAGGCCGAAGGCCGAGCTGCGTTCAGGAAAACTGAACCTTCTCGAAGACAGTAAGTAACTATGGGCGAGGCCGAAGGCCGAGCTGCGTTCAGGAAGAGGATAACCTTTTCTAAGAAAGTAAGTAACAGAGGGCGAGGCCGAAGGCCGAGCTGCGTTCACGAAAACTGAACCTTCTCGAAGACAGTAAGTAACTATGGGCGAGGCCGAAGGCCGAGCTTCGTTCAGGAAGAGGATAACCTTTTCTAAGAAAGTAAGTAATAGAGGGCGAGGCCGAAGGCCGAGCTGCGTTCAGGAAGACGATAAACCTTTTCGAAGACAGTAAGTAACTATGGGCGAGGCCGAAGGCCGAGCTGCGTTCAGGAAGAGGATAAACCATCTTTAAGAAGTAAGTAACAAAGGGCGAGGCCGAAGGCCGAGCTGCGTTCAGGAAGAGGATAACCTTTTCGAAGAATGTAAGTAACAGAGGGCGAGTTCGAAGCCCGAGCTGCGTTCAGGAAGACCATAAATCTTCTCGAAGAAAGTAACTTCTTTGTTACTTACTTTCTTCGAAAAGGTTTATCCTCTTCCTGAACACATCTCGGCCTTCGGCCTTGCCCATAGTTACTTACTGTCTTCGAGAATTTATCGTCTTCCTGAACGCAGCTCGGCCTTCGGCCTCGCCCTCTGTTACTTACTTTCTTCGAAAAGGTCATCCTCTTCCTGAACGCAGCTCGGCCTTCGGCCTCGCCCATAGTTACTTACTGTCTTCGAGAAGGTTTATCGTTTTCCTGAACGCAGCTCGGCCATCAGCCTCGCCCTCTGTTACTTACTTTCTTCGAAAAGTTTACCCTCATCCTGAACGCAGCTCGGCCTTCGGCCTCGCCCATAGTTACTTACTTTCTTCGAAAAGGTTATCCTCTTCCTGAACGCAGCTCGGCCTTCGGCCTCGCCCTTTGTTACTTACTTTCTTAAAGATGGTTTATCCTCTTCCTGAACGCAGCTCGGCCTTCGGCCTCGCCCTTAGTTACTTACTGTCTTCGAGAAGGTTTATCGTCTTCCTGAACTTTCTTCCTTTGAAATACGAATTTCACGCGAGCGAAGCCGCGGGCAAAAGCTAGTTATTAATATGAGCATATCAGTCCGACGGACTACTGGGCACAGCCAGGCAGCCAACCGTGCCACTACTTTATAAACACAAATAATAAGAGGACGGCGGCGCGGCGGAGGCGGCGGCGCTGGGAGTAGTGGGGGTCAGAAAACGTTGATCGATCGGGATACTCTGTACTTTCCACCGCATTATTAGACAAATTTATCATCAATTTGGCATCAATTTGGCAAAATCCTCGTCAAAATCGATCTAGCAAATCTGGAGATATCTACGTGTGACCGAGAGAGGGACAGACAGACAGACAGACAGACAGCAGAGTGATCCCATAAGGCACCCTTTCTCGCATTTTCCGACGGTACCGTAAAAAATGATAATACTCTTAGCAAAATGGTTCTGTTCGATATGGTAATTGGAAATGTATTTAATTCAAACCTTAATCGCACGCGATGAATAATGAGTGCGTGCGGGATGCGGAAGGCTTTTACGCTCGTAATATTTATTGTTTCGTTTCTGTATTTTCATTCAACCAGCTGCAGGGAGTTTATCTTTGACGAGAGGTGAAATTTAATTTCGTCCGTTGTGTAATGTAAGGTAATCTAGGTAATATTATTTATATTGGCATTTTCTGCCAGTTATACCCGGAATGTTGGGTATAGCTTGCACACTGATAAACCAGACACCCTGCAGCTTTAATCCATCCACAGTATTTGCATGAAATTCATATTGGTTATTTAATACTCAATTTTTAATTAAAATTGTTCTTGTATTTATCGCATAAATCACAATGATTAAATAAAGTAATTTTGAACAGGTTCCCGGCGAGGATTTTGCATTGTGTTTACTCATAAATATATAAATATTTTTTTTTACATTTTATTTGAGCAACAAAGAGATATACTCATAGATACCATGCAATTTTTATTATAATCAAAGTTATTATAATTGTATGATTTTACTTAAAATGCTAATGGGTTAGCAAAGACACAACTTCATTCAGGTCAGAACGGAATGAAACAAACAAGAAGGACTCGGCAAGCAGCAACCCAAGAGTGCAGACAACTTGCGGAAACAAAGCTGTAGGAGCTCCTTAGTCTCTGTTCACACAGGCTTCAGAGATCGAAGGAGAATTGATATCGAATCAATAAAAAGGTTCTAAAACCTTTTCTCTATTAAGGATGGCTTTCCAGCACCAGCCTGCCTATTCTCTATTAGCGATTAACGCAAAAATAGCGGTAGCCAAGTCCGTTGGAGCGAGTGAGACGAATCATGAAAAATTGCTAGTACAGCGATGAATTATTGCTAATATGAATAGCCCCGCAGAGCTTGTCAAGAACCAAATATATATTGAATGTGCTTGCGAGGAACATCTTTCCCTGCTCCTTTAAAACCAGGTTCACCTTAAATTCATCTCGAAATCGCAAACTGGAAGGAAGGGTTTCCCTCAGAGACTTTAATCCGCCTGAAAGCCAAACAAGCACCACCTGGGGGATGGAATTGGCTGTGGTCCCCAACCTCGAACGCATGCTCCTAGAACCTCTCAACGATTACATAAGCTGATCAAAATAAAATTAAAGACAAGAATACAAAGCATGGACCAAAGGTAAGCACTGACATTTCCTCGCCGGCTTGGACAAACTTGGTAAAAACCAAATCCTCCTGTAGCCCACATAACCACAGTTTGCACTGCAACTAGAAGGTTGAATGCTGCGATCTTTGAGAAGACTCAAGAGCGAGTGCGCCCGGAACTTGGTTAATTTAAAAAGAGCGTACCCTATTGAAAGCGAGTCTGAATAGCCCACCCTTAATTCCTATCCACGGAGAACGGTGCCCGAAAATGTCCTCTCTGAACTCGATCATGTTATCAATAGAATCAATAGAATGATCGAGTACAGAATTTAGGATTTAACGAGCGGCGAGTGTTTGTTGTGGTAGTCGTTTTGGGATTCGAATTTTCATTTATCACATTACATATTTTTTATTTTATTGCTATTTCATTTTTAAAATTTGTTAAACCAGTAAATTATTTTAGGTTTGCATTGTTAGGTTTGGCCATTTTGATTTTAAATGTTATTGTAGTATTAGTCTTGAATTTTTATTTTTATTTTGTTTGATATTGAATTTTTGCTTACATTGAAATAGAATAAGAAAAATGTTATGGAGTATTTGTCATGTCTAAGATTATAAATATAATATGCCAAATGGAATTTAAATTTATATGTGCTCGTTCTAAGTTCCAATAAGTTCCAATACAGGTATTTTTGAAAAATGCACAAAAATATAATGTTGTTAACAACATTATAATTAAAACCATTAATCATTCTAAATCTTCAATGTATTCTGAATCTAACTAAATAATATTACAAATAAGGTTCATTGAAAAATCAACTAGAATGTGCGGGTGTTCCGTAGAGACAGCAGTACCTATGAAATCCTTATTATTGGAGTAGATTTACCAAATTTGTCTGTTGTTCGTCAAGTTCTCTCATTGGACTCAGAGCTGAGATGGTACGGTACCTCCGGCCCGCACTCCGGTACGCTTCAGCTTTAAATTTAACTTCGTCGACGAAACAATAGATTTATATTTAATTCCTGAGTGATAAGTTCAGGTGAATTATATTAACTTGCTGTTCTGAAATTTCCACATTTTCGAGGAAACTCGGACTTAAACGATCCAGTTTGAGTTACAGTGCCCATTTTCGTAATTTATGAATCCAAATATGATAAATGTTATTTCATTTTATACGAAATGTATTGGATACTTAATTGAAAACTAAATTGAAAAATATTCAACGACGACAATTTGGTTTAGGATTAAATAAATATTGTTAAATTAACGCCACTCTTGTCGACACATTGGCAGCAAGTCACGTTCGGGCCTCTTCAAGGGTGGCGGGCACAGAACACCTATTTATCTGTGGTGGCGGGCGCGGCCGCGTCCGGGGCGGAGAGTCCCAAACGCAACAAAATATATAGAAATATAATTCAAGACTTTGTTGCGTTTGCGGTTGAAACCCTCGGTCCCTGGAGCATTGAAGCCAAAAGCTTCTTGAATAGGCTTGGCCCACTGCTGGTGGACGCAACTGGTCTCCCGCAATCAAGGGCCTACTTTATTCAAAGGGTAAGCCTTGCCATCCAGCGGGGTAATGCTGTAAGTGTTCAGAGAACTTTTCAAAACGCCCCTTTTGATAGTCATTTTAGGTAGGTTTGTTATGTCATGTTTGTTAGGTAGGTTTTAATTATTTAGTTATTTGTATTACTTTTTTATAATTTTCTTAAATAAATAATTAATAGGTACATTAATAATTCTATGAAGCCACGGTCTCATTCTATGTTCACAGACTAAAGACGTTAATTTTTTATATATATTCCGAACGAGATTTCGAATAAGAAATAACAATATCGAATTACAACACAAACAAAGATAACTTTGTTTAGTTAAAATAATTATCAAATGCATCTAAGGTAAAAGTACCTAGCACACTTGCGGCATTTACCCGCTGGATGACAAGGCTAACTCGTTGGATGAAGTAAGCCTTCGATTGCGGGACACCAGTTACATCGACTAGAAGCTTCTAATAACAATTAGTTTATAGATAATACCGTCTCAATAATAACATCATTTATTCTGAATACCTACGTAATTACTACGAAAGAGCATAGAAGGAAGAATTAGAATTAGGAACATACTTTCATTACAAGGACATTTTCACATGAAAGCTTTTCATCTTCATCTGAATAAGCCCACTGCCAATTTTTAATTCCACCGAACCTGACACATTGATCCTTCGAACAAATCAATGCAAGCTACAAATAATGTAGTCAACGAGGAGTTGGACCCATACATTAATTCCTCAGTCAATGAAACTTTGATCATATCTTGGAGTAATGTTCGGAATTACGACTGACAAATAATCCAACATTTTTTTTTACGGGAAGTTGGGTATATTCAAAGAAAAGTGAAAATTTAATATAACTCCTATAGACAAATTGCTCCGTCCAAAGTTACTTCGCCATAGGGTAGGTATTATTTATATGAATAAGTACGTAAATAAATCCAACATTTTTTGTATATGGAAATAGTGAATTAAAAACAAAATGTGTTTTTTTACTATATTTTTCTCGGCAAAATTGCTCAGTCGGTTCTTTAATCTGAATATACCTTAGTATTATTATGTACATCAATAAGCATAAGAATCCAACAACTTTTTTATATGCATCATTTTTTTTCAAGGTGACGACCGAAACTCTGTTCCGCAAAATTCCTCCGTCCGTTTTTATTGTACAATTATGATTAAGAATTTTGAAGAAAATTATTTGCAAAAGAATCCAACAAAAAATCCATCGGCAAGTTTAAAAAACAAGCGGGCCAAGACGGGCGCGGTGCGTAGAGGAGCGGCCGGCCGCGGGAGGCGAGAGACGCGACATTTTCCCCTCCTCTGCGTCCATGCTGCGCCGCGCCGCTCCTGGCGCGCCGCTGAAGTTCGCGTGCGGTGTGTGCTAACTAGGGACTGAAAACCGGTTCGAAATGGGGTTCGGGTTCTCCGAACCGGTTCGAAGAACCTTTTTAACGAGCGAACCAGTTTGGTCACGAACCGGTTCAAAAAAACCCAAACCTGAAGCCTAAAAACCGGTTCAGAACCGGTTTGGACCTCTAATATTAACCGGTTCGCAGCAGGGTACGAAATGGGGTGGAAACCTATATACATTTTTTTGGACTTTGGGCTTCTTTTTTAATGTAAAATATTGTTGTTTTATGTATTTAATAAAATAAAAAAATAGGTGGTTGATTTTTATAGCCTAATCGATTCAGTTTCATAACAGTAACAAAAAAGTCTTAATTATCATTATGACATAACACGTGTAAGTTGGTAAACAAAATCAAATTCTTTCTATTCCATACTAATAAAACTAAAATTGTGGTTTTTCACAATTTCTGAAAGAAAGGGATCTATGTGTTGGAAGACTTTTTTGTTCCTGGCATGAAACTGAAATGATTAAGAAATTTTTTTTTTTACATTTTACATAGAAAAAATGTTTTTGTGCGAACCAAAATTATTTGTTCTTCAAAAGTGATATATTTCCGATACCCTCTCTTAGCGTACTATTAACTAATTTTGAAAGACATTATATAAGGTGCTTCGTTATTCATTTCAAGTAAACACGTTCCGCAAAAAAAAAATATATGTTTTTAGCATAACTTTTCGAGAAATTTTCAAACGCAGAACAGCTGTTTATTGTAAGTAAGTCACAAGGTCACTAGACCTGTGTGTAACAGTAGGTAGCTTGCATTGTACGGGGTCAATGACCGTTGTATGTCCAAACGCAGAACAGCTGTTTGTTGTAAGTAAGTCACAAGGTAACTAGACCTGTGTGTAACAGTAGGTAGCTTGCATTGTACGGGGTCAATGACCGTACTATGTTCAAACGCAGAACAGCTATTGTTGTAAGTAAGTCACAAGGTCACTAGGCCGCCGCCGCTCTAAAACTAGCTACCTACCTACCTACCTACCTACGTGTGCGGTGTGTGTGCCTACATTTCTTGTTTGCAAGGGTCTATAGCCTTGATTGGTTTTTACAGCTATTTGATTTAATTTTTTTGTTAGATGTTAGGAGAAACAATGCTCCTATAAATATGTTTTTTTTGCGTAAAGTGTTGAGCTGAACGGGACATGACAAAAAAAAATAATAATAATGATAATGATAATGACGAACCATACTGAATATGCATATGTCTCAATGAAGTATTGTTATTGTTGTGTGTTCTTTATGGCGAAATAAATATCTGAATCTGAATCTGTTTGTTTGAGCGCGTATGTAACCCTCCCGAAGTTATTGACATAAATAACGAAGCACCTTATATAGGGAGTTAAAGCTGTTCGCGTCTGTGACACCTCATGGTTCTTAAGTCACACGTGCCTCCTGGGTGGTGCCAAATGAACAGCAGTTAGCGTGTGGGAGATCTTCGGATCGACTGGGTTCGCCACCACACCCTGGGAGAATCAATGATTTATTCAATTTTTATTTTATTTTTATTTATCTCTTTATTTCAGCCAACTAGGGCCATATGGAATGGACATGGAATGTCATAGAAGTCTTTTGTGGGTTTTTTCTTTATTGACTTGATCCATAACTCAATTTCAGAAGGAGTGAAGGGCGCAAAACGCATTGATTTGATAGCATATGGTACATAGGTGGTCAGGTAGCTCATGGCTGTCTGTGCGTCGGTATGCAGCGAGTATCCGTCGGCCGTGTGCACGTAGAATGAGTTAAGTTGGTTGGCCAGGTCTTTAGAACTGTTACTCGAGATACAGCCGTGAAGGAAATCCAGTGGGTCAGATCTACGACACTTTTTGGAGCAAGTTTCTAGATTAACGACCTGCCCTATGCTCTTGGGAATATTGGAGCTAAGTTCGAGTGTTCTGCCGAAGAATTCCCTACGCTTGGCTGAAATTGCACTTGAGTATATTACTTCGCAATCACGAGCACGCTCAGCGAGTTCGTTACACTCAGGATATTGAGTAACAAGCAGATTTAAGTCCAGTAAGTGCTGTTTCTTAGCTATCATTTCATTGTCCATCCACAATTTGTCACGTTTTTTTACAGGATATTTACGTAGTGGGAAGTGTACGTCAAAATAATTCTTAAAAGTATTCATAACCATGTCCGTCTGAATGTGAGGATTTAGATAGTTAGAGGCTATTTTGGACCAGTCATTCAGGTAAAGCGCCTCAAAAAAGTTGCTTAACTTGAAGGTTGACAAGGTTCTACGTAGACAGAGCGAGTTTTTTGGTTCGATTTGTTTGATCATATTTAGTGAAATCAATTGAGCTTGATGATCTGATAGCGCAAGATCGATTGGTACTACCTCTACACGATCACCTAAGGCATGCGATACATATACGTGGTCCAGACATGTACTGCTGTCACTCGTTATGCGTGTGGCGAAGTCGACAACTGAAATTAGGTTGTGAGAACATGTGATGTCACTTAAAGTGCGTCTATTCTTGCTGTTTACAAGACGGTTTATGTTAAAGTCACCTACTATTATTATGTCACGATATTTAACAATTACGCTATTAAGAGCGATAGATAGTTTAGAAAAAAATAAATCAATATTGCCATTATCAGAACGATATACACACATGATAATTGTGGATTGATCAACGCATTATATCCTTCCCAACTTCTTTGTGGGTATAATTCTTGACTTATTCAATAACTGCGTGCGTGCTGGGGTATATCCGGATTCTCTCAAAATGGTCAAGGTTACACCGGTCTACAAAGGTAAAGGTAAAAAGGAACTATAGACCGATATCAATTATACCTGTGTTTTCCAAGGTGTTCGAGCTTGGTCTGTGCGACCGCATTTAAATTTTTTTTGGTGATAATGAACTGCTCAACAAAGCCCAATTTGCTTACCAGAAGGGGCGCTCCACAATAGATGCAGTACGTGAGCTGCTTCACTCTGTATTAAAACAATTAGAGAGAGGAAGACATGTAGCAGTTCTACTGTGACTTGTCACGCGCTTTTGATCTCGTGGACCACCAACTGCTCCTGGCCAAGCTCGAGCACTACGGAATAAGAGGACCTTTTCTTGAGACAATCGCATCCTTTCTCGGAAGTCGTGTGCAGGTGACGGCGGTTGGCTCTGACGGTACTAGATCCGACCCGTGCACTGTGGGATCAATTTCTGTGCCGCAAGGCTCTGCCTGCGGCAACTACTTGTTTCTTGTATTGATTAATGATCTGCCAGCAGCTGCTCCCGATGTAAAGTTTTTAATATTCGCGGATGACACCTGCACTGTGGTGAGCGGAGCGAATATCGCTGACCTACGCACAAATCTGGAGCTGACGACGAGTAGTCTCACGCGCTGGTTTCGGGCAAATGGGATAATTCTTAATCTAGAAAAAACAAATCTCATCCACTTTGGCCTTCGCGGTGCACACACTGAGTCGATCTCACTAGTTTGTGACGGAGTGTCCATTCCCCAGGTGAGCTCTGCAAAGTTCCTCGGGGTGATCATTGACTCAGGCCTTAAGTTTGACGAGCACATAAACACCCTATGCGACAAACTCGGCCGAGCGTCCTTCGCGCTGTCACGTTTGGTACCAACACTTGACTCAAGAGCCGTACGTATGGCATACTACGGCTACTTCCACTCAGTAATGTCGTACGGCATCGAATTGTGGGGCACTGCTGCCGAACGTGACAGGGCGTTCAGGATGCAGAAACGTGCCGTGCGAATACTTGCTGGCGTCCCCTGGGACACTCCAGCACGTGAAATATTCATAAAAATGAAAATTCTTACGCTACCCAGTGTGTACATCGCGGAGGTGGCCAAGTTCGTTAGGAGAGGATCTCATTTGTTTGAAACCAGTGGAGCTAGTCATGTCTTTTCCACCCGAAACCGTGACAATCTCCGTCCTGTTGAACACAGACTCGCCAGATCTGAAAAATCGGTTTTTGTAATTGGGCCAAAGCTCTATAATAACCCGTCTTTGTCACGTGCAGCCTCCTGCCGACAGTCGGGACGCGGTTCCAAGCGCGGGGATACCATTGTTGTTTTCTCCACCGTTTTACTGATGCGCTTCGTCATAGATCCGCGTCGCCTTTTCGGACGAGCGGCAACGGGGCGGGTGGGCGGAGGAGCGGGAGGGGTGCGCAGTGTAGAAGTCGAGGCATCAACAGCACCATCAGCGCTTACGTAGCATACCGGCGTCGATGTGCAATCGCTGGGTGACGACACTTGAGCACCTCGCCTGCGCATATTGATGTTGCGCACACTCAGCGTTTCGTTCGGTGTTCCCACTTGCGGAATGCGATCAGGCTGCAGAGACGGGGTTATCGGCCGGAGTGACTCGGAACATGACAATTTCTCAACTGCCTGTTTCAGCTGTTGAACTTCCGGGACGAGAGATGTTGGCCCCTACGCCGCTGTCGCTCCACAGTTTCCCTTCAGTTGAGCTATGTCCGCTTTTATGATCACCAAATCTTTCAGGAAGGCCGTAACGTCGACGTGGTCGAAGGACACAGGCGGCAACTTATTGAGGTCGTACGCCACGAACCTTGGCACGTCGTCGGGGTCTGTCTGCTTTAAGATGGTGATGATGTCCTGGATAGTCTTCTTCTTCCGATTTTCTCCCTTGCGAGTCGGCCTTCTTGACGGAATGCACGCACAAAGCAGAACTCTCGCGGTCTCAACGTCATCTTCGGTGAAGGCGGACTCACAAATCCGGATGATGCTGACTTCATCCAAGACGTCCGCTTTATGGTTTATGAAGGCTAGTACTTCGTTCACAACCACATTGCATTTATCGCACGCCATTTTCGCTTACTTCGCAGGTGCGTCTAGAGTGCATCGTGTGCGCGTCCGTCGCCGACCGATGCGAGCTCAGTACTATTAAACCGCCATAACAGTTCACTGTGTTCCGGTGCACCTCCCGCGGACCCAAAAGCAGGTGGCTGTGGTGAGGAGTAGGTCAGTAATCCCGACGCGGATTCGCTGTTCCGACGTGATGCATCGACACGGTTGACAGGGAGACTCGGTGAGACGGTTATTCCGCTGGCCGCCCGCCGGTGGTACTAACGGTGGTCTAACCAACGCGAGAGGCTGCCCTGGTCAACCGGCGCATAATCCCGGAGTGGTCCGTCGTGCCGGTTGGTGAACGGAGTAGGGGTCCCGGCGGCCACTTCCGGGGGGAGGGGAGGGGGGGGGAGGGGGGGGGGGGACCGGGGGCCCTTCGGTCTTCCGTGTCGGCGCACCACTAACCTGAGCAGTAAGCGAATAAGCTAGGGTCCACGCTTTGCCCGTGAATCACCACAGCCACCCTTCACGCTCTTTCCTCCCCTCTTACTACAACCATGGCAGTACAAAGAAAGAACAACTTTCAATCAGCTGTGCACACCCCTACACCACTATTTAGCGTTGACTTGACCAACGTGCGGGGGTTGCACACCAATCTTAATGCCGTCAATCACCACGTGAAGAGGATGAAGCCGGCCTTGCTTTCTCGACGAAAACGCAAATATCTCGCCCTGCCGACACTTCTTACCTGCACCACCCCGGCTACACCCTGGATGAAGCCTTCCGCTGGCGAGCCGGAGTCTGCCTGTTTGTCAGGGCTGATATTTGTTGTCGTCGCCTGCGCTGCATTGAGGCTCTCAATACTCCGGGCCCACGTGGATCTGGGAACGGTGTCGCGGGTGCACGCCTGTCTACAGGTCGCACTCTGGCAATGCGGAGACAGCTCAGTTATTCGAGAACCTGAGTGGAGCGGTAGACAAAGTCCAAGAGCGGTTCCCCACCGCGGATTTGGGTTTCCTTGGAGACTTCAATGCCCATCACGAGGCATGGCTAGGCTCCAGGAGAACTGACTTTGCGGGGAGAGCCGCCTACGACTTCGCCCTGACGCTTGGCCTGTCTCAACTGGTGGACCAGCCCACCAGGCTGCCAGATATATACGGTCATGGACCCTCTCTGCTGGATCTTCCGCTGACGACAAACCCCACTGGATATAAAGTCTCAGTGAGAGCCCCGCCGGGTTCTTCTGATCATTGTTTAGTGGGGTACACGGTGTCATCTTCGCCTCCTCAGTCCCGTACTGGAGGAACGCGTCGAATTTGGCACTACGCGTCAGCAGATTAAGATGAGATGCGAGAACACTTCGCATCCTACCCTTGGAGAGAGATCTGCTTCAGTTCGGACGATCCGTCAAAATGCGGTAATACCGTTGCCGAGGTGGTTCTGGGGGCAAAGGAAATGTTTATTCCCAGCGCCTCTGTCCACCTCGGTGGTAAAAGCCAACCATTGTACAGCCGCGACTGTGCTGATGCTGTCGCAGCTAAATGCACAGCGTATCGGGCATGGTCGCGTGCCCGTGCCGGACGTGAATCAAACGTATCCGAACAGACGAAGGAATACAACCGCCTCTCCAGATCCTGCAAAAGGGTTATTGCCAGGGCCAAATTTGACTACATCGGCGACAGACTGAACCAGCACCCAACTGGGAGCTGTGAGTTCTGGTCTCTCGCCAAATCTGTCGAGTCGAATTTCTGCCGCTCCTCTCTTCCACCTCTACAGTGTCCTGGAGGCTCACTTGCCCACTCCGCAAAGGAGAAAGCCGACTTACTGGTATCTCTCTTTGCGGGGAACTCTAACCTGGACGATGGGGGTGCCACTCCCCCATCCATACCTAGGTGTGAGAACTCCATGCCGGAAGTACAGTTTCGATAACAGACTGTACTGGCGGAGTTTCTCTCCCTATACGTCAGGAAAGCGTGTGGGCCGGAAAGGATTCCTGCATTGGTGTTAAAATAGTGTGCTCCCGAGCTGGCTCCAGTGCTGACGCGCCTATTCCGTATCTCCTACTCCAATGGCCGTGTGCCGGCGGTCTGGAAATCTGCGTTTGTGCAAGGGGACCCCAAAAAGGTTTTTTTTATTGACAGCGCGTCGTATGGCGCCGAGCCACCCATAAGGTGTCTAACGACGCCCATGGACATTCGGCCGTATGCGGGGGTTCCGAATGCCATGCCGGCCTGTATGGTGCCCATTCACGGCCCTCTTGAAGGACCCGAGACTGTACTTGGGGGGAAATATATGTGCAGGGAGAGCGTTCCAGAGTTTACCGGTTCTGTAGAGAAAAGATCTGCAGAATCGATTGGTACGCATCCGCGGTAAGTCCAGCGTGTAGGAATGCAATCCCTGCCCAGTGCGCGTGGTGCGAAGGTGGAAAGGGGACGGCGGGATCACATTAAACGGTCCCTCCGAGTACTCCCCACGGAATAAGCGATAGAATACACTTAGGGAGCCGACATCCCTACGGTGTTGCAGTGGTTCTAGTTCGCAGGACACTTCGGGGTCACCCACTAGTCGCACGGTTCGACGCTGGATTGAGTCCAGAGGCGCAAGCTGGTATTTGGCAGAGCCATCCCACAGGTGCGAGCAGTACTCCAAGCAGGACCTGATCTGCGATTTATAGAGAAGCAGCTTTTGGTGTGAAGTACCGTCGCACCTTATTGAGTACGCCCAGCTTTTTAGAAGCCAGCTTGGCCTTCCCCTCGATATGGCGACGAAAGTTCAGGTCGTGCGACAGTTCGACTCCGAGGACCCCGAGGTGTTCACTTAATTTAAGCGACGTGCCTTGGAATGAAGGAGCCGGTGTGAACGCCGCTCTCTTCGCACTGAACACGCGAACTTGTGTCTTGGAAGCGTTGAACTCGACCAAATTACTACGGCCCTATTCGGAAATAGAGTCGAGTGTGTGTTCGAGCTCAGACACAAGTCTTCGCCTCTTCTCATCCACAACATCCCGACTGGCTGAAGGGTGACTGGTGTAGGATCCGTGTGCCGTACTGTCATCAATGTATGTTGCCCAGAGACAGCATATCATTGATATACAGAAGAAATAGCGTGGGTGACAACACAGATCCTTGGGGTACGCCGGCGTTCACTGACATGGCGTCCGACGAGCAACCGTAGTGCACGGTTGCTGAATGAATGCTACGCCCATGCAGGAAGTCGGCGACCAGAGACAGGCCAGAAGAAAGTCCGTAAGCCGGCAATTTGCCCAAGTGCGACTTGTGCCAAACCCGGTCAAATGCCTTGGCAATATCAAGGCCAATTGCCAAGGATTCACCATGACCTTCAAGCGATTCCCCCCAGAGGTGAGTGACGTGCGCTAGGAGATCACCAGCAGGTCGTTTTGGCCGGAAGCCGTATTGCCGGTCGCTGATGAGTTCATTCGTCTCTAGGTACTTCATGAGCTGCGCATTGATAATGCGCTCCATCACCTTACAGAGAAGGGAGGTTATCGCTATAGGTCGGTAGTTTGACGGGTTTGAGCGGTCACCCTTTTTGGGGACCGCTTGCACAAACGCAGATTTCCCGTCCCCTTTCCACCCTCGCACCACGCGCACTGGGCAGGGATTGCATCCCTACACGCTGGACTCACCGCGGATGCGTACCAATCGATTCTGCAGATCTTTCCTCTACAGAACCGATAAACTCCGGAACGCTCTCCCTGCCCATATATTTCCCCCCAAGTACAGTCTCGGGTCCTTCAAGAGGGCCGTGATTGGGCACCAGTCAGGCCGGCATGGCATTCGCAACCCCCGCAAACGACCGAATGTCCATGGGCGTCGTTAGACATTTTATGGATGCCTCGGCGCCATACGACGCGCTGTCAATAAAAAAAAACCTTTTTGGGGTCCGCTTGCACAAACGCACATTTCGAGACCGCCGGCACACGGCCATTGGAGTAGGCGAGACGGAATAGGCGCGTCAGCACTGGAGCCAGCTCGAGAGCACACAATTTTAACACCAATGCAGGAATTCTATCCGGCCCACTCGCTTTCCTGACGTCTAGGGAGAGAAGCTCCGCCCGTACAGTTCGTTGTGGAAACTGCACTTCCGGCATAGAGTTCTCACACCTAGGTATGGATGGGGGAGTGGCACCCCCATCGTCCAGGTTAGAGTTCCCCGCAAAGAGAGATACCAGTAAGTCGGCTTTCTCCTTTGCGGAGTGGGAAATTGAGCCTCCAGGACACTGTAGAGGTGGAAGAGAGGAGCGGCAGAAATTCGACTCGACAGATTTGGCGAGAGACCAGAACTCACGGCTCTCAGTTGGGTGCTGGTTCAGTCCTATTCTGCCGATGTGGTCAAATTTGGCCCTGGCAATAACCCTTTTCCAGGATCTGGAGACGTGGTTGTATACCTTCTTCGGTTCGGATACGTTTGAATCACGTCCGGCACGAGCGCGCGACCATGCACGATAAGCTGCGCATTTAGCTGCGACAGCATCAGCACAGTCGAGGCTGTACCATGGTTGGCTTTTACCACCGAGGTGGACAGAGGCGCTGGGAATAAACATTTCCATTGTCGCCAGAACCACCTCGGCAACGGTATTTGCACATTGCGACGGAACATCCGAACTGAAGCAAATCTCTCTCCAAGGGTAGGATGCGAAGTGTTCTCGCATCCCATCCCAATCTGCTGACGCGTAGTGCCAAATTCGACGCGTTCCTCCAGTACGGGACTGAGGAGGCGAAGATGGCACCGTGTACCCCACTAAACAATGATCAGAAGAACACAGCGGGGCTTTCACTGCGACCTTATATCCAGTGGGGTTCGTTGTCAGCATAAGATCCAGCAGAGAGGGTTCATGACCGTCTATATCTGGCAGCCTGGTGGGCTGGTCTACCATTTGAGACGGGTCATCCGTCAGGGCGAAGTCGTAGGCGGCTCTCCTCGCAAAGTCAGTCCTCCTGGAGCCTAGTCATGCCTCGTGATTGGCATTGAAGTCTCCAAGGAGAACCAAATCCGCGGTGGGGAACCGCTCTTGGACTTTGTCTACCGCTCCACTCAGGTTCTCGAATAACTGAGCTGTCTCCGCATTGCCAGAGTGCGACCTGTAGACAGGCGTGCACCCGCGACACCGTTCCCAGATCCACGTGGGCCCAGAGTATTGAGAGCCTCAATGCAGCGCAGGCGACGACAACAAATATCCGCCCTGACAAACAGGCAGACTCCGGCTCGTGAGCGGAAGGCTTCTTCCAGGGTGTAGCCAGGGTGGTGCAGGTAAGAAGTATCGGCAGGGCGAGATATTTCCGTTTTCGTCGAAAAAGCAAGGCCGGCGTCATCGTCTCCAGGTGGTGATGGACGGCATTAAGATTGGTGTGCAAACCCCGCACGTTGGTCGAGTCGACGCTAAATAGTGGTGTAGGAGTGTCCCCAAAAAGGGTTACCGCTCAAACCCGTCAAACTATCGACCTATAGCGATTACCTCTCTTCTCTGTAAGGTGATGGAGCGCATTATCAATGCGCAGCTCATGAAGTACCTAGAGACGAATGTCCTCATCAACGATCGGCAATACGGCTTCCGGCCAAAACGATCTGCTGGTGATCTCCTAGCGTACGTCACTCACCTTTAGTGGGGAATCGCTTGAAGGTCATGGTGAATCCTTGGCAATTGGCCTTGATATTGCCAAGGCATTTGACCAGGTTTGGCGCAAGTCGCTCTTGGGCAAATTGCCGGCTTACGGACTTCCTTCTGGCCTCTGTAACTGGGTCACCGACTTCCTACATGGACGTAGCATACATTTAGCAAACGTCCACTACGGTTGCTCGTCGGACGCCATGTCAGTGATAAGATAAGATAAGATAAGATAAGATAAGATAATCGTTTATTTTGCATAATAACTAACTTAACCTATTTACATTTTATATACAATTCTTAATTTATGCAAAATTGGCCAATCGGCTCAGCGTGTGCCTTTCCTTTTCCAGTGAACGCCGACGTACCACAAGGATCTGTGTTGTCACCCACGCTGTTTCTTCTGCATGTCAATGATATGCTGTCTCTGGGCAACATACAATTTTATGCAGGTGACAGTACGGCACACGGATCCTACACCAGTCACCCTTCAGCCAGTCGGGATGCTGTGGATGAGAAGAGGCGAAGAATTGTGTCTGAGCTCGAACACACACTCGGCTCTATTTCCGAATGGGGCCGTAGTAATTTGGTCGAGTTCAACGCTTCCAAGACACAAGTTTGCGCGTTCAGTGGGAAGAGAGCGGCGTTCACACCGGCTCCTTCATGCCAAGCTGTCTTCTAAAAAGCTGGGCGTACTCAATAAATAAGGTGCGACGGTACTTGACGCCGGACCAAAACCTGCTTCTGTATAAATCGCAGATCAGGTACTGCTCGCACCTGTGGGATGGCTCTGCCAAATACTAGTTTGCGCCTCTGGACTCAATCCAGCGTCGAGCCGTGCGACTAGTGGTGACCCCGAAGTGTCCTGCGATCTAGAACCACTGCAACACCGCAGGGATGTCAGCTCCCTAAGTGTGTTCTAACGCTTATTCCATGGGGAGTGCTTGGAGGAGCTCTTTAATGCGATCCCGCCGTCCTCTTTCCACCTTTGCACCATGCAAACTGGGCAGGGATTGCATTCATACACGCTGGACTTACCGCGGATGCGTACCAATCGATTCTGCAGATCTTTCCTCTACAGAACCGGTAAACTCTGGAACGCTCTCCCTGCCCATATATTTCCCCCCAAGTACAGTCTCGGGTCCTCAAGAGGGCCGTGAATGGGCACCATTCAGGCCGGCATGGCATTCGCAACCCCCGCATACGACCGAATATCCATGGGCGTCGTTAGACACCTTATGGGTGGCTCGGCGCCATATGTCGCGCTGTCAATAAAAAAAATATATCTCGATTTGGACTGGAACCTGGAATTTCGGCTTGAGCCGCCGCCAGCGCGTTGCTAATTTCGCTATCGGGTCGTGATGTATCTTTCTCCAAAGCTCGAACTCTTTCGGCTTCTGTGTAGTAGTAGGTATGACGCATTTACCTGCATTCAGTCAACTTGCATGATTCCATATTGAATCTTGTCGCCAAATTCGTATTTGGCATCGGACACTAGAAGTTGACTGGGGATTTTTAACATTTTATTTTTATTTGTTAAAACTAAGCATGTACCTTGCTTTTTATATATTTCTTTACTACATAAATACAAAGCCGAAAAATAAATGGAAAAAGATATATCCCGACCAGGATTCGAACCTGGAACTCTGGCTTGACCCGCCAGCGCGTTGCCAACAACGTGCGTTGAACGCAGGTGAATGCGTCATACCTACTACATAGAAGCCGAAACAGCTCGAGATTTGGAGAAAGATAAATCACGACCCTATAGCGAAATTGGCAACGCGCTGGCGGCTCAATGGTAGGCGAGTGCCCGAATGGTGGCCACGTACAAGCGAATGTAGTGTGGGACGCCCCCGGCTAGGTAGACAGACGACCTTAAAAAGGTAGCTGGGAGTGGGTGGATGCGAAGAGCGGAAGACCGCGTGTGGTGGTGTGCCTTGGGATAGGCCTATGTCCAGCAGTGGACCGACACGGGCTGATGATGATGATGATGATGGTGGCTCAAGCCAGAGTTCCAGGTTCGAGTCCTGGTCGGGATATATCTTTTCCATTCATTTTTCGGCTTTGTATTTATGTAGTCAAGACATAAAAAAGCAAGGTACATGCTTAGTACTAACAAATAAAAAAATAAAAGGTAAAACAATGTTAGATTTTGCCACAATGACCACGAATAAAAAAAAATAGGCAACGGCGCGCCAGGGGCGGCGCGGCGCGGCATGGGCGCAGAGGAGGGGAAAATGCCGCGTCTCTCGCCTCCCGCGGCCGGCCGCTCCTCTGCGCACCGCGCCCGTCTTGGCCCGCTTGTTTTTTTAAACTTGCCGATGGATTTTTTGTTGGATTCTTTTGCAAATAATTTTCTTCAAAATTCTTAATCATAATTGAACAATAAAAACGGACGGAGGAATTTTGCGGAACAGAGTTTCGGTCGTCACCTTGAAAAAAAATGATGCATATAAAAAAGTTGTTGGATTCTTATGCTTATTGATGTACATAATAATACTAAGGTATATTCAGATTAAAGAACCGACTGAGCAATTTTGCCGAGAAAAATATAGTAAAAAAACACATTTTGTTTTTAATTCACTATTTCCATCACGAGTCAGTAAGCCTGGATACGCTATACATAGGAGGACAGGGGTAGCCGCGCGCCAGCGCAAACGCGCCAGCCAGTCAGTCTAGCGCCGGCGACCGATTTTAGTCTCCGTCCGCCGCTCAGGCGGAGCGAACGTGCGCGTCTGTCACAAAATGCCTCATTGTGCAGTGCTTTGGTGCAAAAAGTCGTCGAAAAATTCAAACTTGAACACAGATGGAGTCACCTTTCACGAGTAAGTACTTTAATTCAATTTGATAGCATTTTTCGCTTGAATTTCAGTAACAAACATCGGCGTAAATATGTATGGAGAGCTCTATTCTGCTTACCCACCATAGGTCGACTATCGTGTTGGATGCAGTTAGATCTTGTAATTTTTTTTGTTTATTGATAATAAATATGTATGTTAAATGTATACAGATATTTCATGCATTCTGCCTTATTGCCAAAGGACATTTCTTCTAGTCAACCTCAGCAGGTTTCCTCGTTCAATAATCGTTTATCGCGCTTTTTTCATTCAACCAGTTGCTACCGGTTTTTACTTTTGAGCGACTCTAAGAAGAAAGGAATTAATTTCTTTAGGTCATGCGTCTACCGGGAATATCAGATTTTTTTTTTTTTTTTATGGAAACTGACACGTTTGACTACATCACCTACAACATCCGTGATGTCAGCCCATAACACCGGGTGAACTAGGTGCTATGTCAGTGCTTCCCTTCATTTCGCGTCGGCTACACTGAACTGGACGGAAAACACGAACTATTTACATAGCCGTTTCGACCGACATTTCGCTCAGTGCGGTGGTACCAACCCGGCCGGGATAAACCCTACCACCCAGTAAGGTAAGAAGGGAAGGGACCTACAGTTTAACGTGGAATCCGAACCACGGTCAGCCTCCAACGGTCGGGCGGTCACCCATCCAATAACTGACCGCACCACTGAGCTGCCGAGGCTGACGATCCCTTAGTCGACTTTTACGACATGCGACGGGGAGAGATGCAGTGGGGCTATTCTTTTTAAGTTCCGACCCCACACGGTACAAAGATCGCGGATATTTAGGAGAATTAAAAATAATTGACGTAATAGTTTAAACGTTTGCCTTTAATGTCAGAGATTCAGAATGTATAGAACGTATATAAATGTACAGGATGTATATGTAGATGGTAGGGTTCAACCCGCCCGTGTTGGTACCACTGCATTAAATAAACGTCGGTCGAAGTCACTATGAAAAGTAGTAACTACGTGTTTTCCATCCAATTCAGTATAGCCGGATCGATTAGGGGGAATCGGTGACAAGGCACGTACCTAATTCACCTAGGTATATTTATTTATTTTAGACAGGCAGCCTTGGCTGATGTGTCTAAATCCGGTTTTTCTTCATATTTTTTATTTTATTTGGTTTGTTTGTTTATTTTTTTTTTATGTATTTATCGATCTTGATTATTTTTATTATTTTAGTTTATTGTAGTTTTATTTTATTATTTATATATTGGGCTCCCATCATCGCTGGTACCAAACTGAAGCATTATTACGATGATGGAGCAGTCAGCATGTGAGCAGTGAGCAGTATCAGTTTCCTAAAAAAAGTTCATCTTTATGCTTAACTATTTTCGCATACATTTTGATAATTTTTATTATGGAATACACAATTGTAGATTTATAATAAAGTATCCGAGGTATCTCAGAACTTAGAACTATGATCGTGTTTATGCGAAAATCTGCAAATTCGCAAAATTGTGAAAGGGGCGTTGCCTTTGTTCATTTAAGAGAAAGTTATATTATTCCCTTGATGTAAAGAAAGGTTAAATATTGTTAAATCCGTTTCATCTTTTCATCGCGAATCGACACAATGAGCGACTTATTGTATGAATCCCGTTCAAATGTATGGAAGACTGGCGTCACTTGGCTACCTACTCGCTCGGCCAATCACGGCGTTCCATGCGCCGCTCCCGCCTCAGACTTCACACCCCTTTGGCGGCTACCTCGGTTCTCATACAAACGATGCCGTATTTCGTATCCAGGCTTACTGACTCGTGATTTCCATATACAAAAAATGTTGGATTTATTTACGTACTTATTCATATAAATAATACCTACCCTATGGCGAAGTAACTTTGGACGGAGCAATTTGTCTATAGGAGTTATATTAAATTTTCACTTTTCTTTGAATATACCCAACTTCCCGTAAAAAAAAATGTTGGATTATTTGTCAGTCGTAATTCCGAACATTACTCCAAGATATTATCAAAGTTTCATTGACTGAGGAATTAATGTATGGGTCTCCATACATCAAAACTCCTGGTTGACTAGTGTAAAAGTGTAAGTTGACAGTTAAGAACAAACCTTGTTACGTTGAACATACCTTTTCTTTTTCATTGCCACGGCGCTAGTGCACCCGATCTTTTCATTGGTACAGCAGGCAATTTGTATGCAAGTTATGGAACCCAGTGCCGTGATAATATCTACCAGTGCATGTGCGATTTTGCATGCCACGTTTCCGAAGGTGGCCGCTGTCATAGTAAAATAAGAATAGTATAACCATCTCGAGCTCTTTTCTTGAAATAATTACCTACTCTGCGTCGAGCCACCAGGGCTGTCGCAACTCACGACACCAACACAATGCGCACACTGCAAAAACGCGGAGCCATTCTCGTACTATGTAGCATATGTAGGTATAATTATTTCGACTAGCGAGCGAGCGGCAGGCAGGCAGCGGCACATGTTTGCATCAACACCCTTTTGTTGTTGACATTGGGCTTTTGAGAACCCATCGGTTCTCTAAATCGTTTCTTTGTCGCACCGCTAGGGTGTGGAACTGTTTACCGGCGAGTGTGTTCCCCGAATCCTTTAACCTGGGTGTCTGCAAACGTCGTATTAACAGGCTAGACAGCCTAGCAACAGTCCAAAAATATGCTGGCATGGCACCCTAACTGAGCGTTGTTTCGCGAGGAGAGGTGTTTTTGGCTCTGTCGACTGCATCATTGGTCTCTCGGCAGAGCCACCCATGTTTGTTTTCATAAAAAAACATGTGCGTAACTGAGCGCGGGGCCGCCTTGGATGCCGGCCGGTGAGATATGGTGAGAATGTAAGTAGTGGTTGCGTACGGACAGCGGGCGTTGGCGCGCGCTTGTGTGAGTGCAAAATCGGTGCGCTAGTATAGAAATGGGTTACTATTCCTATTTTTTACTATGTCACTGTTGTTAAGTGAAAGTTATGGAATGACATGCCCGCTTGCTTGCATATCGTCGCGTCGCAGAACATTCTGTTCACCTCTGCAAATAATGAAAGAAACGAGAAAGAACGAACGATAGATCGCTTCAAGAAACTATTTTGGCATATGGAAAAATGTCCTCGATTCCGCTCACATTAAAGTCGGACTAAAAGCAAATTTTACCTAATCACTTCGGATCCTATTGATCAGCGTGATGTTACATTTAAGTACACGCAACCTTCCTTAGATGCCAGCGACAGTAGAAAATGCATGTTCTCGTGTTAACTGGCTCTCCCCATATACTCGTATAGTAAGCGGCAGTTAATAATGCGTGTTTAATGCGTTTCGAGCTTTTGAAAGAGACCATCCAGTTGTAGAGCTTATTACATTTATTATAATACATTACATTATATTTCTTTGTAATAAACGTAAACTAATTGTTTTTTATTTGACTTGATATATGAAGTATCAAAATTGACGATGGCACTATACACCAAAATAGGTAATGTAATAAATAGGCAGAGTGGTCAGATTCTTGAGTACCTATTCATGTTTATGCTGTGAATATGAATGTTCTCGTGAGCGGTAGTATGGGTTAATTATTGTAAATTACTTTAATATAATACTTATAAGGTACTAACAAAACATTGTGACTTGCGAAGTTTGTCAGTTCTTCTTCGCATTGAATTGATTCGCGTCCCTGTCGCGCGAACTCGCACGTATATCTGTGCGACAGGGACGACGCTCTACAACTGGATGGTTCCTTTCGAAAGCTCGACACGCACTATTTGCTGCCTCGAACTGTACCTACCTTTACGGATTAAATCCTTTGCTAACGATATAACTGACAGCGAACTGAACTTTTAGGACGCCCGCCCTGTGGAAAATTAGCGCCCCTATTACGGTCGGATGATCGCTGCCTGTCCGCGATGCACACTGGAGCCGAATTCAGTAGCAGATTTTAGAATCGAGTGCGTATATCGCGCAAAATAAACATAATATTGCACTTTAGTGCGTCGGCACTAAAGTGCAATATTATCGACACCTTCACAACTTGCACTATGGCCTGAAGGCATTCTTCTAAAGTCCTGGTACTGTTTTTACAGGTTTCGAAAGAGCACTTTGAAAGCCTAAATGTGTCTCTTCATAAAACACTTTATAAATTGTAGCCGACTGGGTTGGTACCACCGTACTGGATGTAAGATGGCCGCATAGCAGCCCCGGTTGTGTTCTCCTCTAGTCCAGTATAGCCAGTAATCCAGGGAAGTCTCCGGTATGGCACTGCCTTCTTGGAGGTGATATTGGCTGGTCGGAGCATGTGCTTTGGCCCTTCCGACTCAGCCAACCATACCGGATTACATAAAAAAAGATATTTTGGAAGTTGCGCTGTTTGAATTGCGAGTGGAAAAGACGAGTGGACAAATTGACACAGAAATATACAACTCATTGTCATAAGCCATTAAAACAATAGAATAACACGTATCAAAAACTATTTAAAAAAATATAAAAACCGCCTTCAAAAATGTATGAAATAAAAAAAATCGAACCCTAGAGTTGAAGGCGGCCGGTTATTTTTGCTAGCTTTAGCACTGCCTTCAACTCTAAGGTTCGATTTTTTTTTATTTCATACATTTTTGAAGGCGGTTTTTATATTTTTTAAATAGTTTTTATTTCACAGTAGTTTTTTAGTAATTTTTTGCTATAATGTACTCGGCGGAATCGCGAGGCCTTCGGCCTCGCGATTCCGCCTCGCTTTCAATCCGATCTTGACCAAATTGAAATGGAACTACACTGGAAGCACCAGCTTTCAAATAAAAAAATTATTTTCAAAATCGGTTCACCCAGTCGAAAGTTTTGAGGTAATAAACATAAAAAAAATACAGTCGAATTGAGAACCTCCTCCTTTTTTTGAAGTCGGTTAAAAAGAGAACGAATCGACGATCAATCTATAAAAGTAAAATGCACTGGTTGATAACCAGTACACTGTTGTCATTCAGTACAGTCCACTGCCCTTTGAGCCTAGCTAGCCTGTGTTCAAATTCCTATCCACTTACCAAATTATTAAAACCGGAAAAAAGTACTTACGAGTTAACAACTTTCACTGTAAAACAATGTTAGAAGTTTATAGTCCCCAAAAACCAACATCGGCCCGGGCGATGCCAAAAAAGGCCCGCACCTATCATCTAACGGCAGCACGTATCCAAAATACACATTATGGCTGGAGGGTATTTTGCAATGGTACGGGAAAATTTGGCATCAGGCCAGTGTAATTATATCGTTACTGGCTCAGCCCACAGCAGAGGGGCACAAACTCCGCGCCCCTTCTATCCATACCACGTGCACACACTCCCTCACATAACCTCACACACCCTTCTCACCCCTCGCACCCTCTCACACACACGTGAAAGCCCGCATTCACACACACACACACTTCAGCTATCATATCACCGCGGATACTTGATTCCAAGTATGTTATTGAGTAAACATCGCATCAAGCGAACGCTACGTATGTACGTAAGTACATATAAACTAAACTACATAGGTATGTGTGACGCGGTATGCATGGACGCTTCGAAAGTCCCAGATCTATGCGTCTTGTTAGTTTGCACGGGTCAGCGGGTCTACCGGGTACCTATTAAGTATTATGTGCTACCGGAAACAAACTCGACACTCACCCGAAAATTCCCCGATCTCAACCAATAGCCGCGTCGAGTGCATTACCCAACGCTTTCTCATTGGTTGAAATCGAACGAGTGTGAGTGAATCCCGACACACACACACACATCTTTTTTATGTAATCCGGTATGTGTGGCTGAGTCGGAGGGGCCAAAGCACATGCTCCGATCAGCCAATATCATCTCCGAGAAGGTAGGTTCCATACCGAAGACTTCCCTGGATTGCTGGTTATACTGGAATAGAGGAGAACACAACCGAGGCTGCTATGCGGCCATCTTACATCCAGTATGGTAATACCAACCCAGTCTACTACAATTTGAGCCTACCACTTAAGGGGCATGGGAAGGGACCTACAGCACAGCCTACAGTTTTACACCGGTTCTGAACGGTGATTGATAATGATAACATACTTTTCGAGCTTCGGTGGCAAAATTGTTCAATCACGTCCACAATGTAAGATATTCTTATTTCAAGTAGAGATAGCTTTCACAAAGTTTATCGTTTAGTTCTCTTAAAACGCGACGTCATTGCAAAATGTAATATTTTCCAGTTAACCTTACAAGCAACATTTGCGACATTTTGTCCTATTTATCAATGCCTTTATTATACGCGTAACACGCGACGCGATATTTTCTTTTACTGGAGCGATGGATAAATTTATACGATTTTTCGAGGTGCTAAAGTTGGAATAGAGCAACTGCAACCCGACTCGACTGCAAGCGGTGGAGGCAGTTCTTACGTGCTAGGAATTACGTCTCGATTCCACGAGCAAACTCGCGCTAGTTTCTATCACACGATAAACTCGCTAGTGTAAGCCGCCTCAGCCTTGCGGAGAATTTGTTACATTCGCGAACTGTGAGGACTTGCAGAGAGATTCGCAGCATGGGCCATTTGTAGTCGTTACCATCCGATGCGAGCATTTCAGGTGGGTATCTATTGGGCCTCAATTTGATAATATTCTATTGTACAGTAATTTTCTTTAAGACGGAGAAAAGTGACGTTTGGAGTGTTACCAGTGTACGCCAACTTTTAAATAGTCGTGCAGTTTAAGATTGATAATTTTATTCATTGAATAAGTAATTAAACGCAGTAAACACTTATTACACTTTTATGTATACACTTAACACTTATTTCATGTCGGGACTTTTAAGTCGCATTGTAACTAACACTAAGGATTATTGAATGTATAAAGTAATTTTATCCAGTGCAATTAAATTGCTAGTTGTGTGCAGCATGCAATCCTAAGGGAAATTAGAATGCAAGGAAATTAACGTAGACGGAAAAATTAAGCAGTTGTTTCACAATATGTAGTTGAAGTGAATAAAGTGTCACCTGTATGTATTTTTCAACTCTCTCCCCCTCCCACTCCCCCTCCTTCTCCCCCCCCTCCCCCTCCCCCGCCCCCTCCCCCTCCACCTCCCCCTCCCCCTCCCCCTCCCCCACCCCTCCCCCTCCCCCTCCCCCTCCCCCTCCCCCTCCCCCTCCCCAATGTTTTTTGTGGTGCGGAAACCAGGGTGCGCGAGTCCGACTCGCACTTGGCCGGTTTTTCCTCTTTTGAGGCACGAACCTTAAAATGCACCGCCCTAGTTAGTGGTAGCAGGCAACGTAGAAATTTAATTGTCATTATAGTACATTACAGCGTTGAATTGTGGACCGGGTTTGTAACAATAAGCATAGAGAGACAAGGCCGTATTACGTTAATCCTTTTCGTAATCTCACGCCATTTACATGTGTCTTGCGACATATTTTTTTTTTAGGTTCTTTTTTTTTCACACAAAACGACGGAACGGTAGATTGAGGTCGTGAGATTCGCCTGGGGGAATAATTCTAAAATGTAAAACTCTTGCCGCAACTCAGGACTTTTTTCTTTTCTTTAAAGAGTCAACAGAAAGGTAACACGACGATTTATCCTTGCGCGTGGGTACAGTGGCGCACAGTTAGAGCCGCTTACCGCAATTTCGCAAAAACGCTCGTACGCCCCACACCTTCAATGCTGTGGACCTTCTGTCACTTCCGCAACCCGAGCTAGCTCATCCACCGCAAGCATCCGAACGGAGTAGCGTTCCAAATACGAATCTGTTTCATGTATGGACGTATCTTTCAAGCGCGATACGTACTTCGCTCCCAAAGAGTTTATATTACGTAGCGACGTAATACAAACTCTTTGTTCGCTCCTAAGATCAAAGTGAACGAACACTTCCAACCGTCCGTTATCTACTGTACATACGGTCCGCCGACTCCTTTAAATAGGTAAATGGAAATTAAGTTTGACTTTTTAAGGGTCGGGGGTTTTTTAAATTTGTAATTTAACTTTTATTTCAAGCTTTTTTACAAAAACCGATGCAAAGCGGTCCACTTTTTAAGATAATAATTTTTTTTATTACCTAATTACTTGATTACCAACATAACTAACAACCATCCCGATTAAACCAGCTTTCTAATAAAAAAAACGCGTTCAAATCGCTCCATCCGTTTGGAAGCTACGATGCCACAGACAGACACCCGTATACATACGTTAAACTTATATATAACACCCCTCTTTTTTAGTCGGGAGTTAATAACTAATAAGACACAAAATAACAGTACATAACATAATATGACAGAACATAACATAACATACAGAGGACATACCTACTTTCCAGTACATATTTAACTTATTGTAAATATCGGAAATGTTAAAGGTCAGCGTGAAATTAAAGCTAATTACAAATTAAAAATAGAAATTAAAACTATCAAATTAAAATTACCTAAACTAAAACCAAACAAACAAACCTTAAAAATAATTAACCCCTCGGGAGACTGCCACGATCCGTGCTGACCTACCGCCAGAATCACAGTGCAATTCCCTGGACGGCCTCAGTTCGCTAGATTAAAAATTTTATTGAAAGAGGCCGACTAGGGGAAAGTTCCCATGACAATAGCGGCGTTACCTCGCTGCACCGCCCCAGGCTGATTCATTGCAGCAGGTACGCCCGGGCCCGGAAATCACCCGAGGATCTGCAGAGCCGTGATCCTAAATCATGCACTATGTACAAACTTGTTTTGTTTGATGTTTATTGTTAAATGATCTGTTCGTCCAATTAGACTATCAATCAAAGTATGTAAACTGTTAGGGCTATTACCACCAAAATAATCAGCGGAAATTGCTAAGCTCGCAAGAATCGATCGCGGCCGATATCGCCGCTGGATGCCGATAAATGAACCGATTACCGGCGCCATTAGCTGAGCTGGATCAATTAGCGACTCGCGTCGGGTGGCGCCTAGCAGTAGGCTCGCGGCGCGACACTCACTTCACTGGGGGCACGTGCACTCCAATTTGTATGATAGGGCTGCTGCACGACATCAGGGTTGTCACAATTTGTTTATAAGCTTTTGACCGTGACTTCGCTAGTTAGAGTGTTTTCAACCGATCGCCAAGTCGGAAGATCAGTAACACATAGCATTTCATAAACAAGCCATAGATGGCGTGAGTGAGTGGCGCTAACCATGACATGGCGATAAGGAACCCTCGGTGCGCGAGTTCGACTTGCACTTGGCAGGTTTTTGATAAAACTAACGAAATATTACTATAGACAAGAGTATGGAGGACAGCAATTGAATGGGAAGTCATCCGGATGACATCTTCTCGGAATTAATATTGGCTGGAGTTTAATTTGTGACAACCTTACATGTTAACACGCCAGGCGTCTCGTCGCAGTGGCGTTTCTAAACACAATGTGACTATATGTTCCCCGCTGGAACTATATAATTTAGATCGCTCCCGAGGGAATAAAGGCTAATATAACAGCTATTAAGGAAGCCGTGTGTTACATAACTGGATTAGGAACTGCTGCCAAAAGCGTTGCCTTCCCGAGCCGGCTCATTTACTTGGATTGATTTAAAGCGGCTAATGCTCTTTATGTAGTAGGTATGCTTGTTCATTATCTTGTTCGATAACTTATATACAAGAACATTGTTCTTGCTTATATAGCTCTCTTGACTACACTTACAAAGATTCAGATTCAGATTCAGATATTTATTTCGCCATAAAGAACACACAACAATAACAATATTACATTGAGACATATGCATATTCAGTATGGTTCGTCATCATTTTTTATGATGTCCCGTTCAGTAGTGCAATCTATAAGGAAGAACCGGGTAAGAAACCTTACAGAGCTTTTTTTAAATATAACTTACATACTAAGTTTTCTTTATGTTAAATATAACATACTATATCTAAGCAAAAAATTTAAAATACTTAGTCAAAAATATACCCATTAAAAAAGACAATAAAATACAAAACAAAGAACATAGGGTTCAGTCAAGTAATTATTAAAATTTGTGTTTATGCATATAAACAATTTGAATTATCAAAGTCAGCAGAATTTTTATTTACAGTATGAAAAAAATTCACTTAACTTATAAAATGGATTGTCTAAGAGAAATATTTTCAGCTGACTCTGGAACACATTGTCACTATTTATTGATTTTATTGTATCAGGAACATTTTCGTACAATTTGGGTCCAATCACGTCAGGGTCTTTTTCAGCCATCGCCGATTTATGCGCAACAGATTTTAAACGCTCTGAGTTACGTGTGTTATAATTATGACTTGCGCCATTTGACTCAAAAGAATTCATGTTTTTGCGTACATATACCACTACTTCATATATATATAGAGAGCACACAGTTAATATACCAAAGGATTTGAAAAAGTCTCTACAAGATGTTGTTCGCGGTACACTGGCTAATACCCTTATCGCTCGTTTTTGCAATATTAGCACTCTTTCAGCATCGGTTGAGTTACCCCACAGGATTACACCATACGACAGTAATGAGTGTACGTACGCATAGTAGGACTGTCTCAAAGCCTCCGGACTGATCAAGCGGCGTAACTCTCTTAGTGCGTAAATACCTCTAGCCATCTTGTCACATAGTTTGTCTATGTGACTTTTCCAACTTAGAGTTGGGTCAATAAAGAACCCTAAAAATCGTATACATGACTGGGAGCCAATAGAGCCGGATGAATTCGAAATAGAGAGCTCACGGGGACCACAGTTTCGTCCGGAAAATACCATATAGTTGGTCTTCGATGTATTTAGTATCAGTCCGTTCACAGCAAACCATTCCGATATTTTTCCTACTACTATATTTAATTTTATTTCCAGTTCATGCATGGATTCAGCAAAGACTATTATACTAGTGTCATCGGCAAAAAGTATTAAAACACCATCTATTTTAATCAAGGCTAAGTCATTAATAAATACTAAAAATAATGTATTACCTAATGCAGAACCCTGTGGAATACCCATTTTAATTTTACCTGGCTCGGAACTTTTTTTGTTTCCTTTTAAGGTGACCTCAGTGACCTGTCTTCGATCTGTTAAAAATGACTTTAGCAATTCATGTGGTTTATCACTTACTCCATATTTTTCCAATTTGTGCAAGAGGAGGTTGTGGTCTACGACATCGAATGCTTTCGACAAGTCGCAGAATATACCTGCCACCTTGTTCCTCTTGTCTATACCTTTTATTATCTCTCCTACTAGCTTCATGCCAGCTGATTTTGTGGAGTGATCTTTACGGTATGCGTATTGGTTGGGAGAAAGAAGTTTATTATCCTCAAGATGCTTAATTACAGAGTCAGATATAACAGATTCTATGATTTTAGATAGTGCTGGCACTAAACTTATAGGCCTATAGTTATTTGGGTCAGCTCTTTCGCCGGCTCCTTTATAAATGGGACATACACGGGTCTGTTTTAGTACATTAGGATAGGTACCCTCTTCAAACATTTGGTTAACCAATACTGATATGTATGGCGACAAACTATTTGAACATTTGGCAATCAACTCTCCCGACAACTCAAAAATATCAAGACTGCTTTTTTTAGATAATTTGTCACGTATTAATTTTGAAATTTTTTCAGGTGTGACATAGGGTAGGCAAAAGGTTTGGTCGGCATCAAGACTGGGAATGTCTACCATTAGGGACAATGCTTTGCTTGGAGAAGCTGGATTCAGGGCTGTTAGCTTACTTCCGATATTCAGGAAGTGCATGTTCATACATTCAGGAATGTTTTCAATAGGAACATCATCTCCGTCTGAGGTTATAAGCTTATGAATACCATCTTCCCTGCACTGCCCTCTGTTGGTTTCATCTTTAATCACTCGCCATATCTCTTTTTTAGGATTATTACTATTCATAATCCTTGACTCGATGCAATCTCTACGACTTTGCCAAGACATTATATCTATAGCTGTCTTGTACTTCTCAATACATTTTTTTAAAACGTCGCTATCAGGGAATTGTTTTTTCATTTCAAATGTGTGACAGAGTTTTGTCTTTAGTGATAATATGTCGTCATTCATCCAGTATTCGTTTTTCTTATTTCTACTTTTTGACATTTTCATGGGAAAATACATATTTATATAATAGGTTAATACATTTATAAACTTCTCAAACTTAACTTCAATTGAATAATTACTGTTACATACTATTTTACTCCAGTCATATAATTCGATCGCTTCGCAATACTGGCTCACTCTGCCGGGTGTACGAAGCCTCCGCTGTACAGAGGCAGGAGGTTCGCGACCGGCCTGCAGAGAGCTCTCCCTGAGACAGGCGAGCTGGCCGTCGTGATCACTGATTGCAGTGACACGTGCGGACACTGCGATCGATCTTGGAGACAAGTTAGAGGCTATGGCATCAATAGACGATTCTGACCCATCACAAGTTCGAGTCGAGTCCTGACATTGAATAATTTGTACCGTGTGGGGCCGGTACTTAATAAAAAGAATAGCCTCACTGCATCTCTCCCCGTGCATGTCGTAAAAGGCGACTAAGGGATAAGGACAAGATGCCGTGCTAAAGGGCGAAAGGCTCGCCACCTCTCACCTTGGCATGGTACTTCCACCTTGGCGCAGTCCTTCCACCTAGTCATGCAGCAGGTGGGTCTTCGTGCCTTACTTGCTGCTTGATCGATTGAATCTTGTTCGAATAATTTGCGAAACGTGGTGGTCGGTGTTGTGCTGTATTTTACCAGAGTTCTTGCAGCACAACACCGATTACTCTGCTTACCCCGACTGTCGGGATTCAGCGTGTGTGATATGAATAATTTGTAAGGCCGCAAAAGCCAACAAGAATATCAAAAGGAAAGAAAGAAAGAAAGAAATCGTTTATTGTATAAATAAGGAGGTTTTTTACATACAATGCATAGGATAGGTTAGGTACATCTACCTACCCTACAGGGTTACTTACTATTGCTTATAATTGTACGTAGTTTCTAGTGGTGCCCTGTTTCCCATTTTAGGATTCCCTGTTCTATGGGAAACAGGGTCCATCGTTCGGTATAGGTAAAGAGAAAACAGATCTTAGAGAAAGATAGCACCTACCTAACTGCACACGGAGTGCGGGAGAGGGCAGGCAGTGTGGACTGCGCTGCTCACTCCCCCCACCGGACATCACACCAGGCAAGCAGGAGGGCCGTAAAAGGAACATTTATTTCAGTCAGCCTCGGTAACTCAGTGGTGCGGTCGGTCGACTGTGGGTCGGAGCATAAGCACTCCTAGGCGCGGTCAGTGGATGGATGGGTGACCGCTCGACCGTTGCAGGCTCACCGTTGTTCGGATTCCACGTAAAACTGTAGGTCCTTTCCCTTCTTACGTTACTAGGCTGTAGGGTTTAAACCACCCGGGTTGATGCCACAGCACTGAATGAAACGTAGGTTGCAACGCAATTTAAATAGTTCCGTGTTTACCGTCCAGTTCAGTGTAGCCGGCACGACCGAAGGGAAGCACTGACATGCCACCTAGTTCGCCAAGGTGTTACAAAAGGTAACGTATGTATATATGTTTCCGGAACCACTCAACAGATTTTGATGCGGTTTGCCCCAATGGAAAGAGTAGTTCTTGAGGCTCACTACAGGCTATATACCATAGTCTTAGGGCTGAGCAGTATCAAAGAAAGTATAGTATGGACCGGAGAGATGTTTTGTCAGCCTCGATAGCTCAGTGGTGCAGACAGTCAACTGTCGCTATTGAATGTTAAGCAACGCTGGGTGCGGTCAGTACTTGGATGGGTGACCGCTGACCGTTGGAGGCTGACCGAGGTTCGGATTCCTCGTAAAACTGTAGGTCCCTTCCCTCCTAATCTTACTTGGTGGTAGGGTTTAACCCGCCCGGGTTGGTACCACCGCACTGAATGAAACGTCGGTCAAAACGGCTATGTAAATAGTTTGTGTTTTCCGACCAGTTCAGTGTAGCCGGCACGATCAAAGGGGGAAGCACTGACATGGCACCTAGTTCACCCGGTGTTATGGGCTGACATCACGGACGCTGTAGGTGATGTAGCCAACCGTGTCAGTTTCCATAAAAAAAAAAAGAGAGAATATAAGAAAAGAGATCGTTTATCGGCAAAAGCTAATTATCAAATATGCGCTATGCCTCTGTGTAACGCCTGCTCCGCGTACACCACAAATTATGCTATAAGTATGTCACACAGCGACACCTGCGGCGACCGCAGACGTAAAATTAATTACAATGGACTCTCAACCGACTGTGAATGGACTCTGTGAAGCGCTCGAGGCTAACAGATATATATCTAGCAGTTCGATTCATTTTCTTGCTAACGCCGTTAGTCCTACGATGCTCTAACGATTACCACATGGAAATCCCCTTCCTTGGACTCGATACAGCGCCGAGCCATCCGTATTGTTGGTGACCCGAAACTTACAGATGGTCTGAAGTCTCTGAGTCATAGACGATTTGTAGGTTCGCTTAGTCTTTTCATAGATACGAGTACATCACGGACGCTGCTCTGTGGAACTAGCATCCCTTATTCCCTGCCACCCGTCCTATCTCCGCATGACTCATCGCAGATAGACCCAGCACCCATTTGTTGTTGAAATTGGGCTTTGAGCCATCGGTTCTCCAAATCGTTTCTTTGTCGCACCGCTAGGGTGTGGAACTTTCTTCTGGCAAGTGTGTTTCCCGAATCCTTTAACTTGGGTGTATTCAAACGTCGTATTAATAGGCTAAACCAGCCTAGCAACAGTCCGAAAATCTGCTGGCATGGCACCTAACTGAGCGTGGTTTCACGAGGAGAGGTGATTTTGGCTTTGTTGACTGCAGCATTGGTCTCTCGGCACAGCCACCCATGTTGGTTTACATAAAAAATCTACACTTTGCCAATTTTAAGAAAGAAAGAAAGACATTCTCAAAAGGTACTTCGTTCCAACCGGGTGTCCCACAACACCTCCCGTATATTATTGGTTTATTAATCCATACATTTCGACAACATTTTTCACCACATTTTGAAGCAAAAATAAAGTATGGAATAACTATATCACGTTTGCCGATTCGTCCAAATATTACACACTAACCTCGTGCTTAACAACTAAAGACGCAAAAAAACTTGCATAGAGTCGCCGAACGGAATAGTTCAAGCGCCGCAAACTGGAAACTGCAGATTACTTATCCGCCTTCCGGCCGCACCCTCGGTCGCCTTCCGCACCCCTTAGCACCCTTCTGCGCTCCTTGGCCCTCTACTGCACCCCCTTAGCCCCTCTGAACTCCCTGTGGCTCCTCAGCCGTGCTCTTTTTTAACTCGATCGTATTGTACTCGACTCGACTGGAGGACGTCGACGACGCTATGACCATTCGATTTGGCCGACGACGCCGACGCGACTAGAGTCCAGGGGGTCTACTCGGAGTTTCGATTGCGATATATTCGGATAGATCCGAATACATCGCATGTATCTCGGGATGTGTCTAACTCATACAAATATCCCACTCTAACCAAATGTTCGGTCGGTCGGAAGAAGTGACATATCGAAAGCATAGACAAAAAGTTTTGTTTTTCTCGCAATCATAGACAAGCGATTTGTGTCCAAGACCAAAATAAAAGTTGTTGTGGTCAAATTTGTGTATAGATAGTATTGGATGGATGCAGTGGAAAAAGATGGCGGACGGCGCAAGTTTGTCGCGTCGTCGTTGTAATTAAAAATATATATTTTTGTGGTTCTCGCCGTGTCGCACCTTATACAAAAGCATATATATTGTTTGTTATAGTAGTATTATATTCTTTGTATTGGTAATCTGTGGATGGATGGATGAAGGCGGGGCGGACGGAGCGGCCGGCTGTAGCCGGCCGCTCCGTCCGCGACGGGGCGAGGCGGAGCGAGCGACCGGAGCCGGAGCGGGCCGGCTCGACCGCCAGTCATTCGCCGCCGTAGCCGCCGCCGCCCCCGTCATTCAGCCCAGTCAGTCATGTCATGACTTCATGACCGCCGCGACGATCGCGCTGAGTCCTCTAATTTTTTTTTATATTTTCCAAGCGTAGGTAGCAACTTATGGATGAAATTATACAATAAACAAAAAACGAAAACAAATCACCAATGCGCACATAGGTAGGTACTCGTAAATCGTGTGTAAGTCAATGAACGCAATACATACACCAAAACGGCAATCTCTTCTTTTTATTTAATAGTGGCAACAAAACGACAATCTAAACGAGACCTCATGAGGTGTCGTTGGAATTATCGAAAATTGTCGTTTGCTCATTGGTCAAATTCAAATGTTCGTTCTTTGACATTTGAACCTAAGAGTAGGGTTACGACACGACAATGACAATGCCATTTTTTTATTATGTACTTCTAAAAACGATATATCGAAAAGATGTCAATTAGAGTAGGTTACGACACGACAAATGGCACGATGCATCGTTTTTACAACTCTGAGTAGACCTCCAGAAACGAGTGTCTTGTCGAATCAATTCGTTGTGCGATCGTGTGTACACGCTCGCTCGATCGAGTGAAAAAGCATAGTCACATAGCCGGGTAGAGTTTAGTTAGAAGTTCATAATAGACGGCTATGTGTAAGAATATGGTGAATGTAGACGAATTTATTAAAACATTATTTATGGAAACTGTCACGGTTGGCTACATCACCGCATCTGTGATGTCATCCCATAACATTTTGGTGAACTAGGTCAGTGCTTCCCTTCGGTCGTGGCGGCTACACTGCACTGAACGGAAAATATGAACTATTTATATAGCCTTTTCGACCGAATTTTCATTCAGGATGGTGGTACCATACCGGGCGAGTTAAACCCTACCAACTAGTATGGTAAGAGGGAAGGGACTTATAAGTTTTACGTGGAGCCCGAACCACGTTCAGCCTCCAACGGTCGAGCAGTCACCCATCCAAATACTGACCGCGCCCAGGCGTGCTTGTGATCACGATCGACAGTCGACCGACCGCACCACTGAGTTACCGAACTCCGGCTTGAGCTACCAGCGCGTTGCCAATTCCGCCACCGGATCGATAACGTATCTCTCTAAATTTTCGAACCGTGTTGCTTGCATTTTGCTTTTTTGTACTTTTCATTTTCGGGTTTGCATTTATCTAAAAAAAAAAGATATCAAAATGTTCCTGTGCGTTTACGTAACTAAGGTCGCTTGACTTTATACATAATTACATATATATATTTTAATATAAGTATATACAATTATAATCGTAATTTTAGTTTTCTATTGGTACATAATTAAATCATTTTAATTAATTTTTCAAAGTAATATGTTTTCATTTACGTTCTTTATTGATGTAACGTAGAACGATGATGTAACATTTGAAATTATGGGAATTGTGCCTGAGAAAATAAACGTTTTATTTACTTATATATATTTTATTTATACAATCGACAATTTGATATCTAAAGGTCGATGACTATGACCATCAGAGGGTAAGATTCCTCTGGAATTTAACGTTACTCTACCTCCACCAATATCGGAGGCTGTTGCTTCTCATTCCCTCGTGCAAATAGGGTCACGGACCAAGCGCTTGATCTCAAGACAACTTTCGAAAATTTCCGAGAAAAAACAAAAATCGTAATGAATAACTTATGAGCTTCACAAGGTTTCATGGAACAACTTATGTTTCCTTTGTAAGCATTTCTAGTTCGATGCTTAATATGGAATTTGTGATTTTTATAGGTAATTTCAAATCTTAAATAACTAACATTCCATCTAAAAAATCCAACTCGTGCCTTCGGATCAGTACTTACTTACTTAACCTTTACTTAAGTATGATCAACCTAGAAACCCCTTTTATTTATTTTTTTATAAAAATACACAACGTACGTACTGATTATTTGCTCAATGTGGTGGACGGCGGCGTTGTGATGTAATTTTCAAGAATACTTGCAGCACAACAGCGACTACTCTGCTTACCCCGATTGTCGGGATACAGCGTGTGGTATGTATGTATGTATGTATGTATCTACTGATTTTTGCCGTGTCAAATATTGTCTAAGGCAGTAGTTCTCAATCTATGATACGCGTACCACCAGAGGTACGCGAACTGCTTCGAGGTGGTACGCGAAAAAATGAAACATTATGCACTACAAAATTTAATAAACGGCAATAAAAAGTGCCAAGAAAGCTTTGTTGATGAACATAAATAGGTATAATTTGAATTCTGATGTTCTTGGCGATATAAAAACCGACTGTCAAATCATTTGACAGTCGGAAAATATTCTTCGGCACTCACTATGAGCAGCTCATAGAGAGTGCCGAAGAATATTTTATACAAGATTTTTCTGAACTTACTTCGATAAAAAAAATATTTTTAGATTCGTTACCAAGATCACTTACATTCGAGGAGAGAGAATCATTAATTGAACTTTGCTGTGAAGCTAAAAGAATTTAAGAATATAGATATAGAATATAAGTATTATTATTAGCTTCTTGTAGGTAAAGGTGGTACGCCACAAAACATACCTAATTGGTTTTAGTGGTACCTGAAAAATAAAATATTTGAGAACCCCAGGTTTTAGAACAGTACCTGTCATAACTTTTTTTTAATATAAACTGACACGGTTGGCTACATCACCTACAACATCCGCGATGTCAGCCCATAACACCGGGTGAAATAGGTGCCATGTCAGTGCTTCCCTTCATTTCATGTCGACTACACTGAACTGGACGGAACACACGAACTATTTACATGGCCGTTTCGACCGACGTTTCATTCAGTGCGGTGGTACCAACCCGGGCGGGATAAACCCTACCACCTATTAAGGTAAGAAGGGAAGAGATCTACAGTTTTACGTGGAATCCGAGCCACGGTCAGCCTCTAACGGTCGAGTGGTCACCCATCCACCCCGGGTTGCTTAACAACAGTCGACCGACCGCACCACTGAGCTACCGAGGCTGACAACTCGCAAAGTAATTCGTCTTAGATAACTATTAATAATCTTAGTACTATTAGCCTAACGCACCGATACCGAGAAAATATAACGAATAGGAAAATGAAGTGACAACATTAATCTAGTTGATGGAAACATTCAGGTTGACCTAACTGACTTAACATTTTAAAAATAATTCAAAAAGAGAACATTCATAAGACAAAGTCTCCAGGGTGGGTCGAGGTACAACCCTGCGCGGAGCAGGTGGCAAATAACGTATAACATTTGTCCGAAACATAAATTTCAATTAAACGGAATTATCCTTAGAACAATGTCTGCTATTTTTATTGCCGGGGTCCTGTAAATTTCAGGTGTTTCCGTCCTCGTTTTAAGGGATACAATTAAGTAGCTACGAGCCTCGAGCCTCGGCTATCCAGCCGGGCTTATTCCAACCTACGCACGACGACAATTAATACATGTTGTACACAGTTTCACCTTGGTTCAGATTCTATGTAAAACTTTGGGTTCGTGCCTTTACTTTAATTTGACTTTAATATTTGAAAGGATAAAACATTCTTAGATTAATACTACTGTTCTGAATGAAGACCGATGAAAAGTAATATGAAAAAATAATAATTACTTATACCTACATACCACATGCTGTATCTCGACAATGGGGGAGTAAGCAGAGTAATCGGTGTTGTGATGCAAGAACTCTGGTAAATTACGGCACAACACCGACCACTAAGTTTAGCAAAGTATTCGGACAAGATAACTATCAAGAAGCAAGTAAGGCACGAAGATCCACCTGCTGCATGACTCGGTGGAATGATCGCGCCAAGGTGAGAGGTGGCTAACCTGTCTCCGTTTAGCACGGTATATTGTGCTCCCTTCCGGTCCTTCGTATATTGTGTATCCCTTAGCCGCCTTTTACGACATGCACGGAGAGAGATGCGGTGGGGTAATTCGTAGGCAGTAGGCAGTGTTACGTAAAAAAATACATTTCCAGTGTTTTGTGAAGGTAGACACACATTGCGCTCATTCAATGTTAAGCGTTGCCCAACTTGGAATCGAGCTACTGTTATTTAATCTGTACCGTAAGTAAAGTCGCTGGCTTTAATTCTGTGTAACAAGAAAGAACAAAGAGTAAATATATAAATTAAAAATAAGAATAAGGAGGAAAGTGTAATTTCTTTCTAACTTTTACGGCTTTTGCCTATAATAATTAAAATCTGTGTTTAGTTATTTATAACTAAAAATAAAAACACATATTACACTAATTTGGAAGTAACACTCTTTCCTTTTTCCAGAAACAATTCCAACTCGCTGATACTAGCAAACACCTTGTCGACGTCTTTTGTCAAAAAGTACTCAAAGAGTTCAGACAAATCTTTATACCTAGGCTTATTATTGTACCGGTTGCTGCAAAAGTGCTGTTGAGAAATTCAGTAATCCATTCAACCGCCCAACTTTTCAAATATCTTTGCTTCTAAAGTGGAGCACGGCTCCCAGCGTTCTGCGTATTTGAAATTGACAGAGAATTTTTGAATTTAGAATCACGTACGCCAGGTTGTGTTGTGCTTTTAGCTTTGGCAAGTTCTCAGTGCTTTCGGTGAGTTTTAGTCATTCTATGCTCACAGTACGAGTAAACGGTTGGCACGGAAAAGCTGGGTTTCATGAATTTTGAACATTATTTTCTCGGTAACTCTGTGAAATTTGTGCATGGTTTTCCAGCGAAATTAGTTTGAAATACATACTTTAAACTGTTTTGGGTTAAAACGTTTCTAGAATATTATTTACAACATATATACATACATAGCGTCGAGCCTGTTTCCGAGTTGGGTAGGCAGAGACAACGGATCCCCACGTGTCACGATCCTGACACACCTCTGCCGCCTCTTCCACTATTATAATGTTCTTCATACATGCTCTTCGGTTACGGGTACTACACAATTGACCCTTTTTGAGCAATTTCCCGATCTGCAGGTCTATTCTTGTAAATTCTGACAGCGGAATCAGCGCTCTTGTGGCGCTGAGAGCCACTTACCAAAGTGGCTCTCAGCGCCACAACAGCGCTGATTCCGCTGTCAGAATTTACAAGAATAGACCTGCAGGTCCAGGTACGGCTTCTAGGGCGACCTTCCCGACTCCTTTTTTTTTTATGGAAACTGACACGGTTGGCTACATCACCTACAACATCCGTGATGTCAGCCCATAACACCGAGTGAATTAGGTGCTATGTCAGTGCTTCCCTTCATTTCGCGCCGGCTACACTGAACTGGACGGAAAACACGAACTATTTACATAGCCGTTTCGACCGACGTTTCGCTCAGTGCGGTGGTACCAACCCGGCCGGGATAAACCCTACCACCCAGTAAGGTAAGAAGGGAAGGGACCTACAGTTTAACGTGGAATCCTTCCACTCACATTCGCTCCATACATTTCTATTGTTAGTCTCTTATCTATTATTCATCTTTCCAACATGACCGAACCATCGAAGCGTTCTTTTCTCAATTCTTGTCGCTATATCTTCTTTTAGACCACAGCGCTCTCGCACTACACTATTTCTCAATATGTCTTTCATTGTAACTCCACACATACTCCTCAACCCGCGCACTCACCATGCCATGGACAGTTAAACGCGCCCTAGTGGACATACTTTGGCTGCTCATAATAGCGTACAACGCCCCATTTACTTGATTGCCGGCTTTCATTGCACTTTCCATCTCGCGTGTACCTACATATTCCCCAGATATACGAATTTTCTTCACTTGCTCCAGCCTCTCATCCCTAATCGTTACATTGAATTCGAACACTATTTCATTCCTCACCAGTACCATTACTTTCGTCTTTCTTACATTCACTTTCATTCTCTTCCTTATAAATTTAACTTATAACTAAAATTATAATGGAATATAACACCTTTTTATTGTTTATAAGATATTTACTAAATACGTATGAGATAAATTATATTATATTAAGTAGTATTAAATTTATCATTATTTATTTATTAATTTTTTAGTTGATTTTTTTTTTTATAATAAAGAGTATTCCCAATATTAACTATGAATAACATCTTCAATTACCCGTACGCTAAGAAACGAAGCTAAGAAGGTGTTTGAGTTCGAAAATATTCATTCTAAATGCTTACATACGTGAACGATATTCTCTATACTAATAGAGGGATTTGTTTGGACAAGGTGCAGACAATACAATTCAGCAGAATAATTGTACTCTAGGGGTTTGGGGGCAAATTGGAATAATTCGTCTCTTTGGAGCTAGACTTTTCTCAATTCTTTATCTGACTGTGGACGGATTCTGCTCGTTATTGGGACGAATAGACACAAATCAACTATCGAATGGTCGCGCATTTAGTAAGTTACGAGGGTTAGGGGTGATCTTTTAGGGCACCGTCATTGGTGCCGTTTTTCGCGAGGAGAGGTGATTTTGTCTCTGTCGACTGTACCATTGGTCCCTCGGCACAGCCACGCAGATCTTGGTTTACACAAAAGTATTTATAGGGTTCCGTACCTCAAAAGAGGAAAAAACCGAACCCTTATAGGAAAACCTTTCTTGTAGTTTACAGGAAAACCAAAGCGTAAATCCTAAGTCTTAAATTTCTCGCGAAAAAATGGTACAATTTGAATGAATGGTACAGAACCCTCTCCACGCGAGTTTGACTCGAAATTGACAGCTTTTTTTAATATTCCTGCATTATTTTCCTGTAGTGAGTCATTCCTGTCCAATATTATTTATTTCGAGTGTTGTTAAGTATCAGCAATGTCACTGTCCTTGCCCGCGACTCCGCCCGCGTGAGGCTTGGACTTGCAAATCTTGCTGCTACTTTCTCCTATTCATCATTTCCAACCCTACTGAAGAACCCCTATTTAAGATTTTTTTTAGAGAAGTCGAAAAAAGTTTCTATGTTGTGACAATCGCAATTTGGCTAAAAAGCCCCAACAAATAATAAAAAACAAAATTTGTTTATTTATGCAATCCGGTATGGGTTGCTGAGTCAGAAGGGCCAGAGCATGTGCTCCGACCAGCCAAATGCCAGAAGGTGCCATACCAGACACACACACACCCCCCTTTGATTTACTTCTGGATTAGACGAAAACACAATGTAGGCTACCATGCGGTCATATTTCATCCAGTACTATGGTATCAATCCAGTCGGCCACAATTTATAAGTTAAAATACAGATTTGCTTCCACGAATTCCTCAATAGCTCTTTATTATTACCAGCTAGTAAACAGTGTAAAGTTAACTCTAGTTACTGTTTCACAGAAGGCATACCTAGGCGTATCCAAATTAATATTTCAAGCTCCACTAAAGGAATATCTAGGAATTGCATATTAATATTATATGAATATTCTCGTAACGGCTTGGCTATACATACTAAGGCAGAAATTTATGGACGGAAGAGTACAATCAGATTTAAAACTAAAAATACAATTTGTAAAACCTTTTCAAACTCATTGGGTTTTTCGTACGGCCAGGGTGTGTGCAAAGCTGCTGACATAGCGCCTCACTGAGCGTGGTTTCGCGAGGAGAGGTGATTTCGGCTCTGTCGACTGCACCATTGGTCCCTCGGCACAGCCACCCATATAAAGTAATTGGCTTCATACGGCTCAGTACACTGCCCTAGGCGAGAAGGGGCACATGTGTCAATGTAGTGTGTTACACTTTCTGCAAGATGGACTTATTAAAAAAATCGATTTCTTCCGGTCAATCTTACACCCAATGAGGTATTGTTAGTGTAACAGTGTTACACTGTGTTTTCATTCACCTAGAGTGATGGGTTAAAGCATGTGAATTCTTTGAAAATTCGAAAAACACATTGAATTCGATCCTATGACCTCAACATGAAAGGCCTTAACTAATTAAGCTACTTTTCATTCCAGAAAGGTTGTACAATTAGTACATACACTTTTAGAACGAACTGTAGATATCTAATCCGACAAGAGAGGGCGCATGTGATGACCGGACATCCGTGAAGTCGGCAATCGCAAACAGCTTTTCCTACTGCTTTGCTGGTGGCTTAGAGCTTCTTCTGTGCTGTTTTATTCAACAGATTTGTATTTTCAATTATTATGAAAGTTTTATTAATTGAATGCACTGACATTATTGCGGGTTTTTGCATCATCGAGATAATATACGTATAACTTGAGGATGCGCTGCGAAGAAAGTTTAAAAGAAATCAAGTAAATCCCTTCTTACCTTGCTAGGTGGTAGGGTTCAACCCGCCCGGGTTGGTACCACCGCACTGAATGAAACGTCGGTCAAAACGGCTATGTGAATATTTTATTTTTTCCGTCCAGTTCAGTGTAACCGGCACGACCGAAGGGAAGCACTGACATGGCACGCAGCGCGGAGAGCAAACGCGAGACCCCTCTCGCGCTTCAAGCGGAATTTGAGGCGGGTGGTGTGCGCCCGTGTAATATCATACTAATATTATAAACGCGTTAGTTTGTGAGGATAGATGAATGTATGGATCTTTGTTCCTCTTTCACGCAAAAACTACTTAACGGATTTTGATGAGACTTTACAGTACTATAGCTTATACATCAGAATAATATATAGGCTATATACCATAACGCTAAATAGCCTTAGGGCTCAGCAGTGTCAAATAAAGTATAGTATGGACGGGAGAGAGAGAGAATATAAAAGACAAGAAAAACAAAAGCCTATCAACGTCACATAAAAACTTCAATTTCGAATTGTGTTCATTTTTTTTAAACCACGCGGACGAAGGCGCAGGCAAAAGCAAGTATAAAATATATAAGGTACTTCTTTATTAGCTGCAAATATTTTGGGTACTTTACATAACCACCACAATAAACACACGTTAAGAACCAAACAAAATTGCATGTCATATACATCTAAGCGTCTACACAATCTAAGCGTGCCACTAGGTACCTAAACAGCTGATTATTTGAGGTTATTGACTCAACTGGCCGGACCGCGTCCGCGCCGCCGCACCGCGCCTGCTGTGCGCTCCCCGGCCAAGAGAGCCATTTCTACGTTGTCCCTCTCCAACTCTCAACCTCTAACCTTTCTAACTTCACTTCACAAGTTTTTATTCGATATAAGATGCAAAGCCAAATTTAAACCGTGTCCGTTTCGCTTCATTATCTAATAATAAATCAATATATCAATATCGATGACTGAATGGTTGGGTCAAGGGTCAGATCCAGAAGGCAGCCCTGCTGAACACTGCACGCATCGTCCTGAGGTTTTTTTGGGACCCGACCATCGGTAGCCTGGGTTCACCCCGCCGCGGGTGGTGCAATCTCCATTTTTTTAAGATTAATTTTGTATAATGTTTTTAATGTTAAGTTTTTAATATGTACAAAATTAGTTTTATGAACATGTGTAAATAAATGGATAAAATCAATATTATTACATACAAACTCCAACACAACAATTCGCTCGCGCGGTCCCAACTCACTAGTCGAGACTTCGCCGCTCTGATCCAATTTGTTGTTGATTGAGTCACGGTCACTGCACGCTCCACCAGCGCAGCGGCGCCGCAGAGCTGATCACGTGATCACAGAGAGCTTTCTTCCGGTATTTGGTTGGCCAAATTACGAATCGGGAAATTTCAGAGGTTGTCAGTTTGTTGTGTGGCACTTGGGCATCATTGCTAAAAGACACTCCGAACTTTGAAGATGAGTTGGCCGAGTCTACATTGACTGGAAGTAAGTGGGAAGTCTTCCGGTATGGCACCTACCTTCTTGGAGGTAATATTGGCTGGTCGGAGCATGCGCTTTGTTCCCTCCGACTCAGACACCCATACCGGATAACATAAAAAAAACATTTCGCAATAAGTTCGCCTTCTGCACCTCAGAACAAATGCAATACCTACATTAGTTCTACATATTGACAGCCTGGAGATCAGAAAGTACAAAATTTTAAGTTTGAAATTTTAAAAAAACCCCCGACCCTTAAAAAACCTAAAATAATTTCAGTTTACTTACTTAAAGGAGTCGGGGGGCGGCTAAGTAAATACCCGCGCAGCTCAGAGTTTTTATGTTTTATTTACTTAACGGTCGAGGTCTGAAGGAAGTGAGTAAACGGAAATTATTTTTGACTTTTTAAGGGTCGCGGTGCAGCCGCTCCCGTCTCCGCCACCGCTGCCGCAGCTATCATTCATTCTGCCATACACAGCGACGACACGCACACGCCGCCGCTGCACCGCGCTACCTTTTTCATACATTTATTACCTACTTCATTAAACCTAAAATAATCCACCGCATTTCATTGAAGAGCTCCCCTAGCTGGCTTCGGCGAACCATCAAAGAGCTAGGCGCACTGGGACTTTAAGTAGGTATATATATATATTTTTTATGGAAACTGACATGGTTGGCTACATCACCTACAACATCCGTGATGTCAGCCCATAACACCGGGTGAGCTAGGTGCCATGTCAGTGCTTTCCTTCGGTCGTGCCGGCTACACTGAACTGGACGGAAAACACAAACTATTTACATAGCCGTTTCGACTGACGTTTCATTCAGTGCGGTGATACCAACCCGGGCGGTTTGAACCCTACCGTCTAGTAAGGTAAGAAGGGAAGGGACATAGTTTTACGTGGAATCCGAACCACGGTCAGCCTCCAACGGTCGAGCGGTCACCCATCCAAGTACTGACCGCGCCCAGCGTTGCTTAACAATCAATAGCGACAGTCGACTGTCTGCAGCACTGAGCTATCGAGGACTGAGGTATATGTATTTGTATTAAGTTTCTCCACACTTCCACCCTATGAATGACTTCAGAAAGGTACCACTACTGACCAAAGCGACCCTCCTTCGACATCTACAAACCAAAGTGCGAACAAGTGTATTCATAACGCGGCATTATTCAAAGGAAAGCATCGGAAGAGGCACAAAATGTCGATACATACATAATACATGGGCTGCATAATATATCAAGGGTGACTTGTACATCGTGGACCGACTTTATTCTTTGGTCGAACAAACTGATGTCATGGTTTGACAACTATACTTACATACACGTCGTCTGGTGTTACTTCGTTTCCCAATGCTGGACATGATACTCTCTTGTCGCTGACATTGGTTGTCGTTGTTGTTGTTGGCATTGTTGTTGCAATTGGTTTTAAAATAAAATAATTACATAATAAATAACATAAAATTATAAAAATTAAAATACATCAACCAGCTTGGTAGCGTATAATCAATGCACCATCGTATTTCTAATATTTTATTATGGATGTATATGTATGTATGTATATATTCTTTATTGAACACCAATTAATAAAAATTAGGCACAACAGGCGAGCTTAATGCCGCGAGGCATTCTATTCTAACTAACCTTTGGGATGTGGGAGAAGTAAATGCAGGCGAACAAGTTTGTGGCAATGTGTTAATTTTCCAAAATTTCTTAGCGTAATTTCTTATTTCGCCTAGACACACAATTTTAACAATATTTCATTGACATATGCATATTCTGTATGATTCTTCATTGTTTTTGTTTTGTCCGCTTCAGCAATACTAAGGAGAACAGAGCAAGAAACCTTTTAGAGGTTTTCTAAATATTAACTTAGGACAAAATAACTGTTAAGCAGCAAGCAAGGCAGGAAGACCCACCTGCTACATGACTCGGTGGAAGGACCGTGCCAAGCTGAGATAATAATATTTATTTTATTTAATTGAAGTTATTAATTAAATTGAATAAATCATTAATACCTTTTCAGCCATATTTTACGTCAAATCCAATCGTAGAGAGCAAATCAACAAAAGCTGACATAAATACGTCAAGAACCTACAACACAACAACTTTTGGGATCCAAGGCTTTAGTAGCGATAACGAAACTAACATAAAACAACGGCGTGTGTTCGCCTTCTCCCTCATCATGCGTGACATATTCATTTATATATTACTAGCTGAGCCCGCGGCTCCGCTCGCGTGAAATTCGTATTTCAAAGAAGACAGTAAGTAACTATGGGCGAGGCCGAAGGTCGAGCTGCGTTCAGGAAGTCGATAAACCATATCTAAGAAAGTAAGTACGAGTAAGGGCGAGGCCGAAGGCAAGCTGCGTTAAGGTAAACGATAAACCTTGTCAAATAAAGTAAGTAACTAACGGCGAGGCTTCAGGCTGAACTGTATTCTAGAAAGAAAATAAACCTTCTCGAAGAAAGTAAGTAACTGAGGGCGAGGCCGAAGGCCGAGCTGCGTTCAGGAAGACGATAAACCTTCTCGAAAAAGTAAGTAACTGAGGGCGAGGCCGAAGGCCGAGCTGCGTTCAGGAAGACTATAAACCTTATCGAAGAAAGTAAGTAACTAAGGGCGAGGCCGAAGGCCGAGCTGCGTTCAGAAAGACCATGAACCTTCTCGAAGACAGTAAGTAACTGAGGGCGAGGCCGAAGGCCGAGCTGCATTCAGAAAGACTATAAACCTTCTCGAAGAAAGTAAGTAACTGAAAGCGAGGCCGAAGGCCGAGCTGTGTTCAGGAAGACTATAAACCTTATCGAAGAAAGTTTGTAACTAAGGGCGAGGCCGAAGGCCGAGCTGCGTTCAGGAAGACGATAAACCTTATCTAAGAAAGTAAGTAATTAAGGGCGAGGCCGAAGGCTGAGTTACGTTCAAGAAGACCATAAACCTTCTCGAAGAAAGTAAGTAACTGAGGGCAAGGCCGAATGCCGAGCTACGTTCAGGAAGACCATAGGACCATAATATTACATAAAAAAAAACAAAAACTTTCATACAAAGTCGTCTTCCCCATTCCCCCAAGGGGGGAACCCCTTAAAGTTGTAATTTCCAAAAAATCCTTAACGGATTCTTACGTTATGAAATAAACCTATGTTCCAAATTTCAGCTTTCTAGACTTAGTAGTTTCGGCTGTGCGTTAATAGATCAGTCAGTCAGGACAAACAATTTTATAAGTATAGATATCTACTCTTTATTCTACTCGTATCTTCTACCAAAAGCATCTATCTACACTACACCAACGCAACGCAACAGAACTGCTAACGCCATATATTACGACCATTCGACAATTCCGTTTTCTTTGATACTGCTCAACCCTAAGGCTATTTAACTTTATGGTATATAGCCTACTATAGTGAGCCTGAAGAACTACTCTTTACATTGGTGTAAACCGCATAAAAATCTGTTAAGTGGTTCCGAGTTTACCTCAAACATACATACATACATGCAAACAGACGTTTCCTTTTATAAGAAGTAGAGATAGAGAAAAGAAGATAGAGATTAAATTATCCTCCCTTCCCCTCTCCCCGCGGACTCCTCCCCCGTACCTCAACCCCACTCTTCAAAACCACCCCCAGTATGGATAAAATTATTTAAAATCATTTAAAATCCTAAAACCTAATTTTGAAATCATCCCCTATTTTAATTTAAGGGTTGATTTAGCAAAAACGCTGAAACACGTAATTCTTTATTTTATACCAAAAGCCTAAACATGAATTTTCATATCCCTAACTTGAGAAATGATGGGTTCCCCATACATTCTTTCATCCCCTATTTCACCCCGTTAAGGGTTTTTTTTTTGAGACAAAAGGTAGCTTATGTTCTTCCTCAGGATGCAATTCAGCTCCGTACAAAATTTCATAAAATCCTAAAATCTAATTTTGAAATCAACCCCTATTTTAATTTAAGGGTTGATTTAGCAATAACGCTGAAACACGTATTTCTTTATTTCATACCAAAATCCTAAATATAAATTGTCATATCCCTAACTTAAGAAATGCTGAGTTCCCCATACAAACTTTCATCCCCTATTTCACCCCCTTAAGAGTTGTTTTTTGAGACAAAAAGTAGCCTATGTCCGTCCTCGGGATGCAATTCATCTCCGTGCAATATTTTATCGAAATCTGTTCAGCGGTTTAGGCGTGAAAAGGTAACAGACAGACAGACAGACAGACAGACAGACAGACAGACAGACAGACAGACAGACAACAGAGTTACTTTCGAATTTATAATATTATAGTATGGATGCAGAAGTAGGAACTAAAATATAGAATGCCAAGAATCAAGCATCAGAATTTTAGTACCTAACCCTCAAGCGCTCGTGCACACATTCGTCATTTCCAACCAGACTTAAAATATCAGTTTATTGCTCCAAAACATTTTACAGTACATTTTTAGGTTTCCGTATCCGGTACGGGACCCTATTACTAAGCCTACTCCGTCTGTCTGTCTGTCTGTCCGAGGGCTGTATCTCTTGAACCGTAATAGGTAGCCCGTTGAAATTTTCACAGAATAGGTGTTATTATGGCGGATGTAACAACAAATAGGAAAAATAAGAAAAAGTTAAAAATTAATGGGGGCTCCCATACAACTAACGTCCTAAATAAAAACATATTAGTCACACTATTGAATACCAGATGGCGCCAACGGCTTTTATAATTGCATGTTGAAACACAAAATATAGGCAGATAATAGCGGATACATATTCTTGAATATTCACTTTTTCGAAATTTCAAAGAGACAATTTCATTTTGGTTTTTAATTTTTTCATAACAGTTTTCACATTGACGTATATGATTTCAAATATGACATCTTTGTTTATGTTGCATCTGTGGACATCATTGATACTACGATTCTGTTCTGATTGTTTCCAGGGTTACGGTTACTTCTTTGGTTACCGTTGATACTTCCTTGGTTACGACTTTTGTACATAGGCGGATAGATACGGAAACCTCCGTGCGCGAGTAAAACTCGCACTTGGCCGGTTTTTAATAAAATAGGAAATAAAACTAAATATAATTAAATTAACCTAACCAAGAACTAAAACTAATAAAGTCTACGGTGGAAAGAAGGAGGAAACGATAGAGAAAGGGAGGGTTCGATAATGTAAGTAAAATATTTCATCCAATTCAGCCGACTCTGCCACAGTGCCCAATACGCCGGCAGCGTTTGCCCCTCTGAATCGCCAGCCCTATCCGCTGAAAGAAGAAAGACTTGGCGCGTCGGTCACCAGACTTATCGATGAGGAGCTTTCCTAAATCGTTTATTGAATTCCTAATTTAGTAGACAATCTCGACTGACAAACAGCCAGATGGACAGACGGACAAACACTTCTGTAGATTCCTGATTATACCTACGGAGGTCAAACGACAACCTCGGCGTTGTTAGAAACAAGAAAATATGTAGGTATTCAGGGTAATACAGCAATGACTACCAAAATTTTAATGGTGATTTTGATGCTCTAAATTTTAGCTTTTAATAAAAAAATATTTACGATCCCCATCGCAGATGAAGGATGACGGCCGCCGATCACTGCTCTGTCCGTCCGTGATGTCAGCCCATAACACCGGATGAACTTGGTGCCACGTCAGTGCTTCCCTTCGGTCGTGCCGGCTACACTGAACTGGACGGAAAACACAAACTATTTACATAGCCGTTTCGACCGACCTTTCATTCAGTTCGGTGCGGTGGTGGTATCAACCCGGGCGGGTTAAACCCTACCACCTAGTAATATAAGAAGGGAGTCATACCCCTTAGTCGCCTTCTACTACATACACGGGGAGAGATGCAGTGGGGCTATTCTTTTAAAGTACCGGCCCCACACGGTACGATGTTGGAATTAATTGCTGAATCAACCTGTAGAATAAATATAGTTATGGTCAAAATGGGGACAGCTACCGCCAAGACTGTTCGAAGAAAATTACATATCAGTCACCAGTAAGTATCTTATGAATTTCTGATATTGATTTTCAGAATGCCTATTTCGCACAGAGAAGAGTTATAGGAGAGTGTGGGGCCGGTACTTTAAAAGAATAGCCCAACTGCATCTCTTTCCGTGTATGTCGTAAAAGCCGACTAAGGGATATGACTCCCTTCTTATATTACTAGGTGGTAGGGTTTAACCCGCCCGGTTTGGTATGACCGCACTGAATGAAAGGTCGGTCGAAACGGCTATGTAAATAGTTTGTGTTTTCCGTCCAGTTCGGTGTAGCCGGCACGACCGAAGGGAAGCACTGACGTGGCACCAAGTTCATCCGGTGTTATCAGCTGACATCACGGATGTTGTAGGTGATGTAGCCAACCGTGTCAGTTTCCTTAATATATTGCTGAACATTTTATTGATTTTTGGAGAATATAATTATAATAATTCTCACTCCTCCTGTCTGCTTTAATGAGATGAAAGGATATTTTTTTATTTCCTTTGTTTCTGGAAATATCTGGAAATAGCCTATTTAATTCCCTTTTATGAGAAGTCTCTCTAAAAAAACGCGTAATAACGAACAATGCTTGCTACTGTCAGAAAGGGAGTCACGCGAAGGAATTCTCGTTTAAAAACACAATAAATTGTCGTATATTAAATCGAACTCATCTGAAAGGTCTTTAGTTAGAAAAAAAATTTCTGGTGTCTTTGCGCACGTACTGGTTTAATTATTTAATTTAGGACCATAATTATATATTCTACATAATATTATACAATTGACAGTTTATGCATTTTAGGGTTTCATAGTAATTGTATAAGAATAAACAACACACCTTTTCGTAGGTATATTTTTATTAGGTTTCCGTCCCCTAATGAAAGCCTATTACCAGGCCTCACGCACTCTACATATGTACTTGCGCGCGCTAACTACCTACCGCCCGACGCGGACGGGCCGCCCCGGCGGTCTATTTCAGTGGAAATTCGTCAGCCGCGCGAAGTATACATAAACGCTCGCCCACGCAACTGCGCGCAGCTGCAAAGCAATAACCACTTTACACTCGATCGTTAAGGTACATTTTCGCACGCAGCGATTGGCGACGTGAAGCAGTAGGCTATTAAAGCCCGAAGGTAGAAACATTTTCTATGGAGTGATTTATCTGTTACGAAGTAACTATTAAGTAATCTGTGCTATTACTAAGCCTACGCCGTCTGTCCGTCCGTCTGTCTGTCCTAGCTTTAGAGGGCTGTATCTTTTGAACCGTATAGGTATACCTTATTTCACGTGAGCGTAGCCTCCACAAATGCTGGCATGCGAGTTCCGATTCGTCGATTGTGTGATACCTATAATAAGAGGTTGAGCACGGTCGACATGTTTTGGAAATCAGGTCATTCATATAAAACCAGTGTTCGTAAACTACTTCAAAACGACTATATTATTTAGCCATACTTAAATTTAAAGTAAATTTTTTATCTCTTTGCCTTTGTTAAGATTATTCTGTATGTGTGGAAATTGATCTGTTAACTTTTCTTTTTTTGCTTTCGTTTTAATTTATTTTATATTTTGCTTTCGCTTATGATCTTCTTAAAGCCATTGTTTATTTCTCACTTATGTTTTGGAGAACTGTGTGGAGGAGGCAGGATATGTTTATTTTATAATCTTCTGTACCCTACTACACATATTATATTCTGTGTCTGTATCAGTTCCTATTGAATAAAAAAATAAAATAAAATATCGGTTTGAGATTTTCGCAGAATATGTGTTATTATGGCGCCATCAAAGTTATAAAAAACAAACAATTCAAAATAAAGATTGGTCCTTTTGAGATTTTTTTCAAGGTTTTTTGTTTATGCCCTATCGTAAAAACGGCATTACATACAATCGTCAGACTTGGCGTGATTATAGTGCAAACACTAAAGTAAAACACCCTCACGCATACATTGCATGTTGAAAGACAAAAGGTAGGCAGATAATAGCGGATAGATATTCTTGAATATTAACTTTTTCTTTTTTATTTTTTAACTTTGGTTTTTTATTTTTTCATGACAGTTTTCACATTGACGTATTTGATTTTCAAATATAACATCTTTGTTTATGTTGCATTTGTGGACATAATTGTTACCACGGTTCTGATTGTTTCCAGGGTTACGGTCACTTCCTTGGTTACCGTTGTTACTTCCTTGGTTACCGTTGTTATTTCTTTGGTTATTTTTTTTTTTAGATACGGAAACCTCCGTGCGCGAGTAAAACTCGCACTTAACAGATGTTTCATATTCAGATCAACCGTGTCTCAAAACTTAAACCTACGCGGGATAGGCTTCACTCCGTCAAAACCCTATAAAATATGCTGACGATACACCCAGGTATTACCGCCCAGAGCTTCAAACAACGCGTTTACCATGCATCGCCTCGCAGCCAGCTCGTAAATACGAGATCCGAGCGGCGATCTCCGCCAAATCTATGTAAATTTATCTCCGTTGACCGTTACTTATGCACCCTCCTCCCACCCTACACTGTCTACCCTTTACGAGGGCCAAGTTGTTTTTATTCCGTTTTTACGTCGGCCAACTTTCTCGGCGGGATAAACATAAAACGCACGCCTCGTGAGCATGAATGGTTTTACGGTTAAAACTTATTGATTGGAGTTATATATCGCTCGTATTTCGCTTTCTATGATGCGGCCTACTAACGTACATAAATCAGAGGCGATATTTATTTAAAGCGGCGGCGGGTGGCCGAGTGGTTTGGGCATCGGCTTCTCGTGCGAGAGGTCCGAGGTTCGAATCCGGTCGGCGTGTACCAATGAGTTTTTTCTGACGAAAAAAAATTACGTGCATACTTGCACCTGCTGCTTCACCGTTCGGAACCGGTGTAAAACTGTAAGTACCATCATCCCTTGCTCCTTACTAGGTGGTAGGCTCCAATTGTAGCCGACCACCGTACTTGATGTAAGATAGCCGCGAGTTCTCCTGTAGTCCAGTATAGTTACCTATACTATATTGTATGCTTTGTTTAAATCTCTCTTTCTTCTAATTTATGAAAGAAATCTTTACTGGTTTAATTCGTAGACTCATAATGTGTTAGTTTTAAGTTCTTATGTACTGTTTGATTCCTAAATAAATAAATAAAAATAGTCAGCAATCCAAAAGGAACTTCTCCGGAATGGCACTTCTCGGAGTTGATATTGGCTAGTCGTAGCATGCGATTTGGCCCCTCTGACTCAGCCATCTATACCGCATTACATTAAAAAAATTATAATACCTAATTGGGACGAGCGTTCCCACGATTTAGGGGTAATGTGTGGCGGCGGGTATAAATCGCGACGTATGTACTGAATCGGTCGGATCAAATTTCGCCGAGCGACAATGCCCCGATGTCGACTCCGACTTCAGGGACGTCAGTAGCCCGTATAGTTCCTTCGAGGAGGGTAAAGTTGGCGGTCGTCCTCGCCGTCTGCCCGCGACCAACTTTAATCTGTAAATTTTGAGCGAAAAATACGTGACCGACCATGCCCAATCAAACGGCCATTTTTCGAAACTAGAAAGTTGCTTTCTGTTTCAATGAACGTCGATTACACGAGTACGTCTTTAATGAACAGGATTATTTCGAAGGTGTCCAGTTTATGTGAGGCGTTTTGTGACGCTGGCGTCTAATTTTTAACTTGCTTTTGGTTTAAAAAGAGTTTTATTTTTATTTTTATGGAAACACATGTTTGGCTACATCAACTACAACATCCGTAATATTATCCGTAGTTTTGTTCTAACTAATTACTTATAAAAAAAATTATGTTACCTACCTACTGAAACTTTTGGCTCCTATGTATATTTTGGTAATAAATAAATATTGAATTTGAATTTTTTGAATATCAGCCTTAGTCAGCAACTTTGGTGAACTAAGTGTCATGGACATGTTAGTGCTTCCCTATGGTCGTGACGGCTACACAGAACTCGAGTTATAAGCGGACAGACAGACATACACTCAGACACTCAGACACTCACTCAGACAGAAAGCAGACGTTGGATTTTATTATAGGTAAGGAAGCTCAAAAAGAACGGAAGTTGTACCAGGACAGCCGGCTGGACGTTTTTTTTTATTGCTTTTTGTGGAATACAATTTTGGGATTTTTTTATATCTTCAAAATGAAAACATACGAGTACTGTTAAATACTTTTAGTCTACCATGGATATTAATATTATTGGCTTACCATGGTTGGCATTCGCGGTCACTTTGTTCGAATGTAAAACATATCTTTTTTTTATGGAGAACATGTGGCATCGTTTCACTTACGAGTAGGTGACTTACAATGCCCATGGGCATTCTGTGATGCACGGGGATTGCGAATGCCATGCCGGCCTGACAGGAACCTTTTCACGCCCCTTTTGAAAAACCCCAGGCTGTACTTGGGAGGAAATATATGAGCAGGGAGTGCTTCCACAATTTCCCGGTTTTGTGAATAAAAACTTACAGAACCGGTTGGTGCGCATCCTCGGTAGGTCGATTGTATAGGGGTGCATCCCCTGCCCAGTACGCGTAGTGCGGAGGTGGAATGGGGACGAAGGAATCGCGTTAAAATCTACTATGTTGGAAATGTTTGAATGGCCTAAAATTTCATAATAACACATCAATGAAACAAATCTGAGCACAAAAACACGACAAACTGCCTGTTAAGAGTAAAAGTAAAAAAGTAAAGTAAAGTAAAATGTTTATTTATTAATTTCTAAAACATTACATTTATTTACAATCAATTTTCACTTATTTTTAACATAATATAGTTGTAATTTGTTTTAGTCAGGCAGATAATAATCATTCCCACCTAAACTGGCCATTAATGGCTGTACTATAGGTGGGTGTCGACATTATGTGTACTTGTACCTCTTAACAAGTAAGTACAACTTACCACACATCCACCCGCAGTCTCACGCACCTACTGAAATAATTTTTTACTACGATGAGTATGTGGGTAGTTACGCCGGCCATTCGACTGCGGTGCGCGTTGTGTGGTTGAGTTGAGTTTATTTGAACATCGCTATAGTACACTGCTACTATCAGAGAATATCTATTATATAAAGAAAGGACACTCGTAGATATTTTTATGTTTTATTTTAAATATGGGTATGTATGTATGTATTTTTGTTTGTATTGGTGTTATTTAAACAGAATCGGGGATAACAATGTGTAGTTAAGATGGTTTCTGTAGCTGTTAAAGTGACAAAGAAATATTAGTGCACAAATGTTTTTGTTTACGGCTAATGTGTGTGCGTGAGGTGTGTTCGTGTGTGTAGTTCATTTATATAATTGTGATTTTAATTTCTTAAACTTTTATTTGTGTTTTGCGTGCGTGTGTTATTTTACTTGTTTATATGTTATTTTTAGATTATTGTAGGTATTGTAATAATAGACTAGGAATAATAATTATGTTTATGTTTTGACAGATTGTTTTGTTACAGTTAAGTTATTTGATATGTACGGGTTTACATTGATAATTTAATGCGCGAGTATGTGTGGGTATTAGAGAAATTGCGTATTCTTAAGTTAAATTACTTCCATTTATGAAATTATGATTTATTTATTTTTTTTTTTTTTTATTTTTTATTTTTTAGAAAAACTTACCTCGTTGAGTAAACTTACCTCATAACTGTCAATAACAGTTCGCAATCATTATATTTTGTATTTAGAAGATAATTAAATACAATTTTTCGGCAAGTATTCCTTGGACTATGGCAAATTAAAATTTGTCCATCTATTTTTCTATATATATATGGACCAAGAAACCAGCTAAAGTGTTGAGCAAATCTGGTGCTTGTGGCGGGCACTGCCACTTGTCCTGCATTTCGCGTGTTATGTCTGTGCTCGATTGGTACTTCAACTTTTTGTATTGCGTGTATAGTCTTAATTACTGCTGCTATATAAAGTTTCCGTACGCTAAGTACTCTGCATTCGTTCAGCAGAGTTTGTGTGGGAAATCGGAAAGGTTTTCTATGCATTACACGTAGAACGACTCGCTGAGCCCGTTCTAGGTAAATGAGATGTGACTTTGCAGCGCCACCCCAGCATGTGATGCAGTATGTAAGTCTGGATTGGCAAAGGGCATAATAGGTGGTTTTAAGCAGTTCTTTGTCTAAAATACTCCTTAGGCCTTTAAACACGTAAATAAGTTTTCGTATGTTGCGCGATAAAATCATGATGTGCTTATCCCAGCATAACCTAAAGTCGATTTGGACTCCCAAGTATTTTATATGTTTAACCTCTTGTAAGCTCTGACAAAGGCACTGATTAGATATTCGCGTTGGGCTTACGTCTGGGCAGGTATGTATACGTAAACTTATGGGGGTTTTCGGAAGGGTTGAGCTTTTGATGCAGAAGCAGATAAATTTAGTTTTATCCACATTCAGTGTGAGAAGATTAGCATCTAACCATTTTTTGAGCAAGTTTACTCCACTCTCTGCCATTTCGGTGACTAATTCCCAAGTTGGAGCAGTGAATATAAGGGCCGTATCGTCCGCAAAAGTCACTATTTTGCAACCTAGGATCTTCTGCGTACACAGATCGTTGATGTACATTATAAATAGCAGAGGTCCTAGGACACTCCCTTGTGGAACCCCAAAGACTACACTGCCCTCTTCACTGTTTACTTCTCCAATCCGTACTCGTTGGGACCTGTTTGTCAAGTAAGAGGTAAACCATTGCAATGGTAGCCCTCTAATACCAAAAAGACGTTCCATCTTTGTTATCAAAATAGGGAGTGACACTGTATCGAAGGCCTTCGCAAGATCCAGGAAGACCCCGATACAGCGTTCACTACCGTCCAGGCTCATAGAGATGTGATCTGTGAGATTGCGAACCGCACCTTCAGTTGATTTATTTTTTCTAAATCCGAACTGGTTGTCAGCTAGTATTCCTTTAGATTCGAGATATTGAGTTAGTCTTTTTTTTACCACTTTTTCTAAAATTTTGGCTAGAACAGATAGCAGAGAGATGGGCCTATAATTCGTGACTAGCTTTTTATCTCCAGTTTTGTAGATGGGACAGACTACAGCTTTTTTTAAAGAAGCTGGAAAAGATCCGGTTGACATACTCAGATTTATGATGTGGACCAAAGGCATAAGTATAGTGTTACCAGATTTTTTAAAAATCTGGGCAGTCAACCCGTCCCAACCCGCAGCACTTCCACCACGCAAATCTTTTATAATAGATTTTGTTTCAGACTGATCTGTCGGTGTCATAAAAAATGAGTTAGGTTCATTATATGTATTTGGGATATTATTTGCTAGCTCATTTTCGGTAGTTTTTGCAGTGTTTAAGGTGTGCATTGCTAGTCTACTGCCAACTGAGCAGAAAAAGTTATTTACTGTGTTCGCAGACTTGTTGTGGTCACTACTAAGTAAGTCAATTGGGATATTTTTAGCTTTAACGGGCAGAGAAGCACCTTCTCTAATAATCTGCCAAGTTCTTTTAGTATTTTTAGTATTTTTTTGTAGTTCCGTTTTCATGAACAGATCTCTGGCAGCTTTAGTAGCTCGGTCACATATATTTCTGTATTTTTTGTAGTGCATTTGGATATCTGTATTATGTTTGTGTATTCTAGCTTGCTTGTGTAACCGGTCGCGTTTATTAATGCATTTCAGAAGGCCTGGTGTTATCCAGCTTTTCATTATTCTTTTAGAGCGAGGAGGTGTGTGTGTTTCAGTGTATTTGTTTTGTACGGATTGTAGGACATCAATAAACTTTTGTGTAGCAAGGTCCACATTGTTACAAGTAAGTATTTCAGTCCAGTTGTAGTTATCTAACTCATTTGCTATACCTTCAAAGTTAGTTCTCTTAATTTGTCTAGGGTTTTCTCTTTTAGCAGTTTTATCTATTCCTATTGATACTATTACTGCAAAATGATCGGTTAGGGCAGTCTCACATATAGCAGAAAATATTTGTTCCTCACTTCGTACCATTATGTGGTCGAGACAGGCACTAAGTCTTGTAGCTTTAGTGATAGTGGGGATAAGTCCATGTTCGGCTGTTAAGCATAGATATGATTCAGCTCGTCTGTCACAAGTGTCTTCGCATATATCAATGTTTATGTCGCCTGCTAATATTACATTTTTCTTGTTCCTATTTTCTACTAGTGTGTTGTTTAGAGATTCAAGAAAATTTTCAATGTTTGTGAATGAGGGTGGTCGGTATATAGCTAGTACAGATGTTTCGTTTGAGATTTCCACTGTTAGGCAGTTTGCATCTGAGAATTCTGGTTCAGTGACAACAGCAGATAGTTGGTTTTTTACGTAAACTATGACACCGTCACTTTTGTTGTAATGTTTTGTTGTGTGGTAAGAGCAGAATCCCTTTAAGTGCTTGGGCTGATACGTTTGTAAATTTATCCAACACTCGGTAAGTATAATCACATCAAAATCTAGATTTAATCTTTCTAGGAGTACAGTCAGATTATTGTAATTGCGATTTATGCTCCTTATATTTTGACACAATATTTTAAACTTGGAGGTTTTAGGTATTTTAGCTTTACATGCTTCGGGTTGCTCAATGACCATGGTTTGTATTGTCGAGATCTTCTCGATCTCGGTTTCAACTTCATAGTCTAAATTGAATTTTTGTTTAGCATCTCAGAGAGTATTAAATTACATGTGTTGGTTTTTATTTTGTTTTTGTTTGCCTTAGAGGTATCTATATGAATTAAACATGATTTTGTTGGCTCAATTTGAGTGTAGATTGATTTTGTGTTACGTGTGATGTGCCAGAGCTCATGGATTTGAACATCATTAGGACATATTTCTCGTATGTTATTGCAGTAATTGGTTTGTGATTTTATTGTTGTATATATGTATATAAAAGTGTACTCATTTTGTGTGGTTGGTGATGTGTGTATCTGTATGTGTGGGTTGTATGTAATGCGGGTTTTGTGTGATGGAGTTTTGTTGCTAATATTTATACTTAAAACTAATGATAGATGATATAATAATGTGTACAATTTAGTAGTTATCATTGTAGCTAATATAAGCTGCATGAGGCACGACTGGATATTATTTAACTTATTGTAATAAACATTATTGTAAGAAACAACAGGTGAATATACGTAAGAGTTATTTTGAGCTTTGTAATAGGGAATCAAGTAATACATAGTCATGGTGTTGGGGCAGAGAATTGTATGCATGAAGATTTCAGGTGACGCTCCTGTAGTACTATGTATTTTATGGTTGCAGTCCGAGTAGGCATTGTACTCAGCGGTCGTCGCCAATGTCTGGGTCTTCAGTTTCACAAACCGGTTTTGGCTATGTGTACGCTTCTGACAACAACCTCCGCCGAAATCTGATGTTATTCTTTTATATGAATATTTGCATTTTGAAAAAACTTTTCAAGATCAGATTCATTTTTTATAATACGGGCTTGGTCATCCTTTGATTCCGATCGTTTGACGTATACTTGTCCATTCTTTACCCATGCAAATTTCAGGTTGTTGTCTCGTGCAAATTTTTTTGCTCCCGAAAGGAGCTGCTTGCGCCTAGGTGTCAATAATTGATTTACATATATTGGCGTGGCCAAGCTTTTGGTTGGAAGAATATCATTTGTCTTCAGATTTCTTCTTGTTTTTGCACACATTAAGAATCTTTCGCGGACTTCGTCGGTTGCAAATTTAACAATGATTTCTTTGTTGGGCTTCCTGCCATTTTCGCGGTGTATAGTCGTGATTTCGTTTGGTTGAATGATGCATCCAATTGCTTTAGTTACCTGCTGCAAGATTTGTGTGACGTTTTCGTTCGCAGTTATTGGCACACCCTTGATTTCCACCGAAGTAGAAATTAGGTCTTGTCTCAAATCTTCGTTTTATGATTGAATCTTGTAAAGCTGCTGCGTTATGTCACTGCTCAATGCCCATTTCTCCAGTTTCTTGATTTTTTCTTTGTGTTCCTTGAGGTCTTGTTCCATTGTGTGAAATTTATCACTCATATGTTCGAGCGAAGCTTTGTATTCCTCGTGCGCCCTTTGCATCGTTTTCTGGTTTTCTAAGATTTGAGCGATGTCGCTTTGCATTTTGATAAACATATCCGCACTAAGCATTATATTGCTCGAACCCTCTTTTTGTAGATCGGCTGGTAGCGATTCCGTTGAGGTGGTAGGAGTTTTACCTGCTAGTTTCGCAGCTGCAGTTGTGAGTCTTGTTATGGGAGTTTCGATCGCCGGGGACTGGTTTCCCTCAGTATCAGAACAGCAGGGCCCCCTGTATGTTGATTTTGCCTTGGGTCGCATTTTCCTGAAAGCAGATTCGCTGATTCCCCCGCAGCCGAAGTGATACTGTTTGCCACATGTTGAGCAGCCAATGCCGTCACCCTCGTAGATTTCGCCATCGTTTTTACCGCAGTGCATGATGACTGTTGATAAGTAAGGTGAGTAGATGAGGTACTTATGTTTTAGTGAGACCTTGGCGTCCTTGCGGCAGCGGAGGCGATCTCCACAGGTCTGAGATCGGTTTGATGTTTGCGCGACTGAACTGTGTGGTGGAAGTTTGTTTGCTTACTGTACTCCCAGATGCGGTCGATCGCAGAGCTCCGTGAAACCGTCCGCTCGGCGCGCCGTCTCAGCGAGAAGTGATGTTCATGAGAAGATCATGTTTATACTGATTTTTTTTTAACGATCGTACTGATATTTTATTTATGACGGTCGAGCAGTACGCTAGGCGCTAGGCAAATTTTGAAAACAACATTTAGCGGAACGAAAGGAAGAATAGCAAAACCCAACTATTAGCGGTTCCGGAGGGGTCGCGAGATGTATGGTGGTTTTTAGTGGGAAATAACAGAATGCTCCTAATAAAAGTGTAGGGGTCGGTCGGAGTGGACGACCGATCCGCATCATTAAAGTTCTCCTGAATAGGGCGGGTCGTAAACTATGCTCTATTGAAAGCGGCGGCCGTCGGGACGGTGGCTATGTGTTGTGAGGGGTGAATAAGGAGGTAATGTGTATATGTGTAATATTTCTGCTGCCCTGGTACCTCGAGAGAACAGTTGAAGCGTTGGAAACCAAAATGATGCAGCTTTTGATAGTGGTGTGACCACGAGTCTTATGTTTAGGTAATTTACTCGTAGTCACACTAACGGTGTGACTACGACGAAAATTAATTCCTCGTGGTCACACTACTGTGACAAATCGGTGTGACTACGAGTCCGCCCCCTGTTTTTTATGTAATCCGGTATGGGTGGCTGAGTCACAGGGGTCAAAGCACAGGCTCCGACCAGCCAATGTCGCTTGCGAGAAGGTGGGTACAGTGCCAGAGGCTTGCATTTGTATTGCTGGCTATACTGGACTAGAGGAGAACACAGCCGAGGCTGCTATGCGGCCATCTTACACCCAGAACCATGGTACCAACCCATTTGGCTACAATTTGACCATCTACTAAGGGGCAAGGAAGGGGACCTACAGTTTTACGTGGAATCCGAGCCACAGTTTTAGCCTGCAACGGTCGAGTACTGACCGCGCTCAGGGTTGAACAACAGTCGACCGACCGCACCGCGGAGCTACCGAGGCTGACGAGTTTACATACGAGTATGGTGTAAATGCGAAAAATTTACATACACAGGTGCAGGGGCGCGGTGAGGTAAGGGACGCCGATGCGCGAAACATGTTTGTATAGCCCGGCGGCGCGGCCTCCGCTTACATTATTTAGCTATAAATATTTCCACAACTTATTTTGTATTTATATTCTCCCGATTTACAGGCGGATTAAATCCGGAGCGGGGACTAAACAAACTTTATGTCGCCCAGGTGAAAGTTTGGAAACATTTTGCTTCGGCCCTTCAAAGCGCCTGAACAATATCTCGATACATAGAAAGTATATTATGTGAAATTTTCCAAAACTGAATTATTAATTTGAAGTAAACGCGGCATTACCTTACTCTCAGAAATTATATTTGGTGGTTGGACATATTTATTTTTGAAATTTTTATACAGGGTGTTTCAGGATAGGCTTGAGAAACTTCAGGAATAGAAAGTACTCATTATTAGATGAAAAAATCCTTATCACTCAAATCGAAATTTCGTATTTTTTTTTTCATACAAAAATTTTAAATTCTAATAAAAACTCCATGGACAGTATGGGGAGATTTGGCAATAGTGCTGTCTAGGTCTAGGAAGTGCAATGACCTACTGCAATCCACATATTATTTTGTTGTCATTAAAATTTAAGGGTTTGGAATTTACCCTACATGCAGTTCAATTCTACTAGTAAAACATGCAAGTTAGTCATTTTATTTTTATGTAATAAAGGCGGACGTTAACCGTCCACCAAATCTCGATACAACTATTTTCACCAAAAAGTACTATAAAATGACCGAATCTTGAAAAAAGTTTAGAGCTCTTCGTCTTCAAATATGGAACCCTTTCGAACCCTGAAGTTACGAAACCCTATCCTGAAACAACCCTGTATACTGTAATTAAATAAACTCGCCCGTGATAATATTTTTATTTAACAGCAAAATAACACGACAGCGTGCGGTACATCGGCAGATGGAGATAAAAAGAGAAAGTCCTCTATACGGCGTAGGTTGTTATATATAGCCTCGTCGTGGTGGAGAGGTGCTGCCTTCCTCCACGTGCCCGCCAGCCAATCGACGCGCACCATCAACAACACAGCTCAGCACAGCTCGCTCGGCGCACACATCCTACGCCAGCACGGCTCAGCTAGCTGTTACACTCGGCCATTCTGCAACAATTGCCCGGCGATTGGGTCAGCAATAAACAGCATTAATTAACTTTCCAGCAAATCTATCAGGTCTTCAGTTTCCAGCTGTTCGTCTGTGCTGCTTCCACTATCAGAAACCTGTGCGATGCTCGAATACGGTCTCTGTCAGCACGTCTCAGCTAGCCGTTACAATACCTCTAACCTAATGAGAAAAGAGAACTATGGGAAATAGGTACCTACTTAATTATCTCAAATTATTTTAAATTTCGAACATAAAAACACGTATCAGGCTTTAGGTTTCGCCTTTGTGGTTTATGATCTAAGATCAGACATAATGAGGTTATAGCCTCATGGCTATTTTCGGAGGCAAAAAATGTTTACGGCCGCATTTTTCGGAAATAAATACAAATAAATACATAAATACAACAGTTATTTGTCGGTTTCAGTGACTTTTCTCATACATACATACACTTGATAGGAGTTAACAACCAGCAGCTACATTTTATTCGAAGGTGGTGGAACCGGTCTGCATAGATATGTACCTGTTTATAATCATATTCAGACGGACACGGAACGGAAGCGAGAGAAAAGGGTAGGCACGCCGAAAACAAGTACCCACTGCGGAAATTGAATATTTCTAGTTGGCAGGAGAAAATCCCACGTGTATTTTAACTAAAGCATTTTAGTTTCACAAAATTAGTAAAAAGATACTACTACACATGAAAGTAATAAATACTGATTTCTCCAATGAACCTTTGGTTGGATGGTAAATGAAAACAAGCTAAGGTAATTTCAGTTATTTCATTGTTTTTATTCCCGACATGTGGTGCCGAGCCACCCATAAGGTGTCTAACGGTGTCCATGAATATTCGGTCGTATGCGGGGGTTGCGAATTTCATGCCAGCGTGTAGGGATGTAATCTCTACCCAATGCGCGTTGTGCGGGGGTGGCAAACAGCTCCTCCGAACTCTATGTACCCATGGAATAAGTTATAGATATACCTAAGTAGATAATAGGTTATGCTAAGATGTGGCTCTCACACAAACCGAATTGTTCCGCGCGCCGAAATAAATTTAATGTACCGTAGCGGGATTACTTGCGTTCTTCTTTTTAAATACGAATTACTGTTTCTGCTTATTCAATAAAGATTAAAGTACATAATAGTTTAGATATTATTTGTCTTATACAACTACCTATTACATAACATGAAACAACTGTTTCCCTATGGGGTCGACGGAGACTGAAACAAGTCACAACCACAAGTCACACCTCTGACGATTGTCTGACCCCTCCCCCTAACTCAATGGTTTGGTTTTAGGTTGAAATACTGTTTCCCTATGGGGTCGACAGAGACTCGAACAAAGTTACACCTCTGACGCTTGTCTGACCCCTCCCCCAAACTCAATGGTTTGGTTTTATGATGAAATACTGTTCCCTATGGGGTCGACAGATACTCGAACAAAGTCACACCTCTGGCGCTTGTCTGACGCCTCCCCAAACTCCCCAAACTCAATGGTTTGGTTTTAGATTGAAATACTGTTTCCCTATGGGGTCGACAGAGACGAACAAAGTCACACCTCTGACGCTTGTCGGACCCCTCCCCAAACTCAGTGGTTTGGTTTAGGTTGAAATACTGTTTCATGTTGTTCATCATTCATACATATGGCAGTAAGACTGCACTCGAACTTGTCACACTCACAATTTGTCCTATGCGGTTCGATTTGCACCCACACGGGCCACGAAGAAGAGCAAGCACCCGGTAAAAAACTTAGCAAGGGTTTTTTTTTCATACATATTATTACAGGTATTTTAGTGACTATCGACGTAATAACATCGAAGACACACCTTGAGAGCAAGAGAGAGAATGAAGAAGGAGCCATGAAAATAGTTTGTGGTTTCCGTCCCGTTCAGCGTAAGCCGCATGACCAAAGGGAAGCACTGCAATGGCACCTAGTTCACCAAAGTATGATGGGCTGACTTCATGGGCTAAATTCTTAAATTCTTATGAAAGTGAATTTTATAAGGAAACTGAATATTTTCAAAGTTTCACCTCGCCCGTTCTTTTGAAGAATCAATATTGTTTCAGCTCTTCAAAGGTTAAAATAAAAAAGTTAAAATTAGTAAAGTAAAATAAAACTTACTACAGAGAAACATAAAAAATATAGCTAAAAGTTTGACGAATAAACAGATATCGCTTAGAAGAAGTTTTGAGTAATATTCGTGTAACTAAGTACTCGTATAATCGCACAAAGGTGTTATTCTGAAGAAACAGTAAAATTTGTGAAATACAGCAGATTTTACAGTCTATTACTAAGCCTATTACTATTCCTTCAAGAGAGGCGTGAATATGCACCTGTCAGGCCGGCACGGCATTCGCAACCCCCGCATGCAACCGAATGTCCATGGGCGTCGTTAAACGTCATATGGGTAGATCGGCGCCACATTTCGCGCTTACCATAAAAAATGTGTCTAACAACACGCCCATGGACATCCGGTCATATGCGGGGGTTGCCATGCCGGCCTGATAGGTGCCTATTTACGCCCCTCTTGAATATCCCAAGACTGTACTTGGGAGGGGGGGGGGGGATGTTTGGGCAGGGAAAGCGTTCCATAGTGTACCGGTCCTGTAGAGGTATAAGATCTGCAGAACCGATTGGTACACGTCCGCGTTAAGTCCAGTGTGAAGGGATTCAATCCCTCTTCAGTCCCTGTCCAGTCATTTCACCCATTCTATTACAATAACAATAGCAGGATTATTCTGCAATTATCGCTCAAGATGGCGCCAGCCAGAGCCTCATATGTCTTCATCGCAACGGATTAACTGCGGGCCAGTAGATAAATGAGGAGTAGCCACGTCTCGACGACCGATATTGATGGATATGCGATGACCCAATCCTTATACATATAATTCTTCTATGCGTGTGTTTGTCACCTAACTCCTCCTAAACGGCTCGACCGATTTGGATGAAATTTTATGTGTATATTTGAATGGTCTGGCTGGATGGTTTGAAAATACAATTGAACCCTGTAGATGGCGTCGTGATAAGTCCACGCGGACGAAGTCGCGGGCACAGCTAGTGGAATATATATTCAGAAATGGCCTTAGGTCCTTATATTGCAAATTTGCCTTGATGCCAACCAACATGTCGTCCAGAGGTTGAAAGTTACCCAGCGAGCAATATAGTTTCCGGCAGACCATCTGGTTGTAGAACTGCGTCCCTGTCTCACTGAGACGTGCGAGTTTGTGAGACAGGGACGACGCTCTACAACCGGATGGTCTCTTTCTAAAGCTCGACACGCATTATTTGCCGCCGGGAAGTTCTCCCACATCCCAAAGGTTAGTTAGAATAGAATGCCTCACGGCATTAAGTTCGTCTATTGTGCAGAATTTGTATAAATTGGTTCAATAAAGAATACATAAATACAGATTCAACTGTTTTTGTAAAAATTTCTTCCACTATTTTCAATGTCTTATACAAACTTTTTATTTCTTTCAGTGTTTTCACTGGCGATTGTAGAGAGACTAACGGCATCAGAAATTTTGCAGTTACATGAACAAACAATCTCCAAATATTTTTTCGAGATTCCGATAATCACTGAAAGGCTCTGAAATAAGCATACTACAACGTCATCGTTTTGTGCTAATTGGAATCGGATGGAAATTACTGTCTGTTTATTGGCTATGCGCCAAAGAAAACTTGTTCATTTCACTTTGTTTCTTTCTTATACTTTTGGTTTATGGCTTTTCGGAAAGCTCTCATTGTATTCATTATATCACATATTAGTTGTATCTATATGCCATTAGTTGTGTAATCACTAATCAGGGAAAGGAAGGCAAATATTTCTGTACTATTAATTCGATACACTTACGTTGCAACGTTAGTTTGAAATTATTATTCTACTCTCTCTCTCTCTCCCAAGTCTTCCTCTTTCTCTTTCTTTCCACTTTCCCTCTCTTTCTCTATCTGCCACTTTCATCTTTCACTCCGCCTCATACTCCTATTTACTCTCTCACTTTCTTTACTAAATTAGGATTTCGAGAACCTTTTTTGCTTAAAATATGCCTTCGTCATTCTGGAAATCCCCAAACACTCTTTACAAAATGTGACTATTGTACAAGACTTGGCTGCTTACATACAAACGGCCGTCGAGAAAGTCCCAACAAGATGACAAATCCGCCGAGGGTGTTATTAGCTCAAGGAGTGGCCAATCCTAACTTTACAATAAAACTTATCTTATTAGCACTTGGAGCAAAATTCTCGGAACGTATCTTGCTTGTTGTGCGTGTCCGGATCTGACGAGACCTTCGTGGGTCGTTGTTTCGAAACACTCTAGAGAAGAACAATCGGGTACTGCCTTTTGTAAGTAGCCGTACGTTAGAACGACACAAATAAAGTACGTTTTTTTATGGAAACTGACACGGTTGGCTACATCACCTACAACATCCGCGATGTCAGCCCATAACACCGGGTGAACTTGGTGCCACGTCAGTGCTTCCCTTCGGTCGTGCCGGCCACACTGAACTGGACGGAACGCAAACTATTTACATAGCCGTTTCGACCGACCATTCATTCAGTGTGGTGGTACCAACACGGGCGGGTTAAACCCTACCAACTAATAACAGAAGATGGCAGTCGCCCTGAGTCGCCTTTTGCGACATCCAGTGGGGCTATTCTTTTAAAGTACCGGGCCCACACGTATTCCTTATTGAAATATAATTTTCAATGTAAAAGATGACGGTAACGAGGAATTGTTTTGGAGATACTTTCATTCTGGAGGGCACGAACATTCTATATGTGCAAATGGATAGATTGTACAGAATCAGATTTGAATATAGGCCGGAGGCGTGATTTATTTTCTTCTCGTTGCCCGGATATTCTCTGATTTTCTTGACGCCGCCGCATTATTGCAAAAATGACTCAACGACGCTACGTTAGTAAAGCAGAGGCAATTCGAACGCTCGAAGTGCAAGCGATCTAATTGAATCGATTCGTGCGTCACGTTTGAATAGGTTACACGCTCATCGTCCTCCATCAGTCATACATGACTAACATGACTCTTCATAAATGATGGTGATTGATGGTCAAATTAAAAAAAATGTGATAATATGTTATTTGTATATGTTAGTACTAACCATGTAGTCGCTTTATATTGCTATACTAGATAAATGCAAAGCCGAAAATGAAGAGAGAAAATACCTACGTCTTCCCGACCAGGATTCGAACCTGGAACTCCGGCTTGAGCCGCTAGCGCGTTACCAATTCCGCCATCGGAGTTTCAGGTTCAAATCCTGGTCATGACGTAGTTGTTCTCTTCAATTTCGGCTTTGCATCCATCTAGTAAAGAAATCTGATAATTTTCATCAGTCAATCAGTCTTGGTGTTAAACGGTAATTTTTCCGTCAGTAAACTTAATGAATGAAGTAAAATTAACCGCAAACTGAGCTTGTAACATATGCTTAGTAGGAGTGTCGACATCTATCGTCTGCCAGGTCTTTGATGAAGAGTGAGGGCGCTCTGTTTATAGCACGCTTACACGGAAATACTTCATTTTTCGCAGCAGACACGTCACGAACGTCTTGCACCCCTCAACCCCCTCGCCCTACCGCATCCACTCCCCGCAGCCCTCAGCTACATCTGGGTTAATTACGTGCCATTTGGAAATATATCTGTGCCTTTATCCATTATTTCGGGGCTCTCGGAAGAAGCACATTTGCGCCGGGCGCTTCTGCGTTTATTCTCGTGGCAGTGGCTTATTTTTAGGGGCTTATTCGTGTCTCGTTTTGAATAAGACGCTGGCTTGTTTTTTTATGTCGTGGAGTTAGGGAGACTCTTGTTTGGATAAAAGTTGTACCTTGGTTTCTGCCTCTTATGAATGAAGTAAAATTGTGAATGATCTAACAAAATGGTTTGCTTAATTTCTTAATAACGAAAATAATACCATACTTCATTTCAAAAGACCACGCTATGAATCTGTAGTCACATCCATCTATGCTTAATTATAAATATCTCAAACATATCAACCCATTTGTAATAAGTATTTTTATTTAGCTTTCTGAGGGTTTCTGCGTCCTCATTGCAGAATTGAATTCATATTAGTCAAACCTTCACAAAACAATATTTTATCAGGTTTTCTCATTGTGTTCTCTTTAAAAGAGTAATAAATATAAAATTATGTAGATCCTTGTCACAGTCACAAGGCTCGAGCCATTTATTTTCACTTTTAAAGCAAATTACAAAATATGTGTAGGTACAAAGATAGAAGGTTTCTCTCTCATATTCTCTTTCTTTTCTGCTTCCCTCAGCTTTAATATCTTCAAAAACCCTACGGCTAATTCGTGTAATGGAACAAGGGATTGTTTCATTTCCGCAAAAAAAACTTTGACCTTGTTCGAGAAGCATTCATTTCTGTATCACAGTTTCCCGCCGCGTCTAAATTATTCAACCCACAAAAATATCCACAAAGTTGGGACTCTTCCCGCGAGATGGCGGGCGGTCGCGGGATGTTTTCTAAAGTTGCGCGCCGCATGAAAATCTTATGAGGCGGTTTAAATATTTGACTGCCCCGGCGAGGCTGCGTTAGATGGCATCTCCGCTGGATGCTCACCGGAACTTCGATATCTTGCCAATCTCTAAGGAAGGCGGCACACGCAGCAAGGAACAACATAGAATGTTTCAAGCTTTTTAATTGGCTAAGCAATTTTTTGTTAAGGCCCTGTCAACCCGTATTCACACGTACTCCTCTTTAAAGGCGTCGCTTTCGCTGGTTGGATTAGGATGCATAACAATCAATCAATAAAAAATTTGGTTTTCATTTTTTTATTCCCAAACTACGTGAAACAAAAAAGTCAAAAGCCACGGATTTAGATATATATTCAACAAATAACATGTATTTTTTCCAAAGGCATGAATCGAGTAAGCTCGACAGCGCGGTGCTCGCTTCTCCCCCCAACTCATAAAATTACTTGTTTTTTAATGTAATTCAGTACGGTGTTACCAACCCAGTCGGCCACAATTTGACCCTACCACCTGGCAAGGGGCAAGGGAGCTGTGGTGCTTAACGCAAGATGGGTCAGAAGTTTGCCATAAAACTTGAAGTCACAAAACTCCATGCTACGAGCGAAGCCCTTACATCTCGTCTCAATGATTGTGTGAGTTTTTTTTTTGACGTGATACCTTCTTATAAATTGATGAACACCGGCTGCACGCACGAAAAAGTGTCACGTTCCATCTGAGCCTGTGTGTGCAAGCGAGAGCGCGTAACAAGCGATAGAGAGGCACATTCGGCCCAAGCGGCAGTGTTGCCAAACGTACGATAATTGCCGTATCGTACGGTAATCGAGGCTAGAAATCGACAAATGTACGGCGTACGGCAGCGATAGGGGTGCCGTACGAAAAAATACGGTAATTCTTATAGCTGTGTTTCTTTATGACGTTATCACGTAAAACTATCGTCCGTAAACCGACTTTACAGACAACCAATTTTTTTTTTTCAAGAAACATTAGACGCGCCGTGTGACGCCGCCGGCCCACTCGGAAGCTGGAGCATTAAGAGACGGAAGTTCTTCGTAAATGGCTGGTAATATATTTTTACGACCCCTTCGATTTCGCTTCAGAGAAGTCTACAATATTGCGATATTGGGTCAGCGGGAGGATAGAATTAAAGTACCGGCGGCGTGTAGGTATACGTCCAATTATGTACGCACCAGATGATCCCCCGTATTACTTTTTAGGTTTCCGTACAGTAGCGTGCGAAAGCCTATTAGTAAGCCTACACCGTCTGTACGTCTGTCTGTTTGTCTGCCTGTCTGTCCTACAACAGTATCCTTGGAACTAGTGTTGTAACGAATGTCAATTTTTCCACATTCACGAATACGAATGCGAATACGAATATTCCAAAGTGATATTCGCGAATACGAATACGAATATTGAAGAATTTTATATGAAATTTTTTATCCAAATGAAAAAACACTTAAATTTTCTATTATAAATGTAGATCTACCTACATTGAGTTCTAAAATTATATGAATGCGGACTTGTTTTAATGATTTTCACTGTTTATGATCACTTGACACTGCATTTTGAAAAATAATGAAACGAAATTAGTGCGTTACAAAAGTTTTATAATTTTATTTAATAATCAAACTTTAGGAGTGGCAAGTTATACTTAAGGAATAACAGCTTAGCAGCTTTTTCGGGATTTAACGTACGTTGCACCCATGGTTGCACCCCACCGCACACACTACGCGCCCATTGCGCACTCGCACTTACCAATATTGTTGCGCCTCACTCTTTCATTATTAAAACACGCGAAGTAAAATATTCGATAAATATTCGGTATCTTACAACCGAATACGAATACGGATACGAATATTAAAAATGAACCGAATATTCGCAATTTCGAATGCGAATACGGATATTCGTTACAACCCTACTTGGAACCGTAATAGCTAGCCGGTTGAAGATTTTCACAGAATGTGAAAATTTCAATTTAATTATGGCGGTGCTATATATCAAGTAATAAAAAATACAAAATAAATTAAAGGGGGGTACATACAAAAAACGTGTTTTCAAAGAATAAAAAAATGTTTTTGTAGTGCGGAGCCCTCGAGTGCGCATCTCCGACTCGCACTTGGCCGGTCTTTATCATGTTTTTTGCATTTTCATCACGTTGGTTGGTGTTGGACCCGTTTGCTGTGAATTTTGAATACTCCTCAGGGAGAATTTTATGGAGATTGTGGTTATGTTTTTATATATATTTTGTTTTTGTAAATTAATAAGGCAACACACATATTAAGTGTCAAAGACCACATTATGGCAACTCTTGAAATTTCATGAAAAATCTGTATGTCGCATGGAAATTTGTCTACAGCTAAGATTAAAGCAGATACTATCTATAAATTCAGAGAATTCGTAAGCTATTAGATTATTGAGCAATTTTTTTTACTTAAACATTAAAGCCAGGATTTCAAGGAACGTATAAGTTAATAACTTATTTATTTAAAAAAAATGTTTTTTTCTAATATTCCTCCACTTGCTTCACTATTTTATGAACGATAGGAACTGTAACAACATTCGAAACGAGTTCAATTTCATCAGAATATCTAAACAAACTCTATTTAATCCAAAAGAAAAGTGTCTACGTTCAAACTGCGGTAAAGGAATGCACAAAGCTGGCGTCACAAAAATCGTTTCCCGCTCTCAAAGGCGGTGAAAACCAGATCATTATGTAGACATATGCGCGGGGCGCAATCTTCCGACACACCACGTACGTGCAGTGCAGCGAACTGATATGTACCGAACCGCGATGTGTGGAGCTAACACTATACGGTAAGGAAAAACGCACGTTGATTTAAACGGATAGTTTCGTAAAGCATGCACTGTATTCGACGCGAATCGTGCCCGCTACCTTATTTCAACTAGAAAACGACATAACACCGTGTGGCGGAATGAAGTACCGTCTGGGGCCGATACTTAACCCCACTGCATCTTTCCTGGTGCATGTCGTGAAAGATGACTAAGGGATAAGGACAAGGTGTCGTGCTAAAGGGCGATAGGCTAGCTACCTCTCACCATAGCACGGTCCTTCCACCGAGTCATGCAGCATTTTGGTCTTCGTGCCTTGCTTGCTTCTTGATAGTTATCTTGTCTTAATACATTGCTAAACATGGTAGTCGGTGTTGTGCTGTATATTACAGGAGTACTTGCAACACAACGCCGATTACTCAGCTTACTCCGATTGTCGGGATACAGCGTGTGGTATGAATATATTGTATTTGTTCGTTCGTGTTCCGTCGTTTTACGACGGAACACGAACGAACGCGGTTAATGTCATAATGTGTACCAACAAGAAACAATGCATTGATAATATTGTAACGAACACTGCTTGTGTACGTTCGTTGTAATTCTTCGATTGGCAGTTACACGGCCATAAGTTATTCTGATGTTGTATTAAAGTAGTTTCAATGAAAAATATAGAGAGAAAAAAGAGGATCTCACTTCTTTATTTGTAGTTTTGGTCTCCTTTTCTAGTAACGAATAGAGATGGCCTTGGATAGGTCGGACGTAACCCAACATAACCTAACCGATTTTCAAGGCCTAACTAAGGCTTGCCCAGCCGAACTTATGTTATAGATTAGCCTATTCTAACCATTAACGTAACTTAACCCAACCCAACTTAACCAAAGCAATGTTATTGAAATCCATGTAGACTTGCTGTTACCGCCGCTGTGCCAGAGGCATACTTAGTCTCTCTGCGGAGAACCCGCAGAATAGCTCGGTGACGCGAGCAGCGCTGCGCGCTGAGATGTGCTGTAAGTTCGCGGTAAGATTGGCAGTCTCGTATTTGAGATGCGATGGTATGTCATCTGAATTATGGCGGACTAGTTGTTCGCGGTGCTCCTATAAGCACACTTAGATGTTCCAGAAACATTACAATGTGAATTAATTGAGCAGTTCTAGACTTATAAATCAGTCAGTTAGTCAGCGTATAAGCGTCGACTGCTGGACTGGATAGTTGTCCGGGACACCCCTTAATGTGTTACTTTGTTTCTTTTTTTATTAATTGTTAGTATATCTGCCATAATAACACATATTCTGTGAAAATATCAATCGGCTACCTATTACGGTTCAAAAGATACAGTCGCGGACGGATAGACAGACAGACAGGCGGCATATGCTTAGTAATAGGTTTCCGTGTGTAGAACACTAAAAAGTAAATACTCCTTACAGGTTTATATGGCGCCATGCTTGGTATCGACACGCATCAAATCTAAAGCCCACCATTCACACGCGCGCCCGTACGACAGATTTGTACATACATACATACATATCACACACGCTGAATCCCGACAATCGGGGTAAGCAGAGTAATCGGTGTTTCGAACAAGATTCAATCGATCAAGCAGCAAGTAAGGCACGAAGACCCACCTGCTGCATGACTCGGTGGAAGTACCGTGCCAAGGTGAGAGGTGACGAGCCTGCCGGCCTTTAGCACGGCATCTTGTCCTTATCCCTTAGTCGCCTTTTACGACATGCATGGGGAGAGATGCAGTGGGACTATTATTTTTAAGTACCGACCCCAGACGATACTACTAGATACAGCTGACGATAAAACCGCGGGCAAACGGTGTGGCGCGGCGCGGCGCTCGTCGTCTTTAGACGGGAGCTCCGCCCCGCCGCGCCGCCGGCCGCCCGCCGTGCAGAGCCCGCGCCGAGCCGGAGCTCGTGTAGTGTGAGGGCAATATTGACGTGATGACGTCACGTCTTATAAATTGATGAACACCGGCTGCACGCACGAAAAAATTTCACGTTCCATCTGAGCCTGTGTGTGCAAGCGAGAGCGCGTAACAAGCGATAGAGAGGCACAATCGGTATAGTCAAAGTTACCATGGAAACGTCTTAAGGCCGTGACAAACGCCAACGACCTTGAGCATTCGGGAATTCTACATAATGTACCATGCGACTGCTAATTTCGCTTCGCACGTTCAAGTCACATTTAGCGTAGTTTGTCGCTATCAGCCTAAAGAGTTGATGGTTCGGGGTTCGAATCCCACTTTCGTATGTTTTTTTTTTTGCTTTTTTATTATTTTAATTATTAAAATGATTGTGGCTTATGTAACTGATGCGTGATTCTAATTTTTTATTTTTTATTATTTTACCTAAATAACATTTTATTGTAATTTCTTCCAAATTATTTCAGTTCATGTACTTACCACTTTTTATAAACCTCTAAATAGACTATCGATGAAAACTAAAATAAAAATAGGTAGGTAGGTAATAGGTAGATAGGCATTTAGGTATGTATGGCAAATATCATAGCAACATAGGTACCGGCATTCGGGAATTCTACATAATGTACCATGCGACTGCTAATTTCGCTTCGCACGTTCAAGTCACATTTAGCGTAGTTTGTCGCTATCAGCCTAAAGAGTTGATGGTTCGGGGTTCGAATCCCACTTTCGTATGTTTTTTTTTTTTGCTTTTTTATTATTTTATGTTCTTTATTTCACATTTTCAAAATTTTCTATTAATTTTACATATATTATACAAGTATTAAAAATACAAAGTAATAAAAATACACAAAATTAATAAAAAAATTAAAAACGGTAATACCGCCGGCGGCGGGAGACAAGCCTCCAAGCACGCCGGCGGGTGCAGGCCGTGGCTACGGAGTTCTCCGAGACGACGCGAGGCAAGCTACGAGCGATAGGTGGTGGTACTAGACACGTAGGCCACCACCACCCCCATCTCGGAGAGCTCCGTATTCACCGGACTGCACGGCGACGTCGTCGCGCAGCTCTTTGAAGTCTTAATCTTCGCGCGCGCGTCGCCTATTTTAATTATTAAAATGATTGTGGCTTATGTAACTGATGCGTGATTCTAATTTTTTATTTTTTATTATTTTACCTAAATAACATTTTATTGTAATTTCTTCCAAATTATTTTAGTTCATGTACTTACCACTTTTTATAAACCTCTAAATAGACTATCGATGAAAACTAAAATAAAAATAGGTAGGTAGGTAATAGGTAGATAGGCATTTAGGTATGTATGGCAAATATCATAGCAACATAGGTACCGGCATTCGGGAATTCTACATAATGTACCATGCGACTGCTAATTTCGCTTCGCACGTTCAAGTCACATTTAGCGTAGTTTGTCGCTATCAGCCTAAAGAGTTGATGGTTCGGGGTTCGAATCCCACTTTCGTATGTTTTTTTTTTGCTTTTTTATTATTTTAATTATTAAAATGATTGTGGCTTATGTAACTGATGCGTGATTCTAATTTTTTATTTTTTATTATTTTACCTAAATAACATTTTATTGTAATTTCTTCCAAATTATTTTAGTTCATGTACTTACCACTTTTTATAAACCTCTAAATAGACTATCGATGAAAACTAAAATAAAAATAGGTAGGTAGGTAATAGGTAGATAGGCATTTAGGTATGTATGGCAAATATCATAGCAACATAGGTACCGGCCGGCGCGCGCGGCGCGCGCGGCGGCAGCATGGCACGGTGCGGTGGGGTGCGGTGCGGTGCGGTAACTCAGTAGCAGCGTGCGGTGCGGAGGCGGCACGGCGGCGGCGGCGGCGGAGGCGGCGGCGGCGGCGGCGGCGCGGTGGAGGCGCGGGAGGCGCAGACAGCGTTATACCACAGTACCTATTAGTTATTCTGTGGTTATACCAACGAAAGCCATGCGTATAACGCCCCGTCAAGTTACGTACCGGAGCGTATACTGATAGATACCACAGAAGAGAGATATTACTGATACGGTCGTACTGTATACTGGTACGGAAAATGACACGGTGGCAACATCACCTACAATACAACATCCGAGATGTCAGCTCGTAACAACTGGTGAAGTAGGTGCTATGTCAGTGCTTTTCTTCGGTCGTACCGGCTTCACTGAACTGGACGGAAAAAAAGAAGGGAGTCATATCCCGAAATAGTTTGTATTTTCCGTCCAGTTTAGTGTAGCCGGCACGACCAAAGGGAAGCACTGACATGGCACCTAAGTTCACCCGGTGTTATGGGCTGACATCACGGATGTTATAGGTGACATAGCAAACTGTGTCAGTTTACATAAAAAAATCCCTCAGTCGCCTTTTACGACATGCACGGGGAGAGATGCAGTGGGGCTATTATTTTAAATTACCATCCCACACGGTATACCTAACCTACCTATCTTTTTTCCATTCGATCCAAACACAGAAGACAGAAATGACGACCGACACGCGGGCGCAGCAGGGCAGGAGCGAGCAAGCGAGCCCGGAACTAAAATTGTATCTAGTATTGAAGTGCCTGCTAAATTGACGAAGGCAAAAATTTTACCCTTCCGACTGAAGAATTACGTCAATAATTTCATGTAGGCGTTTTTTGTTTTTTATTTTTATCTCCTTTCGTGGATAAAATAATAAAACAAATTGAATAGAGTTTTCTCAGAGCTTTGTGACCTTTGAATCGGTGGTATTGTAAAATTGTAATAATACACACATACTCAGATTTTCAAAAATTCATGCTTTTTTTATATATTTTTAATTTTATGTTTATTACTTACTTTTACTCATTATTAAAAAAACCAGCAATGCACTTTGTTGGTAAGGAACCAAAATATAGGTTGGTATTTTTTTAATTTTCTGAATGTGTGTCAATTGGTCAGTTTTGGACCTTCTTTGTCGCACTTTTTACATGTTTTGCGTATTTGGCGTTTGTCACCGCCTTAACAAGTAAAACTGTCAAGATCAGACAACAGAAGTTTATTGATGGCCAGTTACAAGATGATTAATCTTTCTACTGGAAATAGAATTACTGATGTTTGCTCTATGTACTACGAATATTCCACGTCATCACGTAAAACTATCGTCCGTAAACCGACTTTACAGACAACCAATTATTTTTTCCGTCTACAGCGATGACGGATTTGTACGGTGCGGCGCTCGGCGCGTGGCTCGTGCAGTGAATGTGGGGCTTCACCCGACACATCGCGTATGTGCAACGCCACTGCAAAAACTTCTGCACAACTACATCTGCTGGGACAAAAGACAAGTCGGGCGTCTCGTGTGCTGCGCTTATAACAACAACGCGCAGTTTGTAACTGTTTAGTTAGACGGTGGATTTAGATGGTGGAAAGCTGAGGTATTGAGTATTTGGTATTTTTTAAGGTTCCGTATCCGTCGTGCGGGACTCTATTACTTAGCCTAAGCCATCTGTCTGTCTGTCCGAGGGCTGTATCTCTTGAACCGTAATAGGTAGCCCGTTGAGATTTTCACAGCATATATGTGTTATTATGGCCGATATAACAACAAATAAATAAAAATAAGAAAAATTAAATAATTCACGGGGGTCACCTTACAAGAAACTAAAAATTGTATGCGCGCCATCTACCGAAAAGAGTATGACACTAATACATAGATGACGCGAGTGGCGCTGACCATGACATGGCGATACGGAACCCTCGGTGCGCGAGTTCGACTCGCACTTAGCCGGTTTTTTTATGGAATGACATGATTGGCTGCCGTGTCAGTGCTTCCCTTTGGTTTTATCGGCTACACTGCAATTGACGGAAAACACAAACAATTTACATAACCCATTCGACCGACTTTCGTTCAGTGTGCATACTTCATTCAATCGGGACTGGATCAGATCTGCTTTTGATTCTCCAAAATAACTTGCAACCTCGCGAATCTGGTAAGGTCACTGAAAAAACGGTTAGTCAGTTAGTAACTATATTTAGTGTAATATGTTACAAAACAGTTTAGTTGCTGTGGTGACTACAAAACTAGCAGTTAAGACAACTGAACCGAGTTTAGTAAATCAGTTTGGTTGCTTCCTACTTAACTGTTTGTTAAAGAGCAACAATTAATTTTGTAAATAGTAGCCATACTTCGGTAGTTGGTTACAAAAGAGGGTTTTACAAAATTATGGTTAGTTGCCGCAACTAAACCGGTTTAGTTAACTTTATTTAGTAGGTACCAAATTTGAGTAAAAAACGACGTTACTAAACACTTTAGTAATAAACATTTTCTCAGTGTACTACAAAATCATCTTCATTTTATACCCGACCGTATACGAATACCTATATCATGCGTAGCTGGCATTGACTACGCCTTTGAATCTACGCATTAATACGTAGCATACCCCACTCAAAGGAAACGCCAGAAAGCTGGAAATATCCACTCAAAACTACATCCCGCGCTCGGCTTTCCGCCGTCGCGTCGTCTCCGATCCACAAAGCTACGCCGCGCGCCGTTCTCGGAGAAATAAGAACATTATTTCGTCTTTCTGTTATATTCAGCCGTGGACGCCAGCCTTGCCTTGCCTTTGCCCCATACACTCTCCAAGTGTATGTAGGTTCAATAGATTGATATATTCTTTATTGTACATATTTCCCCACAAGTGTAGTCTCGCGTCCTTCAAGAGAGGCGTGAATGGGCACCTGTCAGGCCGGCATGGCATTCGCAACCCCCGCATGCAACCGAATGTCCATTTCGAATTTTTTCCTTTAATTGTGCCGTGAGACCTTACTTCTTAGCAAATTTCATGATTCTAGGTTTACGGGAAGTACTCTATAGGTTTTGTTTTTATTTGCCTATAGCAAAATATGTGACATAAATGGCCGTATCTTGTTTGTGCGTTGACTTAGAAGCTTACAATTTCTGCACCTCCGAGGAAACGTAGATCTTAGTATTTGATTAATTTCAACTTGATACATCTACCCGTTCGTGAGAAAAAGGGTCTTGACAGAACAACAGCCAGCCAACCAGCCAGACGGACAACAAAGTGATCCAATTACGGTTCAGTTTTTTCCTCCTTTGAGATACGGAACCCTAAAAACATTGTTCCGTGTACATAACATACATACAACGGACGGCGGGTGGTCTGTGGTGTCTAACGATTCCCCTGGCCATTATTTGATGCACGGGGATTGCGAATGCTATGCCGCCCTTACAGGAGCCTTTTCACGCCTCTAATTGAATCAAAATTATACACAATTCCTCCTACTGGAGATTTGACTGGCCAGTGGTCGGCGCGGTCTTGGCTCTGATCTTAATCTCAAGATCGGAGAAACATTTGAGTTGGTTACCAACACCTGCTGCTTCACCATAGGTACTACCTCCCTTTGCCCCTTGGAAGTGGTAAGCTCTAATTGTAGCCGACTGGATTGATACCGCCGTACTGGATGTAAGATGTGCGCATAACAGCCTCGGCCGTCTTCTAGTCGAGTACAGCCAGCAATCCAAAGGGTCAGTCTCCGGTATGACACCTGCTATGAGGCGACATTGCCTGGTCGGAGTATGGCGTACTCGGAACCCTCTGACTCAGCCACCCATAACGGAAAAACAGAATAATAATCCTAATAAATAAAGCGTCAGTCGACTGTTGTTAAGCAACGCTGAACGCGGTCAGTTCTTGGATGGGTGACCGCTCGGCCGTTGGAGGCTGACCGTGGTTCGAATTCCACGTTAAACTATAGGTCCCTTCCCTTCTTACCTTACTAGGTGGTAGGGTTTATCCCGGCCGGGTTGGTACCACCGCACTGAGCGAAACGTCGGTCGAAACGGCCATGTAAATAGTTTGTGTTTTCCGTCCAGTTCAGTGTAGCCGGCGCGAAATGAAGGGAAGCACTGACGTGGCACCTAGTTCACCCGGTGTTATGGGCTGACATCACGGGTGTTGTTGGTGATGTAGTCAACCGTGTCAGTTTCCATAAAAAAAAGCGTAGATTCTACGGCCGTGGTCGTCCAACGAACGAATTTTCAGTGAACGAAGGCCTTGCGCTATAAACGCTAGCCGTATAAAAGATTAGGACTAGCGCAAGTGTAATGTATCAACAAATTAACTGAAACTGAAACGCATAGCTGCCTACATCACACACAGTGTGTACTCTTCAAGGAAATATATACCCAGAAAGTTTATTTTTAGGTTTCCGTACACCGCACCGTACGGAAGCTTACTGTAGTAAAAAACCGGCCAAGCGCATCGAACTCGAGCACCGAGGTACCACAAGAAAACCCGTTAAAAACACCTTTCTTGTATGGGGGCCCCCCTTAATTTTTATTACTTTTTCTATTGTTATACCCGCCAAAATAACACATATTCTGTGAACATTTCAACTGGTTATCTATTACGGTTCCAAAGATACAGCCATTGGACGGACGGACGGACGGACTGACAGACATACAGACGTTGTAGGCTTAGTAATAGGCTTTGGTACGGTGTACGGAAACCTAAAAAAGTTGATGCCCATTCTAGATAATAATTTCCACGGTATACCTACTCACATCGTTTTACCCCGAAGCAGGTTGGTTTGAAGGCAGATGGGTTGTTTGTTATTCAAAACAATTCCGCGCGGCAAACGGAATCTGTTATCGCGTTGTAATTTGAAATAGCTACTACCCGGTGACACATTCGACATTAAAGTAGGTTGATACGAATAGGGCACCGGAAAATCTGATCGAAATAAACTCTAGATTTTCAGCGGTCGCGCCAAATTTTTACGGTTCCGTATCTGGTACGGGACTCTATTACTAAGCCTACGCCGTATGTCTGTCTGTCTGTCTGTCTGTCCGAGGGCTGTATCTCTTGAACCGTAATAGGTAGCCAGTTGTTTTCACAGAATATGTGCTATTATGGCCGATGTAACAACAAATAATAAAAATAAGAAAAAGTAAAAAATTTCACTGGGGTTCTAATAGAAAAAACTAAAAAGTTTATGCGCGCCATCTACCGAAAAGACTATGAAGCATTTTAACTAATCATGAATTTTAACTAAATGAAGCTTTCATAAACACGCCATACATGGCGTGAGTGGCGCTGACCATGACATGGCGATACGGAACCTTCGGTGCGCGAGTTCGACTCGCACTTGGTTTTTAAATAATGTTAGTCGCAGGACCGGAAATCTAAAACAATTATTTTTTCTTTTTGCCAATCAAAGCGAACATGAAATATGTTTTTGTATGAGTGTATCTTTTTTTTTTAAGAAGGAGGATTATTTTTATGTAAACTGACAAGGTTGTCTAGCTAGATCACCTACTATATACGTGATGTCAGCCCATAACATTACACCTTTGAGAACTAGGTGCCATGTCAGTGCTTAAATTCAGTCGTAATGGACTGTTCTTTTGTTGGTTCATGGATAATGAATAATGACAAACTTTTCCCAGCGCAACGCAGGTGGATGAGCGTAAAAAAAATATTTCTACGGAATGAAAGTTGTTTTGAAATTAAGAATCTTTAATCTGTCGTAATACAGCGTACATTGTTTATTGTTTATTGTATAATTTCATCCATAGGTAGGTAACCTACGCTTGGACATGTCGAAAATTCCGCCAGTTCTAAATTCAATGCGAAGAAGAACTGACAAACAAATTTCGCAAGTCACAATGTTTTGTTAATATCTTATAAGTATTATATTAAAGTAACTTACAAATAATTAACCCATACTACCGCTCACAAGAGCATTAATATTTACAGCATAAACATGAATACTGAAGAATGTGACCACACTGCCTATTTAAATTTACCTTATCTGGTGTATTTACTAAATATTATTTAGTAATTTATATGTATTAAACATGTATGGCTTATATTTTACTAGCATGTAATTATATGTATGTATTAATAAATATTCTTATTATTAAATTTATCTCCAATTGTCACGCAACTCTTTTGCTACTACCTACTTACATTTCACTATATTATCGAATCTCAAACATCCAAAGGTTGACTGTAAGAAATTTCTGTAAGGGATAAGTCCGCCTTTGCACCTTATGTAAATTTTCCAATGTATTTGTTACTGTTTAATGTTTACTGGAGCAATAAAGAATTTTCTATCTATCTATCTATCTATATCAAGTCAAATCAACAAGAACAATTAGTAAAAGTTTATTATGGCAATATTATGTACCTTTGTATGTTATCATTATGAGAATGCGCCAGTCCTTTAGAACCTAATATAATTAATATCTTGTTGGATATTAACGTTGAGCACGTAACGTGTTTCACCCTATCGCTTTACACTACATTTGTTCATTAATTATTTAAACACGCCCCAACTACATCGCCGACATGGATATACTACTCAGAAACGGCAGATCGTATATATCAGCAATACGCATCGCAGAGAGATTCTTTATTCTTTATTCTTTATTCATCATTCGTATGGTAGTACACTACGCTTGAACTTGTCCTGTTTAGTTTTTACAATCCGGTTCGATTACACCCACAAAGAAGAGCCGGCAAGAAACTCGGCAAGGTTTTTCTTTTCAACGTCTGCTATTACTTGTTGTGACTAGCTACACAATAGACACAGCTTACAGTTTTAAGATACAGTTTGAAAGGTAGAATAATTCTTACCACATAAAATGAAAAATAAAAGTAAAAGTATACATAAAATCAGATGTATAGAGCCTTTGTCAGAAATTGTTGATACATATCGTATAAAGTCATATTACAAATATTCATACCAGATTGCAGTAAGTACAATGTCAAATTTTTTTTTTAAATAAATAAATAAATTCGATTCAGCACCCTTTTGATGATGAAAAAAATATTTTTTATAGAAAGTGCGACACGCGACGCCAATCTACCCATAAGGTGTCTAACGACGCCCATCGACGTTCGGTCGTACGCGGGGGTTACAAATGCCATTCCGGTCTGACAGGTGCCTCGCCTCTCTTGAAAGATCCGAGACTATACCTGGTGGAAAATATGTAAGCAGGGACGAGGGCAGGGAGAGCGTTGCAGAGTTTACTAGTTTACCAGACATTGGACCATTGAGAACCAATCGGTTCTTAAAACCGTTTCTTTGTCCCACTACTAGGGTATGGAGCTGTCTTCCTGCGACGGTGTTTCTCGAATCCTGAATTATTTAATAATTATTATATTGTTTTATGTATCTGTTTGAGAACAGGATATTATCTTGATAAATTCACCTCATTTTAATTAATAGTTACAGCAACTCTCAGATAATAATTTAAAAAGATAATTGATTAACAAGAAAGAAGTTGCACAAAGAATTTTGAGTAATTTAAAAAATAATATTGGTCACCCTGTGGACAACCCTTTCTCCCATACAAAACTGGGGACAAAATTGTCCCCTGGGTCACCCCTAAAAATTTGGTTAATGTTTTATTTTAAATAGTTCTGTACTTTTATTTCAATTGCCTATCAACCTAAGTATTTTATACTTATTGATTTTCAACTAAGTAATAAATTGTAATTAACTTTTGTTTTATTTGACTTTGCAGCTGGTTTTTACGTTACAAGAAAAAGTTGATCCACCCAATTACGTTAATTGCAGTCGTGAACGTAAATGTCTCAATCATAAACTTCATTGGTGCACGTGTCGGCCCCTTCGGAGTGAATGCCCCTTCCAGGTATTTATTTTCATGTTCTTTAACCCCCGTCCCCTGAGCCCGTCCCACAGCAAGGAGCTTATGAGAGATGGCGTCGGTCTGTCTGTATGTATGCTTGTTCTTGTTATTGATGCGCGGTCACCCTTAAGCAGTACCGCCTCTAGCTTCATGGTATAGGGCAGCCATACTCAAAATGTGCTCCGCGGAGTCCCGGGGGCTCCGCAAGGCCTCTGCGAGGGTGAGAACGAAGCACTCGAAGTCATGTCACATAATATCCGAAAATATACACACAACTTTATCAATTTATAGTGAAATCAATACAGTGCTATGCAAAGTAGCTATTTTCTTGTCATTTTCGGTAAATAATGAATAAAAAACCAAGTTTGGCATATTTTTTATATTTATATTATTTATATTATTGGGCTCAGTAAAATATTTAGTGTTTTAAAAATGTCCCGTCGCCAAAAAAGTTTGAGAGACGCTGGTATAGGCGGTCTTGGACCTAGAGTTGCCGATAAGGTTCTTTCATTCAAAATTTCATTTCATTTAATTCAAAATAACATTTTCTGCATAAAAAAATCGCGTGCTCTCTAAGAAAAAAGTCAAGTTACTCGTAATTTCATTTCAAGTGGAACAATAACAGTGATAAACAGATAGGAATTAAATTTTATAACATAGAATTTAAAGTATCTGGTTGTAGACTCATTCAGTACTGATTAATATGCTAGTCGTAATTCACCGACATTCATCTGCTATACTATAGGAAACTGAGATGAAACGAATGAGTTTTTCAGATCTTCCCGCAGTCACTCACCGGGAGTGACTGCGGGAGGATCTGAAAAACTAGGTAACACAAATTTCGCGAAGAAACGTATTTGTTTCTTATGTAAGTAATCCGGTATGGGTGGCTAAGTCAGAGGGGCCAAAGCACACGCTCCGACCAGCCAATATCATCTCCGAGAAGGCACGTGCCATACCGGATACTTCCCTTTGGATCCCGTATGCAATAAGCCGGCATCCAGCTCCCAGCTATCAAAAGCGTAAATACGGCACTGCCCTTCCGTCCTCTTCCCCTTCTCGGCTAAAACGTCTGCCATTACTTCCGTGGCTTTAATTGTTTACACTACGGATGGCACAGGATTTGGTGTCCCATGAGAGATGTGACTACTCCTTTTGTGGCGAGTGACATTCATTTTGAGTGACGCTCTACGTGTTTTCGACTGTACATTGTCGTCGTGAATTTGATACATGAACACATGTACGTATGTATGGAAATGTAAGATGGCCGTATAGCAACCTCGGCTGTGTTCTGCTCTAGTTCAGTATAGCCAGCATTCCAAAGGGAATTATCCGGTATGGCACTACCTTCTCGGAGTAGGTATTGGCTGGTCGGAACATGTGCCCCTCTGTCTCAGCCACCCATATCGGATAACATAAAAAAAACCGGCCAAGTGCGAGTCGAACTCGCGCACCTAGGGTTCCGTATCGCCATGTCATGGTAAGCGCCACTCACGCCATCTATAGCGTGTTTATGAAATGCATCATATTATTTCAAATTCATGATTAGTCAAAATGCTTCATACTCTTTTCAGTAGATGGCGCGCATACACTTTTCAGTTTATTCTATGGGAACCCCGTGAATTTTTTACTTTTATTTTTATTATTAGTTGTTATATGGGTCATAATAAATAACACATATTCTGTGAACATTTCAATAGGTTACCTATTACGGTTCAAGAGATACAGCCCTCAGACAGACAAGCAGACAGACAGACAGACGGCATAGGCTTATACAGGGTGTTAAAACGGCGAGTACATTAATTTCGCCAGCGCAACCCTCATGTTTTTCTTAGACAAAAAAGCAAATAAAGTTTTTCTCCAAAGTGTCTAGTTTTCGAGATATGAATTTTTGAAATGTATGTTTTCGTCTAGTGTAATTTAGCGCGTTGTTGCCGCTCCGCACCCTCCGCCTGCTGACCTCCAGTCCTCCACTCACAAAGCTAACTAAAACTGTAACTTTTTATTTAAAAGGAATTCAGAAAAAAGTTATTTGACTTTTTTGTTACTCCTGATCCCAATAATCATTTCCTAAATTTAATGTACTCGCCGTATTTACACCCTATATATAGGTATACGGGACATACACCTCTCCAATTTTCCTCCAGTCCTCCTGGCCTTCAGCGATACGGAACCACTGCTTTCCGCCGACGTACTTGATGTCGTCGTACCACCCGGCGGGTGGTCTTCCGTTTCACTCCGTTTTCCTGTCCTGTTTAACTTCCAGTGTAGGACACTGTTACTACAACGGTCGTCGTCTCTTCGGCTAATGTGCCCAGCCCACTGCCACTTGAGCTTAGCCACCCGGTATCCAATATCGACTACTTTGGTGCGTCGGCGGGTTGCCTCGTCATGCACCATATCACGTACCGATATTCCCAGCATGGCTCGCTCCATTGCTCGCTGGGCAACTTTCAACCTTTGGACAACAGCGACCGCCAGAGTCCACGTTTCACACACGTACGTCATAACCGGGAGGACACACTGGTCATATATGTATAGGTATACGGGTCTTTAAATGTTGGGGAAGGCCATACCTCAGGGCGAATTTTAACTTTCGGAAGGCTTTCCGAAGAATTTCGGCGATTGGGCGATTTGGGCGAAGAATTTCCTCACTGCATCCGTATTCGTGATTTCGATAAAGGGTCCCCTGAAAAATCAAAGGTATTTTTCGAGAAAATGTAACCCGAAAGATCAAAGGCTTTGGTGAAAAATGTGCACCTTATTTATCTGAGCCATCTACCCCTACCAACCCTGGCCGTGAGTGAGTATAAAAGGATGCATTTAAACGACGCGACGACGACGTCTGGGAAGTTTCAGCAGAGCGGTTCGGCCGAGAGCCAGTCGCACGCGGTCTGGTTTTATTGTCTTTACTATTTCGAGTAATGTTGACGTAAAATACGTCTAAATTACGGTTATGAAGCTGCTATGAGTGGCGCACTAGCAATTTCGATAATCGGAAATGACGTATTAAATAAAGTATGATTAGCAATGACCTAATAAATTGTGCTGACGACCGCGGAGGCGGGAGAACATTTTCGTTTGTTGTGGCAGCTGACAGGAGCGTCTCGACTCGACGATATACGTGAAATGTTCGATGTTGCGTGTAACACAACCTCTTGCTTTTTTTAATAGGAACCTAAATTACACAGTCAGAACATAATATACACTGTTAGTGATGATGGCACAACACAAAGTACACACACACCAGAGATGCAGTGAGGTTATTATTAATTTTAAGTACCCACCCAGTACTAAAACTTAGTATTAAACAAAGTACATAAAATTAACAAATAAATACGCTAAATACTACAAAAGAAACGCCTCCTTGATTCTGTTCTCCAAGAGGGCGTTGAGTGTTCCAATCTATCTTTAAAGTGATCGCTTAGGTACATGATGGGGATGCACAGAAAATTCATCAAGTTTTGGTATTGATAATATCAAGAGCTTCCATGGAATAGTAATAAAAACACAATTCGCGATGAAATCCGAAGTAATTATAAAATATTTTGTATCCCTTGAATGATCCATCAGTCAGTACTCCTGTCTGGATTGCACTCAAAACATTCGTGAACAAGACACACACACAGCGCGTACGTCGTACAACACGCCTTCCCCTCCCCACACTCTATGTGCCGCCTAATTTTCTCTTTGTATTTTACAGCTATTTGCTGATGACGCGCTGGATAGGAATCATGTGTCCATTAGCCGATTATAAAGCGCTGAAACGTTGAGAGAGCCGTGTTCGCGGACCATTTGGCGGTCAGAGCAAATGTTTATGAACAGAAGGGGCTCAGTTTAAGCTCTTATCGCTTGGGTAAATACATGGAAATATGTGTAAAACATTTTCTTTAAAACATTTTTTTCGTCAGTTTTTTTTTATGTTATTTCAAGTGTTTATTTGTTAGCTAATTTTTGTTTAGAATAATGTTTTATGTGGGTTTTTTTGTTGTTATCTTAGTTTTACTTTTAGATTTGTGTTTAGTTTAACCGACAAGTTTTTGTAACCGTAGACAGCTCATACAATGAATGTGTGTTGTCACGCCACTTAGATTTATTAGTACTGGTGGTAAACCGCATATTCGGCTTACCAACTGGGTGTTGGTTGAACTCTTGAACCTCTAACCTAACCTAACCCAATATTAACCCACTGCAGCAACTGAACTTAAACAATTCCAATGCACAACAGGAGCCACAAATTTCTGATCCCGAACCAGAGCTACAGAACGGCAGACCGACTGCAGCATGCAGTAACTGCCTTAACATGGCGGATCTGAAAGACAAATACGATGAACTCCATAACAAATATAAACAAATGTGCAAGACCGCAGAAATGGCCTCGGCGGCGGCCACAACAGCTTTTGCTACATTGAATCAAAACATAAAATTGAGCATGGCTAAAAAATGCTACAACATCGCCCACATCACCACTGCCGATGTTATACAACCACAACCAGGTACAGGAAAAGCGGTCTTTACTGGAAACAATGCAGAAAACCCGCATGAGATGAACCCCACTCAGGGCGAGGTGTTGGAGGAGCCTGAGAGGCCAACAGGTCCGGAGTGCTCCATCAATGAATCAACCAACTTGGCTAAAGGACTCCCCTCGGCTGCAACCATAAACCCGGACCCATTAACTATCACGATGGCAGAAGGTAGATGGAATGTGGAGGAAAACTCTACAGGAAGCAGCATATTCTACTTCCTGAATCCTGAAATGAGTGATATCTCGATGGAACTACCAAACCTGGGGAACATCTTCATCCAGAAAAACCAAACTGAGCCCATAGAAACAATAAAAACAACTCAAGAAACGCCAAAGGATAATAACATGCAAACAAAGGAAACAGACAACAATGACAAAAGAGAACTAGAGCGGGAGAGCCAGGCCCTATTCACATTCAAACAGTGCATTCTATGCGGCCATGCTGAAAAAGGCCACAACATCAAGAGGCACTACCGTAGGAAGCACACCAACTACAAGAATGGTGAATACGGTAAGGGTTGTCCGGGCTTCCCCTCGGAATTCTACATAACAACGGACAGAATTATGGAACAACTCCCGAAGAACCTGCTCTCTGATAAAAAAGCCTTGAACGGAATTATGGGAACAAACTGGACCTGGCTGGGTGCGCCGGTCCCTGTGCGAAGAATCTCCGCGAGGAAAAATAGGTTGTCCGACACCTCAACTTCAACATCGACATCCGATTCTGACTTGTGACCGGCCCTTCCACGTCCGAAGAGGAATAAAATTAATAAACTAGTTAATCACAAACCAGAAAACTCCAATTAAAACAAAAACACAAAAGTAAAATAAATCAATCAATCAATCAATACTAATAATAAATCTGTAAGGGGTGGTCATGGAGTAAGTTACTTTGTTTTAGGAAATATTGAGTTTGTAGCCTCTATGTATGATACTAAAGCTAAATTGACGATTTTTAGAAATCTTTTCTGTATGTATGTATGTATGTTCTGCCATAACTCTTAAGCCGATCATCCGAATTCGATGAAACTTTGTACAAGCACATTTAACTATATGGGACACAGGATAGGCTACATAAAATACAGTTCCGGTTACGCTAAGATGTGGCTCCCATACAAACCGATATGTTCAATTGTTCAATCCGCGCGCCTTAGTACTATACATAGGTATTTACGGAGCGAGCGGCAGTTGGCGGCGCGGCGGGCGGCGGCGCGGGGCAGGCGCGGCCTATAAACTCAACAGCGAACCGAGCAGCCGCACTATATTCCTCTTTCACGCAAAAACTACTGAACAGATTTTGATGACCCTTTACAGTACTATAGCTTATACATCAAAAAGGCTATAATTTATAAAGACATTGTGCAAATTTGCCGAAATATCGATAAATGTCAAGTAAGTCGGAAAAAATTCTGCCTTCTGAGAGCTATCTCGGCGTGCGCTGCATAAACCGTTAGAATTACACGAAGATAGTGCATGGTGAGGTTGTTTCTCTAAAATAGTTCTAAAAAAAAGTCCTTGACAGCATACATCTACCTTTTATGTGGAAGCCACTATAACCAAAATAGTGAACCAAAAATACATTTAAATTGTATACTGTATTTACAATGCACATGTTATAGTTTTGAATTAATTCTTATCGAAGTGCATACTTTTATCGCTTCTGGTATTTAAAGTAAATAAACTTTGGCTGTTACACTAAGTAATTTGGACAAATAGTTTAAAAGTTACGATGACGAGAATGTCTTGAGAGAAGCGCTGCGCTTCTCTCAGCGGGGGGCAGCGGGGCGAGGCGAATATGTTTGTATGAATTTCCTCCATAAAATTTAAGCCGATCATCTAACGTCTATTAAAATTACTACACGCACATTTAGCTATACGAGACACAGGATAGGCTAGATAAAATTCAGTTCCGGTTATGCTAATATGTGGAGTATTTTACTTAGTTAGGTAGGTATCTAAAGTATTTGATTTATTTTAATTGAATTTTCTTATTTTAATATCGATAGCTTTTTCCCGCGGATTCGCTCGCGTAAAATTCGTATTTCAAAAGAAGAAGCTAAGTAACTTAGGCCGGGACCGGAGGGCGAACTGGATTCAGATAAAAACAATAAACATTCTCAAAGAAAGTAAGTAACATACTAAAGGCGAGGCCGAAGGCCGAGCTGCGTTCAGGAAAGGTTAAACCTTTTCGAAGAAAATAAGCAACAAAGGGCGAGGCCGAAGGCCGAGCTGCGTTCAGGAAGACTATAATCTTTCTCGAAGAAAGTAAGTAACTAAGGGCGTGGCCAAGCTGTATTCTGGAAGACACTAAACCTTCTCGATGACAGTAAGTAACTATGGGCGATAGTTACTTACTTTCTTCAAGACGGTTTACAGTCTTCCTGAACGAAGCTCGGCCTTCGGCCTCGCCCTCAATTACTTCATTTGTTCGAGAAGGTTTATGGTCTTCCTGAACACAGCTCGGCCTTCGGCCTCGCCCTTAGTTACTTACTTTCTTCGAGTAGGATTATGGTCTTCCTGAACGCAGCTCGGCCTTCGCCCTCGCCCTCTGTTACTTACTTTCTTCGAAAAGGTTATCGTCTTCCTGAACGCAGCTCGGCCTTCGGCCTCGCCTTCAGTTAGGTACTTACTTTCATCAAGAAAGTTTATAGTCTTCCTGAACGCAGCTCGGCCTTCGGCCTCGCCCTTAGTTGCTTACTTTCTTCGAGAAGGTTTATGGTCTTCCTGAACGCAGCTCGGCCTTCGGCCTCGCCCTCAGTGACTTACTTTCTTCAAGAAGGTTTATAGACTTCCTGAACGCAGCTCGGTCTTCGGCCTCGCCCTCTGTTACTTACTTCTTCGAAAAGGTTTTAGTCTTCCTGAACGCAGCTCGGCCTTCGGCCTCGCCCTCAGTGACTTATTTCTTCAAGAAGGTTTATAGTCTTGCTGTACGCAGCTCGGCCTTCGGCCTCGCCCTCAATTACTTACTTTCTTTGAGTGGGTTTATCGTCTTCCTGAACGCAGCTCGGCCTTCGGCCTCGCCCTTAGTTACTTACTTTCTTCGAGAAGGTTTATTGTCTTCCAGAATGCAGCTCAGCCTGAAGCCTCGCCGTTAGTTACTTACTTTAGTTGAGAAGGTTTATCGTTTACCTTACATAACGCAGAACGGCCTTAGTTACTTACTTGCTTTCTTTGAAACACGAATTTCACGCGAGCGAAGCCGCGGGCAAAAGCTAGTAGACTATATAAATAAATATCAACATCCAAAGTATTAACAAAACAACACTAAACTCAAAAACAAAACATAACAAATTATATTCATCTACTAGAATCCAAAACAAAATATAAGAATACATCAAAAAACCGCAGCTACAAGAAAACAGATATAAATAAACCAACAAAAAGGACATCAAAAACGGAATTTCAAAACGAAGCCATCCAGTGAGCCCTCAAACGGAAATTGTGATAAGGAGTACTCCATAAAACCCACCGGAACACTCAAAATCACCTACTACTTGGGTGAATTCCGAACCAGAGTAACAGCTAAATAAATAGACTATATAAATAAATATCAACATCTAAAATATTAACAAAACAACACTAAACTCAAAAACAGAACAAATCATATTATATTCATCTACCAGAATCAAAAATAAAATAAAGAAATACATCAATTATCAAAAACAGCAGCTACAGGAAAACAGAAATAAATAAACCAACAAAAAGGACATCAAAAACGGAATTTCAAAACGGAGCCATACAGTGAGCCCTCAAACGGAAATTGTGATAAGGAGTACTCCATAAAACCCACCGGAACACTCAAAATCACCTACTACTTGGGTGAATTCCGAACCAGAGTAACAGCTAAATAAATAGACTATATAAATAAATATCAACATCTAAAATATTAACAAAACAACACTAAACTCAAAAACAGAACAAATCATATTATATTCATCTACCAGAATCAAAAACAAAATAAAGAAATACATCAATTATCAAAAACAGCAGCTACAGGAAAACAGAAATAAATAAACCAACAAAAAGGACATCAAAAACGGAATTTCAAAACGGAGCCATACAGTGAGCCCTCAAACGGAAATTGTGATAAGGAGTACTCCATAAAACCCACCGGAACACTCAAAATCACCTACTACTTGGGTGAATTCCGAACCAGAGTAACAGCTAAATAAATAGACTATATAAATAAATATCAACATCTAAAATATTAACAAAACAACACTAAACTCAAAAACAGAACAAATCATATTATATTCATCTACCAGAATCAAAAACAAAATAAAGAAAAACATCAATTATCAAAAACAGCAGCTACAGGAAAACAGAAATAAATAAACCAACAAAAAGGACATCAATATTAACGGAAGTCAAAAATGGAGCCCTCCAGCGAGCCCTCAAAGTAAACGGAAACTGAGGTAAGAAGTACTCCATAAAAACTACCGGAGCACTCACAATCTCCTATAATACGGAAAGCTCTAAGTGAAAAAGAGTACTCCAAATGAGGAATACATTCTACTTAATCTGAATAGAACATCCGAAAAAATGCCACACAATCCCCGGAATTAAAACAAATCCGGGAACAACTAAAAAGATGAACACAAAAAAAAACCTAACCTAACCTAACCTAACCTGACCTGACCTGACCTGACCTGACCTGACCTGACCTGACCTGACCTGACCTGACCTGACCTGACCTGACCTGACCTGACCTGACCTGACCTGACCTGACCTGACCTGACCTGACCTGACCTGACCTGACCTGACCTGACCTGACCTGACCTGACCTGACCTGACCTGACCTGACCTGACCTGACCTGACCTGACCTGACCTGACCTGACCTGACCTGACCTGACCTGACCTGACCTGACCTGACCTGACCTGACCTAACCTGACCTAACCTAACCTAACCTAACCTAACCCACTAACTTACCTTCTTCCTCATTTGGTTTATCGTATAATTTTTCATTTCATACAGTAAATTGTCTCGCAATCTCACAAAGATCTTTAGAAGATCAGACGAGACAAAATTATAGCAAGTCAAGCGAAGTGAGCGTGTGTATCGTACTTCGACAACTCCAGTACTTCGCGATGTCAAAATATTATCTACCATTACCAACTATTCGAACGACGTTTCAGCTCAATTCATCTTCAAAACGACACAATCTACTTTGTATTTGTCCGATTTACTTCGACTTTATTTTCTTCGCTTTAAAGTTCATTTTTATTCGAAGCTGATTGTCGTTTATCACGTGAAGCAAGGGGGGAGGGTACAGACGCAAGGGAGAGAGTTTGACGGGGCAAATCAGGTTTCGCACTCACCATACTCGGCAGCACTTTGGAACGTCGCACGGCGCGTCGGCGGAATCCCTTTAGGTTAATAAAGTGGTTGAATTTGATTACAGGGATAATCGTCCGGGAGAAGTTGTTCTGCTTCTGAGAGCGGATCGGCGCCTGTCCTCGACTATGTACGGTCAGCTGCGAACATGAAGGAACATGCAGGTGTGGTGTGGTATTTTGTCATACACGCTCTTTCCCCGTGCGGATCTCCATAGAACCAATCAAGGATACTTACTAAATGTTTAGTCGGGCTTGGTAAGAATTTTCCCCGTAGCTTGGTTGTGGCACTTGGTAAGAAAAATATGTACCAGTCGCTTGATTATGGCACCTGATAAAAAATTATTTACCCTTAGCTTGGTTGTGGCATTTAGTAAGAAAAATATTTACCCGTCGTCGCTTAGTTGTGGCACTTGGTAAGAAAAGTATTTACCCATCGCTTGGTAACAGCACTTGGTAAGAAAAGTATTCGAATCTGGAACTCTGGCATTAACCGCCAGCGAGTTGCTGAACGGGTCCAGGAACTCGCTGCGTCCCAGGTTCAAATGAATCTCTTTATTTTGGCTTTACAACTTTAGTACCTATCTAATACAATATTGTAAGTCATGTATGTACTGAAATAAATCAAATAAAAAATTGGAAAATAATATAGGTACAGTTCCCGGCAGCAAATGATGCGTTTAGAAAAAGACCATCCGGTTGTAGAGCGTCGTCTCTGTCGCACGAACTCGCAAGTCTCTCTCTCTCTCGCAAGACGCTCTACAATCGGATTGTCTCTTTCTAAAACACATTTTATTACTTGCTTATCAAATTTGTCGATTTGAGATTCTCCGCATTTGCGGTACAATTTTCTGACATACCTTTAAGTATTCTGACTGCGATTTAAAAACATATGTCTACTAGCAGATACGGACATGATTTCATAAAAAAAAATCCTAATACGCATTTTCCAATCGGATGAAAACTCAATGGTCTGAAAAAAAAATCTACACTGAAGTAGAAGCAAAGATCTAAGAGGCAGATTTTCAATAAAATTATAACGACGGCAGTTTGCGCTCCGTTAGTTCACTCCACTGGACTTATTATGAGGAAGAAGGAAGCAAACGAGACGCGGGCGGGGGACGGGCGACGTGAGAGTTGAGTGGTCGCTTCGCGTCGATATGATGTTTCAATAAAATCTTCTTGAAAACAAATTGTATGAATCGATTAATTAGTTTCTTAAAAAAAATATACACAATAAAAGGCTTACTCTTCGATTAGGCAAGGTTGTTTCTTTTTTCGGTTTCTCGAAATATTTACGACATATTTTTACTAGCTTTTAAATTCGTATTTAAAAAGAAGAAAGTAAGTAAACCCGCTACAGTACCATTATTTCAGCGCGCGGAACAACTCGGTTTGTATGAGAGCCACATCTTACCGTAACCGGAACTGAATTTTAATTTAGGCTAATCCTATCCTGTGTCCCGTATATAGTAAAATGAACATGTACTAATTTTGATCGAATTCGGATGATCGGTTTAAGAGTTATGGAGGAGCATACATACATACAGAAAATATTTCTAAAAATCGTCAATTTAGTTTTAGTATCATACACAGAGTCTACAAACGCACTATCTCATAAAACAAATTTACTTACTCCATGACCATCCCTCACAGATTTATTATTATTGTTTGTTTGATTTTTTATTGTTTATTTATCCTCTCTTGGCAGTACACTGCGCTCAGATTTGTCATATTTGTAACATTCCGCCAGTTCGATGAAGAACTGAAAATAAATTTCACTGGATTTTTTTTCAATGTGCACTTAGTCTACTTTACAAACATTTTTGCCACTACTTAAACACGCATGTGCGATTGTGCGTGTGTAGGTAGACAACAATTGATGAAAAATTGAAAATTGTTTTAAAATTAATTGTATGATTATATACCCACCACACTGCCACATGGTCATGAAGCAGGCCAGTCTCCACAAACAGCGCCCGTTCACGAGCATCACACCGAGGCCAGCCATCATGCAGAGGAGATAATCATCCAAGATATTATAGAACTCTTAGACACGCATTAAATCGATTGAGAATACTCGTTGTTCACTAAGGAAAATGCTCATCGATATCGATTATTGGTTTTCGATTATGTTCAAAAATATAAAGGTGGCTCTAGAAATGTACCTATATTTGAATGGTGAGAACTAAAGATGTGTCCACTAGAAGATAGAAGATGTTATACTATAAGTAAGTACCTAAGTGGTTTGCGACAATGCTTAATACAAAATCTGATGGGAATCTATAAAACTATTTTGCTGCTCTCAAATGGACCAGCTGATTTATACGAATCGACAAACCTCAAACTGTCGATCTACACGACAGGTGTGCGACCACTAATGGCCAGGGAACCGTTCGATTCCACGAAGTAATCACTCGTACATAGTATATTTCCCTCGAGCAAATTATCAGGGGACGTGTATTGCGCGGCGAAACCTCTTTCGCTGATTCATTCATATTATCTTTAAATTTTAACTTTCATAGCTCATTGTGGATATTTTGTTTGAGAAAGTAGTTTGACATTCTTGAAAATTTAAGAGGTGTGGTTTTTTTTTGGTTTATACAAGCGTTTGTAGTCTGATGTATTTTCAGAGTACTTACCTAATAAATAAATTGTTTTTCTGTTTCTCATCTCGTCGAGCATTAAAGAATTTCCTGTTTGAATTTATTATAGCGACTTAAAATCATCTAAACTAAACACCAAAAAGGATTTACACCTATAATACTTATAACTTATAAGGTACTAACAAAACATTGTGACTTGCGAAGTTTGTTTGTCAGTTCTTCTTCGCGTTAAATTAGAACTGGCGGAATTATCGACATGTCCAAGCGTAAATTATCTACCTATGAATGAAATTATACAATAAACAATATAACACTTTTAATATATATTTTTTTTATTTTTCCGTACACTTCAATAAAAAAAATTCAACCGGCTACCTATTACGGTTCAAGAGATACAGCCCTCGGACAGGCAGACAGACAGACAGACGGCGTAGTTTTAGTAATAGGGTCCCGTACCGGATACGGAACCCTAAAAATTATACCTATGTCTAGGTCTAGGTCGATTCTACATTTTCCATGCCCGTAAATATTGCTTGCTTTCTCCGCGTTATCCACCAAAGAGGTGCGCAAACTGAAGGCCGAAAAGAAAATCGTTCGAATCGTATTAAAATATGTAGAGTATGAAAACTGTATTCAGTGTAGTGCACTACGCTGGGGCATATAATGGATTGCGGTTAGCGCAGCGGCCGAGCCGAACTGGCCGATAGTCATTACCACGACTGCCATAGTTTATTGTAAGTACATATATCTACGAGTATAATGTATGGTTACAGTCGATGAGTATGATTTAATAAAGTGTTATTTATTGGTTATCGAGGAAATTTTACAGGATATTGTAGATAGATAGAAATATCTTTATTACTCCAAAAACTAATTTAGAGAAACAAGCTCGAAGTACCTATACCTATACACCATGGTCAAAGCGGACTTATTCCTTACAAGGATTTCTTCCAGTCAACCTTTGGATCTTTCAGAGTCGTATGTTGTGAAATTAAATATATACATACTTATATACGTCGTGCTAACTAAACAAAAGAAGAAGAAACAGTTAAATAACAAATTAAAACAAACCCCCGACCCTTTAAAAAGCCAAAAACAACCTCCGTTCAGTTAAACTGCATACATATGTACTTTTCCATTCAGGCTTAAAATAATATTTTCTTTATATTATACATAGTACATAATTTCCTTTATTATAATAGCTTATTACACCCTCATCCTAAGGCCTCCGCATAAGCATAAGGGTAAGCATAGTAATCGGTGTTGTGCCGCGAGATAGGTACTCTGAACAATTACAGTACAACATCGACCACCACGCTTAGCAAAGTATTCGGACATGATAACTATCAAGCAGCAAGTAAGTCATGACTCGGTGGAAGAACCGTGCCAATGTGAGAGGTGGCTATTCTGTCGCCCTTTAACACGGCATCTTGTCCTTATCCCTTAGTCGCCTTTTACGACATTCACGAGGAAGATGCAGTGGAGCTATTCTTTTTAAGTAACGGTTCCAGACGGTACGGTCCACGAACAGTGGTGAAATTTTACGCCTTTTACGCCGCCGCGCCGCCACAATGGGCAAAAAAATAATTTTTTTTTCAGCTCACCCTTCAAACTGAAAGCTTCGCTATTTGTCCAATGTGTCGGCGGCTTAAGTGCCACGCTGGAGTCCATCGACGTCGGTGTAATGCCGAAAGCTTAAGTATAAAGTCCATAAATTCGAGTCACTTAGAGATTATCGTAAAGACGACGGAATCCGGTTAGGACATCGCCTTGGAAATTCATTCAATATACAGCACCTGCAGGGAAATTTATTTTTAAGCACTCACAGTGTTGCGAAACAAAAAAAAATGTAAAGCGGGCCATATTTGTCAAATATACAACGATCAACAGAAATTCGCCCGCGAACACTTTGCATAATAACACAAAAATATGATGACTCCCCCGCGGCAACGCGAACGGTCGAACTCGCGAAGCCCTATAGAAACTTTTAAGCAAAAAGTCGCGCCTCCGTAGTCGTCGAAAGGAAAATCTCCACACTTGAATAGTGTCAAAATAAATTCAATTTCCATTTGAGAAGTGGAAAAGTTGGACAATACTCCGCGCGCGGGTCGGAACGGCCCCCGCCCCCCCCCCCTCCCTCCCGGCCCCCCACCGCCGCAGTCGCCCGCCGCCGCGCCGCTTTTCACTCGTTTTTATTTTGCGTTTTACCTTTTCTGTTTAAACCCAATTTCAACTGTCATCGTAAAATAAATAACTTTTATCATTAAGAAGCGGCGCGTCCGTGTCGCTTCTTTTACCGTCTGACCGACAGACTAGCGTGGCTTCCGTTACCTCACCACCCTCACAAACAATAAGTTTAGGGGTCCGAGGCATTTCTTATAGAACACAACGCATCTCCCCCCTGACTTCTCTCTCTTTTGCAGTAGTTCACTTCACGGAAGAACTCCGTAAACTTGTATCTGCTCTCCGAGTAAGAGCCAAGTCAACAATGAAAGTCAAAGAGAGATACTATCGTATAGGTATTATTACAAAGTCTCAGTATAAACTTTAACACAACGAAACATATCGGTGAAAAGGGAAAAGTGGTAAGTTACTATCCCATTGTGAAATTATTCAGTGAATAATGAAGCTTCGGTAGCTCAGTGGTGTGCTCGGTCGACTTTTGTTAAGCAACCCTGAGCGCGGTGACCGCTCGACCGTTGGAGGCTGGCCGTGGTTCGGATTCCACGATTCCCTTTCCTTCTTACCTTACTAGGTGGTAGGGTTTATCCCTCCCGTGTTGGTACCACCGCACTGAATGAAACGTCGGTCGAAACGGCTATGTAAATAGTTCGTGTTTTCCGTCCAGTTCATTGAAGCCGACATGAAATGAAGGGAAGCACTGACATGGCACCTAGTTCACCCGGTGTTATGGCCTGACATCACAGATGTTGTAGGTGATGTAGCAAACTGTCTCTATTTCCATAAAAAAAAATATGTATAGATGTCCCATCATTGGAGCCCGGAGCCTAATTGTTCTTGTTTTTTTTTTGTGGATCCACCATTATTTCCATATATACTAATTTTTACTTTGTTCGCAGTTTTAATAAATTTTGTCGGCAGATAGGCATTATCTGAATCATCACTCACATAGCGTACATATTTGTTATTACTTTATAAATCCGGCCAAGTGCGAGTCGAACTCGCGCACCGAGGTTTCCCACAACAACAACAAAAAAGTTGATAAAACACATTTCTTATATGGGGACCACCCTTGATTTTTTACTGTTTCGACTTCGATCTAGAGTGGTTGACATTAGGTTTTAAGAACCCATTGTTCCTCAAAATCGTTATCTCGTCGCACCGCTAGCGTCTTCCGGCGAGTGTATTTCCCGAATTCTTCAACGGGGGTCTGCAAACATTTTCACGAGAACATTATGTTGTCCGCCTTGCCGCTTTCATTGCGTAACCACACTCATTGGTTTCGCGAGGGATGAATTTAGCTGTGACAATTTTAGTAGGTTTCATAAAAAAATAAATAAGTAAAATTCAATCCACTGTATGATTTCGTTCCTGCTGAGCAGTCGTTGTGTATAAAACCTGTTTCACATGCGCCTTAAATACTCCATTAGCTTCCCCTCCCCCCCCCCCTCCCCCACTTCTCCCCCACCCCCAGCTCCTCCCTCACCCCCCACTTCACCTTCTTCCGTTTTTCTTTTCGCGAGAGATGAATTTAGCTGGGACAATTTCAGTAGGTTTCATAAAAAAATAAATAAGTAAAATTCAATCCACTGTATGATTTCGTTCCTGCTGAGCAGTCGTTGTGTATAAAACCTGTTTCACATGCGCCTTAAATACTCCATTAGCTTCCCCCTCACCCCCCCCCCCCCCTCACCCACTTCTCCCCCACCCCCAGCTCCTCCCTCACCCCCCACTTCACCTTCTTCCGTTTTTCTTTTCGCGAGAGATGAATTTAGCTGTGACAATTTTAGTAGGTTTCATAAAAAAATAAATAAGTAAAATTCAATCCACTGTATGATTTCGTTCCTGCTGAGCAGTCGTTGTGTATAAAACCTGTTTCACATGCGCCTTAAATACTCCATTAGCTTCCCCCTCACCCCCCCCCCTCACCCACTTCTCCCCCACCCCCAGCTCCTCCCTCACCCCCCACTCCACCTTCTTCCGTTTTTCTTTTCAGCGCCTTTGTTTTTAATGAAATCTCGAAATTTCCACTTAACCTCAGGAGCAGCGCTTCGACTCAATTTGAACGGAGAAGATTTGAAATACGGATTTCGACCGTATTTACCTGAATCATTCTCTCTTGGGAGTGAAAGTATGAAATTATGTATCTTTATAAAGTACTTAAATAAATGTACATTTTTAGAGTTCCGTATCCGGTACGGGACCCTATTACTATGCCTACGCCGTCGGTCTGTCTGTCTGTCTATCTGTCGGTCCGTCCGTCCGTCTGTCTGTCCGTCCGTCCGTCTGTCCGAGGGCTGTATCTCTTGAACCGTAATAGGTAGCCCGTTGAAATTTTCACAAAAAATTTGTTATTAATTATTATGGCCGATATAACAACAAATAATGAAAATAAGAAAAAGTAAAAAAATTACGGGTGTTCCCATAGAAGAAACCAAAAAATGCGCGCGCGCCATCTACCGAATGGATTATGAAGCATATTAACTAATCATGACATTTCATATGAAGCATTTCATAACACGCCATCTTGATGGCGTGAGTGGCGCTAGCCGTGACATGGCGATACGGAACCCTCGGTGTGCGAGTTCGACTCGCACTTGGCAGGTTTTTGTAATAAATTTTTTTATTATTATTTTTTTTTTTTAATTTTGATTTGCTGTCAGTAATTACTTGAAGTAATAATAATTAAGAAATACCCCGAATTTCGTGGCGATAACTTAGTCAAACAGTGGAGACGAGCCAAGTTAGGGTTTCGTTGTAATAGGTAATAGGAAGCCGGTTAAAATTTTATGGATGATATGCCAAGAAATAATAAAAAAAGCAAAAATTTAAAAAAAGGAGTCCCCATACAAGAAACGTGCTAACAATTATGTTTACGCTACTCAATGATCGATGGTGCTACAGGCAGTTTGGTATGGCAGATACAAAAGATAGACGAATATGTTTTTTTTGACATGTATGGTATAGATAGCGAATCTACGGAACCCTCTGTGCGTGGGTAAAACTCGCGCTTGACCGATTTTTTCTCCACTTACAAAGTTAAAAATCACTTACTCTTGATTCAGCGAACGCTCCGTTCAATACAATCACATGTCGAAATGAAACACATTCGTAACGGAAAATATATTTCACTTATCGAATTGAAACATTTCAACTGAAAATGGCGAATAAAATCTAATAAGTAAAAATATTGTTCGAGAACTTTTTCGAGAGTTTTGTTTGTTTCCCCGCGAACGGTTGAGGTCCGGCCTCATTTCTGACCGCTGCTGGCGGCTTTATTTGGCGCTTTGTTGAGTTGTTAAACGGGAAAATTATAGGGGTTTTAGTCTCAGGCAGCTGTACAACTGCAGATTAGATCCTTTGGAAAATTTAGCTCCGGCTTACGGCGCGGCCCCTTTACTCTTAGTAAACTTGTTACCCCTTGCGGTGGTAATGAAAACGTTTAATGGGGAAAGCAGTAAAGATAAAAAAAGTTCGTTGACCTTTTGAAGGGTCTGTAGGATCGTTAGACTCGACTCAGAGCATTCCATTTTTAGGGCTCCGTATCCGGTTCGGGACACTATTACTAAGCCTACGCCGTCTGTCTGTCTGTCGTCTGTCTGAGGGCTGTATCTCTCGAACCGTAATAATAGGTAGCCGTTGAAATTTTCACAGAATATGTGTTATTATGGCCGATATAACAAAAAATAATAAAAATAAGAAAAAGTAAAAAAATCACGGGGGTTCGCATAGAAGAAACTAAAAAGTGTATGCGCGCCATCTAACGAAAAGAGTATGAAGCATTTTAACTAATCATGAATTTTAACTATGAAGCATTTCATAAGCACGCCATAGATGGCGTGAGTGGCGCTGACCATGACATGGCGATACGGAACCCTCGGTGCGCGAGTTCGACTCGCACTTGGCCGGTTTTTTTTTATAGACAACCGACACCGGCACCGGCTGTGCCCAAAAGATCAAAAGAAGTTCAGATACAGCCAATAACACCACTCCTCGCGAAACCACGCTCAGAGAGGCGCCATGTCAGATACAAGGCGAACAAAAAGGTCGTTGGAAAACATTAGGAAAAGTCCAAATAATTCCTGTTAATAATTATTTCACGAAAGCGTATTACTGCCCCTATCCATCAGTCAGGTCGGAACGCTCGATACATATTTGATGCAACGCGAAAACATTTCGGCGAATCGTACTCAAAATCTCATCCAGATAAAATGGAGCATCCGCTCTTGATAATTAGTTTGGAGCTGTGCCAAAAATATACGCAGGAATATACCTATACAGGCGGTGCAGCCACAACGCTAGCTGCACTGACGGCCTTCCATAATGACTATCGCGCTGGCACGACCATTTGGTCACGGGCGGCTTCAGTACCGTGTGTTCGGTACCAAAGAGGTACCGAACATACGACATTTAAAATTCAAATGTACTATTAAAAGTCATACTTACTTAAATGTGATCCTTTTCTTAATGAATTTGTCCCGGCGCGAATATGTACCTTATATTTTGAAATTATTAGAGGGGTTCCTTGTAAGTATTGGCCGGTTCGAATTACTTTTCAAATTATACATAAAATTTGAAAAGTAATTATAGTGCGATTATATTAATTTTAATACTTTTGTTGAAGTCGGTTTATTATTTTGTAAACGGCCTTCGTGTTTAATAATTAGGTAGGTACTATCTGATTTACAACAGTTTTTTTTATTACATTTAATTTTCAAATACTCGCACCGATTTATGTCACTTTTTACCAAGCTTTCGAAGCAAGGGCTTTGATGATTAAGTGCAAATGAGCTATTGCCCAATGAACTCGACAGATCTTCAATAAGACTAAATAGTGCTAATATTTGGTTTTCGGTACCAAATCAACGCATGGTGGTCGCGCTAGCTCTACGCGCGCTTTAATAACTTCCTTCCCCGATTGGCCGGGAGTTGAGCTCACTAAGAGTTGAGCTCATTTTGGCGGAGGACTCATTTTGTTACTACACTTATCGTATAGTCTTTTATGCGGTGTGTTTGCACGAAGAGCTGGCGATTGATGGAAATAATCCTCATTAGAGAACCTTGCCATCTCCACAGAATAATTTCAACGAATCATATTAATAAGCTTTTGAAAACTGAGCTGATTTTGAAGACTGATATATTTACCTCTTCTGGTATTTTAATATACCATAATATAATACAAATAAAACCCTGGGGATCTTCAAAAGTAAAGGATTATTTGTTTTAGTTTTTCGTAAATAACTCGTAAACGGTGGCCCGTAGCAAAAAAATGTTCTTACACTTTAGTAATCTACACGAAATTCTCTACATTTACCATATCATAACTCTGAAGCCTCCTCCCCAGTCAACATACATGCTCGCCAATTTCGAGTACAATGCACTTACTTAATTCGACCTTTATGTTCGAGGTGCAAAGGCGGACTTATCCCTTACAGGGATTTCTCCCTGTCAACCTTTGGAAGTTTGAGAGTCGTATGTTGTAAAATATAAGTAGGTATTAGCGAAAGACTGAAGTATAGGAATGTAAAATATAATATAAGGTAATATAACTATTACAAACTATAATATAGCAATATACAATATATAAGTACCTACGTAGTATTTAGTTAAAAGTATTCGAGAACACATATGAATTACAATTTATATTGTAATTCATATGTGTATACATTATGGTATTTATCTTGATTATTTACGCCCCCTCTTGACGTCTCTTTCCGACAAGACGCCATTCCGACGCTGCTCGCTACGCAAACGTCGTGTTAGAGAATCCCAAGTTAGGATTCCCAGCTATTTAAATCTGAGCATAACCGCGTAACACACTCAAATGCGAGCGTGAGCGTAGCGCAGTCCGCAATCGTCGTCGCCATCTCCTCTTGATACACAGCGTGTCCTAGCACTGGGGCCCCTTAGCCCTCCCATCTCGTGCGGGGTGTCCCCACTCACGTGGCCATAAATAAGGTGATATCGCTCGTGGCCGGGACATTATTTGCCTCGCTGTCAACTGAATGGGTCCCGCCGTACGGCGGCGGGGAGGGGGCGGCGCCAGCGCGGTCGCGGACGTCATTTCCCACACCCAGTATCTTGAGGGAAACAATAGATTAGTTTCTTAAAATATTGTCGAGCGTGTTTTGGAGCAGCATAGTAGACTGCTTTTCGCGTTTAAAATGTTGGCCGATTTCCTTGCGTTTCTGGGCAAATTATTATTATTTATGGTAAGCTTACATGTCGCACCGAGCCATCCACAAGGTGCTAAAGACGCCCATAGACATTCGGTCGTATGTAGGGGTTATAAATGCAATGCCAACCTGACAGGTGTATATTCACGCCCCCTCTTGAAGGACCCAAGACTGTTACTGTGGAGGAAAGATCTGCAGAAGCGGTTGGTATGCATCCGCGGTAATTCCAGAGTGTATAGGGATGCAATCCCTGCCCAGTGTGCGCGGTCCGACGGTGGAAAGGGGACGGGCCGGTAGGATCGCGTTAAACAGCTCATCCGAGTACTCCCCATGAAATAAGCTTAAGGAAATTTTACTAAACTGAGTTTAAAGCTATGTCAAAATCTAAAAGGCAATGTCACGCTATTTATTTAAGGTTATGTCTCGCTCCTATTCCAGATATTGTCCGAGAGAGATCATTTTATAAAGTGGAAAATATTCATGAAAACTGCTTCACGCAAAGTCATTTCTCGGGCACTGTTGTGGGTAGTTTCAGTCAGGCTAAACGTAGGGCTCATCTGCTTGAGCACTTCCACGCGACAGAGATTATTATAAACAGGTGAAGACCAGCAGAAACATTTTCATTGTTTTTTTTTATGAAATCCGTTAAAAAACAAGTAATTATAAAAAGAAACTGCGGTACCGTCAAAATCAAAATAAAAATGGTAATACGTAAATTTTTTTTATGGAAACTGACGCGGTTGGCTACATCACCTACAACATCCGTGATTTCAGCCCATAACACCGGGTGAACTTGGTGCCACGTCAGTGCTTCCCTTCATTTCATGTCGCCTACACTGAACTGGACGGAACACACTATTTACATAGCCGTTTCGACCGACGTTTCATTCAGTGCGGTGGTATTAACCCGGCGGGATAAACCCTACCACATAGTAAGGTAAGAAGGGAAGGGACCTACAGTTGCTTACGTGGAATCCGAACCACAGTCAGCCTCAAACGGTCGAGCGGTCACCCATCCAAGAACTGACCGCGCTCAGGGTTGCTTAACAACAGTCTACCGACCGCACCACTGAGCTACCGATGCTGACAAGCATTCTTATAATTCAAACAAATTGCACCATAATTTTGATCGACTCAAAATTCAAGACATACTTAACTAAAATAAAATATAATTGTTTTGATTTGCCTGTAAAAAGTATATTGTGTACATATATTTATTCTGTTTCTCGAAATATGGCGGCTTGATTGCACTTTTGAAAATCGTTGGAAGAATAAAATTAATATCAAGCGGAATATGTTACATCGCTCTAAAACGTTCACTGAGGTCACCAGAGCGTATAAGCGCATTCAATATTAAATATATAGGTATACACACTTAATATTTATTTATTACAAGCTGTGCCCGCGGCTCCGCCCGCTCTCATATTTCACTTCACTGCTAACCTCATAAGCTATTTAGCGTCATAGTAAGTAGCCTATAGTTGATGGGAAGAATCAAGCTATCCGTAGAATTTTGTTTTATTAAAATCGGTTCAGTGGTTCTCGAGTTATAAGCGGACAGACAGACACTCAGACAGAAAGCAGACGTTGGATTTTATTATAGGTAAGGATGGCTCCGCCCGCTCTCATATTTCACTTCACTGCTAACCTCATAAGCTATTTAGCGTGATAGTAAGTAGCCTATAGTTGATGGGAAGAATCAAGCTATCCGTAGAATTTTGTTATATTAAAATCGGTTCAGTGGTTCTCGAGTTATAAGCGGACAGACAGACAGACAGACAGAAAGCAGACGTTGGATTTTATTATAGGTAAGGATAAGGCAGGAAGGATTATTTATTAAGAAAAATACAGCCAATAACAGTTACATACAGTAGGTACCTACTTTGTTTCATGCAACTGCAAGCACAGATTACTTAATAGTTACTTCGTAACAGATAAATCACTCCATAGTAAATGTTCCTACCTTCGGGCTTTAATAGCCTACTCCTTCACGTCGCCAATCTCTGCGTGCGAAAATGTACCTTAACGATCGAGAGTTACAGTGGAAACCAAACTTAAATGCGTATTGGCCTGAAGTTCGGCCGCTTGACTGCGCATGTATAGTCAAATAAAATATACAATCGAATATTTTGGCAGAAAATGTATACAATTATTACATTATCATTTGTAGGTAAAAAGAGAGTCTTGCTGCATGCTTGCTGCATTGTATTATGTTTGTGCACACCGATGTATCGATCATGGTTAAAACCGGTTAGAACTGACGGACGACGACGTGTTGGTGCCGTTCGGGTGACCCCGGTAAACGCACTTCGCCAATAAACATTTCTCATGCTAGCACCACACATGGCTGTATGTACACAAATATTTGGCAAACATTTCCGTTTCGTCTCCCTTTAATGGCTTGGATAGACTGAGATAAAACTAAAATGTTTGCAACAATCACGAATACCTACGAATAACCACCATTAGCAAAAAATCTATCGCGACAACTACGGAAGACACAAATAAATAGTGAGTGACTGTACAATGGCGCACGCACAGACGAGAGCGGGGCGTGCGCGGGCGACAGGACGCGGGCGGCGGCGGCGCGCGGTTGTATCCTAGCAACGCGGGGGAGCGCGGTAGGGTGCGCCGATACCCCCTTTGCACGCCTACCGCCCTCCCCCCCTCTGCCCTAATAATCGTCTTTTGCGCAGACACACGGGCGCATCTCACAGCCGCATTTAAGTTTGGTTTCTACTGTAAGTGGTTATTGCTTTGCAGCTGCGCGCAGTTGCGTGGGCGAGCGTCTATGTATACTTCGCGCGGCTGACGAATTTTCACTGAAATAGACCGCCGGCGGCCCGTCGGGGGGTAGGTAGTTAGCGCGCGCAAGTACATAGAGTGCGTGAGGCCTGCTGCAAGGCGTATGGCCAATTACATGTTTCCCTGTTTAGTTACATTTATACATGTTTAATTGCTTATACATATCTATTGTTAAGAGCATAGTCACCTAAATGGGCATACACTTTTATGTGTCTTAAATATGTGTGTATGAGGGTGTGTGAGGGTGTGTGTGTGTGTTTAATCATGTTTTTATGCACATATAAATCTGTATTTCCTAACTAAGCATATACCACCAAATACATCCCGGAAGTCTGAATACAGGTCGCACCACAAAGTTATCCGGAAGCTAAATACGACGGCGCCCCCGGAGTGACACGAAAAAAAACCGCAAGCCAAGTTGCGGAGGAGAGTAAGCCGCTAGGAACAGCTGATAAGCAAGTTTAACTCCAGCCGGGCTCGCTCGTATTAATTAACCAAGTTTGAGGCAACCGATGGCTGCCTTCACGGTGACGGCGGGGAATTCTACGATAGAAGACGCATCAAGCCGAAGGGCTGGTGATAGTGATATATTATAATATAAAATAACTACGTTTATAGCAGTTTTCTTATAGACAGCCGGCTTGTTTGGCTGTGTCCAAAAGTTCGATTGAAGATCAGACACAACCACTAACACAATTTTTTTTTTTTTTTTTTTATGGAAACTTGACACGGTTGGCTACATCACCTACAACATGCGTGATGTCAGCCCATAACACCGGGTGAACTAGGTGCCATGTCAGTGCTTCCCTTCATTTCGCGCCAACTACACTGAACTGGACGGAAAACACGAACTATTTACATAGCCGTTTCGACCGACGTTTCGCTCAGTGCGGTGGTACCAACCCGGCCGGGATAAACCCTACCACCTAGTAAGGTAAGAAGGGAAGGGACCTACAGTTTAACGTGGAATCCGAACCACGGTCAGCCTCCAACAGTCGGGCGGTCATCCATCCAATAACTGACCGCACCATTAAGCTGCCGAGGCTGACGATCCCTTAGTCGACTTTTACGACATGCGACGGGGAGAGATGCAGTGGGGCTATTCTTTTTAAGTACCGACCCCACACGGTACAAATTCCTAGAGAAACTACAAAAAATAAAAATAATAATTATAGATAGGGAAAATGAAAATGTAAACAGGTTGTAACATTATTACATAAGCTGTACTAGTTATATTCTAAGTCTAATGTTGCCTGCGAATGTATTTTCAATAAATTCTTTTCTTAATTAAATATTATATAATATAAGAAAATAATGATTACTTATAATAAACATTTAGATTTGGATTTGGATTTGGTGAGGGCCTATGTCAGCTATAAGGCGGACAAAAAGATTGAAGTCTTATTTATTAACAGGTCTTTTGAAGATTCCAAGGTGGTAGGTGGTAGGGAACACACTCACCGAAAGACCGTTCCATATTTCGCCAAACGAAACAGGAACGATTTCAAAAAGCGATGTGTTCTCCGAAGTTGGGTGTCAACAACATGATGTTCCGACCGAGTGTCGGATACAGTTGGGGGGCAGGAGGGATGAGGTGAAGCTGTCTTCTAAGCTGCGCTACGCGACAAAATATTAATTTCAAGTTCAAATTCAAAATTAATTAGTCCAAAATATTATATACAACCGAAAACGCTTCGCGTGACTTTTCGGTCACAGCTCAGACGACCGATGACATAGCGTTATGACGTGTAGCCTAAAACCATCTTGAGAAGGGACAGAATGTAAATCGATGAAGTGGTTTTTGAGTTATAAGGATATTCATTATATTGACGTTCGCTGCTGATGTTTCACATTCACGGCTGTAGAAACTTAGCTTTATTAATTAGGATGATTGGGAAATCATCTACGTCTATCTGTTTAGATAATGTTAATGACGAAATTCATTGTATGAAAATTACCAGTTCTGTTCTTTTCAATTCTTTGGTGATTACTCCTACCCCCTACCGAAGCGTATAGGTTGTGCTTCTGGTACAGGTTGTTTGACAGCTGCTGCTTCATCTCGATTGCTTTCATCTTCATCAAGATTCGGAAGTCGGGCCGAAGCACTTTGAGGGGTTGAAATTTACGTGGATAATATTTCTGGATAGTGTAGCATGGTAATTTAGTTCGCTTCTTGCTCATGTGGGGTCTGTTGAGTTCTGTCTTTCAGTCTTTTTTTTTCTTCTAAATAATTTTCCCCTTCTTTTATTTCTTCTTTTCTTATTTCATTCCTTCATTTCTTCTCTCCTGCTTTATACCTGTTCATGTACTTTTCCTTTCCCTTTTTCCTTCCTTATTTACTTTTTTTTTAATTTGTTTTAGGCGTGCAGCTAGATGCATTTGAATCCGGTTTAAAAAGATCTTGTTTATTCTTTCCGTCGTTCTTTACCTCCTCCACTACATTTTTATTTATTTCTTCTTTCATTAACGTTTCTAAGAATTTAGATGGCACAATGAGACTGTCTACTGAACTAACTTAATTAATTCACAAGAAATGTGCTAACTGACATAGAATCCTCTGCTTGACCCGCGGGGTCTTACGTAAGGCGTACGTTCGCCGTTTCTTCTCTTCCCCCGGGGAGTTCGAACGCGTTGCGGCAAGTTCGCTTATAAATCACTGCACCGACGCTGTCGAACGCCGGCCCGTGGACTCTGCCCCTCCCTCACCCCCGCACCCCCGCACCCCTCACCCGTAGAGCAGAGAAGCCTGCAGAGAAGACTACATTTGCCAAGGGAGGCTTACTTAAAGAGAACATGCATACAATCATGTAGGTACTCGCTCATTGAGAGCAGTTTACCACTAAAATGAAGCACTGACATGGCACCTAGTTCCACCAGGAATAAAGTGTGATTAGCTGACGTCGCCGATGTCCAAGTTACATAGCAGACCAAGTCAGTTTTCATAAAAGAAACACAGGATATCCAGCAATTTTCAAATATTAGTTTGTACTCTTCGTACCTTACTTGGTGGTCGGTGTTGTGCTGTAATTTACAAGAGTACTTTGCAGCAGTACTAAGATACAGATAAGGTGGAGATTGTCCTAGTGGTAGCCAAGCTTCGTCAGAAGATGGCACCCTAAGAAGAGCAAGTCCTCGAAGTATCCCAATTTGAAAGCCCACACTCCATGGTTTCCGATGTTACTGTCTATCTCTATAGTCTATGGCTCTCGGTATCCGCTGTCCCCAGCGGCGACTCCTCTCAGTTGGCGAGGTTGGCGCCGCCAAACCGAATAAAATGAATGACACCATTAATACAGAAGTATCAGGCTAAAATAAATGTGAAAAAATTTCGGAGTTACATTATTTATGTGATATAATCTACGATTAATAAGATAAAACGTCAATCTCGTACCCGTTACATAATTTGAAATTTCGCGGGCGTCAAACGCGGGCGACGACGAATGACGACACATCAAGGCATTCATTGGCCGGTTGGCTACATTTTGAAGCGCCATCGTATTCCATACAAGGCGGAAGCGACTGATGTTCCCCCCGTCCCGCGCAGACCTGCTGATCAGCCTTTCGAGTTGGCGCAGCGGGGAGTGCATTTAGTGACGCGGTAGCGAGTAGAGCGAGCTAGCGAGCGAGCTAGGTGTGTGTGTTGCGTGTGCGGGTGTGTGCGCGCTGCGTCCACACTCCACACGACGAGTATTCTTGTGCTGTGCGACGTGCGATGCGATGCGACTAGCGAGCTAGGCTAGGTGTGTTATGTGCGCGTGTGTGTGCGCATTGGCTCGCGAGTTGATAGCTGCATATATTCCGTTATGTAGGTATGGACTTTGTATGGATGAATCCTGTGCAGTGTTGTTAAATTTAAAGTGATTTATTGGTAATTATAATGGCAAACTCCTACCGAGCTATCTACGGAGCACTCAAGGACAAGAGAGACTCAGTAATTTGGCACTCTTACATATCTGTGGAAAAGGAGTTGCTAACAAAATTGAGGAAGAAAGAAGATTTTCACGATCGAGTCATCGAAAATTTCTTGTCTGTGGAACGAAGAGTGGACTTCATGTACAAATAAAATGTAACAATTCAAGCTTGTATGCCTGTCTCGTCGTCGTCGTGCCAGAGGAGACGTCGCTGTTGTCGGCTGCAACTCGACAGCTTTGACACAATCAGTAATACGTACCTATCTACAGACAAATAAATCGTAAGTGAGCAAAATAAATCATTTAAACTAAATATTATAAACTATCTATATCGTAATCGTCTTTCAGTTTTTGAACTCATTGTGGTAGAAATAAATTAACGCGTAGGTACCTAAGTTATGAAATTATGAAAAAAAAAAACCTTAGCCAGAGCCAACCCAATATTCAGGACCAGGAGTCGCCGCTGGCTGTCCCTCCGGCCACTACTGTTATTTAGTGCTGGAAATATTACGATGTTAACTTTACCTACGGATATTTTATAAGATTTCGCACGTGGAGGTGCGCTGTGCGTCGTTCGTTAGATCACCTCTTAACTCAGAACTATCAACAATAATAATTTCATTACTCGTACTACGGATAAATAGTCATAGTTTTCAGAAGCTTTCACATAATGGGCATGTAGTCAATAGTCAATAGTCAATAGTCAAATATATTTATTTCAACGAGCATCAATTTGGATACAATGTATCTATATGCTATTGAAATCGTCATTAAAATTTTTTTTTTTTTACAGATCAGATTAAACACATATTCCATTACAATATTGTTGAAAAATTAATTATAACAGAGTTTCCAAATATCATTAATTATAACAGAGTTTCCCAGTATAAAGCATCGACATGATAATATACTTCAAGAAGTCATATTCTGCATCTCTCTCCGTGCATGCTGTAAAGGCGTCGAAAGGATAAGGACAGGATACCGTGCTAAAGGGCGACAAGGTAGCCACCTCTCACCATGGCGCGGTCGTTCCGCCAAGCAGATGGGTCTTCGTGCCTTACTTGCTGCTTGATAGTTATCTTGTCCTAATACTTTGCTGAACGTGGTGTTCGGTGTTGTGCTGTAATTTTGCTAGAGTTCTTGCAGCACAACACCGATTACTTTGCTTATCCTTATTGTCGGGTGGTATGTAGGTTTTGTAAGTCATAGTTTTAGAGACTTTCCCTGTGCTTAATAAAAACCACTTCGTAATTAATATCCTTAGATTTGAAGTTTAAACTGCAGAATTTCACTTTTTTTTATGGTAACTGACACAGTTGCCTACGTCACCTACAACATCCGTGATGTCAGCCCATAACACCGGGTGAACTTGGTGCCACGTCAGCCTACCCTTCGGTTGTGCCGGCTACACTGAACTGGACGGAAAACACAAACTAGTATTTACATAGCCGTTTCGACCGACCTTTCATTCAGTGCGGTGGTATCAACCCGGGCAGGTTAAACCCTACCACCTAGTAATATAAGAAGGGAGTCATATCAGTGCTAAACCTTCATCACGACTCCCATAATTTGTAGTTTAAAAGTAATATATTAATAGGTAGGATGGTCACTCGGACGTCATACAACCAATAGTACCCTATTAAGTATTCTGTGATACAATACAACACAGATTGTTTATCAGTTAAGTATGTATAACATTTTCAATATAACGAGGCCATTGAATTGCTATTCCCAATGTTTTCTCGCCCCCTATGATCCGGTCGGCCTCGAACCCGTTCGTCCCCCTCTCAACCCTCCCCGCGGACGTCTGACGGGGAGGAAAGAATAAGTACGCGTACGGTCTGTTCTACAAGATCAACTTCATCCGTAGAACCATATCGCTCTCACTAACTTACTGTACAGTCCATTGAACAGTCGACATCGACGTGCGTACATTCATCTGACAAAGTTGTACGCGTGTACCTTCACAACCACAAACACCTACGCCTTTGATATGGAGCGAGAAAATAATTTCCCCGGCTTCCTGCCTCGAGGCCTAGTGGGGTAGTGAGAAAATTACAAGAATTTGCTCCACATAAATTATCGATATTACTGACATTCAACAGGGCACAAGTTCGCTATACACGTGAGTTTCATAGCTGGTTTTTCACTTAGCAGAAATGGGTAACTCTCACTCTCGCTGTAACACTCACTCTTGCTGTAACACTCACTCGTCCGTCATTTAGCTAGCTTTGTTTTCTCTGGTGAAAGATGAAAAAAATTGCACTAATCCTCTATACCAGAGCCAACTGTTGGCTCTGTCTATACACAATCTCACCTAATCTCATCTCCACAATCTCACTACTATTTAGTTTTGCTTTACTACCTACTTATTTTTCACAACATGCTACTTCGAAACATCCGAAGGTTGACTGGAAGAACTCCCTGTAAGGGATAAGTCCGCCTTTGCCCCTCATGTAAACGATGTATCGTGCTTGTTTCTTTAATTAGAGGTTCCACAAAAGAGGAAAACACTGAACCCTTATAGGATTACTCTTAAGTCTGTCTGTCTGTTTGTCTGTCACAGATTATTTTCTCCGATTTATTGTCAGCCTCGGTAGCTCAGTGGTCCGGTCGGTCGAACGTTGTTAAGCACACCTAGGCGCGGTCAGTACTTGGATGGTTGACCGTTCGACCGTTGGAGGCTGACCGTGGGTCGGATTCCTACGAAAACTGTAGGTACCTTAATAAACTTCATTGCATATATTCCACGGTCAAGAATTCGGATGTCGAATCCTTTGTTTTTATAAGGCAGAGGAATTTGTTCAGTTATTTTATAGAATGTGTTCAATGACTAGGCGCTTTGAAAATGTCGTGAGTAATAAGTGAAAGGTAAGTTAGGTTATGATTTATTATGACATTATAAAACGCAAGTGTACACGGGAAAATTGGCCAATAGCCCGGATGGGTGACAAAACTGTCCTGAGCAAAAAGCCACTATAGTTGCGAACATACACCTTCCTTCCTTACCTTCTACCTTCAGTACTAATTGCACAGTTTTTCATACCCAACTCATTGGTCTATACTCATGCTAACAAGTTGAACCAAATTGCGGATTTTTCGTCTAGTAGATTTTTCTTTTTATGGAAACTGACACGGTTGGCTACATCACCTACAACATCGGTGATGTCAGCCCATAACGCCGGGTGAACTAGGTGCCATGTCAGTGCTTCCCTTCATTTCATGTCGGCTCCACTGAACTGGGCGGAAAACACGAACTATTTACATAGACGTTTCTACCGACGTTTCTTTCAGTGCGGTGGTATCAGCCCGGGCGGGATAAACCCTACCACTTATGTACGTTTTCACCACGTCCAGTTAAGTCTGGGATAACAATTATCTGTCGGTTAAAGTAATATTTCTCATACAGTTGAGAGTCGTTAACCGGTTGCTACATTTTAGCCGAAGGTGGTGAAATGAGCCTTTAGTAAGGTAAGAAGGGAAGGGACCTACAGTTTTACGCGGAATCCGAACCTCCAACGGTCGAGCGGTCACACATCCAAGTACTCACCGCGCCCAGGGTTGCTTAACAACAGTCGACTGACCGCACCACTGAGCTACCGAGGCTGACAAATTAGGATTATTTTCTACCGAAGAATAAGACTAAGGTATAAAACTAAATGTTGTAAAATTTTAGTTCCAGAATCATCCCTTAAAATGTTGGTAGTCTGTATAATCGCCTGTATTGACTATCCTTTTCCTTATAATTTCATAAAATCCAACGTCTGCTTTCTGTATGTATGTATGTATGTCTGTCCGCTTATAACTCGAGAACCACTGAACCGATTTTAATAAAAAAAAAATTTACGGATAGTTTGATTCTTCGCATCAACTATAGCCTACTTACTATCACGCTAAATGGCTTATGTGAGGTTAGCAGTGAAGTGAAATATGAGAGCGGGCGGAGCCGCGGGCACAGCTATTTCCAATATAAGTATCTAAAGTTGCGCCATCACCCCCACTTCTATAGACGCAAACAAACGGACCACAAAGTCCATTTCTTGGCTTTAATATTTTCTGCGCGATAGCTAGAGTTAGGTTCGGACACTTACGACCTGAAAGTCAAAGTGTCAGTCCTTTAGAGATGGGTCTGCAGATCTTGTGAAGTATATTAGGTTACGTATGAGGACAAAAGTGCTATTTTATTCACCTCCAGCATAATGTATGCAAGGTTTGCATATGAAAATGGGTGCGGTTGAAAAATTTGTATGGGGAAATTATTATTTTGTCAACTAATATCAACCGCACGATCTAAAGCTTACTGTACAGTCCATATATACGCTGTACCGTGTGGGGCCGGTATTGTAAAATAATAGCCCCACTGCATCTCTCCCCGTGTATGTCGTAAAAGGCGACTAAGGGATATGACTCCCTTCTACACTACACACATTCTACACTGGCTACATCACCTACAGCATCCGTGATGTCAGCTCATAACACCGAGTGAACTTGGTGCCACGTCAGTGCTTCCCTTCGGTCGTGCCGGCTACACTGAACTGGACGGAAAACACAAACTATTTATTTAGCCGTTTCGACCGACGTTTCATTCAGCGCGGTGGTACCAACCCGGGCGGGTTGAACCCTACCACCTAGTAAGGTAAGGAGGGAAGGGACCTACAGTTTTACGTGGAATCCGAACCACGGTCAGCCTCCAGCGGTCGAGGTGGCTATCCTGTCGCCTATCCTAGCACGGCATCTTGTCAGTATATGTAATATTGTCGGTTAGATTTTACATACTGGACACCGCCGCTACGATTCTCGCAACTTTGACGACACTCGAGGCAACACACAGTCATAAAACGTCATTCAAACGATTCCCGGTCGTTTACTCGGAAATGTGTAGTTGCAGGCTGTAACGTTTTATCAGTGCACACTAAACCTTACCGCGAGGCTATAAAGTTGCATCTACAGTGTCTCCGCATATGACGTGGCATCTATAAAACATGTATAGTATCGCTTTGTGAATGTCAAATAACACAGCTGAATGCAAGAGAACCACAAAATTGCATCTCGCGTGACTATCCAACTCAGTTCAGATTAAACTTTAGCGGTTTTCATTAAATTGAGGCTTTTAGGGTTCCGTATCCATACGGAAGCCTACGCCGTCTGTCTGTCTGTCTGTATTTCTGTCCCAATGCTGTATCTTTTGAACTGTAATAGGTAGCCGGTTGAAATTTTCACCGAATAATATGTCTTATTATGCCGGATACGTCAACAAATAATAAAAAAAAGCAAAAACTAAAAAATAGGAGTCCCCATACAAGAAACGCGCTAAGAATCGGCGCTACTGAATAATAGATGGCGCCACAGGTTGCATTGTAGAAAGACAAAATATAGAGGGATATGGTTTTTTTGACGGGTATGATATAGCGGATCTACAGAACCCTCCGTGCGTGAATAAAACTCCGTCATCACCAAGATCTTTATATCGATGTGTATCTTTCTAAAGAGCCTCGAAACTCGCAAATACATAGCCTGCTGAAAAATAAGACACTTTTGTGGCTTTCACTTGAAGTTAAAATACAAAATGAACGGCCACGGTAAGCCCAGGTCTCCCAGGAAAGTATTTCTAGACTAGCCTTTGTAAGACCAGTATTTGTAAGAGAAGCTTATGATTGCAACACAAATTATGAAAAGATGAAAATACTCCCGGAGATGAGCCCGGGCGGAGACCCCTCTCCTGGGGAAGCCAAGGATACGGTCGGAGAATAGAGAAAAAAAGGTATAGCTACATAATGTAATGTCTTCCGGCGAGTCAGTCAGTCAGCGTGTAAGCGTCCACTGCTGGACATACGCCTCTCCAATTTTCCCCCAGTCCTCCCGGCGTTCAGCGGTACGGAACCACTGCTTTCCGCCGACGTACTTGATGTCGTCGTCCCACCTGGCGGGTGGTCTTCCCACACTCAGTTTTCCTGTCCACGGCCGCCAGTGTAGGACGCGGTTACTCCAACGGTCGTCGTCTCTTCGGCTGACGTGCCCAGCCCATTGCCACTTGAGCTTAGCCACCCGGTATCCAATATCGACTACTTTGGTGCGTCGGCGGATTGCCTCGTTACGCACCATATCACGTAGCGTTATTCCCAGCATGACTCGCTCCATTGCTCGCTGGGCAACTTTCCGAGTGTGTACTTAACTTTCCGGCGAGTGTATTTCCTGAATCCTTTAACCTGGGTGTCCTCAAGCGTCGTATTAACGGGCTAGACAGCCTAGCAACAGTCCGCAAATCTGCTGGCATGGCACCTAACTGAGTGTGGTTTCGCGAGGAGAGGTCATTTTGGCTCTTTTGACTGCACCATTGGTCTCTCGGCACAGCCACACATGCTGGTTTACATATAAAAAAAAAATAATGGATGATCATAAAATACATTATGTACTGGATGTAAGATCTCAGCCTCGCTTGTGTTCTCCTCTAGTCCAGTATAGCCAGCATTCCAGAGAAGTCTCCGGTATGGCACCTACCTTCTCGGAGGTGATATTGGCTGGTCGGAGCATGCGCTTTGGCCCCTCCGACTCAGCTACCCATACCGGATTAACGCCGGAAAATACAGTTTTTAGGGTTCCGTGTCCGGTACGGGACCCTATTACTAAGCCTAGGCAGTCTGTCTGACTGTCTGTATGTCTGTCTGTCCGAGGATACAGCCCTCGGATCTTGAACCGTAATAGGTAGCCCGTTGAAATTTTCACAGAATATGTGTTATTATTGCCATATCGGTTACAATAACAAATACTAATAAAAACTAATACAATTTTTAAAAATCTCGGGGGTCCATATAGAAGAAACTAAAAAGTGTATGCGCGCCATCTACCGAAAAAAACTATGAAGTATTTTAACTAATCATTTCATAAAGACGCCATAGATGGGGTGTGTAGCGCTGGCCATGACATGGCTATATGGAACCCTCGGTGCGCGAGTTCGACTCGCACTTGGCCGGTTTTTAGTTATACATTTCAACCGTTCAGTTTACCCACCAAGGACAACACAGATAATATTTCAAACAATAATAATAGTTAACTAGAGATTCTGGTTTTCCATTAAATTCTTTTATTAATTAGTCCCTCGAAGAAAAGCACTGAGGAAACCTGTAGGCACACTCGCATTTGTAATACGCTGCTTTGTACAAGTTTGACTGGAAGAAATTTAATTGTGCAATAAGGTCGCCTTTTGCGCCGTAAAAATGGTATTGCCTCTCGACTTCTCACAAACGACCATATGAGAAAACCAGATTTATGAAAATATTGTAAGAACAGCACCACCACGGTAGTTCAGGCACGGTATTTGCAAAATATTAGTGTTGGAACGACGACGTCACAGATTCCCTGTAACCGCACTAAGGGAAAATCGAAGTACAGTCAGCTCCATTATTTTTGAGTATGCAATTTCCTGTATACACGACGATAACAATGTTGCCAGCTCTTAGGAGATTGCTAAAGTGCGAGGGGGGTTGAGATTCGCCGTGGGAAGGAGTCCAATGCAGCGTTGCTGGACGTACCAAAAATTTTATGGTATTTCTACCTTATTTTCATGACCGTACTGTAGGCAATCGTGCAACTAACGTATCATAATTTTACGGCTAACTGTAATAATTTATGGTTATTATGTTCCGTTCCACACGTATATGGGCAGTCAGTTAGCGTTTATGTGTCCACTGCTGGATCACATCTTCCTCACGATCTTCAACGGTACAAAACCACTGATTTTCTCCGACGTACTTTACTTATGTCTTCATCGCACCTGACGGATTGGTCTTCTCACACTCCGTTTCCCTGTCCACGGCCGCCAGTGTGTGCAGGACCCGTTTACTCCAATCCTTGTCATCTTGTTCCACACGTTTGTGCTTAAACTTTTTTGGAGTACCAATTTCTGTGTATTCTTTGCGGTTGTTGTTACGTGCATGATTTTACTCAGTCCCTCGACGCTGACTTACGTTTGTACCATAAAGTACCATAATTTGTATGTACAAACTAATAATTCTGTGAACGGAATCTAGCAACACTGGTCGGATGCACTCCGCGGGCCTCCGCCTCCGGTCATGCGGGTAAAACGAAAAATTCACCAAAACCTTTTAAAGCTTTAAGATTGAGCTCTTAAACTTCATCCGTTCGGCGGCAACAATTGGGGCAGGTTCTGGTCCGCTGAGGCAGCTTTCCGTCCTCTTTTTGCCTCAATATTTTGTCTTCGACGTCGGGCTTCGCAAACTCTGCCCCTGTCCCCGCTTCGCCATCTCCGAGCCCGCCCCGCCTCCCACAAGCATCTTCGCTCATAGAATTAGTATGAGAAATTCGGTCGAACGCTCTTCGTCGCGGTGTCAAATCGTACATATATGGGCTGCTACAACGGCAAGGCGACGCGTGCATCACTATCACGGCGCTATCGTCCACGCGGAGACAATAATTCATGAAATAGATACTAGACCAAACATGGCCGTTACAACACAGGGTGTTGTAACGGCAAGTGCATTAAATTTAGGAAATGATTATTGAGATCAATAGTAACAAAAAAAGTCAAATATTTTTTTTCTGAATTCCCTTTCAATAAAAAGTTACAGTTTTCATACAAACTAATTTATTTATTTAGTGTAAAAAGGATCTAATGTTCCGCACGAACGTGGGAATGAAAGGCTCGCGGTGAATGAGCGAGCAGGGACGAGTGCGCGGAGAGAAGAGATGCGCGGCGGAGGCGCGCCGTGAGTTTTTGACCCCTACCGTTCCCGCGCCAGCACCCTCCCTCTGCGCGCGTCAAATTACACTTGCCGAAAATATTAAATTCAAAAATTTATATCTCGAAAACTAGACACTTTAGAGAAAAACTTTATTTCCTTTTTTATCTCGAAAAAACATGAGGATTGCGCTGGCGAAATTAATGTACTGGCCGTTACAACAACGTTATTAGAAAGCTGGTTTAATCGGGATGTTTCTTAGCTTCACGCATATTAAGTGTCGTACAGTAAAAATATAGAATGGTCTTCCGGTGAGTGTATTCCCTAGCTCCTATAACCTGGGGTATTCAAAAGGCGTGCCAACCTTTTTATCCGCCTTGTCTTTGGTATGACACCTCGCGTGGAGTGGTGTTATTGGCTGTGACTGATTGTCCGATAGATTTCTAGGCATTTTTTAAGTTATATTTTGTATATAATCCGATATGAGTGGCTTAGCCAAAGGGCCAAAGCACACGCTCTGACCAGGAAATATAACCTCCGAGAAGTTAGGTGCCATACCGGTGACTTCCCTTTGGATTGCGGGCTATACTGGACTAGATAGAGTAGAACACAGCCGAGGCTGCTATGCGGCCATCTTACATCCAGTACGGTGGTACCAATCCAGTCGGCTACAATTTGAGGCTACCACCTAGTAGGGGGCATAGGCAACGTGCCAACCCTTTATAAAATTCTGCTGCTATAAAAATGTTTTGTTAGAATTCACGATAGAAAATATGTACATACATACATACATAACAGACGCTGTATCCCGACAATCAGGGTAAGCAGAGCAATCGGAGTTGTGCTGTAAGGACTCTGGTAAATTAAAGACTGGTTTGGTTGGTAAAAAAATGACTGACGTCTGTCAACGAGTGAACAAGTTCCCGCGCAGAAATCCGTAAACAAATGTAATTTTGGAAGTGAATAATGTCCTGCATCCACCAAACGTATCCGGTATATTTTGAATTTGAATTTGAATTTGAATTTGAATTACAGCACAACACCGACCACCACGTTTAGCACAGTATACGGACAAGACAACTATCAAGCAGCAAGTAAGGCACGAAGAACCCACCTGCTGCATGACTAGGTGGAAGGACTGCGCAAAGGTGAGAAGTGGCTAGCCTGTCGCCCTTTAGCGCAGTCTCTGGTCCTTTAAATATGTTTAGCCTATTTATTCCCTCTGTATTGAATAAAATCGGTATTCCCTCCTCACCTCAGCCAAACCGGCGGCGCTGCAGCAGCGACACAGCCTCGCAAACTGTTGATAGACTTCGGTGAACCGCACCTTCAACTACCCGCAATCAGGGTTGCCACACGTTAGTACAGCTTAATTTCTTGTAATACTATTAACACGACACGTTCGTGTCGGATTGCATAGCACATTTTCTTTATAAAAAAATAAATAAAAAAAGAATTTTCAAAATCGGTTCATCCAGTCGAAAGTTCTGAGGTAACATACATAAAAAAAATACAAAAAAAATACAGTCGAATTGAGAACCTCCTCCTTTTATGTCTACTTTCGATCAGGTTAGGTTGGATTATTTTATTATGGATTATTATGCTCTTATAGCTTATTTTCTGTATGGGTGGCTAAGTCTGAGGGGCCAGAGCATCATGCTCCGACCTGCCAATATCACGTCCGAGAAGGTAGGTGCCATACCGGAGACTTCCCTTTGGATTGCGGGCTATACTGGACTAGTATTTAGTATTTAGGTTATAATATTGTGCTGTATGATTTCATGTGTTAATAAATATTTTCGTTTCAGAGGAGAACACAGCCGAAGTGACGCTGTTATGCGGCCATCTTGCATCCAGTACGGTGGTAGCAATCCAGTCAAAGGCTACTAAGGGATAAGGACGAGATACCGTGCTAAAGGGCGACAGGTTAGCCACCTCTCACCTTGGCACGGTTCTTCCAAAGAATCATGCTGGAAGAATCTAATATACATTGATATTTATCTTATCCTAATACTTTTCTAAACGTTGTGGAGAAGTCCTTGAAGCAAAACACCGATTACTCTGTTTCCCCAGATTGTGTGGGTACAGCGTGTGGTATGTATGTATGTAAATAACAGAACTGTAATGTACGTACGAACGAGCGGCAGCCCTAAAGACGCCTTCGCGAATGAGAACATGCAGTGAAGTGTCACAAACTGCTTGATTTATTATACGTATATAACATACGCTGCTTCAAACCTAAATCACATTATGAAATAAGACGCAAAATATAGTCGCGAAACTATTTTCGCATTATTTATATTCCTTAGCTATGGCAACCATCGACATCTATTTTATAGATCGAACGTCGTACGATGCAACCTGTGCTAGACGTCGGTACAAGTGTGCGTGCACACACACGCAGTATTGTGATACGTGACACGATCCCTACGACGATACTATCGCGCGCTCGCCCCCACCCGCCCACAGATGACAAGAACGAGCGAGAAAGACGTCATGCGGCGCGTTTGCCGTCTTTCCGCCTACTCCCATCACCAGCAAGCAAGCGAGAACGAGAACGCGATACCACCGCACCGTCACACGATCCTATCCGTGACAGCATGGCTTCTTAACACGCCATCACATGCTCAGGCGAAACAAACAACAACGTTTGTCACTGTCACTCTTTATAACAGCAACCGGGCATGCTGCACACACGCGTCACCGACTCAATACAGACATGCGTGCGTTCAACACGCGCCGCAGACGCCGTATGAAGCGGCTGTCCGTGAAATCTGCATTATATGCGGTTCTCGTCGAGAACATATTTGTTCGGGAGTGATGTATGGGATGGGCAAATCTATAAAATAGATATCAATGATGGCAACGCTATACTTAGTTGTGTAACGTAGGCTGAAAATTAAAGTATATACCTACCATTTTCGCGTGATGTATAAAATTACTGATTTGCTCTTGTGTGTTATGTATAAAATTACTGATTTGCTCTTCAAATCAAATCAAAAAACGTTTATTGCACATAATTGTTGTACAGAAGGTAGCACTTAATGCCTATGGCATTTTCCACCAGCCTACCCTGCCTACTGCTCTTATGTGTTAATTAAATAATTTGATAAGATAAGATAAGTATTTATTTTGCATAATATCTTAACCTATTACATTTTGTACATTACAATAACTTAATTCATGCAAAATTGGCCAATCGGCTCAGCGTTTGCTAGGGCGGAAGAAGTCTTTTCCTGGCTCTTGAATTAGTCGCTTGAATTTGTGGGACGAAAAATCTGAAACCACGCGACATCCCACGCGTGCAGTGTGCACACACTCATCTCGGGTTTGTTGTTGTGACTCTACCTACATAAATTTCACAACATTCAACTCCGGTTGACAGAAAGAAATCTCTGAAAGTTATAAGTCCGCCTTTGTGCCTCACGTTAATCATTATATCGTGCTAGTTTCTGTAAAATATTTAACAAAGTATTTCTATCTATCTTCTTTCTAATATACTAGTATGTAACAAAACCTACAAATATTGGGTGTTTTGGTTTTTATTATTTTATGGTACGGTACCTAGGTAGGAAGCGTCGTCATCTTATTTTCAACAGTTCTTCCATCTTCCATAAAGCAAGTAAAAGGAGACAAGGATGTAATTTCATTTTCGACGGTATTTTGTAAATGTAATTTCGGCCTGAGTGCGCCGCCACCACTGCCTCCTCCGTCGTCGTCGACGCGCGACGACGTCTCGGCGTAGAGCGTGCTGCCGCGCCGCTGCGTGTGGAGGCAGCGCACCGGAGTGTGAACCAAGCCATCGCAACTGCAAGCGGCGGGTGGCCGAGTGGTTTGGGCATCGGCTTCTCATGCGGGAGGTCCGCGGTTCGAATACGGTCGGCGTGTACCTACCAATGAGTTTGTTCTGACGAAAAAAATTATGTGCATACCTACAACTGCTGCTTCACCGTTCGGAACCGGTGTAAAACTGTAGGTCACTTCTCTTGCCCCTTACTAGGTGGTAGACTCTAATTGTAGCCGACTGGACTGGTACCGCCGTACTGGATGTAAGATGGCCGCATAGCAGCCTCGGTTGTGTTCTCCTCTAGTCCAGTATAACCAGCAATCCAGGGAAGTCTCCGGTAAGGCAGCTACCTTCTCGGAGGTGATATTGGCTGGTCGGAGCATCCGCTTTGGCCCCTCCGACGCAGCCACCCATACCGGATTACATAAAAAAAAACAGATATATGTGCATAAGTCAATGGCTGCAAGAGGAAACCACGCTTTTGACGTGAATTTGATGAAACGTCTTTATCCCGCTGCCGGAGATTTTTTACAAAAAGTTGCGTGACGAAAATTATGTACGTTAGATCTCAAAAACTATAAGGCCAGGACTTCATGCGCATCTGTTTTTCCCCGGAGTTGACTAAAATAGGCAACACCCACCGGTGCGAGCGACAGAATTTTAGTCAACTCCGGGGAGAAACGGATGCATGAAGTCCGGGCCTCAGAGTTACAGGAAGGTGAGGCATATCGTCCTAAAGGTAGTTCTTCCGTCTTGCTAAGACGACATACCCGAGAGTCGTACAGCAAGCCCTTCTATAAATATGGTATACTTAGAAAAAAGGCTTCGAAAATCAATAAATGCTCATAACTCCTGAACTACTGGTCAGATCGACTTGCAATTTGTTTGCGCTTTTTTTTTAAGGATAGCGCGACATTTGGCATCGTTTCACCTACAAGTAGGTGTCTAACGATGCCCATGGACATTCCGCGTACAATGGAAGCGAAGTTTCCTCTTCCAGTCTTTCCTCAATTTACTTAACCTGTCAAAGTAAACGCAGGCTACACTGAACTGGGCGGAAAACACAAACTAGCCGGTTCGACCGACTTTTCGTTCAGTGCGGTGGTACCAACCCGGGCGGGTTAAACCCTACCACCTAGTAAGGTAAGAAGGGATGGGACCTACAGTTTACGTTGAATCCGAATCATGGTCAGCCTCTAACGGTCGAGCGGTCACCAATCCAAGTACTGACCGCGCCCAGGTGTGCTTATGATCAGTCAACCGACCGCACCACTGAGCTACCGAGGCTGACACAACTTTTAGTGGGCGCAATATGAATTCCATGTGTAGTTAATGATGAGATGTTATACATACACCACACACTGTATCCCGACAATCGGGGTGAGCAGAGTAATCGGTGTTGTGCCGCAAGAACTCTGGTAAATTACAGCACAACACCGACCACCACGTTTCGCAAAGTATTCGAACAAGATTCAATCGATCAAGCAGCAAGTAAGGCACGAAGGCACCTGCTGCATGACTCGGCGGAAGTACCGTGCCAAGGAGGGAGGTGGCGAGCCTCTCATCTTGTCTTGGCATCTTGTCCTTATCCCTTAGTCTTAATAATGTAACTATCTCTTTAAGTAATTTTTTGTAACTACAAACCGAATTCGGACTGGCATCAGGTTTGTAGCAGTAGACAACTGTTTATGTTTCATAAAAAAAAAATATAAAACGGTTAGCATTTCGAAAGTCGACCCGACACAGGGATCCCCCGATGGAAAGGTGCAGCAGAATTAATTTAAGGGTCTACGGAACCGCCGCCGCTTCTTACTGCAAGAATAATGGTAATTAGGCAACGCAAGTGCGCCACTCCTCAAGCCCTGTTGGCGCGCGTCGCGTTTTCAAGCGGCCGTGTTTGCGCGCAACTAGCACGGAAAATCGTTCGAGTGTATATTCTGATATGAATAGGTTTGAGAAGTGAGCTACGTATGGACATAGAATTCAAAAGAGAGGCAAAATTACTCGTGGAGCACGGTGAGAGGTTATTTTAAATGGTGTGCACAAAGACAAAGTAATAAAAAAATATATACAGGGCATTGTAACAGCCAGTACATGAATTTCGCCAGCGCAATCCGCATGTTTTTCCGAGACAAAAAGTAAGTAAAGTTTTTTTCTAAAGTGTCTAATTTTCTAGATATAAATTTTTGAAGTTTATGCTTTCGTCATGTGTAATTTGACGCGCGCGGAGGGTGGGTGTTGGCGCGGGAACGCTCGGGGTCGAAAACTCACGCCGCACCGCCTCCGCGCATCTCCTTTCTCCGCGCACTAGTCCCTGCTCATTCACTCACCGCGCGCCTTTCATTCCAATTTTCGTGCGGAGCATTAGATCCTTTTTACACTAAATAAATCAATTAGTTTGTATGAAAACTGTAACTTTTTAATTAAGTGGAATTCAGAAAAAAGTTATTTGACTTTTTTGTTACTATTGATCCCAATAATAATTTCCTAAATTTAATGTAGTGGCCGTTAAAACACCTGTATATGTAAAATGTGTGGGGTTTTGTATATCTATCAACACGCGTGTGAGGAGTCTGATACAAATTGTGTGCCTACATTTTTAGATTTATTAGTGGACAGCGCGGTCCTGATGATACCTAGCTACGTCGTTCTGGGCGCAACACCTTGACATAATTTCAATATTACTACATCGTAAGTACCAGAGATCAGAGATATACCGTTTATTATAGTTGTGTTTTAAAATTATTTATATTTCACAGATTTTCATTTCATATTTTTAAAGTTTAATTTTCCTCAAAAATTCCTACCAGTCAACCAGCAAAGAGCAAAATAAAATTTAACGCGGCCATTCGGCGAATCCATGTCGTGCATTAGCCAACGAGAGCGCGCCAAACTGTCGACATTCTCTGCCTCATGTAAAAAAAAATCACAAACAAAAGAGAAAAACCGGCCAAGTGCGAGTCGGACTCGCGCACAGAGGTTTCCGCACCACAAAAAAACATTGGAAAAAACACGTTTCTTGTATAGGAACCGCCCTTAATTTTTTACTTTTTCAATTTTTTATTATTTGTTGTTTTATCCGCCATAATAACACATATTCTGTAAAATTTCAATGGGCTACCTATTACGGTTCAAGAGATACAGCCCTCGGACAGACAGACAGACGGACGGACGGACGGACGGACGGACAGACAGACGGCGTAGGCTTAGTAATAGGCTTCCGTACGGGATACGGAAACCTAAAAAAAAGCATTATTTCTTTGATAAAAAAAACCACGTTTCAAAAACCAACATCTATAACACAGCAAGTCTAAATGTTTCACTCTTTGACGGGCTTTGAGAAGTGAGCGTAGTACGTAGGTACTTATACGTACCTATGGGAGTCTGGAATTGGGTCCATTTAAAACGGACGATACCCTTTGAAAATGCTGGTCACAGCGTTCATAAATCAAGGCAATTTTGCATGTGCGAGTACACACTGTGTTGGCCCTTTCAGCCCCCGTACCGCCGCCTCCGCGCCGCCGCCGCCGGTGTCGGGTCAGTATGCCTCTATTTGTGTTAGGTGAGCAGCTGTGTTGTGCTAATACAACGTCTCTTATCAACATGTAGTACTTTTTACTTTATTACATTTAGGCTTTCTAAAGTAAAGATGAGATTTCCTTAAGATGTGTATCTAAACTCAGATCAAGATCAAAACAGTTACATAGCATCTAACTCCTAAGCATAGCATAGTTAAGAAACAGCGGTCTGGGCGTGGGCTTCTATTGCTAGAGATCCGAGGTTCGAATCCGATCGGCGTGTGCCCCGATTTTTTTTCGGGTTTGAAAATTTTTCGTCCAGACCTTCAGCAGCTGCTCGATGGTTTTTTTTATGGAAACAGACACGGTTGGCTACATCACCTAGAACATCCGTGATGTCAGCCCATAACACCGGGTGCACTAGGTGCCATGTCAGTGCTTCCCTTCATTTCATGTCGGCTATACTGAGCAGCAGGTCTATTCTTGTAAATTCTGACAGCGGAATCAGCGCTGTTGTGGCGCTGAGAGCCACTTTGGTAAGTAGCTCTCAGCGCCACAACAGCGCTGATTCCGCTGTCAGAATTTACAAGAATAGACCTACTGGACGGAAAACACGAACCATTTACATAGCCGTTTCGACCGACGTTTCGCTCAGTGCGGTGGTACCAACCCGGCCGGGATAAACCCTACCATCTAGTATGGTGGCGCCAAGGTGAGAGGTGGCTAGCCTGTCGCTCTTATGCACGGCATCTTGTCCTTATCCATAAGTCGCCTTTTACGACATGTATGAGGAGAGATGCAGTGGGGCTATTCTTTTTAAGTACCGGCCCCACACGGTACTTTTTAAGTACCCCACACGGAAAAGTATTAAAAGCAATTAATACAATAATTATTTTCTTCTTCGAGATAAACTATAAGTAACAATGTGTAGAGAGGGAACGTGTGTCTATGCGCAGATTGCTTGTGTGCAATACAGCGTGTGTGTGTGCTGTGCAGAATATAGGTTATCGTCATATGCAGCCCCGGGCACCGCACCTCCACAGCCTCCTACTGCCTCCACAACTGCGGTCGCGATGATGAGAAGCGCTTTCATCAAGCACAACGTGCTGGAAGAAATACAACCATCTCAATAACAATAGGGGGCCAAGCACGAACGCAGCTCAGTTACTTTAGGTATTATTAAAAACTAGCTTTTCCCGCGGTTTCGCACGCGTGAAATTCGTATTTAAAAAGAAGAAAGTAAGTAAGCCCGCTGCAGATGATCGGGTACGTACATACAGAAAAGATTTCTAAAAAACGTAGATTTATTTTTAGTATCCCGCGTCCTAGTCAAGGCAGACTAGCTGATGAGGGCTTGATGCGAGCCGAAACGTGAAGCATGCGCGGGAAATTTAGAGTGGCCACTCGCTAGTCCCGACCTCGATTAACACCCTCCTCTACTGCCGATGGGCCCGGATATGTTAGGTGAAGCCATCGCAAGCTTAGTTCCACACCTTCGTCATAGAGTCTACAAACTCAGTATCTCATAAAACAAAGTAACATACTCCATGACCATCCCTTACTTACAGATTTATTATTAGTATTGATGATTGATATACAGTTGTATAGAAACAATTTAACGCGACTATTGTCGGATATTATATAACCATCAGTTATGAGTACATTTAGTTACGTATGTGAAATTTAATGGAACTCGGGGCCCGTCAAAAAGTTATGGATGAACAAACAGATACGAGTAGCGTGAACATTATGCGATTTATCATGGATGAAGGTATTTTGTTTGTCTCGCGATTCGTTGTGTCCATCACATTATTTTTTGTATTCATTATGTCATTTTGGTGTTGCTTTTATAGTTTAGTTTTTTTATTTTGTTTCGCCATCAATTTTGTTTGGTTCTGTTTTTATCTATAGTTTAAATTTATTTATTTTCATGTGTTAGAGATGTTTCTATTACATCGATATATGTGTTAGTTTATAAGTGGTATCCTGTAATTGTTTTAAGTTTAGCCTTATATATATATGGCTGTATCTTATATATCGTTGTAACTATTGCTTTCCCTCTAAATAAATAAAACAAAGATTTCTGAAAACTCTTGTCCTATCGCGCACCGGAGGGCCGATATCGGCCCAAAACGGTGCGGTACGATTGTAATAAACAAATTACAGGACAGTTTTAACATATTAACAACCATATGGACATACGTAGCGTCACACCTACTTTCCAATGAGGCTAACAGAGATAACGGATTTCAACTTTGTACACACCAGCGTCTTTCTACCATAGTCACGTATTTCATACCTACATGATCGTCCGTTTCGGGTACTGCTCAGATTAGAAGATCAATTATTAGTATTGATGAATAAGATATTAGTATTGATGAATTAAATAACTTTAAATGTTACTATTTACATTTTTTGCGCAATTTTTATTTTATTTTATTAGGAAACTTAACAGCTATTTAAATAAATTTATTTAATACTAACTTAAAATTAAAATAAACTCCTCAGCGAGCTCATCACATCAGTCAATAAAAAAAATCACTATTTACAATATTTAACTTATGGCTAGATCACCAATTTATGCTAAACCTAATAAATAAATATAAAAATATTAATAAAAAACAATAATATAAAATACCAAAGATACGTTTTTTTTTACGGAAACTGACACGGTTTTGGCTACCTACATCACCTACAACATCCGCGATGTCAGCCCATAACACCGGGTGAACTAGGTGCCATGTCAAAATATAATACATGCGCATAATACTGTATTAGTGTAGCGTGTGTGTGACGGTTTAACGATAACGTTTGCTGAGAATTGCGCGTTCGCGCTAAAGCCTTCTGTATAGAAGCCGCGAGTGTGAATTACGGAATATTGGCTTGTGATGAAACGCATACATAGTGCACAGCGAAAATTTTCTCCACATTTGCCAGAGTTTGTGAACAATATGGCTTGCGGAGATATCGAAACTAACAAATCATGCGCACGCACTCTCAAATCGTCAGCCTCGGTAGCTCAGTGGGACGATCGCTTGACTGTCGTTTGTGATCATAAGCACACCTGGGTGCGGTATGAACTTGGATGGGTGACCGTTCGACCGTTGGAAGCCAACCGTGGTTCGAAATCCACGTAAAAATGTTTTGGGGAAATGCAGCAGATTCAAATAGAATATTTTTATTACAGAAGAGGGCCTTGCGGTACATCTTAAATATGAAAACTAGAGATACTTGTAGGACAGCATTCGGAGAGATAGGAATCATGACTTTACCAAGTGCATAATATGTTTACCAGAACATATGCTATGCCAGAAAATATATTCATGATTCCTCTCTTAATTCCGACAATCATAACTATGACACACGCTGTAAGAATAATGTACAATTAATAAGACATAGATTATCTAAAACGTCAAAAAGCTTTATCTGTAATAATGTTAGATTTTATAATAAACTGTCTTCTAACATAAAAGAATTAGATGATAATAATTTTAAACGACGGATTAAACTAATGTTAATTGAAAAGAGTTATTATACTGTTAAGGATGCGTTAACTGACCGTAATTTTATATAAGAGTCTGACTACTGTTTTTCCCACTAACAACTTTGACAATTGGATACACTATGTATCATTAGATTTTTAATATGACTTATTACATTTCTTTGTAATAAACGTAAACTAATTGTTTTTATTTGACTTGATATATGAAGTATCAAAATTGACGATGGCACTATACACCAGATATAGGTAATGTAAATAGGCAGAGTGGTCAGATTCTTGAGTGTGCATGCTTATGCTGTAAATATTAATGTTCTTGTGAGCGGTAGTATGGGTTAATTATTGTAAATTACTTGAATATAATACTTACCTATAAATAAGGTACTAACAAAACATTGTGACTTGCGAAGTTTGTTTGTCAGTTCTTCTTCGCATTGAATTTAGAACTGGCGGAATTTTCGACATGTCCAAGCGTAGGTTACGTACCTATGGATGAAATTATACAATAAACAATAAAAACTGTAGGTCCCTTCCTTTCTTATCGTACTAGGTGTGATAAGGTTGCCCGGGTTGATACCACCGCACTGAATGAAAGGTCGGTTGAAACGGCAATGTAAATAGTTCGTCGTAGCCGGCACGACTAAAGGGAAGCACTGACATGGCACCTTGTAATTTCATATTTGCATCACACAGATTGATAACTTATTTGTCGCATGCACATGAGTTGGCTTTTGGGGGCTTTTTCAATTTCACCCCCGAGAAGGTAGGTGCCATACCGGAGACTTAACTTTGGATTGCTGGCTATACTTCAATAGAGGTCAACACAGCCGGGGGCTGCTATCCAGCCATCTTCCCTTCATCTTCCCTTGTCCGTACTAGGTGGTAGGCTCAAATTGTAGCCGACTACGTTGGTACCACCGTACTGGATGTAAGATGGCCGCATAGCAGCCTCGGTTGTGTTCTCCTCTAGTCCAGTATAGCTAGCAATCCAGGGAAGTCTCCGGTATGGCACCTACCTTCTCGGAGGTGATATTGGCTGGTCGTAGCATGTGCTTTGGTCCCTCCGACTCAGCCACCCATACCGGATAACATAAAAAAAAATAATCTTAAGTCCCGTACTGTGAAAGTTAAAATATATTCTAGTTTCCGATCAAGAAGTTCCAGATTCGTTGTTCGTGGCGTAACTATTGGAAGGTAATTCAGACTTTTAGCCACCTTCTCGGTGTAGGTAGGCTTGTGTTTGTGTGTGCGGGTAGTTGTAAAGTGTGCAGGTGTTGCTAACGAGTTGTCGGCCGCCAGAGGTCGCCGCCAACGATGCCGCCGCACCGGTGCGTTCCGAAACTCCACCCCAACGCTGCCAGAGCAGTAAGAAGCGATATTGGGGCAGAAGTTTGTTCGGCAGTCTGCCTGCATGCTCCAACCAGCCAATATCACCTCCGAGGAGGTAGGTGCCATACGGAAGACTTACCTTTGGATTGCTGGTCTTAATGGACTAGAGGAGAACACAGCCGAGGCTGCTATGCGGCCAACTTACATCCAGTTCGGTGGTACCAACCCAGTCAGCCACAGTTTGAGCCTACCACCTAATAGGGGCAAGGGAAGTACCTACAGTTTTACATTGCTTTAGGATTGAGCAGCATCAAAGAAAGTATAGTATGAATTTAGTGTCGAATGGTCGTAATAGATGGCGTTAGCAGTTCAGTTGCGTTACGACTCCTTATATGTTGAGGGAATCTGTGATGTGATGTAGATGTAGGTTGCACCGCCTCAACATTAGGTTAGGGTTAATTTATAGAAGATGCGTCGCTAGCGACGCATCTTCTATAAATTAACCCTGGTTATTTTTTTTTTAAACCACCAAAACATCGTGGATATTTTGGTGGAGAGCCGAGATCGGAGCCTAATTCCCTCAACATTTAAGGAGTCGTAGTTGCGTTGCGTTGGGGAGCCTGAACGGTTAAAAACCTACAAATCAGTTATTAACCCAAATCCGGAATCAATGTATCAATCAAGCATTTAAAACCCATGTTTGACGGAATAGGTCTTATAGCCGATTGCGTATTTATTTATTTATTTATTGCTCGGTAATCGTACATAATGCTTAAAATATTGTTATACACAGGTACAGTACAGTCTTGGTTGCATACTATCACGTACCATGATCACTGCGGCTGTATTCCCGTATAGGGCATGGTAGGTTTAACTTTTGTCGCGTGCAAACTAGCTTAACCACATGTAAAGCATGAACTCAAATTACATAAAAAAAAACAATGTAGGTACAAAGTAATAATGATATACAATACCACCACCTATCGCTCGTAGCTTGCCTCGCGTCGTCCCGGAGAGCTCCGTAGCCACGGCCTGCACCCGCCGGCGTGCTTGGAGGCTTGTCTCCCGCCGCCGGCGGTATTACCGTATTTAATTTTTAAATTAATTTTGTGTATTTTTATTACTTTTTTGTATAATATATATAAAATTAATGTAAAATTTTCAATATGTGAAATAAAGATAATAAAATATACAATAATGTTAGACAAATAAATAAAGTACCTACATAAATAAAAATAACTATAACAATAAACAAATAACATTGGAGAGCAAGTAGGAGAGCAAGAAGACGAGGACATGCGATTAAGTTTGGTCTAACCAGACAATGTAATTCACAACTTGACAAACATGCAACAATAACCACCTAAAAATTGAAGTACTGTACCGTGTGGGGCCGGTACTTTAAAATAATAGCCCCACTGCATCTCTCCCCGTGTATGTCGTAAAAGGCGACTAAGGGATATGACTCCCTTCTTATATTACTAGGTGGTAGGGTTTAACCCGCCCGGGTTGTTACCACCGCACTGAATGAAAGGTCGGTAGAAACGGCTATGTAAATAGTTTGTGTTTTCCGTCCAGTTCAATGTAGCCGGCACGACCGAAGGGAAGCACTGACGTGGCACAAAGTTCACCCGGTGTTATGGGCTGACATCATGGATGTTGTAGGTGATGCAGCCAACCGTGTCAGTTTCCATAAAAAATAAAAAATAAATGGTAGGGTAATTAAAGGGTAATAAAAGTAAACCCCACTGACTTTCTCGCTTGTTTGGCGAACTCAAGCTTTTTATGTTCGAAATTCAAAATATACTGACAGGACAGTTCCGTTGAATTAGTTAGGCGCTCGCAAAGTCGCAACAAACATTTTGTATGCAATATTTAATAGAAAGAAACGTTCGATTGTATGACAGCCACCATTTTTTGAGTTTTCCTAGAAAAACTGAAATGGTATCTTTTTAGGCTAGTAATAGGGTTTCTATGTGGAAAATATAATAAAAATCGTTGTAGCCATTTTTGAGAAAATGGACCTTATCGAAATCATTTGTATGACAGCTACCCTTATTTTTTCGAATAAAAAAAAACTAAAGAAAAGGTACCCCTAGATAATCGTTTCAAACTACTAAATATGAATTTTAATAGAAATCGGTTGAGCGGTTGAGGCGCAACGTCGCTGGACACATTGCCATAGACAAATTTTGTATGACAGCTACCCTTATTTTTTCGAATTTTGAAAAACTAAAAAAAGGTGCCCCTAGAATATCTAAACTACTAAATACGAATTTTGAACGAAATCGGTTGAGCGGTTTAGGCGCAAGTTTGCTGGACGGACACACACACACACACCCTTGTTTGCTCAGTCCCGAAAGCGAGGCGGTCTGTGTTTAGTTGTTGAGAAGCACGAAAACGAGGCCTTAGTGATACAACGGTATTTCACAATTTTTTGTGTCTCTATGTGATGTAACTTGAATATAGGTATACGACAATCTTTCCCATTTCTCGATAGATGGCGTATTGCATGAGATATTGCAATTTTCAGAAAAGTGCTAACACACCCGAATCCGAGGCGTGCACGAAAGCGAGGCTGGAGCCTCGCTTTCGTCATTTTCAACAGATTTAGAGTGTGTATGACAATTTTTTTAAAACGCCTCGCTTTCGGTATTTTATTTTACCTGAATCCGAGGCGGTCTCACTTTCGTATATTGAATCGCATGTGTGTATTACCCACCTCGGATTTGGAGTGTATGAAATTATTATTTTTAGTTACCTATCTGTTTACTTTTTTGTTTTGTTGTCGTTCTTGGGATAAGGTCTCGCTTTTATATCTATCTTTTAAATAAATAAAACTATATGCCCGCCTCAATCATCATCGCAGAGTCAATTTGCGGTGGTATCAACCCGGGCGGGTCAAACCCTACCACCTAATAATGACTCCCTTCTTATCGTATTACTAGGTGGTAGGGTTTAACCCGCCCGGGTTGGTACCACCGCACTGAATGAAAGGTCAATTTTCAGATTTTAAGGGGTGGAAATCGGCGATGAAATTTTTTATGGAAGTATAAATTTTTTTATAGATAGGAACTTGAAAATTTTAATTGTAGCTACTCTTCATAAACAAATGATGACGGGTTTCAGGGTTTTTGGATTTTCAGATTTTAAGGGGTGGAAATGGGGGATGAAAGTTTGTATAGGAGTATCGATTTTTTTAAAGGCAGGAACTTGAAAATTTTAATTTTAGCTACTCTTCATAAACAAATAATGACGTATTTCAGGGTTTTTGGATTTTCAGATTTTAAGGGGTGGAAATCGGGGATGAAATTTTTTATGGAAGTATACATTTTTTTATAGATAGGAACTTTTTTTTTTTTTATTTAATTTATTTTTAGGGCTTTTAACAAAGCAATTCGTCAATATCAGCCCCATGGTACCTTTCCTCTCGATTCCTCAGGGCTCAGAGTCCCTAAGGGATAGAGAACGTTTAACAAACTCCAATACACATGTTAAATCCTTCCCACTTGGGCTCGCCAACAGCCTATGAATACAAAAAAACAAATTAAGTCTGTCCACCCTGAGTGAAACCTGCAATTTCCTTCGTAATTCTTCATTCTGACCACACTCCATCATCAAATGGTATATATCATCCTCCTTATTGCACCAATCACAATTTGGTGACTCTTTCTTTTTCATCAGAAATTTAAATTTAAATTTCTGATGAAAAATTTGAATTGTAGTTACTTATCATAAATAAATAATGATGTGTTTCAGGGTTTTTGGATTTCAGATTTTAAGGGATGGAAATGGGGGATGAAAATTTTTATCGGAGTATCGATTTTTTTAAAGGTAGGAACTTGAAAATTGTAATTGTAGCTACTCTTCATAAACAAATGATGACAAGTTTCAGGGTTTTTGGATTTTCAGAATTTAAGGGGTGGAAATGGGGGATGAAATTTTGTATAGGAGTATCGATTTTTTTAAAGGCAGGAACTTGAAAATTTTAATTTTAGCTACTCTTCACAAACAAATAATGACGTATTTCATGGTTTTTGGATTTTCAGATTTTAAGGGGTGGAAATCGGGGATGAAATTTTTTATGGAAGTATAAAATTTTTTATAGATAGGAACTTGAAAATTTTAATTGTAGTTACTTATCATAAATAAATAATGATGTGTTTCAGGGTTTTTGGATTTCAGATTTTAAGGGATGGAAATGGGGGATGAAAATTTTTATGGTAGTATCGATTTTTTTAAAGGTAGGAACTTGAAAATTTTAATTGTAGCTACTCTTCATAAACAAATGATGACGGGTTTCAGGGTTTTTGGATTTTCAGATTTTAAGGGGTGGAAATGGGGGATGAAAGTTTGTATAGGAGTATCGATTTTTTTAAAGGCAGGAACTTGAAAATTTTAATTTTAGCTACTCTTCATAAACAAATAATGACGTATTTCAGGGTTTTTGGATTTTCAGATTTTAATGGGTGGAAATCGGGGATGAAATGTTTTATGGAAGTATAAATTTTTTTATAGATAGGAACTTGAAAATTTTAATTGTAGCTACTTATCATAAATAAATAAAGACGTGTTTCAGGGTTTTTGGATTTCAGATTTTAAGGGATGGAAATTGGGGATGAATTTTTTTATGGAAAAGTAATTTTTTTATAGATAGTAACTTGAAAATTTCAATTATAGCTACTTATCATAAATAAATTATGACGTTTTTCGGGGTTTCTGGATTTTCAGATTTCAAGGGATGGAAATGGGGGATGATAATTTTCATGGGAGTTTAGATTTTTTTAAAGGTAGGAACTTGAAAATTTTAATTGTAGCTACTCTTCATAAACAAATGATGACGTCTTTCAGGGTTTTTGGATTTTCAGATTTTAAGGGGTGGAAATCGGGGATGAAAGTTTTTATGAAAGTATAATTTTTTTTATAGAAAGGAATTTGAAAATTTGAATTGAAGCTACTCATCATAAATAAATACCGTCTCTCTGTGGGGCGACACCCGGGCGACTGACGGACTTCAATGAATCCGCGGAAGGAAGGAAGGGACCGGAGCGGTCCGGGGTCGGTGGCGCGTGCGCTCCCCACACACATATTTACAAGGTAACAATAATAATGAAAAGGTCTCAGATTCGGTGATTATACCATAGATTAGGATACACACCAAACACACTTACACACACATTACACACTAAAAAAGCGAGGCGGTCTCGGATTCGTGTCCGATGGATACACACTTGCGACTGCAGCGCCACCTATGGCATACACACTGGAACTACGTATTTTTAGACATTTTCATACACACTTACACAACCTGCCAAAACTACCAAAAACGAGGCGTAAAATTTGATCTGCTCTGATTGGTCCGTCAAATATACGTTTTCTGACCAATCAGGGGTCGCTGATTTCAAATCTGCCATTAGAATTTTCCTGTCAAATCCGAGGCGGTCTCGCTTTTGACGGCGCCTCGGTTTCGTTAGTGTGGACGGACGAAACGCCTCGTTTTAGGGAGTGGGCAAACACACCCTCACACACACACACATACATGTTTCTCAAAACCACTTTTTTGGGATCGTTGAATGATATAGAGCCCAAATCAGTCGAAATCTCAACTTCGAAATTTTGGACGATCACAATACTTCCTTTCTCCTTACAGTCGCTCGAAAGTAAAAATGTCAACTTCGAAATTTTGGACGATCACAATACTTCCTTTCTCCTTACAGTCGCTCGAAAGTAAAAATGTCAACTTCGAAATTTTGGACGATCACAATACGCTCGAAAGTAAAAAAAGTGAGACAACAATAAATACATTCTAGTAGAGTTTAGCTCTGTGACAGTTCGACAATCGGCCCCCAAATACAACGCAACTTCGATTTAATCGAAAATTATGGCGCAGGCGCGGACCGCGGCAGGCGCGGTGCCATCTCACCCAGCAGGCGCGGTGCCATCATGCCCATGCCGCGCCGCTTGCGGTTTACGAATTATTGATCTTTATTACCGTAAGGGGTCGTTACGTAAAAATAATAGCCCCACTGCATTTCTCCCCGTGCATGTCTTAAAAGGCGCCTAAGGGCTAAGGGCAAGCTGCCGTGCTAAAGGGCGACAGGCTCGCCCCCTCTCACCTTGGCACGGTACTTCCACCGAGTCATGCAGCAGGTGGGTCTTCCTTCGTGCCATACATGCTGCTTGATAGATATTGTTGTCCGAATACTTTGTGAAACGTGGTGGTCGGTGTTGTGCTGTAATTCACCAGAGTTCGTGCAGCACAACACCGATTATTCCGCTTACCCCGATTGCCGGGATTCAGCGTGTTTGATATGTATATGCATGTATGATCTTTATTTTCGGAAACGAACTGAAAAGCTATGTTTCCGTTTTAATTTATTTACATTCGAGCAGAATGGCCATCTACTACAAATTACAACAGAAGTGTGCCTCTATGTAACCTGTAAATTTTCATGGAGTTGGAGATCAGTGAATTGGATGTCGTCTCGCATTAGCGAATAACATCAAAATTTCACTCGAGCGAAGTCGACAACAAACTCTTATCGTATCGTCAGTACGAAAATCAGAGAGGAATATTTTTAATGTAAATGATCTAACTAAAATGTAATAGATATTTTGGGTGTACAAATAAGGTTTATTAAAGGGTTTATCACTCTCACGTCCGCTCAAAATGCCGATTCGCAATACAAACAAAGCCCTCTCGCGATTTCAGATTTTAATTTAGATGAAAACGTTTCGACATAACTCAACACGACGCGGCAACCGCAGAACAAGCGACAGAAACAAATAATATGCACAATTAACTCCAGGCAACACACGCGAGCGACGAGACAGCGATGCGCCTAGAGTTGTTTATCATTTAAAGAGCATAATCTTACACAGGCTGATTTTGTTACCATATCGCATATTTCAGGTGGTTAATCTGTATCGAAAACTAGGTAGATTCCAAAAAAAAATGGTCGCAAAATTTTAAATAAAGTGTTGAGTTCTCCATACATTTTTAGGTTAGGTATTTGCGAAAATGAATGGAGAACTTAATTAATTTTTTTTCAATTAAAATTTTTCGAAATCCACTTAATTCTCGATTTTCAATTTTAATTTTTCGAAATCCACTTAGTTCTCGATACGTATTAACGCCCTGAAATAAGCGACATGATAACAAAATCATCATAGTAGAATGCAGTTTTCATATTTACTGTTCATTGTTGTGTACTGTGTTTAATGGAGAAATAATGTTGATGAATGAGATCCGCTTTCTTCACTGCAGATTAAGCGTAGTATAAAATAAATATGTCGTATAAATTATCATTAGAAGATTTAACCTCCAAGCGCGCCAGTGAGGCGTATGCAGGCCGTGGTAAGGAAGCTCCCGGAGCGAAATTAGCCAGGCTTCAAGTGATAGGTACTAAATACGAGATTAATCAAAACCACACAAGCACACTACCCCCATCCCGGAGAGCCTCCCTTCCCCCGGACACCAGAGCGACGAGAGATAGTCGCCTAGTGATAATATGGGCCTTATGTCAAAGCGCCAAAATATAATTAGTATTCTGGACACACACATGAGGACACACACTTCTAACATGAGGTCCTCGAATGAAATATAAAATAATACATAAATATTGAATGAATGCAATTAATGAATGGATGATACAAGTTTAACGAAAGAAACTTATGGAGCGAATGCGAGTGGAAGAGTCGGGACAGGTCGCCCTAGCAAAGACCCTAACTAGACGCACGTACCTGGACCATATCAGGCATGCGCTCGAAAAGGGTTAAGTGCGTAAATAATGATAAGCCATAACCAATGGTCATAACCGACGAGCATGCATGAAGAACATTATGAGAGTGGAGGAGGCGGCAGAGGTGTGTCAACCCTGTGTAGGTCCTGGCACGTGGAGGTCCGTTGTCTCTGCCTACCCCACTGGAAAACAGGCGTGACGGTATGTATGTATGTACATAAATAATATAGAATCGCCAGTCTGTGTAGCCTCAGGCGCTAGGCAGTCTCAGGCGGCTCGGCAAAATTTGATTGCTTTTAATATTCTTCTGGAAATGGAGGGATCTCGTTGAGCGCCGCACTCCTCTGGTCAGGGGAAGGAACATCTAGAAGAGGTATCCAGCTCGTCGAGAAGAAGGTGGTCTACTGTGTGAGTCGGTAAGGTGCACAGTACTGCAGTAGGCACTGCCTACTGCAGTGTTCTTCCCATCGATGGTCTTCCCCCGTTCGGAAGCAGCCCCGCGCGACCGCGTCCTTCTCACTATGTTGCACCAACGTATTTTTTTTAAACCGACTATGAATTTAAAAAACTTCCGATCCTTAAAAACTCAAAAATAATTTCCGTTTACTTACTGAAAGGAGTCGGGGCCCGCTAAGTAAATTCCCGCGCTGCTCTGAGTTTTTATATTTTATTTACTTAGCGGTCAATTATTTTTGAGTTTTTAAGGGTCGGGGGTTTTTTAAATTTGTAATTTAAATTTTATTTCAAGCTTTTTAAAAAAACCGCATGCAAATCGATCCACTTTTTAAGATAAATACTTTTTTGATTACTTAATTACTTGATTACAAACATAGCTAACATCCATCCCGATTAAACCAGCTTTCTAATAAAAAACCCGCATCAAAATCGGTCCATCCGTTTGGGAGCTACGATGCCACAGACAGACACACGCATACACACATACACACACACGTTAAACTTATAACACCCCTCTTTTTTCGTCGGGGGTTAAAAAGGAATAAAACAAGGCAAGTTGATTTTAAACAGTAGTATAAAATGCTGTAGTCGTGTTCTCTTTTCATTCTAATACGTTTGAACGCCCGATTAAAGCATTTTATAACTGCTGTCAGTCAATAAACTTGCCTCGTTTTCTTCGTTTTTCATAGTCAGGTTTTATAAATTGTTTTTAATTTTTATTTAATTATTTTTAGTTGTGAACCATAAATTAGTGTAGAGTATAACAGTTTAGAGTAACAGTGTTACCCGTGCCGTGTAATTGAGACAAACGAAATGACACCAGAATTATAAAAATCGGACGAGTAGTTTAGGAGTTACAGTCACCCAAACACACATACAGACATTCAGGCTAAACACATTACCCTCCTTTACGACAACAAAACACATTACCTTCCATAGTCGGGTAAAAATATCTATGAAATGCCGCTTCTGTGAATTGATTTCCACGCCACTGATTACGTCTGTTCTGCGTCGCACCTCCCCGGCTCGGCTCAGCCAAATTAAATAAACTAATCTCGCCTTTTGTTGCGATCTATATTTCAATTGGTACACTTTGTCAGACGTAATACCCGTTGCTACGGTGAAGAAAAACATCGTGTAGAAACTTACGGTGGACAATCTTGCACCTGGGAGGAGACAGATTACAGAAAAAATTTAACATTTACCGAAGATAGTCAGCCTCGATAGCTCAGGGGTGCAGACAGTCAACTGTCGCTATTGAATGTTAAAGCAACGCTGGGTGCGGTCAGTACTTGGATGGGTGACCGCTGACCGTTGGAGGCTGACCGAGGTTCGGATTCCTCGTAAAACTGTAGGTCCCTTCCCTCCTAATCTTACTTGGTGGTAGGGTTTAACCCGCCCGGGTTGGTACCACCACACTGAATGAAACGTCGCTCGAAACGGCTATGTAAATAGTTTTTGTTTTCCGACCAGTTCAGTGTAGCCGGCACGATCAAAAGGGGAAGCACTGACATGGCACCTAGTTCACCCGGTGTTATGGGCTGACATCACGGACGTTGTAGGTGATGTAGCCAACCGTGTCAGTTTCCATAAAAAAAAAAGACAGTGTTGCCGTTGCCATAATATTCTTCAGCCAACGCTTTGCAATAGTTTTTACATACGTCATTGCTCAAGAATATTTGAAAATAAAAATAGGGCTCAATACATAGAACTAAATTGTACCCTGTAATATACCCTGTACCTAAGATACAGATCTCAGAAGATAAGATACCTCGACTTGGCGGGGGCACGGCCATGCCCCAAGATCACTTAAAAAAGGCAAAACTGACAAATTATTTTCGACAATCGGGGTAAGCAGAGTAATCGGTATTGTGCTGCAGGTACTCTTGTAAATTACAGCACAACACCGACCACCACGTTTAGCAATGTATTAGGACTTTTTAGTCCCGCACCGTCACTCATTTATTAAATTACTAGCTTTTGCCCGCGGCTTCGCTCGCGTGAAATTCGTATTTCAAAGAAAGCAAGTAAGTAACTAAGGCCGATCTGCGTTATGTAAGGTAAACGATAAACCTTCTCAACTAAAGTAAGTAACTAACGGCGAGGCTTCAGGCTGAGCTGCATTCTGGAAGACAATAAACCTTCTCGAAGAAAGTAAGTAACTAAGGGCGAGGCCGAAGGCCGAGCTGCGTTCAGGAAGACGATAAACCCACTCAAAGAAAGTAAGTAATTGAGGGCGAGGCCGAAGGCCGAGCTGCGTACAGGGACGGATCTAGGGGGGGGGGGGGGGCGGGAAGGGGCACTTGCCCCGGGCGGCAAGATTGGGGGGTGGCAAAATCACACCCATAAACATAAAGATAAATTGTAAATTACTTATAAAATATGTATTTGATTTCGAATCGATAAGAATGGTCGCGAAATAATTCGTGTAATGGTAAAGGAGCGGAGGCGTTGATCCGGGCGGCGAAGGGGGCAGGGGCGGCGCGGCGGCTAGTCTAGTGAGCGAGCGTCGCCTCCGCCGCGCCGCAGCCGCCGCGCCGTAGCGTAGTCGGTCGGTCGGCCCGCGCCCGAACGAGTGGCATACGTTCGGCAGCGGCGCGGCGGTAGAGCGGCACCCGCTCCGCTCGCGCGCGTTGTTTGGATCGCACGCCCAATCAGTTCTGTTTATATTTTTAGAAAAAAATATATCTATTTGGTTTTCGAGATAATTGTTTTAATGTCTCTATAGAGGAACCTAGAAATAAAAAAAATCGAACCCTAGAGTTGAAGGAGGTCGGTTATTTTTGCTTGCTTTAGCACCGCCTTCAACTCTAGGGTTCGATTTTTTTTATTTCATTCATTTTTGAAGGCGGTTTTTATTTTATTTTTTTATAGTTTTTTATTTCACAGTTTTTTTTAGTAATTTTTTGCTAATGTACTCGGCGGAATCGCTCGGCCTTCGGCCTCGCGATTCCGCCTCGCTTTCCAATCCGATCTAGACCAAATTGAAATGGGACCACACGGGAAGCACCAGCTTTCAAATAAAAAAAGAATCATCAAAATCGGTTCACCCAGTCGAAAGTTCTGACGGGACAAACATAAAAAAAATACAGTCGAATTGAAAACCTCCTCCTCTTTTAGAAGTCGGTTAAAAAAAAGATGTTTTGTACATTAATAATTGGAACTTAAATGTCAAACTAACAAATTCACTTTACAAAGGATGTAGGTTTTGCTTTTGCTTTTTGAAGAAGTTAACATCACTACTCTTTTAGGTATTTAAAAATCGAACAATTTCGATTTTTTCATGATATGATTTTCCAAGGTATGTGATTGCCTTAATATCGGCGTGGCGTATTAATTGATGTGATATTGATTGATTGATATTGATATACCGATATTGATCGGCGGCGCGGCGGAGGTGGCTCCACTCCGCGCCCGCACGCATCGCCTTAGGCCAATCCGTCAGTATTATTTTGCTCGTATACATTCAATAAAAAATGAAATTATGGTTTAATTTTTATTTTATTGATTCCTGTATTTAATTTTTCCAGACATTTCTTTTTTAATACCGATATACAGGATGTTTCATGATAGGGTTTCGTAACTTCAGGGTACGAAAGCGGTCCATATTTGAAGACGAAAAGCTCTAAAACTTTTACCCAGATTCGGTCATTTTATAGTACTTTTTGGTGAAAATAGTTTCATCGAGCTTTGGTTGACGGTTAACGTCCACCTTTATTTAAATAAAAATAAAATGACTAACTTACATGCTTAACTAGTAGAATTGTACTGCATGTAGGTAATTCCAAACACTTAAATTTGAATGACATCAAAAGAAAAAGGGGACTGGACTAGGTCATTTCACTCCCTAGACCTAGACAGCACTGTTGACAAATCTCACTGTCCATCGAGTTTTTATAACAATTTTAAATTTTTGTATGAAACAAAAAATACAGCATTTCGATTTGAGTGATAAGGATTTTTTTCTTCTAATAATGAGCACTTTCTATTCCTGAAGTTTCTCAAGCTTATCCTGAAACAGCCTGCATATACTATTTTATGTACTGATCATTTTGTGGTACATACAAAATAAATACATATAGAGTATAGACTATTTTTAGTGTACTACTATTTTTAGTGTATAAAAAAGATGTAAATATATAATTTCTTTTTTGCATATGCAAAATGATTTGAGTTATTTTTTTATTTTATTTTTTTTATTGACAGCGCGACATATGGCGCCGATCTACCCATAAGGTGTCTAACGACGCCCGTGGACATTCGGTCGTATGCGGGGGTTGCGAATGCCATGTCGGCCTGACAGGTGCCCATTCACGCCCCTCTAGAAGGACCCAAGACTGTACTTGGGGGGAAATATATGGGCAGGGAGAGCATTCCAGAGTTTACCTATTAGTTATGTACTTATTATGTGGCAGAATAAATACTCAATGAAACGCGGCGTCCGTAGATTATGGACACTATAAATGAGTGATTTTTTTCATTAATAAAAAAAAATTTCCTCTTCGATATTTTTTATGTTTTCCAAACCTCGAAAAAAAATACATACCTTTTTGGCATTAGTATTAGTAAATGACCTAGAATAACCCCCTTTCTTTCGGGAATGTCACCCATTTTACTATAAAAATTAACGAGCGCAAAAGGGCGGCATTTTAAGATTTTGCACCCCCTCCAAAAATATGTAGATCCGGGGCTGGCTGCGTACAGCAAGACTATAAACCTTCTTGAAGAAATAAGTCACTGAGGGCGAGGCCGAAGGCCGAGATGCGTTCAGGAAGACTAAAACCTTTTCGAAGAAGTAAGTAACAGAGGGCGAGGCCGAAGACCGAGCTGCGTTCAGGAAGTCTATAAACCTTCTTGAAGAAAGTAAGTCACTGAGGGCGAGGCCGAAGGGCGATCTGCGTTCAGGAAGACGATAACCTTTTCGAAGGAGTAAGTAACAGAGGGCGAGGCCGAAGGCCGAGCTGCGTTCAGGAAGACCATAAACCTTCTCGAAGAAAGTAAGCAACTAAGGGCGAGGCCGAAGGCCGAGCTACGTTCAGGAAGACTATAAACTTTCTTGATGAAAGTAAGTACCTAACTGAAGGCGAGGCCGAAGGCCGAGCTGCGTTCAGGAAGACGATAACCTTTTCGAAGAAAGTAAGTAACAGAGGGCGAGGGCGAAGGCCGAGCTGCGTTCAGGAAGACCATAATCCTACTCGAAGAAAGTAAGTAACTAAGGGCGAGGCCGAAGGCCGAGCTGTGTTCTGGAAGACCATAAACCTTCTCGAACAAATGAAGTAATTGAGGGCGAGGCCGAAGGCCGAGCTTCGTTCAGGAAGACTGTAAACCGTCTTGAAGAAAGTAAGTAACTATCGCCCATAGTTACTTACTGTCATCGAGAAGGTTTAGTGTCTTCCAGAATACAGCTTGGCCTTCGGCCACGCCCTTAGTTACTTACTTTCTTCGAGAAAGATTATAGTCTTCCTGAACGCAGCTCGGCCTTCGGCCTCGCCCTTTGTTGCTTATTTTCTTCGAAAAGGTTTAACCTATTCCTGAACGCAGCTCGGCCTTCGGCCTCGCCTTTAGTATGTTACTTACTTTCTTTGAGAATGTTTATTGTTTTTATCTGAATCCAGTTCGCCCTCCGGTCCCGGCCTAAGTTACTTAGCTTCTTCTTTTGAAATACGAATTTTACGCGAGCGAATCCGCGGGAAAAAGCTATCGATATTAAAATAAGAAAATTCAATTAAAATAAATCAAATACTTTAGATACCTACCTAACTAAGTAAAATACTCCACATATTAGCATAACCGGAACTGAATTTTATCTAGCCTATCCTGTGTCTCGTATAGCTAAATGTGCGTGTAGTAATTTTAATAGACGTTAGATGATCGGCTTAAATTTTATGGAGGAAATTCATACAAACATTTTCGCCTCGCCCCGCTGCCCCCCGCTGAGAGAAGCGCAGCGCTTCTCTCAAGACATTCTCGTCGTCGTAACTTTTAAACTATTTGTCCAAATTACTTAGTGTAACAGCCAAAGTTTATTTACTTTAAATACCAGAAGCGATAAAAGTATGTACTTCGATAAGAATTAATTCAAAACTATAACATGTGCATTGTAAATACAGTATACAATTTAAATGTATTTTTGGTTCACTATTTTGGCTATAGTGGCTTCCACATAAAAGGTAGATATATGCTGTCAAGGACTTTTTTTTAGAACTATTTTAGAGAAACAACCTCACCATGCACTATCTTCGTGTAATTCTAACGGTTTATGCAGCGCACGCCGAGATAGCTCTCAGAAGGCAGAATTTTTTCCGACTTACTTGACATTTATCGATATTTCGGCAAATTTGCACAATGTCTTTATAAATTATAGCCTTTTTGATGTACATATAAGCTATAGTACTGTAAAGGGTCATCAAAATCTGTTCAATAGTTTTTGCGTGAAAGAGGAATATAGTGCGGCTGCTCGGTTCGCTGTTGAGTTTATAGGCCGCGCCTGCCCCGCGCCGCCGCCTGCCGCGCCGCCAACTGCCGCTCGCTCCGTAAATACCTATGTATAGTACTAAGGCGCGCGGATTGAACAATTGAACATATCGGTTTGTATGGGAGCCACATCTTAGCGTAACCGGAACTGAATTTTATGTAGCCTATCCTGTGTCCCATATAGTTAAATGTGCTTGTACAAAGTTTCATCGAATTCGGATGATCGGCTTAAGAGTTATGGCAGAACATACATACATACATACATACATACAGAAAAGATTTCTAAAAATCGTCAATTTAGCTTTAGTATCATACATAGAGGCTACAAACTCAATATTTCCTAAAACAAAGTAACTTACTCCATGACCACCCCTTACAGATTTATTATTAGTATAGTATAATAGTATATAGTATATTGATGATTGATGAACTCGCACCGGTAAGCCGAGTTCATAATTTAAAATGTAATAAGACATTTAATTAAAACTAAAATGAATGAATATATCGTATAACATTTAAATAATGATTCTTGTATTCGTATTTAGTGAACACGAAAATTAATTAAATTTCAATATGTCTATAAATTAATTTTGTACGTTACCACTGGAACAAAATAAGTTGATTGTTGTTCATGTACTCAATATACAAATAAATAATTTGTAAGTGAAAATTATTACAACAAAAATGTATTTATTTATTTATTTATTTAATAATTATTATACATGACCTTACAGAGTTACCCAAAACATCATATATAGGAATTAATTACCGATTCAGGTGCTTCATGACAGTATTTGCGAACTCCCGAACTGAGGAGGCAAATATGTCCAACTCCGGAACCTGTGCAGTCAATTCATTGAGCAAGGCACGACTAACTGGTGAGTGGCGCAGTAAGTTTGTCCGCGACTTGGGCGCTACAAACAATGGATGAGTCCTCGCCCGGGAGTAGTTGTGAGGCACGAATACTGATACAGAACGAAGCACCGAAGGGTTGTGAATAGATCCGTTCAGTAGTTTGTACACGTGAACAAGAAGTGACAGAGTCCTTCTCACTTCCAACTTCCAAGGTGTCATAAATAACCCACCATGGCTAGGACATATAGTGAGGGATATAGAAAGGGATAGTAACCACCAGTTAGGAAAAACACTATTTAAAAATATATAAAAACCGCCTTCAAAAATGTCTGAAATAAAAAAAAATGGAACCCTAGAGTTGAAGGCTACACAAATCACAAAGGATATTATCCACTCATGTTTTCTTTCATGCATCATTTTTGCTTGCTTTAGCACCGCCTTCAACTCTAGGGTTCGTTTTTTTTTATTTCATACATTTTGAAGGCAGTTTTTATATTTTTTTAAATAGTTTTTTATTTCAACGTTTTTTTTTAGTAATTTTGGCTCGACTCGATCCGATCTTGACCAAATTGAAATGGGACCACACGGGAAGCACCAGCTTTCAAATAAAAAAGAATCATCAAAATCGGTTCACCCAGTCGAAAGTTCTGAGGGGACAAACATAAAAAAATAATACAGTCGAATTGAGAACCTCCTCCTTTTTTTGAAGTCGGTTAATGAGTATAGTTCGAATATTGTGGTAGAACTGAATAAAATAAATGTAATGAAAAATCTATCTATATTATTTACATAAACTAAATTAATGACGATTGCCAGGGTTATGTAGGTATGTAACTAGTGTATTTTCCGTCCATTTGACTGTGCTCTAACTACATACATACATACATACCACACCCCATAACCCGACAATAGGAGTAGGCAGAGTAATCGGTATTGCGCTGCAAGTATTCTTGTAGATTACAGCACAGTACCGACCACCGCGTTTAGCAATGTATAACACAATATACATAGAATATAAAGCATATGTGGCGCCACCTATAAGGTGTCTAACGACGCCCATGGACATTCGGGGTCGTACGCAGGGGTTGCGAATGCCATGCCTGCCTGACAGGTGCCTATTCACGCCTCTCTTAAAGGAACCGAGACTATACTAGGGGGAAAATATGTGGGCAGGGAGAGCGTTCCAGAATTTACCAGTACTTGCAGCAAAACACCGATTACTCTGCTTACCCCGATTGTCGGGATACAACGTGTGGTATATACGTACAGTACGCGACAACTGGAGTGGGACGGGTTAAAGAAATTCGCTAGTGATGTTCTCAAATGTTTAGTAATAAAAACAATAGTTATCGATAATTATTGCTGGGAGTGATCGACGCATGCGGGGAACGCGGGGGAGTGCACACCCGCTGCGCACCTCATACGTCTCGCCCGCCCTCCCGCTCTGTCGCCTACTGGATGTTACGAGTATGTTCGGATGAGATCATTGGAGAAAAAGTTAAATTACAAATATAAAAACCCACGACCTTTAAAAGTCATAAATAATTTTCCGTTTACTTACTTAAAGGAGTATGTGAATCGCTAAGTAAATTCCCGCGCAGCTCTGAGTTTTTATGTTTTATTTACATACCGGTCCCCCGACTCCTTTAAGTAAGTAAACGGAAATTATTTTTTACTTTTTAAGGGACGGGGGGGATTTTAAAACTTTTAATTTAACTTTTATGTCAAGTTTTCTTTTTAAAACCGCATGCAAATCGGTCCATCCGTTTGGGAGCTATGATGCAACAGACAGGCACACCCATACACACACACGTCAAACTTATGTACCTATGTATGTATGTATATATTCTTTATTGAACACCAATTTATAAAAATTAGGTACAACAGGCGAGCTTAATGCCGCGAGGCATTCTATTCTAACTAACCTTTGGGATGTGGGAGAAGTACATGCAGGCGAACAAGAATTATAACACCCCTCTTTTTTCTTCGAGGGTTAATAAATATTTCCCTCCCGCAGCTATAAGTCGTGTTATTATTATTCAGTCGTGTGTACTCATTCGCAGAATGTACAAAATCCTCTCCCTCTCCTACTGAAAGAGACTGCCGGCGTAAATGTAACCAAAATTAGACGCATTTGGTTTAGATTAAATACATAGTACCATGTCAAAGGCCCGCTGCTAATTTGAATAATATATGGCTTGGCAAACATCAGGTCACGCGATTTTAGCGAATACGAATAGATTTCGGCATTAGCACATTTGAAACGGAGCCGTAAGCACACGCGCTTTGTATAAATAATTCATTTCATGAATGTGATGCGGCATCACTATTGCCTCAATCTATTATGTATATTTCTATTAGTAGTTTTAGCTGTTATAGTAGTCAAAAGATTAATACCGGCGGCCCTCAAATATCAGCTTACAGCCCTCAACTGAAAACTTGAAATGGTTACTACAATCTGCACTAGAATTAGTAATATTTGCACTGAAATGGTTACTACAATCCATAGGCAATTCCTTGGGGGCTCTTGGTCTGAGGTAGGTATTTAGAATTTGTGGATGAAAAAGGCCTTTTTAACCCCCGAAGAAAAAAGAGGGGTGTTATAAGTTAAAAGTGTGTGTGTAAGGGTGTCTGTCTGTGGCATCGTAGCTCCCAAACGGATGGACCGATTTGGATGCGGTTTTTTTTTTATTAGAAAGCTTGTTTAATCGGGATAGCTGTTAGCTATGTTTGTAATCAAATAATTAAGTAATAAAAAAAATCATTATGTTTAAAAAGTGGACCGATTGGCATGCGCTTTTTTTAAAAAAGCTTTAAATAAAAGTTAAATTTAAAAAAAAAACCGGAAAACAGAAATTATTTTTTATTTTTTAAGGGCCGGGGTTTTTAAAATTTTTAATTTAACTTTTATAAAGTGATCACTTGTGCCAAACAAGATTTTATGCAAAAATCTAAGCAGGGACAGACTTCAACGTTATAATTTTACTCAAAATATCGTATCTACTTAATCGATTTTCGTGAACTGTTCGCCTGTCTTTACTGCACTAATTCCACATGCCTTTGACTCCATCGTCACCCCGGTACGTGCCATGTATAGGGTGTGCGTGCGTGCGGGACAGAGCAGTAAAGGAAGCTGATTGCGTTACGTGCATTTAATTTATGCGGCATCGGAAGTGTGCGGCGACAACATGGAAGAGGCGTCACTACCTAGCCGGCTAGCGGGCGGCGCGCGTGGACGGTGTGGGTGGGTGGACCCGGCGCGTCATATGTGCGATGATGTTCTAAAATATTTAGATTCGTGATTAGTTTTTATTAGGGTTCCGTATCCGGTACGGGACCCTATTACTAAGCCTACACCGTCTGTCTGTCAGTCTGTCCGTCCGTCCGTTCGTCCGTCTGTCTGTCCGAGGGCTGTATCTCTTGAACCGTAATTTGCGAGTCAAACTCTCGCACCGAGGATTCCGTATCGCTATGTCGTGGTCAGCGCCACTCACGCCATCAATGGCGTATTTATGAAATGTTTCGTATTCGTTAAAATTCATGATTAGTTCAAATGCTTCATGCTCTTTTCGGTAGATGGCGCGCGCGCATACACTTTTTAGTTTCGTCTATGGCAACCCCCGTGAATTTTAGTACTTTTTCTTATTTATTATTTGTTGTTATATCGGCCATAATAACACATATTCTGTGAAAATTTCAACGGGCTACCTATTACGGTTCAAGAGATACAGCCCTCGGACAGACGGACAGACAGACAGACAGACAGACGGACGGCGTAGGCTTAGTAATAGGGTCACGATTACGGAACCCTAAAGAAACGAAAGACGAGTATGACATGACAGATCCACGTACTTCATCATCAGTGGGTAAGGGGTGGTATCTGGGACATCTTGCCTGTCTGCGTCACAGTATCTGCAGGGGTGGGTTGATGTTTGAACCCTGCAGGTTACTCCGGGTGTTCTAAATCAGTCAGGGCAACAACGCGCGTGTTTCTAATTGAAACTTTCAATTAGTTGGACAGTATACATACCTACGCATAATTTCGTACTGTGTCTTTATATCGATATACATACCACACGCCTGTATCCCGACAGTCGCGGTAAGCAGAGTAATAGGTGTTGTGCTGCATAGCACTCTTGTAAATAACAGCACAACGACGACCACCACGTTTAGAAAAGTATTATGACAAGGCAAGTAAGGCAGGAGACCTACTGCATGACTCGGTGGAAGGACTGTGCCAAGGTGAGAGGTCGCTACCTGTCGCCCTTTAGCACGGCATCTTGTCCTTATCGCTTAGTCGGCTTTTAGGACATGCACTGCATAACACCTTGGTGAACTAGTTGCCATGTTAGGGCTTCCCTTTTGTCTTGCCGGCTACATTGAACTTCACGAAAGCAAGAATTATTCACATAGCCACCTCGACCGGCATTTAATTTAGTGTGATGGTATCAATCCGGGCGGGTTAAGCCCAACCATCTAGTAAGGTAAGAAGGGATGGTTTTTGTTACTTACTTTCTTCGAGAAGGTTTATCGTTTACTTGAACCCAGTTCGGCCTTCGGCCTCGCCCTTAGCTACTTACTTTCTTCTTTTGAAATACGACTTTCACGCGAGCGAAGCCGCGGGCAACAGCCAGTACATAGGTAAAAAACAAGTTTTAGCAAATCGCGGTCCCGCATAGTCTAAGGCAATATCACTTTGCTTTATGACAATAAAAACAAACTTTAGTAATTCTAATAAATTTCCAGTTCAAAACTAGACAAGAACTGCCCTTAGTGGCCATTTTCATGGCCCCTTATGCAGCAGCAACGGTGCTTAGTGGCAGGACAAACATAATATCTATCATATTATATAAGATGCCGACGTGAAATATTTTCATATAATAATATAGTTATATGTTATTTATTATCATATCACTTAAATATTTATGTCGCTATTCTGTCGCGCAGAGGGCGGACCCTTTGCAAAACGAGATACCTTTCAGTCAACCTTAACGACCGACCACTTGGCCTAGTCAAATTTCAAAATTATTTTCAGAAAACACAAAAAAAATTGGTAAGTATAAAAGATTATGTAAATAAAATAATTATATAAAATAAAAATCAAATATAAACTTAATAACTAACTTATTTATGTTTAGTGAATGGGTATCAGGCACTTCTTGTCTTAGTACTTTTATGCGCCGAATCATGGCAACCGACACGCCGCTAAACGCCGCGTTCGATTGGCCGTCGCTCATGTCGCTCCCTCCATGACGACGCTCCCCGCTTCATTCTCGGCAACCTCAATTATTGGCGCACTAGGTTTAAATCTTTTTTTTTTTATGTAAACTGACACGGTTAGCTAAATCACCTACAACGTCCGTGATGTCAGCCCATAACACCGGGTGAACTAGGTGCCATGTCAGTGCTTCCCCCTTTGATCGTGCCGGCTACACTGAACTGGTCGGAAAACACAAACTATTTACATAGCCGTTCCGACCGACGTTTCATTCAGTGCGGTGGTGTCAACCCGGGCGGGTTAAACCCTACCACCAAGTAAGATTAGGAGGAGGGAAGGGACCTACAGTTTTACGAGGAATCCGAACCTCGGTCAGCCTCCAACGGTCAGCGGTCACCCATCCAAGGACTGACAACCAGTCTGCACCACTGAGCTATCGAGGCTGACATTATTTTAAAGACAATTTGTTCTAATGGCCGGTGACCCTAACTCTTAGTCCTCCTAACTCATCAACACAATATTATTAGTGTGTGCACGTTTCGTCGCTGTGTCTGCTTCTCCAGAGTGACGGATAAATTATACGATCCTTAAGACGAGACGGAAGTTAACTTTCTCCATACAAAATCGTCTTTCGGCATTTATGTTTTTTAGCCCCCTAAACCTTATCCGATTTTTTATTTTTTTTTTTCTTGTCCTTAGGACAGCCTAATGTGCGTTCCTGTCATTTTTTTGGTTAGATGAAATATACCTACAACACCGGAGCTAAAAAATGTATTTCGACCGAAACAATTTGATTTTTTTTTTTTATGTCATGAAGTTCAAAGCTTTATTGAGTCATCATCACTTTAGATTTAAAAAAAAAATTAAGCCTATAGACAGTAACGTAGATTCGACGGTCCTTATTACAACAAAAAAAGAATTGTAAAAATCTGATAAGTTTTAGGGGGGGTAAAAAACATAACTTCCGAAAGACGATTTTTTATGGAGAAAGTTAACTTCCGTCTCGTCTTAATTCCGAAAAATTCCGCTTTTTTCGTTCAATTTCGTTTAATTCTTCTTCTGTGCGTAAATTGGACAATTATCGTTGTATTTCTATAATTCCATTAAATCGGACGAGCATTATTCGTTCTAAAACACAATTTGCGATCTTTGCGAATATTGGACGATTGCCCGCGGAGTACTCGAGTGCTGGCCCCAAGAACAATTCGCCATTTTCAGACAATTTACGACACAAAGGGCGTTAATTGAGAAAATGAAGAGCTTCATCAATCAATCACTTGGTGAGGCCTCGTATTGTTAAACGATTAGATAGAGCCTACTCATCCTACTGCCTATATACATACATATGTAACCTGAACTATGTACAGCCTCCATCCATCTATACCACACGCTGTATCTCGACAATAAGCAGAGCAGTCTGTTCTACAGTTACTATCATGGACGCTGCTCGGAGGACCTTGCTTCCCTTATTCCTTGCCATCCAACCTATCTTCGCAGCACTCGCCGCAGAGAAACTGAGCACTGTCTCACAGCACAAGTAAAGGAAAAAATCGAAAATTGTAAATTTATAGTTATGTGACATTAAAAAAATTGTTTGTTTGTTTTGTATGTCAAGGTCCCTTTTTCTCAGGAAGGGATCAAGATAACAAATTGAAATTAATACGAAATACTAAGATCTACGATCTCTATAAGGTGTGGAATATCAAAGCTTCTAAATCAACGCAATCAAAAGATACGGCCATCTATGTCAGATTTCATACTCGCAGACTCACTCAAATCAAATCAAAACCTATAGGGTATTTCCCGTCAACTTAGAATCACGGAATTTGGTAAGAAGCAAGGTATTATAGCACAAGTAAAGGAAAAAATCCGTAAATTGTTAACTTGTTGTTATATGACATTAAAAAAATTATGTTTGTTTTGTAAGTCAATCCCCTTTTTCTCAGGAAGAGGTCAAGATATCAAATTGAAATTAATATGAAATACTAAAGTCTACGATGTCTTTAAAGTGTAGAAAATTCAAGCTTCTAAATCAACGTAATCAAAAGATACGGCCATCTATGTCAGATTTAATACTCGCAAACCCACTCCAATCAAATCAAAACCAATAGGGTATTTTCCGTCAACCTAGAATCATAAAATTTGGTAAGAAGCAAGGTCTCATAGCACAAGTAAAGGAAAACATCCTAAAAGGTTAAACTTGTAGTTAAATGATATTTAAAAAAATTTGCTTGTTTTGTGTGTCAAGACTCTTTTTCTCAGTAACGAGTCAAGATATCAAATTAAAATTAATATGAAATACTCACGTCTGCAATCCCTTCGAGTTATAGAAAATGAAAGCTTCTAAATCAATATAATCAAAAGATAAGGTTATTTATGGCAAATTTTAATACTTGCAAAATCACTCAGATTAAATCAAAACCTATAGGGTACTTACCGTTGACCTAGGGTAATGAAATTTGGCAAGAAGCAAGGTCTCCAATCACAAGTAAAGAAAACAAATCCGAAAATTGTAGATAATATGTCGTTATGTCATATAAGAAATATATTTTTGCATATTTCAACTTCACGAATGCCGCACAGTGAAACCATTGCTGTAGTGTTTATTTAGGCGGTTCGTGATTTTCTAAAACAATTGTTTTTGTACATACATAATACAAATATATGAGTGATGCTGATGATACGGAACCCTCGGTGCGCGAGTCTAACTCGCACTTGCCGACTTTTTTTTACAAAGAATGATTAAAAATTATCACAGGAATATAATATTTACTTGTAAATAAATGTTCGTATAAAAGCGTGCATGTGTGCTTTCTCATACAAATTTTTTGCTTAATCGCCGTGTAGTTAGAGCTCGGAGGCCCGTATGCATGCACCCAGTGCGTGGTCACGAACCAGCGGCGACTCCTGGTCCTGAATATTGGGTTGGCTCTGGCTAAGGATTTTTTTTTTTCATAATTTCATAACTTAGGTACCTACGCGTTAATTTATATCTACCACAATGAGTTCAAAAACTGAAAGACGATTACGATATAGATAGTTTATAAATTTAGTTTAAATGATTTATTTTGCTCACTTACGATTTATTTGTCTGTAGATAGGTACCTACTGGTTGTGTCAAAGCTGTCGAGTTGCAGCCGACAACAGCGACGTCTCCTCTGGCACGACGACGACGAGACAGGCATACAAGCTTGAATTGTTACATTTTATTTGTACATGAAGTCCACTCTTCGTTCCACAGACAAGAAATTTTCGATGACTCGATCGTGAAAATCTTTCTTCCTCAATTTTGTTAGCAACTCCTTTTCCACAGATATGCATTGACTTATATATTCAGATATGTAAGAGTGCCAAATTACTGAGTCTCTCTTGTCCTTGAGTGCTCCGTAGATAGCTCGGTAGGAGTTTGCCATTATAATTACCAATAAATCACTTTAAATTTAACAACACTGCACAGGATTCATCCATACAAAGTCCATACCTACATAACGGAATATATGCAGCTATCAACTCGCGAGCCAATGCGCACACACACGCGCACACAACACACCTAGCCTAGCTCGCTAGTCGCATCGCATCGCACTTCGCACAGCACAAGAATACTCGTCGTGTGGACGCAGCACGCACACACCCGCACACGCAACACACACACCTAGCTCGCTCGCTAGCTCGCTCTACTCGCTACCGCGTCACTAAATGCACTCCCCGCTGCGCCAACTCGAAAGGCTGATCAGCGGGTCCGCGCGGGACGGGGGGGACATCGGTCGCTTCCGCCTTGTATGGAATACGATGGCGCTTCAAAATGTAGCCAACCGGCCAATGAATGCCTTGATGTGTCGTCATTGGTCGTCGCCCGCGTTTGACGCGCGCGAAATTTCAAATTATGTAACGGGTACGGGATTGACGTTTTATCTTATTAATCGTGGATTATATGACATAAATAATATAACTCCGAATTTTTTTCACATTTATTTTAGCCTGATACTTCTGTATTAATGGTGTCATTCATTTTATTTGGTTTGGCGGCGCCAACCTCGCCACCTGAGAGGAGTCGCCGCTGTCACGAACAAGTTTTAATTGTTTCATAGGACTTGCGACAGGGACAAGTTTCTAAGCGCTCTGTTTAGAACTGGCAGCAGCGGCGCGTCTCGTGGCTATTCTGTGTTCGTACCGTGGTGCAAACAAACAGACAGAAAAAATAGTTTTAATATTTTTTATGATCGAAGAAACAGATACCTACCTACTGAGAAACGGTATTGTTATCTTAGATTGAATATAGATGAGAATGGAAGATTGTTTTACATTCGTTTATTTATTTTTTAAGTTTTATGTATGTTAGAAGGAGCATTAACTAGCTTTATTATTATTTTTCAACATTGTATGTAATTATATATATTTACCAACAATTGTTACACATTGTTAGCCTCGGTAGATCGGTGGTGCGATCGATCGACCGCGCGGGCAGAACTTGGATGCGTGACCGGTCGACCATTGAGGCTGACCGTCACCGAACATGCATTGTTCCGTGCTGACCGTGGTTCGCATTCACTTCAAACTGTGGGTTCCATCCCTTCTTGTGGTGGGTTACTACCACCGCACTTGAATAAAGGAAAGGTCGGTCGAATAAATAAAAGTGAAGAAATGTTATTTTCTCTTCCCCCTTCTACGTAGTTATATATTAATTATATTATAACTATGGTTTGTACACATTTTACCACTGGTTGTTCCTACGCGACGTGGTTATCTCGCTGTTCAATAGGGAAATGATCTTTATTGCAATGTTTTAAGATTCACAATTAATCGATTTTTTTTAAACCAATCATTACATTGCAACGAAAATAAAATATCATTTGTGATATTCACTTATGTGTTCTCGCTCATATAAGAATGATTAAAGCAGCTAGTTTAGAATAATTTATTTCGATTGTTCGTCACAACGAATGAAATATTAAAAATCTTGCTTGTTCGTAGAAGAAATAAACTGCTATATATTTTATTCGAATAAAATTTAAAAAAATTCTCACTACGAATATCCATATTTAGCTTATGTTAGGAGTTTAGTTATCAATACGTAGGTAACTGTTTTAGGTAAGAAAAGGCATCAGAACTCTTTTTTCACAGTAGTCAGGTAATATTTGAGCTCCATCTGGGATCCAAATTCGTAAGTGGCTCATTTAATCGCAAAGTACGTTAAATTCGGACACGGCATACGATATTTTCAGCCGAATTGAAAACAAACGGAGGTTTTGAATTTTTCATTCGACTGAAGTGAATTCCGCCGAGGAATCGTTTGAGAGCCAAAAATTAATTCGCTCCTTTAGATAGCTGAGAGCGGGCCAGCTGTAAGTATGCAGAAATAATTTGAAACACGCTATAGTAGCGCGCACGGTAGAAAGATATTATACAGTAAGTTGACTCCTTATTCGACCAAAGGGAAGGACTGAGTCGTCTCGTCATCACATTTCGACATCAAAAAAATTTTGTTGTCTGTAAAGTCGGTTTACGGACGATAGTTTTACGTGATGACGTGTAATAATCGTAGTACGCAAAGATCAGTAATTATAGTTCCAGTAGAAAGATTAATCATCTTGTGGCTGGCCATCAATAAACTTCTGTTGTCTGATCTTGACAGTTTTACTTCTTAAGACGTTTCCATGGTAACTTTGACTATACCGATTATGCCTCTCTATCGCTTGTTACGCGCTCTCGCTTGCACACACAGGCTCAGATGGAACGTGACACTTTTTCGTGTATGCAGCCGGTGTTCATCAATTTATAAGACGTCATCACGTCAAAAGTTAAATGTAATGAGCTGACATGACTTATCTATACAATCATAAGTACCGTAGTCGGTTCGGTGCCCATGGATGAGATTTTCTATCTCGTTTAATGGGCACCGACGCGACGCGACGTCGTTGGTGGCTCCCGGCGTGGCTGCAATTCCGGCTCGTCTGTCCCTGGACGGTTTTTATTATTGATTTATTTTTTTAAGTTTAGATTTGAATTTTTAAGATAGTTTACAATCATGTGTTTCGTAAGAAAGTCCCTATATCACTGTGTTAGTTTGTTCGAGAAAGTATGTGAGGACTCAATAAACTTGAACGCACTTGTACGTTATTCTGGTTCTTCGAACTTGTTTTTATGGAAAGCGCGACATGTGGCATCCCTTCACCTACGAGTAGGTGTCTAACGATACCCATAGACATTCTGTGAAGCATGGGGATTGCGAACGCCATGCTGGCCTGACAGGAGCCTTTTCACGCCCCTTTTGAAAAACCCCAAGGGGTATGTACTTGGGAGGAAATAGATGGGTAGGGAATGCATTCCACATTTTCCCGTGAATAAAATACCAGCGAACCGGCTGCCGGAACCATGGTTCTGTAGAATCCGCGGAAGGTCGAATATTAAAACAAAAAACACTTTTTACATTATTTTTTATGGAAACTGACACGGTTGGCTACATCACCTACAACATACGTCATGTCAGTCCATAATACCGTATGGACTAGGTGCCATGTCAGTGGTACCCTTCGGTCGTGCCGGCTACACTGAACTGGACGGAAAACACAAACTATTTACGTAGCCGTTTCGACCGATGTTTCATGCAGTGCGGTGGTACCAACCCGGGCAGGTTGAACCCTACCACCTGGTAAGGTAAGAAGGGAAGGGACCTACAGTTTTACGTGGAATCCGAACCACGGTCAGCCTCCAACGGTCGAGCGGTCACCCATCCAAGTACTGACCGGCCCAGCGTTGCCTAACAATCAATAGCGACAGTCGACTGTCTGCACCACTGAGCTATCGAGGCTGACTTAGTATTATTTCACCTTATGGGTGGCTCGGCGGCACATGGTGCGCTTTCTATAAAAAAATAAATAAAATAAGAGAACGATAGGATAGTGTATGACCCATTGACTTATACATCAGACTTATAGACAGCGTTAGAACCAGATTTTTACTACGTTACGCCATGTTTATTGTTTGTATATCCGGTTCATCCCATTTCCAATTTCACGCCTTCATTAACTAAGAAGGCGCCGAGTCAGCTCCGTGCAACTTGCGCCAAAGACTAGTGTAAACAAGTGCCAATTAAAGTTGCGTAGCGCTAGAACTCTAGCGCTCTAGCGCTAGCGCTCGAACTGCGGCGCAACGGTAATGAGTAGCGCGAGCTGTGCCGCGCAATCCAGATGAGCTCTAAAAGAATTTTACTGAAGATTTGTCCCTAAGTAAAACGAGGAAATTTTTTATCTCAAAGATATGCCTGTTCATCGGTCTGTCGTGTGCTTCTTGCTCTTAAAACTAAACACTAATAATGATATAAGAAATATTAAACGGTTTAATTTTACCCAAAGCGAAAGAAACGTAGTAGGTAGATACTTAACGCTTTTTAATTCGATGAATATTCCAAGTTGTTCTTGATACAGTGAAAAGATGTATTTAAATACTAGCTGAGCCAGCGGCTCGCGTGGTTTTCTTGTTTTGTTCTGAGACTGAAAAAAAATGTATATTCACTTCCGTCCGACCCCACTTCATTTCTCAAATTTCTTTTACATACTTTCGACCATACTATTTACCGCTTTCCTGTCCACGGCCGCCAGTGTAGGAGACGGTTACTCCAATGTTCGTCCAAGCGATAGAGTACATTATGTACACATAATACTATATATGTATAGCAATGTTTTTCATTAAACTTTTATTTAAAATTTTAAACAACTGCAACTTTTGTGCTGTACTATACTTGGAATCGAGCTACAGTTGAGTACACGACGCCTCATTATCATATCGGTAAATAATTTACTTCATATGCAAATATTTTCAGGGTTCCGTCGGAGCCGGAAAGTGTTTACGACGACGCGGCGACGGCCCACTCCACACGCCTGACCTTTTTCATTATCGAGATAATTAATTTAAGAATTTACGCCTGAATGATGTCTAAGCATAATTTATTTTGTGGGTTTACACTTTAGTACAATCATAACTCACAAATTATAGACTGGTTTTACTATAAATGTAGGAAATGTATATTTTGTAATTTTCTAAATAATTATCAGCTGCATTTGGCGGTAGCTAAAATCACCACCCCCGTCCCACACCTTGGCCCAAATACGCAATTGAACAAACCACAGAGTTTTGGGAACACGACCGCCAATCGCTGTTCTGTGGTACAAATATTTGGCTTCGCCTGCCGATGTGGGAGAAAGGCATTTTGTGTATTTTAAAAGTCATCAGCAAATCGAGTAAACATTTTTTCTCCGTCTGCTATCACTTCCTGCCCTACTACTCAGCTATGGCTCAGAAGCAGAATGAATGTTTTTTCTTTTAATTTTACTTTTTATAAAAAAATTTACGGCTCTGGATGCGATGTCTTTCGGAGTCATCGAGAATGTTGTGATGTGTATTGTCCATAAAGTTTTAATATAATTATTATATTATCTCTATGTGTGATGCAATATAGTTTATAACGTCCCAACTTAAAAATACCTTCGGTTAAAATCAACACATCAATCGGTTGAGCAGTTCCCGAGTGTTAAGTGAACATCCAGATAGAAAGCTTAACATTTTACGATGTTACGTAGGGAATAGAAGATATATAAAAATAGAACGGAAAATCCAAAAATTAAGGAAATAATTATAAAGAGTCACGACAGGGTCGGTACTTAAAAATAATAGCCCTACTGCATCTCTCCCTGTGCATGTAGTAAAAGGTGACTATAAGGGCATGCGACATGCTAACCACCTCTCACCTTGGCACGGTTCTTCCACCGAATCATGCAGCAGGTGGGTCTTCCTTTCTTACTAGTTATCTTGTCCTAATGCATTACTAAACGTAGTGGTCGGTGTTGTGCTGTAATTTGCGAGAGTATTTGCAGCGCAACATCGATAACTCTGCTTACTCCGATTGTCGGCGGGATACAGCGTGTGGTATGGTATGTATGAATGAATCCCTATGATAGTGTTAAGACAGGCGTTATAAGAGCTGTTTAATAGAGGCCCATTCTTAGTTAAGGTTCTTTAGTGACTTTAAAATTTTTAGTAAGTGCTATAAGGGTGGGACAAGAGCTCTACAGTAGTGAAGCGTTATATTAATCCAATATACAACTTTAAGATCTAAAACAACCTGCCGTTAGCACCAATTTGTTTGTTGGGATATGTATGTATTCTTTGCATGTAATTTCGCTCGCATAGATAGCCTTGTCGATGCTCACAGTTTGCGCCCCGAGCGCGAGCCTCGAGGTTGGTTAATGGAATCGAAAATATGCATGAAGGCCCCTAACTGTTTCCTTCCATTCCTTCAGGATCAACAGTTACCCAATCCTCACATTCTCAAATGCAAACCTTATCTAGCACTTTTAAAGCTCAAAATACCAGAACACGCGTTAAACAGGCAAACATAACGTAATAAGAAATCCACTCTGCATTTCTGTAAAAAAAAAATCAAGAGCTTCAGATAGCTTAGGACCGTACGTTAGAACGAATGAGGTCGAATGTTGTTTACCTCACTTGTTCTACAATCGTTTTCAAAGAAACACATTCAGCTACAATCTCGGATCGCGAACACGGACGATTTAAGAAAATACTCGCCTTTAAAAACCGGACAAGAGCGCACTCATCTCGTGCATTTCAAAGTCTCACCTTTTTTTTATTTTTTTATGGAAACTGACACGGTTAGCTACATCACCTGCAACATCCGTGATGTCAGCCCATAACACCGGGTGAACTAGGTGCCATGTCAGTGCTTCCCTTCATTTCATGTCGGCTACACTGAACTGGACGGAAAACACAAACTATTTACATAGCCGTTTCGACCGGCGACGTTTCATTCAGTACTAACCCGGGCGGGATAAACCCTCCACCTAGTAAGGTAAGATGGGAAGGGACCTACAGTTTTACGTTGAGTTCGAACCACGGTCAGCCTCCAACGGTTGAGCGGTCACCCATCCAAGTACTGACCGCGCTCAGAGTTGCTTAACAACCAGTCGACCGACCGCACCACGAGCTACCGAGGCTGACATAGTTGTCACCTTCTTTGATAATATTAATATTGCAATAGTAGAAGCATAGGATCTATTGTTTGAAGTAGATTTTTTTAAACAATACTAAACGTCAGCAACACAAAGATGTGTGCCACAGAATACACGTCTGAAAGTAACACCTCGAAATTCGTTTCCGTTGTGCTTGAATTTGCTCAAGGAAACACATTCAACACTTTGTTTTGGGCATACAGAGATTCTATTAGTGTTTATCCACCCCCCGTCTATATAAATACACTAGCTGTTGCCCGCGGCTTCGCTCGCGTGAAATTCGTATTTCAAAGAAGAATCTAAGTAACTAAGGGCGAGGCCGAAGGCCGAGCTGCGTTCAGGTAAACGATAAATCTTCTCAAATAAAGTAAGCAACTAACGGCGAGGCCGAAGGCCCAGCTGCATCCTGGAAGACAATAAACCTTCACGAAGAAAGTAAGTAACTAAGGGCGAGGCCGAAGGCCGAGCTGCGTTCAGGAAGTCGATAAACCTTCTCGAAGAAAGTAAGTAACTAAGGGCGAGGCCGAAGGCCGAGCTGCGTTCATGTAAACCAAAAACCCTCTTCTGCCTTCGGGCCTCGCCTTAAATGACTTCCTTTCTTCGATAGCATATAATATCATTTACTCCATCTATTTATTTAATAAAATATATAAAAAAGTAATATTAATAACTAAATAATTAAAACCTACCTAACAAACATTAAAATAACTATCATAAAAGGGGCGTTTTCAAATGTTCCTAGAACACTTGCGGCATTACCCCGCTGGATGGCAAAGCTTACCGTTTGAATGAAGTAGGCCCTTGATTGCGGGACACCAGTTGCGTCCACCAGCAGAGACCCAAGCCTCTTCAAGAAGCTTTTGGCTTCAATGACTGCTCCACGGACCGAGGGTTTCAACCGCAAACGCAACAAATTCGAAATCTTGAATTATATATCTATAATATTTATTGCGTTTGAGGCTGTCCGCCCAGGCCTCGGCCGCGCCGGCCGGTCTTGAAGATGCCCGAACGTGACTTGGAGCCAATGTGAGAACACAAATGGCGTCCCACATCAAAGACCTACCCTTGGCCCATGGAACTAAGGTGATACCATCGGGCCTCTTGCCATCCAGCCGGGAATAACCGCAAGGTTTTAGGATGCACGGTATGTTTGCCGTCAGAAGCGTGGACTTTATAATAAAATTTAAATTAATTTAACTCAATCTTAATATCGCTTAGTTACCTACTTTATTCGAGATGGTTTAGCTTAATCCAAAACGCAGCTCGGCCTTCGGCCTCGCCTTAGTTACTTACTTTCTTCAAGAAGGTTTACCTTCTTCCTGAACGCAGCTCGGCCTTCGTCCTAGCCCTTAGTTACTTGCTTTCTTCGAGATGGTTTAGCTTCTTCCCGAATGCAGCTCGGCCTTCGGCCTCGCCCTTATTTACTTGCTTTCTTCAAGATGTTTTATTATTTATCAGAATGTAGCTCGGCCTTCGGCCTCGCCTTAGTTACTCACTTTCTTCAAGATGGTTTAGCTTTTTCCTGAACGCAGCTCGGCCTTCGGCCTCGCCTTAGTTACTTACTTTCTTCAAGATGGTTCAGCTTCTTCCTGAACGCAGCTCGGCCTTCGGCCTCGCCCTAGTTACTCGCTTTCTCCGAGATGGTTTATCATTTATCAGAACGTAGCTCGGCCTTCGGCCTGGCCTTAGTTACTTACTTTCTTCAAGATGGTTTAGCTTCTTCCTGAACGCAGCTCGGCCTGCGGCCTGCCCATAGTTACTTACTTCATTCAAGAAAGAATGTTTTTTTTCTTCCTGAACTCAGCTCCGACTTACGCCTCGCCCTTAATTACTTTCATCGAGAAAGAATATCGTTTACGTGAGCGCAGATCCGCCTTCGGCTCCGCCTTTAGTTACTTACTTTTTTTTTTAATACGAATTTCACGCTGGCGAAGCCGCGGGCAACAGAAATATAAATTATTGCACCAATGACAGCGACATAAGTTCGACTTCAATTTTTTTTTTTTTATTTATCAAACATTTTGTCACCGGCCAGCTCACGTCGAGATGACAGTTCTCCGTTGTCAACTTGTCATTAAAATTTTATAATAATTTTAATTTTTATTATATTTTTTTGTTTATTATGTTAATCCGGGATATACACTGTCACTATACAAAGTTTCGTCAAATTCCGTTCAGTGGTTTTTGCGTTATGCGCGTACAGACAAAGAGAGAGTATTAATTTAACGATTTTATTATATGTATAGATTAAAATTATGGACGACGCTGTCCTGCAGAGCTATTAGCAATTCATCACTACTATCAATTTCTCATGATCCGTCTCACTCGCTCCGAAAGGCTTCTCAGTGCGACTAGTGAGACAGAGCTGCGACTACCGCTATACAGGGTGTCCCAAAACTCAACGTCAAGCGGGAACCAGGGAGTAGGCCATTTTAGGAGTACCCAGGGAAAAATAAGAAAAAAAAATCGGAGTCATTTGTTTTTTATGTTAAAAAAAAATTATTGGTAGCCTAAATAACTCTGCTATTGATCAGTATCCCAAACAAAACCAGAATGCCTGTAGTTTTACCAAAAAAATATTCAGTTCAATTTTTTTCTAAAAAAATAAATGACTCCGATTTTTTTTTTCTTATTTTTCCCTGGGTAGTCATAAACTGGCCTACTCCCTGGTTCCCGCTTGAAGTTGAGTTTTGGGACACGGTGTATAGGAGAATAGGCAAACGAACTGAGGATGCCCGCGTCGTCGTCGTTTGGGGCGAAACATGTCAACACAATGTCGAATAGAAAACACCGTAAAAACCGTAAGGTGTAAAAACGAATAATGAGAAAATTATGATTTTACCTGTTCGAATTTAGAACTTTCAGTACATAATCAATCATACAAGAAATTACCCGAAAAACTTTACGTCTATTACATACAGACTGACGCACAAACACACAAAGAGAATCGTACATTAGGGTTCCGGTCGCGATGGATTTGCGGAACTGTAAAAAAGGTGAAAAATGCGTAACTTTACGATCGGTCTAAGACGGCGGCGGTCTGGAAATCTTTCCGTGATCTTGCTGAAATCTTTTACTCTTTATGAAGGGAAAAGCTTTCAAGAGTGAGCTAACAAGCCTTCGAGCTGGAGAGTCCATTAGCGAGACTACTCATGGAATACCTACCTAACCTGTATACACCTAGAAAATTATAGAGATATATGTATATTTCATAATAATTGTAATATGTATTCGGGTTTGACATCGTTGTTTTAATTTTTAGGTTTCCGTACGGGGTGCGGAAAAAGAAACCATTAAATCGCATGTATGGTATCCTTGTTACAAACTGGACGGGAAACACGAACTATTTTCATAGCCGTTTCGATTGAACTTCATTCAGTGTGACTACGGTGAAGGAAGGGATACGTCGATTTCCTTGTCTTGCCTTACTCGGATTCGGCGCCATTCTATTTACCTATGAACCTATTCAATCTATTAGCGCGGCAGCCAGACTGCAGTGTCAACATCGAGTGTGACCAGTTCGCCGGAGGACAGTTTACCTGCCGGAGGGTTATATTAGCATAGCGCAGGCAGACAGATCGCAAACGTTGAACCAATGATGTTTTAAAGTATAGATTCAGCGTTTTATACAATATTGGAGGAGAATGTGGTATTCAATAGAAAACATTGCCATCTAGCGGTAAACTAATGCAACGCTTTGTAAAGTAGTATGCTGCGCAAGGACCGCGCTGTTGAAGTGAAGGATAACAGAGTATCATATGTTTGTAAAAAACTACGATCGACTCGCCTGCGTTCGTGCGACTGACAGACCGTCAACTCAAGATATACCATTTGGCGCATGTCAGTAGGAACCGACCGATCGTATTTGATGTTACGTCTATTAATATATAAGTCAATGAGCGCAGACAGATCGCAAACGTGGATAGAACAGGTTAGTTACCTCTTCAATAAGAGGACACTGTGTGTATGTTCATTTGGCCTTTTGAATAGTTTCGTGATACGACATCTGAAAGTTCTCAAATAAAACCACGGCACCACGGGTCCGTATGTAATTAATTAGTGTCGCAATTCGCAATACGATATTTAAACTATGTACTTATAAAATTATACGCGGATACGACACGACACCTTAGTCGACAAAGTATTTTTTAGGTTTCCGTACCCCGTACGGTAACTATATATTTAAATATACATATAGTTACCGTACGGGGTACCGAAACCTAAACAGTACTTTGCTGATTAAGGTGTCGTATATTTAATACATACACATACAATTTGTGGAGATTCATCTTTATTATCTAATCTGGTTATACAGGGTGTTGTAACGGCCACTACATTACATTTAGGAAATGATTATTGGGGTCAATAGTAACAAAAAAATCAAATAACTTTTTTCTGAATTCCCTTTAAATAAAAAGTGACAGTTTTCATACAAACTAATTAATTAATTTTGTGTAAAAAGGATCTAATGTTCCGCACGAACGTGGAAATGAAAAGCGCGCGGTTGGTGAGCGAGCAAGGACGAGTGCGCGGAGCGAGGAGGTGCGCGGTGGCGGCGGCGCGGCGTGCGTTTTTCGAACCCAATCGTTCCCGCGCCAGCACCATCCCCCCGCACGCGTCAAATTACACTTGACGAAAACATACATTTTAAAAACTTTATTTACTTTTTTATCTCAGAAAAACATCAGGATTGCGCTGGCGAAATTAATGTACTGGCCGTTTCAACAACCTGTATACAATTAAACTTTCCGGCTGAGTACGGTACTTCTGAATGTCATAATGACGGCCCAGTGCGAGTCGAACTCGCGCACCGAGGGTTCCGTATCGCCATGTCATGGCTAGCGCCACTCACGCCATCTATGGCGTGTTCTGAAATGCTTCATATTAGTTAAATGTCATGATTAGTTAAAGTGCTTCATAATCTATTCGGTAGATGGCGCGCGCGCATAAACTTTTTGGTTTCTTCTATGGGAACCCCGTGATTTTTTTACTTTTTCTTATTTTTATTATTTGTTGTTATATCGGCCATAATAACACATATTCTGTGAAAATTTCACCGGGCTACCTATTACGGTTCAAGAGATACAGCCCTCGGACAGACAGACGGACGGACGGACAGACAGACAGACGGCGTAGGCTTAGTAATAGGGTCCCGTACCGGATACGGAATCCTAAAAATACCAAACCTCGAGGTTTGGTGTTCGTTGGTATATGTATAGTACCTGTCGTCTGTCGTCTGCAGCAGACTATATAAATTGTCACGCCGCCGCCGCCGCGCCGGCGCCGCCGCCCCACCGCCGCCGCACATATACATTCTAAATTCAAACTTCGGCATGCAAAGAGCGATTAGAGTGGGGTGTGCAAGGGGGGCACCATCGCACTGATGTCACCCATGTCTCCTACCTAATCCATTTATCCTAACGTCTGAAACCGAAAGCGTCACGAAACGGTGAGTCGAATTTGACGAGTGGGCTGCGAAACGGACGTGTACCACCGCACTGATGTGGCGCAACGCGGTGAGCCGCACAGGCGCGTACGGTCGGTCGCTATTTTAGTGGGTCGTGAGAAAAAAATCGTTTCTCCTTTTATTTAGTGAAGCGAACATCGGCGTCAGCGAGCGTCGGAGTATGGCAGGAGCATGAAACACTAAGAATACGCCAAGACAAACCAGACACCTTGAGGGGTTACCAATAATATAAAGACTTCATTCTTGAAACAGCAGCCCCACTGCATCTCTCCCCGTGTATGTCGTAAAAGGCGACTAAGGGATATGACTCCCTTCTTATATTACTAGGTGGTAGGGTTTAACCCGCCCGGGTTAGTACCACCGCACTGAATGAAAGGTCGGTCGAAACGGCTATGTTTGTGTTTTACGTCCAGTTCAGTGTAGCCGGCACGAACGAAGGGAAGCACTGACGTGGCACCAAGTTCACCCGGTGTTATGGGCTGACATCACGGATGTTGTAGGTGATGTAGCCAACCGTGTCAGTTTCCATAAAAAAAAAAAAAATTGAAAGTCAGTCTTGTATCAGCTTCCCAACCGCATGACCAAAGGGAAGCACTGACATGGCACCTAGTTCTTTTTTTTATGTAATCCGGTATGGGTGGCTGAGTCAGAGGAGCCAAAGCACATACTCTGACTAGCCAATATCACCTCCGAGAAGTAGGTGCCATACCGGAGACTTCCCTGGATTACTGGCTATACTTGACTAGAGGAGAACACAACCGAGGTTGCTATGCGGCCATCTTACATACAGTACGGTGGTACCAACCCAGTCGGCTACAATTTGAGCCTACCACCTAGTAAGGGGCAAGGGAAGGGACCTACAATTTTACACCGGTTCACCAAGGTGTTATGAGCTGACATCGCGAATGTTGTCATCACGGCTGACATTACGGCAATGTAGCCAAACGTGTCACTTTCAATAAAAAAAAACACTTAAAAATAAATAAACATGGATAAATTGCCTCACTGTCACAAAACACAAAAGACAATGGGCAAAAATGTATGGAGCTTGGTCCAAGAGCCTCCACGATTGAGACATGTGCCAAAGTGAAGGTCCTTATGGTTACTTCAAAGTGACAGATGGGCATCAAAATCGGTCCTGGTGATTTTGAGAAAAAAATGCTTTTTATTTTATCATGAAAGCGTAGGTATCACAAGCATAAGTCGGGTTGAAGTCTTTTTACTAGTTCAGACAGATGATCACAGCACAGAAAAACGCAGCGAACAAGGTGAGATCTAGCTCCAGACTACGGCGACCTGCGCTGCGGCGTGCGCGCGCGCCTCTTGATTTGATGCGGGGGCGGGGGTTTGCGGTGAGGGGAAGAGAGTGGGGGTACGGGGTTATGCGAATGCCTTCTGTGCCGCGCCGCGTGGTGCCGCGCCACAAAAAAGCGGCATTTAATTGTACTATAATATTAAAGTAGGCCGCCCTATCTATGAAAAAAACAAGTTAAATATAATGAATAAAGAATCACATTTAAAAAGAATCTCTCGGATGGATTTTAATTGGGTTAAATATATTTGGAAATAAAATATATATATATCGATTGGTATAGAAAGGCAGGCATAAGTGTAAGACTGACTGTTTTGAATAAAAATGTTTGATTAAGTATGTTTTCTTTTGTTTTATTTTTCATAATAATTGTGATACCTACGCTTACAATCGAGATCTGGGGTCTTTTTCATATAAAACATTTATTTACAATATATTTTTTATGAAACAGGCCCTTATTTTTTTTATCAAACAGGCCCTTAGGGAATGTAGACAGTAGTGTGTAGTTACAACCAATCCATATTTTGTACAAAACGACTTTGGAGCACAGCAGCAGTCTTTAACCTAAGTACTTAGTTTACATTTCATGATAAAATAAAAAGTATTTTTTCTCAAAATCACCAGGACCGATTTTGATGCCCATCTGTTACTTTGAAGTAACCATAAGGGCCTTCACTTTGGCACATGTCTCAATCGTGGAGGCTCTTGGACCACTTTTGCCCATTCTCCTTTGTCAACACGAGTTTTGCGCGAGCCGTCTGGAGCTATGCAAATTATTTGCATGGATTATCTTGGGGACGAAGTGTGTCCCCCTTTCATTTCTTGGGATTGAACGACACGGTAGAAGCAACTTTCGTATTTTCTATGTGTATCTACATATATATACCTACGCTCTATTTACTTGTTCTGTGTTCATTTAATTAAAATAATTTAAATATTATATCGCTACGTGATGTGGTGCGTAACGAGGCAATCCGCCGACGCACCAAAGTAGTCGATATTCGACACCGGGTGGCTAACCTCAAGTGGCAGTGGGCTGAGCACGTTAGCCGAAGAGACGATGACCGTTGGAGTAACCGTGACCTACACTGGCGACCGTGGACAGGAAAACGGAGTGTGGGAGGACCACCCGCCAGGTGTGCGAACGACATCAAGTACGTCGGCGGAAAGCAGTGGTTCCGTATCGCTGAAGGCCGGGAGGACTGGAGAGAATTGGAGAGGCGTATGCGCAGCAGTGGACGATTACACGCTGACTGACTGACTGACGCCAAAGCGTGTGGCGAGGTGGGCCTGCCCGTCTGACGCGCTCGGCTCCTACGCCTTAGTTCGGTGAAATTTTCCGGAAAACTGTTAACGGTAAACTTTGCGCCCGTCGCCGCGCCGGTCCGCCTCGTGCAAATTCATTTTCTCTGTGAGATTTTTGTTTCTCCGTGATTCAGGGTTCCGTAGACACAACTTGGGCAGCCGTTATGGACCTTGATGAAACAACCGCCCCCAATATATTCTTTATTATTTATTCTTTGTTCATCATCCATACACTGCACTCGGATTCGTCATACCTACTTGAAAATTAATGATTTTTTTATGGAAACATTTAGCATTTAGCCAGTTCGATTATCTATCACAGAGCGAACTAATGTTATAATTATTTGTGTATCTTGTTTGTGATTATTAATAAACCATTTAGTTTTGTCTTTCTTTCTTTCTTTCTTTATCAGTGTCAGTCTCAACAGTTGAATTTGAATATTGACAATTTATATTTTCTTCTTTAGGTTCGGTGGATGCGGAGTCCGTTTGGTCCAGGATGTCGCCTTGCCTGCCTTCCTCTCGTCGATCCACAGTGTATCAAACCTCATCGGTTCTGTATTAAGCCCGTCACTCGGTGACGTTGAGGTTGTACACTCGGTCGAGGCGAGGGAGGCGTGGCTGGTGAAATGTCCCAATCAATCTCCACCAGTTTTCCCAAATTCGCAACGTGGCTGGGATGAACCCGTTATTAATTCATCTTGTAGAGTTCTCTCTCTGGACGGCAGCGATGCTGATAAGGCACGCATCCTGGCATCGTCGCAGACTGAATCCGGTGCGTGGCTTAATGCATTTCCGTCACCACATCTTGGCACTCTGCTTGACAGAGATACGCTACGCATCGCTTTCTGTCTGCGGTTTGGTGTCAGGATCTGCCAGCAGCATACATGTGTTTGCGGTGAATTGGTGAGGACGTTAGGGCACCATGGTCTTTCTTGCTCCAGGAGTGCTGGCAGGATATCTCGCCACGCTGACATCAACCGTATTCTAAAGCGCTCCCTTGCATCTGCGAATATGCCTAGTATGTTGGAACCTCTTGGCCTGTCTAGAGACGACGGAAAACGGCCAGACGGTCTCACACTCTTGCCGTGGAAGCAGGGGAGGGCTTTGGTTTGGGATGTCACGTGTGCCGATACCTTAGCTCCTAGTCATGTAGTGGGCTCTAGTCAGGTTGCTGGCTATGCCGCAGCAAAGGCAGAAAAAGCGAAACATCTGAAATACAATACTATTAAGCAGCACTACGAGTTCGTTGCCTTTGCTGTGGAGACTCTTGGGGTGTGGAGTCCGGACGCTAAAGACCTCGTGAAGCAGCTAGGTCAGCTGCTTATTGAAGCGTCCGGGGACCGTCGTGCCAAAGCGTTCCTCACACAAAACATCAGCCTCGCCATCCAGCGCGGGAACGCGGCGGCTATCCTCGGGACAATGAATGATGTCCCGAGGATGCAGGAATATTTTTATTTAATTTAAGTTCTTACATTTCTGTTTAATTTAATTTTTCTTTTTGTCTATTAAAGATTTTCAACATTTTCTTCTTTGTAAAATGTTTGCAGTACACTGTTGTTGTTCGAAGCACTATGACTGACTATTGATTGTCGTAAAAAAACTATTTGTTGACTTTTGCAGTTTCCTGATTTATTGTTTATTGTATAATTTCATCCATATGTAAACAACCTACGCTTGGACATGTCGAAAATTCCGCCAGTTTTAAATTCAATGCGAAGAAGAACTGACAAACAAACTTCGCAAGTCACAATTTTTTGTTAGTAGGCACCTTTTAAGTATTATATTAAAGTAATTTACAATAATTAACCCATACTACCGCTCACAAGAACATTAATATTTACAGCATAAACATGAATACTTAAGAATCTGACACGACTCTGCCTATTTACATTACCCTTCATATATCAAGTCAAATAAAAAACATCAAAGTGCCTGTGCTGTCCAAATTGTATGAGAAACTACTCCTATCAAGGCTAAAGCCCATAATCGACGAGGAAAATCTCATTCCGAATCACCAATTTGGCTTCCGAAGTCACCACTCGACCATAGAACAAATACACAGGATAGTCCAGAAAATAAGACATGCTTTGGAAACGAGGGAATACTGCTCCGCCGCCTTTCTTGATGTTCAACAGGCATTTGATAGAGTATGGCACACTGGTCTTCTGTGCAAACTCAAAAAGAATTTGCCGCATACTCTCTACGAAGTACTGCAGTCATACCTCTCCGGTAGAATTTTTCAAGTAAAGGTCTCTTTTTACGGTGTGCGAGCTGGAGTACCCCAGGGGTCAGTACTCGGGCCAGTGCTTTACACACTATTTACGGCAGACTGCCCCGAAACACCCGGAGTTCTATCTGCCACTTATGCAAACGACACAGCCGCACTCGCAAGCGACCGTGATCCGGCGGTCGCCTCTGTAACACTGCAAAAACATCTGGATGCAGTGAATTCATGGTTAGAAAGATGGAGGATAAAAGTGAGCGCTACTAAGTCTACGCATTTACCTACACTCTGAGAAGAGGAGTGGTAGTGAGCTGTCCTCTTTTTACGATGTGCGAGCTGGAGTACCCCAGGGGTCAGTACTCGGGCCAGTGCTTTACACACTATTTACGGCAGACTGCCCCGAAACTCCCGGAGTTCTTTCTGCCACTTATGCAGACGACACAGCCGCACTCGCAAGCGACCGTGATCCGGCGGTCGCCTCTGTAACACTGTAAAACATCTGGATGCAGTGAATTCATGGTTAGAAAGATGGAGGATAAAAGTGAGCGCTACTAAGTCTACGCATTTACCTACACTCTGAGAAGAGGCAATTGCCCTAATGTCCAACTGGGAACAACAACTTTACCACACCAAAATACAGTAAAGTATCTTGGTGTTCACTTAGACAGAAAGCAAACTTGGAGAGAGCACATTCAAGCTAAGAAGAAACAATTGAACATGAGACTAAACAGCCTTGAATGGCTCCTCCAAAGTCGGTCAAGTTTGAATTTGGAGAACAAGCTTCTTGTCTGTAAGGTCGTACTTAAGCCAATATGGACATGCGGGATCCACCTGTGGGGAACCGCTAGTAATTCGAACATCGAAATATTGCAACGCTTCCAGAATAAATTCCTGCGCATGGTATCAGGCGCACCATGGTTTACTCGTAACGCAGAAATCCACGAATACCTCGAGATGGCAACAGTGAAAGAAGAAGCACAAAACTACTGCAAAAAGTATAAACACACTTGCTGTCGCTTTGACCGACACCGAACATGACATAAGGAGACTGAAACGTCAAACAATAGCAGACCTGCGCAATGGTTACAAAAAAAACCATCTTCAGTAAAGGTGGGAATACTCAAGGGATGACCCACCCTACATGCCACCAAACGATAACATCACCGAACCTGCTAGAGGTACAAGCACCGTCACATGGTGGATACTAAATAAAAAAAAAAAAAGTTAGAAGACAGTTTATTATAAAATCTAACACTATTACAAATAAATCTTTATTTGAACAATAAATATTATTAAATGTATTGTTACATATATTCGTTACAACCAAGTAATATTGAAGGTGAGTTTGTTCCAACGGAGCCCGCAGCTTCCCTCGCAGATCCGTGCACTCGAATTTTTTTCTTGTTTTCCGTCATTAAACCGTGTTCGCATCTCTAGAAAGGTTGTCGAGTTGCTCCAAGTTTCTTCTGCGCGGCTCGAGTTTGGTGCGGATGAGTTTGTGCTTTCCGTAAATACTTTACGGAACATTTGCGAGTCCGCGGCCCCGAGGTTGCGGGCAAATTTTAATATATAAGGTCTTTCAATAGTAGGTAACGATACGCTAAGGGGTTTATGTGTATCAGATACTGATCACGTTCCCATACCATTTTTTTTACGATATAAAAAACATACTTATTAAAGTGAAATACGCGCACTTCACGTATTAAATTTGAGGAGTGAGTAGGTTTTTTATATCGTAAAAAAAATTGGTATGGGAACGTGATCAGTATCTGATACACATACATGCCTTAGCGTATCGTTACCTACTAATGAAAGACCATATAGGTATAGCTATTTATAATATGGCACCTAGTTCACCCGGTGTTATGGGCTAACATCACAGATGTTGTAGGTTATGTAGCCAACCGTGTCAGTTTCCATAAAAAAAAAAATTAAAAAATTGGCGTATGTTAAATCTAGAAATGTATATTTTTATTATTGACATTGCGATATATGGTGCCGAGCCACCAGGTGTCTAACGACGCGATTCAGGTCCCTCTTGAAGACCCCGAGACTGTACTTGGGGGCAAATACACGCGGCCGGGAGAGCGTTCCAGAATTTACCGGTTCTATGATTATTTGATTATTGTTTATGCATATTTTGGAGTTGATTGATGATTCTAAATAAGGTTGATTCTTGGGGTATAAAGTACTGATCGTACAATTACACGCGGACCTATAGGCGAAGAGGTTTACAGGGGTTTAGGTAAACTATGTTCTCCGATTCAGTATAGGAGAGAGAGAAACTCTTTAAATTTACATACTCCTAACTCATAGCCTCCTTCACATAGGAGGATATGCCTAACTACATTTTGGTTTGCGGGTTCATTATTTCCTAGTTATGAATTTTCACTCTCTATGTAATCCTATGTTTATTCTGTAAACATTTTAAATTTCATATACGTTTCCAAGGTGCTGTGCTAAAAGGCGATACGCTAGCCAGCTCTCAACTTGGCACGGTCCTTCCTCCAAGGCGTGCAGCAGATGGGTCTTCGTGCCTTACCTGCTGCTTTATACTTATCTTTCTAGTCCTAATACATTGCTAAACGTGGTGTTGTGCTGTAATTTACAAGAGTACTTGCAGCACAGCACCGATTACTCTGCTTACCCCGATTGTCGGAATACAGCGTGTGGTATGTGTGTATGTGTGTATGTTTAAAAGTTCCATATCACCGCGTATTTCTTTATACTCCTCCCTACGTATAAACTGTAGTTTCACTTTAAAAAAAACTTTCTTTATTTCTCTCTTGCCTTACTATGTTTTCCATTTTACCAGCAACGCACGCTTATTAGTCGGTGCCAGCAACTGACGCCTAAACCCCCAAAATAAAGTTATAAAAAGTTATAAAATGACATGCACTAAGTCAAGCAGTAAATGTTATAGTGACTGCTTTACAACCGCGATGACCCACGCCACATGCATGGATACTCGTTCGCTCTCTGAAGAGGTTACAATTTACTACTGAATGCGCTCCACTGGCATACCTACGTAGGATGTCGGCGGTTCACTAGTTTGACAGATTGTTGTTTTTTAACAGACTAACAGCGAAGCTGAGCGATGTGTCAAGTGTCAGTGCGTTTGTCAGCCTCGGTAGCTCAGTGGTGCGCTCACTGTTAAGGTGGAAATAAGACTCAAACCGTGCTACCGGAGCACTGATGATTGAAACACGAACCGTATGCCGATGTAAATAGGTGCGAGATTCATTCTACTCGTGCGGTGGCTGATACGTCGCGCCGACTATGAACGTTTGCGCGAAAATCACACTATTTATTAAATTTCACGTGTTGGAAAGATGGAACAAAATATTTATTTCGCTACGATTGTAGGGAAAAATACTATCTATATTTCTATGAGGGTCTTGTATTGAAACAATTTATGTTTCTCAAGATAATTTAACTTGAATGTACAATTTTCGTACTTTTAAAAGAGAATTTTTTTCACTATGTTTGTTAATTAAAGATCAATACATAACATATATTTATCTTCACCAATAGCTTAATAATTTCGTTTAAAGTTGACCTTTTGACGCTTATTCTCGCCTTAATAGCGCGGTCAGTACTTAGATGGGTGACCGCTCGACCGTTGGTTGGAGGCTGACCGTGGTTCGGATTCCACGTTAAACTGTAGGTCCCTTCCTTTCTTACCTTACATTGCATTGCATTTAAATCTTTGTTTGCGCTATTTTCCTATCAAACTCAACACTCTGCCAACCAACTGGAATTAGTTTAGGCCTGGGTATCTCTTAGCTGAGCGCAGCGACTCCAGTCTCGCGAATGTACGAACATCATTATTTCAGTCAGGAATTTCGGACATTGCGCGCGGCAGAGCGACGTACGTACTAAACCCGCTTGTAAACGACGAGCTGTTAAACTTGGTATATAGTTGACGATGTTACGTATAACTTTGCAATGACACCTTTAGAATGTTGCAAAAGAAACGCAAAAAACGAAGCTAGGGACTAGCCAGTCTAGAAGTTAAGTCATTTTTAAAGAAAAACACCTTGAAACCTGTATACTTCCAAAGAGAAGTCTCCGACATGGCACGTCGACATCTTGGAGGTGATATTGGCTGATCTAAGCATGTACTTTGGCCCCTTTGACTTAGCCACCTATACCTGATTACAAAAACAAATATTATGTTTCTGTGTACCTTGTACAGGCTTCACTGGAAAAAATTGCATCCTTCCTTATCCTTACCTATAATAAAATCCAACGTCTGCTTTCTGTCTGTCTGAGTGTCTGTCTGTCCGCTTATAACTCGAGAACCACTAAACCGATTTTAATAAAACAAAATTCTACGGATAGCTTGATTCTTCCCATCAACTATAGGCTACTTACTATCACGCTAAATGGTTTATGAGGTTAGCAGTGAAGTGAAATATGAGAGCGGGCGGAGCCGCGGGCACAGCTTGTTCTACAATAAATTCTTCTTCTTCATCTAATACAAACAATACCTACATACGAATGTTTTACGGCTTTTTAAAAATCACTGTTAATCCACCAAAAAAGTGAGTGCAATACCTGCATTCACGTACTTTTTACATGGAAAAAATTACATACATAGCGTACCACACGCTGTATCCCGACAATAGTTCACTGTTGTGCTGCAAGTACTATTGGAAATTACAGCACAACACCGACCACCACGCTTAGCAAAGTATTCGGACAAGATAACTATATCAAGCGGCAAGTAAGACACGAAGACCCACCTGCTGCATGACTCGATGGAAGGACCGTGCCAAGGTGAGAGTTGACCGGCCTGTCGCACGACATCTTGTCCTAATTCATTAGTCGCCTTTAACGACATGCACGGGGAGAGATGCAGTGGGGCTATTCTTTTTAAGTACCGGCCCCACACGGCATTCATTGGTGACAAATAAGTCACCAATGAATAAAGTATTCCACAGTGTCCATTAACAATTGAAATTCACTCGAAGCTTTTAATCAAAAGATCACCTGACCATATTCATCCCTTGAATCGAAGGGTGGAAATGAGGGCGGTAAAATATTAGCTTAACAAAATGTCGGCGCCATGGAGCCTTTTGGCCGTATAGCAGTTAACTAATCGAGCCATATAGCGTGTTCATAAATCCGTCAAATAAAACGGTCCAATTAATCGTACGCATTACGTCTGATCTGAGCAGCCGCCGCAATTAATAAAAATAAATATGTGTAATAAATTATGTACGGGGTCTCCTCCGTAGGTAGGGTCTCTCGCAGTCAATGCGAGACGGTTCCTGTGACAGCCGACTGTCATTCTGCAGTACGAAACCGGTTTGACAGTACATGCATCGTAGGAATTTTTAACTTTCGAAAGAACCTCTTTAGGCGCGTTATGAAAATAATATGTTATGAAAATGGGGAGTAAACTCAGAAAAAATTTCATCATGACCGTCATCGTCACTGCATACAAATTATTTGTATGTAGGTATTGTGCGGTGCTCCCCGATAGATAAGCGGAAAGAAGGAGTGAGAGGGGGAGAGCAGAGACGAGGGGTGAGGCCGAGCTCAATGATTCACCATAACACTACACGTCCATAACAGCATGGAAGAACATTATTGGAGTGGAAGAGGCGGCAGAGGTGTGTCAGGATCGTGGCACGTGGATATCCGTTGTCTCTGCCTACCCCACCGGGAAACAGGTGTGACGCTATGTGTGTATGTATGTACGTCCATAACAGCAGAGTCGCGGACTAGAAGCGCTATCCAGTTAGGATACAAAGTTTGAAGACTCGCATGCAGAAAGTATCAGTAAACAGGCACGCTTGTAGACAAGTCCATGGCCTTGAAGATTAAGCTTTATAATCACATACCAAATGAACTGAGAACCCTACCGCTGCCACGATTTAGAAAATCTGTAAAATCTATTTTATTGGAAGACCTATTTCATAGTATTAATGAATTTTTAGTTCATGTATTTTAATCGATTTTATGTTTGTTGTGACTATGTTTAAATTATTATTTAAGAAATTTGATGACAGGTATTAGAAGGCTCAATTAAATTTAAAAATGTTACAAAATCTCTCTCACACATTATTTCATTGTATACAAATTATACCCGGCTAGGTGGACAGATGACCTAAAAAAGGTAGCCGGGAGTGGATGGATGAGAAGAGCGGAAGACCGCGTGTGGTGGCGTGCCTTGGGAGAGGCCTATGTCCAGCAGTGGACCGATACAGGCTGATGATGATGATGATGATACAAATTATAAACATATATATATAAAAATGAAATATTCTATAGTATTAAGTGCTACATTGTTTGTTACACTGTAAAAAATACTCAATTGAACCATAAATTGAACTGAACTGAACTGAACATGTGACTAAAGTCTAAAGTCCAAAATGACTAGGCATCATTAAAAACGAAATTCTTCAAATTAATAAAATATAGATACAATATAAAATAGAAATTCTTTATTGCACCACAAAACGTTAACATACAGAAGACAGAAGATAAAATATAGAACAATAGAAATATACAATAATATACACAGAAACAAGAGAACAAGGAGCGTGCAAAGGCGGATTTATCACTTTAAATGATCAACTACAGCTACAGTAAATTAAACACATGGAATAATCAGTGATTGATAACGAGATTGATAACCACCAAATTCGTGCGACAGTCACTATTTTTACAAGCACTGTCAAAAATTATATGAATAGAGCACAAGCGAAGGGTAAGGTAGATTTTGCAGAAAAATACGCCTAAATAATTCAAACCTAAATGAATCTCTATTACACGTTCATGTTAAAACCGTCTCTACGCACTCGAGAAACGGTGTAAAATCATTTAATATTATTAAACGTTGCAGTAATTAAATTTCAAACTAGCGCCCTTGAAGATAGAGTTCAATTTAGGTCGGGTGTTTTTTGTTTTTCGACCATTCTCGCTGATACCTGAAGTGGTCCGTGACCGGACATCAATCAGAGAGACGGAGGGGAGCATCAGACAATGTTTATTTTATTTCACTCGTCATTGTACGGAATATTTGGAATTTTTACTTTAATTGACATTAAGAGCGCTCGGCGGACGGTCGTTTCGATTCAAACGTTTTATGAGTAAACATAAAATCGTAGATTCATTGCCACTTAAAGATAGTTTGTCATTTGATTCAATAGGCACGAGAATAAATTTGTAATTGAATATGAAAATGGTGATCTATAAACCGGCAGAACATAGTCACGAAAGAGCGGAACTTTCCAGTCTCCGTAGCTCAGTGGTGCGGTCAGTACTTGGATGGGTGACCGCTCGACCGCTGGAGGCTGACCGTGGTTCGGTTACGTTAAACTGTATGTCCCTTCCCTTCCTACCTTAACTAGGTGGTAGGGTTTATCCCGGCCGGGTTGACACCACCGCACTGAGCGAAACGTCGGTCGAAACGGCTATGTAAATAGTTCGTGTTTTCCGTCCAGTTCCATCAAGCAGCAAGTAAGGCATAAAGACCCACCTGCTGCACGACTCGGCGGAAGGACCGTGCCAAGGTGAGAGGTGGCAAGAATGTCGCCCTTTAGCACGGCATCTCGTCCTTATCCCTGTCGCCTTTTACGACATGCACGGGGAGAGACGCAGTGGGGCTATTCTTTTTAAGTACCGGCCTCACTAGTACAGTCATATTTTATTTTATGTTTATATGTTAGTACTAAGCACGTCCTCGCTTTATATACTATATTAGAAAAATGAAAATCGAAAATCATTGGAAAAATACATCCCGACCAGGATTTGAACCTGGGTCTCGGGCTTGAGCCGCCAACGCGATAACCAACTACACCACCGGGTCGTTACATATTAGGGTCGTTCCGCCATTTCGTTCAAATTTGCATGTTTTGGCGGAATTTTTATTTTTTTATTTTCTGAAATATATTTATATATATATGTGTTCCTGTACTTATTAGATGTAGTAACATAAGAGAGGCATCTATGTACAACTTTTAGTTTTGGAGAAAATTGATGGAAGGTAATGAAGGTGTGGATGGTAATGAAAAACACCTGGATGGTAATTTATGCGGTTGGATGGTAATGAAGCATGCTAGTATGTCTTAATGAAATTTGCTTTATTATATTATATCCTTTATTTCACATTTTAAAAATTCATATTAATTTTACATATTTACACAAAAGTAATAAAAATACACAAAATTAATACAAAAATAAAAAACGGTAATACCGCCGGCGGCGGGAGACAAGCCTCCAAGCGCGCCGGCGGGTGCAGGCCGTGGCTATGGAGCTCTCCGGTTATGATAATGATAAAGATATCATTATTTAGCTGATGGTAGTAATAATGTTAACGATTATCAAAAGTTTGACACTATTAACATCAAAATTTTAGGTAAGTAATTTAGAATTCATAGTGTATAAAGTTTTAACTGAAATAACAAATCCCCTTTCCACCTTCGCACCACGCGCAATGGGCAGGGATTGCATCCCTACACGCTGGACTTAACGCGGATGCGTACCAATTGATTCTGCAGATCATTCCTCTACAGAACCGGTAAACTCTGGAACGCTCTCCCTGCCCATATATTTCCCCCCAAGTACAGTCTCGGGTCCTTCAAGAGGGTTCCGGTTCCTTCATTACAACCAGCCACAAAACAAAAATACATTGTAAAAAACTTTTTAACAAAAAATTTAACCGGCAAAAAACTGAAAAACGAAAAATATAATTTCGGCGGGTAATAAACCCTTTTAGTCTTAATAGCTACGCAAGTGACTAATTTTGAGACTGTTAGTAAGCTAGGAAGGTTTATTTCCCGCCAAAATTGGATTTTTCGCTTTTAAGTTTTTCGTCGGTAAAATTTTTTGTTAAAGCTTTTATTTATATTTTTTTCCAAAAAAATGGTACTAACTTTGAAGTAAACCCTATCCAATAAAAAAATTATTGGTCATATACATATAAAAAATATATATGAGCTTCGAATTGAGAACCTACTCCTTTTGCTTTCGTCGGTTAATAAGAGAAGAAGAAAAAAATAGGACTGGCCACAACCTATGCTGAATCTAGTGAATATTTCACTAGACTCGGCGCTGTATTGAAGTCCAACCTTTGCTACGCAATTGAAATACAGTAACTTAGTGAACTCACACACTATGCACTGAGTGGAAACAACTATACTCTTACATATCACTGAATTGAACCGGCTACACTTAACTGGTCAAAAACATGAACAATTTTTATAGCATTTCGACCGAACTTCAGTCAGTGCGTTGGTGCCGACCCGGTCGGGTTAAACCCCGTACTGCAGTATACGATAGGTAGATACTTACGTGCCAAATAGAATTAAAAGTCCAGTTTTATTGGATTTTTATTATTTATGTACTACTTACTACGTGCACACAATTTTTTTTGTGAACGCTGACATGTTTACTTCACCTACAACATCCGTGATGTCAGCCCATAACACCTTGGTGAACTAGGTGCCCTGATAGTACTTTCCTTTCATCGTGTCGGCTACACTGAACTCGAGTGAAAACACGAAATATTTTGCTTTATTTAAAGCCCGACATATGGCGCCAAGCCATCCATAAGGTGTCCAACGATGACCATGGACATTCGGACGTTTACATAGCCGTTTGGACCAACGTTTCATTCAGTGCTGCGGTGGTACCAACACGGGCGGGATATAACCTACTACCCAGTTAGGTAGGAGGGAAGGAAAATCAAGTAAACATTTCATTACCATCCGAACCCCTTCATTACCGTCCGGCAAACATTTTGAGGGTAAATGAAGGTAATGAAAAGGAGGGTAATGAAATTTTGATGTATTTCTTTAATTGCTCCCTTATTACTGATATTACAAATGTATTATATTAATTAACGAATATTCTGACTAAAATCTGATTCATTAAGATTTAAATGAAATTTTTATATCGTGTACTTATGTTAAAAAAAGCCGGAAGGTAATGATGCCTGGACGGTGACAAAGTAGTTGATGAGCACGAAGATCGTGAGTATTTTCTTCCCCAGCGATGCTCGTCCTCTCCTGTCTAGATTCAGGGACACAATGAGGGGCGTTCGACGTGCGGAGCGTAGAGCGAAGGCTAAAGTCGGGTCACACTCTGTCTAATTTGTAATACCACTTCTGCGGAAGGTAATGACGCTTTTCCACGGACAAAAATGAAATATTAATTCTTTTTATGATATAATGGCTCTAAAAATAAATGAATCCCAAAGAAACATGCGTTATTAGTTACACTATAGGTGGGTTTATTAATATACTCATTTTACTTGAAGAAACTAAAAAAAAAAATTATACTAAATACTGATCCTTCGTTTGGAAGAGGATAGGAATGAGAATTTTGAAGGTTTTTATTTTTTTTTATTTAATTTAATGGACAAATGTCTGATTCGTTAAATACTACTTTTTCCTTTCATCTAAACCTATATATTTCAATAAAATTATTTAAAAAAACATACATTTTCACACGCTTTTATTGCGCGGGAATGCAACTTGAACGAAATGGCGGAACGACCCATTATCTTCAAATTTTCGATCTATTGCACCTTCACGATGACGTCGCATAATTTTTGCGAACAGTCAACTTGCACGGTTCCACATTGAACCTTTCCTGTTCCAGTCATATTTTGTTCAATAAAGTATAATTTCATTTAATTCCAAGAAAATTCTTCGTCGTCGGTGACTAAATGTTCACCTATCGATAGTCAACTTCTCCCTTCATCTATACTCAGCAGAACTTGCAACCCCCTGATTTCAGGTTTGTAGGTTGTGCTGTAAAAGTATCTTACGTGACACAAGTCACAACGCTTGTTCAGCTGCTAACTCCACCCCACCCACCACCCCTCTAACCTGTACGCCCCCGTCCCCACCCCCACCCTACCATGATCTACCCCGGACTTTAACGTCATCAGTTTTGAACCGAATCCCCTGTGCAACAGGGTTCAATAAAGATGGCAGACTAGCTGTCTCGGTCTGTTTTCAAGACACTATCGCATCGTCAGCACATTACACTATCCTATTAGCTATTGTTTCTTTGTGACCGCTCGCGGCATAGTAGGTTATGCTTAATTCGAGTCGACGCAATATTCTCTCTCTCTCTCCCTCCGTCTTCTCGTCCTCTCTCCCTCCCTCCATTCATCGCTCCCTCCATTATCGCTTCCTCCCTCCCTTCCTCTTAGGGCATGAACTTCCCAAAACGCTTATAGAACTAACTTGTATTTATAAACAGAAGCCTAAACACCAATTTCCATATTTCTAACTTAAAAAATTACGAACTTCAATACGAACTTTCATCCCCTATTTAATACACTTAGGGGATGAATTTTCAAAAATCCTCATTCTCAGTGTTCATTTACGTTATGTAAGGAACTCCTGTGCAAAATTTCACACTTCTAGATCCGCCGGTTTAGGCTGTGCGTTGTCTGTCAGTGCGTCGGTATAGAGAATTTTATGAAGTAGATTTCAACTGTTCTTCTGTATGTTTTCGTCGTTTTTTTTTATGGAAACTGACACGGTTGGCTACATCACCTACAACATCCGTGATGTCCGCCCATAACACCGGTTGAACTTGGTGCCACGTGTGCACAGTGCTTCCCTTCGGTCGTGCCGGCTACACTGAACTGGACGGAAAACACAAACTATTTACATAGTCGTTTCGACCGACCTTTCATTCAATGCGGTGGTACCAACCCGGGCGGGTTAAATACTACCTAATACAACCTAGTAATATAGGAAGGGAGTCATATCCCGTAGTCGCCTTTTACGACATACTCGGGGAGAGATGCAGTGGGTCTATTCTTTTAAAGTACCGGCCCCACACGGTACGAAATGTATCTAAATGTGTCGTGTATCATTGTTTGTTGTTGTTTGGTCTGCAATAAGGAATGTTGACTGGAAGAAACTATTATACTGTGTCCAGTCCATATCTGCAAGAAAAAGATGTTTAGCTGAGCCGCTACTTGTTTCACATAGCCGTTTGTCAGCCTCGGCAGCTCAGTGGGTGCGGTCGGCGCACCTGGGCGCGGTCAGTACTTGGATGGCCGACGGCTCGACCGTTGGAGGTTGACCGTAGTTCGCATTCCACGCAAAACTGTAAGTCCCTTCCCTACTTACCTTTCTAGGTGTTAGGGTTTATCCCGCCCGGGTTGGTACCACCGCACTGAATGAAACGTCGGTCGAAACGGCTATGTAAATAGTTCGTGTTTTCCGTCAATTTCAGCGTAGCCGACATGAAATGAAGGGAAACACCGACATGGCACCTAGTTCATCCGGTCTTATGGGCTGACATCACGGATGTTGTAGGTGTCAGTTTCCATAAAAAAACAATAAGCCTATAAAATACGTAAGTTTCATTGTAGAGAAATTTCACGCTTGCAAAGAACTCTTCCTTGTTCTATTCCGTTCACGGTTAAATAGCTTTATTATGAACCGGCGTTGGCAGGGGAGGGTAACGCTGAAATCCAATTTTTCAGAGCCATAAAACCTATTTCACGGAGTGAGCTTTCATGTAGACAGAGTTTATTTGTCCCGCAAGCCCAAGATCGGTTTGATGCCGGCAACTTTGCTATTACGAAATTAGTTGTAAGCTTAAGTTGAAATTGTTTGTGATGATATTTTTTTTCAATAGCTGATTGTGAATGGTTTAAATAAAGAACTGAGTACTATTAATTGTCTTTTAGAAAGGAAGAAAGGTATTTATTCACTAACAGTTGACCATACAATGAAAAAAATTTACACTATCACACACGAGGACGATGAAAGAAGTTTTATTAAAGACCATTTTCCAGAGTACAAAAATTTTTACACTCAATGAAGTTGTATGTGCTAGCTAAAATATTTTTTTCCTAAATTTATAATAAACAGTACACTTCCGATGCGTATTCGTTGGTTGCAAACAATATGGTGGAAGCAATGCCTTTTTTCTAGGGAAGACTATACCAAAATGGTTTTGTCTTAAGGGGTTTTATAAAAACAGTTCTATATGTAAAAACCTGTGAAGTAAACTCACTCGCTTGATAATTTATAAAATCAATTTTGCGTAATTGCTGTAAATCCCGCAGAAACCCTCCGCAGCGCGGAAAGCCCAGCATTTAGCGAGTAAAATGAGATAAAAATTCACGCGCAATTGCAAACGTGATTTCATTACTGGATGCATTTATTGCGCGTCCATTTTTCTTCCTGTCCGAGGTTGCAGCGCCGGTCGCCCTTCCCGGCAGCCCCTAGGGATGTTCGTCATTGTCTACGCGGTGTGAGATAACGTGGCTCTTATTTTGTTACTTCACATGGCGGTCACAACTTATGCTGTTACTTCACAGGGCGGTTACATCTTATGCTGTTACTTCACAGGGCGGTTACATCTTATGCTGTTACTTCACAGGGCGGTTACATCTTATGCTGTTACTTCACATAGCGGTCACATCTTATGTTGTTAATTCACATGATAGTCAGATTTTATTTTGCCGTTACTTCAGTTGACGGTTACATCTTATGCTGTTACTTCACCTCTTTTGGCACCGGTCGCCCTTCCCAGCTGCCTCTGGGGATGGTCGTCATTGTTTACGCGGTGTGAGATAACGTAGCTCTTATTCTGTTACTTCACATGGCGGTCACATTTTATGCTGTTACTTCAGATGACGCTTACACCTTATGCTGTTACTTCAGAGGCGGTTACACCTTATGCTGTTACTTCACATGGCGGTTACATCTATGATGTTACTTCGCATGGTGGTCACGTCTTATGCTGTTACTTCAGATGACGCTTACACCTTATGCTGTTACTTCAGAGGCGGTTACACCTTATGCTGTTACTTCACATGGCGGTTACATCTATGATGTTACTTCGCATGGTGGTCACGTCTTATGCTGTTACTTCAGATGACGCTTACACCTTATGCTGTTACTTCAGAGGCGGTTACACCTTATGCTGTTACTTCACATGGCGGTTACATCTATGATGTTACTTCGCATGGTGGTCACGTCTTATGCTGTTACTTCAGATGACGCTTACACCTTATGCTGTTACTTCAGAGGCGGTTACACCTTATGCTGTTACTTCACATGGCAGTTACATCTATGATGTTACTTCGCATGGTGGTCACGTCTTATGCTGTTACTTCAGATGCCGGTTACATCTAATGTTGATTCTTCGTATACTACGCACTTAGCACTTTGGAGCACACCTATGCACAATACGAACGCGCGCTCCTAGTGTACATATGCGGTGTTGATTTAGCATATAGAGTGAGAGAAAACAATAACTTAATTTAATTTTAACTGAATATTGTCATATAAATAAAGTCGTCCTAAACTGCCTTACTGAAATATTAGGTTGAAATTATCAAAATAAATGGTTTATAAGAACAGTTAAGAATATTTATAGTTGGAAGTTAAAGGCTTGCACCGTAATTTTTTTAATTAAATTTAAGTTGGGCTCTCGCTGTCTCACTCACCTAGCCTGCCCCTGCCCTCCCCTCCCCTTCCCTCTCCTTCCCGTCCCCGCCCCTACGCGGACGCGTTCATTTATTACGGACACATTAATATGCTGACGGGCTGGCGTTATGCGCGACGCCGCCAACTGATGACCGCACTTACAAAGAGAGAGAATTTTTTCAGAGAGCTTTGTGGAAAAATAACCACAGGAAAGAGTCTCGGCGCCCTCGACTGAAGTACCAGAAGTTTTCATCAGTTGAAAATGGCCACCTTTCAGTATGAATGAGGCTTTCACACCGTTCGTTCACACCGCAAATGTGCATAATACAACAAAATACCTAAGCTCTTCCTAAACGTGCTGAACGTCTGTGGAATATTGTCATACTCCTATTGTCATATATATATTATTTCGAATGACACAGAAATGAATAATACCTATTTTATTAGCGAATGGTTTATTAATTGTTGGTATATTTTGACCAGCTTATGTGACCTATTGGTTTCTTTATTCTTTATTCATCATCCATAGACAGTAAGTACACTGCACTCGGATTCATTGTTTTTAACATTAAACATTTAGCCAGTTCAATTTTTTTTAACGATTTATTTTGTCGGCCTAATGTAACTTAATTTTTTTTTACTTGTATTGCACCTGTCTTTAGGCACGGTGTTTCAGGATAGGATTTCGTAACTTCAGGGTTCGAAAGGTGTCCATATTTGAAGACGAAAAGCTCTGAAACATTTTCCCAGATTCGGTCATTTTATAGTACTTTTTGATTAAAATCGCTTCATCAAGATTTGATGGACGATTAACCTCCGTCTTTATTAAATAAAAATAAAATCACAAACTCATAGATATGTTGATATGTTGCATGCACAACTAGTAGAATTGAACTGCATGTAGGTAAATTCCAAATACTGAAAACTCAATGACATCAAAATAAAAAGGGGACTGGACCTAGACAGTACTTTTGTCTGACTGACCCCAGACTCACTGTCCATCGAGTTTTTAAAACAATTTACAATTTTTGTATGAAAAAAAAAATACGTAATTTCGATTTGAGTGATAAGGATTTTTTCCTTCCAATAATGAGTACTTTCTATTCCTGAAGTTTCTCAAGGCTATCCTGAAACATCCTGTATATTAACGATTCTGATATTTCGTTATTTAAATTCCTATTATTTCTATGTTAATATATTTTATTTCTATGTTATAATATTGTTAATGAATAAATTATTGTAATCTACTCGTGCGTCTTGCTTGACATATCAAAATTCTAGGCACAGTCAGTCAGTCAGCGATATAGTTTCCACTGCTGGAGATACGTCTGTGTGTGTACGTGTGTTCAGTCTCCTTCAAGTCGTCTACACATATTCAATTTGCCTCTCCGAAACGTTTCCAACCAAGACCTTATTAGGCCATTCATGTTAAGGCGCGGACCAGCCAAAACCACGTATCTGCAAAAAATTTCAATATCGGACTAATTACGAAATGGCACTTTGGAAAGAGTTGGATCGATAGATATAATTAACGAATTACCATACTTTAGTATACAAATTGTTACAAATTTCTATATACATTCTGATATTTGCTCAAAAAAGTATTTGAACTTTTCGATTACTTAGGTAATGTCAGAATATGTATGGAAATGTAATGCAATGTTTATACGAAAATATGGCAATTCGTTATAATATGTATCTATTATTTCAACTCTTTTCAAAATGCTTCGTAAATAGTGCGAATTATCAGAATTTTTTGCAGATACGAGTTTTTAGCTGGTCTAGGCGTCTTAACGATAACTTGAGGATAGTTTCTTAGCAGCGGCGACTCCTCTCAGTTGGCGAGGTTGGCGCCGCCAAACCGAATAAAATGAATGACACCATTAATACAGAAGTATCAGGCTAAAATAAATGTGAAAAAATTTCGGAGTTATATTATTTATGTCATATAATCCACGATTAATAAGATAAAACGTCAATCCCGTACCCGTTACTTAATTTCAAATTTCGCGCGCGTCAAACGCGGGCGACGGCGAATGACGACACATCAAGGCATTCATTGGCCGGTTGGCTACATTTTGAAGCGCCATCGTATTCCATACAAGGCGGAAGCGACCGATGTCCCCCCCGTCCCGCGCGGACCCGCTGATCAGCCTTTCGAGTTGGCGCAGCGGGGAGTGCATTTAGTGACGCGGTAGCGAGTAGAGCGAGCTAGCGAGCGAGCTAGGTGTGTGTGTGTGTTGCGTGTGTGGGTGTGTGCGCGCTGCGTCCACACGACGAGTATTCTTGTGCTGTGCGAAGTGCGATGCGATGCGACTAGCGAGCTAGGCTAGGTGTGTTGTGTGCGCATTGGCTCGCGAGTTGATAGCTGCATATATTCCGTTATGTAGGTATGGACTTTGTATGGATGAATCCTGTGCAGTGTTGTTAAATTTAAAGTGATTTATTGGTAATTATAATGGCAAACTCCTACCGAGCTATCTACGGAGCACTCAAGGACAAGAGAGACTCAGTAATTTAGGCACTCTTACACATCTGTGGAAAAGGAGTTGCTAACAAAATTGAGGAAGAAAGAAGATTTTCACGATCGAGTCATCGAATATTTCTTGTCTGTGGAACGAAGAGTGCACTTCATGTACAAATAAAATGTAACAATTCAAGCTTGTATGCCTGTCTCGTCGTCGTCGTGCCAGAGGAGACGTCGCTGTTGTCGGCTGCAACTCGACAGCTTTGACATAACCAGTAGGTACCAGTCTACAGACAAATAAATCGTAAGTGAGCAAAATAAATCATTTAAACTAAATATTATAAACTATCTATATCGTAATCGTCTTTCAGTTTTTGAACTCATTGTGGTAGAAATAAATTAACGCGTAGGTACCTAAGTTATGAAATTATGAAAAAAAAATCCTTAGCCAGAGCCAACCCAATATTCAGGACCAGGAGTCGCCGCTGTTTCTTAGTGCTGTCTCGCATACGCCCGTGCCGCAACTTTAAAGCAATTATAGATGCTTAAGTGCACCAGACTGCTCTGCTCCGGCCATAACAGTTATAAGGAACCTTTTCAGTGGCGCTTCCTGCTTTTATGTTCGCCGTAGAGAGGACTCGAATGATTTGTCTTCCGGCTATTTTCTCTGTGGTTTCATCATAGTTACTTGTGATTGTTCTAGAAATATTCTCAAATAAAAAAAAATCGGTCAAGTACGAGTTTTACTCACGCACGGCGGGTTCCGTAGATCCGCTATACCATAGCTTTTTTTTAGGGTTCCGTATCCGTCGTACGGGACCCTATTACTAAGCCTACGCCGTCTGTCTGTATATCTGTCTGTCGGTCCGTCCGTTCGTCCGTCTGTCCGAGGGCTGTATCTCTTGAACCGTAATAGGTAGCCCGTTGAAATTTTCACAGAATATGTGTTATTATGGCCGATATAACAGCAAATAATAAAAATATGATAAATTTAAAAAAATCCTTTTCATATTTTTTTAGTATAAACTAAAAAGTTTATCAGCGCCATCTACCAACAGTATAAAGTATTTTAACTAATCATGAATTTTAACTAATATGGAGCATTTCATAATACACGCCATAGATGGCGTGAGGGAACCCTCAGTGCCCGCGTTCGACTCGCACTTGGCCGGTTTTTTTTTTATCGAAAGTGCGACACGTAGCCCCGACTGAGCCACCCATAAGGTGTCTAACGACGTCCATGGACATTCAGTCGTATGCGGAGGTTGCGAATGCCATGCCGGCCTGACAGGTGCCTGCCTATTCACGCCTCTCTTGAAGGACCCGAAACTATACTCGGGGAAAAATATGTGGGCAGGGAGAGCGTTCCAGAGTTTACCAGTTCTGTGGAGGACAACCGATTCATATGCATTCTTGGTAAGTCCAGCTTATAGGGATGCAAAAAAACCGAATTGTTTTAAACGGATCGATAAGTTGAAACGTTTAATTTATCTTCATGTCACTAACATGCATACTTTGCTGAACGCTGTGCTCGGCTGCTGTGATGTAACTTACCTAAGTCCTGAAAGTATGTCAAACTTATAAAACACTAGCTTTTGCCCGCGGCTTTGCTCGCTGTAGACTCGATCCGATTTAAATGCAAATATGATAATAAACTATCGTTTCTCTTATATTCTCTCTCCCTCCCTGTCTCCCTCTCTCTCTCTCTCTCTCTCGTCCTCTCTCCCTCCCTCCCTCCCTTCCTTCCTTCCTCCCTAACGGGATGGTAAAGAACCTTTATGATAATAAACGATCAATTCAATAAAAAAATATATATTTTACTAGCAGTAGTTAGGCTTCCTCTCTGTCAACGGTACATACAGTCTAATAATTATTAGGTTTATTTTATTTTTATTTTGTAAACTTGTTGTAAATTGTATTATACTTAGGCTTGCATTCTGTTTCTATTTATGAAAATATAATAAGATGGCTTCGGAATGTCGTGACACCGTGAGGGCTACATTAAAAAATTTAATTAGAAAAAAATTATATGTCACATTTGGACTTTCGGAGACGAAAAAATACTAAATTTTAGATGGTCACCACAAACAAAACTTGTTAACTTGTACTATGGTTTAGTTTTCACGATACTATGTATGTATCTACCTGGTACCTACATTTCAACAAGCTGCCATATTACGAGCTACAAATTTTATCAAATTATAGTTACGTACAAAATAATTATGTTACATTTAACTATGTAATATTAAAAGTTGTCTTATGGAAGCACTGATAATAACAATAAAAGTCGATACAAAATAAATTTTCAACAGTACGTTAAATATTACGTTAGTAAAGGATGCCGAGGTGGACATTATGCTCTTAAACTTCTTTTTTACTCCGATTTTGTTTTTTACGGCTTAGGCTTTTCCATCAACTCCAGTTGTAAACAGTAATCCTTTAACATACTCCGAGTATATGGCGGGATCTTCCGTCTGGATCGCAAATACTATTTCAGACAACAAAGTCAACAAGGTTACTGAAGGCCGTAAAGCTTGAGCGACCTTTTTATTACCAAAAGCAATTCTCATTCGAATACAAATCTAAGTTTCAACAGCGACCTCTACAGTAACAACACACACATTCTGGTACAAATAAAAATATTATTAAGAAGGTATTTACTGAATATTTGCTGTTTCATTATTGAACCAGGCTGCCGAGATTCAAACTGAATTTACTCTGGGGCACAAAGTTCGCGTACGAACTACAAATAATTAATTGAAATCACATTTTAAACGAAGAGAGAAAAATTGCTCACTTTTCTTATACAGCTCGCCCTCCGCGAAATGAAAATATTTTCCCTGTAAACAGAACTGGGCCGGGAACACAACTCCCTCCCCTTCTTCTGTGAATCCCTCCCCCGCCCAGGAGAAACAAAATAAAATAAAAAGGAGCCGGGAACCAATTTACGTCTGCATTTCTGATGTTATTGATTCAGCGGCGGTGGAATCGCTTTTTTATGCGTAACTCGCTCGGAGGAATATTTATCTGAGCTCTGAACCACAAGACGGACACAGAGTCTGCAGCGCTTTCTGCTGAGAGCGCACTTCGCTTACATGACGTAAACATGGCGGTTTACACAGGCAACGCGTTGTTTTTTTTTATGTAAGCGCGACATGTGGCGCCGAGCCACCCATAAGGTGTCTGGCGACGCCCATGGACATTCGGTCGCATGCGGGGGCTGCGAATGCCATGCTGGCCTGACAGGTGCCCATTCACGCCTCTCTTGAAGGTGGAAAGGGGACGGCGGAATCGCGTTAAACAGCTCCTCCAAGTACTCCCCGTGGAATTAGCGATAGAACACACATCCCTGCAGTTGCAGTGGTTCTAGATCGCGGGACACGTATAGTTACAGTACAGTTTTTAATCAAAACATTGAGTAATTGCATCTTTAGTATTTCCAAAATAATGCATTAAACGAGTAACCATGCTTAAGGCATTAATTATCTCTGTTAATATTCTAAAGCCCGATCTTTACAAATAAGACAAATAAAAAAAAGGGTTCTGAACAAAATTCTTGCTTTTTGTATTCAAGTTTATCCAAATGCTAAATGGAATATCAAATACCGAATAACGCCACTCCACTCCAAACCACGCTCAGAAAGGCGCCATGCCAGCTACAAGGCGGACAAAAATATCTTCGCCTAGTTTATTGACTGACACGCCTTTTGAAGAACCCCATTTTATAGTTAGTCGACCGTTTTAGTCTCCATTTTATAGGTAGAAAAACACTCACCGAAAGGCCATTCAAATTAAATGAAATGTATTTATTTTTCAATTCACATAATAAACATACATCGAAACAATTTATATAGGTACCTATTAGATGAGCTGAGAAAGGGGTCCATTTAGGGTCAGTCCATTAAGCGAAGCGTTCTCAGAAGTCGTATGTCAGCAACTGACCTTCCGAAAGAGTCCGGCGTTTTCTTAAGAATAGAAGGCGGTCTATCTTCTCACTTATACGAACGTACCGTACCTATTTATTTTTAACATGCATCTATGTACGACCGAATGTCCATGGGCGTCGTTAGACACCTTATGTGTGGCTCGACGCCACAGGTCGCACTTTTAAAATAAAAAAAATATATATGTTTATGTTTACGTCCATTTATTTCATTGTTTTATTTCTCACAGTACTTTTTACTTTCGACTGCATTGTCCGTCCCACGCGCTTCTGTACATTAGGTCAGTTTGTAAAGAATACTGCATTGCATTAAGCCCGCCTTGTGCGTTCCATGTTTTATGGCGTATTACTTGTCTATTTCTGGTGTTGATTGTTGTGTCTATTGCTGGTTGGTTTTGTTGAGTTTTTTTTGTTATTTGTTAAATTTATTACTAACATTTGCTGTGTTCAAATGCCAATATGATTAAAAAAGGAAAAGGAATATGACTATGATGTGTGAGCTATAGCTGCACTAGTCATGTCACTCAATTACGTGGAATTATTATTACATGGTACCACATATTACTGCTATGCCTGAAATGCGAAGTAACGACAGTCCAGTTTAACACCTGGTGGCGGGAGCATTTGTCTATCCGACTTTTTTGTCGACGGTAGCGATAGCTGTTACGTCATATCATAACCGTTAGCGACGGCATTCTGGAACCAGACGAGTAGTATATTTGAAATGTTCAGCAATAATCCGCTCTGTATATTCTATGGTCCACGAAATCGCCAGCAACGGCGCCATGGTCTGATAACGCCCACGCTGATAACACGGCGCCGAGTTCGCCCTCGCGCCTCCCGCCCGCCCAACCGTCGCGCCCGCCGCCGCCCCGCCGCCGCTCGACCTGAATATTTTGACAATAAACACCATACATTTGGGAGCCTCGATAGCTCAGTGGTGCAGACAGTCAACTGTCGCTATTGAATGTTAAGCAACGCTGGGTGCGGTCAGTACTTGGATGGGTGACCGCTGACCGTTGGAGGCTGACCGAGGTTCGGATTCCTCGTAAAACTGTAGGTCACTTCCCTCCTAATCTTACTTGGTGGTAGGGTTTAACCCGCCCGGGTTAGTACCACCGCACTGAATGAAACATCGGTGAAAACGGCTATGTAAATAGTTTGTGTTTTCCGGCCAGTTCAGTGTAGCCGGCACGATCAAAGGTGGAAGCACTGACATGGTACCTAATTCACCCGGTCTTATGGGCTGACATCACGGACATTGCAGGTGATGTAGCCAACCGTGTCAGATTCCATAAAAAAAAAAAGACTCCAGTACTGGTGGACTTTTAAGCAAACAGATGAATTGAGTTGATACTTAAGAGAGTTTTTTTTTTATGGAAACTGTCACGGTTGGCTACATCACCTACGACAACCGTGATGTCAGCCCATAACACCGGGTGAACTTGGTGCCACGTCAGTGCTTCCTTTCGGTCGTGCCGGCTACACTGAACTGGACGGAAAACACAAACTATTTACATAGCCGTTTCGACCGACCTTTCATTCAGTGCGGTGGTACCAACCCGGGCGGGTTAAACCCTACCACCTAGTAATATAAGAAGGGAGTCATATCCCTTAGTCGCCTTTTACGACATACACGGGAAGAGATGCAGTGGGGCTATTCTTTGGCCCCACACTGTACAAAGAGAGCATTTTGAAATTTTGGCTAAATTTTATCACCTCCGGTTAAATCTCGTTAAGCAATTATCTGTTTCTTAAAGTGGCATTTCTCATACAATTGACAGGAGTTAACCGGCAGATATGATTATATTTTAGCCGATTTTGCAGAAGGTGGTGAAATATGCCCTTAGTCTTTATTGCATAGATTTAGTACCTTTTTTATTTATGGAAACTGACATCACTGTTGGCTACATCACCTACAACATCCGTGATGTCAGCCCATAACACCTTGGTGGACTAGGTGCCGGCTACACTAAAGTTGTTAAAAAATGAAAGATGTATTTGTTTCGCGGTGCGCCCGCGGCGCCGGCACCCTACCTACATAGAACACTGGTCGCATTGCCCCGTTGGATATCTATTGAGACCTTACATTTAGTTAAAAAGATGTATTTCATTACATTTTATTTTTAAATATGCATGTGTAATGTAACGCGCAAGCTGTAATTAAAAAAGAAAATTATGAAAACAATTGTACCTATCTACCTTTTTTTTAAAACCTACCTAACTCATCATCGTCAATACTAATAATAAATCTGTAAGGGATGGTCACGGAGTAATTTATTTTGGTTTATGAGATATCTCTATGTAGGTATGATACTAAAACTAAATTGACGATTTTTAGAAATATTTTCTGTATGTATGTGTGTACATATGTTCCTCCATAACTCTTAAACCGATCATCCGAATTCAATGAAACTTTGTACAAGCACATTTACCTATGTGGAACACAGGATAGACTCTCATACAAACCGAATTGTACCGCGCGCCGAAATTAAGGTACAGTAGCGGGCTTATTTACTTTCTGCTTTTTAAATGAATTTAACGCGAGCAAAACCGCAGGCAAAAGCTATAATCTTATAAGTAGATCAATAATAAGAAAAGTAACCTTATTTTCCTTTTTTTTATTTGGCGGTTGATTCTTCTAGAACACTAACTTTAAACGTTGTTTTATCGTTTCCTATACAGTTAATCACCCAAACCGTTTGTAAGCATGTTCGTGACACTACACCTGATTTTTAGTGTTCTCAAAAATCACCCACCCGAAAACTTTTGAACCAACTATACAATGTTACATCACGCGCGAAATGAACTTCGACCTTCATTCAACCGTTATGAACCTCGCTAAAAGGAAGGCATAGTCATTAATTTCAAAAGGCTACTAATAAAGGACCTTAATTTAGTTCTGCTTACCCGGGCGAATAGCTAAAGGAACTTTCTATTATTTCTGTACTAAATTAAATATTTAAACTAATAACTAAACTAAACAAAATATTCCAAGTCACTGGCCCCGCCCAAAGTGTTTTATAGTATCGACGGCTACGGCTCACTCATACAATCCATGACTCGCGCTTATAGTTTCAGGATAGGGTTTCGTAACTTCAGGGTTCGAAAGGGGTCCATATTTGAAGAGGAAAAGCTATGAAACGTTTTCCCAGATTCGGTCATTTTAAAGTTTTTTAAACTTTTTGGTGAAAGTAATTTCATCGAGATTTGGTGGACGGTTAACGTCCGCCTTTATTAAATAAAAATAAAATTACTAACTTACATGCTTAACTAGTAGAATTGAACTGCATGTAGGTAAATTCAAAACATATAAATTTTAATGACAACAAAAGAAAAAGGAGACTGTTACTACTATCGCTAGACCCTAGACAGCGCTGTTGTGAAATCTCCCCATACTCACTGTCCATCGAGTTTTTCATACAATTTAAAATTTTTGTCTGAAAAACAATAAGGAATTTCGATTTGAGTGATAAGGATGTTTTTATTCTAATAATGAGTACTTTCTATTCCTGAAGTTTCTCAAGCCTATCCTGATACATCCTGTATAATTTTCGAATCCCCTTTCCATTGAGTAAAGTCCGGCTTGGAATAAAAATGTAGGAACGGAAACAAACATATCCGCGCGCAGGTCGTTTTGCCTCCGCTGGAGCGTGTAATTGAGCCGGTTTGATCCGAGGAAGTGCTTTGTGTCGGTCTAGCTTCGCTCGACATGCACTAGACCGGCGGAGCTAGGTAGCCCGGGCGACTTGTCTATTGGCCTACATACGAGAATATTGTAAGGTGAACTCGCTTAGATCGTTCCCCCTGAAAATGATTTTTTCATATAAGTAAGTATTTCATATTTTCCAATGTTCTATCTTCTTCGATTTGAATGTTGGCTTCGCTGGACGTGCTTCACAGTTCTCAAAAATAAGATTTTCTTCGTGATAGAGATAGAGATTGCAAATCTAGAAAAACAATTTTAAATCGTCTTTGTCGTCTTCTTTTGAAGAGTATGTATTTGCGAAGAAAATCCATGAAGAAAGACGGCATGAAATTTTTATTGAAAGCCGGACAAGTGGCGCCGAGACACCCATAAGGTGTCTAACGACGCTCATGGACATTCGGTCGTATGCGGGGGTTACGAATGCCACGCCGGCCTGACAGATGCCTATTCACGCCCCTCGAAGGACCCGACACTGTACTTGGGGAGAAATATATGGTAATGGAGAGCGTTCCAGAGTTTAGTAGAGGAAAGATCTGCAGGCCCGGTTGGTACGCATCCGCGGTAAGCCCACCGTATAGAGATGCAATCGCAGCCCGGTACATGCGCGTGGTACCGACGTGGAAAGGGGATCGCGGAATTACGTTAAACAGCTCCTCTGAGCGCTCCCCGTGGAATAAGCGGTAGATAGAACACACTTAGGGAGCCGACATACCTACGGAGTTGCAGTGGTTCTAGATAGCGAGACACTTCGGGGTCACCCACTAGTCGCACGGGCCTAGAGCGAAATTATAATCGATTTATGAAATCGAACGAGGTGAAGAAATGCAATCCCATTGCAAGTCTCGATCAAACACGGTATTCAAAGACCGCGAGCGGAATGGAGCGCGGCCATCTGTCTACTGGCTCGCAAGGTGAGAAACCGTGTCGAACGACCAATCGGTGCGAGATAATTTCACGCCACGACGCGCGCGTCGGGGCGCGGCAGCAGCGGCGGCAAAACCGGGAACTAAGTACCTGGACGTCTATTCCAAGTAGTATTTACCGCGGAGGAGTATAGAATCAAAGACAGCTCTGTCAACTTTTGCAAATTTTTGGTAAACCAAAAAAAAATGTCTATTCAGATCCACTTTATTCTAAATGGCCCGTTACTTTGTTGGGATTAATGGAGCTCTCCTATTGGACAGTTTTGCTTAGTGCTAGTTTTGAAACTAAACGGATGGATGGTGCTGTTTCTGAACTATGTTTTTAATGGAAATAACTGCTTTTGAAGCAGTTTTTTATGACAATTCAATAGGCAATTGTATGAAGAAAAATTGTGCATTCATATGTCGTTTCGCCAAAAATTTGTAAAGAGCTACCTTTAATTCTATACCCCTCTTCATCTACCGACCTCGATGGTGAGCTAGGAGGCACTTCTTGAATGGCACTTCTTACAGGTCAGTCTTTAGCACATCTGCAGCTCCGAATCGAGATACTAAAAATTGAGATACTAAAAATCTTCAATCATCATGAATGCCGTCAGTAAGTAATGCCTAAAATAAGATACATAAACAGGCCAAGTACGAGTCGAACTCGCGCACCAAGGGTCCCGTATCGCCATGTCGTGGTCAGCGCCACTCACGCCATCTATGGCGTGTTTATGAAATGCTTCATATTAGTTACAATAATTCATGATTAGTTAAAATGCTTCATACTCCTTTCGGTAGATGGCTCGCGCGCATACACTTTTTAATTTTTTCTATGGGAACCCCTTGATTTTTTTACTTTTTCTTATTTTTATTATTTGTTGTTATATCGGCCATAATATCACAGCATATTCTGTGATAATTTCAACGGGCTACCTGTTACGGTTCAAGAGATACAGCCCTCGGACAGACAAACAGACAGACGGCGGCGTAGGCTTAGTAATAGGGTCCCGTACCGGATACTGAACCCTAAAAAGGTTAGACAGATAGAAAATTAGTGCGTAGTACCCGTAACCGACGAGCATGCATGAAGAACATTATGGGAGTGGAAGAGGCGGCAGAGGTGTGTCAGGATCGTGGCACGTGGAGATCCGTTGTCTCTGCCTACCCCACCGGGAAACAGGCGTGACGCTATGTATGTATGTAGATAGAAAATATTGTATTGCTCCAAAAACATTTTACAGAAATAACCAAAATGTAACATTTATATGAGGTGCAAAGGCGGACTTATCCTTTACAGACATATCTTCCAGTCAACCTTTTTTATTTATTAGGTTAATTTTATCATTGTTATACATTTGTTAGTTAGGTTTTAATTATTTAGTTATTATTATTAATATTATTAAGTAAATGTTATATTGCCCATATATTTGTAAAACGATTTTAGAGCAATACACCTTTGGATGTCTGAGATTCGATTAATATGGTGAAATGTAAGTAGGTAGCAGCAAAAGAGTTGAGCGTGAGAATTGAAATTTAGCGCGGTCACCGGTGACTGCCACGGCCTGAATGAAACAACCACAATAGGCCACCGGTGACCGCGTTGGCATTCAACGTGTCCAACCACTGCACTGTACGTTAATACGAACCGTTTCGAGTCGCTCGAGTGAGATAAACTCTGCACATAGGTTGGAATAGTCGCTGTCAGTGTAAATCGGTCACTCTGCCTTTGTGGAAACTCTACCTGATTTTCCCGCGTTCAGCAAGCACTAGAGACAGACATATCGGAAAACTGAATGTCTGCATCGAGATAAATTCGAGAGAAGCAAATAGTCAGCCTGAGTAGCTCGGTGGTGCTATAGATCGATGTCCGATCGCGAAGTTAAGCACACCCGGACGTGGTTGGATGGGATATCGGTACGGATTGCACGTAAAACTGTAGGTCCTTTCCCTACATAGGTGGTAGGGTTGAACCCACAGAGCAAAAAAGTCCGGTCTTGTCCGGGCGCGGGCGGTGTGGCCCGATCGTTGTTCTGTGGGTTGAACCTGTCGGTATTGGTATCACCGAACCGAAATAAAGGATGAAATCGAAGCGGCTATGTAAATAGTACGTGAAGTTAAGTGTAGCAGGCACAATCAAAGGGTAGGACTGACATGGCACCTAGTTCACCAAAGTGTTATGTATGGCCTGACATAACAGGTGATGTAGTCAACTATATTATTTACTTTAAAAGCTCTCGTCTAAGCATACATACATACAACTTAACTTCAGCGCTACGACTAGTTCGTAGCGGCTCTACGGGGACAAAATTAGTGCTACGAATGTACATACTAGTTCCAGGGCTACGATTTTTTTGCTACGAGACAGGCAACATTAACGATTTTTTTAGATATATTTGATACTGATAATGATAATAATTCTTTATTTCTTAAAATACCAGTAAGTTTTTTTTATGTTTACCAACATGGGTGGCTGTGTCGAGGGACCAATGTCCGTATTGTAGTAGTACAGTATGTAGTACAGTCGACAGAGCCAAAAACCACCTCTCCTCGCGAAACCACGCTCAGTGAGGCGCCATGCCAGCAGATTTGCGGACTGTTGCTAGGCTGTCTAGACCGTTGATACGACGTTTGAAGACACCCAGGTTAAAGGATTCGGGAAACACACTCGCCGGGAGGCAGTTCCACACCCTAGCGGTGCGACAAAGAAACGATTTTGAGAACCGATGGGGTTCTCATTGATGATTATCTATCAAGCCACAATATCACTTATCTGCGGTTTTGCCCCTTACAGTGTAGCGACCCTCTTCATTAATCTGTGCACGGATTTGTTTTGATTGTATACTAACTTAGGACTAAAAATGCTCCAACACAAACTCTGCGAACTAGCAACAAAGCAAACTATAATTTCAGAACACAGGCCGAGCGAATTAGCATTCGTCGCTGAACAGAATTCAATTATTAAAATCCTTTCATTGTTCTATTCAAAATTAACGCAACTAAAACTAAATTTTACGTTAATCCAATGAGAAAATACAAAATGGAGCACAGGCGAGTCTCCAGCCACACCGCGATAAAGTTCGTGACCTTAGAGAAATAATAACAAGGTGTGTTATTAAAAAAAATGGTTGTCTGTAAAGTCGGTTTACGGACGATAGTTTTACGTGATAACGTCATAAAGTGGTAAGACTACGCATGCCGTTTTTGTTACGTTTGTATTTCCGAAGATAACTCTTATGTGGTTTTAAAAAAAACGAAACATCCTAAACAAATTTAAACACCGTAACATTGCTTAAAAAAGAAAAAAAAACAAAAAAAATTTGAGGGATTCGAACCCATGGTCAAAAAATACAAATCCTACACTCTTACCACTGAGCCACGAAATCACATAAACAACCAAACGAATATCGGATTATCTTGGTTCGCTTTCGGCTTGGGCCGATTGTGCCTCTCTATCGCTTGTTACGCGCTCTCGCTTGCACACACAGGCTCAGATGGAATGTGACATTTTTTCGTGCGTGCAGCCGGTGTTCATCAATTTATAAGACGTGACGTTATCACGTCAAAATGTTTACAACTGTTTATCTGTACACGCGTGATATTTTAGGTTTGGTAGGGTTTCACCCTAGTAAGATAAGAATGGAAGGGACCTACCTACAGTTCAGATCCGAACCACGGTCAGCCTCCAACGGTCGAGCGATCACCCATCCAAGTACTGACCGCGCTCAGGTGTGCTTATGATCACGACCGACAGTCGAGCGACCGTGCCACTGAGCTACCGAGACTGACAAATATAATACAATTAATATAAATATAATATACTGTAAAATACTATAGTTTACCCGGTGTTATGGGCTGACATCACGGATGTTGTAGGTGATGTAGCCAACCGTGTCAGATTCCATAAAAACAAAAACAAAAAAAAAGTATACATGAATACATTTGAATTAATCGTACATCCTAATGGTTAGTTTGTAAAGAATACCACTTTGCATTAAACTCGCCTATTGTGTTCCTTTTTATGGGGTACTTACAATAAAGTATATTTTGATTTGTTTTGATTTTGATTTGAATTACAGTAGAATTATAAGATGTTATAGGTACCTAAATAGATACATACCTCCGTGGTATTCAATAAAAAAATATCTGTCTTACCGCTCATGTACATAATTCGAGAACGGCTCAACCGGTTTCAGTGCGATTTTCCCCCAATGAAATCTGCCATGAAAATCCGGTAGATGAAAAATTACGATAAACCAAAAATGTAACACACTTTAGCCGGATGTTTTATTAAAACAAACGCATTCCATAATTGAATTATCTACGGCTGTACATTGTACCGAACGAGCGAACGGGAGGAAGCCCAATAATCATGTAAATATATACATAGAAGAGGCATAAACTCGTCGAGAAGGCGAAAGAAAGTTCACAGAGATAAAGTTACAAATATAAGGTGTTTCGTTAGTCATGTCAATAACTTCGGGAGGGTTACATACTCATTCAAACAAACACTTTACGCAAAAAAAAATATGTTTTTAGGAGCATTTTTTCTCCTAACAAAAAAATTTAATGAAATAAGTAGCTGTAAAAACCAATCATAGTTACCTTGTGGCTCACTTACAGCAAACAGTTGTTCTGAGTTTGAACATAGTACCAATAGTACGGTCATTGACCCCGTACAATGCATGTTACCTACTGTTACACACAGGTTAATGTTTAGGTAGCAAACATGTTTTGTTAAATTTCTCGAAAAGTAATGCTAAAAACATATATTTTTTTGCGTAACCTGTTTATTTGAGTCTGTATGTAACCCTCCCGAAGTTATTGACATGACTAACGAAACACCTACGACTATAACTGTCATACTTATTTATAGTCCTTGCAATTCACGAGCCCGTATAGACTTCAATTGAAAATGAAAATATTTACACATAAAATCATGCAGTGCATTAAACGAGTCACACATTTTAATTTGCTCCGTTATATACGTTACGATTGGTTACATATGCCACAGTGTCTAGATTTCGGGAGAGGACACATCCCAACTGGATAAGACTAGACCCGATGTTGACAGAAGCGAGCGACGACGGGCCTACCCAGGTCAAAGGTCTAAAGGGGAAAGTCCGCCAGCGTTCTTGGAACTTTTAAGTATGGATTATTTCGATGGTTATTTTAATTGATTTTAGTTGATGTATTTTTATTGTGATTTAAATTTGTATAAAGAAATAAAGTAACAAAAGGTAAAAGTTATGTATTGGAAAAAATCATGTACATTCATTTTCTTGAGCATCCATATGGTAGTACAAATAATCACTCTTAAACTTTAACTCACAAATAATTGTTTTATAATCACGACTGTTTCAAATGGAGTGCATGCCTATCAAATGTTGGTAAGAAGGTAAAATGTGTGCAAAGTATAAAATTGCCATTTCTGGGTATTTATTTCTTTGAGAAAAATACCAGTTAATATTCGCAGAATCACGTCCAATATCGAAGTAAGGGCGAAATAACAAACAATCGTTCAAACATGGAGAAAAACAGACTACACACCGCACACGGCAACGCAAACAGCTTCTGCACACACTGAACGGTTTCCCCATCAGCGGTCGGCAACACGGGCACTAAGAGCTAACAAGCTTGTTGGATTGGGGAGTTGGGAGCAAAAAAAACTGCTTTCGGCAGAATAACCTTTGTATGTACCAATACTAAGAGAGAATGAAGAGAATGGAGGTGAATGTGCATCGCAAACAAAATCGCAAACTTGTTATTTCGAGATGAAAATCTTGAAATCATCGTTCATATATTTTTTTTAGATTTAAATTTTTTTTTATCTAATCCGGTATGGGTGGCTCTGTCGGAGGGGCTAAAGCACATGCTCCGACCAGCCAATATCATCTCCGAGAAGGTAGGTGCCATACCGGAGACTTCTCTGGATTGCTGTCTATATTGGACTATAGGAGAACACAACCGAGGCTGCTATTCGGTCATCTTACATCCAGTACGGTGATACCAACCCAGTCGGCTATAATTTGATCCCACCACCTAGTAAGGGGCAAGGGAATAAATACGAATTACGAAATAGATACGAATAGATACGAAGAAACAAAATTGTATTTGACCAAAGCATAAAAGTTTGAGATTAATATAATATTATAATTTATTTCCTGTTGACCTATTCACGTCCTCCGCTACCCACCCCGCTAAAATGAGAAAAGCAAAAGATTTGAACGAAAACCTGGAGCGAAAGAAGCATCTCAAACGTGCAAAGGTTGACCTGCAGAAATCTCTTGTTAACTACTAAATAATTACAGTAATATTTATTACATCCGCCGCCGCTTCAATCACATAAGTAAATTTATGACATTATATATCCCATGCCTACCCCCAATTTAGTTACTATAGAAAGCAACAAATAACTAACATCGGTCAAAAGAGATTGTAAAAATGGTTGAAAATTACTTTCATCCGTCTCGGCTTAGAGCGATCGCTGGGCTCGCAGTTCTGCTGCCCAATTGAATTAGAGGCCTCTGGTAGCAGTGCTCTCTGCAGTGACATCGCCCTGGCGTATACACGCAACAATTTGTTGACAGATAATTTAGCACCCCAACTCTTGAGCTTCTATAGAAACCACGCTAGACTCGTAATAATAGTATGTATGTATGTATGTACGTAGCGATGCACATAATATAAATCGCTTTACAAGACTGAGGTGTTATTTTTATATTTTTAATTAGAAAAATGAACATCGAAAATCATTGGAAAAAATACATCCCGATCCCGACCAGGATTCAAACCTGGGTTGAGCTGCCAACGCTTTGGAAATTTGGAGATAATACGTCACGGCCCGGTTGCGTAGTTGGTTATTGCGTTGGCAGCTCAAGCCAGAGACCCAGGTTGGAATCCTGGTCGGGATGTATTTTTTCCAATGATTTTCGATTTGCATTTTTCTAATTAAAAATATATATAAAGCGAGTACGTGCTTAGTACTAACATATAAACATAAAGTGTTTTTTTTAGTTAGGTACTTCACTATGTGTTCCCATCAAAGTATCTATAATATATTTTGCAATAGGTACAATTTTAGCTGGTTTACAACTATGTCAGCATATATTGCAATCCCATAAAGTGGGATCCCGCAACATTTGAGTGGGATTCCTCACTAGAATTCTTACTACATATATATATTAAATATATTCGGTCTCCTTCATGGGGGGAACTCGCGGGATTATTCTTAATCACCCAATCCCGCAAATTCTTTGGTTTGGAAACACTGCACATTAAAGACAGTTGCGAAACAGAGAAACAAAAAGAAAATAAAGCAATATACATAGTCGATAGTTGTGAGAGGTGATGATAGAATAGACGAGAGGGTATACAATATACGTAATATGTGATTGATGTAGTATGAAGTACTATAGCATTATAAGTGCGTAGTACCGGAAACTGACGAGCGTGTATGAAGAACATTATGAGATTGGATTCTGCAGATCTTTCCTCTACAGAACCGGTAAACTCTGGAACGCTCTCCCTGCTCATATATTTCCCCCCAAGTACAGTCTCGGGTCCTTCAAGAGGGGCGTGAATGGGCACCTGCCAGGCCAGCATGGCATTCGCAACCCCAGCATACGACCGAATGTCCATGGGCGCCGTTAGACACCTGGGGTGCCGTGGGTGCCCCGGCGCCATATAATAAGCTTACAATAAAAAAAATTTAAAAAAATGGAAGAGGCGGCAGAGGTGTGGCACGTGGAGATCCGTTGTCTCTGCCTACCCCACTGGGAAACAGGCGTGACGCTATGTATGTATATATTATAATCGTATTCATTGCTTGATAGTTATCTTGTCCTAATACTTCGCTAAATGTGGTGGTCGGTGTTGTGCTGTAATTTACAAGAGTACTTACAGCACAACACCGACTACTCTGCTATCCTGATCGTCGGGATACAGCGTGTGGTATGTATGTATGTATGTATTCATTGCTTTGATTGAATTACAGTTTTATTGAGAGTTTATGTTTGTAACAATTCTCGGATACCTAACCCATATTCTCATCGAACATCAACTTGATGATTCAATGAGAATGATGAAAATCATTCTCATTTCATGTTTGACAGACTTGACATGTTTGAAAGATCTTAGCTACAAGTACGAAGTTTTACCGAAGTATGTAATATTGAGTGACTATAATGCGCGGGGCGGATCTTGGCGTGTCGCCGCCGCAGCGGTTCGTCGGTGTTCTCCCTCGCACCCGCACCGTACTTGTATAGTTTATTCGCGTTGCGGGTCGCCCGCTGCGGCGACGACACGCCGAGATCCGTCCCGGGCACTATACTCGTATTTTGACTAAAAGCGCAGGCAAGTTCCGATTTATCAAAGGAGGTCTGTCAACAAAGAATGCCCATGTATGTACAGCGCGGATGTTCTCGCTATCTAGCCCAGTCTCTCCCTCGCCTATCCACCCTCTGCTTCTATTGTCTTAATTACAGAGAATCGGAAGTAGCGAGGACGGACCAGGCAGCGACGGCACAGTTCAGTCGAGTGCATGAGTTCTAAAACTCCAAGTGGAATCTACTTCGGCGGGAACTAATTGACTACGTATGCGGCGAGATGGCTTTCGACGAGGCTTTCGACGATGATGTTCTTTCGGTACTACACGTTCTAAATTTGAAATGGTAAACCGTAATTACATCTCGGAGTAGTTATGAGGGGAGTTGAAGACGATGAGCCAAAGTAGACTTAGTGCCTAGCTGTGTGGAATAAGGTATTGACTATGTATGTATTTTGACACTGAATGAAACGTCTGTCGAGATGGTTATGTAAATAGTTCGTGTTTTCCGTCCAGTTCAGTGTAGCCGACATGAAATGAAGAGAAGCACTGACATGGCACCTAGCTCACCCGGTGTTATAGGCTGACATCACGGATGTTGTAAGTGAAGTACCTAGCCAACCGTGTCGGTTTCCATAAAAAAAAATCAAGAGAGGAAACTTTGATTAGTTACACTGTACTGTAAAGAAATAAAAACCGGCCAAGTGCGAGTCGAACTCGCGCACCGAGGGTTCCGTAACGCCATGTCATGGTCAGCGCCACTCACGCTATCTATGTATTAGTTAAAATGCTTCATACTCTTTTCGGTAGATGGCGCGCATACACATTTTTGGTTTTTTGTGTGGGGCTGGGGACCCGGTGATTTTTTGACTTTTTATTATTTTTAATATATCGGCCATAATAACACCTATTCTGTGAAAATTTCAACGGGCTACCTACTACGGTTCAAGAGATACAGCCCTCGGACAGACGGACAGACAGACAGACAGACGGTGTAGGCTTAGTAATAGCGTCCCGTACGACGGATACGGAACCCTAAAAACAGACTCGTACTTTAAATATTTATCTCGTTCATGAAAATCGTGAGGTTTACAGACGTATCTAGCCGGGTAGATATATCGCCTACCAGAGTCGTAACATCATGAGTTGTTTTTCGAGAGTGGAGATCGCATTCAATAGCAATTTGGAAGCAAGCCAATGGGCACCAAGCAAAGATGGGCCTTTACATTTTATTTTGTCTGAAGTCGGCGAATACTCTCTTGGTAATGGTCTGTAACATCTATCCTTGATGGTGAAAAACCTTTTGTTTTCTTCCGTTCTAAGAAACACATAATGAGTCTAGTTTTAAAAGCGTTTTGAATTGATAGGAACTTTGTAAAGAACTACATAGGGCACACTAAAAGTTTCCGGAATTGGCCACTTACATAAACAATATTTATAAAGTAATTACAACATTTGAAAATGGAACTCTTTGGCTGTAGAATGCAGTTTGTTTCATCTGACTGTCAATTGTTTTTCCATTGTGGCGCCATTTTAAAAATTGCGTGTAAATTTTATAAATTTAACCCGGGAAAATTTTCGCAGTATGATTTTCTACGATTTTAAGTGTAATTTGACAGCTCATCAGAGCCTCGCTCGGCTTCAATCTGCTTTTGGCGATGAAGCACCATGCAAGACGACTATTTATTGCTGGTTTGCAGAATTCAAGCGCGGTCGTGTCAATCTCAGTGACGAATCTCGCGATGGTCGCCCGTTCACCGCTGTGAACAACAAAAACATCGATGCTGTGCGCCGCATGATCGAAACAGACAGGCATGTGACCTACCATGAGATTCGGGCATCCTTAGACATAGGCATGAGTCAAATACAATCAATCCTACACAAACATTTGGGTGTGAGAAAGCTGTGCTCGCGGTGGATCCCACACAATTTGACCGGGGCTCAAAAAACGCACCGCGTCACTTGGTGCAATGCCATGCTTACCAGATTCAACAAAGGCGCTTCAAATTTGGTGTGGGACATAGTAACAGGTGACGGCACCTTGTGACTTTTTTCTGTTCCCAAAAATTAAGAACCAATTACGCGGTCAACGATTTTCATCACCAGAAGAGGCTGTCGAAGAATATGAAAAACACGTTTCTGAGGTCACCACGGAGGAGTAGCACAAAAGTTTTCAAAATTGGTTTAATCGTATGAAAAAGTGCATTTACGCAAAGGGAGAATATTTTGAGAAACAATAAATTCATTTTTGACCTTTAATAGTATTTTATTCCTATTAATTCCGGAAACTTTTAGTGTGCCCCACGTATACAGTCTCGCTACACTGGGTAAATGCGAAGACAACGTAATATTGTACGTGCGGGATTTTTTAGTTTAGAGGATTGAATTTGTATTAATAAATATGTCATAATTACTTCAACATTTTTAAAACGAAGCTGTATATTTTTTTATGTAATCCGGTATGGGTGGCTGAGTCGGAGGGGCCAAAGCACATGCTCAGACCAGTCAATATCACCTCAGAGAAGGTAGGTGTCATACCGGAGACTTCCCTGGATTGCTGGCTATACTGAACTAGAGGAGAACACAACCGAGGCTGCTATGCGGCCATCTTGCATTCAGTACGGCGGTACCAACCCAGTCGGCTGCAATTTAGTTGATCGTACCACCTAGTACGGGACAAGGGAAGGGAACCTGGTTTTAAACCGGTTCCGAACGGTGAAGCAGCAGGTGTAGGTATGCACATACATTTTTTCGTCAGAAAAAACTCATTGGTACACGCCGACCAGATTCGAACCTCGGACCTCTCGCATGAGAAAGAAACCGATACCAAAACCACTCGGGCATCCGCTGCTAATTACTAAGCTTCTAATATTTACGAAACGAATTGAAATCTTTTGAGTTTCGTAAACCGCGTTCGAAATTCAAAAGGTACATAATTCTCATATTTCAACACGGTTCGTTTGTATGATGTTATTAATTAAAACCCTACAACTTAATTAAAAAGTTTTCCTTTTGATTTCTGACAACCACGGCTACGCCCAAGCTACGCCACTTCACTTGTGTCATTATGTCATTAATCAGCCTATTTGTTCCTGTATGAAATAGGTGTCCTGTCACTGCTTCACTTTATAACTATATTTACGTGCGTAGAATTCCATATGCGTTTTTCATCGCCCATAGTTTCACTGGAAGAAATTACTCGACTACATACCGCCTTTGAGCGCTATTTTATTACTAAACACTTTTTGTTTTATTACCAAACCTTTTCAAGGTTTCTTCGTTTCTTTTTCTTTTTTTTTTTGTGAGCAATAATGATTTTTATCAATTAATTGTGTTCTATAAAATTTAATGTTTTTAGAGTAACAGAAAAATAAATTACATTTTATGTTAAGTACAAAGATATTGCCGCGTTTGTAAAAGTAAATACATATGTTTTTTTTCAAGCTTATGTCCAAAGTGGGCAGATCTGCTAGTATTCTGTATTACATTTTACGAATTATTAATAAAAAAAGGTCTGTACTAAAAAGGAGTTTTAATTTTCGCCCGTTATTTATTTCTTTCGGAAGCCTTAATTGCGTGGACGTAGTTCGCACTTCAAAGGAAACATTTTATTTCATTTTTATGTAAATTATTTTATAAATGAGAGGAAGTAAGATAGGAAGTTTTTGTGTTTTAACATTCGGATTCTACGTACTACGTACGTCTACGTACGTACGTAGATTTAATAATTAATTATCCGTTAATAAATTACACCTAATTAAGCACCCGACATTATTTAAAGTGTGAGAGTTGAAGGGTTAATACCTAAAGGTGAAGATAATAATTAGGTTAAAGACTACAGTCAACCATTGGGCCACATAATGTATATAAATATAGGTACGCACGTTCCATCAGACCCACAGATCAGAGAATTTCTGTGATCAGACCTATAGGTAAGGGGGAAAATCTAATAGGGTAAACAAATTCTAAAATCGTTCATTGAAAAAGAACGTATAAATATATAAAGAACTATAACATTTTATATATAATATTAATCAATGTATATATTAACATTGACTTAAAAAAAAACTTAATAATATTTAATATAATTATATAATATCGTTATATGAAACTGATACTGCTGATACTCGTATACATACGGTATCTATTGGGACCCGTACAAACATAATTGGAAAAAAAATATTTTTTGGTTATTAGGTTAAGACATTTAATATGTATTTTTATATGGCCCTAGTTGGCTGAAATAAAGATATAAGTAAATAAAAAAAATTAAATAAAATTGTCATATTAGCTTCGACCAAAAAATTTATGAAAGAGTACCTAGGTAAAATCGCACGCGACGTGTCTGTACTGTGAACACGCCAAAATTAAAACTTCTCTTGAGAAGCCAGCCAGCGCGAGCGTGAGTCGAAAGTAAATACTAGAAAGAAGTGTAAATATCGCCTTCTTAATGTTTTTTATCTAATCCCGCTATATGAGTGGGGTGGCTGAGTCAGAGGGGCCAAAGCACATGCTCCGACCATCCAATATCACCTCCGAGAAGGTAGGTGCCATACCGGAGCCTTCCTTTGGATTGCTAGCTATACTGGACTAGAGGAGAACACAGGCTGCTATGTGGCAATCTTACGTCCGGTACGGTGGTACCAACCCAGTAGACTACAATTTGGACCCTCGCACCTAGTAAGGGGCAGAAAAAATTGACATATTTTCATCAGCGATGCAAATTAATTAGAACCCAACTGGTGTCTAGAATCTCCCCTGAAACTACCTAGGTAGGCAATAAGCAGGTATACATAGGTATCAAGTTTACACAGCCTGCCGAACTCCGACAAGTCTAGACGAAGCTCTCTCCGACTAAACACTAACAAGGCTAGAGCTGTGCTGAATATTTTTAGCGCTCGGCGCGCTTGAACAATAGAAATAGGTGCTGTATTGTTTACGCTAAGTGTACGGCCTCGTTTCATCCGTCTAGCATGCAATGCTGGTCGTTATTCCCGACTCCTGACTCCGGGGCTACACTTACCGGTCGCGCTCTATGCGGTGGAGAAGGAGTCCAGCTAGTCGATTTATAGATTTTGTCTGGGAAATGACTGGATTGTCTGAATGACTACATACTCAATTAAGTCATTTTTTTATTGCTTCCGAACTAGGTGGCTGTGCCCAAGGTGCCGAATTCTGGTCGGGACGTATTTTTTCTCTTCATTTTCGGCCTTGCATCTATCTAGTGAAGAAATAAATCTACCTGGTTGGTTACTTATAAAACTGTTTCCGGCTGTTTCAATTCAATGCTGTCTCTAAGCAATTCAATTTTCAGTCACAAAGTCTTTACAATAAAAATAATTATGTAAAGCTGCTCGATTCTGAAGACCTATTATTTCAGTAGGTACCTGTGGGTACAAGTTTTCGATTGATTTTTAACCGTATGCGCCATAAATATACCTAGTAACCTCTCCTCATATTCGTAGCCACAGTGGAGTGCGCGACCACTGCCTGAAGCAAGGTGTAGTTTTACAGTTCAAAGCGTACCTTGGTATACTTTTCTAGTCTTACACATTCAAGTTTGCTTGCACTTAGAAACTTCATATTACGAAAGATTATGAAAGTTTAGGTAGGTAGGCAGGTGGTAGGCAGATTTTGCAATTTTGTCAACCTACACGTCATTATATTAATATAATGACGTGTAGGTTGATAAAATTGCAAAATCGGCCTACCTACCTAAACTTTCATAATGAACTTTCATAATTCCCACATAATATTATGTGGGAATTTTTAAAATTTGTGATTAGGTACCTACATATTAATCATTTAAAATGTCCACCTACATAAAAGGAAATGGCATTCCATTTCAAAAAATTCAAATTAAAACATACTTAATTATAGAACCAAAACCATTAGAGTCGATCGATAATATGGATGTTCGGCACATCGCCCGACAAAATTTTTTATGGTATCGAGATAGGATTTTTTGACGTGATGATGTCACGTGCACGTCTTATAAATTGATGAACACCGGCTGCACGCACGAAGAAGTGTAACGTTCCATCTAAACCTGTGTGTGCAAGCGAGAGCGCGATAGAGACCTGTGTGTGCAAGCGAGAGCGCGATAGAGAGGCATAGACAATAGTAGAAAATACAAAATATATTTCTCTGTCTTTTGCGAGCCTCGAACCCGCGGTCCCTGCCACCATCACTGACCAGACGTGTTATCCACGCGGGCTATCGACCGTGTACTAATCGCTGCAAATTTTCTCAACAGTATGTGAATTTCATGGAGCGACATATAGCGTCCACATGCAACGTTGAACATGTAGATGGCATTATGTAGGTTTTTTAAATATAAATTAAACAAAAATTAAAATTAAATTATAATAGTCGTTATTTTCTCATATTTTTTATTAGTTATTATCACATCTTTATCATATACTTAAATTAATTTTACATGGTAAATATCCACCGGAACTGATTTACTTTATGACATCATCACGTAAAACTATCGTCCGTAAACCAACTTTACAGACAACCAATTTTTTTTCTTTATTTTCGAAAATTACCAAAATCCCAGCTTTAAACCGTTGTAACTTTTTTGTTTATGATTGTATCAGCACGAAATAAAATTTATTGATTTTTACAATGTATCCTTGTTCTAGAAAAAATATTATTTAAGTTAATACCATGAAAAAGTCTTATGACCTCCCAAAGTCCCGAGAACGAGTAAAAATATGACAGAATCTTAATTTCCTAGTTCATTTAAAAAAAACTGACAGCAATTGATAGCTTATTTTAGAAAGTTCGCTAGTTTACGGCCTTTCCAACGCCAGCTAGTCAACGCAGACTAGCTGACGAGGGCTTGCTTGATGCGAGCCGAAATTTAGAGTGGCCACTCGCTAGTCCCGACCACAGATGGTCCCGCTCGACCATGGGTTCGTGTCCCTTTTGTCAAAATTTGTTTTGTTTTGTTTTTTTTTTAAGCTATGTTAGGGTGTTAAAATGTTATAAAAGTACAATACTTTTATTTTATTGAAAATAGCATAAAGACATGCTACAACAGGCATAGCTATCGGCAACACTGGTGGCGTGAATTAAGGGTTTGACACCTGACAGCTCTGGCTGATCCTGCGCCTCCTACGCTCCTTTCGGAAACACTCGGGTTGACTCGGCTCGAAAGCGAACCAACAGAAGCCAATATTCGTTTGGTCGCTTATGTAATTTGCTGGCTCCGTGGTAAAAGTGTAGGGTTGGTTTATTTTTTCGATATCGACCATGGGTTCGTTTCCCTCAAAATTTGTTTTGTTTTGTTTTTTTTTTAAACAATTTTATACATATATATGGTATAATATTATAACCACCTAAGAAAGCTTTATTTTCGGACATACAAACGTAACAAAACGACATACGCATCTTCTCTATATTAACCCTGGTTATTTTTTTTAACCACCAAAAACATCACTAAATACCACACAACATCACTCGTAATACCACACTTTCCTCCTTGTCAACCCGAGTGTTTCCGAAAGGAGCGTAGGAGACGAGTGGCTCGGGATCAATTCTGTTGGCTCTCGCTGACAGCTGTGGCGTCATAGAGCCGAAAGCGAATCAAGTGAATTCGATATTCGTTTGTTCGTATAAAAGTTTAAGTGATTACGTGGCTCAGGTGTGAGGGTATAGGATTAGTAGTTTTATGACCTGGGTTCGAATCCCACAAAATCTTTTTGGTTTTTTATTGTTTTTTTTTTCTTTTATAAGCAATTTTACGGTGTTTAAATTGTTTTAGGGTGTTTAGTTTTTTTTATAACCACCTAAGAATTATTTTCGGAAATACAAACTTGTAACAAAAACGACATGCACCGCCTTAGGTTAGGGTTAACATAAAGAAGATGCGTCGCGTAGCGCCGCATCTTCTTTATATTAACCCTGATTTTTTTTTTAAACCACCAAAACAGTTTGTATATTTTCGAATATTTCCGAAAATAACATTTTTGGAGGAGAACTGTCAGTGAGAGACATCAGAATTGATCCCGAGCCACTCGTCGTAGGAGGAGGAGCAGGATCCGCCAGAGCTATCAGGTGGCTCACCGGTGACAATTGACAAGCAGTGTTGCCATGTTAGGAGATTTTCTCCTAGATTCAGGAGAATTTCAGCGGCGTTAGGAGAAGTTTTTGCCTGTCAGGAGAGTAGGAGAAAATCTAGGAGAAAGAAAATCATTACAGGAGAAGATTTAGGAGTGAGAAACATATATTTACTAGTAAGTAACAAACAAATATTTCGGTATGTACGGTGACAACACAATGAATGAACTGTTTGTGAATCAACCAACCTCTCAAGTCACACAATATACGATAGGATTTGTCTTTTAATAAAAGCAAGGTCCCCCTTCTTGCTGTTTAGATAGGATAATGTGACACTCTGTGAGTGTGTGCGTACATTGATCGACCGACAAGCGACTACCGGGCGGGCCTAACCGAACGAACACTTTGTTATCAATCAATGTTATTTACATGTATTCTTTGTAATAATCAGTAGTATTACTAAGCCTACGTCGACAGTCTGCCCGTCAGTCCGCACTACTTTAACGGCTGTATCTTTTGTACCGTAATAGGTAGCTGGTTGTGATTTTCACATATCATGTGTTATTTATTATTGGCGGACATCCTATTAAATAATAAGAAAAAAAAAATAATTAAGGGCTTCCCCATAAAAGAAACGTTTTTTTTTCTAAAAAAAAATTATTTTTTGTTTGGTTTTGCTCTAACGTAAAAACGGTAATACGTACAAGTGTAAAACTTGGTGTGGTTAAAAACTAAAAAAAACAAACAAATAATTAAAACAGACGAATTACGTGGTGGTTAGAATGGCAATCGTGGTTATGACGGGGGACAAATCATTATTGGCGGAGAAGTGATAGAACATATTGACGGAAGAGTATGTACGTATATCTCGGTTAAATACTGCTTGGTAGACAAGGTCTCCTTAAGAAGGTCGAGGGCGGAATTCTACTGAGTAGGGCTGCCTCGGAAATTTAAAATTCGCCCCGAGGTCCAACCTGTTTATATTATGACCAGCGCGTCCTACCGTTTATGACGTACGGGTGTGAAACGGGAGCTCTGACTAAAGTTGTTTTCAAAAGTTGCCCAGCGAGCGATGGAGCTAGCCATGCTGGGCTGGCATGGGAGTATAACTAGGCGAAATGGTGCGTAATGTAATGACTAATGAATGAGGGGACGACGACCGTTGGAGTAACCATGTACTACATTGGCGGCCGTGGACAGGAAAATGGAGTGTGGGAGACCACCCGCCAGGTGGGACGCCGACATGAAGTATGTCGGCGGAAAGCAGTGGTTCGTACCGCTGAAGGCCGAGAGACTGGAGGAAAATTTAAGGCGTATGTCCAGCAGTAGACTCTTACACGCTGACCGACTGACTGACTGACAGAGAACCCTCGGTGCGCGAGTTCGACTCGCACTTGACCGGTTTTCAGGGTGCAAAAGATACAGCTCTTTACAGGTAAGACAGACAGACGGACGGACAGACGGCCTAGGCTTAGTAAAATGGTCCCGTACGTATAAGGAACACTAAAAATGTGGTGAAATTTTTATAATTTGAAGAACAGGAGAATTTTTTAGGAGGACGAAAATTTTCTAGGAGATTTTTAGGAGATTTTCGAAGTCAATCTAGGAGAATTTCAAAATTTGAGTTGGCAACACTGTTGACAAGTGGTTATAAATAATCTCTTTGGCATTTTGGCACGTCGGCGGTGGTGGTTTCTGTTTGAGTTTTTTCAATTTTGTATTGTGTTTGTGATAATATTACATGCTGCGGCGTGCAATTCTCTCTTATTCTGAGTGAAGACACGGGCTTAGAGGAGTATGCTGCTGTTGTAGTAGGTACGCAGCAAGAGGCAGCATGTCGCGGCTGCAGTGTTTACTAGTAGGGGCGTGCGCGGCGGCTGCCCTACTGGGCGTGGCCGCTCAGTATGAATGGCAGGTCCGAGACGCCTTCGACGAGGTCCGCATCAGGATCAACAAGGTGAACGCCGACAACTGCCCCATCACACATCTCGAAGATCTGTACCTACCCGAAGACTCAGTTTCTCACCACCCTGACGTGAAAGATCTCAACGTCAATCCCGTATACCCAAATAGGACTGCGCTTCTGCACCTCCACAACATGGCGATAAACCGCGCGTTCTTCTGGAGCTACATCCTGCAGTCGCGCTTCATCCGGCCGGCCATCAACGACACTTACGACCCCGGTATGATGTATTATTTTCTGTCGACGGTGGCCGACGTGTCGGCGAACCCTTACATTAACGCCAGCGCCATCTACTTCTCGCCGAACATGTCCTACACGTCGTCCTTCCGTGGCTTCTTCAACAAGACGATGCCGAGGTTCGCCCCGCGCACGTTCCGCGCGGACGACTTCAACGACCCCGTACATCTCCAGAAGATATCCACCATGAACACGTTCACCTCAGTGGATCTCGGGGCGATATCTATGGAGAGCTTGTCGGACGACTACACTACCGATTACTACAGAATCAACGAGTGGTACGGGAAGTGGCTGCCGGACCACGTGGACAGGCGGCACGACACCAAAACCGTATATCAGGTGGAGATACGCTACGCGAACAACACGAATGAGACGTTCACGTTCCACGGCCCGCCGGCCAACGACGAAGTGCCGGGGCCGGTGAATTGGACGAGGCCGTACTTCGATTGCGGACGATCCAACAAGTGGCTGGTGGCGGCCGTGTCGCCTATAGTTGACATCTACCCGCGACACACGCAGTTCCGGCACATTGAATATCCTACGTAAGTGCACGTTGGCCTCATACAGAATGTAGATAGGTGGAGCACGGGACTAGTTCCTATGTCTCTGTGTGTAATTTTTTTTTATCTTTGTAGTATTTCCACGTTACTGTTGCCGGCGGTTCCGCACACATGTGTCCCTTTTTGTTGATAACTTTGTATAGGAGGAACTTATTGTTGAGACTTAGTTGGATTGCCTGCCCGTCAGACAATTATTGTTGTACGGTGTTATGAGATCGTTTCTTGTGAAGGCGAAGTCATTAGTGCAGAGTTTATTTATTTATTTATTTATTTATTTATTTATTTCGGAAATACAAACAAAATAGCAAGAAAAAGAGAAATTAATTAAGGTAATAATATAGCGATTACACAATATGCTACTTCAGCTACGTATTTCACATATTTAACTTAAATTATAGAACGAGAAAAAAAAATACTAATGTGTCAGTGGACTTCATAATCAAGAACACTTAGAGGAGAAAATAAAATGTATATATATATTTATATAGGTAGGTAGGTTTGTGATTCACAGCCAATGTTCACAGCAAACAAGTGTGCCATCCCGATCGCACACATTACAATCTGTCTTAATAATGATTATGTATGATGCATTAAATAGTATAGTACAGTTATTGGTTAGGGGGGCTTGGGACCAAAGCAAAATAAAACAACATTGACAGGACGGACTTGATATGTACATAATATATAATGCGAATGTGTGCGGATTTAAGATAATAATATAATAAATAAGTTATGCACAATATTCGCGATGTCAGCCCATACCACAGTGAGTACGCCACGGTGCTGTAGTGCCATGTCAGTGCGACCCACAGTCGCAGGTTATTTAGATATTAAGCTAAAATACTTACATATACTAAAAACATAATTATAAAATACAAGTACAAACTATAATATTAGTTCCTACACATTGTATTGACTCTAGACAGAAAGTATACACAAAATAGCTTTCTTAAATTGGTATGACGTCATGAAGAAGATGTCCACATCCGCATCCGAATCACTGAGTTTAGTGTTGTATGTATTGCACATGCGCCAGATCGGCATACGGAATCCTGAGTTGGTTCTACAGAGTTCCAAGTGGAAGAGATGGGTGTTTCTGGTCGAGCGTGACGGAACCCGTAAACCTATTTGATTAAGTAAATCAGGACAGTCTATTAAGTCGTTTACTATTTTAAATAAGAATGACATGTCAAGTAATAAACGTCTATTATGGAGACTTGGTAATGAGAAATGTTCTAAGTGTAACTCATACGAAAGCGAACGCCTGAACATGCGACGATGTAGTATTTTTAGGAATATGCGCTGGATTCTTTCAACTGATTGCGAGTATTTATTGTAAAAGGGATTCCAAACTGGTGTCGCGTATTCGAGTTGTGACCGGACTAGTGTCTTATATAGTAGAAGATAGGTCGAAACTCTTTTAAACTGACGAGCCGTGCGAAGTACAAATCCCATCATCATATATGCACGATTAGTTATGCTATCGACGTGTTTATCAAAATGTAGTTTAGTGTCAAATAACACACCAAGATCCCTAATAACCTCAACACGTTCTAATAAGGCACCACCAATGTGGTAATTAAAGTAGATTGGGTGTTTTTTCTTAGTAAAGGTAATGACCTTGCATTTCGAGAGACTTAAGAATAATTTGTTTTGATTACAGTAGGTGTAGAAAGAATCTAAATCAATCTGGAGTGCCTCACAATCTTCGTTAGAACGTATTTTGGCATAAATTTTCATGTCATCAGCATATATAAGAACTTTACTGTAGCGAAAATTATGAATGACATCGTTGATGAATAAAATAAATAGAAATGGGCCCAGGATGGACCCTTGGGGCACGCCAGAGGATACTGTGATGTAGTCCGAACAATAACCATTGACAACTACGCGCTGCTTTCTATTAGATATATATGAAGAGAACCATCTCAACAAATTTCCTTTTATACCATTAAAGGAGATTTTTTTGAGGAGAAGCTCATGGTCCACCTTATCGAAAGCCTTTTGAAAATCAGTGTAAATAGAGTCGACCTGCTCACCATCGTCCAGGCTGTGAAATATAAAATTGGAATAAATAGTTAGGTTAGTGATGGTCGAACGTCGTTCAACGAAGCCATGCTGTTGTGATAGAATTTGATCATGATATATTGGATAGATAGCCTGATGTACCAACCTTTCAAAAAGCTTCGACAAGGCGGACAATATAGATATAGGTCTGTAATTTTTAACTTCATTCTTGCAACCACTTTTAAAAACTGGTGTGACATTGGCGATTTTCCAAACATCAGGGAACACTCCCTCTAAGATGCATTTATTGAAAATAATATACAATGGGCAGGCAATAGTATCGGCAACTGCAACCAGGAAGAAGGGCTCAATTAGGTCAGGGCCAGCACCCTTATTTATGTCTAAATTTTTAATTTCTCTAAGGATTATGTCCGAACTGAAGTGCAGAGAGTGCAAAGAAATTGTATTTGTTTATATCTAAAAGAGTTTATATCTAAGAACCAAAGCCTGTATGTTATATCGCTATTAATACTTCACTTGAAACCTACTTTAACTTGTATGTCAGGTCAGTCAGTCAGCGTGTAAGTGTCCGCTGCTGGACATACGCCTCTCCACTTTTCCTCCAGTCCACCCCCGGCCTTAAGCGGTACGGAACCACTGCTTTCCGCCGGCGTACTGACATTAGTCATCGTCCCACCTGGCGGATGGCCTTCCCACACTCCGTTTCTAGGACACTGCCCACTGCCACTTGAGTTTAGCCACCCGTTGTCCAATATCGACTACTTTGGTGCAACAGCAGTTGGCCTCGTTACGCACCATATCATTTATTAGTATTAACATGTATATAAAATATATCAGCTACTTTCAAATTAAATTTAATTAATTTAAGCGTTCATTTGCAGGTACACAGCGGCTATAGTAATGGAAATGGATTACGACCGACTAGACATAAACCAGTGTCCACCGAGTCCAGGCAACGATAAACCCAACAGATTCGCAGACACAGCGCGATGTAAAAATGAAACAACCGAGGTATGATATTCGGCTCAGTCAGTTTAGATGGATTTACCAGCGAAGTCGCTCTACAGACTCTTCTAGAATATAGGCCTGCCAAGATCGACGCCAAGCTCATATATGGAGAGAGCTTCGAAAACGTCACTGGAGGCATCCTACAGAATATGGATAGGTAGAGAGAGGGAGGTCGAGAGCGGGACTGGTGGGTCTCCGCGTCCTAGTCATCGCAGACTAGCTGAAGAGACATTGCCGCGAGCCGAAACGTAAAGTGTGCTGGAGAACTATAAAGCAGCCTCTCACTAGTCCCGACCTCGTTTGAGACCCTCCTCTGCTGCCAGTCGGCTCGGATACATGTTTGGTGAACCCATTGCAAGTTGAGTTCAACACCTTCCTTCCCCAATACACTAGCATAGCATATCTGTGTCATGATTACAGTGAAACAGATGTCGTTTCACTGTAATCGTGACACAGTATTGTATTTCATCATCAACAGGTGGTGAATAATCAAAGTTTTTTTCCTTCTTTCTTTCTATCTCCGGATGGTTGTAGTCTACACAGGGTGTCCGAGTTCGACCGAATTTGCTTACCACCACAGGACTCGTATTTTTCGATACAATTAAAAGCCATTAAAAGGTCAGTTTCTGATGTTGAACATGGTTTTGGCGACCATTTCCTAACGCATAAAACTACGGTTATCTCGAAAAATACGAGTACTAGGAAAACAATGGTACTGAGCTCTTTTTGAAACCTATTAAATGAGGAATCCTGCGGTGGTAAACAAATCTTGTTGAACTGGTACACCGTGTATAACATCACGACATCATTAACACGAGCGGAGCCACGGGCTTGGCTAACATAACATAAATGATGATTGTGTAGTGCGAGCCGCTGCACGGGTGGGGCTTCCGGCGGGGCGGCTACCAGTGCCGCTGCCGTCCCGGCTTCCGTCTGCCAAGCATCGTGCGACGCCCGTACCTTGGGGAGATCGTTGAGAGAGCCACCGCCGACCAGTACTACAACAACTTCGACTGCTCTAGAATCGGATGTGAGTTTTTGTTCATACCTAGTGACGTAATTACCAGTGATCGGGTCACTGAACATGAATGATGATGTTTATATGGACATCCATGTATATGTACCGTGTGGGGTCGGTACTTAAAAAGAATAGCCCCACTGCATCTCTCCCCGTCGCATGTCGTAAAAGTCGACTAAGGGATAAGAAAATTCGTCAGCCTCGGTAGCTCAGTGGCGCGGTTGGTTAGTCATCTGTTATTAAGCAACGCTGAGCGCGGTCAGTGTTTGGATGGGTGACCGCTCGACCGTTGGAGGCTGACCGTGGTTCGGATTCCACGTTAAACTGTAGGTCCCTTCCCTTCTTACCTTACTAGGTGGTAGGGTTTATCCCGGCCGGGTTGGTACCACCGCACTGAACGAAACGTCGGTCGAAACGGCTATGTAAATAGTTCGTGTTTTCCGTCCAGTTTAGTGTAGCCGACATGAAATGAAGGGAAGCACTGACATGGCACCTAGTTCACCCTGTGTTATGGGCTGACATCACGGATGTTGTAGGTGATGTAGCCAACCGTGTCAGGTTCCATAAAAAAAAAAAAAAAAAAAAAAAAACATCCCCCGGGATTTCGGGATTGATGATCCCGGGATCCGGGGCACCTAGTTCACCGGTGTTATGGGCTGACATCAAGGATGTTGTAGGTGATGTAGCCAACCGTGTCAGTTTCCATAAAAAAAAAACCTTTTTTGTTATAATAATTTGTGAAATATGAAGATGATTAAATAATGAAGATAAGAACCAAACAAATATTCAAAACACAGCAATATTTATTCACAGATATTGAAAATCAACAATACTTTTCACAGAAACTAAATCTAAGTTGGACTAGGTAACTTACGTTAAGGAATATCCATGTTAAGATAACATTCACCAAATCCCGGGAATAGCACTACCTACGCCAATCACTGGTAATTACTGGGAAATTTAGAGTGGCCACTCGCTAGTCCCGGCCTCGATTGATACCCTCCTCTACTGCCGATGGGCCCGGATATGTTCGGTGAAGCCATCGTAAGCTTAGATCCACACCTTCTTGGGCCGGTACTTAAAAAGGAGATACCCATTTCATCTCTCACCATGGCATGTCGTAAAAGGCGACTAAGAGAAGGGTTGTGGTAAACGTCGGTGATTGACTAAACTGCAATGTCAAAACCTCTTCTAGGGATTCAGAAGCTGCCCATGCAATGGGAGAAGGCCCATCCCTTCATACGCTACCTCTACATGGACCGGTATTTCGAGTACATCAACGCCACTACGGGACCGGAGTCACTACACACGGAACGAATGAACATCGACCAAGTTATGAGGTTCATCCACGGAGTTCAGCCGTTCAATTGCACCAAGTGAGTTTTTTTTCCCTTCCTTATTGCTATGAGAGTTAGTCTCAAATTTTGGGTTTAACGGCCCTTCAAAGGCAGGAGCTACGTGTGGCAAAGCCTGCACCGATATGTTTAACAAACATTATGAAAAAACTTTGTTGTTCTCAAAAACCTTGCTTGAATTATATATTATATCTTTCTTTTTTCTTTTTTGATGCACTAAGGTTTTACCTAAAAGACTGCTCTTACTGGCTAAGTCAAAACATCTTGAATAATTGGAATAACAAATATTGAATATAATCTGATTTGCATACCTAAGCGATAGGCTGACCAATATTTTTATAAAACAATTCATGCAGTCCTTATTTTACATTACTTAACCTACAAAAGTCCAAATCTTTTACCTGACTATGGCGAAGCGATAAGGAGTGATTTTGGCACCATATGTATGTTATGTGTGTTCGTTTATTCCCTCACAGAGCCTAGACTACTAAACAGACTCACCATAATGAGGAATTGCTGGATTCGCCTCAATAGTCTGCTTGTAATTTTTTATAAAAAATTCAAAATCCTGAATGCCAGATGCCATATTCTTAAACTTTGAAAACATTTTTTCTTCGTTCATCCATCGGTGTCAAGAGCTAGAAATAGTGATTTCAGAAATATACAACACTTAGAACTAAAAGGAATTAAATAAAAAATAAAATAAATATTGTATAAAACCCAAAAACAAAGAAGGGAAGTTCATCGAGAATGCGGTAGTCGGGAGTGTAGAAGGATCCGAATAGACACTGAGCCCGGCTACATGATTTTCGTTAAACTTTCCTTGTTATTTCTATAGTTTTTCATAGTCAGGCTTTTTTAAGGGTTACCTGTGGTACAAGAGTATACGGAATGGTAGAGTATAGATCTGTGTAGAGTTTTCAGCCATCAACCACATATTACGACTCTACCTCCAGGTACAACCCACACGACCTTCACCTGAATGGAGATATAGCGTGGGGGGCGGAGGAGCAGTTCCAGAACGAAGCCAAGATGGCCGTGCGCCTGGCCAACTTCATCAGCGCCTTCCTTCAGGTTTGTACAATTTGGTACTGCCGAACACAGAACTGGACGCATTTGTAGAACTTGTTCTACACGCTAACTTGCCTCCTCCTCCCTGGGTGGGATCACCTTTTTCTTGTAATGTAAAAAACAGCTGCACAGTGAAATAAAAAAAAATTTTAATTGCAATTTATTTCTTAGTTGAAAATCAATAAGTATAAGATACTTAGGTTTATAGGCAATTGAAAAAAGTAGAGAACTATTTAAAATAAAAAATTTACCAATTTTTTAGGGGTGACCCAGGGGACAATTTTGTCCCCAGTTTTGTATTGAAAAAAGGGGTTGTCCTCAAGGTCACCAATATTTTAAAAAAATTACTCAAAATTCTTTCTTATTCTTCTTTCTTTGCAGCTTCTTTCTTATTGATCAATTACTTATCTGAGAGTTGCTGTAACTATTAAAATAAGGTGAATTTATCAAGATTTTTCAGAATTTTTCAGACAGATAAAAACAAGAAAAGTTGATCGACCCAGTTAACATGTTGCGCTAGTGAATTGTACAGCACAAACAAGTAGGTAGCGGCTTAATAAAGGTAAGCCAATGAATAAGGAAAATAAACACGCACGCACGAAAAAAAAACTCAACACGCAGCTGGTGACTCCTTTGCTCGATGGGGGCCCCCGACACCCACTATGGTGTTAAAACAGTTCATATAGTTCTTGGTGGGAGGACTGACGGGGTCGTCTGGCAATCAGGTCCACAGGTTGGGACTATATCGCCTATCCCGGCGGACAGTTCATAGAAAATAAAATAATTTCATGGTCTTTTTGTACATGCGATATTGTCGTACGTATATCGCGCGCGGCTGACTCATTGACGAATCGTTTGGCTGAAGTTACTGACCATCACTTTGAAGATGGCAGCGCGTGTGCGCGAGAAGTATAGGAGATAGAAGGGATAATCTGCTAAATGCGTACCTTCGTAGTGATTGTTTTTCGTACGTACAAAATTTGTAAACATCCACTGACACTTTGCCATATTAATATTACGTATTGGTGCAACGGTAACTAACTCTAGCGGAAAATAACTCTATCTTTACATCTAGCGTGACAGTATGAAACGGGCTCCTTAAAAATTGTAAAAAAAATGCGTCGTCTAGCGACGTTGTGTCATCTTAGAAGGGGTTGAACACCTACGTCGATAGACGTACAGTCATATCACATTTTTTATATTACGAACGACTGAGAGTGTTGCGACACTGTGTTCTATCATCGTCTTAAGCTCAGCGGTCGCGGTTGGAGTTTGAATCAGTCACTGTCCGACCGTTGAGGCCGTGGTTCGTATTTCACGTAAAACTGTAGATCACTTCTCTTATCTGGTAGGGTTCAGCCCGTCCACATTGGTGACTACCGCACTGAATGAAGGTCTTTCGAAGCGGCTATGTAAATATAAATGTGCTGATATGACTGAAGGTAAGCACTGGCATGGCACCTGGTTTACCAAGGTGTGATCGGTCGACATGACAGATGGAGTTAGATGATGCAGCCATCCACGTCAGCTTGCATAGAAAATAACTCAAATTAATCGACCATCTGTTTCGTGTACACCAGGTGTCGGATCCCAAGGAGGTGTTCTCCGGCAAGCGAGTAGCCGACCCGCCGCTCACCGAGGACCAGATGATCGGCGAGACGCTGGCCATCGTGCTGGGGAACAGCAAGGTCTGGTCTGCGGGAACCTACTGGGACAGGAATAAGTTCACCAACCGGACGTTCTTTGCGCCGTTTGCCTACAAGGAATTTGAGTTCAAGGAACTGCTCAATACGAGGCATTTCAAGTTGGAAGATCTGGCGAGATTGAATAAGACAGGTTGGTGTTTTATTTTTCTTTTGTCTAAATTAAAATGGAGTAAAAAGTCTTTATTGACCACCAATAATGAAATGGTCAGCCTCGATAGCTTAGTACATCATACATACTGGGTACAAACGTGATTGATAATTCGAAGCTGGAGCTAGGGCCCCTGATCCCTATTATCACTGTGACCTAGATAGATCTACTGTGATCTCTCAATAGTTCGGGCAAGATAACATCAAGCAGCAAGTAAAGACACTCAGACTAGGGTTTTCTACCCGGGTACCCGGGACCGGGTATACCCGGGTTTACAGGCGATTTCGTACCCGGGTAAAAATTCCCAGAATACCCGGGACCCCGGGTATCATTTTTTGGCACTTCGAAAATAAAGTTAGAGTTTTTCATCAGCATTTTTAACACCACAGTACCATATTTTGTAGTAGCCGAGTTGGCAACACTACTGGTTGCTTGTGCCAGCCATAGATAAACTTAGTGATTATTTACTCTGTGGCCATAGATGGCCGGTGAATTGAATGAGGTAATGTTGTTTGTATCAGTTTTTGCCATCTGCATATAAATTACTACATGCCCCTCATAATTGATATTAAACAAAAACAATTAAATATATACATACAAAATTAAAATAAAAAATTTGCACCAGTTTCATTCACATTCAGATGTCTTTCTTTATATAGCTGATTTATCTCCGTTTCCGTGTTTTGTATTTTGCTTAAAATTGGTTGTCTTTAACATCGAAGAAGGAAAGGAATAGAGCATCTATTCCTTTTGATTTTAAACTATAAATTGTTGATTCTTCTCCATTCTTGCTGGCTGATTTATATATCCACACTTTTTGCAATTTTCATAGCCTTTTACAGCGTTCGATCCTCTTCTTGCAACAGTTTTTCTCGTATATAGCTATACATAATGTAATACCCGGGTACCCGGGTATATATGAAAAAAATAACCGATACCCGGGTATGAAAAAACACCGGGTACGCGAAAACCCTAACTCAAACCCACCTGCTGCGTCACTCTGTGGAACGACCATGCCAAGGTGGATAGATGGCTAGCCTGTCGCCCTAAATTACCGGGCCACCCACACTGTTTTGGTGGAGTAACTATTGAGGCTGACCTAGTTTCGGATTCCACGTAAACCTGCACTGATGTGGCACCTAGTTTTTTTTTTCATACACTGACATCGCGTGTGTAGTAAGTAGGGTGATGTAGTCAACCATGTCAGTTTCCATAAAAAAAAATCTACGTAAGCTTAAAATTGAATGGAAAAGTTATTTTGTCCAGTACTGGACGTGCGCCTCTCCAAGACTTCCTCCCTGCCTTCAAATCAAAAATGTCTACATTTCAGAGGAGGTCTACACCAACAAGCCGTGGTTCCAGTTCCTCAAGCAGCGCTGGTCCACAAACTTCGACAGCCTCGAGAAGTACTTCCTCAAGATGAAGATACGCTTCAACGAGACGGGCGAGTATCTGAAGAAACACGAGAGATATCCCACGTACTACCGGGCCGCGAACCTCGACCATGGACATTGGACGACGCCGTACTTCGATTGCGACGGACACGTGAAGAAGTGGCTCGTTATGTACGCGGCGCCTTTCTTCGGTTGGGACAGCGTTAAAGTGAAGCTCGAGTTCAAGTTAGTATTTTACACTTGCTGTTTAACCGTTCGGGATGAGCTTTACTGTGTATCCTGTCAGCCTCGGTAGCTCGGTTGTTAATCACACCTGGTCAGTACTTCAATGGGTGACCGCTCGACCGTTGGAGGCTAAATGTGGTTTGGATTCCACGTCAAACTGTATGTCCCTTCCCTTCTTACCTTACTAGGTGGTAGGGTTTAACCCGCCCGGATTGATACCACCGCACTGAATGAAACGTAGTTCGAAACGGCTATGTAAATAGTTCGTGTTTTAAGTTTAGTTCAGTGGAGCACCTAGTTCAACCGGTGTTATCGGCTGACATCACGGATGTTGTAGGTGATGTAGCCACCTGGTCAGTTTCCAAAAAAAAAGGTCCCATCCCTTGCCCTTTGCTCGGTGTTAGGGCAATCTGTAGCTGTCAAACTGTCTCGACTGGGTTGGTACCACCGCACTGGACGAAATATGGCAGTGAAAAATGCCCATACAATATGCCGATGGGCCCGGATATGTTCGGTGAAGCCATCGCAAGCTTAGATCCACACCTTCCTATCATTTTCTTGCTACAATCCTACTGGTAGTACCACGGACAAAAAACCTTGGTTCTACCAGTAGGACTACGCAGTAGAACTACGGGCAACAAAGGCTGATTTTCCCTCCGTCTGTGTTCAGTAAAGCCATAAAAAAGCCAATTTATTTTTTACAGACACACTTTACTAGACAACCCATACTTTACTAAACACGCAATAATTAGCATTGTTAATGTTTTCCTTCATCAGAGTGACAAATATCATAATTATATTTTATGTTTATATGTTAGTACTAAGCACGTGCCAAAGACCCAGGTTCGAATCCTGGCCGGGATGTATTTTTTCCAATGATTTTTCGCTTTGCATTTTTCTAATAAAAATATAAATATCTTATTTTGTTATCTAGTAATGTTTTTGAGTAATCAATATAATTTTTTAATGCGAACGCATAATATCATTTCTCCCAGTACAGATGTAACCTGGCCTTTGTGATGTGGTTGTCTTGCAGGGGCGTGGTGGCAGTGACGATGGACTTGATGTCTCTAGACATCAACCAGTGTCCCGACAAGTACTATGTCCCTAATGCCTTCAAGGGCACCGACAAGTGCGATCGGAGGACTTCTTATGTAAGTTATTTTTCAACACTCTTACAGTGCACTGACCTTTGTTTCGATTCCAAATAGTTATTTGAACATTGCAGTGAACAAATAAGTGAGGTTAAGTTTTTTTTGTTCGATTTCACACACGTGAATGGATAAAAACCTCCATTAATAACCATACATCGGAATCCGCGGGGCACGAATGATTCAAGGTTGTTTAGTGATGGGACAATGTATCCACAAATATCGAAAATCGATCGTTATTTTAGAATAATATGAAATAATGTCGATTATTAAAACTAATAGTATTTCTATAGAAAATAAGATATAATAAACAAATGTTGTATTTACTTTGTAGGTACAATACAAATCTGTTCAAACCACAATATTAGTTTTATTAGTATGGAATAGAAAGAATTAGATTTTTTTTACCAACTTACACGTGTTACATCATAATGATATTGAAGACTTTTTTGTTACTGTTATGAAACTGAATCGATTAGGCTATAAAAATCAACCACCTATTTTTTATTTAAACACATAAAAAAATATTTTACATAAAAAAAAGGCCAAGGTCCAAAAAAATTGGTCTTACAAAATTAGTTCATAGTAAGCTAAGGGGGGGTTCTGTATCGGAAATAGATCACTTTTGAAGAACAAAGAATTTTTTTTTTCACAAAATTTTTTTTTTAATGTTAAATGTAAAAAAAAAATTTTCTTAATCGTTTCGGTTTCGTGCTAGGAACAAAAAAGTATATCTCTTTCTTTCAGAAATTGTGAAAAACCACAATTTTAGTTTTATTAGTATGGAATAGAAAGAATTTAATTTTTTTTACCAACTTACACGTGTTACATCATAATGGTCATGAAGACTTTTTTGTTACTGTTATGAAACTGAATCGATTAGGTTATAAAAATCAACCACCTATTTTTTTATTTAAATACCTACATAAAAAAATTTTTTACTTCAAAAAAGCCCAAGGTCAAAAAATTTTTATATAGGTTTTACTCCCTATATGATACAGAACCCCCCCTTAGCGTACTACGAACTAATTTTGAAAGACCTTATATAAATATGTATTATATTTACTTAATCGTTAACATAAAGTATACATGTTTATATAAGTACTGTAGGTATATAAGTATTCAGGTCTGAAATATGACATGAATAAAATACAATAAACAAATAAATATGAGTATCGATAACAGTGTCGATTGTTTATTGATCGCCGTAGTCAATCCCTAACAAGGTCGTATTCGTGCCCCGCGGATTCCGATGTCTGTTAATAACGCATTCACTTCAGAAATGTTGTATTCTTTCGAATTTTTACACAAATACTTACTAAAAACACCAAAAATCATTTTATATGAGGCGCCGAGTTCGCGGGCGAAAATGCCGTCCGTCACAAGTATCGTATCACCTAGGCTGGCGCTCAAGTAGGGCATATCTTCACTTTTATTTAGAAGTATAATGAGCCGTACCGCAATGCAAAGAGGGTGATTTTACTTTTTTTTTTTTTTTTTTTTTATTGTTAGCTCGACATATGGCGCCGAGGCACCCATAAGGTGTCTAACGGCGCCCATGGACATTCGGTCGTATTCGGGGGTTGCGAATGCCATGCCGGCCTGACAGGTGCCCATTCACGCCCCTCTTGAAGGACCCGAGACTGTACTTGGGGGGAAATATATGAGCAGGGATATAAATATATTCTGCCGAAATTCGGCCGTAAAACTCACTTCGGGCACTCTTCGGCGCCGGGACGATTTCGTGCCGACTACACCTGAGCTGTTAAATGATGTGGTGGTAAGCAAATTAGGCCGAACTGTGGCACCCTGTTGTTGTTGTTGTTGTTGTTTTGGTTTGGGGTTGGCTCTAGGCCTGTAAACTAATCCCGCTTGGTTGGGGGCCTTCGTGCAAAACCCCGCAGTCTCCAGCTACCCCAGCCAGCCTATGTCTTCCATGAAAGCCACAAGTCGACCGGGGTGTCTGCAGGCCGCTTATCCCTTAGTGGCTTTTTACGAAATGCACGGGGAGAGATGCAGTGGGACTATTCTTATTAAGTACCGACCCTACACAGTAATGTATGTAGGATCTTGTATCTCTTATTTCATTATTTCCTAACCATATTTTTCCACGTGTACAGTGCGTACCGATCCTCGGCCGCGGCTTCGAGACCGGCGGCTACAAATGCGAGTGCCTCCAGGGCTACGAGTATCCGTTCGAGGACCTCATCACGTACTACGACGGGCAGATCGTGGAGGCCGAGTTCATGAACATTGTTCAGAACAAGGAGACGAGGCTCGACATGTTCAAGTGTCGGCTCGCGGGCGCAGCGGCCGTTCAGAGCAGCTTCACCCTTTTACTCATCATCGTGATCATATTGTTCAAGCTGAGGTGAATCTTGGTGTAATAGGAATAATATTCATAATTTCCTTGCAAAAAAGGGTACATCTGTTTTATGATCTGACTAAAATAGAATAAATGTAGAACGCAAAAATCTCACCGAGCAATAAATTCTGGCAATTCTTAGCATTTAGGTATAGTTTTCGATTTCTATTTCTTTATACATTTACAATTTTGTATTTAAAGTTTTATGACACTTTTATTTTTTTAATTTTATATTTATAGCAGCCATAGGATAAAGTGACTTTGAAACGCAAAAATGTTGTGAATTTGTAGGAGAATACTCGATTAAATTAGTTTATAAGTGACATGCAGCTTTCTATATAAGCCGTCCATTCATGTTTGAACAATGTTCCGTCCATTTGATTTATATTTTTGCTGATACTTAAGTTAATCATATATTTAACTATATTTAAATGCATATCAACTTGCTGAAAGTATGAAAATGTAGATAATAATATTATCTATGCTAAAATTATTTCTTCCTGCCACTTACGGCAATAAATGTCACATTCGTTAGGAATGTGGAACGGTGATCACGCTGATATATCGATGTGAAACTAAACCATGACTCATTAGCGCTCATCGAAAACGAAAAAGGTATGGATCTCACAATAGAAACGCTAATGAGGTTTTCAGTAATGTAATGTAATGACTCATACAATGCGCACTGTAATGCGATAGGAAATATTTTATCTCTCTTACACAAATATCTCACATTGTATAGCCAAATCATCAAATTAGGTACTTATGTAAAATGTCATTGCATCACAAAATAAATTAAAAGTAATATTTATACATATAAATATCCTTAGCTATAATAAAATCCAACGTCTGCTTTCTGTCTGTCTGTCTGTCCGCTTATAACTCGAGAACCACTGAACCGATTTTAATAAAACAAAATTCTACGGATAGCTTGATTCTTCCCATCAACTATAGGCTACTTACTATCACGCTAAATAGCTTATGAGGTTAGCAGTGAAGTGAAATATGAGAGCGGGCGGAGCCGCGGGCACAGCTTGTTGTCTATATCATTGATAAATTATTATAGTTATTGCCATGATATGCACGACTGACGCGCGATTCGCACGGGGTGTGAGGTGACCATCTCCATATCTCATATAATATGTACTGTTATCCATAATTATGTACCTTCAATTATGATGAGAAAAAATTAGTTATCCAACAGGGGTTTCCAATTTTTTTTAGGTATGTCTCTCTCAACATGTTTTAATTTCTTAGCGCCTCCCCTGGGGTTATATTCACTTCTAGTAACATCTAAGGATGTTCGAAAAATTCTTAATCAACAAAAGTGTGAATAGTTTCGAAAAGTCGCAGAATGAACTATTTATTGCAAAGGATGAGCGCCGCGTCATACAAAACTGTCTTACAAAAAGTTATCTTTGTGGGTGTAATCGAACTGGATAGAATAAATTGTGGCAAGTTCGAGTGCGGTCTAACTTCCATATGAATAATCAATAAACAATACAACACTGCCAGTGGATTTTAAATTTCACATTGAATTGTGTGTGACAAAATAAAAGGATAATGTATGTACGATTTTTATTTATTTTATATTCTTCCCGTGACCGCAAACCTCCAGGTGTCAGCACAATCTGTGTGTTGCGACGCCCTGGGGCACCTGGGTTGGGAACCACTGAGTTTGACCACGAAACTACATACTCGAAGCGGCAGAGAGTGATGTAACTTGTAACGTGTCGGTAAAGAAGTGTGTGTGCCTGCACATGCAATTGTCATCAAGTACTCGGAAGCATCATTGTGAAAACAGCTTATGAGCTCCTTTGGTCGATGACATGTTTTTTTCGGGAGTGATGTATGCGAAAGGCTCGTCTAGTGCTCACTATAGATCAGTACACGTATAGCGGCAGCAGCATTATTGTATTAGAGAACAGTGTATTTTGTTTGAATTATTCCCAACTTACAATAAAATTTGTAAATGTGTACAATTATACACATACACGTGTAAATTTAGTGAATGTGTTGTTCAATTTGTGCCTTTTATAATAAAACACTTTTCAATTTTACTATTTTTATTTATTTCCTTACTATAGATAGAACCAACGTTTCTATGACTACTATTGAAGTAAAATGTCTATGCATCGGGGTCGTCAGAGAAACGTGATAAAAGGTACATCAAACCTGCTACCAGACCCAAGTACAGAGTCACGTATGTTAGTAGATATAGGACAGCCAGTGTACGCATTAACCCCATCTTTCCATTGTGTAGGTATTCGCCAATCTTTTGCGTTGCGAAATAGGGCTTAAATTTGAGGCTTGACATTTCTGTTTGTTTTGATTGTTTGGAAGTTGTTCTTTGCTATTGTTATTATTCTTTGTATAAACATATACATTATTTTATTTATCTGTGGTATAATTATTTTTTTTTTGTTGTTTTATCCCTTTTTTTGGGATAGGCAAAGGTATTAAACCATGCAGCCTTGTCTGTTGTTATTCTTTAAATTATTTATATATCGCCAATTGTTGAAATAATGAAATCGTAAATGGATGGAAAACAGTCTGTGTTGGCAAGTAAATCTTGAGTGACGCGCGGCATATTGTCAGGTGTTTTATAAATTTTCATTAATCTATCTATTAGCGAATGTCGTTGAAGGTCAAAAGTCGGGCATTCAAAAAACAAGTGATCCAGAGTCTCATTCATATTATCTCCTTGATTTTGTACGTCGACATCATTAGAACAGTGTGGGCAGACGGCAGAGTTAATAACTATGATATGACCACCGATTACTAATATACCGGGTGCAAAAAGAAGTATTCGAGGGTTTTTAAAGAGTTATTCTCATTCTCGAGGTAATTTGGAGCTAAAACCTTAGAACTCAAGAGTTAGTAATTTAAAGTTTTCGCGCGCTAAACTTTTATGTCGTGTATAATGCGCGGGGCGGATCTCGGCGTGTCGCCGTCGCAGCGGTTCGTCAGTGTTCTCCCTCGTACCCGCACCGTACTTGTATAGTGTATTCGCGTGGCGGGTCGCCCGCTGCGGCGACGACACGCCGAGATCCGTCCCGCGCATTATACCTAATAGGCGCTAATATTGCTAACATGCCGGTGCGGAGCTATAGATGCGAGAAGGAATGTTTCCGAATACTTCCAAAGGGAATCATTCGGAATCATTCGCAAAACTACCGAAAGCTTCGGAATCTTTCGAATTAACTATAGTTTTATCCATCTGTGATGTTTTCACGTTTTTTAGGTTGATGAGAAGTAATTTTAACAAGAAACCGGCCAAGTGCGTGTCGAACTCGCACACGAAGGGTTCCGTATCATCGTACAAGATTTAACACTACGTACTATAATTCACCTACCGTACGGAGTAGATAGGTTTAGCCCATTCGCTCAGATACGGTCCAAAGGCGCGCGCGGCGGCGGCGCCGCCTTTGTTTTCTCGGCGGCACCTTTTGTCGGCGTCGGCATGTGCTTTGTCGGCATTACAAAGAGCGACTCTATGAAAACGAACGGGCTTTACCTACTGTCCATTGTTTTTTTAGGAATTAAGAACCTAATAAAAAACAGAAACCACCGCACGATAGGTAAATACTTATTTACCTACTTATTAACCCTCATTTAATCTCTATTTAAGGCGGAAATAGGAGTGAACGCGGCCTTCAATTTCGAACACGTCGTCGGTGGGGAAGGGGCGAAGATCCCCGCGAAACTATAGGTACCTATGAGTCGGGCTCAGCAACATATACGGAAATTGGCGCGGATTATTAACCCTTGGTTGTAGCTCAGCGGTAACGTGCGTGCTTACGACCCGATGGGTCGTCGGTTCAATTCTTGAAGTTTATACTTTTTTTATTTTTTTATATCATGGGCAAATATGTATAAAAGAAAGTGGTCAAGTTCGAGTCGAGCTCGCGTAAAGAGGGTTCCGTACCATCCGGTTTTCTGTGAGAACTAGAAGGCTTAGGATTTTTTTACGAAACTTTGTATATTGGTAGGTAGCGTATATCCCGTAGAATTTTTTTTTTAGTGATCAAGTTCGAGTCGACCTCGCGTAAAGAGGGTTCCGTACCATCCCGTTTTCTGTGAGAACTAGAAGACTTAGGATTTTTTGACGAAACTTTGTATATTGGTAGGTAGCGTACCTGGAGATTTTACAAACGGATATTTTTTTTTAGTGGTCAAGTTCGAGTCGTGCTCGCGTAAAGAGGGTTCCGTACCATCCCGTTTTCTGTGAAAACTAGAAACTTCGTCATGAACTTTTGTTTTGGTCATAACTCGAGAACCACTGGTGCTATACCCATCGTGTTGGCACTCAAACTTCAGGTCTCGGTGAGATCTATCCACATGCCACGTCAACTTTTGTTTTGGTCATAACACGAGAAACACTGGTGCTACACCCATCGTGTTGGTACTCAAACTTCAGGTCTCGGCGAGATCTATCCATATGTCACATGAAATGTTGTTTTGGTCATAACTCGAGAACCACTTGTGCTAGACCCATCGTTTTGGTACTCAAACTTCACGTCTCGGTGAGATCTTAGTTTATCTTAGTGAGTTATGGCCAAAACAAAAGTTCATGTGACAGATGGATAGATCTCACCGAGACCTGAAGTTTGAGTACCAACACGACGGGTCTAGCACCAGTGGTTCTCGAGTTATGACCAAAACAAAAGTTCATGTGACAGATGGATAGATCTCTCCGAGACCTGAAGTTTGAGTACCAACACGATGGGTCTAGCACCAGTGGTTCTCGAGTTATGACCAAAACAAAAGTTCACGTGACACATGGATAGATCTCACCGAGACGTGAAGTTTGAGTACCAACACGATGGGTCTAGCACCAGTGGTTCTCGAGTTATGACCAAAACAAAAGTTCACGTGACAGATGGATGGATCTCACCGAGACCTGAGGTTTGAGTACAAACACGATGGGTCTAGCACCAGTGGTTCTCGAGTTATGACCAAAACAAAAGTTCACGTGACAGATGGAGAGATCTCACCGAGATCTGAAGTTTGAGTACCAACACGATGGGTCTAGCACCAGTGGTTCTCGAGTTATGACCCGGTTCTTAAAATAGTCCCGTTATGCAGCTCGGTTCGAGAACCGGTTCTCAAAACCATCATGCAAACCGGTTCTTAAAAGGGTTCTTTCGAACCGGTTCTAAGAACGATTCTGCAAACTGGTTCTTAAAGGGTTCTTTCGAACCGGTTCTTTAACCCACCCGCGGAACCGGTTCGTTTGAAGAACCGGTTCATCGGTTTTTGAACTGGTTCAGAAAACCGGTTCCTAAACCAGTTATTTTATGAACCGGTTCTATAACCGTAATCTCTTTAGAACCCTTTTCGAACCGGTTACGAACCGGTTCTTTTGAACATTTTCGGTCCCTGCTTATTAACCAATAAACAGTATCTATGTAATTTTACAAAATTAAAAAAAATTTCAAAATTTACATCGTCAGAAAAAAAAAATCGCTCAAAATTATTTTGGAACTGGAACATTATTTATTGTTATTACAATGTTTAAAAACATCTACAATTCAAACCTCAACCACCATTTTAGAATATAATTACCACACAAACAATAAACAACCACAATATAGTTCTTAAATATTCCTCAACTCGCATGACGCATCGCGCGCGCAGCCACAGAATAGAAAAGAGTACTGCGCAGCGCCGCCGCCGCCAGACAGTATCAGTCCGTTCCGTATCTATTCAACGAAAGATGACGAAAGCTTCGTATCTTTTGGGAAGTATTCCCTGCCTACGTCACGCGAAACTATACGCATAACAACCACACAGCGCATAGCAGGTACCTACCTACCGCGTCGCGAGCCGTCCGCCGGTCTCGCTGCGCCACCCCCCCCCCCCCCCCCCCCCCCGCGCCGCGCATCGCCTCCGCTCCGCCGCCAGTCGACTGCGTGCGAGTGTAGGTAGGCCGCTTGCATGGATTCGTTTCGTTCGTTCGCGCGATTTTCGAACATTTTTAAATAAGTAGGTATTGTCATTTTGAAATAATAATTATCTTGGGGCATTCCATATAATGTATATACGAATATCCATAAATTGAAAACTGATTAAATCCGGCTCGGTCTAAAATTAACAAAATAGGTATTACGCATTCCTCTTCATCAATATCAATCAATATCAATCAATCATCATCAATATACTAATAATAAATCTGTAAGGGGTGGTCATGGAGTAAGTTACTTTGTTTTAGGAAATATTGAGTTTGTAGCCTCTATGTATGATACTAAAGCTAAATTGACGATTTTTAGAAATCTTTTCTGTATGTATGTATGTATGTATGTTCCGCCATAACTCTTAAACCGATCATCCGAATTCGATGAAACTTTGTACAAGCACATTTAACTATATAGGACACAGGATAGGCTACATAAAATTCAGTTCCGGTTACGCTAAGATGTGGCTCCCATACAAACCGATATGTTCAATCCGCGCGCCTTAGTACTATACATAGGTATTTACCGAGCGAGCGGCAGTTGGTAGCGCGGTGGCGCGGGGGCGGCGCGGAGGAGGCGCGGCCTATAAACTCAACAGCGAACCGAGCAGCTGCACTATATTCCTCTTTCACGCAAAAACTACTGAACAGATTTTGATGAGCCTTTACAGTACTATAGCTCATACATCAAAAAGGCTATAATTTATAAAGACATTGTGTAAATTTACCCAAATATCGATAAATGTCAAGTAAGTCGGAAAAAATCCTGCCTTCTGAGAGCTATCTCGGCGTGCGCTGCATAAACCGTTAAAGTTACACGAAGATAAAGAAAAAAGTCCGCGACAGCATATATCTACCTTTTATGTGGAAGCCACTATAGCCAAAATAGTGAACCAAAAATACATTTAAATTGGATACTGTATTCACAATGCACATTTTATAGTTTTGAATTAATTCTTATCAAAATACATACTTTTATCGCTTCTGGTATTTAAAGTAGATAAACTTTGGCTGTTACACTAAGTAATTTGGACAAATAGTTTAAAAGTTACGACGATGAGAATGTCTTAGAGAAGCGCTGCGCTTCTCTCAGCGGGGGGCAGCGGGGCGAGGCGAATATGTTTGTATGAATTTCCTCCATAAAATTTAAGCCGATCATCTAAATTCGATTAAAATTACTACACGCACATTTAGCTATACGAGACACAGGATAGGTTAAATAAAATTCAGTTCCGGTTATGCTAATATGTGGAGTATTTTACTTAGTTAGGTAGGTATCTAAAGTATTTGATTTATTTTAATTGAATTTTCTAATTTTAATATCGATAGCTTTTTCCCGCGGATTCGCTCGCGTGAAATTCGTATTTCAAAAGAAGAAACTAAGTAACTTAGGCCGGGACCGGAGGGCGAACTGGATTCAGATAAAAACAATAAACATGCTCAAAGAAAGTAAGTAACATATTAAGGCGAGGCCGAAGGCCGAGGTGCGTTCAGGAAGAGGATAAACCTTTTCGAAGAAAATAAGCAACAAAGGGCGAGTCCGAAGGCCGAGCTGCGTTCAGGAAGACCTTCAACCTTCTCGAACAAGTTCTCGAAGAAAGTAAGTAACTGAGGGCGAGACCTAAGGTCGAGCTGCCTTCAGGAAGACTATAATCCTTCTCGAAGAAAGTAAGTAACTAAGGGCGTGGCCGAAGGCCAAGCTGTATTCTGGAAGACACTAAACCTTCTCGATGACAGTAAGTAACTATGGGCGATAGTTACTTACTTTCTTCAAGACGGTTTATAGTCTTCCTGAACGAAGCTCAGCCTTCGGCCTCGCCCTCAATTACTTAATTTCTTCGAGAAGGTTTATGGTCTTCCTGAACGCAGCTCGGCCTTCGGCCTCGCCCTTAGTTACTTACTTTCTTCGAGAAGGTTTATGGTCTTCCTGAACGCAGCTCGGCCTTCGGCCTCGCCCTCTGTTACTTACTTTCTTCAAGGAGGTTTATAGTCTTCCTGAACGCAGCTCGGCCTTCGGTCTTGGCCACGATTACTTAATTTATTCGAGAAGGTTTATAGTCTTCCTGAACGCAGCGCGGCTTTCGGCCTCGCCCTTAGTTACTTACTTTCTTCGAGAAGGTTTATGGTCTTCCTGAACGCAGCTCGGCCTTCGGCCTCGCCCTCAGTTACTTACTTTCTTTGAGTAGGTTTATCGTCTTCCTGAACGCAGCTCGGCCTTCGGCCTCGCCCTCAATTACTTAATTTCCTCGAGAAGGTTTATAGTCTTCCTGAACGCAGCTCGGCCTTCGGCCTAGCCCTCAGTGACTTACTTTCTTCAAGAAGATTTATAGTCTTGCTGTACGCAGCTCGGCCTTCGGCCTCGCCCTTAGTTACTTACTTTCTTCGAGAAGGTTTATTGTCTTCCAGAATGCAGCTCAGCCTGAAGCCTCGCCGTTAGTTACTTACTTTAGTTGAGAAGGTTTATCGTTCACCTTACTTAACGCAGATCGGCCTTAGTTACTTACTTGCTTTCTTTGAAATACGAATTTCACGCGAGCGAAGCCGCGGGCAAAAGCTAGTACTGAATAAACTTCTATAAATCCTGGAAAGATTCCATGATTTTCGAAGTATTCCTTATTTATTCCGAATAATTCGTAAGTTTTGCAACTATAGTGCGGACGAGTCCTTGATCGCAGGAGAGTTTTGCTGCAGCTGCGACGGACGGCACTATGCGAGTTTTCTCCCCAAACGGAGATTAACCTGTTTTGGTGGTTTAAAAAAAATAACCAGGGTTAAATTACAGAAGATGCGTCGCTACGCGACGCATCTTCTATAATTTAACCCTATCCTAATGTTGAGGCGGTGCATGTCGTTTTTGTTAAACTCCCATAGTGCAGTTTGGCTGCTACCACGGCAGCTGCGTCAAAGCTCTCCTGCGATGAAGGAATCGTCCGGTGCGGTGTCTTGCGTCACTTTTCCTCAGCAGCACTCAGCCTGTTTTTGTTTCACAAAAATGTTGATCGCTAGAGAGCGTTCCAACTAAAAGTTCTTCTTCTTCTTTTTTTTAAATAGTGGCAACCAAACGAATAGGAAATTCGTTTATTACTGTCAGTATCCAGTGACGGAGTTGCACGGTATAAATTTGTGATTACTTTTTAAAATATAATAAAACAAAATAATTTTTGAAAGGAACGCAGTGGAGCTAACATAACGGCGAAGGGAACTTTTAGTTGGAACCAAAGAGAATTAACCACTACGTTCTAAGAGACGGACGGATCTCTCACGCAAAAAATCGTTCTATGAAATTTAGCATAATTCCAATGGCCGCTGCAAAATATCCGGTTGTAGCTGTCATGTTGGCACCACTGCATTAGGAAGTGTCGTGAATGCAGCCGTTTATCAATATTCTTGATTTTTTTAGGTTGGGTTTATTGATATGAGTAAAACAGCATAGTTTTTTGTATTTTTTATTAATGGTGATGTTAATATCTATACAAAATTCTCTTACCATTAGTCTATATCAAAACGTAACATTTCGGGTCTGAGTCCGTGCTCCACCTAGGTTCTCCACCTGGGTGGAGCATGGGATACTTACAATTGTATATGCTATGTCCGTGCTACAGTCGTGTGCAAGAGTGTAATTTAGTGGGTCCACGGGGAACACTATAAATCAAACATTGATTTCTAAGAGAGGTAATAATATTATACTTAACATCTTACATGTGACATAAATATTATGCGCCCTTCACCGTTCTCTTTCATCGTCAATAAAAAAATCATAATAAACTGGGAACGGTTCTAAAGTACCAGGGCAGCAAAAATTTAAAGGAGGTTTCCATAATTTTATAAAAAGTAATCGCTAGTATAATAATAATAGCGATTAACTTATACGGAACCCTATTCGAAAACGCGTATTCATGGTATTCAATAATAGGTGCCAGGCTTAGATTATTGATAGGTCTCCGCGCGCTCCGACTTCTTTCTCTCTCAGCGATTAACTTATATAAAATTTATGGAAACCTTTAAATTTCTGCTTCCATGGTACTTTGGTAACTTCATGTTTGTTAATCGCGTATTCATGGTATTCAATAATAGGTCCCAGGACCTAACCTAACCTACCTAACCTAACCTAACCTAATGTTGAGGCGGTGCATGTCGTTTTTGTTACGTTTGTATTTCCGAAAATGAAACTTTCTTAGGTGGTTATAAAAAAAACTAAACACCCTAAAAAAATGTAAACACCGTAACATTGCTTAAAGAAGAAAAAAAAAACAAAAACAATTTTGAGGGATTCGAACCCATGGTCAAAAATTACAAATCCTACACCTAAATACACCTATCCTACACCTAACCTAACCTAACCTAATGTTGAGGCGGCGCATGTCGTTTTTGTTACGTTTGTATTTCCGAAAATAAAGCTTTCTTAGGTGGTTATAAAAAAAATTTACCATAACCTAATTTTAACACCCTAACATTGCTTAAAAAAAACAAAACAAAACAAATTTTGACCAAAGGGACACGAACCCGTGGTCGAGATCGAAAAAATAAAAATCCTACACTCTTCTACCACTGAGCCAACAAATTACATAAACGACCAAAAGAATATCGGATTCAGTTGGTTCGCTTTCGAGCCGAGTCAACCCGAGTGTTTCCGAAAGGAGCGTAGGAGATGAGTGTCTCGGGGCCAATTCTCCGTCTCTCAGTGACAGTTGTCCTCCTAAGAAAGCCGAAAGCGAACCAAGAGAATCCGATATTCGTTTGGTCGTTTATGTGATTTCGTGGCTCAGTGGTAAGGGTGTAGGATTTGTAATTTTTGACCATGGGTTCGAATCCCTCAAAATTTTTTGTCTTTTTTAAGCAATGTTACGGTGTTTAAATTTTTTTAGGGTGTTCAGTTTTTTTTATAACCACCTAAGAATTATTTTCGGAAATACAAACGTAACAAAAACGACATGCGCCGCCTCAACATTAGGTTAGGGTTAATATAAATAAGATGCGTCGCTACTTTATATTAACCCTGGTTATTTTTTTTTAACCGCTAAAACATCACTCAAGTTACAAATAATTAAAGATTCCGAAAATAAAGCTTTCTTAGGATTACCAACTGTCAGTGAGAGACGGATCGTCGTAGGAGACGAGTGGCTCGGGATCAATTCTGATGTCTCTCACTGACAGTTGTCCTCCTAAGAAATTTTTATTTTCGGAAATATTCGGAAATATACAAACTGTTTTGGTGGTTTAAAAAAAAATAACGCATCTTTTTTATATTAACCCTAACCTAATGTTGAGGCGGTGCATGTCGTTTTTGTTACAAGTTTGTATTTCCGAAAATAATTCTTAGGTGGTTATAAATAAAACTAAACACCCTAAAACAATTTAAACACCGTAACATTGCTTAAAAAAAGAAAAAAAAAACCAAAAAAAAACCAAAAAGATTTTGTGGGATTCGAACATATGGGCATAAAACTACTAGTCCTAGACGCATTGACGTATTGACTAGGATCTTTCCCAGGGTGGGCCTGGCCCCTGAAAAGCGATGACCGATGAAGCCGAAACCCGATGTACCTACGCAATAAAAGTAGGTAATTTGAACTTGAAGTGTTGAGCGTATTTCGACCATTGATTTCGGAAAGTTTCTTTACCTAAATAAAATTAAACAAAAATTTTTTTTTAAAGTGTTTATTTTTATTCATCGTCAGCCTGTATCGGTACACTGCTGGACATAGGCCTCTCCCAAGGCACGCCACCACACGCGGTCTTCCGCTCTTCTCATCCATCCACTTCCGGCTACCTTTTACCGGCTACCTCCATTCGAGCACCCACCCGTCTACCCCATCGGTTGTCGGGTCTGCGACAGATGTGCCCAGCCCACTGCCACTTCAGCTTGCTTATTTTCTTAGCAATGTCGACTACTTTAGTTCTTTAACGTATCACGTCGTTACAGATTTTATCGCTCAAAGAAATGCCGAGCATTGCTCTTTCCATAGCTCGCTGAGCGACTTTAAATTTGTGGACTAGGCCCATCGTCAGGGTCCACGTTTCCGCTTCGTACGTCATTAGCGGCAGAACGCACTGCTTAAAAACCTTCGTCTTTAATGACTGTGGGATGGAGGATGAAAAGATGTGGCGGAGCTTCCCAAATGCCGCCCAACCTAGCTGAATCCTTCTGTTGGCCTCCTTGTCAAAGCTTCCCTAGCTGGATGGTTTGTCCAAGATAGACATAGTTCTGCACAACTTCGAGGCTCGCCTCTCCAACTGTTACATGCCCCGGGACGACGTGTTCGTTGAACATGACTTTCGCCTTGTCCAAATTCATCCCGAGGCCGACTCGGCGGGAGGCGACATTGAGACCGTTAAGCATGTGATTCAGCTCCTCCAGCGATTCGCCTATCACGACTATGTCATCTGCGAACCGTAGGTGCGAAATGTACTCGCCTTTAATATTAATGCCGTGCTTTCCCCAATCCAGCAGCTTGAATATATCTTCCAATGCATTCGTAAACAGTTTCGTTCGGAAATATAACATCACCCTTTCTGACTCCACGATGCAATTGGATAGGTTTCGTCTGCTGGTCCTGTATTTGTACAGTCATTGTCGCGGCACTATAAAAACATTTCAGCACCTCAATGTATCGCCAATTGGTTTGGCATCGCTGTAAGGATTCCATAACAGCCCAGGTTTCGATAGAGTCAAAGGCTTTCTCGTAGTCCACAAAAGCGAGACACAATGGCCGATTATACTCTTCGGACTTCTGTATAATCTGCCGTAAGGTGTGGATATGGTCTACGGTACTGTAGCCCCTCCTCGGAAACCCGGCCTGCTCTGGCGGCTGGCGGTCCGCAAACCTTCGGGCGAGAGGATTGGTGAGGACTCTCGAGAACAGCTTATATACGTGGCTCAGGGGCGAGATGGGCCTATAGTTCTTCAACAAGGTTTTGTCTCCTTTCTTGAAGAACAATACGACCACACTCCTGTTCCACGACTCTGGTGTAATGCCACCGTGTATGACAGAGTTGAAGAGCCTCTGTAGTTCCTTGAGGACCGTTGTCCCCCCGGCTCTGAGAAGCTCTGTAGTAACTCCGTCTTCACCAGGAGCCTTGTTATTTTTAAGCTGCTCTAGAGCAATCCTGATCTCGCCCATGTTGACGTCCATGTATCCTCCGTGTAGTGGTGGGTTAATTTGGCTCGTCGGACTTTCGACTACTTTTCGACTTCGGTGAGTAGTTCTGGCTTCGATGAGACAGTTCGACCATCTGCAGTTTTAAGTTTCGTCATTGTGGCTTCTGCCCAGTTCCTGCACGAACACTTTGGAGCCCTTATTCCGCTCTGTCGCCTCATAGACACGGCGTGTATTGTGCAGGCGAAGGTCGCGTCGTATAACCTTCTTTATTTTGGCATTTTGAGCCCGAAGACCTGACGAATCAACTATTGCCTCGCGTCTCTGTCTCATCGCTTCCAGTGTCTCACTCGAAAGTTTCAACTGTTTCGACTTTGAGTTTCGACTGACGGGACCGTTCAAGCTTGTAGTTACTATTTAGAGTGCCTCGTACAAGTCTGTGATCGCTTCCAGTCTTAAACCAGTTTAGCACTGAGACATCTCCAAATATTCGCTTCTTGTCCGCCAAGATGAAGTCAATCTCATTTTTTGTCCCACCATCGGGACTTTCCCAGGTCCACTTCTGTTGGGGCCTCTTCTTGAAGAAAGGACTCACCAGGAAGAGCCCTTCCATTTCTAAGAAGTTTGCCAACATTTGTCCACGATGGTTTCTGCTTCCGTAGGCATTTGGTCCCAACTTAGATTCGTTGCATATTTGTACTCCCACTTTGGCGTTAAAGTCCCCCATAACAACGGTGAATTGAGTTTTAGCCGTGTTATGAATCGTCTTAGAGATGTCATCAACATCATACACGGCTTCCACCTCTTCGTCTGTGTGTGTAGACGTGGGCGCATATACCTGTATAATATTCAACGAGTACTTTTAGGGAGTATTAGGTATGCTACCCGCGAGAGTATTAGGTATGCTACCCGCGTTGACACACCCACGATTTCCACGACGTTGTTATTAAGGACTTTGTTGATGAGAATCCCGACACCACCTTGGGAAGGCTGGTCTCCTTCTCGAAAATAGAGCATATGACCAGATTCTAGGGTTGTCGTGTCCTCCCTCTGTCTACGAACTTCCGATAGCCCCAAGACGCGCCACCTTATCTTGCTCAATTCCACTTCCAGCTCCTCCAAATTCTCTTCCGTTCTCAATGTCCGTGTGTTATAGTTCGCCAGGTGTAATCGTTGGGTTTGGTAGCCTTCCGAACCCAGGGATTCTTAGCACCCCCCCTATTTTGATTACCTGGTTGGAAATGGAATTTTGTGTTGATTCCTCAGCTGTAGATTATTTAGGTGTTTTTGTGTGAAATTATTTAAGTGCCCACCCTAGAATTTTGTGTTGGCAACCCAACATCCTGGGGTGGGCACCAGAAACTTCTGGGGTGGGCCGTGCCCACCCGGTCCCCCCTCTATATACGCCAATGCCTAGACGCTCACCCCTGAGCCACGAAATCACATAAACGAACAAACGAATATCGAATTCCCTTGATTCGCTTTCGGCTCTATGACGTCACAGCTGTCAGCGAGAGCCAACAGAATTGATCCCGAGCCACTTGTCGTAGGAGGAGGCGCAGGATCAGCCAGAGCTGTCAGGTGTCAAACCCGCATCACTTTCTTGAGTGAGTGGAGTGTTCTCGCTCTTTGGTTCGTATCTTGCTTGCTTGCTTTCTTGCCTTGCTTGTCAGACAGGCAGCAGCCAGTTTGCAGGAGGCGCAGTCAGTCCAGCCAGTCTGTAATTCTGTTCTTGCCTTGTTCCGCGAATGAATGTTTTCATTTTATTTAATTTCATTCCTTTTGTTAGGTCGTGTGTGTGTACCCGTCACCGGTCTCGCTCGTGTACCCGGTACCGTGCGATCGCGCTGACGTGTTTCGGGTTTTAGAAGTTCCTTGTTGAACGTTCGTATAGATATGCCGAGGTCAGTCGATACGCGTTTAGTTGTGTCCCCACTTCACGTCTGATCGGTGCGTTGGCTCCCGCCCCGCGGCACTTTCTCCCGCGAGCGCACGCGGAGTTCGGAGTGGTCCGGCGGCTGTTTCTCAACCGTTACGTGAAGAACTCGCTCGACGGTGTGACGCGATGGAGTCGAGCGACCGCTAGTGTTTTTTACCGTTAGAACATTGGTGTTATTATGAGGGACGTGTAGTGCGCGCCGAGTGAAGATGCGGCGCGGAGAAGGCGGCGGAGGGGGCTGCAGCTGGGGCGCCGGGGGCGCGTGGGGGCGCTTCTCGCTGCGCCGACTCCTGCTCGACAGCCCGCTGGTGGGACGTCGGCTGGCACACAGAGGTGAGTACTCTCGCCAGTCGCCACGCTAGCTGATACTGATAATCTCAACTACAACCGTTCTAGCAACATTAGGTACCTACCCTAAAGAAACAATTCACTTAGTCTATTCCCTAATTTCCTTCTGGTTGCCTCTAAATACCCTCGTTTCATAGAATATTTGGAACATTTCACTGTTTTGTTTATTTTGAGTTCATAATATTATTATACCTACATACAAACGCAATACTATAAGTTTTACATTATGCATACGAGAATATTACATCGACCTGGTGAATAGCTTCATACAAGTGTGAATGATATAGAATAAAAAACATTTTTTTTTTAAATAATGTGCAAATTATAAGTGTAGAAAAGTACAATATTCTTGCAGTTAAGACTATATACCTATTCTTGACAAAAAGGAAACATTTTGTAGTATATGGTGAACAGTGAGCATTTATTTATTTATTTTTTATTGAAGGCGCGACATATGGTGCCGCGCCACCCATAAAGTGTCTAGCATCGCCCATGGACATTCGGTCGTATGTGGGGGTTGCGAATGCCATGCTGGCCTGAAAGGTGCCTGCCTATTCACGTCCCACTTGAAGGACCCGAGACTGTACTTTAGGGGTAAATATATGAGCAGGGAGAACGTTCCAGAATTTACCGGTTCCGTAGTGGAAAGGGCACATTAGCTGAATTCATTTTGTTCCAGCGTTCTTTTGCGCAACAACACTTTGATATTGCAAGTGTACCGGTTTCATCACGATGTTGCTTTCGCTGTTACCAAAGATTATAAATATTTTCATCATTTTATGTTTACTTTGACCTGCTCGAGCATACACCCTAGAGTTAGCTAAACATAAATTAATTTGACTCCTGTTTCCCAATTCGACAGATTCGACAGATCTATTAATACTTATATCTAAGCTCGCACCTTCAAATCCTACTACAATAATTGGGGCACTGAGCATTCCACAAGTAGGTCAACGTGAAATATTAGCCTCGAAGTCACCTATGTCATTGAAGGCTAAACGCATCCGTAATCAATTCACGTTTCCCAATTATTCGATTAGCATTACTTATGGCCGCTTCAATCTTTTTGGGGTTAATGTGGGTTTACGTAACTTGTTTATATGATGAAGGTCAATTTGACCGGCACCATATGTTTTCTTTGTCTGCTAGCTCAAGTGAACGTGTTGTGGCTTCTTACGTCTGTATTTCCTAATCTTATCGTCATTAGGTATATAGTTATCCACCTAGATTGCTTTGTTCAATACTTATCTCAAAAACAATGCTGTGTTGTGCTTGCGATTTTTCTAGAAAGAAAATGTAGGATGTACCCAAAGAGGAATTATCTATAGAGTTATCGCTCCGAAGAAATATACAGAGAAGCTGTGTCCCAGCGGCTTGATCCTCCGCCCTTATCATTCGGCCTGTTATTACTAGGTGTGAGGCTCAAATTGTAGCCGACTGGGTTGGTACCACCGTACTGGATGTAAGATGGCCACATAGCACCCTCGGCTGTGTTCTCCTCTAGTCCAGTATAGCCAGCAATCCAGGGAAGTCTCCGGTATAGCACCTACTTTCTCGGAGGTGATATTGGCTGGTCGGAGCATGCGCTTTGGCCCCTCCGACTCAGCCACCCATAACGGATTACATAAAAAAAGAAAACTGTCACGCTAAAAAAAAATACATATAACTTCCTTCTCAGTCAGTCAGTCAGCGTGTATGAGTCCACTGCTGGACATAGTCTCTGCAACTTTCTTCCAGTTATCCCGACCTCCAGCGGTACGGAACCACTGCTTTCCCCCGACGAACTTATGTCGTTGTACCACCTGGCGGATGGTCTTCACACACTCCGTTTTCCTGTTCACATCTGCCAGTGTAGGACACGGTTACGCCAGCTGTTGCCGTCTCTTCGGCTGATGTGTCCAGCCCATTGCCACGTGAGCTTAGCCACCCGGTGTCCAATATCGACACTTTGGTGTGTCAGCGGATTGCCTCGTTACACACCATATCACGTGATATTCCCAGCATGGCTCGCTCCATTGCTCGTTGGGCAACTTTCTGGTCATCCTTTTTATTTTTATTTATTTATTACATACAATTTAGTATACATAAAACATATACCTATTTGCAATATATTGTTCATACACAACAGCATTGCAAATAGGAATAAACGAGAAATTCTTCTCAGCTTTATAGAAAATTTGACACTTCTGGTAAAGCGCGCCGGGCTCTTTGTTCGGTGAGTAGAAGGCTACTTGTGAATTTCTATCGTAATGAGAGTGACAGGCCACTAAGTAGAGCCTTCATGGATAATTATTTAGACAAAGAATTTTTTTGTCTATACGCTTCCTAAACTGTTTGTGGACTTACGTTATTGTTTGTCACGGACCACTGAGCCTGAAAATGCAACAAAGCATCTTGTTTTTTTTTTTCTGGTTTAGCCATCTGCATTCGAAACTCTACCATAAGCAGATTATTTGTTGTTTGGGGTATGGCGTTTGAGGTGGGCCATCCATTGACGGCTCTCCCTTTTGGTTGTTAGAGTCGAAGATCTAGGGTCAACACTTGGTGTCGTTTCAGCCTTCCAGGGCCGGTGTGGTCCGGGAGTGCCATGGCCAGAATATTTGCCGCCGTCTGTCTGTCATCCATATGTCCTAATTTTAAAAGAGCTTTCTAGCTAGGTCACATGATAATTAGAATTTTTTTTTTTATTACCTAACCTTAAATAAGCCCAAAACACATGAAGAAGTCGCAGACAAAAGCTAGGTAATGAATATGCTACTATTATATTGCATAAACACATTTTGCTCCAAAGTATCTATATAAACAAATTTAAGTACTATCAAGTACTATCTGCAGATAACGTGAGATAAAATGTGCTCAAGATATGCATGAGTAGTGTCATAGAAGAGAGAGAGGATAACGTGTGCGTGACCTTATTCTCTTCATGCTGCGCGTGATTCACTTACTCACTCTGTAGATTTATATATAAGTAATGCACTCTTTATATATGACAAGTTTCACTAAATATTTGTTTGGGGGTGGGTTTAGTTAATGGCAGGTGGCGGAGGGGGGAGGGGGAGCTTGGTGTATCGATTTATGACCCCCCCCCTAACAGGTTATGTCGGGGCGGTGAATTCGAAGATGTGGAACTAAGCTTGCGATGGCTTCACCGAACATATCCGGGCCCATCGGCAGTAGAGGAGGGTGTTAATCGAGGTCGGGACTAGCGAGTGGCCACTCTACTAAAATTAAAAAAAATAATTCCCGAAAACTATTGATCTCCTCGGGCTAATTCTTTCACTAATATTCTTCTAACATCCTAAACTACAGGATATAACTACCAGCAATCTGCTATCAAACCTGCCATTAACTTAACCTCACCCTTTGTTTGTTATTGCGTTAATTAATCTAGGGTCAACCTTTATTTTTCTGCACTATACCTACATTCCGAGATGCCTGCCAGTTTTTACTCGTACGTTAACCAAGCCATTAACCAACCAACTTACGAGTAGGTTGGTTAATTTGTAACAGTACCTGGGCGACAGAGCTTCGCTCGGCGTCTACACCTATCTAGATAAACTTGAAAAAAAAACATTATCTAAATACAAAATTTAATTGAAATCATTAGAGCCATTTCCGAGAAACCAATTAAGTATATAATATATACAAGTTTAGCTGTGGTTTAGCTGACTTAAATTTATAGCATAGGATAGGATAGGCTTATATTTTACATAGGGGTACTTAGTTGATGGCCAGACTTGGAGCAAAACACATACAAAATTGAACCTTTAGGTTCTATCTTTAACAAAATTTGGGTTTGCCCGGGAGAATAACCCATATACATTATGGGTGTTGTAACGGCCACTACATTAAATTTAGGAAATGAAATTTGGGATCACAATAGTAACAAAAAAGTCAAATAACTTTTTTCTGAATTACCGTTAAATAAAAAGTTACAGTTTTCATATAACTAATTGATTAATTTAGTGTAAAAAGGATCTAATGTTCCGCACGAACGTGGGAATGAAAGGCGTGCAGTGAGTGAGGACGGTGTTGTTGGCGGGAGGGGCGGGAGCTAGAGTGAGCGGCGCGCGGCGCAGGCGGCGCGCGGAGAAGGCGGCGCGGCGCGGGTGCGGAGCGACAACAAAGTGTCAAATTACACTTGACGAAAACATAAATTAAAAAAAATGTATATCTCGTAAACTAGACACTTTAGAGAAAAAATTTATTACATTTTTTGTCTCAGAAAAACATAACAATTGCGCTGGCGAAATTAATGTACTGACTGTTACAATACCCTGAACACACTACACTACTGAAGTATTTGTGTATTAAGTTCATTAAGAACTGGTTTCTTTATATGTTGTGCTTGGTCTTAAAAAGCACATTTTTATTGCAACATAACCCTTTGCCTGGATATTCGAGATGCTATTTATGCAATTTGAACCATGCTTATGGAAATACTCGGATGCAAACAAAGGAAATTCACGCTAGAATTAAATTTGAAATTACCTCGCTATTTCCCTTGACCTCGGACAGTTGTATTGATCGCTGCGCTCATAAACCGTGTAGTTTGTGCATTAAAAAAAAATCAATGTCGTCACTACTCCACTTTGCTGCCCATGTTAGCTAAGATATCCGCCCACGAGGATGATGCCACGTCGCGCCGCGCAGTGCCGCATTCGTTTGTTTATTTTTTTGTTTGGCGGATTTAATTGAAAAGATATATTGTATTTTAGTTCCTCATATTATGACTTCATTTCATTTTTTATTTTTCTTCGTTGATGATTATGTATGTTTAATTAAGTATAAGTCTGTTGGTTTTTAGGGATGTTTAATAAAATTTTTGGGATTTTTTTACAGTCTTATACTAAAATTTTTAGTATAAAATTACGCTTATAATATGATGGATATGACTCCCTTCTTATTACTACTACTAGGTAGTAGAGTTTAACCCGCCCGGGTTGGTACCACCGCACTGAATGAAAGTTCGGTCGAAACGGCTATGTAAATAGTTTCCTGAGTGTAGCCGGCACGACCGAAGGGAAGCACTGACGTGGCACCAAGTTCACCCGGTGTTATGGGCTGACATCACGGATGTTGTAGGTGATGTAGCCAACCGTGTCAGTTTCCATAAAAAAAAAAAATTTTTGTCAGACAGAACCTTATCCAACTCAACTTTTTCTTGTAAAATCCTAGCATAGTCGCTCTCTAATTAAGAATAAATATATAATCCAGCCTTGGAGTTGCGAAATATACATAATGCATGTTTACTGTTATGCCGTATGCATAATTCGAGGTTTTCACTGATGTATACTTTCACGTCTTAAACATGCTACAGCAGGCTAATTGGGGGTTCAGGTGGTACGCCAAAGTGTTTTTTTTTTATTCTCTATGATTATTTAAGTTTATGATTGTCATTTTGTAGGCTATAAATGGTTTCCTTTTTTTACTAATGAAACATTCTTATTGGGTTGTTGTACATATTTTCTATAGTCATTATAGCTCTAACGAAGAGTTAAACAACTTCTGCAAAGTACATTTTAAATAAAACCTTTACATTGAGAGGAATAAATTAACTCATTTCACCTTCATTTATTCACTAGTGCCAGCCGACATAATAGCGAAGCGAGACCAAATTGATCCGCCGATCAAAATTAATAAAGACCAGTTTCTATAAATGTATTTGGGGACTGGTTTCAACCGAGGCGACCGTTAATTTGCAGTTGTCTGCACGAAGGCTGCCCAATGGAGACAATCAGCGTTAGGCGAAGAATTCAAAATAATGGAAGGGTAGGCTTGCCAGATCTGATGTTAGCCTCGCCGGGACATATCTACTACCTGGAGTCCTTTATAAATAAGGTGGAAAAATTAGAGAGCAATGTTTTTCTGTTATAATGTGTAATTTTTACGGCGAACTTATAGGGTTTTTTTTTGTAGCGGAGCGTCAAAGCTCGGGCTGCATTGTGTGTGTCTGTTATGTGTGCATACCGCACTAAATGATGGGTCGGTCGAAGCGGCTATGTAAGTAAGTGGTTTGTGTTTCCCATTCGGTCGTGCCGGCCAGTTCAGTGTGTCCGGCACGACCGAAGGGAGGCAAGTTCACCCGGTGTTATGGGCTGACATCACGGATGTTGTGGGTTATGTAGCCAACCGTGTCAGTTGCCATAAAAACAAAAATTTCGGATTGCATATCGTATCGGCATCCACCGATTCTATTCGTCTTTGTGCGACCTCAAGTCGTATGTAAATGTACATATTTTTCTTCCCGGGACAAATTTATCCTTCACCCGGGACACGGAACATTGTAACCTAGCTCGGGACAATTCCGGAAATCCCGGGCACCTGGCAGGCCTATTGCAAGTAGGAGAATCTTTCTAGTCCCGTGCTCGACTTCCCCCTATCAAATGTATGACCAATTCCATATGACCTAACTAATGTATGAGGTCTGTTGGAAATTGTGTGCAGTGGATTGCGTTGGGGGGGCGAAATAAATTGTATGTATTTCAATGTTGAGAATTTTGTTTGCTGTCCTCTCTCTCTCTTTGCTGTCTTTCTATCCTGCAAAAGACTGCATCCCAGAGACCTAATTACTTATAATTTAGCAATGATGTCAGGAGCAAATTATTTATACCTATTTATAATTTAACAATGAAAGGAAACTTTTAATGTGTTGCTTTAGGAAAACTGTATTCTAGTTTTGCATGTTTTCGTTTTTAGGTTTCCGTAGCCCGTACGGAAGCCTATTGCCAAACCTTCACCGTCTGTCTGTCTGTCTATCTGTCTGTCTGTATGTCTATCTATCTGTCTGTCTGTCCAACTGCTATTGCTGTATCTTTGGAACCGTAATACCTAGCCGGTTGAAATTTTCACAGAATATGTCTTATTATGGCGGAAAAGTAATAAATTAACCCTTTCGTCGCCGGGACCGCTAGGGCCCAGTCATGCGCCCAGGCCAAGGCTTTACGAAACTTCCACCGTACTACTACTACAATTAAACCTATTTTTGAAAGCACTTTTGGAAATCACATATGTGTGCGCCTGGCCTCACAAAATGACTATAGGCGCACAAATATGTGCGACTGGCGCCACCTATTTATATGAAAACACTTTTTCTAAATCACATATGTGTGCGCCTGGCCTCACAAAATGACTATAGGCGCACAAATATGTGCGACTGGCGCCACCTATTTATATGAAAACACTTTTTCTAAATCACATATGTGTGCGCCTGGCCTCACAAAATGACTATAGGTGCACACAAATATGTGCGACTGGCGCCGAAAGGGTTAAGGGTTGTCCCCATACAAGAAACATGTTTTTTTAACTTTTTTAGCGAACTCTAGGTGCGCTAATCCGACTCGCACTTGGCCGGTTTTTTTCTTCCAAATTAGCTATGTGAATATAATATTTTTAAACGCTGTTACATACATACATACATACGAGTACAAGCGTCACCCCTGTTTCCCAGTGGACGCTATTAATTAGTGAGAAATTATTGTCTAAATACATACATCTAAGCAGATTCCTTTAATATGAAACATTTCAGAAGAATATTCCTTAATTTGACTGAGAAAACAGACACGCACCATGGGAATTGGTACTATCTAAGTATAACTATAATAAACTAAATACTAGGTACAGTAGAGCCCCTATAATCCGGACCCCGAGTCATAGGCGCCGACTACGTGGGTGCTCGTGGGCTCCAGCACCCACGAGGCGTAAGTAGTGGGTGCGGAGCACCCACGACGATAGATATAAAAACTGATCAGTAATCGGATTTCAACTACGATAAAAGTGCCCTATTTACTTACAAGCATTTGAGCTGCCACATTTACACATTCGCACTAGTGGCGCGACGAATAGTGAACGTTATAGTACTCCTATATTATTCTATACCATGCAATAGAATATAGGAGCACTACAAGCGTAGGTACAACGTGCGAATGTGTAAATGCGGCAATTGCAAAACATTGTGCGAACGTTTTGCGAATCCATGCTGCCGGGTGCCGGGAGAATTAGTGAAAAATTGGAGAAGCATATGTCCACCAGTGGACAGCAACACGTTGATGATGATGATGATAGTTCAATAAAAAAAATTGCATGAGCACCCACGAGGATTTCTAAAAGTCGGCGCCCCTGCCCCGAGTAGTCCGGTGATCCCTGTAATCCGGACAGCTGGTGGTCGGGGTCGACAAAGGGCGGGACGCGCGCGGGCGGCGCGCGCCGGACGGCCGCGTGATGCGTCCACGCCCCGCGCGCGCCTTCTTGTCAGCATTGAACACTGCCTTAAAATGGGCTGAAGATTATGACTTAGATAGTCATGATATCATGTTTCTTCGTCGACTTAGAGAGCAAGCTTTCGAAATGAAACTGGATAAGTGCAAGCAGAAAAATATTACAGACTTTTTAAAAATGAATTAACATACGTTGTACCTAACTTCATGTGTAATAACGAGACTTACATTGAAAACAATGTATAATTATTGTTTTGAATAGATAAAACCAATTTATTGTATGGAAAATTAGTTGCTTTGAAAAAATATTTACATACTACATATAATGGACGCGGACGCGGACGCCTCGATAATCCGGCATAGCCTGGTTTTTTACCTGTCCGGATTACAGAGGCTCTACTACATACATACATATCACACACGCTGAATCCCGACAATCGGGGTAAGCAGAGTTATCGGTGTTGTGCTGCAAGAACTCTGTTAAATTACAGCACAACACCGACCACCACGTTTCGCAAAGTATTCGAACAAGATTAAATCGATCAAGCAGCAAGTAAGGCACGAAGACCCACCTGCTGCATGACTCGGTGGAAGTACCGTGCCAAGGTGAGAGGTGGCGAGCCTGTCGCCCTTTAGCATGGCATCTTGTTCTTATCCCTTAGTCGCCTTTTACGACATGCATGGGGAGAGATGCAGTGGGGTAATTCTTTTTAAGTACCGAACCCACACGGAGGCTCTACTGTATATGTAAAAACCATGTATCCACTGCTCACTCACTTCATATCCTCTTAAGAACTAGTATACAGAAACGGTTTTATTTATATGGGTACTTACCTATATATACATAAGTATTCTTTGTCTATACATAAATGAACCAATAAACATAGTCTAGAATTATGTGTTTACGTATGTTACTATACGTAAATTATACGAGTTTGCGTAGTTAGGTCTTATGTTATGAGAAAGTACACCTATGTAACATTATGATTAACAGAAGCCCAATCTTATCATTTTATGTTACGTATTCAGATATTTGCTCGGCTGATACTCTTTTGCCACTTTTTTATGACTGCTAATATAATAGTCTTGTCGACTGAGTTTAGAAAATATTCCTTCACCAAATGGTCTGAATATTCAACTAATCATGACAATTTGGATGAAATTTTGTGTTTAGATAATGTTATTTTTTTCAAGTTTATCAGGATAGGTGTAGACGCCGAGCGAAGCTCGGTCGCACAGTATTTAGTATACTAGTAGTATAGTAAATGGGACATCGTTCGAAAATGTTGAAGTATGCAATATCAACGTTACTCAGTTCGGAAATGGTTGTTGATTCAGAAGACGTGCTCGCAGACATGTCACAAGCGAAGTAACGCCCGACGCGACGACGACGTTGTGAAACTGTACTGCTGCGATGCATAATAAGCGGTTTCGGAACATTTAGGCGCCCTCAGCACAAATTAATTTGTGTACAGAACGTGATTACTGCTCAATGGGGAAATGATTTCGCACGATTCGATTGTCAATGTGGTTAATTAATTTGTTGAGCTGTTTCATTGTCGATTGTGTGGAAATCGGAGCAGCGCGTTTGCTAATTTTGAGCGATTGATTAATCCAAGTGATTGATAATGGGCTGTGGACATACTTTGTATGGTAAGTTTGTAAACTGTCATCTAATAACCATATGTAACTAGGTTTGGCACACATTTTTTTTTAGCTTCTTTGCTGTTACAGTCTGTCATCTTGAAGGACATTCAGTAATGAATGTGTGTCTTGTCTTGTGTGGTATGCATCTCGGTATGCATAGAAATTTATTAATATAAGGTTGATAATTTTTTGCGCGATTCTTCTTTGTAATGTTCTGGGAGTAGCTTTCTGCAATATTAAAATGTTTGCCAGGTTGTTGGGATCACATGGCATCTAATTCACCAAGGTGTTATGGTGTTATTGACGTCACCGATGTAGTTAGGTGACGTAGCCAACCGTTTCAGCTTCCATAAAAAAAATCCACTGCAATGTGCTGGGTCGGACGTGTTCGTCGCCTGCTTTAGAGGCATTCTTCCGATGTTTTTCTATAGAGCGAAGTCATTCTAATCGTGTTTTCACAAAGCTATCAATCTGCCATCATGATAGATGAAGTTTTACCGATGTCAGGTAAGTATTATTGATGGTACATCTCTCAGAAAGAGCGGAACTTTACCCTGTATGCAGCCTCAACGCATAACATTTGGACAGCACACCCAATTTCTTAGAAAACACTATGCTTACCGAACATGTTTTGACATCGGTCCTGCCAATGCCAACGGTGCGTTCTAAGAACCATACTGCAGTTTGGTGTCAACTGAGAGACTCGCCACCTAAGTATATTATCGTCGGAATTGATACTATCGGCGGACGATTTGTATATTTTTTTAGTTAGGTGTAGAGGTAATAAAGAAAGAGCAGTTTCACGTGTTCCCGTCAGAAAAGACGTAAGTGCCTTTGTATCAATGTGAAACAGTGAAGTGTAAGCACAATTTTGAAAATATTATCGAACAGTTCATATTCATTCACAACTGTGTAGAACAACCCTGATAGTTTCGTGAGAAAGAGCGAAATTTCTATATCGTGACCAGTACATTGAATACATACGATACATAAAAAATTATATAAGTAATGCACTTTATAAAACATACAGTCGAATTGAGAACCTCCTCCTTTTGAAGTCGTTTGAAAATTAAACCTGTATTCCTCCGAAGAAGTATGTATAATTTTAATCCTCATCCATCACCCAGAGGTGGACTGGAAGAAATCACTTGCTGATCAAATCAGATAAGTCCGTCTTTGCACACTCCTGTAATTCTTGTTTTGTTTAGTAGGTTCTGTTTTATTTTCAATTGTATGCAATAAAGAGGTTCTATTCTATGTTGGTTTGACATATTAGGTCCTTACCTATGAAATTGGCGTTTAATATGGAAAAAAATCGAACAATTTTTTTTATGAAAAATATATTTTTTTTAATCGAAGTATTGGCCATTATTATCAATGAACTTTTGCCATTTTACTGAAAGTTCATTGCTCCCTCTGCTGTAGAAATCCTGGGGATGGGAATCGATTAACTCTTTAAAGGCGTTTTTCACGGCCTCATCGGATTTGAAATTTTTCCCCTGTAAAAAGTTATCCAAATTTCGAAAAAAAAATGGAAACCAGTTGGAGCAAGATCTGGTGAATCTGAATATGGTGGGTAACGGAGAGTTTGCAGTCGTAACTCCCGTAGTTTTGAGACGGTCCATTGTGCGGTGTGTGGGCGAGCTTTGTCGTGAAGAAGGAGTGGACTAGAGCAATTGGCAAGTTTCGGTTGTTTGACATCGAGCTTATCCATCATTATTTTCAATTCTTCACAGTACACATCTGCAGTAATTATTGCGCCAGGTATCAAGAAGCTGTAATGAATAATGCCGGCACAGGTCCACCATACACTGACAAGCAACTTCTTTTGACTCAATTTGCGTTTGGGACATGTTTGGCTGCCTCCCCTGTGTCCAACCAGTGCGACGGACCCTTTCGCTTGTCTTACAGGATCCACTTTTCATCACAAGTAACAATCCGATTCAGAATCCCCTCATTACTGTGCCTATTCAACAACTTAAGACAAGCTTCGACGCGATTTTGTTGTTGCTGTTCAGTGAGTTCATACGGTACCCACTTTCCGAGCTTTTTTATCTTTCCAATTTGACGTAAATGAATCAGTATCGTTTTATCACTTACATTGAAGGCTGCTGCTAATTCCGACGTGGTTTGTGATGAATCTGCTTCAACGATGGCTTTCAATTCACCGTTATCGACTTTCGTCTCCGGTCGGCCACGGGGCTCATCATTGAGATGAAAATTTCCAGAACGGAAGCGATCAAACCAAAAACGCACAGTGCGTTCACTTGCGGTACCTGGTCCATACACGTCGATGATAGTGCGTGCCGTCTGTGCTGCGTTGGTGCCGCGACGGAATTCATATTCGAAAATAACGCGCAATTTAGATTTTTCCATGGTCACAGAACCAGCGATATAAAAAAAAACCGAACGGCGGGAAAACAAACGAACAACTGATTTTGAAAAAAGAATAATTTGCCTTTATAACAAAAAATATTTGAATTTGGAATTCGTACGCAAACAAAAGTTAGTTACGTTCAAAGTGGTCAGTTTGTAGAAACGCCAATTTCATAGGTAAGGACCTAATATTAAATTACCTGTTAACACTTTACCCACGTAATTCCCCCCAAGTACAGTCTCGGGTCCTTCAAGAGAGGCGTGAATAGGCACTTGTCAATCCGGCATGACATTCGCAACCCCCGCCTGCGGCCGAATGCCCATGGAGGTCGTTAGGCACCTTATGAGTGGCTCGGCGCCACATGTCGCGCTTTCTATAAAAACAAAAATGTGAAATGCGGCTACATTTGCCAGAATGTTCATTACATACATAATTTTAGGTACCTATTTACATAGGTTACCTATTTATTTAGTTAGGTTTCCCATTAACTGTATGCTTTCCTATAGTTAACGATCTGAACATATTTTCCTTGTTCATTGGCACTGCAAAACGACTGGGCGGGCACTAAGCATAAAAAAAAGAGAAATTAATAACTTCCTTCCGAGGTCTGGCAGAAATGTCAACTAAACATGAAACTATTACCATTCAATTGAACGTTGTAGTTACTAACAATACATACATTACCTGCGTTAGCCTACTGAATATTAACGTAACTAGATCCAACGTTCCAATTAGGTAATGTTATCCAATTACAATAAGCAAATGTTATCCAATTACAATAAGCAAACCAGTAAAGTAATCAGTTATGGCATCGCATAAGAGCGGTTTGACTACTTATTATGAATTATGCCAAGCCGATAGATTCCACTCGACAGTTACATAAGAGAAAACTGCACTTTTAAACCGACTTCAAAAAAGGAGATTATCAATCGTTGGAATTGCACAAAATTTGTATATTTATGTTAGTCTATGTGGGCTTCTAAAGAGGTGTGCCAAATTTCATAATTGTATGTATGTTTGTTTGTATGTGTGTTTGTATTGTATGTATGTATGTATGTTTGTCCACGAATTTCTCGGAAACTAGAAATCGAATTGCGATAATTCTTGGCTTCTTATTGGCTTAGATTTACTTCAACTTAGGGAACAGTGCAAGTTTCATCAAAATCTGTTCAGTAGTTTTCAAGATATGGGCTGTTAAGTGTGTCAAATGGGCTAATAATTATATACCATGACAACCGATTTCTGTGATTCCTTTTTTTTATGTGATAATATTACAAAAAAAGGAAATAAAAAACTGTTTAAAAAACATTGATGACATAATTGAGTTGAAAGCACAAAAGTGCTTCATCTATCAATTTTCTGGTGTGAATTTTACCGCCTTCAACTCAATAATTTAATCATTTTTAGTTCTAAGTACCTAGTTGTTTTTTGAAGTCGGTTCAATGTTTTTTTTAACTGTTTTTTATGATAATTTTTCAGTATTCAATGTACGAGTAATTTTATGCCGGCTGTGTCTGCAGGCTTCCCACATATCCTCTAACCGCGGCTATCCTCTAACCACGTTTATCCTATAACCATTTAGAGTTGTCCTTGTCCAATGTTAGATTGCATTGATGAAAACCGTGTCTAAATCGGTTGAGCCGTTCTCGAGCTATAAACGCACCGACCGTTAGTAGTCAGTGAGTAAGCGAACACATACAGACGAGGCATTGCAAGCTGCATTTAAAGAGGATCCTACTCAATTCAACTCGCGTGATCCGTTCTACGTAACTTTCAAAACCTAAGAAAGGAGGTATTGGAAAAATATATTTATTTGAATATTTTTCCAATAAGGCAGGGATTGTATGTAGAACTGTGTGTAAGTATGTCAATATTTTATACATAATTTTTTTCAAGTGATTCATCATCCATCAATCACTCACGTGAATTACATTTTAGGCTAAACTAAATATTTATAAGTGTATGAGAAAATTAAATATTTAAACATCATAAGAAAGATTCTAAGCATTTGTAGCGATTGCGTTGATGAAACATTTATGTTTTTAAAATTATGTTAACAAAATAAAAAAAAACTACTTACCTATTGTGGGTTGGTCACAATTGCGCAAATGCATCGTCAGCGCTGCTCTCGTAGCATACGGCCTTGTGCAATATCTCACTCGCTCTCGTTAGATGGGCTGGCCAAATGTTTAGGTATAATGATCCTCTTAAGAAGAGGTTAGTCACGTGACAACATGTTAGGTATGTGGCTGTCTCTGTTCGCCACGCGCACTCTCCACGAAAGCAAGGGGGACAGATGCACCCTCTCAGCTAATGTACCTACAAATTACGCCAAAATTGTCTTCGGAGCTTATGTTATCCCGACCCCTAAACCATATCAGATTTTTTTTTTTTTTTTTATTTATACGCGAGACACTTGGCGTCTCGTCAGCATGGATTGTTGAGCCGACGACGCCCAAACGCATTCGTTTAAAGATTTTTAGAATTATTTTTTTTTATCTACGTACCTATCTTTTTATTTTTTTATATCCAACCAAAGTAATGAATGATTCAATAACGCTTAATGAACGTCGTGACATCAACATTATTTATTTAAAAAAACAAAATTTTAACTCTAGCAGCGTCGTATATTTAATCTAAACAAAAAAAAATAACCGATACGTAGTCTATACGGTCCTTATTACAAGAAACAATTATTATAAAAATCGGTCAAGGTTTAGGGGCTGGGAAAGAAGCCCCTAAATGCGATTTTGTATGGAGAAAAATAATCACGTGACTGACCCACGCTGTGAAATTTGTCTAAAAGGGTCGCGATGGGTCGCAGCCTCAGATCAGGAAAGGATTTCTTTCCTGATCTGAGGTCGCAGCGCAGTAGAATATATTGGGTCAACGCAGGGGATGACACAGTCGGACCGAGTAGTTGGCGTCACAGCGGTAAACGAACGTGTCTGTAGTGTCTACTTGTCAATTTGCTGATGGAATGACTTCGCAACAAAATACAAACGAGTTGTGATTAGTTTTAATTTGTGAATCTTCATTCATTGGACGTGATTGATATCAATACCTTTTTAAAGGCTCATGGCGTCTTGTCTTTAATTTAAGTATGTACATACATTAGTTCTTTAGTACAAACAGGCCGGCATGGCATTCGCAGCCCCGCTTGCGACCGAATGTCCATGGGCGTCGCTAGACACCTTATGGGTGACTCGCCGCTACATGTCGCGCTTACTTTAAAAAAAAAATTAGTAAACTACCTATAGTAGTAAATAAAATATTGAAAAAAAAAATTATTTAAAATAAATAATACATCACTGGGACTAGAGTTGGTGCTACAAATATGTTACATAATATGCGTGGAAAATCTACTCTCTAAGTCTAGACTCTAGCTAAAGAGTCTTAAATGTTTTCTAAAGTAAATCCTAGATCCGGCAAGGGGTGACCGATAAATCTATTCAAGTCTAGACTCTAGCTAAAGAGTCTTAAATATTTTCTAAAGTAAATCCTAGATCCGGCAAGGATTGACCGATCCGAGGACGGATCTAAATGCACTAATCGTCGGAATTTCTGTCTCACTCATATGGTCGACCGCTTTTTCCTGTTGGGAATTCCAAGAACCGGTTGTAAAACACACTTCATTGTTGAAAATCGGATTGCGTTCGCAATCAGCGGTGCTTCTGTTAAGGGCGCGCTGTACACCTCGGCTCTCATACATAATTTTTTTTTATGTAATCCGGTATGGGTGGCTGAGTCGGAGGGGCCAAAGCGCATGCTCCGACCAGCCAATATCACCTCCGAGAAGGTAGGTGCCATACCGTAGACTTCCCTGGATTGCTGGCTATACTGGACTAGAGGAGAACACAACCGAGACTGCTATGCGGCCATCTTACATCCAGTACGGTGGTACCAACCCAGTCGGCTACAATTTGAGCCTACCACCTAGTATACCACATACTAACTCAATCCAATGATTGCTTCAAAACTGTTGGGCATGTGGTAATGTATCGACTTTTCTACTCAAGATCGAATCGGGAAGCACTGACATGGCACCCAGTTCACCAAGGTGTTATGTTATATGGAGTCAGTTTCCATAAAAAATTTAAAAAAATAAACTCTGGGTAAAATGTTATCAAAAGCTAACACATTCATAAACACCGCACGCGGCATCCCGACAATCGGGGTAAGTAGAGCAGTCGGTGTTGTGCTGCAAGTACTCTGGTAAATTACAGCACAACACATTCGGACAACTATCAAGCTGCAAGAGAGGCACGAAGACCCACCTGCTGCACGACTCGATGGAAGAAGGACCGCGCCAAGGTGCCTTGCTTTGCGCCCTTTAGCACAGCATCTTGTCCTTCATGCACGGGAAGACATGCAGTGGGGCTGTTCTTTTTAAGTACCGGCTCCACACAGTTAAATAACTAAGGAGAAAAGTCGATGCAAATTAAAATGTTTAGGTACCCTATATGACAAAATGGTTTTGAAGCAATTGTTTGATTATGTTAGTATGACAGCGTGCTCTTAACGGAGCGAAACGATCAGCTGACACGGCGCGGCGGCGGGGGTGGCGGTCGCCGCGCCAGCCATGTGAGATAATTGCGGTGCCATCGTCAATGACAAATCAATATGAGAGCGGATTCCGTTTAATGAAAGCGTTGCCGTTGTTGGCACCTCGAGTGGTCTTTATGTGCTGATTTGTTATTTATTATTATTACGTACGAGTTCAATAGTCGGGAGAGGGGTAAATCTAGGTTTAAGCTGGTTAAGTGATGAAATAAATAACACCTAGCTTAAACTAATAGGTGAATAAATACATTACCCCTCCTTTTGACTTCGGCATAGTCGGGTAAAAAATAGATAAACCTGTCAGCCTCGGTAGCTCAGTGGTGCGATCGATCGAACGCCGTTTTGTGATATTAAGCACACTTGGGTGTGGCCAGAACTTCGCGTCAAACTATAGGTCCCTTCCCTTCTTACCTTACTAGGTGGTTGGGTATAACGCGCCCGGGTTGGTACCATCGCGCTGAATGAAATGTCGGTCGAAGCGGTCATCACGGATGTTATTATAGGTGATGTAGCCAACCGTTCAGTTTCCAAAAAAAACCTATATCTGATTATTTGAGCAGGTCAAACTCTGGAAATATTGATTTATAAACATTAGAAAACCTACTTAATCTTTAGAGAGAGAGCAATTCTAAAGTGATTGTGCAGCGTTTATTCCAATAGTTTGCACACTTCCATAAGTAGGCAAGTAGTACGTAAGCTATGCAATAACATTTTGCGAATTGTTTATTGTTTATTGTATAATTTCATCCATAGGTAGGTAACCTACGCTTGGATATGTCGGAAATTCCGCCAGTTCTAAATTCAATGCGAAGAAGAACTGACAAACAAACTTCGCAAGTCACAATGTTTTGTTAGTACCTCATACATAACATAAGTATTATATTAAAGTAATTTTCAACAATTAATCCATAGTACCGCTCACAGGAACATTATTAATATTTACAGCATAAACATATATACTCAAGAATCTTACCGCACTGCCTATTTAAATTACCTATATTTGGTGTATATGCTGTATATAAAAATTCTTGTTTTATTTTCAGTGTTGGAGCAGAGCGAGTCTCGCGCGGTGAGAACGAGCGCGGAACAAGCTCACCCGCGGCACCAGCCGCCCGACGAGCTACTCGCCGAAGATGAAGAGGTATCGTAGTAATAATCATTACAGAATGATAGACGTTTTGTTAGCCTCGATAGCTCAGTGGTGCAGACAGTCAACTGTCGCTATTGAATGTTAAGCAACGCTGGGTGCGGTACTAATATTTGAAATCCAATAGAGACAGGTTGTGACGGAGAAAGACAATTTTCTCAGCAGTATCTGGAAGCTGGCGATTACGCTTTTTTTCATAAACGTTTAACGTTTAATAATAAACGGCACAAATAGTATTGCTTAAAAAACATAAAAATAAGGCCGAATATTCGGCTATTCGGCCGGGCTTCGGGCCGAATATTAGGTATTCGGCCATCGGCCGAATACACTATTCGTTGCAACACTAATAAATATGTATTAAGGACCATATTAAGAAACATGACAAAGTATAAGAATGACTGGTCGACGTGCTCAAATGCAAGATGAGCACGCACGTACTTCTGCTCCAGCTCTGCTACAGAGCAGAAGCAGAGAAAAAAACGTGCCTTATCTGCATTGGCCGTGAGGAGAGGAACGCAGCCGTGCAACGCGATTAGTGAGCTCATTCATTTTGACTGCACGCACCACCACGTGCGTGCGCTGATAAATATGGAGAAGATGGGTACATTTTGTCAGTCTCCTCGGTAGCTCAGTGGTGCGGTCGGTGGACTGTTGTTGAGCAACGCTGAGCGAGGTCAGTACTTGGATGGGTGACCGCTCGATCGTTGTAGGCTGACCGTGGTTCGGATTCCAAGTTATACTATACATTCCCTTAGATAGATAGATTCCCTTCTTACCTTACTAGTTGGTAGGGTCTATCCCGGCCGGGTTGATGCCACCGCACTGAGCGAAACGTCGTCGGCGTCGGTCGAAACGGCTATGTAAATAGTTCGTGTTTTCCATCCAGTTCAGTGTAGCCGACATGAAATAAAGGGAATCCCGGTTCACCCGGTGTTATGGGCTGACATCACGGATGTTGTAGGTGATGTAGCCAACCGTGTCAGTTTCCATATAAAAAAAATAGGCTTCCCTTGGCTTGTGCCCGCCACTAGGTGGTAGGCTCAAATTGTAGCCGACATAGTTGGTTCTCGTATCACCGAACTGGATTCGGATGGTCTACCCTGGTTTGAATTTAACGTAAAATTGTAGGTTCCTCTCCGTTCTTACCGTAGGTGATAGGGTTTAACCCTGCCCCGGGTTGTTGGTGTACCACACCACCGCACTGAATGAATGGTCGGTTGAAACCGTTATGTATCGCCTCATAGCTGTGCTCTGTAGTCCAGTGTAGCCAGCAATCTAAAGGGAGATCTCTGGCATGGCACCAACCCGGGCGGGGTAAACCCTACCACCTACTAAGGTACTGGATTACATAAAATAATAATATGCCAATACATATAGAATTGTACTATTAAATGACCGATAATAACGACTAAAAGTAAATTATCGCATCTCCTTGAGCATTTTGTGACGAATTATGAAGAGGCACAAGGATATTTTATTTTTAAACATTTAAAAAATAATAATTTAGTTAGACGTTCATATCATCAATACTAATAATAAATCTGTAAGGGATGGTGATGGATGATGGAATAAGTTATTTTGTTTTATGAGATACTGCGTCTGTAGACTCTATGATACTAAAAGTAAATTTAAGATTTTTAGAATAAATATTTTCTGTATGTAGGTATATATGTTCGTCCATAACTCTTAAACCGATCATTCGAATTCGATTAAACTTTGTACAAGCACGTTGACCTATGTGGAACACAGGATAGGCTAGGCTTAAGATTCAGTTCCAGTTACGCTAAAATGTGTCTCTCATACAAACCGAATTGTTCCCCGCGCCGAAATAAAAGTACAGTAGCGGGCTTAGTTACTTTCTTCTTTTTACCCGACTGCGCGACGCAAAGGAGGGTAATGTGTTTATCAGCCTATTATTAAATACGAATTTCACGCGAGCGAAGCCGCGGGCAAAGGCTAGTAATTCAAATAAAACTGTATTTCATATGTACATTTAAATTTAAAATATTTAAAATAAACTAAATAAACCTAATATAGAAAAAAATATTTCAACACAGAACAAAACGTTTCACAAGTGCTTCGCCCTTTCTTGACTAGATGGCGCCACCAGTACAAATACATTTCCATTACACTCGCAGGAAATGCCTACTATGATAGGGTATGTATTATTGCACTTAGCATCTTCGAATCCACTGCTGGAAAAATAGGTCTCTCCTAATTTTCCATATTTTTGGAGTCACACATTGGCGTAAAGTCAAAATTATGTGGCTATTTTAATTTTATTTTATAAAAAAAAAAATTAAAGCAAACTAATTAAATGAAATTCATTCATTCTTTTTTGAATGAAAGAAAACGCAAACAAAACTCATTTATTTTTTTATTTTAAGAAATCCACTTGGCTTGTGAGATGAGAAGCCGGCCGGCAGGTATGTGGTAATTTAGTTGGATGGATAGATGGATTGGAGTGGAGACCATAGATTGAAGAATACGGTTGGAGTGGAGTAATGTCAAATGTAGAAAAAGGTCGTAAGTCGGTGTTGTTTTTTAATTTAAAAAAATTAATGGTAATATATTTAAAAAAATCTACAACAATAGAGTTCTGTGCTTGTGGTTTATTTATTTATCAGTGCAATAAAAATTTCGTTTTATTCATTCACTTTTGCGTCAGATGAAAAAAATCTAAATTAAATAATTTTTTTCAACTGACGCAAAAGTGAATGAATAAAACGATTTTTTTATTGCACTGATAAATAACTAAACCACAAGCACAGAACTCTTTTGTTGTAGATTTTTAAATTTTATTACCATTAATTTTTTTAAATTTAAAAAACAACACCGACTTACGACCTTTTTCTATGCAAAACAGCCAGCTATGGATATCGTTTTAATGAATATTTTTATTTATTGAAAGCTCGACATTTTAGCGCCGAGTCACCCACAAGGTTACGACGCCCATGGACATTCGGTCGTATGCGGGGGTTGCGAATGCCACGCCAGCCTGACAGGTGCCTATTCACACCGCTCTTGAAGGATCATTAACTACAAAACGGCTGAAAGGATTTTCACAAATGAATAAAGGGCGTGTCCCAACGATTCGCCATAATAGTACCGCCGCGCCGGCCGACCGCGCTTTATTGTTGACCTTTGAAAACAACAAATTGTGTTCTTCCCATCCCCGGTCATACATACATAACTCATATCATAACCCAACGAGTGTCGTATCCACAGAGCATCAAATGCGCGCCCGGGGCGCGAGCGGTAGGTATTTGATGCTCTGTGGCCGTATCATTGTCTCAAGCTTTTTTTTTATGGAAACTGACACGGTTGGCTACATCACCTACAACATCCGTGATGTCAGCCAGCCCATAACACCTCGGTGAACTAGGTGCCATGTCAGTGCTTCCCTTCGGTCGTGCCGGCTACACTGAACTGGACGGAAAACAAACACAAACTATTTACATAGCCGTTTAAACCGACCTTTCATTCAGTCAGGGTAGCAACCGGTGTGGGTTAAACCCTACCACCTAATAAGGTGAGAGGGGAAGGGACCTACAGGCTACAGTTTTCCGTGGAATCCGAACCACGGTCAGCCTCCAATGGTCGAGCGGTCACCCATCCATCCACTGACCGCGTCCAGGTGTGCTTATGATCCGACCGACCGCACCACTGAGCTACCGAGGCTAACAGCTTGAAAAGACGATTCCAAAAATATGATACACAGAATGTAGGTTACCTACTTATGGATGAAATTCTACAATAAACTATATGGGTACCTACCTACTACCTAAAAATTAAATGAAATCATTGTCAATTAATTTAGCTTCAAATTGCCGGATGGAAATGAGAAATTTTACCGAAATTAAAACATCCCGAAACAGAAGTTCTTCATGGACCAAATACATTCAGCTTTTACTAAAAAAAAAACCGGCCACGTGCGAGTCGAACTCGCGCACCGAGGGTTCCGTATCGCCATGTCATGGTCAGCGCCACTCACGCCATCTATGTATTAGTTAAAATGCTTCATACTCTTTTCGGTAGATGGCGCGCATACACTTTTTAGTTTCTTCTATGGGGAGCCCCGTGAATTTTTTACTTTTTCTTATTTTTATTATTTGTTGTTATATCGGCCATAATAAATAACACATTCTGTGAAAATTTCAACGGGCTACCTATTAGGGTTCAAGAGATACAGCCTTCGGACAGACAGACTGACAGACAGTCGGCGTAGGCTTAGTTATAGGGTCCCGCACAACGGATACGGAACCTTAAAAACGTTTTTCGAGGACCAAGTCACTTTGATTAGTAAGCATTGCATTTGAATTACATTCCCTTACAAAGAAGTCCATTTAACACAGTGGGTTCATGGGAGACCTCCACAGAGGTCCTTGACTTGATATTCATGATTCATGATGAGTATGTACTCGTAAAATTATGTAGTTGATTGAATTAATTCCTAGTGATCGATTGATCAAGTGGCGTGGAAACAGCGCTCAGTGGTTCCGGTTTTTAAACGAACAACCGGGGATTATTTGGTTCTTTCAGTAACTGGTTTTCTCCGGTTTCCTTTGAACCGGTATAAACCACTAATAAATTTACTATCTACCTCACACCACATAGGTAACGGACCTGAAATATGAGCTTAGTAAATTGTATGTTCATTCATTAAAGACAGTATTAATAAACGATTGGTCTGAACTGGCTACGAATATACCGTTTTGTTTTATGCAAATGTTTTTATTTTATTTATATGCTGTTTTGGCAAGAAATGTGTAACGCTGACGCCACGGCATTCTAATCTAGATGTTAGATTCGACACAAACTGTGCATAAGTATGATCATTGATCTTTCTCTTTTAATTGTTTAAATTTTTTTGTTGAAGTTCACTGGAAGAGGTTGGTTTCAGCGATAAGTTTGCTTCCGGTACTGCAGGAAAGTAGCTCAGTGGACTAGTAACTCATCTGTGTCAGTGGCGTGGTCGGTCGACTGTCGGTCTTGATCATAAGCACACCTGGGCGCGGTCAATACTTGGATGGGTGACCGCTCGACCGTTGATGGAGGCCGACTGTGGTTCGGATTTCACGTAAAACTGTAGGTCCTTCCCTTCTTACCTTACTTACTAGGTGGTAGGGCTTAACCCGGCCGGGTTGTTACCACCGCACTGAATGAAAGGTCGGTTGAAACGGCTATGTAAATAGTTCGTGTTTTCTGTCTAGGTCGTTCAGTGCAGCCGGCACGACCGAAGGGAAGCACTGACATGGGACCTAGTTCACCAAGCTGGCATGGAACGACATCTCGAATTTTGTAGGTGATGTCAAACCAATGGTGTCAGTTTCCATTCCATAAAAAAAATATTGTATCAAGCCGGGTACCCACCCGGCACTTGAAAAGATATGTTGTCAGATTGTCACCTACACGACATTTGGAGTTTACGAGGGAGTGTACAAATGGCACGACCTTGAGAGTCACTATATTATAATAGGAAGTAGGACTTCCCTCCTAATCTTACTTGGTGGTAGGGTTTAACCCGCCCGGGTTGGTACCACCGCACTGAATGAAACGTCGGTCGAAACGACTATGTAAATAGTTTGTGTTTTCCGACCAGTTCAGTGTAGCCGGCACGATCAAAGTGGGAAGCACTGACATGGCACCTAGTTCACCCGGTGTTATGGGCTGACATCACGGACGTTGTAGGTGATGTAGCCAACCGTGTCAGTTTCAATAAAAAAAAAAGGACAGCATGCCTGTTTAGTGCAGACATAGGCGGGCCATTTGCCCTGGTTTTAAAGTGCCACTTTCGGAGCTCGGACAACACATCTACCTATTTTAAACATCAATAGTCATATATATATATATATACATATATTATATTACTAATAATAAATCTGAAGGGATGGTCACGGAGTAAGTTACATTGTTTTATGAGATACTGAGTTGTAGATTGTAGACTCTATGTATGATACTAAAACTAAATTGACGATGTTTAGAAATTGTTTCTGTATGTATGTTATGTTCCACCATAACTCTTAAACCGATCATTTGAATTCGATAAAACTTCGTACAAAAGCACATTTACCTATATGAGACACAGGATAGGCTAAATAAAATTCACTTCCGGTTACGCTAAGATGTGATGTGGCTCTCATACAAACTACTCGTACAGTAGCGCGCTTACTTACTTTCTTCTTTTAAATACGAATTTCACGCGAGCGAAGCCGCGGGCAAAAGCTAGTACATAATATAATTGCATGGTAGACTAAAAGTGTTTATAGAAAAATTATTTTGTTATTATACTATACACCAGTACAGCATGTTCTTGCTTATAGCAATATTATACAATACAACATTAAAATGAAAGGAAATAATACAAGCATGAGTGTTGAATTTATCACTGGAATCTATATCTTCCAGTCAACGTTTGAAAATGACGCTAGTTATCACTGTTTTGATACATATCGTCTGACTCAGCCCATAAACCCGCGATGGCCGAGGCATTTGAAATGAGTAAGGCGGACTTCACTAATACAATTTAAATTCTATTTCTGACACAAGAGCAATAATGTTAAGGAAGTTACGACGACGGTCTGTGTTAATGTCAAATCTATTATTGTTATAAAAATACAACAATAATAGATTTAGGCCCACTTGCACCAACACAAATGTAATATATAAACCAGTTTAACTCGCTAAACCAGTTTAAGGTCCACTTGCACCAACACAAATTTAATATATAAACCAGTTTAACTCGCTAAACCAGTTTAAGGTCCACTTGCACCAACACAAATTTAATATATAAACCAGTTTAACTCGCTAAACCAGTTTAAGGTCCACTTGCACCAACACAAATTTAATATATAAACCAGTTTAACTCGCTAAACCAGTTTAAGCTAGCACCCGTTGACTGTGGGAACCGCGTTTAAATCCATAACTCGCTACTTAACTTTAAACTCGTGTTGGTGCAAGTGGGCCTAAGCTAGCACCCGTTGACTGTGGGAACCGCGTTTAAATCCATAACTCGCTACTTAACTTTAAACTCGTGTTGGTGCAAGTGGGCCTTAGCATTAACATCGGATACCATTAGGCCTGCCACCCCTCCGGGTTTGACCCGGAGTCTACGGGTTTGAATGGTATATATCCGGGCTACGGGTTAACATCGTATTTCTCCGGGTCAGACCAGGCGGGCGGTGCGTGGAACGCACGCACGTCGTCGTCGTCGTCGCGAGCGTCAATGAAAGCCGGCTTTCGCCCGCCGCTCGAGTCGAACCGAACGGTGAATTCGGCTTGACTGACTAAATCACTGGACTGAATGATCGGAGCGGAGTGGGTGGACATCGGACGAATCGGACGCGCCATGCATTAATTAACGAAACCTCTGAAAAGTTAAAAGTTTTTTGCGTAGTTTTAGGCCAGTCACATCTGACACTAAAAATCGCTAAAATCGCAAACTAACGTCTAGTTCTGATTTTTTTATATGTAGGACCACTATGTACCAGTAGTGTATATTCAAGTTTGCAACTTCGAAAGACGTGTGCTAACTTCGCAGCACTCTAAAAACCGCGAAATTTTCGCACTTTTTTTGGTATTTTCAATATAAGTCCTAAACTATGCGTTTTTCTAATTCTATTCGTATTTCTAACTAATGTTTTCTAGACTAAAATTGCTACAATTTGAGATCAGAACCAACTCTGTAGGTTCAATACTTACCGAGATATAGCTCTCCAAAGATTGAACATTTTTTCCAAAAAATTTTTTGGAAAAAATTGTCCTACAAAGCTGGTTCTGATATCAAATTGTAGCAATTTGAATCAATATTAATAGTTTAATACATATTTCTTGTGGATGTGCATGGTTTTTCCTTTCAAACCATTGTGAGAACTAAACAGAGCAAATTTGCGAAAAAAAGGTAGTTTTTCCATTTTTTTTTTTTTTTTAAGATTTGTGAATAAACTATAAGGTCTACAGACATCGTTATTTGCTTAAATTAAAGCTAATTACATTTGCTACAACATCTTTTCTTATAATTTTACCCGTAAAATGAGTATTTTCCCCGATATCGGGGTCGAAAATTGACCAAATCTTAAAATGTCACTTTTTTGGAAAATATTGTCAATTTTTGGAGAGCTGTATCTCGGTAAGTATTGACCCTACAGAGCTGGTTCTGATATCAAATTGTAGCAATTTGAATCCGTATTAATAGTTTAATACATATTTCTTGTGGATGTACATGGTTTTTCCTTTCAAACCATTGCGAGAACTAAACAGAGCAAATTTGCGAAAAAAGTAGTTTTTCCATTTTTTTATTTTTAAGATTTGTGAGTAAACTATAAGGTCTACAGACGTCGTTCTTTGCTTAAATTAAAGCTAATTAATTACATTTACTACAACATCTTTTCTTATAATTTTACCCGTAAAATGAGTATTTTCCCCGATATCTGGATCGAAATTGACCAAACCTTAAAATTTCACTTTTTTGGAAAAAATTATAAATTTTTGGAGAGCTGTATCTCGGTAAGTATTGAACTTTTGAAATTTTTGTCTACTTTAAAAACGTATAGAAAATATTTTATATAAAACGCATAGTTTAGGACTTATATTGAAAATACCAAAAAAAGTGCGAAAATTTCGCGGTTTTTCGAGTGCTGCAAAGTTAGCACGGTCTTTCGAAGCTGCAAACTTAGATATACATTACTGGTAGTGGTTCTGACAACATATTAAAAAATCAGAACTAGCCGTTAGTTTGCGATTTTAATGTTAGATATGACTGGCCTATTTCGGAGAAAAAAAAAATTTTCTCATACAAAATTAATTTTTCATACAAAAGATTTTTTTTAAAGCACCAAAACATTGGTTTTAAATATATATGTATGTAAAAACAAGGGAAGTGGTATGGGTGAATGTTTTGGTGGTTTAAAAAAAAATAACCAGGGTTAATTCATAGAATATGCATCGCTACGCGACGCATATTCTATAAATAAACCCTAACCTAATGTTGAGGCGGCGCATGTCGTTTTTGCATAAATTCCTATTAAAAATAATTTTTTTGGTGCATTTAACACGTGAACGTAGCCTCCACAAATGCCGGTATGCGAGCACCTATTCGCAGAATGTGTGATAGGTATAATAAAAAATTAAACTTGTCTGACATGTTCCACAAGTCGACGCTAGCCTACAAATTTAATGTCCGTAAGATGCTGGAAAACAGTGAAAACTAGATGTAAGTATATAGTTACATTACATACCGCGAAACACGCTCTCTCGCTACAGTATTGCAGTATTGTACATGTTTGTTCATCAAAATTTAAAATTGTATCCTTTTGTTTCTTTTTTTTTGTTATTGTATTAGTTGATTAGTCATTTTATTCACAAACTGTGTTTTGGAGGATTGTGTAGCGGAGGCAGGTCATAAATCACATTGTGTACTATTTTTTATATTAACTTTTTCCTGTCTCTGTATTAATCCCTGTTTAATAAAATAAAATAAAATAAAATTTAAAAAAAAAATCGAAAATTTTATTTTTTATTAAATATTTTTTTTTAATTTTTTTTTTCTCCGAAACTACGTATTTCCGGCAAACAATTCTTTCACTATAATTCATCTTTTATCTAGGCCGACACAATAAGCATACCAGCAATGTTCGATCTATTTCCCGCTAATCAAATACTAACCCAAATTTTGAATTTCCTGAATACTCCGGGTCTGCAATTTTGTAAAGGTGGCAGCCCTAGATACCATGTATCTGCATCATTCGATTGCAATTTTTTTTTTATAGATTTCGCGACATGTGATGCGGCATCGTTTCACCTACGAGTAGGTGTCTAACGATGCCCATGGACATTCTGTGATGCACGGGGATTGCGAATGCCATGCCGGCCTAACAGGAGCCTTTTCACGCCCCTTTTGAAAGACCCCAAGCTTTACTGGAGGGAGTTCCACATTTTCCCGGTTCTGCGAATAAAAAACCTACAGAACCGGTTGGTTCGTACGCGCATCCGTGGTGGGTCGATTGTATAAATTGATGGATTGCAATTATAAAGCGAAGTTTTTTCAATGTCGATTTTTTTCGCGGCACCGCTGGCGTTAAAATTAAACTTACCCAATGTTGGGATAACTAGTAGGTGGATTGATTGTTCCAAAAATATCCATATTTGTAATTATCTACTATAAACGCGAGCAGAGTCGGATATTACCTAGCCTGGATTCTAATTGAGGAGGTAATGCATGTAATTTATATATACAATTTTACTGATATCGGTGCAACAGTTATGTTCATACATCGGAATCCGCGGGGCACGAATACGACCTTGTTAGGGATTGACTACGGCGATCAATAAACAATCGACACTGTTATCGATACTCATATTTATTTGTTTATTGTATTTTATTCATGTCATATTTCAGACCTGAATACTTATATACCTACAGTACTTATATAAACATGTATACTTTATGTTAACGATTAAGTAAATATAATACATATTTATATAAGGTCTTTCAAAATTAGTTCATAGTACGCTAAGGGGGGGTTCTGTATCATATAGGGAGTAAAACCTATATAAAAATTTTTGGACCTTGGGCTTTTTTTAAGTAAAAAATGTTTCTATGTAGGTATTTAAATAAAAGAATAGGTGGTTGATTTTTATAACCTAATCGATTCGGTTTCATAACAGTAACAAAAAAGTCTTCATGACCATTATGATGTAACACGTGTAAGTTGGTAAAAAAAATTAAATTCTTTCTATTCCATACTAATAAAACTAAAATTGTGGTTTTTCACAATTTCTGAAAGAAAGAGATATACGTGTTTGAAGACTTTTTTGTTCCTAGCACGAAACCGAAACGATTAAGAAAAATTTTTTTTTACATTTAACATTAAAAAAAAAATTTTTGTGAAAAAAAAAATTCTTTGTTCTTCAAAAGTGATCTATTTCCGATACAGAACCCCCCCTTAGCTTACTATGAACTAATTTTGTAAGACCTATTTTTTTGGACCTTGGCCTTTTTTTATGTAAAATATTTTGTTGTGTTTAAATAAAAAAATAGGTGGTTGATTTTTATAGCCTAATCGATTCAGTTTCATAACAGTAACAAAAAAGTCTTCAATATCATTATGATGTAACACGTGTAAGTTGGTAAAAAAAATCAAATTCTTTCTATTCCATACTAATAAAACTAATATTGTGGTTTGAACAGATTTGTATTGTACCTACAAAGTAAATACAACATTTGTTTATTATATCTTATTTTCTATAGAAATACTCCTAGTTTTAATAATCGACGTTATTTCATATTATTCTAAAATAACGATCGATTTTCGATATTTGTGGATACATTGTCCCATCACTAAACAACCTTGAATCATTCGTGCCCCGCGGATTCCGATGTATGGTGATGTCATTTTCGAATAACTCAAGGACGACGGATTCATTTCTGGAAGAAACATTTTGCCTTTCTATACAAAAAAAAATAAATATTAGGCAAAACTCACAAAACGTGAAAATATATTTTTTAAATAAACGCCGTTTACTTTTGAACTACTAAAGATAAAGATAAATAAAAAATATGGGCTAAAAGCTGCATTTACAAGGATTACAAATATATAAATTATATTGAGATGGCGTAATAATAAGTGAGTGAAAAAAATTTCAAAACAGTGCCGTGTATTTACATTTTGAGGCGAAAATCGTGCTAAGATGCGTAGTGAATTGAAAACAGTACCTAGGTGATACGTGATAATTATTATTATTATACATTTGTAAAATTATTGCTAATTAAACATTAAATTATTCACATACACACACACCCACCCTCACATACACACACACATTCCTACCTTACCCATGTTTGTGATTGCTACCTAAAGTAAATGCTTTATATTATTACCATGTCGTCATTTTAGATTTTTGGAAACTGACACGCTTGGCTACATCACCTACAAAATCCGTGATGTAAGCCCATAACACCGGGTGAACTAGGTGCCATGTCAATGCTTCCCTTCATTTCGCGTCGGCTACACTGAACTGGACGGAAAACACGAACTATTCACATAGCCGTTTCGACCGAAGTTCTATTAATTTCATAAAGTTTTAACAGTTTATATTAGTTATATTAGTTAAAAAAGTCGTTCCGGAAGTGACGTAGAAGTTCTGAAAAGGGGGGCCCATATGGCGAACAAAGAAGTATCCACTTCAAAAAAATATTAGTAAATCTACATGTCATAAAAAATAACGACGTATTTTTCAATCGTCGTCATTGCCTTTTCGAGCCGCCCTTCAGTCGCTGACACCAAACTCTCAGTTAAAGCGGGAAAGGCCTCCCATGCTTCAAAAGCACTTTTCTTGCCTTTTCCGCTGAAGCAAGAGACAGCGTCACACCCAGAAAACGCATGAAACAGAGGCAAGGCCCTCGCTCGCTGTGGTACTGTAAAAAAATTACATTATAATATAAAGCATCTATTGTGTCTACACTTAATATAGGTATAGGTAATGCAAACATTTAAGTCTTTACTTATGGAAGTCGCAATATCATGGCAGCAAAGTTACTGGCGGAAACCAGTGGTTCCGTATCGCTGAAGGCCGGGAGGACTGGAGGAAAACTGGAGAGGCGTATGTCCAGCAGTGGACGCTTACACGCTGACTGAAAGGTACTGGTGGTGTTTTCCAGTACCTATGTGCACCCACAGCTCTTCAAGCTGAGGTAATTTTGCACCTGTGCAACTGCTAGCACTACGACATCGGTATCTACAGTACGTAGCATAATTTTTGTTAAGCCCATCATGCGAGTATCCGCCTCTTCATGATTACACGGGGCTAATCGCTGTGTGTCACGGGCACGGGTGATGTTGGTGAAAATATTTGGCCCATCCGTGATGCAAACTTCTTTCCCATTCTCAATTTCGTTTGCGTAGGATTGGCAGAGTATTGAAAGCAAGTGAAACAGTCCTTCTTTGTTTGAATTGTCCCTTAGGAAATTCCCCCAGCCTTTAGGTATTTTGGCCGTAGCAGACACCAGTGTTTTTTGTCCAGTGCCACGTTTTTCTTTGGTTATATTTTTTAGACTGTCGCTCTTATACGCTCGCTTATATACGCTCTTAAACGCGGCGGCGGCGCACGTACGGTGCGGCGCGGGAGCCGACTAAAATCATACGCACCCCGGAGCTATCCCCCGCCCGCCCGGCTCTAATGGATATAAGTAAGTAGGCATAGGTACGTACTTACTACGTACCTACCTAATAAATAATCTACAAATTAATAGAGTAGTTAATTAGTAATTAATAGTCGAGTCGGCGACTGTCCTCCTGTGAAACTTGGAAGCGAAACCCTACCACACACTAGCTCCGTGCGTTATGTAGGAATGCACTTAGATAGGAGGCAGACATTCAAAGAGCACATTAGGTGCAAAAGACAGGAACTGAACCTACGGCTCAACAAACTGCACTGACTGATGGGCAGAGCCTCTAAACTGAGCACATCCAACAAACTCCTCATCTACAAAGCGGTCATCAAGCCGGTGTGGACATATGGCATACAGTTGTGGGGCACTGCAGGCAACAGTAACATTGAGATCTTGCAGAGATTCCAAAACAAAGTGCTTCGAAACATATCAAACGCACCAAGGTTCTCTAAAAACGATGACATACACGAGCATCTCAAAGTGCCGAGCATAAAAGCTGAGATCCAGTCGAATTGTACCAGATACAAGACGAGGCTAAAAAATCACCCAAATATTCTGGCCACGGCACTCCTGGACCACACCGGCCCTGGAAGGCTGAAACGACACCAAGTGTTGACCCTAGATCTTCGACACTAACAACCAAAAGGGAGAGCCGTCAATGGATGGCTCACCTCAAACGCCATACCCCAAACAACAAATAATCTGCTTATGGTAGAGTTCCGATGGCAGATGGCTAAATCAGAAAAAAAAATAATTATAGAACTAATATAAACTGTTAATAGAACTTTATGAAATTTATAGAACTTCGGTCGAAACGGCTATGCGAATAGTTCGTGTTTTCCGTCCAGTTCAGTGTAGCCGGCGCGAAATGAAGGGAAGCAATGACATGGCACCTAGTTCACCCGGTGTTATGGGCTGACATCACGGATGTTGTAGGTGATGTAGCCAACCGTATCAGTTTCCATAAAAAAATTACGACATGGTAATAAATATTAAGCATTTACTTTAGGTAGCAATCACAAACATGGGTAAGGTAGGTATGTGTGTGTGTATTTGAGGGTGTGTGTGTGTGTGTGTATTTGAATAATTTAATGTTTAATTAGCAATAATTTTACAAATGTATAATAATAATAATTATCACGTATCACCTAGGTACTGTTTTCGCTATGTTAGCCTCAAAATGTAAATACACCGCACTGTTTTAAATTTTTTTTTCACTCACTTATTATTACTCCTTCCCAATAAAATTTATATATTTGTAATCCTGGTAAATGCAGCTTTTAGCAAATATTTTTTATTTATCTTTATCTTTAGTAGTTCAAAAGTAAACGACGTTTATTATAAAAAAAATTTCACGTTTTGTGAGTTTTGTCTAATATTTATATTTTTTTGTATAGAAAGGCAAAATGTTTCTTCCAGAAATGAATCCGTCATCCTTGAGTTATCCGAAAATGACATCACACTTGCCCTAATACCTATAGTTTTGAAGGAATAGGGTACAAAGTGAAGCGCGGCAGAAGCAAACTTCCACCCCCTCCCCCCGCCACCCCCGCGGTGACCCCCGATGTCTACCGGTGGAAATCCACTCAGGAGCACCTAAGGAACAACTGTTGCAAGTATGAGCCTTCTAAGTAAAAATGCAGGGTGTCCATACAAACTATCGCACTAAATCCCCCACTATAATGTATTGAGTCGTCTACTATAGGGGATTTCCCAGCTGTTTTGATATTTGTGCACGTTGTTGTAATCAGATTGTAAAAATGTTTTAGTGGAAATAATAAATATTCTCGTTTTTGCTTCGCGCAGTCGGGTAAAAATACAGACAGGTCGAATTGACAAGCTCCTTTGAAGTGGGTGAAAGAGTGGAAAAATTGTCAGTCAGTGACATAGGTACCTATACAGCATTTATCCTTGTAATACGCAATATCACCAATCATATCATCAATACTAATAATAAATCTGTAAGGGATGGTCATGGAGTAAGTTACTTTGTTTTATGAGATACCTACTACGTTTGTAGACTCTATGTATGATACTAAAACTAAATTGACGCTTTTTAGAAATCTTTTCTCTATGTATGTATGTATGTTCCTCCATAACTCTTAAACCGATCAACCGACTTCGAATAAACTTAGTACAAGAACATTTGATTATACGGGACACAGGATAGGCTAAATAAAATTCAGTTTCGGTTATGCTAAGTAAGATGTGGCTCTTATACAAACCGAATTGTTCCGCGCGCCGAAATAAAGGTACGGTGGCGGACTTACTTACTTCCTTCATTTTAAATACGAATTTCACACGAGCGAAGCCGCGGGCAAAAGCTAGTATTTAATATGTTCACGTGGCGTAGCCTGTGGTAAATCTAGCATAACAACTTGGAGCAAGAAAAATTTGTTTGTTAATCCATGTATGGAGTAATTGATTATATTAGGAAATCTTTTAAATTACTTAAAATGTGAAGAAAAATTCAAACTAAGGTACCCCATTATCGCTTAACCATAAAATATTATTATTACCGACCACAATGCAACCTTGTGTTCGTTCCGTCTTTAAATTAACGCTGGCAACCAAAATTTGAAACACGTATTAACTAACTAAACCACGAACGGACAATATTAATGATTTTACCTATAATAAATTAATTGAATTGCATTAGTGGGGAAACCATTACGAGAGCTGACGCTATAATGTTCTCAGATCTGTCAGTAGCTCGTTTTCAAGTGAATGGGAACGTCACCTAGTCTAAGATAAAATCAGTTTGGTTTAAAATATTCTGTGCGCGTTAAAAGCATGCGAAAGTTTATTCATACTGTTCATTTTTTACCTTTTATTTTTCGATAATTTTTCCATGTCTTTTTGACAACTCGTGTTAGGTTATTTAGTTTTCTAATGAAAACAATAGGTATTATCCTCTTTGGTATTATCATGACTTTGGGATGGAGATCTGTTGTCTCTGCTTACCGCACTGTGAAACAGGCGTGACGTTATGCACGTATGTATGTATGTATGTGGGTGAATAAACTTTTTCTTGTTTTTGGTATCTGTCTGAAAACAGGATATTATCTTGATAAATTCACCTTATTTTAATAGTTACAGCAACTATCATTCTATATTGTATATTGTTTATTAAGCATTCATTAGACAGCATGACTGTACTCGAATTTGTCACAATTTGTTCTATCCGATTCGATTACACCCACGAAGAAGCAGATAAGTAATTGATTAATAAGAAAGAAGCTGCACAAAGAATTCTGAGTAATTTAAAAAAAATATTGGTTATCCTGAGGATAACCCCTTTTTTTCCATAAAAAACTGGGGACAACATTTTCCCCTGGGTCACCCCTAAAAATTTGGTTAATGTTTTATTTTAAATAGTTCTGTACTTTTATTTCAATTGCCTATCAACCTAAGTATATTATACTTATTGATTTTCAACTAAGTAATAAATTGTAATAAATTTTTTTTTATTTGACTTTGCAGCTGGTTTTTACGTTACAAGAAAAAGTTGATCCACCCATGTATGTTCAAGTATGTATGGTTGTATATTGTATGAATAAATGTTGTTGTATGTTGTATGTATGTATGTAATGTATGTATGTATGTATGTATGTATGTATGTATGTATGTTGTATGTATGTATGGTAGCTGGCCTTGAATGAGTATGCAGTAGAAGGTAAGTTCCCGGCCCCATTTGAAATTGCGTTTCCCCGCAAGGTTAAATCTCAGTTTAAACGCTCAATGGCTCACTAAGCCTGGTTAACACTAGTAACCGGTAGTATTAGTAGGGCGAGTACTAAATATCCCGCTCACTCTACCAATATAAACTCAATCGGTGAACACTAGAATTTGGTAGAGCAGATAGCACAAATAGCATAGTGTAGATATTTTTAACACCACATTAGATAGTTTTAAGAAACAATGGTAAACTTTATGCAAAAAATTTGTGATCTAGCTTTATATATACAGGGTGTCCCAGAAACCGACGATAATCCTTTAACAGGAGATAGGGCTGCTAATTACCTCTCAAAATATCTAATTTCAGGTTTAGTAAAAATGGCTTAGTTTTTGAGATATTGTCATTTTTGTAAAAATCCAAAATTTTCTCCCTCAGCTCATTTTTTTAAATGCCACGAGTACAAATGTAAGATTTTCTTAAATCTAGTTTTTGTGAAATATTCCCGAAAAGTAAGGCTTTCACACGGTATAATAAATTTTTTTATGTTTAATCCTGTTTAGCTGCAAAACGACTTAAGAGCCACATGTTAAAAAATTTTCAGCCTCATCCTTTGAGTTTGGCCATTCGCGGTGAAAAAAAAAATTACTACACTAAAGTGGCATTATGCAAGAAAAATACGCCCATCTAATGTAGTTTTTAAAATGGTACATCACTTACCGCTTTGCCCAATAATTTATGAGATATTGTTATTTAACTGCAAAAAGACCTCGGAATTTGATAACTGTTCTACCAACTACGAATTGGAATAAAATAAACACTTGAAGTAAATTGGTCTTTATTAACCTGTTAAAGTAGATGTTCAAATTGTTTACCACCTGCACAAATGCTAGCTCGACATCTTCTCACAAATGCCCGGTTGATGCGTCGAGCATGTACTCGATGCAAGTGCAGATACGTCCACCTATGCTATGTAAATAGTTTGTGTTTTCCGTCCAGTTGACTATAGCCGGCACGACCGAAGGGAAGCACTGACGTGGCACCAAGTTCACCCGGTGTTATGGGCTGACATCACGGATGTTGTAGGTGATGTAGCCAACCATGTCAGTTTACATAAAAAAAAACTTTCTGTAATTCTTTCTTTGAGCTCTATCAAGTTTTCCACCGGTTTCCCGTAAACTTTTTCTTTTAAATAGCCCCAATAATAAAGATCTAACGGATTTAAATCCGGTGATCTAGACGTCCGGTCTATCTGTGGGGATGCAAGTGGCTAGGAGGCAAGAAGACGTCCGTTGAATAGTAGAGACTTTAAACGGGCGAATTATCTTGAGTTTCTGAAACAGGAGCTTCAGAGCCTTTTAGAAGATGTACCTATTGGCCATACGGAGGTGGTCGCAAAATGATGGCTGCCCAACCCATTACGCTAGAGAAGTGCGTAATTTTTTAGACCAAGCATATCCCCACAGATGGATCGGAGGTGGACGTATCTGCACTTGCATCGAGTACTTGCTCGACGCATCGACCGGGCATTTGTGAGAAGATGTCGAGCTAGCATTTGTGCAGGTTGTAAACAATTTGAACATCTACTTTAACAGGTTAATAAAGACCAATTACTTCAAATGTTTATTTTATTCCAATTCGTAGTTGGTAGAACAGTTATCAAATTCCGAGGTCTTTTTGCAGTTAAATAACAATATCTCATAAATTATTGGGCAAAGCGGTAAGTGATTTACCATTTTTAACCCCCGACGAAAAAAACGGAGGGGTGTTATAAGTTTGACGTGTGTGTGTGTGTGTGTGTGTGTGTGTGTGTGTGTGTGTGTCTGTCTGTGGCATCGTAGCTCCCAAACGGATGGACCGATTTGGATGCGGTTTTTTTTATTAGGAAGCCTGTTTAATCGGGATGGTTCTTAGCTATGTTTGTAATCAAGTAATTAAGTAATTAAGTAATAAAAAAAATTATTATCTTCAAAAGTGGACCGATTTGCATGCGGTTTTTTTTAAAAAGCTTGAAATAAAAGTTAAATTACAAATTTAAAAAACCCCCGACTCTTAAAAAGTCAAAAATAATTTCCGTTTACTTACTTAAAGGAGTCGGGGGACCGCTAAGTAAATTAAATATAAAGACTCAAAAGTTGCGCGGGAATTTACTTAGCGGTCTACCGACTCCTTTAAGTAAGTAAACGGAAATTATTTTTGACTTTTAAAAACTACATTAGATGGGCGTATTTTTTTTGCATAATGCCACTTTAGTGTAGTAATTTTTTTTTTCACCGCGAAGGGCCAAACTCAAAGGATGAGGCTGAAATTTTTTTAACATGTGGCTCTTAAGTCGTTTTTCAGCTAAACAGGATTAAACATAAAAAAATTAATTATACCGTGTGAAAGCCTTACTTTTCGGGAATATTTGACAAAAACTAGATTTAAGAAAATCTTACATTTGTACTCGTGGCATTTAAAAAAATGAGCTGAGGGAGAAAATTTTGGATTTTTACAAAAATGACAATATCTCAAAAACTAAGCCATTTTTACTAAACCTAAAATTAGATATTCTGAGAGGTAATTAGCAGCCCTATCTCCTGTTAAAGGATTATCGTCGGTTTCTGGGACACCCTGTATATACTGTAGGTATTTATTGCATAATTTCTCTTTTATTTATATTATTTTTATTTATACTATCACGCACACTCTCTCATCATAAAAACACCCTCGCACAGCCTACATACACATCACATGCAGACATACATGTACACAATACAAGCACACAACACACGCATACACCCCACACATCCTCACCCTCTCTCATTCACACACGGCGCACAAACTAGAATAAGTTTTCTATTATAAATTAGTTTATTAGATCTAAATAATATCATACATCAATAAGTAGATTAGATACCCGAATGTAATCAAAAGTGGTTTGACCAAGCAATGTCGCCTATGAAACAGCCTTAGAGCCAGTTTAGGCAATAGTGTTTAACAAATACACGATCTCGCGGGCACAGTATTCGTACCATCTTCATGCATTGTTTATACTATGTATAACTGTAACCTATTTACATGTGCCTGACTAATAAACACTTTTTTGATTTGATTTTGATTTGATATTTGTATATTTTTAGGTTTCCGTATCCCGGACGGAAGCATATTTATTACTAAGCCTACGCCGCCGCCGTCTGTCTGTCCTACTGCTGTATCTTTGGAACCCTAATAAATAAGTAACCGCTTGAAATTTTCACAAAATATGTGTTATTATGGCGGATATAACAACAACAAATAATAAAGAATATGAAAAGTAAAAAATTAAGGGGGGTTCCCATACAAGAAACATGTTTTTTGAAGTGAAAACTTCTTTAGCGGCGCTTGGCACTTTTTTAGGTGGGTAAAAAATGTTAAACTCGCGTCAGATCTCGAAAAGCGTCAGATTTATTGTTATTATTTAAAATGTAACCTTAAGTCATTGCATTAAGGGTTAAGTTACGAGTGGCTCGGGATCAATTCTGTTCGTCTCTCAGTGACAGTAAAGCCGATTCAAGGGAATCCGATATTCGTTTGGTCGTTTATGTTATTTCATGGCTCAATTTGGATGTTTGAGTCGAGTCGTATGTTTAATATAAGTAGCAAAAATATAAGGGAATGTAAAATATAATTTAAGGAATATGTATAAGCAACTATAATATACTATAATAACTACATACTTACTAATTAATTAAAAAGTATCCATGAATACATAATATGAATTACAGTTTAATAATACCTAAATATATACATACATACTTGTCCATTGAGGCTTAAAGGATTTTTATAGCTATTGACGTTCACACTGACTGTTTTTTTATATTTAATTAAATAGTTTATACTAGAATTTGTAAATGTTGTTGCAGGGCGAGGCGATGGAGTGCCCGCTGTGCCTGGTGACGCTGGCGGCGACGACGCTGCCGCGGCTCGCGTCGTGCGCGCACCGATGCTGCGAGCCCTGCCTGCGGCAGTACCTCGCCATCGAGATCTGCGAGGCGCGCGTGCCGGTCGCCTGCCCCGCCTGCCACGAGCCCATGCACCCGGACGGTGAGCGGACGCACACATAGGCGGCGCAAGGCGTGGGCGACGTGGGCGACCGCCCACAGCCTCGCGACCCGAGGGGCCTCGCGCCTCGAAAGTTCATACAGCTTTGATTCATGAAAAATATTCAGCTAGATCTATTAAAAGAGACCCCGAGTAAACATGTTTAGACTTAATCAAAGGCAAACTAAAGCATACTATAAAGCCTTTATCATATCAGACACAAGATGGGAAAGCAGGACAGAGGCAGTGAAGGCTGTATTATTGCAATTTGAATATGTTTACTTTTATCGACGAAAGGTATGCTGACAAATGTTTAATTTGATCGGTATACCGGAAATCCATTTCAACAGTGAAAATCCATAAAATCCAGTGCCACCAGAGAGTGCCTCGCAAAATATATCTTGCCCACATCAAATTTTGGTTTTGTCCCGCCACTGGACACACGTGCCGAGCTCGCTCCCGACGGCAATATAGGCCGGCAGGCAACATAGCCAACCGGTGTCGGGTTGCATATATCCAAAGTCTACTACGCGAGTTGCTCTGATTGGTGGAGAGACGAGTCTGGCTCCGCCTCCGGCACCCCAGCGAACCTACTGAATCCGATATTCGTTTGGTCGCATATGTACTTTGGTGGCTCAGTGGTAGAGTGTAGGGTTTTTATTTTTTCGATCTCGGCCATGGGTTCGTGTCCCTTTTGCCAAAATTTGTTTTGTTTGACTTTTTTTTTTGAGCAATGTTAGGGTGTTAAAATTAGGTTATGGTTATTTTTTTATAACCACCTAAGAAAACTTTATTTTCGGAAATACTTTCGAAATTTATATTTCCCGCCAAAGTTGAGAACGACCAATCAGAGCAATTCGCATACTAGACTTTGAAAATATGGTGTCGGTTTCCACAAAAGGAATCTTATAATCAGAGCGTACATGACGGCTGCTCCACTCACGTCAACAATACCGTGATGTTATGAAGATATTGTTTATTATTTTTAAATTAATAAACACAATTTCCAAAAGGCAGACTTCGGAATCTCTGACAGATAACCTAAAATGATAGAAAGTATGAAATGTAGCAACAATAGAACGAGGAAGAGAAAAACGAACTAACGGTTGAAACGGCTATGTAAATAGTTTGTGTTTTCCGTCCAGTTCATTGTAGCCGGCACGACTGAAGGGAAACACTGACATGGCACCTAGTTCGCCTAGGTGTTATGGGCTAACATAATGGATGTTGTAGGTTATATAGACAACCATGTCATTAGAATATTTTCAACTATACTATTTTCAAATATTTCTTTATTCAGGTACTCAGTCCTAATTATCCTAATTGTACATAATTTCGTCATATCAATACTTATTAATATAACGTTATGGGGACCATGAGTCCAGACCAAAATATTATGTCTAGCTAGTGGGACCATGAGTCATGGTGGTACAAAGTCAGTGGGGCCACGAGTCACACACCACACATACATGGACGATAATAAACTAAATAAGAATACACAGAATCTTACATAAATATGAATTATATAAGATACCGTAACCATCCTGAGATATGTCAAACAAATTGCATTGATAATAACCATGTCTAAACAAAGGGACCCATTTTCGAAGAAGCGAAGATAACTCGTACATACAAGAGAACATACAGATGGCAGACATAGTCAAAAATGTTTCCGTTTCGTGCTTATAATCAATCACCTTATGACCTGACCAACTATTCATGGAACACCATGTTTAGCTCTCATTCAGAATTCAGAATAACGTTTGGCGGTGCGTTAGCAGCACACCTTGATCTGCCTAGAACGAAGAAATCCACAAGTACCTAGAAGTCAAGGAGGAGATCAATAACAGAGCACCCACATTATAAAAGTAATCTGTGGCCGAATGGTTTAGGTTTTCTCGCGAAAAAAATTTACGTGCATACCTACACCTGCTGCTTCACCGTTCGGAACCGATGTAAAACTGTAGGTCCCTTCCCTTGCCCCTTACTAGGTGGTAGGATCAAATTGTGGCCGACTGTGTTGGTACCACCGTACTGGGTGTAAGATGGCCGCATAGCAGCCTCGGTTGTGCTCTCCTCTAGTCCACTATAGCCAGCAATCCAGGGAAGTCTCCGGTATGGCACCTACCTTCTCGGAGGTGATATTGGCTGGTCGGAGCATGTGCTTTGGCCCCTCCGACTCAGCCAACCATACGGGATTACATAAAAAAAAAATCATTTCATCGATTTGTTGCAAATCAGGTGTCGCGGTTGAAACGCATTAAACCAATCATCACTGCATAAAGTGGTCCGGTCTCCATGAAGCTGAACTGAGTGTGCGCTTTGCAGTCCCTATAAACAGAAACTATTAAAACATCTGAGAAAAGCCACTGCAGCGGCGAATAGATCATGTATTTAAATTGTAAATGAACCATTATTATAAATTTGAAATTTAAAAAAAAATTTGAGCGAACTGCTGTAGTGTTTTTTTTTATGGAAACTTACACGGTTGGCTACATCACCTACAACATCCGTGATGTCAGCCCATAACACCGGGTGAACTGGGTGCCATGTCAGTGCTTCCCTTCATTTCATGTCGGCTACACTGAACTGGACGGAAAACGCGAACTATTTACATAGCCGTTTCGACCGACGTTTCGCTCAGTGCGGTGGCATCAAACCGGGCGGAATAAACCCTACCACCTAGTAATATAAGCAGGGAGTCATATCCCTTAGTCGCCTATTGCGACATACACGGGGAGAGATGCAGTGGGGCTATTCTTTTAAAGTACCATCACCACACGGTACATTGCTGTTGCTTTGAACTGCTGCTGTTCGTATGTTTCCATCCGAGATGTCCTGAGTCCTAACTAAGACGCGTGGCCGGCCGGTGTGTTGGATCTGTACCTTAATCACGAGATTTAACCTACTACGTTACGCCGTGTTCTCCGCATTATTTTGTATGGAGAAACGGACCGGCGGCGCCTCTAGTGATAGATTTGCGAACTTCGTTTCTCCATACAAAATGATGCGGAGAACACAGCGTAGCGTAGTAGGTTAAATCTCGTGATTAGGCTACTGGTCATTGTCGTATCGTTGAATCGGTTGACGCGAATGTTTCATTGTTGCAGACGTGCGCCGGATCGTCGACAATCCGGTATTGTTCGAAAAGTACGAGGAATTCTCCGTACGGAGAGCGCTAGCGGCGGACCCCGACACGCGGTGGTGTCCCGCCCCTGACTGCAGGTACCTTGTGCAACGCCTAAACAATACTAGATTCTGACATAGCTATGTCTGCTTAAGGCCCTGTCAACCCTTATTCACCCGTACTCCTCTTTCAAGGCGCCGCTGTCGCTGGTTAGAGTAGGATGCAACACAATCAGTCAATAAAAAATTCGGTTTTTATCTTTTTATTCCAAAACTACGGATCGTAACAAAAAAGTAAAAAGCTTCGGATTTAGATATATTCAACAAAGAAAATAAATTATTTCCAAAGTCTTGATTTGGTCACGTTGCCTTAAATACGTTTTTATGACTAAATTCAGAGGCATGTTCATGATTTTTTTCTATCGAGCGAAGTTAATCAAATCGTGTTTTCAAAAAAAGCTATCGATCTGCGCTGATAGATGAAGTTTTACACATATTAAAACTGAATCTGTCAGGTAAGTAATATTGGCGGTACACTTCTTGAAATTCGAGTCAGACGCAGCCTCACATCACCTTAATGGAACAAATTACAGTATGGTGATCCCAAGCTCACGGAGGGACTTGAATCATTGCGGCACTGGCGAACAATCGGGGTTCCCATAGCCTGTTTTATAGGTGCAACCATGACCGTTGCTCCGATGAATTGGGTTCCCTCATCCCTCCTGCCCCCATCCGTATCCGCCGCACCCGTCGGACTACCTGACTTCGGGTTTTTTTATTTTTCTGCAATACCAATTATTTCCTTTTTTGTCTTACAGTAGTGCCATCTGTAGGAATTAAATGTAACTAGAACAGTGCAAAGTAACTCGAGCAGTAGATACTAGATGGCGTTGTGTCAGATTTACCCACACACAATATGTCTGTTTGCAAGAATCATCAACTGGTTTTGATCTATGTTTTATTAAAATGTATGTCACACAAGTGTTGTTACAACGAGTCGTTTTTTTAAGGAATTATGAAAACACAACAGCACGTCTCGTACAGGCCATAAGGAAGCCAGTGGTTTTTCTGCATGGCACGCATGCAAATTACATCGAATTGCACAAGCGACAGCTGAATAAATAATTATTTATTTATTCATAAGCTAAAATGTACAAGAAAACGTGATGGCATGTTGTGTAATATTTTTCTGTCTATAATCTCGTCATTGCTAGAGGCACCGAATGATATTATGTTACGCTAAACATGCGTAACTTAAAATGTATGGCTTAGCTCTACCGCTCTTCCGTCAATCTATATGGAATACCATAGCAGAAGGCTACACTGTATGGAATGTATAGATTTGTATATCAATTCATAAAACGAAATATAATAAAATAAAATAATTTATTTCAATAAATAAGAAAATACAAAAAGCGGTAATGAAATAACCAATGACAATTTTATGATATATTTTTTTTACAAATGGGAATATACGCAATAATTACAAACAGAACATAATATTAGTGATTATAAATTGTTTGTGTTCTGGAAAAGAATGAAAATAAATTAAATTAAAGGCATTCTCTACCAGTCATGCCTGGGGATTGTGTAAGGTAAGTTGGGTAAGGTTGACGGGTAATACAAAGTTAACTGAAAGCTGTCCTTTTGTTTTTGAATTTTTTATTTGATTTAAAACATATTTTAAATTTGATGACAATGCACACTCAGGATAAGTCAATTGACAATAAATAGTTATAAGTAGTGATTAGTATCGAGCAAGAAATAGCCTTCGTCAAATTTTATGTGGTTTGAATTAAATAGATAAAAATTAACATATTCGAAAATTTGCTGTGCTAAACTTAACCAAATTAATAAAACTAAAATAATTAAATTAGATTAAATTAAAATATTAATGTGCATTTAGTACAAATTGATAAATAAAATCAACTGCCACTTGCAAAATTATCAAAACTAATTATAATATTGTGGTCAAAATATAAAGAAAGTAAAAATGGTCAATGTTCAATTAATAGTTGTCAAAAATAAAATTTTAATTTTTATGTGAATAATAAAATTTATTATTATAAAATGTTAGGTATAGGTCGTTCATTCTAACCTGAGGCATACAAATACATTCACGCATGACATTGATCATAAAATTCTGCGAGTGTAGTAGTGCTCAGGCCATGTATAGGTGCATGTCAAGCATTTGTATTAGAGAAATGCATTTGTGTGCGTACGTGTGTTCGCCTCAGGTTAGGCCGTCCATGCTATACTTATATTGTTTGTTCATAAAGTGTATTGTTTGTCAACAGTTTTGCTGTAGTGGCGGCGGGATGCGCGTCGTGCCCCAAGCTGACGTGCCTCGCGCCCGGGTGCGGCACCTCGTTCTGCTACCACTGCAAGGCGGCGTGGCACCCGACGCAGACGTGCGACGCGGCGCGGCGCGCGCGCCAACACCTGCCGCGCAGCCCGCAGCCGCCGCACCACGCGTACGGCGAGCTCGAGCACGGCGGCGACGGTAAACTTTTATTATTATCATTGTTTTATTTTTAATTTTTTTTTTAAGTGAAAACTTCTTTAGCGGCGCTTTGCACTTTTTTTGGATGGGTAAAAAATGTTAAACTCGCGTCAGATCTGATTCGCGTCAGATCCGTAGCTTGTTATTATTTAAAATGTAACCTTAAGTCATTGCATTAAGGGTTAAGTTACGAGTGGCTCGGGATCAATTCTGTTCGTCTCACAGTGACAGTAAAGCCGAAAGCGAATCAAGGGAATCCGATATTCGTTTGGTCGTTTATGTGATTTCTTGGCTCAATGGTAAGAGTGTAGGATTTGTATTTTTTTACCATGGGTTCGAATCCATCAAAATTTTTTTTGTTTATTTTTTCTTTTTTAAGCAATGTTACGGTGTTTAAATTTTTAGGGTGTTTAGTTTTTTTTATAACCACCTAAGAATTATTTTCGGAAATACAAAAAGTTTTCACTTCTGCCGGCACTCCCGGAGTGCAACTGTGGCTTTTTTTTTTATGGCAACTGACACGGTTGACTACATCACCTACAACATCCATGATGTCAGCCCATAACACCGGGTGAACTTGGCGCCACGTCAGCGCATCCCTTCGGTCGTGCCGGCTACACTGAACTGGACGGAAAACACAAACTATTTACATAGCCGTTTCGACCGACCTTTCATTCAGTGCGGTGGTAGCAACCCGGGCGGGTTGAACCCTACCACCTAGTAATATAAGAAGGGAGTCATATCCCTTAGTCGCCTTTTACGACATACACATTTTAAAGTACCGGCCCCACACGATACTCTAAGATTGGTTTTCTCTCTAAACTGAACGATTGACCCTGTTTCCCATAGCACAGGGAATCCGAAAATGGGAAACGGGGCTCCGCTAGAAATGGTTAGAAACAATAGTAAGTAATCCTAGTTTAACATGTACCTATCTATAATCATCGTGTGTAGAGGAACCCTTATTATTATACAATAAACGATTTCTTTCTTTCTAACCTGTCCGCTCCTTATTGCAGTGTCAATAACGTTGGCAGGTTATACCACATATTTCCCCCCAAGTATAGTCTAGTCTAGGCTCCTTCAAGAGAGGAGTAGGCACCTGTCGGGCCGTCATGGCATTCCCACCCCGCGCGTGCGACCGAATGTCCATGGGCGTCGTTAGACACCTTATGGATGGCTAGGCGCCACTTTCGCGCTTTCTATAAAAAAAAAGGTGAAGACGAACCATGGAGATGGTTCAAGTGAAAACTAAAATATGCCGATGCTGTCAGCAAATGAGGTCAAACTGTGCTAGACGTTGTCAGAAGATGTGGTCAAACTGCGAAATATTGTCAGAAGATTTGGTCAAACTGGGCCAAATGTTGTCAGCAAATGAGGTCAAACTATGCCAAATGTTGTCAGTAGACGAGATCGAACTGTGTCAAAAGTTGTCAACAGAAGGGTGAACTTTTGCGCCATGTCTTGTCAACAGGTGAGGTCAAACTGTATCAAATGTTGTCAACAGAAGAGTGAACTCTTGCGCCATATCTTGTCAACAAGTGAGGTGAAAATGTGTCATATGTTGTCAACAGAAGAGTGAACTCTTGCGCCATATCATATCTTGTCAACAAGTGAGGTGAAAATGTGTCAAATGTTAACAGAAGAGTGAACTCTTGCGCCATATCTTGTCAACAAGTGAGGTGAAAATGTGTCAACAGTAGAGTGAACTCTTGCGCCATATCTTGTCAACAAGTTAGGTGAAAATGTGTCAAATGTTGTCAACAGAAAAAGGAACTCTTGCGCCATATCTTGTCAACAAGTTAGGTGAAAATGTGTCAAATGTTGTCAACAGAAGAGTGAACTCTTGCGCCATATCTTGTCAACAAGTGAGGTGAAAATGTGTCAAATGTTGTCAGCAGAAAAGTGAACTCTTGCGCCATATCTTGTCAACAAGTGAGGTGAAAATGTGTCAAATGTTGTCAGCAGAAAAGTGAACTCTCGCTCCATATCTTGCCAACAAGTGAGGTCCAACTGTGCCAAATCTTTGTCAGATCAAATCAAACTGTGCCAATGTTGTCAACAGGTGAGGTGAAGCCGTGCCCGCGTTGCTCCGTGCTGATCGTGAAGGTGGAGGACGGCTCGTGCAATCACATGGTCTGCTGTGTCTGTGGCGCCGAGTTCTGTTGGCTCTGTATGAAAGAGGTTTCCGATCTCCACTACCTAAGGTGCGTTTATTTTAATTTATTAGGTTTCCGTATCCCCGTACGGAAGCCTATTACTAAGCCTCCGCTGTCTGTCTGTCCGTCTGTCTCTCCGAGGGCTGTATCTCTTGAACCGTAATAGGTAGCCCGTTGAAATTTTCACAGAATATGTGTTACTATGGCGGGTATAACAAATAATAAAAAAAAGAAAATGTTAAAAATTAAGGGGGGCTCCCATACAACAAACGTGCGAAAAATCCATTAGTCACGCTACTGAATAATAGATGGCGCCACAGGCTTTTATACATTGCATTGTTGAAAGACAAAAGATAGGCGTATATTATTGATAGCGGATAGATACGGAAACCTCCGTGCGCGTGTAAAACTCGCATTTAACAGATTTTTTTATCGAAACTGACACAGCTGGCTAAATCACCTTTTTTTTTTTAATTGAATCTGGTATGGATGGCTGAGTTGGAGGGGCCAAAGCGCATGCTCCGAGCAGCCAATATCACCTCTGAGAAGGTAGGTGCCATACCGGAGACTTCCGTTTGGATTGCTGGCTATACTGGACTAGAGGAGAATACAACCGAGGCTGCTTTAGGGGCGTCTTGCATCCTTGTACGGTGGTATCAACCCAGTCGGCTACATTTTGAGCCTACCACATAGTAGGGGCAAGGGAAGGGACCTACAGTTTTACATTGGTTCCAAACGTTGAAGCAGCAGGTGTAGGTATGCACGTAAATTTATTCGTCTTTTGCTAAAAAAACTCATTGGTATACACCGACCGGATTCGAACATCGGACCTCTCGCATGAGCAGCCGATACATGTCCAAACCGCTCGGCCACCCGCCGCACTTACAACATCCGTGATATCAGCCCATAACACCTTGGTAAAGTAGGTGCCATGTCAGTGCTTCCCTTTGATCGTGCCGGCTACACTGAACTGAACCGAAAACACGAACTATTTCCGTAGCGGTTTCGACCGACCATTCATTCAAACCTTACTCTATGTTCTTAATTTCAAACTATAGTCTTGCTACTCAAATCATACATGATAATCCGCCAACAATTTATTAGCGAAAATTTTGTATAGGTCACATAAATTTAGTTTTTATATTCACAATAGCCAATAAACTTGGTGTTCCGCCAACAGAAGGACAATCATTTTAGGGCTCCGTAGCCGAAAATAATCGGGAACCGCTGACATATAGTATTTCAACAGCCCGAGCGGCTGCACATTCTGGGGCAAGAAGCCGTGGTCGCGCAAGAAGAAGCTACTCTGGCAACTGGGGACGCTGGCGGGCGCCCCGCTGGGCATCGCGGTGGTGGCGGGCGTGGCGCTGCCGGCGCTGCTGGTGGGGCTGCCGCTGTGGGCGGGCCGGAGGGCGCACCGGCGGCTGCACCGCGCGTCGCCGCACCGCAGGCGAGCCGCCGTCGCTGCCGCTGTTACCGCCGCTGTGAGTACCTATTGCTTCTACTTTATTTATGTATGTATTTATTTTTGAAGCAAAGCGTTCTAATAGCGTCGCGGAGCGCTGGGCTGCCGGGGAGTAAAATGAGAAAAAAACGTCACCATCACAGGAGCCGTCACCGTTACGATTTTGGAATACAAACATACACAAATTATTTTGTATGTAGGTATTGTGCCGTACTGCCGGATAGATAAGTGGTAATTTGTTAAGTCGTTTATAAGTTGCGGTAGCCCTTGTAAGTCATCGTCTTTTTCATAGAATATTTATATCGCACAGGTGGACACGAGGTTGAATCCAGAGTTCTACGTTTTTTTTTTCCTTTCCATTTTTTTTATGTAGAAGCTTCGTTTCTGTCGGGCGTCCCCCGACGCGACCCGTAGTTTTGATGTGTAACATCTTAGCACTCTGGTATGGGCAGTAATTTTGTGAATGAAGCGGAAATGCGTTAAGGAATTTTGTGAGTGAAGTTATATTACGAGGGTGGATCCAAAACTTCTAAGCCCAACCATGAAATTGAAAGAAAAGTGGGTCCAAATCAATTTGTATTTTTCGACATAGGAGACTCACGGAGAATCAAGGTCAATCCACTTTTTCCACCTGACCGGCAACTTTTTTATACCTTCGAAAAAAAATGATTCCGGAAGGTCGTCAAAATACTCATTTACTGCAGCTATCACCTCTTTGGTCGAAAATTTCGAGCCACCTAAGTGTTTATTTTTTTATTTGGAAAAAGGTGGTATTCCGAGGGGGCTAAATCCGGCGAATAAGGTGCGTGGGGTAATAATTCATAGCCACAATTATTGATTTCAGACATTGATTCAGCCGAAGTGTGAACCCGGACGTTGTCTTGAAGGAACAACACTTTCTTCCGCAGCAACCCTGGCCTTTTTTAATGTTTTTATTTCTTCCTGAAGTCTTCGCAAAAGGTTGCAATAATATGTTGAATTTATAGTTTCGCCTTATGGTAAATAATCCACGAAAATAATCCCCTTCGCATCCCATAAAACTGAAGCCATGACTTTGTTGGTCGACAAAACAACCTTAGCCTTCTTCGGAGTGGGTGAGCCAGATCTTTTCCACTGCTTCGATTGTTGTTTCGATTCAGGAGTATGGTGGTGAACCAAGCTTTCATGTACTATGTGGGGTCGGTACTTAATAAGAATAGTCCCACTGCGTCTCTCCCCGTGCATGTCGTAAAAGGCGACTAAGGGATAAGCGGCCTGCAGACACCCCGGTCGACTTGTGGATTTCATGGAAGACATAGGCTGGCTGGGGTAGCTGGAGACTGCGGGGTTTTGCACGAAGGTCCCCAACTAAGCGGGATTAGTTTGCAGGCCTAGAGCCAACACCAAACCAAAACAACAACAACAACAACAATGAACCAAGCTTTCATCCATGGTAACGAAACGGGACAAAGAATCCTCGGGATCTGCCTCAAAAAGTTCCAAACAATCGCGGGAAATTGTGAAGCGAACTCGTTTTTGTTCAGTTGAAAGCAATCTTGGGACCCAACGAGCAGAAACCTTATGGAACCCCAATTCTTCCGATATAATGTTTTGTACCCGACCATAACTAATGCCTATGATCTCAGCTATCTTATTGATGGTCAATCTTCGGTCACTCAGTATCAGATCACATATTTTATTGACGTTTTCCTTCGTGGTAGACGTCGAAGGCCTTCCGCTCCTAGGGTCATCTTAAATGTTCTCCCGATCCCGCTTAAACTCAGCTACCCATTTTTTGACACTGGAATACGATGGAGCAGACTCCCCCAATGTGTTCACCATATCTTGATGGATATCTTTTGGTGACATGCCTTTTTTATGGAGGTACTTCATCACTGCTCGGTGTTAATTTTCTCCATAATTGAAAATCTTGTGAGATAGCGTTAAACAAATAATCAGGAAAAAAATATGGCTTGCAGTATCGGAACCAAACTTCGCACATTTATTACTGAGGAATCGTACTAACAAATGTCAAAGATTAAAAAAAATTTCATGGCTCTTTCTATGTTAGGCCACGAACGTTTGGATCTACTCTCGTATGATTCTTTGGTGTGCGACCACAGAGCACGAAATCCGCGCGCCGCGCCCCCTTCTAGAGGCGCCCTAAGCGATAATATTTGAAACCCAATAACTGGACGCAGTGCTACTAGCGCTTCGTATGTATGTGTGTGTGTGTGTTAGTATCGACACTACATACAAAGAGGAGCAAGTTAGGCACACGCACAAAACAAATGCACACGCACAACACACATATGTAAGTCATAGGCCACGCCTACAGGCTTCAACGCCATTGTAGGGAAATCGCGCTCAGGGCGCCTCTAGCAGGGGGCGCGGGCGGGGGTATTTCGTGCTCTGTGTGTGCGACCTACGGTTGGCGCATGTCAACAGCTGTCAACCGTGCTTTTATTAACACTAACACAATGTAAAATACATGCTACGCTTTACAACTATGTGTTTTCCAGAATTTGTGCATGCAAACTAGTAACTTAAAATGTTTCGTTCCTTTCAAAATTATTTTGTTTGATTATAAGTAATCACAAATTTATACAGTGCAGCGCCGTCACTGGATACTGGCAGTAATAAACAAATTTCCTATTCGTTTGGTTGCCACTATTTAAAAAAAGAAGAAGTACATGTTACACATATTTGGCGACTACTCTAAGACTTGTTGCTTTTTTTATTTATTTTATTTATTTATTTATTTAAATTTACAGGCATGTATTTGACAGGACAGCATTGTCTGATGCGTCTAAATCACATTAAAGCACATTCATCGTACATAACTGCATTGCAGCAGAGCTGTGCTGCAAAATAATTTTATTTTATAAAGTATACCGCAGTAGATGGTTTGCTCAAGTTAGACATATCTGCGTAACTTCGAGGGTCACCCATCCAACGGTTACTTGCCCCGGGACTAGGTGTTCGCTGAACATGCTTGTCCAAATTCATCGCGAGGCCATCGAGAGGCGACATAGAGGCCGTTCAGCATATGAGTCAGCTCCTCCAGCGATTCGCCTATCACAACTATATCGTTTGCGAAGCGGAGAAGTGTGAAATGTACTCACCGTTAATATAACCTGGGGAACTTCAAAACGTGTCCCTATAAATGGGCTGCGTGTGATCTTTTATTAGACTTTAGGCTGCAGGAGCACATGCAGGCTGATTATAAAAAAAAATTCATAAATAAAGTTTAAGCGGCAGTGGGCTGGGCAGAATTGTCGCCGGCCCAATTTTTTTGTATTGATTGGAGCAGTTTTTAATTACTCTGGAAGTTAGCACTTGTATATTATGTTGTAATTATTTGTCTTATCCTTCGACCTATTTCCCCCTCCCCCCCATCATACACCGCACGGTCTGCGGAGTCCGTACTCACACACACGCTCGCGAGTGTGGCCGCTCACACAATAAATAAACCCGTGTCAGCCTACTGATGCATCGGAATCATTGAGTTGTTTGTTTTAGAATTTATTTAAATCCTGTATTCCGTACTCTATCGGCCACCACTCATATCACAGGTCAATCAACTACGAAAGAACGAGTTGGAATCGCGCACCGCTAGATGGCTGCAACAAGTTTTCCCTTTTATTCTTTGATCATGATTTAAAGTGTGAGAGTTAGGGCCCCTGGCCCTATTGTCACTGCAACCTAGGAAGATCTATTGTGATCTCTCAAAAGTTTAGAGCTCACCCCCAAGTCCGATTTCCGCTATGAACCGAGTTATATTATTGGGGTTGAGTGCCTGTGTTAGGCATGGGTTAAAAATATAACCCCCAAGAATACGGCTTCTACTGTGAATAAGCACTTCACATTCACAAAGGATGTGTATGGGCGTTTCATCCTCTTTTATGCAGAACCTGCACACTGGTGCGTTGCTAAGGCCCATTCGGTGTAGGTGATTCTTTAGTCTGCAGGTTTCCTGTTAAGGTCCTTTTAGGATTCATATGTCTTTCCGTTTTAGGTTTAATATGTCAGAAGTGAATTTACACGTGTACCCAGAAAGTAGTTTATTCTTTACTTAGTACTTTATTTATATGGTAAGATCCTGGCTCCAACGGCCCGATGTAGCTGGGAGTAGTGCGATCTCTTGAATATGTCAAAATATTTTCTTTAAACAGTACAAGAGTGGATGGCAAGCGCGTAGGCAAGTGCATTGGCCAACGTGTAGAGAAGGCTTTAGAATAGGGTTGCCATAAAGGTGCAGGTACTGACCGGGACACTATATCTACCTAACCTAAGAAAACCTAAGAAAAGTTCGTTGTCTATGAGCAGGGAAATGCAGGACCTGTTCTATGAATATTAAATTAAATAGGTGATAGGTATCTTTTACATTTAAGGATAGATTTTGCATAAATTCTATTAAATAATTCGGTAGGCAATGGTTTTAAATGTCCATAGCCAATAAGTTCTAGGCCTTAGTAAAGTGTCTGATTCAGAACGATCCCCGCAGCTCTGTAAGCTCGCAGATAGTTAGCCAAAAGTCTACACTGAACATTCGTTGTTTATGTATAGTCACAATTTACATCTGCGACAGAAATCTGCGGACTTATGATGCCTGAAATGCTCTATAAAGAGTGTTAGGAAATGAGAACAAACACTAAACCCTTTAAAGACTTTTTTTTATAATAACTAACTGGCTTTTGGTTCCCGACCGGGACATTTGGTGGTCAGGCGGGACGACCGGGACTGAGATTCACATCACATCATCGGGTCATTCAACATCACCCGCTCATCTTCTTCACTACCTACACTTTTCCGTCGGCTCCGTACGTAACTGAGCATTTACCGATGACAAAATTAGAGCAGTGTAGAGCCCACATTTATATCGCAACTCGAATGTTGTGCCGAGGACATATATTTCGCTTGTCCCTTACTAGGTGGAAGAGAGCGTTTCAACTAAATCTTCCCTTCGCCGTTATGTTGGCTCCACTGTCTATCTGTCAAAACAGCGTTGAGGGTTGCTATGTGTACAGATTTACCCGTAATTATCGGTATGTACCGTATTTATTATACGGTAAATACCGATTACATTATTAGGTAATATAATCTTCACAATCTGGCAACACAAATTTAAGCACTGACTGTCAGTGACACTAACAGTGGATCCAACCTATCGGCGAAGGGAAGATTTAGTTGAAACACTCTCTAGGCTCAAATTGTAGCCGAATGGGTTTAAAGCATAGCAGCCTCAGCTGTGTTCTCTAGTCCAGTATAACCATAAATCCAATCAGAAGTCTCCGGTATTGCACCTACCTTCTAGGAGGTGATATTGGCTGGTCGGAGCATGTGCTTAGACCCCTCTGACTCAGCCACCCATACCGGATTACATAAAAAAAAATATTTTGAACAGGGATCTCGCGAACTGTTTGTTTCAAGTTGCTGCATCTGTGCCGGTGTTTTTAATGTTCAAGTCAGTTGTTCGAAGTGTAATGCTGTAATAATGTATGCAATGCAATGCAGTATTCCCACTGCATGGAACAGATGCCTACTACACAACGAAACGTCGTAATATCTCGCTTGTAACAATCAACTCTTGAATATTGCTAGGAATATTGGATATTACTTCTGCTGCATCCGGCACGCATGGCGAATCGCACCACAATAGGTACCTAGTTACCTAAGTATATTATACTTTCGACGCGGACTCAGGGACAGAGCACTCTGTTAATCTTTGTTAAAACATTAATTACGTTTGACAGTTGCAAATTGCGTTTGACCTCGTTTATTCCTAATTAAAATTTAGGCCAAAGTTCAAGCTTCAAATGTCAGTGAGCACAATCGGTAGGCTGACTTTCTTTCAGTAGAAATGTGATTTTTCTGCTCCGATGAACGCGGCGGCGTCAATTAACATGGGACGTCGTCGGGAGGAAATGAAAGCAGGCGGTGCGTCGGCGATGACTATTTAATAAAGTCAATAGACCATAACGAGTAGACAGTCACACCGAGGTCGAGCTACATTACGTGGCGTATCTACAGTTTCTCAGGTCTCAGTCTTATAAACTTTAGGCTTTTCAACGAATATCACATCGTTCTCTCGAACAAAACTATATAGTTTCGGCGCGGCGGCTGAGGCGAGGTGCAGCGCGCTCGCCGCTCACGAGGCCGGTGGCTGCAGCTGGAGAACTCCCTCGCGGTGCAGGTCGCGCACCGCCTCCAGCAGGCGCGCCTCCGCGCGCGGCTCGCCCAGCGCCACGTCCACGCTGCCCGCGCACAGCAGCAGCGCGCGCAGCGCCGCGCGCGGCCAGTCGGCGCGCAGGCCCGCGCGCGCCGCCGCGCCCGCCGCCGCCGCGCCCACCCGCACGCACTCCTCCTCCAGCCGCGCGCCATACTCCTCGATGAGGCGCTCGCCGGCCGCGCGCCGCGTCTCCGGCGCCAGCGACGACAGCAGCAGCAGCGCCACGTCGTCCATGGGCCGCCCCAGCGACACCATCTGCCAGTCGAGCGCGACGCACTCGCAGCGCCCGCCGCGCTCCCTAAACAGCAGGTTACCGCTCCAGAAGTCGGCGTGCGCGAGCGGCGCGGGCTCCGCCGGCCGCAGCAGCTCGCCGAGCAGGCCGGGCGCGCGCGCGCTCAGCGCGGCCACCGCGGCCGCCTCCTCCGCGCAGTCGGGCCGCGCGCGCAGGAACGCCTCGAGCTGCGGCAAGCCGCGCCGCACAAGCCGCAGGTAGCCGGCGGCCGCGCGCTCGCTCGGGAATAGGAAGTCGAAGCGGCGATCGAGCGAGCCCTCTCGCTCGCGGAGCCCCAGCGAGAGCGCGTGCAGACGCGCGGCGGCGGCGAGCGCGGCGCTCGCGCGCCGCTCGCACAGCCCCTCGGCGAACTCCGCTGCCTCGTAGCCGGCACCTGGCGCCGTCGCGTCCTCCAGCACCAGCTCGCTGTCGCCGCCGATCTCCTCTGAAACGTACGTTCGGTCGGTTGAGAAAACACGAAGATTGAAAGAAGCACTACTTCTAACGTGCTCGATAACCACTCGACCGTCGTCGTGTCGTGACATAGTGTAGATCTTGAGCCTGTATTGTTCGCACGATAGACCCAGTGGGTCGAGTGTTGACCTCTCGACCTATTTTATTAACATCGTCGGTGACGACGATGACGGGAGGAGAGTACCTAGGTGCGGGGGCGAGGCTCACCTGGGAGACGGGCTCGCACGCAACGCGGCACCGGTAGCGTACAGTCCTCGCCGAGCGTCTCCTTGGCGAGACGATTCAGCACCGGCGCCACTTCCGTGTAGAAGAGTATTTCCCGCGTGTCGAATTGCGCCTCGGCAACGAACAGCCGGCCGAACGGGTCTCTCGGGGGCAGCTTGACGACTATCGGCAGGTCGCGCTTCTCGCCGTCGCTCTCGTAGTGCAGCGTGACGGCTAGCACGCGGCTTAGCGCGCCGGCGACGCCCGCGCGCGACTCGACGCGCACGTCGCGCGGCGCGAGCTCGCCGGCCGCGGTGAGCACCTCGCGCGCCCACTCCTCCGTGAGCGCGACGTCGTCCGGGCGGCCCGACTCGCCTTCGGACTCGGCGTCGCTCGCGCTGCTCACGTCCTCGGACGCGGCGACGCTCTCCGACTCCCCGGCGTGCATGGTGCGTGTGTCGCGGCGCCGAACCGACTGACTGCGCGCCGCACCGACCGGGGCCGCCGCCGTCCTCGTCTCCTCTCTTTTGGCGGCGGCAGGGCGCGACCGCGCGTGCGCGCTGCCGCCGCCGCCTCCGCCGCGCCGGCTCCCCCGCCCTGCAGCGCCTACATGACACGACCGGGGACGTGTGTTGTCGTAATTTATTCATTGGGGAGTCCCGCGATGCATCACCGCAGGCTCGCGGTCCAAAAGTTCACATAGGTACTATAGAGATTCCCCTGGGATTTACGCACAAAGTTACCTATGTATGTATATGAATGTCAGTCGATAAATAACTGCATGCGGCGCCCGAATTCCACCCCATTGCCGTGCAGAAAGGTATGCAGGCTACTAGTCGGCAGTAGCTGCAGCGATAAGAGTATCTTAGGAAAACTGGAACCAATTTGTTGTGTTAGAGCTAACACATCAAATTAGTTTAGATTTAGAAAGGGGTATATTCTCTCTTGGCGCGCGCTTCCGCCGAAACTGCTGACGTTGCATGCGAGCGCCGCGCGGCCGCACGCACCGCGCCGATTGCAGTGTGCACCATGACGAATTTATCCCAACCCTGTTACTAATTGCGAAGCTAGTCATTCATTAGCTCTTCGTGCCCCAGCGACCAACTTATTAATGGGTTCATTTCTGTATAAGCAAACTTGCACGCTGTTCTAACAAGAGTTGTAATTAAACAGTTTCGAAGCAATTGAAACTGTTTCGAAGCGAGCGAAGTTTTGAAATTGGCAAAAAACTTGATTCCCTCACTTATTCCCATACTTATAGAACCTAAGCAGAAGGAAAAATTTAGTAAATATTCATTAGATGTTTAAGAACTTTTTGAGAATTCTGGTACACAAAACGTATTGCAACAGTTACTATAGCAATGGGTTATGTATTGTTAAAGTTATAAATGTATATCTCGAATTTTGAAGAAGCAGATGAGTGAAAACTATTTTCGCTATTTTTAGTGTTTTAGACGATGATCTTGGCAGCTGTTTGCATTTATCTTTCACAAGTATGTATTGTGCAAAGCATAACACCAATGATACATCTCTTGGCTTATTTGCATACTCATAAATTTGAATGCTCACTTACTCAATACTTACTTCGTCTTGACCAGGGCCATCACTTAGAAAGTTTTATTTAGTAATGTTCATACACGGTTTAGTTTCATACATACATGAATGCCTGATTGTAAAAACGATCCTTATCCATTTTTGAAACTTTTGGGAAATCAATAAAAATTGTCTAGTGTAAAAAAAATTTATAAAAAATATGTTTTTTATTTTTTTTTTTCAGATGTCAATTTATCTTAATGTATAAAGCGACCGATATCGGCCGCTCCAACGGCAAAAGGTTAAGGATAGTGTGTTAAAATATCAAATTAAACATATTTTTAGATATTTTTGTACAATTTTGTTTAATTCGTGGATAAAGGTTGTTTTTACTGTCAACTCAAAAAACGTGCATTCTCAAAATAAAAATCATGAGTGAATGAAAAACTGGTATTTATTCAGGAAATCATAATGCAATCTTACAGCTAACAATCATTCACAATCTTCTTCAATGTTAGTAGTAGGCCAAGGCCACAGCAGTATTTCGTCCCAGAAACTCATCCTATATTCATCCGGTAAAAACGGCCACACACTTTTTTAGGTCAGCCATCTTTTTTGCATTAATGCACTGATTGCTTTGCCCAAATACGCGACAACAGTCTGAAGCTAAATCAGCTGATTGAATGACAGCTAATGACGTAAAAGTTTGACAGAAAAACTTAGTGTTGCCAGTGTTGCCACACATTGACTGTAAAAACAACCTTTAGCCCCTGGATGAAGGTGGTTTTTACGCTCATCGATAAATTGGTGCCCAAATAAAAGTAGGTTACAGTGTAGGTAAGAGGTTGTTTTTACGCTCAATCGATGTGGCTTGCCATAGACAACTATTACCGGTAAAAAAGTTGGTTTTGAAATTTTGTTCACAAAGGTCGTTTTTACAATCAGGCATTGACATAGCGTCACGCCTGTTTCCCAGTGGGGTAGACAGAGAACAGATCACGATCCTTACGCCTCTGCCGCCTCTTCCTCTCTCATATTTTTTTATTGCACCCGTACTGTACTATAGGTACTCAAGGTCAGAGCCTCAGCCGCACAGCCAATTTCGACCATGAGGAGGGGCCAGTCCGGCTTGGAGGCAGACTAATGTCGCTGGGGAAAGTCTATTAACCCGAGATTTGAAGATCCGCGGATTGTAGGAGTAGGTTAAGATATTCCCTGGAAGCCTGTTCCCACAACGCACTACAAAACAAAAATGATTTAGACAATCATGCCGTTCCAAGATCTTTTCTGTCGACTTCATACACCTACATCTGTAGGGGATTAAAGTTAGTGTAACAAGGTTGTCTAGGATCATTAGATTTTTTAGAGCTGGCTTCTTCCATTCTCGTTGACGCTCGGGTTGTGCTAGTCCAGCCACCCAAGCACTTCACTTAAGAGAATCACCCTTCTCGGTCACTTTCACGCTTCAGGGGCAGTTCCCACATTGCATTGTTCTTTCCATTTTGCATGCATACTCGTACATGATGATGATGACTGACGGCATGGTTGTGTGTGTGTGCGCAGCTGATCGTGTCGCCGCTGGTGGCGGGGCTGGCGGTGGGCATCGGTGTGCCGATCCTACTGTTCTACGTGTACGGCGTGGTGCCGGTGTCGCTGTGCCGGGCCGGCGGCTGCGGCGGCGGCTCCCCGCCCCCCTCGCAGGCGCCACACTTCGACGAGGAGCGCGACGCCGCCGTCGAGCCGGACGCCGCGTCGCGCCGCCTCGAGCCCTCCATCGGCGACGCGTCGCTCTCGGCCGGCTCGCACCACGCGGAGCCGCGCGCGCCCTCGCTGGCGGCCCTCGCGGGCTCCCTCGCCGGCCACGAGACCCACTCCCCGCACTCGGCCGCGCACCGGCTCGAGGTGACCGCCGACGTCGCCGCCTCCGACACGGCCAGCGCCGCCAGCTGGCCGGACGAGCGCCCCGCCGACGACGCCCTGCCGTCCAGCTCGGCGCGCTCCGCACTACTCAAGAGCCTCTTCCTGTACGGCTCGGCGGCGCCCCCGCTGGACCCGGAGGCGCCGTGCGCGGCGTCCGCCGGCGCCGCGTGCGCCGCTGCGCCCGCGCAGCTGAGCGTCGCGCACGAGGCGCCGCCGCGCCGCTCCTGCTCGCCCCCGGGCGGCTCGTAGCGCGCGCGCGCCGCACAACCGACGGCGACTATTCCCACTAGAAGCTTCGTTACGCTCTCTCGCCGCAGTGTCGCCGCCGCGCCAGTCAGTCTATCCTAAATATATGTGATACTTTTTAATATGTAAATTATTTAATTTTTCACATTTGTAGGAGCTACTTTAATGAATATGTTACGAAGTACATACGTAAGAGATAATTTATGGAACTATGATTAAAATGTGATTAATCCTAGCAATTGGTTTTAATTCCAAATACTCTTTTGAAACCGCACACTGTTTTCATAATATTCTAAATATACAATCTCAATAACTTATTAAATAAAGTAAATGTAAACAAGACGAAAGTGATGGTACTGGATAGCAATTAAATAGTTTCTACAATGTAGTGGGCTGGAGCAAGTGAACGAATTCGTATATCTGGAGAATGTGTTCACACAGGATGGAAAATGTGAAGGAGATGTGGAAAAGAGAGTGAAAGTACCTGTACCGTGTGGGACCGGTACTTTAAAAGAATAGCCCTACTGCATCTCTCCCCGTGTATGTTGTAAAAGGCGACTAAGGGATACGACTCCCCTCTTATATTACTAGGTGGTAGGGTTTAACCCGCCCGGGTTGGTACCACCGCACTATATGAAAGGTCGGTCGAAACGGCTATGTAAATAGTTTGTGTTTTCCGTCCAGTTCAGTGTAGCCGGCACGACCGAAGGGAAGCACTGACGTGGCACCAAGTTCACCCGGTGTTATGGGCTGACATCACGGATGTTGCAGGGGATGTAGCCAACCGTGTCAGTTTCCATAATAAAAAAAAAAAAAAAAAAGAAAGCCGGCAATCAAGTGAATGTGGCGTTGTACACTATTATGAGCAGCTTAAGTATAGGTATCCATTAGGGCACGTTTGGCTGTCCATGGTGAAGTACTGAACCCTACACTGATGTACTGGAATGATCGTTGGGCATGGCAGACGAAGCAGGATAAATGCTGTGGAAATGGCGCGTTGAGGAGTATGTGTGCACTTACAATGAAAGATAGATTAAGAAATAGTGTACCTAGTGCAAGAGCGTTTTGATCTAAAAGAAGATATAGTGACAAGGATTGAGAAAGGAATGCTTTGGTGGTTTGGCAATGTTCGAAGAATGTATGATAGGAGACTAACGAAAGACATTTATGGATCGAATCGCAAGACCCAAGACGCACGTGCCTAGACCAGATCTGGCATGTGGTCAAAAAGGGTCGTAAAGTGTATGTAAGTATAGTAAATGTATGTAACGAGCATGTATGAAGATCATTATGAGAGTGAAAGAGGTGGCAGAGGTATGTCAGGATCGTGGTACTTGGAGATTTGTTGTCTCTGCCTACACGCAACAACTAACAATTAAAAGCACCCAATTTATTATAATTTATTTATTTATGTGCTTAAGGAAAGGAAATTACAATGTATTCATAAAGACAACTTATAAATAAAAGATTTCCTCTATAGGGGCCAAACACATTGCCCCAAGGACGGATGCAGCATTCCCCCTCTGAATGGCGATAGAAACACGCTGATGGAAAAATTCTGCAGCTCGCCGGTCACCTGAACATTCTATTAACTGTTTGCCAATTTTATTTATTATTATTTTATTTACACATTAGCTAAGAACTAACTTTGTACATATAAAAATAAACATACAAAAAACTTATGAATAACAGAAGTTCCACCGGCGACAGGGCGAATCAGGGCTATCAATGGTCGAGCCCCAGGGAGAGAAACCCCTGGACGATGCGGTGTCGAGCAGGGCTGCATTCTGGATCTCGCCCTTGACCCAACCACTCAGCGAAAGCCTCTCAAGGTGGTCATCGAGGTCGATACGATAATGGGCACATCGATCGTCGAGTCCACGGGCCCACATTTTAGTAACCTCATGCTACAGATCCAGATATTTAAGCTTTTTCTCTGCTTCCTTACTGACAAGGTTACCATCGTGCGGCACGGCGATATCGATGAGCGTTGTTTAATTATAAATAACACATAATATTCTGTAAAAAATTCAACCGGCTTTCTATTACGGTACCAAAGATACAGCCACAGCACAGAGTACATGATACAGCAATAGTACAGACAGACGGCCGGCCGCGCGCGGAGGCGCGGCGCGCGTAGGCGTAGTAATATACAGGGTGTTGTAACGGCCACTACATTAAATTTAGGAAATGATTATTGGGATCAATAGGAACAAAAAAGTCTAGTAAGTTTTTTCTGAATTCCCTGTTTTCCCTGAATTCCTTCCATAAAAAGTTTGAGTTTTCATACAAACTAATTGATTAATTTAGTGTAAAAAGGATCTAATGTTCCGCACGAACGTGGGAATGAAAAGCAGACGGTGAGTGAGCGAGTAGGGACGAGTGCGCTGAAAGTGAAGATTCGCGGTGGCGGCGGCGGCGGCGCGGCGGAGTTTTTCGACCCCGACCGCTCCCGCGCCAACACCTTCCACCCGCGCGCGTCAAATTACACTCGACGAAAACAATAATTTCAAAAACTAGACACTTTCGAGAAAAACTTTACTTACTTTTTTATCCCGGAAAAACACGAGGAGTGCGCTGGCGAAATTAATGTACTGGCCGTTACAACATCCTATATAAATAATTAATTCGAAAGTTTCCGTACGGGATATGGAAACTTAAAAAAGGCCGAGTTTTATCTAAAATTATGAGGATGTATGGTTTCAGACCTTCGCCTTCCCTATAGAGAAAGGCAAAGAGAAATGTCAATGTCAAAGCCGTCAACTGATAGTCTTGTGCTTGCTCGGTCACTCAGCTGATTCGGATCGATCAGCGAAATGATCCGGTTTGTTCACTCGGATCAGTGAGTCGTTTTGACTCAGTGATGGATTCAAATTCATAATCATAAAAATGGGCTGCTTAGTAATTTAGTAATTTGTTTTATGGCAGTCACGTGTGCAGTGTGCAGTGAACACAATGAGGCGAACGAGCGCGGAGCGGAGCGAGCAAGCGGACGGAGCTGACCAATCCGCGCCGCGAAGCGGATCAGTAACTGATCCGTCTAGCTAAGAGAAAAAAAGATTCTATCTAACAATCACTCACTCAGTTGCCAAGACTAGCGGGCTGACTTGCACACGCAAGGCACACGCGTTTCATCGATTTAGTTGATTTCGTAGTTTGTTACTTTCTTTCGAAAATAGAATAGATAACCCGATAATGGGTAATAAGGACAAGAAAAAGAAGCGAAGCCGCTCTAGTTCGTCATCCTCCTCCTCCTCATCTGATGACGAGCGAAGACTGAAGAAGCTAAAGAAGAAATTGAAGAAGGAGCAGCGGCGTTCTGAAAAGCTATTGAAGAAGAAAATTAAAGCCGAAAGGAAAAGGTTGACTTCTAAGTCGCGGACCACGAGCGAGGAAGGCGGTGGCTGTGATGCTGAGCCGGCCGCTGACATACCAGTTGGTTTGTACTTTTTTTTGTAGTCCGGTAAGCTGGCTGATTCGGAGGGGCCAAAGCACATCTATCTATAAAAAAAACTGTCTTCTATTCAAATAACGGATTCATAACAATATTAGACTTGAAAACAGTTTACCATCGTGCCAGATTGTGTTCTATAGGAAAGGCAAAGGTTTTTATCCGTACAGCCCAGCATTCTCACTCCTGTGAAAAATTCATAGTAATCACAATTTGCGATATTTTTAGATAAGTAGGTAATTTTTTTTGGGGCCGACCCGCACTTCCAGAACTGAACCTATGTAAGCGGCTTGGGGGCCGGCCGGCCCTTCCGTAAGTCGAGAGGTTAATAGATAGCAACATTGTCAATGAGTTTGGTGACATATTTGCAGAATTGATGGAGAGATCCAAAGCAATGGCGCCCATGACTAAAGAGGAGTGGGACAAGCGACAGAGCGTCGTGCGGAGAGTGTACGACGAGGATTCGGGGCGATACAGGTTATTCTATCCTTCTGACCATTCCTGTGGCGGCTTGAGCTTATAAGCACGCACCTGAGGAAGCACTTGTTAGTGACGTTCCAGCGACGTGAGCCTTAGCAGGTGTTCCCAACGCTGTGCGTCGCGACGTCCCAGGGTCACATCACACATGGGATATCGCAGTGGCAGCAACAATTAATTTTCATTAGTCGCATACAACTCGCCCAGAAATTTAAAGTCTTCAGACAGTATGATACACATACTAGGTACACATTATAGGTAGTCCATTCGATGATTCTCCGAAACGTTTCACACTTAATTTAATTTATGACTTTTTATATATCCTTAAATACATAAAAGATGTACTTAGACATTACTGCATTATTCAGGGGAGACGCAAATAAATTTAAACACGTCGAGAGAGTCGTTGCCGAAAAAGGGTTGGGAACTTTAAAGGCAAGCAATGTAGTACTTAAAAATTAACGTATTTGAGGTAGTCAGTCAGTCAGCGTGTAAGCGTCCACTGCTGGACATACGCCTCTCTAATTTTCCTCCAGTCCTCCCGGCCTTCAGCGTTACGGAACCACTGCTTTCCGCCGACGTACTTGATGTCGTCCCACCTGGCGGGTGGTCTTCCCACACTCCGTTTTCCGGTCCACGGCCGCCAACGTAGGACACAGTTACTCTTCGGCTGACGTGCCCAGCCCATTGCCACTTGAGCTTAGCCACCCGGTATCCAATATCGACTACTTTGGTGCGTCGGCGGATTGCCTCGTTACGCACCATATCACGTAGCGTTATTCCCAGCATGACTCGCTCCATTGCTCTCTGGGCAACTTTCAACCTTTGGACAACACCGACCGTCAGCGTCCACGTTTCACACCCGTACGTCATAACCGGGAGGACACACTGGTCATATATACGCGTTTTTAAATTTTGCGGAAGATCAGACCTTAGGGCGAATTTTAACTTTCCGAAGGCAGCCCAACCCAGTTGAATTCGTCTCTTGACCTCCTTTAGCAGCTTTATCTGAGGTAGGTCTCATGTTAACTGATCTAGAGGAGAACATAGCTGAGGCTGCTATGCAGCCATCATCCAGTACGATGGTACCAACCCAGACGGCTAAAATTTGAGCCTACCACCTCATATAATGATAAGGGCACAAGAGGGACAGGGGTGATTGGTTGAATGCACTATTCTGTTTCAACTAACAAGTAGGTCATATCATAAGGGAGCAATCTCTCCAATTTTAAAATATATATATTATTATACTTACCTAAAAACATTAAATTATTCCGAAGAAGGGGGTCGCACAACCGATCTGTCAAAAAAATACAAATTTGTACGGAACCCTTTGTGAACGATTCTGACTCGCATTTGGCCGGCTTTTAGACAGACAATAGCCAGTTCCCTAAATATGTTTTTTTTATTTTTGGACATTATTATGATTTTGAAATTTTGAATTTATTTTGAATTTATTTATTGTTAGTCGGTTTAGTTTAGTTAGTGTATTGCGTACCTGGGCCTGACTTAAAATCAGCGTCCCTCTCATCAGCTCCAGGGCTCGGTGGGGAGGGACCAAGGCTGTGTCAGGTCCAATTTTTCTTGTCTATTATTGTTATAATATGTGTTATAGAGTTATAGGTAACGTCGTGTGTGTTAAACAAGAAAAATAAAACTTATTCATTTCATTTCATTTCAAATTATTATTGTAACCCTTATTTAGGGTCGTGCTATGACCGACTACTTATATGTAACTAATATGTATGTGTAGTAATAATAATAATAGAGTAACTGACTTGCCAATTACGTATTCTTATGTGAGTGAGCATGGCGGAGGAGGTTGAATCAAACATATACCCGTGTTTGATTCAACTTCCTCCATTTAACCCTTGCAGTAGTAGCGCTCTAAAAAGTACCATTAGTGGTCGCGTGGATTACATTGGTATGCCATTTTTAAACCAGGAAAATAAAACATTGCATTTAGAGAAATTATTTATTTATGGTTTTATATTAGAAACTATTATATTACGTGTTAAATTATAGAACAAAAAGTAAGCATTTTTGAATCTGCTTTAAAAAAAATTAACAAAACATAAAATCTCCTTTTCGTAACTAAATCACACTTTTGACATGACTATATTGAAATAAAGAAAAACTGTTATAATGAATTATAATCCAATCATAATTTTCAGAGCAGGACATACAGACTATCTTAGAATGATCAGGACCAATAAATTTCTTGCACGCATTACAGATTTTTCGTTTTTCGTCTGTCGCCCTTCAGCGTGGCATCTTGTCATTATCCCTTATTCGCCTTTTACGACATGCACGGGGAGAGATGCAGTGGGGTTATTAATTTTAAGTATAAATGTGTTACAAAAATACAAAAATCTAAGTAGAAAAATATTAAAGAATGTGTATCAAATATACTTACGTAATTGGTCGCGCGGATTACAGGGGTAGACCGTCGACTTTGCGGCGTTCCTGCAACACAACCGCACGTGACCGGCGCCCGCGCTGCGCTGAGCGTATCCGTCAGTTACTCTACTTAAAGTACACGGAGGATCATATCATTGGCGTTGCCCATTTTTTCATGACGTAGAATTTTTCACAAGTGGATTACATATGTAATCCACGCGACCACTGCAGGGTTAAAGTGGGTAACTAACAACTCGATTTCATGCGCTCCCTACATATCTATCTATATGTGATCTATGGATACATATCGCAACAGTTCAGTTAACCCATTGAAAGCTGAGTTCAATCCCTTCATTGCCGAAGAAAGCATGCATGACAGTTTAGTTTAGCAGTTAGACAGCAAATCCTTGTCCGTTCAGTAAAAACTGTGTTCCAGATTAATTAAAGGCGACGGTGAAGTGATAGAAGAGATTGTATCGCGCGACCGACACAGACAGATAAACCAACAGGCGAACCAGGCGGACGGTGCGTTCTTCCAGGCACACACCGTCGAGAAGAAGACATTTTGATATGTGGTAATATGGCCCCGTGTGCCTAACAATGCCTTAGTTTAATGTACATTGGAGTTAATGCATTTAGTTCAGTATTGTAAATATGTTATTGGCAATTTATTTAATCTTTCAATTATTATCTTATCACCAATGACAAAATGTTTCAACTCAAGGAAGAATTTATTTCTTATAACAATCGTTTGGCGGTGAAAGCGTTAAATAAAATTAACAATGAGTGAATTGTTTCGTGTAAAAGAACATTTTTCCCAAATAAAAATGTTAATAACCTGCAACATCTCCTGTTTTAAGTGTTCATATGTACATACATTTATAAACCTCGGTCAGCCAGTCAGCCACAGTAGCTCAGTGGTGCGGTCGGTCGACTGTCGATCGTGATCATGAGCACACCTGGGTGTGGTCAGTACTTGGATGGGTGACCGCTCGACCGCTGGAGGCTGACCGTGGTTGTGATTCCATGTAAAACTGTAGGTCCCTTCCTTTCTTACCTTAAGGTGGTAGGGTTTAACCCGCCCGTGTTGGTACCACCACACTGAATGAAAGGTCAGTCGAAACAGCTATGTCAATAGTTCGTGTTTTCCGTCCAGTTCAGTGTAGCCGGTACGACCGAAGGGAAGCACTGACATGGCACCTAGTTCACCAAGGTGTTATAGGCTGACATCGCGGATGTTGTAGGTGAAGTAGCCAACCGTGTCAGTTTTCATAAAAAAAAAACTCTTCCTAAAAGGAAGATGAGACTGTAGAGACTACTAATATTTGTAAGCACTTAGTATACTTTGTAGAAACAATGATTGTGGAAAATTATGTCCACGGGTTGAAATTGGTCAGTTTCAGTGCTAGGTTGATCAGAAAATTTATAACACCCCTATTTTTTGCATCAGTGGTTGAAAATTATAAAAAATTTACGCACTGCCATCTAAAACTGTTTTCTGTTTTCTAGTCAGTACAAATTATCACGTGCCAGTAATTTTTCCATTGTGAAATAAGCTACCGAATCAAAAATACAATATATAAACCCTCTTTTCCCTCTCCTCTTTTACATAACTGTAAAACGTTTAGTTAGTAAATGCACAGTGTAAAAGGTGCTTGCTGCATGCCTGACAAAAATATGTGTATTTTTCTTGAGCGATAAGGCATTTAAAAAATCATGGATTCCATTACAGACTTTCAATAAACGTCACATTAATGAATAGAACATGTTTAATTTAATTATTTATATCCTATGCGTAAAATGCAGACACAAAACAAAATAATGTTTATTAAAACAATTTTAATTGTATAATTCTTTTTATTTCTTATACTTAAAGATCTAACAATAATACATAATATTTAATCTATACAGTAGGAATATAAATATTGGTGTTGTCACCTATTGGCTAATTAGTAAAATTATTGCCTCAGTAATTTTTGTACCCTCAGCAGGTTAACAATAGAGAGTTTGAATTAAATTACCGAGCTATAAAGATACTAGAGCCTGCAGTAATCAGCAAAATTATTCCTTTAAATCCACTTTATCATCACATTTCTTCATCTCCAAATTATTCCACTGTCCAAGTTTTAGTTAATCCTGTGCGAAGCCTACCTACGCTGACTAGGTCCAATCTACGCAATCCGGTTAGGCGTCGGAAATAAGAATTTATTTACTATGCTCTCATATGCTTCAGTGGCGAAAGAGGATTCTCAAGTTTGTACTTTAGGACTTTTGAAAATACAGCCAGTGCATAGTCATAATTTCTTCTTTCCTAATTAATATGCACCTTCGTTCAAAACTTTAAAAACAGCATTTCAGGTTCTTACAGCAAATTGTTTAAAAAAATTTACTTAATTTATATACAGAAATATTTACAGAGACTAACAATTAAATAGAGCATTTTATGATTAAAGAGGACAAAGTTTACGGCATGTCTAATATCACAATTATATAAACTATTTTTTTTCTCTCTCTCTAAACAAATTCTACTCTAAAAACAATATTGAAGCCATGACTGCAATTAAAAAATAATTTTAATTATTTTGTGTTCGCTTTAATATTCGAATGTTATAATTTTCTGTTTGTGTTGGCTTAGCGCTGTGTTTTATTTGTTATACAAAATGGTCCTTCGAGTCGGATCATTTTGCACAAGAGAAATAAGTCATTTTAATATTTTACTTACACAGCAGGGCGACGAAAATACAGAGCTATGAACACTAACAGGAAAGTATAACATTTGAATATTAAAACGAACACATTATGAATAATGAATGCTACATAAATTCCGGTGATACCATATGGAGAGCAATTAGACACATCTTTTGAACTGTATACAGAAATGCATAAAATAATCTAATTAAAGTCTAAATTAAAAATTAATTCAACACGAACAATTACTAATAAACATGACTTCAAGATATACAATATTCATTTTCAAAGACCAAGATAAAATTTACAACCAATCCACAAAATAATATATACAATGCAATTTCTATCAAAAGCATAATCTTGAAATAAATTAGACCAAAGAAAAAACTAACACATTGTAGGTAGGTATGTACAAAATGCATTCAGGGTAAAAACAAAATATTATAAGGTAAAAATATTATTCCATAAAACAATTCAATATAGATAAGATAGGTAGGTAAGACATAATTTTTCGAAAATTTTGTCTTTATAGACTTGTTTTATAAATTAGCGGTGATTGCATTTGGATATTTCCAAACTCACTCTGAGTCAGTACAGTGAATTGTGCATGAGACACTATTTATTATGAATGATGAAATGATGAGGGTCTTTCTAATCTGTGGAGCAGGGTTAATCTCTGTAGTAAAAGCTATGTTTTAAGGTGTGGTCGCACTATGCGGCAGTGGAGCGGAGCGGGACAAAGCTTACATCAAATGTTGACGCGTCCCGATGCCGCGTCGCTGTTTGCGATGCAGTGCCGGATGGTACACTCTCAGTTTTAGAGTTAACTCACCCGTACCACGGGAGTGCCTTAGTCGTGGCGGGCTAAGTCTTGGGATTGCGCTTGTCGGGCACGAGTTCAAGCCCCTGCACTTGCCCGCCCTCGGTGAAGGAAAAACTTCGTGAGGAAACCTATCCTGTGAGGCAATATGGAAATATTGTCCGGGATAAAGCCAACCCACAATCACCCGTACCACATCACCACGACAACACCGCGGTTATAGTTGGCTTGGCTTGGCCACAAATAAGATGGGTGCCGTGACATAATGGAATAGATGGCGAAGAAGCCGATCAAATTGCTAGGGATGGAGCTAAAAAGAAATACTCTCCTGGGCACACAACCAAAGCAAGCAGCACTTGTTCCAACTGTCCGGGCAGAAGCACGCGATGTCACCACTTTCTGGGTAAATTCACTACTGAGGTATTAAACCTAAAACGAAACAACATAAGAATCCTAACAAGGACCTTAACGGGACACTGCAGACTAAACAAACACCTACACCGCATGGGCTTTAGCGACACACCAGTGTGCAGGTTCTGTATAAAATAGGATGAAACGCCCATACACATCCTTTCTGAATGTGAAGTGCTCATGCACAGTAGAAGGCGTATTCTTGGGGGTTATATTTTTAACCCATGCCAAATACAGGCACTCACCCCCAATGATATAACTCGGTTCATAGCGGAAATCGGACTTGTGGGTGAGCTATAAACTTTTGAGAGATCACAATTATTCCTAGGCCGCAGTGACAACAGAGGGCTCAGGGGCCCTAACTCTCACACGTGTCGCACGTGTGAGCGCTACGACGATCCTCTGTACTAAATTGCTACTATCCCCAGACTGCGAAGTTTTTGTCGTTGAAGTGTTGTTTGAATTTGGTACACGTGAGTTAAGCCTCAGTGACCGGCCCTTCTATTGAAGACCTCCCTTGTCTCTCTCATGTTGACATATTGTGTATTCTGAACATGTAATTTACAGTTTGCCTAGTAGCTACTCTTAACTTCACAGATGTTCTGCATCATTGAAATCTTGCATAATATGCTGAAAGTGGTATATGAATTGTAAATCTATTATATAGTTTATTCTATATAATATATAGTTTCTTATAATGTTGTTTTTCAAAATGTTCATCTTCTTAACAATTTGTTTATACATTTTGTAATGGCCTTGCTTGTGCATTTATGTAAATGTGAATTATTTTTCCCACAAAATGTATAAACATCAAGAGCTTAATTTAATGGGGTTATTTTAATTTCGTTGTACCGTTCTTTATGAACGTACATTCAACTCAGATACCTATCTGACAATGTAAAATTTAGCTAAATATTATTTAAAGCTGTAGCTAGCTTAGGGGAGAATATAATATAATTTAATATATTTTATTAAAAGTTTGTAAAGAATTTATTTAGCGTCCCCAGAACTGTAATCATTCACCAGATAGATTTTGTCCCAAATGCAAACATTTAATTTATTCAATGTCGCTAAATTGATTTCACAAAAATAAAATGCCTTTAAGTTTGGTTTGAATAAATATTTTTATATAATTAAAAACAGAATATATAACCATTATTCGCTACTGAACACTGGTACCAATCCGGTCAGGTTAAAACCTACCACTTAGTGGGAAGGGACGTAGGTACAGTTTTACATGGAAACCGAACCACGGTCAGCCTCAACAATCCGACGGCCACCCATCCAAGTTCTTGCTTTCTTTCAAAACTTGCAGCAATATATAATAGTTGGTTGTCTAGAAACATATAAAATAAATAAAGATTGGTAAAGACATTTTTATTATGTGGATAATCACTAAAAAACTTGTAATATGTACCTATGAAAAAAATTAATACCCTGCGAAGTTTCTTGCCTGTTCTTCGTGGGTGTAATTGAACTGCATAGAATCGATTTTGACAAGTTCGAGTGCAGTCTTACTGTCTAAAGAATGCCCAATAAACAATATACAATACAGCAGGTATTCCCATAATCTCTCAATATTTGCACTCAGGAAGAAAACCCAACGAAACACGCATCGTATAACTCAGTAATTTCAAGAAAGGGATTTGAAAATGGCCGCGCTCCTATTTGCCTCTCGCTCACACAATATTGCCGTCAATATTCGCATGCACCTACCTGTATAAACACAAAAAAAAATGTTAAACAATTCAAACACCGCCATTTTCAAAACCTTTCTTAAATGACTTGAGTTATACTCAATAATTCGAATAACCTATAGAAATATGAAATAATAAAATTTGTCTAAAATGCACTCACTATTCTCAACCACCTTGTATCCGGGGTAACGTAAAGCAATTCTTACATGGGACGGAGACAAAAAACAAGTTATCACCAATCGACGGTTTATACAGAATTTTCTCAGGACCCGCCAGGTTAAGATTCCTATAGCGCAACGTAATATGTAGAAAGCATCTCTGAGCAGTTATGTCAGATCAATATTAACTTTTTTATGTAAACGCTTTAGGTTGGAGTCTCAGACGCAGCCAATTTCACCCCCCAGGAGGCCTAAAGTAACTGGTAAAAGGTAATTTACTTGATATTAGATGTTTGGAAAATTACAGCTGCAAAATTCTACGTGCTGTGGTATCAATTATGAGCATTGGCTGTTGGCAAACAGGATGTTTGTTGGTGGTTTCGTAGTACGAAAGGTGAATCTGTAACTGCCCTGACAGCGTGGTGGCCTTCATAAAGGACCCCGATCAGCGGAGATAGCGTGCACCGACGACAATTTCACAAATCATTTTTAAGCTGACTCCACACATTTGATAAGTAACTCTGGAATGCACTTCCTCCCGATGGTTCAGTGTATGACTTACATAGGATCTTTCAAGAGAAGCGTAAAAGGGCACCTGTCATACCGGCACGACATTCGGAGCCCCGTTCGAAACTAAATGCTTTTGGGGCGTCGTCAGCTCAGCAACCACGCTCACTGCGCCAAGTGACTCGCAGTATCCATAAAAAAAAAAAAGGAAGTCAAACATTTTAGGATCATCTTCCTTTCATTACTTGTCGAAGCGAGATGAAACTAAACTAAATCCTTATCTTACTTATCCAATGTGTGAAACCGGCTTTAGGTAGCTTTAGCAAGTTACAGTAGACACTCCATATACACACAAGACGTGCATTCTAGCGACTTAAAAGCGACTAGCTACTTAATAATCAGTTAATCACACTCCGAGCGAGCTCGTGTTGAAGACCAGCCTTTGTCTATTTCATATTGATAGAGAGACAGGACTTCACCAATGCTCAGAGGGGTGCGAGAGTGGCAAACGTAGCTGACCTAACGCCAAAACCACCCTAATAAACAGTGACCACTGAGCCTAGAGATCACGCGGCAGCGCTCCTCCCGTCTAAGTTCTTTTATAACCATGGCAACCACACGCGCCGCCACATTCCATTGGCCGTCCCCGGGTCTGCCCACAACTGTCCTCGCTCGTTTCAACATTGCAAAAACTGTTAATTTTTCTATGTTTGTATTTATTTATTTATTTTAGACAGGCAGCCTTGGCTGATACGTCTAAATTCAGTTAAAATTTGTTGTTTTTGTCATTATCTTGGATTTTTTAAATTAATATTTTTATTTAATTATCATTCTTGAGCACTCTTTTTGAGAATTGTGTTTTATTTGTTAGATATTTATCTGGTCTATTTTGAATTGGTTGGTACTAAGTTTTTTTTTTATTTTTTTATTTTCGGTTTACATCTATCTAATGAAGATATTGCAAAAACTCTTTGTTGCCTCCCCAGGCTCAGTGATCGGTGCTAATAAATAGCCAAGCTGACCAAACGTTTCGTAAAATAAGAGACAACATTAGAATGTTTGCCAAAACTTGTTCTACTTGACTACTATAAACTGTAGTTTGTGAAACTGTGCATGTGACCCGAAAAGTCTACGCACACAGTCCAACAAGAGCCTTGTGTAAAGTTATTTTTCATAACAGTCAGTCATCGTGTAAGCGTCCACTGCTGGACATACGTCTCTCCAAATTTCCTCCAGTCCTCCCGGCCTTCAGAGATACGGAACCACCGCTCTCCGCCGACGTATTTGATCTCGTCGTCCCAACTGGCGGCAGGTCTCCCCAAACTCCGATTTTCCTATCCACGGCCGCCAGTGTGGGACACTGTTAGTACAACGGTCATCGTCTCTTCGGCTGCCGTGCCCAGCCAACTGCCACTTCAGTTTAGCGACCCGGTGTCCAATATCGACTACTTTTGTGCTTCGGCAATATGCCTCGTCACACCATAACATGTAGCGATATTCCCAGCATGGCTCGCGCCATTGCCCGCTGGGCAACTTTCAACCTTTGGACTACAGTGACCGTCGGAGTCCACGTTTCAGACCCGCACGTCACAACCGGGAGGACTATGACGGTAATGTAAAAACTTGGTTCTTAGTGAGAAGGCGATGTAATATGGAAATGTTACTAAAAAGTGTGGAAGGTCCTTATGCATTCTCTTTTGGTCCTTTCCGGTTTACAGGTTGAATCGGAGAGGGTCTCTGTAGATCAGTAGAGCTGGAAGTAGTGTGTCGTGGAGCCGTCTCTCCAGGTGGGCTCGTCTGTGACCTACAAATAAATAATTTATTCTGTTAAAATTACAGGAACGTATTGGATCACGTCATGGGGGAGAATCTTGCGTGCCTCTTGCTGCACTGGATAACTTTAAACAATAGAATAGAAAACAACATGGTGAGCAGACTAATCCGTGTTGCGCTGCAAGAATTCGTGTAAATTGCAGCACAACACCGACCACCACGTTTAGCATGTATTAGGAAAAGATAACTATCAAGCAGCAAGTAAACCACCAAGACAGTTGCCTACTGCATCATGACTTAAGAAGGACCGCGACAAGGTGAAAGGTGGCCGTCATGTCGCCCTTTAGCATGTCATCTTGCCATTATCCCTTCGTCGCCTTTTACGGCATGCATGGGGAGACAGGTAATGGGATCCACAAGGAAAAGTCAAAGTATAGCAAACGATCAAATAAAAACGTATGACAGAGGCATCGCTTCAAAAAAAACATAAATAAAAAAAAAATTATAAATAAATAAAAAGCCTCTAAACGTCTTGGTGAAATACCTGATGACAAGAGGAAGTGTGACTGAACGACTCAAGATAAAAACACAACCGGACCTTCTCGATAAATAATCACAACAAAAACACAATTAGGGATCCCTGAATGGAAGCATGACCTGGTAAATTCACCAGGTCATGCTTCCATTCAGATTTGATTGATCACGGCTTGATTGATTGAATAAACAAAAGCTTGACATTACCAGGTCATTAGGCCCTATTGACCAGGGCAAAGAAACAGAATGTAATTTAAAAAAAAAGGTGCATTAGAAGTTACACTTCTTTGGTGTGCTACTCCCCCTCCCCCTACTCACTCCACCCTCACTCCCTCTCTCCGCTTATCTATCAAGCAGCACCACACAATACATATTTACATACAAGTAATTTGTATATGGTGACGATGATTGTATATGGTGACGATTTTTTTTTGTACCATGTGGGGCCGGTACTTATAGTTTGTGTTTTCCGTCCAGTTTATTGTAGCCGGCACGACCAAAGGGAAGCACTGACATGGCACCTAGCTCACCCGGTGTTATGGGCTGACATCACGGATGTTGTAGGTGGATGATGGATGGTGGTGATGGAGCCAACCTTGTCAGTTTCCATAAAAAAAAAGACAATATATTAGAGCGGCGGCGGTACCTTGGCGCGGCAGAGCGGGCAGGTGTGCTCGCGGTCGAGCCACGCGGCGATGCACAGCTCGCAGAAGATGTGGCTGCAGCCGAGCCGCACGGGCGTGCTGTAGTCGTCGTGGCAGATCGGGCACGAGTCCCCGGCCGACAGCAGCTGCTCGCCCGTCGGCTTCGTGCCCAGGTTCTGTGCACAGACATCGAGCCAATTAATCATTTCACTAATACAGGGTGGCTAAGTTTTGATTTTAAAGGAAAAATATTGCTGTAGCTTTGATAAAAAAAACGTGTGTGCACTTATTATGTACGAATGTTAGAAGTTACACTTCTTTGGCGTTACTCTCCCCCCCTCCCCCTTCCTCGGGGTTGTAAATGAATTTAAATTTTGCACATATATCTTAACCATATGGTTGCCTGTATGGTTAAGATGTGAAGACTCTTGGCTTGGGCTCTTGAATTCAAGGTCTCAGGTTCGATTGCAGCCGCCATCCACCATTGTAAAGCCAGTGTTTGCAACAAGCAGCCACCGAATGTGCACGAGGCAGCTATTTATAATATAACTAAAATAATTATTTTGCCACAGCGGAAAAGCCAAATGCACATACCACACTCTGCAATAGTGTCCAAGTGGCGTTCTTGAACAGTTTCAATCTCACGAGCAGCTCCACAACCTTGGCGATGACGTAAGCGGTGGAGAGGAACATGCCGATCATCTTCTCTGAGCCCTGGTACGACTGCATCAGGTAGTACAGCCACGGTTGTATCGGCAGCAGGGACCGGTACAGCTGCGATACCGCTTCGATGAACAGGTACACTTTGCCCTGAAATTGTGCACGTCATTCGTGTTACTATTGGAGTTTACGTAGTTCGTTTTCGGGTCCGTTGATCGAAATGTTATTCGCTAGCTAACCACAGAACATACAAAACGAGTAAAGAAGTAGCGCTATTACTCTGTGTGTACCACAAGTGAGCGTAGCTTTGTCGCCTTTCATTATTTTCATTCAAACCATCAAACTAAAAAAAGGTGCACCTACTTATGTACGCTATAATAATAATCTATATCAATATTTTTTACGTAAGCAAACATGGGTGGCTGTGCTGAGGAACGAATGGTACAGTCAACAGAGCCAAAATCACCTCTCCTCGCGAAATCGCGCTCAGTGAGACGCCATGCCAGCAGATTTGCAGACAGTTGCTAGGCTGTCTAGCCTGTTAATATGGCGTTTGAAGACACCCAGTTTAAAGGATAAGGGAAACACGCTCGCCGGAAGACATTACAGAGCCTAGCGGTGCTAAGCACAAATTTGGTTGGATTTCATCCCAACGTGAAGCAAGATATATAAAATATATCTTGCTTATCTTGCTCCTATAGGAGATACAGGTTTGAAATAATAAACATTGAAATTTTTAAACTCACCCTCTTCTGAAACGGCAATATAACCGCCGGCAAGCCCGTCACCACTATCTTCAGTTGCACCGTCATGATCTTCACCATGAGATCCGTCAGGCACACCAACCAGAGCAGCTCCCACACGTCTATAGGCTCCGTGTACCCAGGAAACATCACCACGTTCGGCAGTAGCCGGCCGTGGCCGAACAACAGATGCACTATTGCAAGAGCGCCGGCCGATGAAACTAACTCGAATAGCAGAACTACGATACTCCGGTTCGTCTGTTTGCCGTATTCCCTCCGAACGATCTTGTTGGCGTGGAAGAAGACTAGGAATAGCGCGAGGAATGTGAATAGACCCTCGCGTCGATCGTACATAAACTTCACCAGTAGGATTAGGTAGAACGGGGAATATTTTATCAGTACGTTGAGGAATGCGCGAACGTCGAGCACCTGAAAATAAAATAACAATTTATTAAAAAATCCTAATAAAGTGAAATTTCCTACGGGCGACCGGCGGCCGTGTAACGTAAGTCTATGTATGAATATCCTTATATATAACTCAAAAACCACTATTTACATACAGTTTTCACTGTTTCATTCTGTCACCTCTCAAGATGGTTTTAGCATAACGCTATGTCATCGGCGCGGCAGTCTGAGCCGTGAGCAAAAAGTCACACGAAGTGAAGCCGCGGCAAAAGTTAGTATTATATAATTTTGATAAACGAGGAGCTCAGCTGTGCTGATTACGCTGGAGGAAAGAAAACAAAGAGCAGACCTCATCGAAACTTGAATCATCACTGACCTCATCGAAAAGCAGAATGGCCACTACAAGACTTACCTAAACTAATAAAATCGGTGTAATAGCTGGTGTAAGCCCAAATGAGAGACTCTGTGGACATTCACGAGGACTAAAACATGCCTAGGCATAATTAGACAACTGCTCATAGGAGTCTAACAATGCCCATGGACATTCTGTGATGCACGGGGATTGCGAACGCCATGATGGCTGGACAGGAGGCATATAGACCGCTCCGCAGTTGGCGGGTTAATATAACTATTTAAATGTGTAAATAAAGAGATTATTCACCTGCTGCGTTCCATCGTCGCTCTGACTATCATTCTCAGCGTTATCGGGAATGTTGTTGTTGTTCGACGGGTTTATCGAAATGTTGATCTCGCCCAAGTTGTCCGGAGGGCTCTCCACGAGGCTCGAATCCGAGCGGCTGACGGGGACCGCGCCCTCGCTCTGCTGTCTCTGGACGGCGGGGGTCAGTCTCTCGCTGAGGACGTAGGTCTGCGTGTTGGGCCCGAGGTTGACGTGGGCGATGGAGCTCTGGGGCCTCGGCGCGGTGGCGATGCCGCTCTCGGAGGTGTAGTGTGCGCCAGAGTGTGATGGTGTGCGTGGCAACCATGTTGGTAATGATAGCCGTGAATTGTTGCCCTGATGAAAGAATTGAGACGGTTATCGAAATGGTAAATCAAGTATGTGAATTTATGATATAGAATTTATGATACGTCAATTTATGAATATCCTTATAACTGAAGAACCACTTTATCGATTTACATACGGTTTCCACTGTTACATTCTGTCACTTCTCAAGATGGTTTTAGGCTATAAATCATAGTGCTGTGTCATCAGCGGCCTGAGCTGTGAGCAAAGTCACGTGAAGCGAAGCTGCAGCTAGGGTAGGCAGCAGGAGATGCAATACAATTTAAAAAGCATAGTAAAATAAAGCCGTGATTGTCCGTGATGTCCATGGCAACTAGTTCAACGAGGTGTTATGGGCTGACATCACGGATGTAGTAGCCTATGCCTGTTTTCATTTTGTAAGTTCTGAATTTACTTAGAAAAAGGGCTGCAAGTAGTAATATTATTTCATAGTAGGCAAATTGGGCAGGAAAACGAAGACGAGTGCACTTACCATCCTCGCGTGCTCCACCAGAGGGCGTATCTCGCGGAACACATGGTTGAGGCGGTCGCCGAGCCCGGAGCCGGTGTTGGGACGCGTTGCTATCGCCCCCGCAGAACGAGCCAGGACGCCGACCCCAGGTCCACCTCCGCCGCCCCCACCAGGCTCGTCGCTTTCCTCCGCACTCCCACTTCCCAACTCCACGGTCACTTGCTGCTGAGGCTGCGACATGGTCAAGGTTCACGAGACCATTGAGTGACTAACACACCCGGCAGCCGCACTCTTGTGGCTACGTCGTTCGGTGCACAAGATAGATAAAAGACGCCGTCGTCGGTCGAAGTCGAGGCAACAAAGAATCAAATTATCTATAATTTATTGTAATATTTTTTATTTGTGCAAATATTTTGACGCCGCCCGCGAGAATCAGTGGCTGGTTGGCAGACCAGTCCAATCAGTACTCAGTCAGCGCAGTGCGAAGCAAAGAATATAATACTACGAAGTGTGAAGTGACAAGTGAGACGAGTGGCTCGGGATCAATTCTGATGTCTCTCACTGACAGTTCTCGTCCTAAGAAATTTTTATTTTCGGAACTATTCGGAAATATACAAACGGTTTTGGTGGTTTAAAAAAAAAGATATAAAGACAATTTAAACACCGTAACATTGCTTAAAAAAGAAAAAAAAAGCAAAAAAAAAACAAAAAGATTTTGTGGGATTCGAACCCAGGTCATAAAACTACTAGTCCTAGACCCTTACCCCTGCGCCACGAAATCACAAACGAATATCGAATTCCCTTGATTCGCTTTCGGCTCTATGACGTCCCAGCTGTCAACGAGAGCCAACAGAAGTGATCCCGAGCCACTCGTCAAGTGAGGGGTTTGATACCTGAAAGCTCTGACGGCTCCTGCGGCTCCTTTCGGAAACACGGCTTGGGTTGACTCGGCTCGAAACGAAACGTAACAAAAACGACATGCACCGCCTCAACATTAGGTTAGGGTTAAAATAAAGAAGATGCGTCGCGTAGCGTAGCGACGCAGCTTTTGTTGCATTGCATTTCTCGTCTGAGCCGTCAAATCCTCCTGCGATGAAGGGCTCGTGCGTGAGTGACTAAGAAGGGATACAACGTACGTGTGAACGGATCACGATGTAGGGAACGGATGAAACGCGGGACGGTCATCTGGCAACACTGTCTACCTACGGCAGAACGCAATTTCATTACTTCAGTATGACCTTGAAATATGTACCAAATTACCAATGATTGGCTGTATGGTCAAATGATCTTTGCCTGCCTATTTATGGCGAAAACAACAACAACAATATGTACCAATGACGATGTGGTGGGTGGTGTGAATGAATCACCAATACTCAGGAATCATCATCCACATCACATCCATCATGTACATCCATAGTGAATCATCCAAAGTGAAGATGAACATTGAACGTTTGTGTGTTTACACATGTTCAATTTTAATTTTTTTTTAATTTTTTTTTTTTTTTATGGAAACTGACACCGTTGGCTACATCACCTACAACGTCCGTGATGTCAGCCCATAACACCGGGTGAACTAGGTGCCATGTCAGTGCTTCCCCCTTTGATCGTGCCGGCTACACTGAACTGGTCGGAAAACACGTACGTACACGTATTTACATAGCCGTTTTAACCGACGTTTCATTCAGTGCGGTGGTACCAACCCGGGCGGGTTAAACCCTACCACCAAGTAATATTAGGAGGGAAGGGACCTACAGTTTTACGAGGAATCCGAACCTCGGTCAGCCTCCAACGTTCAGCGGTCACCCATCCAAGTACTGACCGCACCCAGCGTTGCTTAACATTCAATAGCGACAGTTGACTGTCTGCTCCACTGAGCTATCGAGGCTGACAAACTCGGCTCATTGTGGATGAACATCCATTCTGTAGTAAAAATGTCGCGGGTTCGTAATGAATTCGTGCGTGCTGGAATATAATGGTAACTATATGCTGGAAACAAGGATATTGGAAGGGGTAAAGTAACAAGATATTGGAAGGGGGAAAGTAACAAGTCGCTGGCTGGAAACATATAATTTGTCAAGGATTGTTAGATGAATGTAATAAAATTATTTAAAAAAAAACAAAGTTTATAGGCTTCGCCCTTTCGATACTTTTTGAGTATTCCTAACACTTTGTGTTCCACAAACACTCTTATCGATGGTAGAACACTAAAAATATTGTCATGTGTTTATCTTGCCACTTCAAAGATTTTTTTTCAAGTTTCAACAGTTGTCCTGCGCATTCACTAAAATGAGGCTGGTCTGTTTAGACTTGTCCCGCACTGTCACTGTCGTTGAATCATCCGTTCGATGAAGATTGCTTTCAACAAAAGTAGGAGGAAGATGTTACTCTCGTTGAACTCGCATTGAAACTCAATTTACACTTATCACTTTGGATGATTCATCCGGGTTGTACCTCCAAAGTGATAAATGTAAACGGGCCTTTAGAAAATCACCCAATGCGGCCAGAAATAATATAGACTATAATTTAAGAACTTATTATATTGAGTATTTATTCTCCCAAGTAAACGGGCCAAAGCTAGTTAGTAGGTACCTACTTATCTTTCTGCTGGTCATTCCAAACACTTATCTACCATCGTTATCTACTAATTTAATTACTAATCCTTACCTATAATAAAATCCAACGTCTGCTTTCTGTCTGAGTGTATGTCTGTCTGTCCGCTTATAACTCGAGAACCACTGAACCGATTTTAATAAAACAAAATTCTACGGATAGCTTGATTCTTCCCATCAACTATAGGCTACTTACTATCAGGGTAAATGGCTTATGAGGTTGGCAGTGAAGTGAAATATGAGAGCGGGCGGAGCCGCGGGCACAGCTTGTGTAATATATAGGTATTTACATCTACTTACCTCTAAGTTTTTTGGAGTTATGTTGTTTCTATTGTTAAATGTTTTTATGACTATGATTGTTAATTCATAGCTGCCAATGCATGACTTCAAAAATAAAACTTCCAACAAATAGTAATTTCTAACATTTTATTGCACACAATTATATACAAGTAATCAATCACAACACACAATAAATTATGAACAACAGGAACAAATGACTAAATCTCACAAAATGTCACAAGATGCATCTATTCACTAGTTAATGGGATAGGTGATCATTTGTTGAAAACTGGAAGGCTTATTTATAATTCATCTTTCACTTGCGCAGGATTATCTGTCAATGTTTTCAAATTCTTTTCCACCTCTTGCACCAAGTTCTCCAAGGTTGTAGACCCCCGATGCTGGTAGATTACTTTACTATTGTTGTAGAGGACTAGTGTGGGAAAGTGGTGAACCTGTAAGAAAATATATTTGCAACTTGAAACATATTCATTCAATACTAGGATTGTCGCACGAAATGGCAATGTGACAAAATTTAATTCCAAAAACATGGAATATCAAACTGTGAACATGGTTAATTATTTTTTTACACTATCTTCAGATAATGGTAATAGAGGGGAAACAATTAAAATTTGCACAAAGAATGTTTGCACGTCATATTGAACAAATAATATTTGCACATCATATTGTACCGTGTGGGGCCGGTACGGTAATGTGGTGGTCGGTGTTGTGCTGTGTAATTTACCAGTCTTTGCAGCACAACACCGATTACTCTCCTTACTCCGTATGTCGGTATATAGCGTGTATGTATGTATGTATGTATGTATTGCACAAAGAAAGGAGTACACATATGCAAGTACAATAGTCTGCTGGAGTCTGCTGGATATGTGCCTGTCTGAGTGTGGTTTCGTGAGGGGAAGTCAAATTGGCTGTGTCAACCACCTTTGGTTCCTTGGCACAGCTACCCACACTGTTTAAAAAAAACCGGCCAAGTGCAAGTCGAACTCGCGCACCGAGGGTTCCGTATCGCCATGTCATGGTCAGCGCCACTCACGCCATCTATGGCGTGTTTATGAAATCCTTCATATTATTTAAATTTTATGATTAGAAATGCTTCATAAAGTAAGTAAGCCCGCTACCGTACCTTTATTTCGGCGCGCGGAACAATTCGGTTTGTATGAGAGCCACATCTTAGCGTAACCGGAACTGAATTTTATTTAGCCTAAACTGTGTCCCGTATAATCAAATGTGCTCGTACTAAGTTTCATCGAATTCGGATGACCGGTTTAAGAATCCGGTCTGTTTACTTAATATTTTTGTTTGATTAATTAGCTTTACCAATCATACATCTAGTACATAAATTTGTTGTACATTATCATTACACATTATGTGTAGTTTTAAATTTAATTTTAAGTACCTATTTGCTTTGTAACAATTTGTAATCTCAGTAAGCGAATGTTCACACGTTCTTTGAGGTAATTCTTTAAACCGAAGAGTTATGGAGGAACATACGTACATACATACATACAGAAAAGATTTCTAAAAATCGTAAATTTAGTTTTGACATAGAGTTTACAGACGCAGTATCTCATAAAAGAAAGTAACTTTTTCCATGTTGTTTTTGTTGATTTGGTTTGGGGTTGGCTCTAGGCCTGCAAACTAATCCCGCTTGGTTGGGGACCTTCGTGCAAAACCCCGCAACCTCCAGCTACGCCAGCCAGCCTATGTCTTTCGTGAAAGCCACAAGTCGTCCGGGGTATCTGCAGACCGCTGCTTACTCCATGACCATCCCTTAAGCTATGTCCACACTATGCCCCTTTCATCTTCAACTTTCCCTTCATCAATCTATTCAAATTTCCTTTAGGGCAAGAAACTGTTGAATGCATCATGTCCGTGCGTCATCCGAACGGAGTCGCCATGTGCGACGAGATGATTCTACTATGTGTGGTCTACTTGTTGAACGCTATGTTGCACAGAAATCCACGGACCACGGGAACGCGTGCGTCGCAGCGCGCGCTATGCTTTCAACTAAAAAGAGGCATGCGCCAAGGGCATGCCTCACGTGCGCTGTTGACTGCGCTATGATGCATGCCCTTGTTGAACGAAAAAAGGCACAGTGTGGACATAGCTTTACATATTTATTATTAGTATTGATTCAGAGAAAATGTCAAAATGGGTAAACGTACGTCTTCCTGTACGCACAGTGTGTCCTCCTGTGTGCAGTCAACTTCGCCGATGATGATGCGACTGTCCGCCTGGAAGTTCCTTCCCAGCTCCAGCCACGTGGGCACCATCAGCTTGCAGTGTGCACACCTACAGCCAATATCACCATCAACCACATTACATGAAAACCGCTCAAGTGCCAGTTACGACTCACGCGCCTAGATCTCCATATCAGCCAATCAAGTATGATATACTTCATTCTCACATACTTCGGAAGATGTGTTCATTCGTTTATCTAAACAATTTCTTCTTCGTCTAAACTTACTTTCTTTGATAAACTATATCTTTCACGTTAACGCAGCTCGACCTTAGGCCTCGCTCGTGGTGACTTGTTGTTTTCGAACAAGTATATATTTTACCTGAACACAGTCCAGCCTCCGGCCTTGCCCTCACTGATTTTATATTTTTGCGAAAATATATATTTTATCTGCACGATGCTCGGCCTTAGGCCTCGCCCTCAGGAACTTACTGATTTCGATGAAGTATACAATATATCGCTCCCTTATGATGATATAAGGGATATGACTCCCTTCTTATATTACTAGGTGGTAGGGTTCAACCACCGCACTGAATGAAAGGTCGGTCGAAACGGCTATGTAAATAGTTTGTGTTTTCCGTCCAGTTCAGTGTAGCCGGCACGACCGAAGGGAAGCACTGATGTGGCACCAAGTTCACCCGGTGTTATGGGCTGACATCACGGATGTTGTAGGTGATGTAGCAAACCGTGTCAGTTTCCATAAAAAAAAAAGACACTGACAAGGAAACTCATTCAGAAAAAAAAGATGAGTAGGTACAGTTTTATGAAGGCAGTAGATAAAGCCATTTTAATTTAAATCACTCAGCATTTATCAACCTACCAAGCTGCATAGTAATTTATGAAGACTAGATCCTTCTTCATGTACAAGTCGAAGGTGTCCTCCGATATCCTCGCGACCAGTAGACTCTTTTTCCTCTTCATGAAGCGGTCCGGATTGTGGTTCTCCGGCCGCGCCATCATCTCCACAAACTCACGCAGACTTTCCAGGCTCTGCAGCCCGGTGATGGCTTCCATCTGTGAGGAAATCAGTTGTAGTGTTAAGTCTACCTTTGCATGATACTGCTTACACTCGCAAATTCTTTGCTTTTTCTAATTATTATTGTTTTTTTTATGTAATCCAGTATGGATGGCTGAGTCAGTCAAAGCACATGCTCCGATCAGCTAATATCACCTCCACAAGGGTGCCCTTGAGGTACATGAAGAAATGTACACGAAGAAATAAACATCATGAAATTGACACCATGAAATGAACATGATGAAATGTACATAATTAACACATGGACATGATGAAATGTAAATGATGAAATGAAGATTATGATATGTACATGAAGAAATGTACACGATGAAATGAACTTGATGAAATGTACACGATAAAATTAACTTGATGAAATGTACATGATGAAATTAACTTGATGAAATGTACATGATGAAATGTACACGATGAAATGAACTTGATGAAATGTACACGATAAATTTAACTTGATGAAATGTACATGACGAAATGTACACGATGAAATGAACTTGATGAAATGTACATGATGAAATTTACACGATGAAATGAACTTGATGAATTGTACATGATGAAATGTACACAATAAAATGATCTTGCTTGATGAAATGTACACGATGAAATGAACTTGATGAAATGTACATGATGAAATGGACATGATGAAATGAACATGATGAAATTGACATGAAAAAAACTCACCACTTTACCGTTGACCATCCAGATAAGGTGAGGATAATCTTTGATGTCAAAGTTGAGACACGTGGCATGGTACTCCATGCAGTCGATTTTGCTGATCTGGACCGATGTGTTCTGCTCATATTGCTCTGCCAACGCTGACCAGGTCGGCGCCAGTGTCTGTAACATATGTTTAACCTTATGGCTTCCCAAATATTTAATATGCTTACATGCTTGCATATTATTATATTAACCAAGGGATTAGGCCGTGCTAAAGGGCGGCAGGCTAACCACCTCTCACCTTGTTACGGTCATGCAGTAGAGTAGGTAACTGTTTTTCTGCCTCAAATTGCTGCTTGATAGTTATCTTGTCCGAACTATTTAGAGATCACAATAGATCTATGTAGCTTGCACTGCATAGGACTCTGAGAGGTCCTACAAATTTTTTTTTTATCACAATTTTTTTGAATTTTATTTTTCATATCTTTTAAATCATGCCTTTTTTAATTATAATATTAAATGAAAATATATTAGTATTCTTTATAACGAGACCTTTTCAGTGATAGATATGTCACATGATGCAAATGAAAAAAAAATAAATTTACTTTCTAAATGATTCCCAAAACTGGCTCCCAAAATAGAAATTCGTTCATTTACGCTATAGTTCAGTGATCATGGGTCATCAAACTCTATAATGTACTAAAATTAAATTGTTTGATCCAGTAGATTCGGAGAAAATAAGCTAAGATAGAAGGACAGACAGACTGACAGACACAAGAGGTATCCTATAAGGATTCCGTTTTTTCCTTTCGAGGTTCGGACGGAACCCTAAAAAATATAAAACAAGCATTACCTGTGACACACCACACCACGGCACATAGAACATTATAAAGTGTTGTCCGTTCGACACAAACTTGTCAAAGTTCTGATCTGTCAGGTACGCCATGCCTTTGTGGATCTTCACTTCATCAATTACTTCTTCTATGAAGACATCCTGAAAACAATATAATTTCAGTTACAATGTGAGCCTACCACCTATTTCAATCTAGACGATCTTTTCAAATAATACATTTGAAATAAAGACTAGAAAACCAATTTCCCATCTGCTGGAATTGACGTGACGGATATTAAGTCTATGTGGCAGTGAAGTGTTGCCGCTGTTTGTTTGATGAAAATTGGTTGAATATTCAACCATAAATTGGGGATTCTAGTGCGTTTTACTAAGAAAAATTCATTGAAGTATAGAATCTATTTTTCGACTCCGACCTTCAGGGGCCGGTCGGCCCCATCAGAAGCCAAAGGTAGTAAAAGATTTTTGGCGCCGGCTGACTCCATCGCACGCCTTAGGGTTAAGTCAAATTTACAGATAGTTCAATCCATCAAGACGCGCTCCACTACTTGGGTTTGACTCGAGCCTCAGTCACGAGTCGACCGCGGCTCGATGCACACGAGAAGTGTAGTCAGCGCTGCGTCAAATCTTGACCCGCCACGAGAGTTGCTCTACAAATTTTTTTTTTTAAATGTCTTGGAAATCTCAGCGTCTTGTAGGTACTTAAAAGTTGTATTATATTACTAATGATAATAACACAAAATAAAATAAACAATAAACTATTAATAAAATAGGTACATCGAACAACTCGAATAAATTATACAATTGAAGTAGAGCATCTATCCAGTTGATCCGTGACGCTCTCTTGCGATGACAGGAACTGTTACCGGAACTTTTTCGATTGGCCAATTCATCTAAGTGTGCGTGTGCACTCATAATCGTAGTAGTGTGTAACGATAGAACTAACACACTAGCAGCAGGTTGCACACTTGCACTGTAAGCGATTAGGAGGAAGGGTGGGGCGCGTCTTCGTGGATTGAACTAACTGTACCTAAAATTCAACTTCGATAGCTCATTGATGCAGACAGGTCGACTGTTGCTATTGATTGTTAAGCAACGCTGGGCGCGGTCAGTACTTTGATGGGTGACCGCTCGACCGTTGGAGGCTGACCGTGGTTCGGATTCCACTTAAAACTGTAGGTCCCTTCCCTTCTTACCTTACTAGGTGGTAGGGTTCAACCCGCCCGGGTTGATACCACCACACTGAATGAAATGTCGGTCGAAACGGCTATGTAAATAGTTTGTATTTTCCGTCCAGTTCAGTGTAGCCGGCACGACCGAAGGGAAGCACTGACATGGCACCTAGTTCACCCAGTGTTATCAGCTGACATCACGGATGTTGTAGGTGATGTAGCCAACCGTGTCAGTTTCCATAAAAAAAAACCCTCTGCGGTCTAAACAACAACACAATTTGTTTTTTTGCAGGATTGCGATTTACCTCATTGGTAGCCGCCATAACTTCGTTCAAGAAGAGTGTGAGCGAGGGCAGGTCCCTTGTGCCGCGGTACTCGGACGGCTGGAACGAATTCTGTTTGTAGTACAACAAGGTCGGGTAACCTGCAACGTCCCAATAACATTTACCCAGGAGCATTTATCAGATATGTGTTTGCTGAGAATAACCGTTAGTCTGATGAGCGGCCACTGCTCACTAAATAAACATCTAGACGCCATAGGTATTACGGATAGTTCAATGTCCAGGGGATACTTCAACGGCCGAGCATGCAACGACAACCGACGTAGGGACATACTCCGTTCTCCATGTTCCGTTGCGGAGTTCTCCAGACACCCGGTCGTCTTGTGACCTTCGTGGAGGACACAAGCCTCGGTAGCTCAGTGGTGCGGTCGGTTGACTTTGCTTAAGCAACCCTGAGCTCGGTCAGTACTTGGATGGGTGACCGCGCGACCGTTAGAGGGTTGTTCAGATTTCACGTAAAACTGTAGGTACCTTCCCTTGTTACCTTACTAGGTGATAGGGTTTATCCCGCCAGGGTCGGTACCACCGCACTGAATGAAACGTCGGTCGAAACGGCTATGTAAATAGTTATTATTTTCCATCCTGTTCAATGTAGCCAACATGAAATGAGAGGAGCACGACATGGCACCTAATTCACCCGGTGTTAAATGGGCTGACATCACGGATGTTGTAGGTGATGCCAACTGTGTCAGTTTCCATAAAAAAATATATATATATAAAACACAGGCGGGCTGGGGTTGCTGTAGATCAAGCAAGAGGTTTCGCATGAAGGTCCCCGACCAAGAGGGACTAGTTTGCAGGCCAACCCCAAACACACAACAGAAACCACAGATGTGTTGTATGAGTGTTGATTTTTGTAAGCTGTTTTCCATCGACTACAGCTTCGACTATTAATTTGGTGCAGCTGGGTTACAGCTGCTCGGCCGTTACGATTCACTACGCGAGACCTGACATTTTTCCTGCACAATGAGCCCACCACAACGAGCAAAGCGAAGCACTGACATGGCACCTAGCTCACCAAGATGTTATGGGCTGACATCGCTAATTTTGTAGGTGATATAGCCAACCGTGTCAGTTTTCATACAAAAAATAAGCACACTATAAATTCAATTATTAGAATGCCTATTTTGTGTTTTTCAAACTATTAAAATTAGCCGTAACTGCTTCAGTTAAAACAGTGTATAAAATTGCTTAATTATTTTAATACTGATAAATGTGTGGAAAGCATATCATTATAATTTTTATTTATACCAATGTTAAGTGTCTACGCCAACAAAGTTATACTGCAAGAAATCAGTCATGCTGATAACAGGTCTGGTCTGCGCTGCACTAAACTACCATACTTCTTTGTTTTTTCTCATGTATCATAAAATTGTTTAAATGTGTGTTTCCAATATTTTCTGTTCCCACTCTAAAGAACTTAACTTGAAAATCCGTTTTCTAACTCAATAGACTCCAAAATATATCATTATAATATTAACCTCTTGGTTTCCGGTAGGGGCGGCCGGCCCCCAAACCGCTTATTTATGTTGAATCCCAGAAGGCCCGGTCGGCCCAAAAAAAATAATGATTGAAAAATTGCAAGCAAATTGCGATTTCTATGGATTTTTCTTATTAGAACGAGTGAGAATGTTGGGCTGTATGAATAAATACTTTGCCTTTCCTATAGAACACACTATAAACATATTCCCAGGTCTTGAGAAAACGCATTTTGACGGCTGTAAATAATTTTTTTTATACCTACATCATTCCTGGTAGCCGATGGGCCCGGATATGTTCGGTGAATCAATAGCAAGCTTAGTTCAACACCTTCCCTCCCTCTGGTTTCTAATCTAACATTATTTAGAATGCGTTATTTTAATAATTCATTATCTACACATCGATATATGATTCGCATAGGGCAATTCGGCAATTTTAGGTTAGAAAAATTCCAAAAAATTTTTTGGCGTATTTTGTTTTTCCTGGAGTTCAAAAAATGTATATGTTCTTCTTATTCTTTATAAGTGAATCCTCACTTGTTGTATACCTTTTTGTGTTTATGGAAGCCAATATGTTTATTAAGAATATTTAATAATTTGGGAAGCCATAAAGTTCGCAGCCTCGGTAGCTCAGTAGTGCGGTCGGTCGACTGTTGTTAAGCACACCTGGGCGAGGTCAGTACTTGGATAGGTGACCGCTCGAGCGTTGGAGGCTGACCGTGGTTCAGATTCCATGCAAAACTGTAGGTCCCTTTCCTTCTTACCTTACTAGGTGGCATGGTTCATCCCCCTCGGGTTAGTACCACCGCACTGAGTGAAATGTCGGTCGAAATGGCTATGTAAATAGTTCGTGTTTTCCGTCCAGTTCAGTGTAGCCGACATGAAATGAAAGGAAGCACTGACATGGCACCTAGCTCACCCGGTGTTATAGGCTGTCATCACGCAGATGTTGTAGGTGATGTAGGCAACCGTGTCAGTTTTTAATAAAAAAAATTTATTATTCATGATTAAAATGCATCCGAACCTGTGATATCATTCTCCCTGCACAAGTTGACTTCAATGGTGCAGTCCACCTGAGCAATTGCGAATGTTGAGTCCGGTGCGTTCACCATTTCCGCCAGCTGATTCCATATCGGTTGGAACACTGTACAGTGACTGCACCTACAAATAATGCAGAATTTTGCACAATTGAATGAACAGACTGACCGCGAAAATGCAATATTAACGTGCTCAATTGGAAAAGATTTTGCCGTACAGAATTTGCACTCCTTTGATATTGACAAATGCCACTGTTTTATTTAATAGCCTACAAATTTTGCAAGGCACCGCATGCATTACATACATACAAGTAAGTACAACACAGAATGAATAGGCGGTCGAAACGGCTATGTAAATAATTCGAGTTTTCCGTCAGGTTAGTGGGCAGTACCGAAGGGAAGCACTGACATGGCACCTAGTTCACCAAGGTGTTATGGGCTGACATCACAGGTGTAGTAGGTGATGTAGCCAACCGTAAGAGTTTCCATAAAAAAAATTATAATGGCCACAACGATGTAAGGTTAACACCGTTTTGGTAAGTTGACTAATGTTGGTAAATGATACCTACTGTCAGCGCGCACGTTCGTGGCTTCCGACAGGAATGCGAGCATGGAATGTCTAATGTTGTGAATCAATCTCTTCAACATTTACGAAACCCCTTTTTTATTTATGACATTAAATTGTTTATCTAATAAGATTTTGTTTCGTGGTTGAAGTGCGAAGACAAAGCAGGTAATAAGTAGGGGTATGATTAACCCTTTGAGTCCCTTTGACTCAAAATAGTCCTACCTCCCCTTGGCTCCCAGGCCCTTTTGGCGGCGCTCAAAAACGCAAAATTTTGGCGCGCGCGCTCCCACACAAATTCGAATATCCCGCCTCAATCGATCGATCCATCAATACTCGTTATTCTGTCTTGTTTGTACTGAAATTACGCGTTCAGTGATACCAAACTCTTCAGGATTCACTTATTTAGAAGCACAGACCGATTTTTTGAACTCCAGGCAAAAAAAAACACACTCGAATTTTTTTTTTGAATTTTTCTGACCAAAACTGTACAATTTCGTCTTACATATGGTATACCGAAATAAGCGCATTGAAACGAACTATCAAATACCGAAATACGTTTACGGGTACAATCTTTGTCTATTCCAGGGTCAGTGGAAATGTCAGCTGCCAAAAGTGACATTTTATTTTCTGTCAACTTCATTATTTTTTTTCTGTGTGAAGGTTATTGTGTGCCCAGTCGTGTCTGAGAATAGTTATTAGTAAGTTTTAACCAAGAAATGATACCAGTATTGAGTGTTTTGTTAGAAAATTGGTAGAATTAGATACTGAATTAAAACTAGCGGCGCGCAATAAGTGGAGCGCGCACTCCACTTGGGAGCCAAGGGTAGGCGACGAAAACGGGAGCGCGCGCTCCACTTGAGACTCGAAGGGTTAAAGAGTTAAATGTTTGTCAATAGATAAATAGGTAATATAATCAAATACAGTCTGTTTTTATCCTTGTCGATCCTCCGCTCGGCAACACCAAACCCTGGTCGGTAGCTATTGTTTTTAAACACGTTTCTATTCGACTTCATTCATTCAATGGATAATAGTTTAAAGATCTATCGGTTATTGTTGCTCGATAAACAGTCGGCGCCACACTAAATGTGTGGGTGCGCGGGGGTGGGGAGACGCGAGCGGAGGGTATACACACCCCACCCACACTCGCCCGTGCCTCATACCGCAGAGGCCACGAACGTGCGCGCTAAGAGTACCTACATAATATAATGTATCTTGTAAGTAAAGGAAGAAATAATGGTAGATTTGACAATGTGGTGTCAGGCCTCCGTCACTCAACCATACCTACTGCGATAAGTGCCTACACTTTCGACCAACTCCGGCGCTGGTCTCGTCAGTCGATTGCTGCATCGCATCACCGGTTTTATTTCTATTTTTTGTTCAAATGTATATTGTTATGATATAATTGGATATTGTAATACTTTTCTTGCAGATAAGAGTTGTAATCATTGAATTTAATAGTCTCGGGTCTTTTATTTATTGCATAAATATCGTAAAATATTGTGAAGGTCGCGCGGTGGGCAATGCTTTCTCGACTCTCGGCATGCGTATAATTAAGGTACGTTTCTCCTTGCAGCGAACGTCTGCTATTATTATCCTGCTATATATTCACAGAACCGGGAAAATGTGAAACACACTCCCTGTCCTTATATTTAAAATATAGTTTTCCTTCATATATAGCGTTCCTCCCAAGTACAGCCTGGGTTTTTTCAAACGAGGCGTGAAAAGGTTCCTTTCAGGCTGGCATGGCATTCGCAATCCCCGTGCATCACAGAATGTCAACGCGCATCGTTAGACACCTACTTGTAGGTGAAACGATGCCACATGTCGCGCTATCTATATAAAAAAAATATTTGAATTTTGTAGGCTATTACAGCGTAGGTATTTTCGTTTTTATATGGAAGTGACGTATCTGTTACGTAGTAACTAGTATCACATATTTTTTCTTTATGGAAACTTGACACGGTTGGCTACATCACCTACAACATCCGCGATGTCAGCCCATAACACTGGGTGAACTAGATGCCATGTCAGTGCTTTCCTTCCCATCTGTGGTGTTGTCTAAATGGGAAACTTTCACGCAGCGAGCGACACGTTACACATTTTCGAGCAGAACCCAAACGTTACCAACTCGTCTGAAATTTAGCTCGGTGAATACCACCGCACCGTTTTCGACGAAAACGTGACGTACACAGTGAATCGAGCATCAGATGTCTAGAATATTGCATGTGACACGATCACATGACGTGAAAAGTGTGAAACATTGAAACATCAATAAAAACAATATTTTCATGTAAATCTAAATAAACGTGACATGCATGTGACATCTGTAACGAAGCAACGGGAGGAATAATGTGAAAACTAACCAAGGAGCATAAAACATGACGAAGTTGCCGTGGAGTTCTCGAACATTTCGTTTGAAATTTTCAGCTGTGTAGCGGCGGGCTTGCTCTTCGGCAAATACCGGCGCAGATAGCGCAAGAACCAACACCAGTGATGACCACATTCTTCGAACTTTCAATTGAATAAACACGTATAAATTGTTTATCTAATTTCACCAGCAGCTTATATGTATAAATTGTATCCTTTTACTGAAACGAGTATCCTTTTGGTTATCAAAAACGAAAACACCGTCAACACAGACTAATCAACCAACAAACGACGAATTGCTACGAACGAACGAAATATGGAAGGAAAAACACAAATCGAACCAACCCAAACACCAAACACCCACCAACATGACATTGTGTTGATGTGTGGAGTGGACTGATTAATTGACATTTCATTGACGTTTGTAATATTTTCATTCATGGCAGCTCGGCCGGCACTCCAGTTTACATTTAAATAAATAATATCAGCACGTGTTGGTCCACTGGTGGACTTAAAGCCAGCCATGGACGATAGCGTCATCGCGTCAGTTGGTACCACGTCAGTCCAAAAACTGACCGTGCGTGTCAAATCCGTGAGCCAATATTTGGCGTGACGCCGACCCACGGATTTTCCGGGCGCACCATAATCCATCGTGGCGTCATGCCATGGCTTCACGCCGTCCGCCCGTGCATGCGCGAAGGGTAGGGTTGCCATAAAGGCACAGGTACTGACCGGGACACTATATCAAAACCTAGATTATGCATAAATTCTATTAGATAATTAGGTAGGCAATGGTTTTGAATGTCCATAACCAATAAATTATAGGCCACAGAAAATTGTCCGATTCAGAACGATTCACGCAGCTCTGTAAACTCACAGATAGTTAGCCGAAAGTCTCCAATGAACGTTCGTTGTCTATGTATACACATAATTGACATCTGCGAATGAAATCTACGGACTTATAATGCCTGAAACGCTCTGTAAGGAGTGTTAGGAAATAAGAAGAAACACTAAGCCCTTTGAAGATTTTTTTTATATACTACTACTACTAATATTAGTATGGATAAAACTAACTGACTTCTGGTTCCAGACCGGGACATTTGCTGGTCAGGCGGGAGCCCGGGACTGAGATTCTAAACCGGTGACAAGTCCCGGTGTACCGGGACGAATGGAAATCCTAATCAGAAGACTGACCACAATTTGGAGCGATCGTTCGTGGGCTAATATTTTGGAACCACGCCATTTGTCGTCACGCCAGTTGTAATGAAGTCAATTGGCGCCATCGTCCATGGCGGGCTTTAGGCCTCACCCAAGGCACTCCACCACTTCTTTCCACCTGTTCTTCCACTCTATCCATCTACTCCCAGCTACGTTTTTTAGATCGTCTGCCCTGTCCACCTACTACCTAGCCAGGGGGCGTCCCAAGCAGCAAGCTACTAATATAAGTATATGAATTTATTTATTCAACAGCAAAAAATATATACTAAATAGACAATTAACTAAAAACTATAATACATAAAAAATCTCGTCTCGTCGCCTCTCGTCGTCACTGTCTAGTAGGTACTTAGTCGAGTTTTATGCTGCTATTTCATTAGTTTGATCATTTTATTCTTTTTCAGTGTTTAGATTTTAAAATAATTAAATGTCAGCGATGCTATTATCAGCGACTAGAAATGAGTTCAAAATGTGAAACCACTTTGAATATTTAATGCTGGCAACATTCGACCTTACGTGTATTCATTCTGTCAAGCGGCGACGTCCTTCTGTCACTCGCTTCAATCAATCGCATCGCAAGCGACTAGAACCAATCGTACGAAATCGAACAGCGTTCAAGGAAAACACCTGCCACTGTAGGTAGGTGCCGGGAAAAAGAGATCTCCACTACAATGCGGTATCCAGATCTCTTTGTCGGCGCCCTGCTGTCGCTGGTCTGCAGCGTGCTGAGCAAGAGTACTGAACTTACATTCGAACTGCCCGATTCCGCGCTCGAGTGCTTCTACCAGGACGTTGAGAAGAATACCTCCGCCTCGCTTGAGTTTCAGGTAAGCTCGCTTGAACATTATGGTTTACACTTTCTCAAATAATATGGAAAGTATATAACTTCATTAGGAGAGAGAAAATGTTTCACACAATTTCCAGTATTGATTCAATATGTTATGGTTAGATAAGATTACAATAATTAAATGTGCATTTTCTCCAATGTTTTATTCTAATAATGAAATTGTCTTGTTTTTTAGGTTATAACAGGAGGGCAGTATGATGTGGATGTTAAAATTGAGGCTCCCAACAAACAGATTATTTACCAAAAGACCAAAATGCAGTACGACTCGCATCAGTTTACAGCTCCGGTCACAGGCAAGTAAATTTGACCATCAAATTTAATATGAAACAAGCTGTGCCCGCGGCTCCGCCCGCTCTCATATTTCACTTCACTGCTAACTTCATAAGCCATTTAGCGTGATAGTAAGTAGCCTATAGTTGATGGGAAGAATCAAGCTATCCGTAGAATTTTATTTTATTAAAATCGGTTTAGTGGTTCTCGAGTTATAAGCTGACAGACAGACATACACTCAGACACTCAGACAGAAAGCAGACGTTGGATTTTATTATAGGTGAGGATGGAATACGCTCCATAAGGAGTGTTCGGAATTGCGCACACAATACACTGACTACGCAGAGTGAATGCGACTATTCCAAATTGATTTTACTGCTCATGTCCAAATACAGCATTTCGGAACACTGATTGTCTTGTCAGTGATCAATTGATCATAACTACCCTCCATTTCAAGCAGCGAGGAGAAGGGTGACAGCGATGAAATTCTCACTGTAGCTAATGGCCCTTGTACACGTGTTTAGCACTCGCGCGAGTACTTGCGCTTAGTACTAAAATCGGCGCGTGTAAACAGTTGATTTAGTACTAAAGCGATTGTTTACACGCGTAAATTTTTAGTATTAAGCACAATTACGCGGGAGTGCTAAACACGTGTACAAGGGCCATAAGTACACCACTGTACACTGAAGAGCCATCGATGAAAAAATTATCTGTGAAAACAATTGTAAAAAAAAAATACAGCGTGCCCAGCGATCAACATCCCGAGTGTGAGCGCTGTGTATTTTCATTATTTCAGCATAATAGACACTATTTTTAAACTTGTCGACTGTTTTGTTCAGGATACAATATGTAATTAATTAGTGAATTGTTTCAGGAGTGTACTCGGTTTGCTTCAGCAACGAATTCAGCACGTTCTCTCACAAGCTGGTGTACATGGAGTTGAATGTGGGCCCGGAGAAGCCGCTGCCGGGGGTCGGGGCGCACTCGACGGCACTCACGCAGGTACGGACACTTCACATTCACTACAACATTAGCGAAATTGACAACCACGGAAGGTTAAAAACAAATAGAAGTAGCACGGTGACGCCTTAGTATGACGAAATTCCCATACAAAATATTTATATATTTATTTTAAAGCAGGCAGCCTTGGCTGATCCGATTAACCTTTCGCATGCCGGCCCCGCGCGCGCACTGCCTCCCTAAAATGGCGCGACTTTTTCGCGGGCGCGATTCGTTACGCAAGGAGAACAAAAAACAATATTTGAGAAAAAAAATATATGAACACCTATAGCTAATTTGGCATGGTTGTAATCCTTAAAAAATATCCTACAAATTTATATAAAACTTGTGCTCTGACTTTTGTTTTGATTCCAAATTGTGAGTTGAACATTGCACGAACATTTCACTTACCAAATAGTGAGGTTATGTTTTGTTTTGATTTTACACACTCGCCAATGGATAAAAACTCCCAATAATACCATTCACTTCATAAATGTTGTATTCTTTCGAATTTATACACAACTAGCTGTGCTCGCGGCTCCGCCCACTCTCATATTTCACTTCACTGCTAACCTCATAAGCCATTTAGCGTGATAGTAAGTAGCCTATATTTGATGGGAAGAATCAAGCTATCCGTAGATTTTTTTTAATTAAAATCGGTTCAGTGGTTCTCGAGTTATAAGCAGACAGACAGACATACATACATACATATAGAAAGCAGACGTTGGATTTTATGAAAGGTAAGGAAGACAACAAACTAATGATTAAAAACACCAAAAATAATTTTTAATCGGGGCGGGGCCGCGGCGAATTCGCGCGCGAACATGTGCGTTCGTCGCCACTGCTCGAAAACAACTGACGAGATCTTTTTTTGTGCTCTAGCTTGGCGACAAAGTGAATCATTTCGAGAAGGGCATAACTTCACCTTTTTTTAGAAGTATAATTGAACCTTATCCCAATATTGAAAGAGTGCATATTTAAATGCCGAAAGTCACCAGTCGCGTTTGCCCGGACCCGGGCTCAGGCACTTAGAGGGGGTGCCCGGATCCGACCTACGAAAGGTTAAGGCAGGTTAAAAGTTGTACTTTTTATCACTATCTTGAATAATTTGTATTTATCATTATTGTGCACTCTTTTTTGAAAAACTATTTTTGTTAAGTTAGGTTAGGTAAAGATACTAAATATATCACTACCAGGAAATATTTTTTAAATCCCGGAATTGTCAATGGTTTCAACCACTATATGTTATGTCTTCTCACCAATATTTATACTCTACCTATTCCAATCCCTGGTGATTTGTACGTGACCTGCATTCGAGCACCCGTCTACACAAGCGGTTGTCGGGTCTGTTGACAGGTGTGCTCAGCCCCCTGCCTTTTCAGCTTGCTCTCCGAGCATTGCTCTTTCCATCTTTTTTTCATGCGAACATAATATTTTGACATAATATTTTTTGTAGAATTGTCAAGTGAGAACTCTCAAGTGAGCAGGACAACTCAAATTGCCTGCGTATAATGGGCTTGTTACATATTACATATTATAATATGCATACAGCTGAACAAACAAAAGAAAATTAATCTATAAAATAATTGGCCAGTACAGTATAGTACAGATAATACTGAACTTTGGTTGAGTTAAAATGCATGAGCAATGTCTTGTGGACACATATGGTAATGTGTAAAAAATTATGTACAGTAAAATAGTATGTGAATAATTATTGCTTCTTTCTTTGTTTTTATGGCACACTCAAAATGTTATCTCCAAGGGGTTGAACATAAATGTTTGCATTATGCTCCCATTTACATGAGAGCTTAACTATACACTGGCCATCATCACGAGGCATGACATAGCTTAAGCGAAAACAACATACATTTTTATTTGCCTAAATTATCTGGGGTCACGCCAAGTCGAGCAAACACAGCCGTACCATCTTTTTCTTGAAGCAATTTGTATTTTGTGGAAAATAAACTGTAATGTGGTCATATAAGGTTAAATGTGTTGTAAACATGAAATTGTACTTGTACGTGTAAGTAACAAAAACATAACGCCACACCTGTTTCCTAGTGGGGTAGGCAGAGACAACAGATCTCCACGTGCCACGATTGAATTTCAAAGTAACACAATGTTAGGTTAGGTTAAGTTGGTTTAATACTGGCCTTGGATACACTAGGGGGCAAATACCCTCTCAACATACAACAATAGAATCTGCGTGCCGCATGATGTTGCGAACGTTGCATGAATCATAGTGCAATCACATAAATGCAGCGAGAATGTTGCGGGCGATAAATACTGGTGTGTTAGAGAATATGTTTAGCAGCACGTTCCAAGATGTTCCCCGAAGGCGTTTTTACCTCAGTTTGCGATGGCTTCACCAAACATATCCGGGCCCATTGGCAGTAGAGGAGGGTGTCAGTCAAGGCCAGGACTAGCGAGCGGTCACACTGTGTGGTTCTCCAGCATGCGTTACTTTTTGGCTCGCAGCAAACCCTCTTCAGATAGTCTACGACTAGGATACGGAGAACCTCCTCCAGTCCCGCTCTCGACCTCCATTTCTCTACCTGTCCATATTCTGTAGGATGCCTCCAGTAACGCTTTCGAAGCTCTCCATATGATTCTTGTGTTGAATATAACATACAAAGTGTATTTTATGGTACACAGAAGTCGCAATCCAAGGATTTAGTGGCAGGTGCAGATCCATCGTCTGCCTACCCTTATTGGGAAACCGGCATTACGTACAGTTTGTATGTGTGCAGATAGCGTTACAAAACATTATATAATCTGTTTCAGTTGGAATCATCTGCGGAGGTGATTCATTCTGCGCTCAATAAGATCATCGATGATCAAACACATCACCGATTGCGAGAAGCGCAAAGTCGCAAGCGAGCAGAGGACCTCAACGAGACCGTCCTCATATGGGCCATCGCAGAGACAGTCGGGGTCATCCTCGTCACAGTCGGCCAAGTGATGATCTTGAAAAACTTTTTCAGTGACCGGCCGAGTTTATATAGCCGCATGTGATGTTGTGTTTAGATAAAATGAATCTATGTATTTATTAAAAATTTAATTTACGTTTGAAAATAATTTGTGTTTCTCTCACAACGGAACCGTTGAAATTAATTGCAATGATAATGATTACTGCAGACTATACTAATTATTAATCTACATTAAAAGTCTATTCAACAACAGTTTTGATGAATGAATAACATTATTTTACATTCACTTTAGATTAACTTCATGACATTTATCCCAAATATTAATTTCTGAATCCTGTAGCATTTGTATATGAATGTACAATATGATATTCTATATTAAAAAGTTTGTAACCTTTCTCAATTCTCTGCAATTACATTTATTTAGATGCATTATTATAATATTTCAAAATAACTGATGAAATAAAATATGTTTTAAAACATGTGAAACATCTTTATTACAATAAGTTGGTTAAGTGCCATGCCCGAAGATTCTCTATTTGAATATCCAATTTTTTTTTGACGACACAATTTTAGGTATCATAATGACTAACATGTTAGTGTTTTGATTTTTTTAACCGGTTGACTTCCACAGCAAAATAATGATTATTGATTTTCAGGCGTTTTCACGTGCAGAGGAATTGCACGACCAGCGCCGACCTTGACAAAAACTTTAATTTTGTAAAAATAATTAAGTCAGAACAATAAACTCTATTTGCACTAACTAATGCCAATGAAACTATTCTTCAAACAATGTTAACAAGTGAGGATTCATTTATTTAGAAGCACAGATGGATTTTTTTAACTCAAGGAAAAACAAAATGCGCTCGAAATTTTTTCCTGAATTTTTTAACCTAAAATTGACAATTCCCCCATACAAATCATATATCGGTGTTAGCTAAATAAATAAATAAAAAATCTCTTCAAATAATGCATTTGAAAAAAGTTAGGCTAGAAGTTTACCATCTGTCACAAATGACGTAGGCTGAAATTGACAGCTCTCAGATTCATTTAATTCTGTGTGACGGCGAACTATTGCTGCACTGTTTGATACAAATCGCTAGGATGTTTAACCATAATTGGTGATTCTAGCGCTTTTTATTAAGAAATATTGACTGAAATCGCCATTGGCAATATTTTCGATTTCCGGCAGATTGGGACTTAAGAGGTTCGGCACGTCAAGGGTTAAAATATGATTTAAGGGTAATCAACTGTCAATCAATTATTCACTACAATTAGACAAATTTTAGATTAACCCTAGGAATATAAACTAAAATATGTTTAAAATAAAACTAAAAGAGCAAAAACCCCATTTACCAGAGCGCACGGGTAAGCGATCAGTGGTCTCTGTTCGGAATCCCCAGACATTGTGACGAACAGACGACTCGCCGACAGCGCCGACCACACAACCGCCAACCCCGACAGACTCAGCCCCACCACTCCCTCTAGCGACGTGAATATTCCCAGACCGGCGAGCGCGACCATCGGTAGCATACAGTAACCCAGCACACTGGCAACACTAAGCATTGTAAACACTCCCTCCGTTCTACTCATCAGCGACAGGAGAAAGTACATTAGAACTACGGAGACGACAGACAAGCCGTACACGTACCCAAAGTGGGCCTTGTTTCCAGCAAGAAAGAGGAAAACTGCAAGCGCAAGGCAAAACGCTATTGGGCCTGCGATGTCAGTATCACGTAAAAGGAAGTTAGCGTCGTCCGCTTTCGACTGGCCGTGGAACGGGTTGAGGACAGCCAGGGTCTTCTCGAGGATTCTGTCGGGGTAGATCTCGAGCTCGTCCAGCAATGGAGGTTCGTCGAAGTCTGTGGTCTCGGGCGGCACTTCACCCGGCACCGGCCCGGGCGTGTACATGTTGGGATTATAGTAATCGGCGGGGTAGGGAGGATGCTCGGCGCCGTACGAGAAATTCTGCTGGTCCGTGGGGAATGATTGAAAATCTGAGGAAAATATGGAATGTAAAAATCACGATCTCCACCAACTAACTATGTATTTATGTTGTGATGAAACAACAGCAGCTCACCTAGGGTCTGAGCGTTGTCCTGGAAGGCGCCGGATGTGTTGAAACTGTAGTTCTGGTTTGTATTTTGGTTTTGCCAGGAGAAGTCATTCTGGTTGTAGCTCGACATCTTGCAATGAACCTTACTGATTACTCAAGCAATTCTTGAAGAAAACTCAACTTTCTGATTCTTGTAGGTAATTTTTCAAATGAAATTATGAAAGGAAGATGATTTAGTTGCTCGTTTTTATTGACGACACGAACCACCAAAGAATATATATATTACTACAACCACAGACACGAACGAAAGTCGCATGGATACGAGTGTCTCATTGTAGTAAGCACCTGACAGCTGACGCTGCTGGAAAAAAAAATTTCCAACTAGGGTACGCGCTTGCCTTGCCACGCACAACGCTTAAAAGTCAAGAAGCGAAGCAAGTTCGTCGCTCGTCGTACAGAATGGTGTATAGATAAGGTGTGTGTTGACAACATTTGAAAGGACAATGGGGGTAATAACATACTTTGCGGAAAAAGTAAATCCACCACCCCGACATAACCTGTTCAATTAGTGTGGCTAATTCCCTAGAGTGTTTTATAAGCCGGAGGCGCGGAAGGAGTGCAGCCCCCGTCTGCCGTAACAAAGCGCAGGCGAGCTGCGGAGGCGAACATGGGTGTCTGCGCTGTGCTACACAAGGACGGGGCGGGGCTGCACTTCCCGCAGTGCCGGAGAAGAGGCAATCCTAAGTCGCTATTAAAAATAAATTCGAGGAAGTCGCCATTTTGTATGAAATTTTTTTCGTGAAATTTTATTTTTTTATTTGTGGCTCCAGTTTTGATTTCCACAGGATAAGTATTAATTGGAATAAAGAAATGAAGAAAGCAAATGCAAATGAGAAGAAGAATAAAAAAACAAACATGGCTATACGGTGTCACTAACCTTGGCTTTCTGTAAGAAAAAAAAGTTAACTGTCAGGTGATTACTACAAAGAGACGCTTGTGTGTACTGATGGGCAAGGATTCAATCCCATTTGGGACCGAATCCTTATTCGAGACTTTATAGGGATTTTATTGGGAAAGTTGGGGAAGGTTCCTCATTCGATCCTACGAAATAGGATTTTATTTTAATATTAGATTTCAACATCGTGGATGAGTTGTTTTCATTAGTACTAGGCATAATATGGTAGTAGGTATGTAGATCATTGTTTTACTGGATGAATTCCTATAACTAAATAAATAATGTCTCGACAGGTTTTAATTTTAATACATGATTCCCTAGTTATGTTCACAAAATAATCAATATCTGTGATCGTTTGAGCGCGCATACATTTCGCCGTGATGTGAGAGAGGAAAAAGGTCGGTAATCGAGTCTGTTCAGTGACCGTGACAGTGTGAAAAGTTAGGTACCGATTTTTTGGTAGATCTACCAATTTCGATCATGTTTGACCAAAAAACATACAGTCGAATTGAGAACCTCCTCCTTTTTTTGAAGTCGGTTAAAAAATAACGATTTGAGGTCATAATCTACTAATATTTTTAAATCAATACTATATTTTTTAATCATAGAGTAAGTTACTTTGTTTTATGAGATACTGAGGTATAAGACTCTATGTATGATACTAAAGCTAAATTGACGATTTTTAGAAATTTTTTCTGTGTATGTATGTTCCACCATAACTCTTAAACCGATCATCTGAATTCGATGAAACATCGTAAAAGGATGTTATATCCTATACTATACGACACAGAGGATAAGCTAAATAAAATTCAGTTCCGGTTATGCTAAGATGTGGTTCCCAAACTGAAATGTTTCGCGCGCCATTTAGCGCGAGTAGGTATCAGATATGAGCGAGCCGGCGGGGCGTGGCGGAGCGGGCGGCGCGGCGGAGCAGGCGGCGCGGCGCGCGGGCGGGTGCCTATAAAAACGCACTCCCCATACTATAGAAAGCCAAAATTTTAATTTGATTCGATCCTAATTTTTTTATCCTATACTTATGGTACAAGTTAGGATACATGTAAACTAAATATGACGTCACCGATACGAAACATGTACCTTTTCGAAGTAAGTAACTAAGGGAGAGGCCGAAAGCGGAGCTTCGTTCAAGTTAACGATATATTTCTCGATTAAAGTAAGTAAATAAGGGCGAGAATATCGTTTACGCGAACGCAACTCGGCGCTCGGCAGGGCATTAACTTTGTTTCTTTGAGAAGGATTATCATTTACTTGAACGCAGCTCGGCCTTCGGCCTCGTCGGCCTCTTTGAAAAAGTATATGGTTTACCTATAGGGAGCTCCGCCTTCGGCGTCGCCATAGGTAACTTAGTTTCTTCGAGAAAAATAACGTTTACCTGAAAGGAGCTCGACCTTCGGCCTAGTCAGTAGTTACATATTTTGTTCGAGAAGGTTTATCATTACCCTGAATGCAGCTCAGCTTTCGACCTTCTCGCTTTATAACTTACTTTCTTCTTTTGAAATACGAATTTCACGAGAGCGGGCAAAAGCTAGTAAACTATAATAGTTACTAAAAATAATAATGTTTTATGTAATCCGGTCGCCTGAGTCGAAGGGGCCTAAGCACATTCTCCGACCAGCCAATATCACCTCCGAGAAGGTAGGTGCCCGTGCATACCGGAGACTTCCCTGGATTGCTGGATATACTGAACTAGAAGAGAACACAGCCGAGCCTGCTATGCGGCCATCTTACATCCAGTACGGTGGTACTAACCCAGTCGGCTACAATTTGAGCCTACAACTTCGTAAGGGGCAAGGGAAGGTACCTAGTTTTACACCAGTTCGAAACGGTGAAGCAGCAGGTGTAAGAATGCACGTAAATTTGTTCGTCAGAAAAAACTCATTGGTACACACCGACCGGATTCGAACCTCGGACCTCTTGCATGAGAACCCGATGCCCAAAAACTCGGCCACCCGCCGCTTAATACTACTTGTGTAATGTAATCAGAGATGTAATGTCATCAGATCAGAGCGGATAGTCAAAGCGATCCCTTGCAATGACCACTCACAAATACGACTCGTGAAAACTCGTTACAAACTTGCGTGGCTCATAACGAGATCCTCGCCCTTAATGATTTAGTTTCTTCTTTTGAAATACGAATTTCAAGCGAGCGAAGCCGCGGGCAAAAGCTAGTTAAAAACATACTTTATTCGAGAAGGTTTATCATTAACCTGAACGCAGCTAAGCCTTCGGCCTCGCCCTTAATGATTTAGTTTCTTCTCTTTAAATACGAATTTCACGCGAGCGAAGCCGCGGGTAAAAGCTAGTTAAAAACATACTTTATTCGAGAAGGTTTATCATTGACCTGAACGCAGCTCAGCCCTCGGCCTCGCCCTTAATGATTTAGTTTCTTCTTCTGAAATACGAATTTCACGCGAGCGAAGCCGCGGGCAAAAGCTAGTTAAAAACATACTTTATTCGAGAAGGTTTATCATTAACCTGAACGCAGCTCAGCCTTCGGCCTCGCCCTTAATGATTTAGTTTCTTCTTCTGAAATACGAATTTCACGCGAGCGACGCCGCGGGTAAAAGCTAGTTAAAAACATACTTTATTCGAGAAGGTTTATCATTAACCTGAACGCAGCTCAGCCTTCGGCCTCGCCCTTAATGATTTAGTTTCTTCTTTTGAAATACGAATTTCACGCGAGCGAAGCCGCGGGCAAAAGCTAGATAAAAACATAAAATCCTTTCGATCTTAAAATAGGAATAAATCCTGGACTTTATGATAAAATTTCGCTCATATTACAGAACAACTTCACATACTTAACCTTAAAACATAAAATCCTCATTTGGTCCTAGAATAGGATTAAATCCTGGTTTTTATGATAAAATCCCGCCCATAAAGATTCAATCCCGGGATCGACCCATCAGTACTTGTGTGCATGGATAAAATCACTAATCTGTTGTTCAATGACAGCAGCTGATTTCTAAATAATGTTGCCACAATAAAACTAAACTCTTATTTATTTACACGTCACCATCATAATCACCCACTTTGCATCACCTCAATCACGCTCACGCGCCACGCACGCCTCAACTTACCAGTTGGACATCGCATGAGCCATCTCGGTCTATTCTCAAATATAAGAAAGAGATGAAGCAAACCTGAACCATAAAGAACTAACCATTCCATTTGTTGACATAAAAAAGAACCATAGATTATTCAATTCAAGCAAGTGTCAGAAGTTCAGAACGTCACTACTGTGCGGTTGGATGGAATTTGTTGGAATCCAGTTGCGAGCGAGAAAGGGTTGCTTTGTGAATTGAATAGTGCCGGCAACTGAGGATGACTTGGATGCAGCGGTTCGGGACGACAACGGCGGTATGGGCTGCTCTGCTCGTCGTGGCGGCCGGCGACGTGCCGCGGCCGCGCGGGGTTCCGCTCGCTCGCGCCGCACTCTACAACCCGGCAAAGGAATTCACGTGCTTCGACGGTACCGGCACGATTCCGTTCGGGCAGGTCAACGACGATTATTGCGACTGCTTCGACGGCAGCGACGAGCCCGGAACGTCCGCTTGTATTAACGGCGTGTTCCACTGCACGAACGCGGGTCACCGGTCAGAGAACATACCGAGCTCGCGCGTCAATGACGGCGTGTGCGACTGCTGCGACGGCACCGACGAGTACGCGCAGTCGGGCGTCAGCTGCCCGGACACATGCGACGAGCTCGGCCGCGAGGCGCGCGCCGAGGCGCAGCGCCGCTCCGAGCTGCTCAAGGCGGGCAGCCAACTGCGGCTCGAGCTCATCGAGAAAGGTAACGCGCGGCGCGGCGAAATGGCACAGCAGCTCGCTCAGCTCGAGAAGGACAAGGTCGATGCGGAGCAGCTGAAGGAAGAGAAGGAGACACTCAAGACGGAGCTGGAGGGCAAGGAGAACGAAGCGCTCCGAGTGTATCGGGAGGCGGACGAGCTCGCGCGCGCCCAGAAAGAGGAGGAGGAGAAGGCAGTCAGCGAGGAGGAGGCCAGGGAGATATTCGCCAAGTTCGATTCGGACGGCGACGGTCAGTTGACGCTCGCCGAGATCCAGACTCGCACCACGTTCGACAAGAATCGCGACGGGCAGATCGACGAAGAGGAGGCGCTGTACTTCCTCGCCGAGCACAACCAGGTCGACCTCGACGCGTTCGTGACTGAGGCGTGGCCGCGCGTGAAACCGTTCCTAATGATCGAGCAAGGCATGTTCAAGCCTCCGGCGGAGACCGCCGAGGTGGAGGCTAGCGCCGAAGAGGAGCATCCCGAGGACACCGAGCAGGAGGGCGAGGCGGAGGGCGACGGGGAGGGTGAGGGTGAGGGAGAAGAGGCGGAGGCGGACGAGGTCCAGGAGGCACCGGAGGAGGTCACGCGCGCGTACGACGAGCGCACACAAGAGATCGTGGACGCGGCGATGGAGGCTCGCCGGCAACACACGGACGCCGAGCGTGCGGTGCGAGAGATCGAAAGCAACATGCGCAACATCAAGGAGTCCCTCGAGAAGGACTACGGACCGCACCAGGAGTTCGCGACGCTCGATGGCAGCTGCTTCGAATACGAGGACAAGGAGTATGTGTACAAGCTCTGTCTGTTCGGGAAGGTGGTTCAGAAGTCGAAAGGCGGCGGCGGCGAGATCGGACTCGGCAACTGGGGCGAGTGGGCCGGCACGGAAGGCGAGCGGTACCGCGCCATGAAATACTCAAATGGAATGTCATGTTGGAACGGGCCGAACCGGAGCACTCTGGTGAAGGTGAACTGTGGGCTGGAGACGAAGGTGACGGCGGTGAGCGAGCCGTCTCGCTGCGAGTACCTCATGGAGCTCAGCACTCCGGCTGCGTGCGACGACACGCGGCACACGTCCGCACACGACCACGATGAGCTATAAATAGCGTTAAGTACGAGTCAGCTCGGTTAGGCAAGGTCTCACGCAGGCAAGCGACTTTGCCCACCCGGGTGGATCCAATTATCAACCGAGTAAAAACTGTTGTTACATGAGTGTTGTGGGACGAAATGCACCCGGTGATTTTGTGGCTTGTCACAACTTAGGTTACCCGCAATTGAAATTCCTAATTGTTTTAAGAGTTAATTTAGGTGAATTGAAGAAAATCAAGACAAAAGTACGGCCATATTTAATTAAATGGTTGTTCACTTTCAACAATATTAGTGAATTTATCATTTACATTACTTTATTGGTATGAAATGAGCTACACATCCAACTTTTGTAGAGTCAATACTGTCGACCTAATATTTGCCAGTCTTTTGATGTGTAAACATCTACACTGGCGCTAGGGCTGGAAAGAATTGGGATTTTGGTGATGCGTCTCCGGCATAACGCTTGTGATGTTTACACATCAGCGGTACTGGCAATCAAGACTTTTAAAGAGTGAATGAATTTCACGCAATCCATGGGTCACACATACAGTGCGTAACTCAGACTCTTATTTATATGATCATGTAACAATATTTTTTTTTTTCAGAATAAAATAAAATAAAACATAATACAATAAAAGTACAAGTATGTTTGTTGTCATGCGGGGTTTGTCTATTAATTGTGAATGGGATGAATGAGACAGCTATGTACTAAGAGTGGAATTGAGACTGATGTTACAACAGCAACTTTTTTCAATCGTCACATCACAAAATACATTCCTTTTTGTTGTAAAGAGTGGACATACCAGTTGGCATTTCCTTATTTATTGCAGACATAGTGACGTGAGGTGTAGTTTTTTTAGAAAAGAATAAAAAATGTCGATATTGTTTGTAAATCTTGGTAAAATTTTGAATTAAAGACAAATAAAGAAACATTTGATTTGTTTTTATTTAATTTAGCTAGAGCCTAAATCTGGCTTTATTTCATCTATTTCTTCTCTCATCTCCCTTCAGGCTCTTTTTGTCATGAATAACCATAGTGGATAACGAATGTCGTCGAACAATAATTATATTTTAAGGTCAATTGACATTGCCGCAGAGTTGCGTCAAAGCGAACCGTCAATTTTGTACCAAGAAGCGCCGCTCGATACGGGGGGGGGGGGGGGGGGGGGGTAACGTTGTTTGCCTGAACGGGCACCTGAAGATCCTCAAGTTACACTTGCCAAATAAACAACAAAATGGTCCAACCCAACCCCTACTACCACAAGACCAACAATAAAGCTGTTCCACACGGAAGGCACGTGGATTCGCGCGACTCCACTTTGAGGCTTGGTGGGTGTAGATGGTCTATCTACACCCACCGCCGTTCCTGTAAACTGTGTATATTACAAGCTCCAGTGTATTGAAATAGAAGTGGCGGAATTTCCAACGTATGCAAGAGTAGGTTACCTACCATATGGATGAATTAATGATGAATTTCCTCGTGAATATTCATTTTTGACTGTAAATTATCTATGAAATCCACAATAAATAGTTGTTGCCTGAATAGTTCTTTCCGCACTGCGCCAAAGCATTTTAGATTGGAACCTTTGTAGGGCGTTGACATTGAACTGAGATGCTGTACCTCCACAACTGGATTCCGTAAGTCCAGATGCGCTTGAGTATTGCTTTATAAATAAGAAGTTTGTTTTCCAGGTGGAACTCGCACGAATACTCGCAGATTTCAAACATTGCCGAACTATTTCTAATTGGTTGAAAGAGTTCGGCACTGAGTATTGTGAGTTAACCCCTAGAGCCCTATACCAGGGGGCTCTAACAGGCTAACTATTACGGTTCCAAACGGTCAGACAGACAAACAAACCGCTTAGTAATAGGCTTCCGTACAGGGTGCAGAAAGCTAAAAATTTAATGCCACAGTTTAAACACAAATAAAACTCCAGTGCGGTCTTTGTATTATGTATGTATACTGTTTACAGATGTACAAAAACTGTATAATATGAGTAGTTGAGTAGTTGTAGGCATACAAAACACTTCATCTTGCAGGTATTAGAATTGAACACAAGAGCATCAAATGCGCACGCCCCTTTTAGAGGCGCCCTGAGCGCGATTTCTCTACAACGCCGTTGAAGCCTGTGGGCGTGGCCTATGACTTACATATGTGTGCTGTGCGTGTGCCTAACTTGCTCCTCTTTGTGTGTAGTGTCGATACTAGCACACACACACACACACATACGAAGCGCTAGCAGCACTGCGTGTAGTTTTTGGGTTTCAAATATTATCGCTTAGGGCGTCTCTAGTAGGGGGCGCGCGCGGTAGGTATTTGATGCTCTGTGGAATTGAATAAGTAATACAATAAAATTATTACTTCCTTATGCTACAGAATGTACATATAAATTAATAGATTTATTTATCAGATAAATAATACAAATTTACCATTATCATAACTGTAAAAAATTAATAATGGTGTTCAATAATCACATGTAGAGTAAGCTATGCTAACAAATTTACGCTAACACGATCACAACAACAAATTAATTATACAGTCTAAAGCTACTTTATCATGGACTCATGATTATATGTTGAGAAGCATCATTGGAGAATTTGAAAATTTTTAAGACCTAAAAATGTCAACCGTAAGCCACGCCAAAAGTCACGCAATTGTACAACATGGAATGTAATTATATTAAATTTTATTATATCAGTTCTTTTGTTATGGGTTAATGAAAATTTATAAGTAGATAAAATCAGTTCTATTGTAGGCGCAGTTTATTAGTGATGGTAATGTGGATTGGTGGCCATGATTTTACATTTTCAGTTGCTTTGCTTCATTTGAGCGGTACAACAACTAAAATAATATAATTCTAAATATGTGGTGCTTAATAATACAAATTCACCCTCGTACATCAAGGATTTGGCAGGGTTGCATGTGTGCGAAATATTGAGACGAAACAATGAATGCAAATTATGGAACATTTATGTTTGTGTACGCATGTTTTCACTATCATAACATGTGGTCTACAAAATGCTTCATTCGGTATATTATTGGTATAGTTTAAAGTTGGTATGTGCTGTCTGCATCACAGCTATTTTTTGTGACTTGGAATCACTAATACAAATAGTAAGATAGGAGTATAAATACTTTACGCTAATTAGATCTAGCTTCTTCGATTAGCACTAACGATACAGAAAGCTTTATGCTACCGGTGCCTGTATTGGTATACCCTTACTAGGTGGTAGGCTCAAATTGTAGCCGACTGGGTTGGTACCACCGTACTGGATGTAAGATGGCCGCATAGCACCCTCGGTTGTGTTCTCCTCTAGTCCAAGTATAGCCAGCAATCCAGGGAAGTCTCCGGTATGGCACCTACCTTCTCGGAGGTGATATTGGCTGGTCGGAGCATGCGCTTCGGCCCCTCCAACTCAGCCACCCATACTGGATTACATAAAAAAAAATAAAAAAAATACTTATCATTAAATGTTTGGACACATTTGAGGAATGTTGTCACACTCATTAGTGTGCTGCATGTATCCATTATTATACTATCTGCACGAATAAAACTAAGAGGTAGCCTTGCAATGTAGTTCGCAAAATGTTTAAACAGTTGCACTTCTTTCGCAGAAAGTTAAGTAAATTTTTTAGTTTTTTTTTTTTTCATAAAAAGCTAATCATTTTCAACCAATCTCTGAAGTATTCCATCTATTTTATTAGATGAAACAAAAAATAAAAAATAGGTTAAGAAGTGTGTTAAAAATGTTTTCCTCACGACGCGTAACCTAGCAGTAATGTTACATTATTATTATTTTACATATGGAAGTATTCGTAAACATACACCACCATATCCTGCGATTCAAACGCATTGGTTTCCCCGAAATTTTGATACCTACACATATGTAGCTCGTCTTTCACAACTACTGAAATGACCGATGCATTCGCAAGTGCAAAATTTAATACAAGGCAAAGTTAGCTCAGACGTCCGTGGCATGGTGTTGTGATTGGTTCTTTTCACATTCCTAAACCCTGTGCGGATGCCCGCCAGCTGCGATTGGTCTAACTACGCATTCGTATGCACCCCACCCGCTCCCCCTGCCATTACCTCAGCCACCCCGCTATTATTTTATTCGTGCTGCAAGTATGGGCAGCTAAAATGTATGTGACAAGGATGTATCTTTAGTTTACATCAGTCAAATAATATAAATTTAAAATTATCTAAAACATTTGGGCACAGAATTCCACCTTGGGGTAGAATCCATTACTGAAAAAACCAGTTTAAACAATCACTGCCGGCAGGTACTGATTTCATTAAAAAAATTCTCTTGTCACATTCTATGGCTTCACGTTCGCTTATATTATTCTACGCTATGGCTACATACCTATGTTTACATATCTACAGCACTATAATTTCATCGATGGACATTTTGGTAAAGTCTAACACTACAGGTAGGATTAAAGACGGGAGAAGTTAAAATGGGCTAATGTTGAAGCAACATAGACACTATGTCACAGAGAGCATGGCCCATTTTTCAATAACATGATTTCGGAGCATGAATTGCTCAAAAAAATATTGAAAAAAGGACTGAATTCCTTATAGCATAATATCCACTTTTCATCAACCACATTTTCCACCTTTCACCCAGTACATGCTCTAATCTACACCTGAAAATAATCATCAACGATGCCACCCTCCCCGTTAATACTGCTTCTGTTTACCATGGGCTTGATCCTTTCATATCCTGCTGCGGAATCGGACCTTTGTAGGTCTTTAGCCACTCCTTCAGAGTCCCCTGCCACACTGGCGTACGGAGGTTCCTTGTTCATATCGTATTTCACGCTTTCATAGTTCGGGTCATGAGGCCGCACCAATTCGTAATTTGGGTCGTTTGACTTCATCGATTCATAGTTTGGATGTTTAGAACGACCGGGCTCGAATCGATCCTTCGATCGTACAGATTCATAGTTGGGGTCATTATTCTTCAACCGAAGAGACTCGTAGTTGGGATCTTTGGAATTAACGGACTCGTAATTTGGGTCCTTGGGCCGTACAGACTCGTAATTTGGGTCCGATTCGCTGCCGGTGGTATAAATGGCGTCGTGCGGCATAGATTCATAATTTGGCTCGACGATCGCATCATCGTTATTATTCGCAGAGCGCGTCTTGTTAATGACTGAATAGGTGGGTTGCATGTTATAGTTTGGAGCGATTGTTGCGTAGGGAGGGGTGGGAGGTTCGTTTCTCAGCACCTCGTAGTTCGGATCTGAGTCGGAGGCACAGTTGTTAGTTTTCGAAATGTGCTCGTAACCTGGATCGCTGCCGAGGATGCTGTTTGGGCCGCTGTCGAGAGTGATGTGATTCAGTTTATTCAGCAAGTTATTATTGCTGAAATTAGCGTTTGAGCTCATTTTTTCGATATCCCGCACGGTCTCATAACCCGGGTCTTGATTTTGCGAAATCTTCCGCACTTTCTCCGTTATAGTTTCGTAGCCATGATTGACGGATCGTTTCCGATCTATCGTTTCATAACCAGGGTCGTCGTTTGCGAATCTGGAGCCGAGGGGATTGCGGTCTGCGCCGCCTTCGTTGATCGCGTTCTCGTTTGCGTACGTCAACTTTCTGGCCGTCTTCAACTCTTCCGGGTGTAGCTTGGATTTGGTTTTCTTCATGACCTTAGCGTACATTTCCTCGACGTTGCGGGAGGGGCTCTCTGTGACTCTGTCGGACGCGAGGCCGACGTTGGCTTCTGCTGAGGAATAGTCGCTGCAGCTCGGTCCCTCGATGGAGTTGTACAAGTTGTCGTTGAGGCCGGTGGGTTCGGGCGGCTTGTCGATGTCGAAGTTGAGTTCTTTGGCGACTAGAGGTCGGATGAGGTCCCCGGAGCTGAATCGATGTTTCTCCACTGGATAGTTGCAGCCATAGAAGTCGGAAGAACTGACGCAGCTGTTGTTTCGTTGATGTTTCTCGTTGAGGCTTCTTCGATGTTTGTCGTGGCTGAAGTGGAGATCGCCTGTGGTCATAAAAGTATAATGTCAAAATATCACTTATTTTTAAATCTGATATCCTAAATATTTGAATTCAGTTTTGGCTTTTGCTAGCTTTTGCCCGCGGCTTCCCTCGCATAGCCTATGTCCATCCTGAAGGTTCATTTTAAATATTGGTCAAATAAATTTTAAAATCGGATGAGTATTTTCAGAGATTACCTCCTACATCCAAACTTACAAACTTTACCTCTTTATAATATCTATTTTATAAATATTACATAATTAGACAATGTTTTAATATGACAATATTACATAACATAATATTAAAATTATTAACATTAAAAAATCACGCATTCCCCATAAAACTTTCATCTAAATGACCCGATGAATATTAGTGTAGATAAACAAATACTGCAATGATTAGCTCTCGCGCCAGTGTGTTTCCTCGCGTTCTTGTCTGGCCGCACTGAACTGTGACTGAGTCGCTCACCGGTGCTGGAGATCCTCTGCTGCCTGCTGATGCCGGCGTGGGCGAGCGGGCCCTCGTGCTTCCTGCGCTGCTCGGGCTTGGCGTCGGGTGCGGCGGGCGCGGCCGGCGGCGGCGGCAGGGGCGAGTTCGCCTGCCGCTTCTCCGGCTTGGGCGAGCCCAGCGTGCCCACACTGTTGCTGCAGCTCGACGCCGACGCTGAACCAATCAACATACATTAATTATATTACCCTAATAGATGGTGTGATTAATTGAAGAAATTGGATTCCTTGAACTAGTTGTATAGTATCTGCGCTCCAGTCTGACAATACCGGTCATTCACCCCTTCCTACCAACGTACTCGTATTTGCGGAAGCGATACTTCCCATGTTCTGCGTAACGAGCGAAATTACTGTCGCTAGCTTATTGTGGTAGCCGGGCGGCCGCCTGACCGTTCGTACTATGTTATGATACACACGCCTCTCTGTGCATGTGTGCGTGCTGAGAGGAAGGGGTGAATGACCGGTATTGTCAGACTGGAGCGCAGATACAGAACAGTACACTCCAGACTGTACAGAACACTCCAACTAGTTCAAGGAATCCGATTCAGAATGGAATAGAATAGAAAATCTTTACTAAATCTTTAGTAACAGTGTAAGTTTAGTTACAATGGAAAGAAGAACAGTACATGAAAAGAAACAAGAAATACATTCTACATCTGAACTTCAATAACTTTTGTCCTGTGACTTATTGTTTTGAGAATATTTACCGTCTAAAATGTAAATTATACCACTGCACCATGAGAACACATGGATGACCAAACGAATATCCGATTCAGTTATTTACGATGACGTCACTTATAGGACCTTTTACTACGAGACACTAAAGATTGCCTTAGGTAATCCGCCAAAGTCCGCCTTTTGTACAATTTTGTATTGGAAAGCAATAAAGTACATTCTTTTATATTCTCTTCTAAAGTAGACGGAATCGATTATATACATTAATGTGAAATTGTTCTTAGTAGAACCAGATGGAATGGTCAATTTATGGTAAAAAATCCTTGCCTTCGATATCAAACGTTACGAAACTTCCGCCTTCAATAAAAAAAATATTCTGACAGCTGTGAATTTCGGTCATACGTCACTTCCGGCGGTGTCATTTCGTGTATAATAGAAATTGTGCAATGCACATCAGTAATGAATTCTCAAGTTTGATCCTGGAACTCGACAACAAGCTGTGAAGCGGTCCGACAGTGAAGGAGCTGTTAGCAGAGGAGGATTGAACGTGCAGTCTTATACTGACACAATACCTGCTTACAGTAAAGGCATGGCAATGGCATGGTGGACAAAAAATAAGAAAACATAAAGTTTAATGTACCTTGTCTAGAATGATTAGAAGCGATAGCTCCGCTTGCTTCCGGTGGGGCGCTCCTCCTGAAATTGAGCAAATCAGAATTTGAAACTTCATAATCATTTAAAGGTTTTGATTGCGCGTCGATACTGGCTGCTCGTCTGACTTGTGGAAGGGTGTATGCAAAACAGCAAATTCATATTTAGGTTTTTAGGGTTCCGTATCTGTCGTACGGGACCCTATTAGTAAGCCTACGCCGCCTATCTGTCAGTCTGTCCGGGGGCTGTATCTCTTGAACCGTAATAGGTAGCCCGTTGAAATTTTCACAGAATATGTGTTATTATGGCTGATATAACAACAAATAAGAAAAGTTAAAAATTCACAGGGGTCCCCATACAAGTAACTAAAAAGTGTATGCGCGCCATCTACCGAAAACAGTACGAAGCAGCGCTGAACATGACATGGCGATACGGAACCCTCGGTGCGCGAGTTCGACTCGCACTTGGCCGGTTTTTTTAATATAATCTGGTATGGGTGGGCTCGTTGAGTCAGAGGGACCAAAGCACATGCTCTGACCAGCCAGTATCAACTCCGAGAAGGTACCAGAGACTTCCCTTCGTATAACTGGCTATACTGGACTAGAGAAGAACACATCCGAGACACATGCGGTCTCTATAAAGGAAAAAAAAATCTTTCATCCAGTATGATGGAAACCTACCAACTAGTAAGGGGCAAGCCTACCAACTGGGCAATGTAAGACAAACCTGGAGCCAGCCTCGCTAGGCAGGAATGCGGCGCGCGGCGCGGGCTCCCTCTCCTGCGAGTGGCGCGGCTCGGGCGTGCGGCGCGGCTCCTGCGCTATCTGCGCGTACGTGTCCGAACCGCCGCCGCCGCTGCCGTTTGGGTCGTCGATCGCCGCATACATTTCATCTTAAATAATCAATGTTGTTGTTTGTTTTTTTGGTGTTGGATAAAGTGACAATCACAAATAATGCATAAAAATAAAACCCCTCAGGTGTCAAGCTAATTTCCGTGAAATGTATTTTTTTTTCAGAAAAAAATATATGGACACCTATAGCAAGCACCGCGTGTGGTGGCGTGCCTTGGGAGAGGCCTATGTCCAGCAGTGGACCGATACAGGCTGATGATGATGATGATGATGATGATATGTAGGTATACCTTACACTGCACTGACTTTTGTTTTGATTCCAAATTGTGAGTTGAACATTTCATGCATTACAACTCCACAACTATGGTGAGGTTAAGTTTTTTCGATTTCACACACTCGCAAATGGATAATACCTCCAATAACAACACATTTACTTAATAAGTGTTATAAATAATTTTTTTTTATGCTCCTATGGGATTTGTCTTTATTTATTTATTTATTTATATTAGAAAATATACAGCCATTCACAATATAAATACACTTATTTTTTTTTATGCCTAAAGTATGGCCAATTACATGTTTCCCTGATTAGTCATTAGATAATATTTCGAAGTTATACACAAACACAACAAACTACTGACTAAAAACACAAAAAACCATTTATATTTGAGGCGGCAGCGCGAGGAAGCCGAAGATGCAGTTTAGGTTAACGATATACTTTCACGAAAACAGGAAGTCACAAAGGGCGAGCCCGAGCTTTAGATTAACAATGTACTTTCACGAAAACAGTAACGGACTAAGGGCGAGGCCGGAGGCTAAGCTGCGTACAGATTCACGGTATAAAAAAACCCTACAATTTTTTTTTACTTTTGTGTGAAAAAAAAATGTCAGAGAGAAATGCTATCCAGATTTTATACTCCAAGTGATCTGGGGAACGGCCTGGTGAAAGTTCATGGCATGTCCTCATACACCCTGTGTATGTGAGTGAGTAAATTGTTTCAGCATTGTTACAGCCGGCCTGGTCTAGTTCACAGGGTCGTGCACTGCTGTTTCAATGTCTGCAATAACTGGTTATTTATTGATTGTAACGAGTTATTACCTGAATCGTCCGATACTGTTGCGTAATGCTGTTGTGTTTTGTTCTGTGTTAATATGGCTCTTATGTTGCTCAGGGGTTCTCGAACGCTTATACTGGTGTAGCCCTCTGAAATGATTAAAAAAATATTTTTTTAAGTTAAAATTTAAGTTCTTTCAAAATTGTCCATCAATGCAGCTAACACATTTTTCCTTTTACTAACACACGGTTGGTCGGGTTGTTACATCACCTACAACGTTCGTGATGTCAGTCCCTAACACCTTGGTGAACTGGGTGCCGTGTCAATGCATCCCTTTGGTCGTACCTGCTACACTGAACTTGACGGAAAAACACGAACTATTTACATAGCCGCTTCGACCGATCTTTCATTCGGTACGGTGGAATCAACCCGGGTGAGTTAAACCCTATCACCTAGTAAGGTGAGAAGGGAAGGGACCTACAGTTTTACATATAATCTAAACCACGGTCAGCCACCAACGGTCGAACGATCACCCATCCAAATTCTGACTGCGCCCATGTGTTCTTAAGATCACGAACTACAGTCGACCGATCGCACCACTGAGCTACCGAGGCTGACAAAAGAGAAAGATTTTGAAATGTTGTACGTTTATGGGTCGTTCCGCCATTTCGTTCAAATTTGCATGTTTCGGCGGAATTTTTATTTTTTTATTTTCTGAAATATATTTATATATATATGTGTTCCTGTACTTATTAGATGTAGTAACATAAGAGAGGCATCTATGTACAATTTTAGTTTTGGAGAAAATTGATGGAAGGTAATGAAGGTGTGGATGGTAATGAAAAACACCTGGATGGTAATTTTTGCGGTTGGATGGTAATGAAGAATGCTAGTATGTCTTAATGAAATTTGCTTTATTATATTATTATTATTATGATAATGATAAAGATATCATTATTTAGCTGATGGTAGTAATAATGTTAACGATTATTAAAAGTTCGACACTATTAACATCAAAATTTTAGCTAAGTAATTTATAATTCATAGTGTAAAAAGTTTTAACTGAAATAACAAATCCCCTTTCCACCTTTGTACCGTGTGGGGTCGGTACTTAAAAAGAATAGCCCCACTGCATCTCTCCCCGTCGCATGTCGTAAAAGTCGACTAAGGGATAAGAAAATTCGTCAGCCTCGGTAGCTCAGTGGCGCGGTTGGTTAGTCAACTGTTATTAAGCAACGCTGAGCGCGGTCAGGATTGGATGGGTGACCGCTCGACCGTTGGAGGCTGACCGTGGTTCGGATTCCACGTTAAACTGTAGGTCCCTTCCCTTCTTACCTTACTAGGTGGTAGGGTTTATCCCGGCCGGGTTGTTACCACCGCACTGAACGAAACGTCGGTCGAAACGGCTATGTAAATAGTTCGTGTTTTCCGTCCAGTTTAGTGTAGCCGACATGAAATGAAGGGAAGCACTGACATGGCACCTAGTTCACCCTGTGTTATGGGCTGACATCACGGATGTTGTAGGTGATGTAGCCAACCGTGTCAGGTTCCATAAAAAAAAAAAAAAAAAAAAAACCTTCGCACCACGCGCACTGGGCAGGGATTGCATCCCTACACGCTGGACTTACCGCGGATGCGTACCAATCGATTCTGCAGATCATTCCTCTACAGAACCGGTAAACTCTGGAACGCTTTTCCTGCCCATATATTCCCCCCTAAGTACAGTCTCGGGTCCTTCAAGAGGGTTCCGGTTCCTTCATTACAACCAGCAACAAAACAAAAATACATTGTAAAAAACTTTTTAACAAAAAATTCAACCTGCAAAAAACTGAAAAACGAAAAATATTATTTCGGCGGGTAATAAACCCTTTTAGTCTTAATAGTCTTAAGTGACTAATTTTGAGACTGTTAGTAAGACTAGGAAGGTTTATTACCCGCCAAAATTGGATTTTTCGCTTTTCAGTTTTTCGTCGGTAAAATTTTTTGTTAAAGCTTTTATTTTATTTATTTTTTTCAAATAAACATGGGACTAACTTTGACGTATACCCTATCCAATAAAAAAATAAAAATATATGAGCTTCGAATTGAGAACCTACTCCTTTTTGCTTTCGTCGGTTAATAAGAGAAGAAGAAAAAAATAGGACTGGCCACAACCTATGCTGAATCTAGTGAATATTTCACTAGACTCGGCGCTGTATTGAAGTCCAACCTACGCAATTAAAATACAGTAACTTAGTGAACACACACACTATGCACTGAGTGGAAACAACTATACTCTTACATATCACTGAATTGAACCGGCTACACTTAACTGGTCAAAAACATGAACAATTTTTATAGCATTTCGACCGAACTTCAGTCAGTGCGTTGGTGCCGACCCGGTCGGGTTAAACCCCGTACTCCATTATACGTTATGTAGATACTTTACGTGCCAAATAGAATTAAAAGTCCAGTTTTATTGGATTTTTATTACTTATGTACTACTTACTACGTGCACACAATTTTTTTTGTGAACACTGACATATTTACATCATCTACAACATCCGTGATGTCAGCCCATAACACCTTGGTGAACTAGGTGCCCTGATAGTACTTTCCTTTCATCGTGTCGGCTACACTGAACTCGAGTGAAAACACGAAATATTTTGCTTTATTTAAAGCCCGACATATGGCGCCAAGCCATTCATAAGGTGTCCAACGATGACCATGGACATTCGGACGTTTACATAGCCGTTTGGACCAACGTTTCATTCAGTGCTGCGGTGGTACCAACACGGGCGGGATATAACCTACCACCCAGTTAGGTAGGAGGGAAGGAAAATCAAGTAAACATTTCATTACCATCCGAACCCCTTCATTACCGTCCGGCAAACATTTTGAGGGTAAAGGAGGGTAATGAAAAGGAGGGTAATGAAATTTTGATGTATTTCTTCAATTCCTGCCTTATTACTGATATTACAAATTTATTATATTAATTAACGAATATTCTGACTAAAATTTGATTCATTAAGATTTAAATGAAATTTTTATATCTTGTACTTATGTTAAAAAAAGCCGGAAGGTAATGATGCCTGGACGGTGACAAAGTAGTTGATGAGCACGAAGATCGTGAGTATTTTCTTCCCCAGCGATGCTCGTCCTCTCCTGTCAAGATCCAGGGACACAATGAGGGGCGTTCGACGTGCGGAGCGTAGAGCGAAGGCTAAAGTCGGGTCACACTCTGTCTAATTTGTAATACCACTTCTGCGGAAGGTAATGACGTTTTTCCACGGACAAAAATGAAATATTAATTCTTTTTATGATATAATGGCTCTAAAAATAAATGAATCCCAAAGAAACATGCGTTATTAGTTACACTATAGTTGGGTTTATTAATATACTCATTTTACTTGAAGGAACTAAAAAAAAAAATTATACTAAATACTGATCCATCGTTTGGAAGAGGATAGGAATGAGAATTTTGAAGGTTTTTATTTTTTTTTATTTAATTGAATGGACAAATGTCTGATTCGTTAAATACTACTTTTTCCTTTCATCTAAACCTATATATTTCAATAAAATTATTTTAAAAAACATACATTTTCACACGCTTTTATTGCGCGGGAATGCAATTTGAACGAAATGGCGGAACGACCCTTATAAGCTGATCTATTTTCACAAAACTGAGAAATAACAAAAGTTCAACTCACTAGTAGAATCGGTGGAGTCGCCGCTAAAGTGCTGCGGCTGGGGCAGGTGTGGGTGTGCCGCGGGGTGCATGTCGGCGGCGGGGGCGGGGTGCGTGGGCGGCGGCGGCGGGGGGTGCGGGTGGGGCGACGGTGGAGTGATGTACGGCAACTCCTGGCTCGATGGCAGTTGGCCGCTGATGGCAACACTCGCCGATATCACCACAGATTCTGCAACCATATTTCGTATTAATTATGTCAGTTAACATAAAAACCATTTTTTTTTTATATAATCCAGGTCAAGAGGCATCAAAGCACATACTCCGACCAGTCAATATCACCTGCGATAAGGTAGGCGACTTCCCTTTGGATAGCTGGCTATATAATCCAGTAACCTTGTCGGCTGATAAAAAACTGATTGGTGCATGTTGGCGGGAATCAAATCTTCCGAGCGATGATCTTGGCTCGGAATGGATGATTCTTCCGATTCCGAGCCAGGATCGCGCAATGTTACCATCAGTAATGTTAAAATAAATTTACAACATGGTTTTATACAAACACATTTTTATGTATTTCTCCATTGTTACCTTTCTTTTGTCCTCATAATCTTTTGTTTCTACCAGTTCCAGCTTACACAAGGAAATTACATAATATATTATGATTAATGGTTGCATACAATTCTAACATGTTGTTATCAAATGTAAATCCTGCATAATAATGCGTGTGGTCAGTGACGGGCTAACGTTGGGAGGATAAATGCCTAAGCCATGGCGGGGTTTTTTTCTAATTTTGGCGTGACTAACTAAAGAGATCATATTTCATTTTCCAACAATTTTATTTTTTATATTAACTATCTGCGATGATCAGCAGGGATTAGAATAGGTAGAGTATAAATAGCTAATGTTGACGAGAACCACCTCTTCTGGGAATTCCGGAATTAGAAAAATATTTCCTGGTAGTGATATAGTTTAGGTTTAGGTTTTTTTATTATCATTCGTAGGCAAATAAATTTTGCACTTGAATTCGTTCTTTCGAATGGCAACTATAGTGTGAAATGTAACAGTGAAACACAATTAAAAACAATAAAAACAATGACAAGGGCTGTACAGAACCAGATAAAAGACAAAAACAATTTAAGCTATAATTTGCTTATAGACTACTACTACCTACACTTACCTAATACTATCTACTTAATTTAGCGTTAATTATTTAATGTAGCGTCAATAAACTTGCCAATGAAATATTTTAAGATACAATAAATCGGTCAAATTCTGCGGCTTGGTAGACAAGGTCTGCTAAAGGAGGTCGAGAGACGAATTCAACTGGGTTGGGATGTCTTCGGAAAGTTAAAATTCGCCCTGAGGTCTGATCTTCCGCAAAATTTAAAAACCCGTATATATGACCAGTGTGTCCTCCCAGTTATGACGTACGGGTGTGAAACGTGGACGCTGACGGTCGGTGTTGTCCAAAGGTTGAAAGTTGCCCAGCGAGCAATGGAGCGAGCCATGCTGGGAATAACGCTACGTGATATGGTGCGTAACGAGGCAATCCGCCGACGCACCAAAGTAGTCGATATTGGATACCGGGTGGCTAAGCTCATGTGGCAATGGGCTGGGCACGTCAGCCGAAGAGACGACGACCGCTGGAGTAACCGTGTCCTACACTGGCGGCCGTGGACAGGAAAACGGAGTGTGGGAAGACCACCCGCCAGGTGGGACGACGATATCAAGTACGTCGGCGGAAAGCAGTGGTTCCGTACCGCTGAAAGCCGGGAGGACTGGAGGAAAATTGGAGAGGCGTATGTCCAGCAGTGGACGCTTACACGCTGACTGACTGACTGACTGACAATAAATACAATAAAATTACAATTACAAGGTATAATAGCATCAAAAGAATTGTCAATATCCCTATCCTAAATCACAGTTAGTACGAATACCTTATTAAGAATTCCAATACTTTCTTTTTCAAAATATTTTTTTGGTTTTAAAATAAGGTAATTCATACATTACAGCATGTTACAAGCGTCAAAAGTTAGTAAGTATATCACTCCCAGGAAATATTTTTCAAATTCCGGATTTCCCGGAAGAGGTGGTTTTATTTAACCACTCGATATTATGTCTTTTAGGCAACATTTAGTATTTATATAATACCTATTCCGATCCCTGGTGATCAGTTTATAAGAAGGTGTGTGGTGTGGTCAAGACTGGATGAGTGCACCCTCCATCGAAGACACCTCGATATAGCTGGGATATTGGACTTCTCGTCACAACTCCAGGATGTCTCGTCTCTTGAACCCTTTCTCATACAGGAGTGTAGTAAGCTACCCTGCCAGCTGGTCGGGGTGTTTCATGCATGAGCCTTTGTTTATAGGTTTTTGTGACAGAAGCTAATTCCTCGCAGACGGTCGGCATTTCGAGAAGCTGGCGTATTTCCATGGTGGTTATGAACCACGGTGCGTGGGCTAGGCTTTTAAGAATACCATTTACCAATACCAGAATACCAATACCAATAAATTACTCGCTATTTATGGATTAGAGTCTAATGTTCGTTTTCTCTGTATATTTTATTCTTGTATATTTGTATGTATTTATATATTTTTATCTATTTATTTATATTTATGTTGTATAATTTGTTGAAATTGTCTACCTACATCATTCTTATCTGTTCTCTGCCACTCCACACTCATATGATAACCCAAAGGTTGGCTGTAGGAGAACGGCTACGGTGTTAAGTTGTACTTTTTGCAAAATTTTAAAAGGCAATAAACATATTTTGATTTGATTTGATTTTGAAGCCGCTGGATAATTTTCTAACAATGCTGTGTTTTAATAAATAATATGGGGGGCACTCACCTAGGGCAGCCTGCGACGGGGGCTCCGGTTCTATAATGGCAACATCGGCGCCGCCAGCCTGCTCCGCCGGCACATCTGCTTGCCTGGATAAAATATACCTACACATTCATGAGGTTATTCTGGCATCACATGTACTGAGTCGAATTCTGATGAAATTCGATTGTTAAGTTTCGTTATGGTCTACTCGTGAGAGATTGGGGGTTATATTTATTGTGATATAACATTTTGTATAGAAAGACCTAAAGAATGACCTAAAAGAAGGAAAAAATCGGCCAGTGCGAGTCGGACTCGCGCAGACTGAGGGTTCCGTGCCACCAAGTAATTTTTCCAGTTTTTATTATTGGTTGTTTTATTTTAGAGTTTTGCACTATAATCACATCAAGTTTAACGCTTGTATGTGGTACGGTTTCTACGATAGAGCAAAAACAAACAAAAAAACTATTGAAAAAACATGTTTCTTGTATGGGGACCCTTAATTTTTTTACTTTATGCTTTTTTAATTATAGGATATCCACTATAACAACACAAATTCTGTGAAAATTTCAACCACCTATTACGGTTCAAAAGATACAGCCCTCGGACGGACAGACGGACAGACAGATAGATAGATGGCGTAGGCTAATAGGTTTCAGTATGGATACGGAGCCTTAAAAAGGAAAGAAAATAAGAAGGAAAGCAGGTTAGAAAGAAATAAGCAAAAAGAAAGAAAGTGAAAACATTTATTTTTCTCCATTTCACATAACACATGCAACATTACATGCAACAACTTTGATTATTTCATAGCAAAGTAGTTAAGAACAAATAAAAAACATTTATATTATATTCATCATAGAGCATCCAAGCTAAGATATTCGTCTTTGCGAGAGCAATAGATCTGGAATGTGTATTTTGGTAAAATACGTAATGGTACCACAGATAGGTTAACCTATTAAATAAATTGTTCTAAATTTAAAATACAGCACAGAATAGTATATTCCGTTTTCCTGGAAATTAACACACAGTAGTTATACCTTCGCAACGATCATATTGATGCTGTATCTTAAGAGCAGGGTTACAAGATGGTTCAGTTGAAAAAACCAGACATTTTTCATCAAAGGACGTTTGGTTGTTTCAGGTACAAATGTTTAGTTAAAAAAAATGAATGGGAGACACTTTGATTTTTTACAAGCAAAGTACAAAATGTTTCATAACCTTTACTGTTGAAAATTAACGGGAGATAGAGTAATAAATAAAAGGTTTGAATTGATCGAACTGATTGCAAATTCAAATAAGACGGTAAGATTAGTATTCATCATCATCAGCCTGTATCGGTCCACTGCTGGACATAGGCCTCTCCCAAGGCACGTTACCACACGCGGTCTTCCGCTCTCTCATCCATCCACTCCCGGCTACCTTTTTTAGGTCATCTGTCGACCTAGCTAGATTAGTATTAAAAATGTTCGGTTTTTAGTTATTTTGGAGACCGGACACAAGCCTCAAAAGCTGGACTGTCCGGTCCAAATCGGACATCTGGCAACCCTGCTTAAGAGATTTTTAAATAACATGCATCAAATATGTTAGCCTTACATGTGATTTTCTTTCTGTACTTTGGCGTACGCATGTTCGTAGGAGTGATCCCGGCTTGTAGAGAGCACCGGCTCCGTTTTCGTTGCACCTTTAACAAATTAATTTCAGGGTTGACATATTTATTAACGTGTAACATCTTAGCACTCGGTATGAGCACTAATTTGTGTGAATGAAGTGGAAATGCGTTAAGGAAGTGACGCCACTTGTAGCATAGCGCCATCTAGTAGTTTCATGTTGTACTGTTAGGAAGATTGGTTTAAAAAACAGATTTACGCGCCACCGATTCGAGCGAGTAAGTCATCATATATAACATGTTACATAGCAATTAATTCTTTAAAAAACAAATTAGACAAAAAAATTAAATAAACAAAACAAAAATACTTAAAAAAATACAAGTGCACTCATAAATGAAAAAAAAATTGGACACACGCACCAACTGTCAGCTTTCAGTTTTAAAAATAAATAAATAAATATAATTACTGAAGTGTTTACCAATGTTGTTTTTTTATGTAATCTGGTATATGCGGCTATGTCAGAGGTGCCTCCTTCTCATAACAGCGGCAAGGCTCTAACAGTCGCTGTTGTCCAAAGGTTAAAAGTGCCCAGCAAGCAAAGGAGAGTTATGCTGGGAATATCGCTACGTGATATGGTGCGTAAAGAGGCAATCCGCTGATGCACCAAAGCGGTCGATATTGGTCACCGGGTGGCTAAGCTCAAGTGGCAGTGGACCGGGCACGTCAGCCAAAGAGCCACGGCCGTGAACAGGAAAACGGAGTGCGTGAAGACCACCTGCCCGGTGGGACGACGAGATCAAGTACGTCGGGAGAAAGCTGTGGTTCCGTACCGCCGAGGGACTGGTAGAATATTGGAGAAGCGTATGTCTAGCACTGGACACGCTCTGACTGACTCTGGCTGACAAGTCTGTAATTAGGTGTAGTGTAGATGCAGTCACCAATGTCATGTCCCAAAAAAATAAAGATAAAACAAGTATCAAACCTTCATCTATATTGACAGTGGCGTATATCAGATCTGAAGCCGTATCCCCGCTGTCGTGCCGTCCCACCGGCTGAGGAATCTCCGGCAAGCTTCTCTGACTGTTCTGCGTTGACGCTCTGTCAAACAACACCATACAGTTAATTGTTTGATCTACTTCAGTCCATACATTAAAAAAAAATTAACAGAAAAAGTGTACCCTCACACCTGTAATATAAATACCTGCACAACGAGAACACCAAAGACACTAAGAAACCATATCGCTCAAAAAGCAGGCTTATCATGCTCAAAGCCAGACTCATCACTAGTAGTGTGATTAATTCCAGTCTATCTTTTACCTTGATTACAGAGTACATTTTATTATACTGGTCTTGATGATTTGCGCGACCACTGTCTAATACAAAAGCATATTTATGTTAATATGTTCAAAATGTATAAACTTTTCAGCCCTTAACAGCTCTGCCTATAATGTCTCATTAAACAAGGTATAATATATAATGTGAACTCAATTCAACTTATCTTATATAATTAAAATATTGTCCATAAAAGTCCATGTATATTTAAAATATTGATATAACATTTGTTATCAAACTAATTACAGTTATCTGATCCGGAGATCGACGTCAATGTAAATTTTGCACACAATAAATTATGATTATAATTAGAAATTGACATTAAATTGGTGATAACCTGTATTTAGAGCCAATAAAGAGAATTAATGTGATTAATTCAAACAATTAATAGGTACTGTCAATAATGTGGGATAAGTGTTGTGATGTTGCAATAAATTTTATATGTACATAAACGTACGGACGTCTCGGGGGGACGATAACCGGATTAAAAAAACATTTTTTCTCTCTTTTGACACAATGAAATAATATTTTAAATGTATTCTAAGTATTTCACATTTTATAATTGAACTAAAGTTAATATTAAGTATATAAAATAAATTTCATCCATCTCCGCCGACTCCCCCATCCAGTACCCAATACACTAGCTGCGTTGCCCCTCTGTATACCCAGCCCAATTCACTGGAGAAAAATTAATTAATAAAAACCCAGTACCGTTATTTTGTTTGTTAGTAAATATCTAGGTAAGTACCCTGGAACCAAAATTCTGTATGTATGCTATTTTCACAATTAGGGACAAAATGTGATTTTTTTTTTTTTTTGTATTCCGTGTTTAGTCCTAAAGTTTTTCAGAACGAAACATATATTGAAATCAATTCACATCAATTATTTTATTGTGATAAAGAAGCTGTTAAATCAGTTAATTTATTTATTTTAAACCCTCTCAAGAGAAAGGGTTTTATAAGTTTGAAGCCTCCGTCTGTCTGTGTGTGAGTGTAACTGTCTGTGGCCTCGTAGCGCCCAACATTAATTTAACTCTCAATTCGATATATATATCTACATCTACTTAATCCAGTTGGCTGAGTGCAACAAGCTAAAATATACTTTCCCTATTTCCTACATATTTTCCCTATTGAGTGATGGATGACATGTTCAAACTGAGTCACACTATGGTCCTGTAACCTGCCTACCTTATATTGTAAGTTTATCTCTTTGTTACATGTCACGCCTGTACTAAAATGCAGCATCTTCGTTCGCTTATATGATGAAGATTAGTAAAAATTGTTTGTAAACAAATGTTTGATCAATGACTGTTTGACAAAGAAATGAAATATTTGATCAATGTTTTTGGTGGAAGTTTACATTTACCTTTAGCTATTATTGCAAATTTCGATTACGACATAATTCATTCATTATTTTCAATGCATTAAAAAAGTTTAAAAATAACGCTAGGCTAAACCTACAGGCCTGACAGGCCACCTAGTAAGGTAAAAAGGGAAGGGAACTACGGTTTTAAGTGGAATCTGGACCACTGTCAGCCTACAAAGGTCAAGCTGTCACCCATCCAAGTTCTGACTGCGCCCAGGTGTGCTTATAATCACGAACGACAGTCAACCGATCGCACCACTGAGTTACCGAGGCTGACAAATACATGACTAAAAGCAAGCACCTGTGGCAATAACTCACCAACAGAAACCGCATCTCCTCACAATCAGCAGTAATATAAACGAATATCTAATAATCACTACCAAATACTCGGGTAAACAATAGCAATAAAAAAAATATTACTTGGATACATCCATTAACAATTTTGTCACAATGAGTCACAAATTTGTCAAGATGACACAATGAGTCATAACTTTATTTCAATTCCAATGATGTAATTTACAATTTCCGTGATTGTTCTTTGTAAAATCGATCTCAATGCTAAATAAGATAAATGATTAAGTAATTATGCCGCTACCTAGAAAATCTTGTGTGTTCATTGGCCGTTTCTAATCTCAGATATTAGAAAAGATATGCCCGAACTGAAAGGATAAATAGTTATCTTTATCGAAATAGTTGTACTATTTTTGGATAACATATTTTCAGCTACCTGTCTTTTTTTCATTTTTATAGTTAATCAAAAGATTAATGTAAACACTTTGTTAAGTAATAATAGATGTTAGTTACCTATGCTACAGACAATTAAAAAGATGGTTTAAACATTTTGTTAACATGAGTTAGGGGAAACCAAATGTTGTTTGAATAATTTTAACCAACTCAACGTCTTCTACAGGCTGTTAGAACATAGAATAAATAAGAATAAATAAAATAAAAACCTTAGTTATCTTTCAGACTAGTGTGATATTTGCATCTGCTGCTAATATTTTGCAGTGAAAAACCATGCATTATTTTATATCGGTGCAATTTTTCATAGCAAAATATATATTTGCAAACGGCAGCAATCTCGCACCAGTCTGAAGAAAACTACAACCGCCAATTGATCAATTGAGACTTTATATTAAGGTTACTAGAGGTGCGTTTCCAACGACCACCCGCGTTGCCTCTCTCACATCCCTCATGAGAGCTACAAATGCACGGGCGAAGACCTGGTGAAGATCCGTCTCCATCAATATGAAAAAGACAAGGGCAGGTCTTCGTCGTGGGGAATGTTCGAAGCGCTACGATAGGTCGCTGAAATGCTTTTTGTGTTATTTTGTTAAGGATTACTAAACTATCGTCTACTTGATTAGGGCATGCTGTGGAGCAACGAACCGCTTGACAGACGCGGGCGTGGTCGGCGCGGGAGACGGAACTTCCTCGTCAAAGCGGAGCTTGACCACACCGGCCGTTCCGACCAACTCACTTCTGTTGAAATTCATTTACTGTCAACACTGGAGCTAGAGCAAGTCTCACCATAACTTTTTCAAGTGACACTTTCCATCGCATCCCCATGGCAACGTTCAACCCAGCCGCAGGTGCTGACGATGCCCGTGGATGTTCGGTGAAATTACGGTATGACTTTACTGTGTACCATTTTTGTTCATAAAAATTGGGAAAAACTTTGAGAGGCCATTTGTAGGAGCAGGTCCCACCCCACAACAAAATATCTTGGGTTTATGGGTAATTTTTGAAGTGGGAAAGAAATACACTTGGTTAATTATTATAAAGAGCGAGATAATTTGTAAGCTCCAATAGGCTTGTAAACTTTTTATACAAAAATAGTACTTTTAATTTTTTTATGAACGTTTCCACTAAACTTAAAGCTTTGTCAAAGAGGCATTATTTATAGCAGTTCAAATGGCTTTACAATATTACACATTTTGGAAATAGGCACACATAAAATAGTACTGACTACTAACCCTAACCTAATGCTGAGGCGGCCCAAGTCATTTTTGCATACATTTCTATTCAATATAAACGTTTTGGTCATTTAAAAAAAATTTTTTTTTTGTATGGAAAATTTGTTTATTTTTTTTTTCTCCGAAACTATGAGTCTCCGGTAAAAAAATATTTCACTAAAATTAGTCTTTTACAATGGAGTATACCCGGGCTTAGTATAAGATCATTGGGCTGTAGGTAAGGTTGAAACTCACTTCTGGTGGTTGTTTCTGCAGCCACATACGCACGCCGAAAGCACCCAGCCCAGCGCTAGCAGTGCGGCCACCGCCAGCGCCAATTCAAGCACCCACATTCCTCCTCGACACCTCACGGCGACATCCTCAGGTCACTCCGCGCCCGCTCTCTGCCATCGGCGGCGGTGGGTGCTATGTAGGCCGCGACGTTTCAGCACGCGACGGCTACAGAACTAGCACAGAGTGTAGCGCAAGGGCGAGAGGGCAGTTGCGCCAATAAAGGCTAATCTACTGCTTTTGTTTGAAGAATTTGTGATGAGCACCACTAAAAACTCGCGAATGTTTGTGATATTGGTAATCTGTGATCTTGCGTCAATCAAAGAGTAAATTCTTGCGTGCGTCTGTTTTATTTATCTGTGGCGTCTGTATTATATTCTTTGCGAACGAACGAAAAAAAAAAAGGCGACACGCGGACAACGAACTAAATATCTGTCAGACAGGCGGGCCAACCAAAGAATATAATACTACTAGGGCGTGCGTGCGTGCGTGCGTGGCGTGGTCCAACAAAAAACCAACCAACAGACAGACGAGTGGCTCAGGATCAATTCTGATTACTCTCACTGACAGCTGTGACGTCATAGAGCCGAAAGTGAATCAAGGGAATTCGATATTCGTTTGTTCGTTTATAGTCCAGGAAACGAGGAAATTCCTTGTATGGGCTCTTCGGACTAATTCCTCTGTCGCTGAAACTTTGCAGTGTGATAGAGTAGTGTTTAAAATATACGTTTGACAAATTATCTAGGATTTTTGATGTTTGGAAGTTAGGTATTAAAATGAATGAATGCCTAAAAATGAAAATCGCTTATAACTGCTGATGAAAAATTGCTCCGTCCGAAATTCCTTCGGTATATGATATTATATATTAATAAGAGTATATATTAACATTATCTAGGAAAATTTCGATTTCGAATAGGCAGAAATTTGAAAATATCTATTTTGTATCACAACTTCTTCAGAAAAATTGCTCTGTCAATTTAAATTTTTTTATATGTCTTAATTTATTTAAATATATCGCTTTTGACAATTATCTAGGAAATTTTCCATATCGATCACACCTTTACAGATTTTCGGCAATAATTCGCTGTGAAAAATTGCTCCGTCCGAAATTCCTTCGGAATATGATATTATATATTAATAAGAGTATACATACAACATTATCTAGGAAAATTTCGATTTCGAATAGGCAGAAATTTGAAAATACCTATTTTGTATCACAACTTCTTCAGAAAATTGACCATATAAATGCCAAAAGGCACCAACCCACAAATTGGTTAAAAATGAGTTAAATATACCAATCGAGAGCTAATCAACCCTCTATTTTTTGCAGAAAAGACCCAGGCAGGCTACTTGGTATATACTAATAGGTTTCTACACATTCGTCCGCCCAATTGAGGTATATCGCAACAGCAGAAAAGAATTATGCTACTTGGTACTAGCTAACTGGTCAGATTTTTTTTTTTGCGTAAAAGATCCAAGCGAGATGGACTTTTTTGTTTTTAATGAAGTACGCTAAAAGTATTTATTAAAACAGAGCCAAGATATCTGGTTCTTTTTGGCATTATATAATAAAAACAAACTGTATATCGCAAAGTGGAACCAATTTATGTGGTTCTTTTTGGCATTTATAATAAAAACAAACGGTATATTGCAAAAATGGAATCAATTTATGTGGTTGGTTTGCCTTTGGGGACCTATAGTGAGTCTTATTTCATTGGAAATAAGAGTTCTTTTTCTAAAAATAAAATCAAACATGTCTACGTTCTATGAAACAGAACGCCTAATAATAAATAAGTTCAGTTCAGTTCACTACCGCGACGAATGTGTCAGTTCACGACCGCGAAGTAAAGTAAATTGCTGTTTTCGACGTGGCTCAATGTACCTACTACGTAGTGATCGCGACATATCATCAGAGTGTAGTTCGACGTCGTCGTCCAAGCAGGTGCCTACGCCGCGCCGCCTAACGTAACCATTGAAGATAGAATAGAATAGAATAGAATATTTATTTGTATAACTTATACAAGTCACAAACTAACATTCACACATTTTAAAATTTTTCTATTTAGAAAATAAAATAATATGAAACATAATAAATGAATCCTATTAAAATTAAAATTATTAATAATAGAAATCCGATATAAAAGTCACACGTGCCTCCTGGGTGGTGCCAAATGAACAGCAATCAGCGTGTGGGAGATCTTCGGATCGGCTGGGTTCGCCACCACACCCCGGGAGAAACAATTACACCGGCATAACAGTTCGCTGTGTTCCGGTGTACTTCCCGGGGACCCAGTAGCAGGTGGGGTTGGCTGTGGTGAGGAGTAGGCCAGTGATCCCGACGCGGATTCGCTGTTCAGAGGTGACGCATCGACACGGTTGACAGGGAGACCCGGTTAAACGGTTATTCCGCTGGCCGCCCGCCGGGTAGTACAGGAGCCCAATCGCGTCTAACCAACGCGAGAGGCTGCCCCGGTCAACCGGCGCATAATCCCGGAGTGGTCCGTCGTGCCGGTTGGTGACCGGAGTAGGGGTTCCGGCGGCCACTTCCGGGGGGGACCGGGGGCCTTTCCGTCTTCCGTGTCGGCGCAACACTAACCTGAGTAATAAGCGATGAAGCTAGGGTCCACGCTTTGCCCGTGAATCACCACAGCCACCCTTTCATGCTCTTTCCCTCCCTCTTACAAAAATCATGGCAGCGAAAAAAAAGGAAAAAAAGGTTCAATCAGCGGTGCACACCCTTACACCACTATTTAGCGTTGACTCGACCAACGTGCGGGGGTTGCATACCAATTTGAATGCCGTCCATCACCACCTGGAGACGAAGAAGCCGGCCTTGCTTTTCCTGACGGAATCACAAATATATCGACCTGCACTACCCCGGCTTCACCCTGGAAGAAGCCTTCCGGTCGCGAGCCGGGGTTTGCTTGTTTGTCAGGGCAGATATTTGCTGTCGTCGCCTGCGCTGCCTTGAGGACTCCGAGCTATCAGTACTTTGGGTCCACGAGGATCTGGGAACGGTCTCGCGGGTGTACGCCTGTCTGTACAGGTCGCACTCTGGTGATGCAGAGACAGCTCGGTTATTTGAGTACCTGAGTGGAGCGGCAGACAAAGTCCAAGAGCGGTTCCCTACCGCGGATTTGGTTCTTCTTGGAGACTTCAATGCCCATCACGAGGCATGGCTAGGCTCCAGGAGAACTGACTTTGCGGGGAGAGCCGCCTACGACTTCGCCCTGACGCATGACCTGTCTCAACTGGTAGACCAGCCCACCAGGCTGCCAGATATAGACGGTCATGAACCCTCTCTGCTGGATCTTCTGCTGACAACGAACCCCACTGGATATAAGGTCGCAGTGAGAGCCCCGCTGGGTTCCTCTGATCATTGTTTAGTGTGGTCCACGGTGCCATCTTCGCCTCCTCAGTCCCGTACTGGAGGAACGCGTCGAATTTGGCACTACGCGTCAGCAGATTGGGATGAGATGCGAGAACACTTCGCATCCTACCCTTGGAGAGAGATCTGCTTCAGTTCGGGCGATCCGTCGCAATGCGCTAATACCGTTGCCGAGGTGGTTCTGGGGGCAATGGAAATGTTTATTCGCAGCGCCTCTGTCTACCTCGGTGGTAAAAGCCAACCATGGTACAGCCGCGACTGTGCTGATGCTGTCGCAGCTAAATGCGCAGCTTATCGGGCATGGTCGCGCGCTCGTGCCGGACGTGATCCGAACGCATCCTAACTGAAGAAGGAATACAACCGCCTCTCCAGATCCTGCAAAAAGGTTATTGCCAGGGCCAAATTTGACCACATCGGCAGAATCGGCGATAGACTGAACCAGCACCCAACTGGGAGCCGTGAGTTCTGGTCTCTCGCTAAATATGTCGAGTCAAATTTCTGCCGCTCCTCTCTTCCACCTCTGCAGTGTCCTGGAGGCTCCCTTGTCCACTCCGCAAAGAAGAAAGCCGACTTACTGGTATCTCTCTTTGCGGGGAACTCCAACCTGGACGATGGGGGTGCCACTCCCCCATCCATACCTAGGTGTGAGAACTCCATGTCGGAAGTGCAGTTTCGACAACGGACTGTACGGGCGGAACTTTTCTCCCTAGACGTCAGGAAGGCGAGTGGGCCGGATAGGATTCCTGCATTGGTGTTAAAAAGGTGTGCTCCCGAGCTGGCCCCAGTGCTGACGCGCCTATTCCGTCTCTCCTACTCCAATTGCCGTGTGCCGGCGGCCTGGAAATCTGCGTTTTTGCAAGCGGTCCCTAAAAAGGGTGACCGCTCAAACCCGTCAAACTACCGACCTATAGCGATTACCTCTTTTTTCTGTAAGGTGATGGAGCGCATTATCAATACGCAGCTCATGAAGTACCTGGAGACGAATGACCTCATCAGCGATCGGCAATACGGCTTCCGGCCAAAACGATCTGCTGGTGATCTCCTAGCGTACGTCACTCACCTTTGGGGGGAATCGCTTGACGGTCATGGTGAATTGATGCTACCTATTTTAATTTTGAATTTTAATTTATTTTAATTTATTTTAATTTTATTTTAATTTTATATTTTTTTATATTGACATAATTGAATTTTTAACCTTTAACAATTCTATTGATGCGAAGTATTTTAATTTAGCTCTAGTTTTAATTGCCTTTCATGCACAAAACAGTTTTTTTTTCTCTGTATTCTTATAATTTTTAGTTATGTACCTATATTATTGCTAATTATTAGTCCCTTACCATGGCTAGACCCAGACAGTTTCAATTGTAAATTTGGTAAACTAAAATGTGACGAACTCAAGTGTACCGATGGTACCTAAGATGGAAATGAATAAATGAAAAATGAAATGAAAAATACTTGGCAATTGGCCTTGATATTGCCAAGGCATTTGATCGGCTTTGGCACAAGTCGCTCTTGGGCAAATTGCCGGCTTACGGACTTCCTTCTGGCCTCTGTGACTGGGTCGCCGACTTCCTACATGGGCGTAGCATTCAGGTCCTAGTGGACGGTTGCTCGTCGGACGCCATGTCAGTGAACGCCGGCGTACCACAAGGATCTGTGTTGTTACCCACGCTGTTTCTTCTGCATATCAATGATATGCTGTCTCTGGGCAACATACATTGTTATGCGGATGACAGTACGGCACACGGATCCTACACCAGTCACCCTTCAGCCAGTCGGGATATTGTGGATGAGAAGAGGCGAAGACTTGTGTCTGAGCTCGAACACACACTCGGCTCTATTTCCGAATGGGGCCGTAGCAATTTGGTCGAGTTCAACGCTTCCAAGACACAAGTTTGCGCGTTAAGTGCGAAGAGAGCGGCGTTCACACCGGCTCCTTCATTCCAAGGCACGTCGCTTAAATTAAGCGAACACCTCGGGGTCCTCGGAGTCGAACTGTCGCACGACTTGAACTTTCGTCGCCATATCGAGGGGAAGGCCAAGCTGGCTTCTAAAAAGCTGGGCGTACTCAATAAGGTGCGACGGTACTTCACGCCGGACCAAAGGCTGCTTTTGTATAAATCGCAGATCAGGTCCTGCTTGGAGTACTGCTCGCACCTGTGGGATGGCTCTGCCAAATACCAGCTTGCGCCTCTGGACTCGATCCAGCGTCGAGCCGTGCGACTAGTGGGTGACCCCGCAGTGTCCCGCGATCTAAAACCACTGCAACACCGTAGGGATGTCGGCTCTCTAAGTGTGTTCTATCGCTTATTCCATGGGGAGTACTCGGAGGAGCTGTTTAACGCAATCCCGCCGTCCCCTTTCCATCTCCGCACCACATGAACTGGGCAGGGATTGCATCCCTATACGCTGGACTTACCGCGGATGCGTACTAATCGATTCTGCAGATCATTCCTCTACAGAACCGGTAAACTCTGGAATGCTCTCCCTGCTCATATATTTCCCCCCAAGTACAGTCTCGGGTCCTTAAAGAGGGGCGTGAATGGGCACATGTCAGGCCGGCATGGCATTCGCAACCCCCGCATACGACCGAATGTCCATGGGCGTCGTTAGACACCTTATGGGTGGCTAGGCGCCATATGTCGCGCTTTCAATAAAAAAAAAATAAAAAAAAAACGTTCCTCCATTCTCTTCGCCTCAAGACTCTACCTGAAGCGGTCTTCATGCAAGAAGCACACAGCGCCTCCTGGCGGAAAGGAGAAGAGTCCGGTTGCCTAGGCGACGGACTGTTGTGATCTGACACGTCCGAAAATACAAGCGGGAGCGGGCGGTTTTGTTCAAACATTTTGCTCTGGAAAAGATAAAATCCACCCTGATCGAGCGCGGCGCGGGCTCTCAGGGCTTGTTGCGACCTAATACGGCATAAGTATAGTGAGTGTAGTTTCCGAAGTGTGTGCGTAGCTGGGCCCAGCAGATCCTCGGACACCGGGACGTTTCCGTGCCGATCGACGACCACCACCTGAAGGACCGAGCTATCGAAGGTGCGGCTGCGGGCGGAGACATCAACATCCAGGTAGGAGGTACCACACCACCACACACTTTGCGCTACACCTCGAAGCTAGTCCGACGAATCCCGACGCTGCTCAGAAGGAGTCCAACATTTCCCTGTGTTCCCCCGACGCCATCCAGACGCAGTCCGACATCTACGTGAGCTCGGAAGCTAGTCCGACGAATCCCGAAGATGCTCAGAAGGAGTCCAACATTGCCCTGCGTTCCCCCGACGCCACCCAGACGCAGTCCGACATCTAAGCGAGCTCTGAAACCAGTCCGACGAATCCCGACGCTGCTCAGAAGGAGTCCGACACTGCCCTGCGTTCCCCCGACGCCATCCAGACGCAGTCCGACATCTAAGCGAGCTCCGAAACCAGCCCGACGAATCCCGACGCGGCTCAGAAGGAGTCCGACACTGCCCCTGCGTTCCCCCGACGCCATCCAGACGCGGTCTGACCTCTAAGCGAGCCTCGAAGCCAGTCCGACGAATCCCGACGCAGCTCGGAAGGAGCCCGACACTGCCCAACGTCCCCCGACGCCATCCCGATGGAGCCCGATACTGCCCTGCGTTCCCCGACGCCATCCAGACGGAGCCCGACACCTAAGCGAATTTCCGAAGTCAGTCAGACGGATCCAGACGCTACGCCAAACTAATCCTATCACGAAGCGCAAAATAAGATCTGAACTGACTGATAGATAACAGTAGACAACACCCGTCGCCGCCGCGTAAACCAGCCTCGGGGAAACTTGTAAAAGTCCCAATCGTCTCTTATTTACCCTATTTCACCCCTTATGAAACTATCAAACCCAGAATATGAGTACCGCTGCGGTGACGGCGTGATATTGCATGTGCACAGTCGCACCCCCACCCAACTACAGTCCACCCACTAACACCACGGGGTGAGAACGACTGTTGCGTACAGCGGCCCCATTCGGAAATACGGATTATTCGAGCACTTGAGTAGAGCGGCAGATGAAGTGCAAGAGCGGTTTCCCTCCGCGGATATGGTTCTGCTTGGAGATTTTAATGCTTACGCGCCTTTTCCGCCTCTCTTACTCTACTTCCCGTGTGCCGGCGGCCTGGAAATCTGCATTTGTTCAAGCGGTCCCCAAAAAGGGCGACCGCTCAAACCCTTCGAACTACCGACCTATAGCGATTACCTCCCTACTCTGCAAGGTGATGGAGCGCATTATCAATGCCCAGCTCATGGCGTACCTGGAGACAAATAACCTCATCAGCGATCGGCAATATGGCTTTCGGCCAAACCGATCCGCTGGTGATCTCCTAGCGTACGTCACTCACCTTTGGGGGGAATCGCTTGAAGGACATCGTGAATCCTTGGCAATTGGCCTAGATATTGCCAAGGCATTCGACAGGGTTTGGCACAAATCGCTCCTGGCCAAGCTTCCGGCGTACGGACTTCCTTCTGGCCTCTGCGACTGGGTCGCCGACTTCCTACATGGGCGTAGCATACAGGTCCTAGTGGACGGTTGCTCGTCGGATGCCATGTCAGTGAATGCCGGCGTACCGCAGGGATCTGTGCTGTCACCCACACTGTTTCTTCTGCATATCAATGACATGCTGCCACTCGGCAACATTCATTGTTATGCGGATGACAGTACAGCACACGGATCCTATACCAGTCACCCTTCAGCCAGACGAGAGGTTGTGGATGAAAAGAGGCGAAGACTTGTGTCTGAACTCGAACAAACGCTTCGGTCTATCTCCGAATGGGGCCGAAGTAATTTGGTCGAGTTCAACGCTTCAAAAACACAAGCTTGCGCGTTCAGTGCGAAGAGAGCGGCGTTCTCACCAGATCCTTGCTTCCAAGACACGTCGCTTAAATTAAGCGACCACCTCGCGGTCCTCGGAGTCGAACTGTCGCACGACCTAAACTACCGGCGCCATATCGAGGGCAAGGCCAAGCTGGCCTCAAAAAAGCTAGGCATACTCAATAAGGTTCGACGGTACTTCACGCCGGACCAAAGGCTGCTTTTGTATAAATCGCAGATAAGGTCCTGCCTGGAGTACTGCTCGCACCTGTGGGATGGCTCAGCCAAATACCAGCTTGCGCCTTTGGACTCGATCCAGCGTCGAGCCGTGCGACTAGTGGATGACCCCGACGTGTCCCGTGATCTAGAACCGCTGCAACTTCGTAGGGATGTCGGCGCCCTAAGCGTGTTCTATCGCTTATTCCACGGGGAGTGCTCGGAGGAGCTGTTTAACGCGATTCCGCCGTCCCCTTTCCACCTCCGTACAACGCGCACTGGGCAAGGATTGCATCCCTATACGCTGGACTTACCGCGGATGCGTACAAATCGGTTCTGCAGATCCTTCCTCCACAGAACCGGTAAACTCTGGAACGCTCTACCTGCCCACATATTTCCCCCCAAGTATAGTCTCGGGTCCTTCAAGAGAGGCGTGAATGGGCACCTGTCAGGCCGGCATGGCATTCGCAGCCCCCGCATACGTCCGAATGTCCATGGGCGTCGCTAGACACCTTATGGGTGACTCGGCGCCACATGTCGCGCTTAGTATAAAAAAAAAAAAAATAGACCGAAGCGTTTGTTTGAGATCAGACACAAGTCTTCGCCTCTTCATCCACAACATCCCGTCTGACTGAAGGGTCACTGGTATAGGATCCATGTGCTGTACTGTCATCCGCATAACAATTTATGTTGCCGAGTGGCAGCATGTCATTGATATGCAGAAGAAACAGTGTTGGTGACAAGACAACACAGATCCCTGCGGTACGCCGGCATTCACTGACAGGGCGTCCGAAGAGCAACCGTCCACTAGGACCTGAATGCTACGCCCATGTAGGCAGTCGGCGACCCAGTCGCAGAGGCCAGAAGGAAGTCCGTACGACGGAAGCTAGCCCAGAAGCGATTTGTGCCAAACCCATTCGAATGCCTTGGCAATATCGAGACCAATTCACACCGTTTCAGCACCAATGCAGGAATCATATCCGGCCCACTCGCCTTCCTGGTGTCTAGGGAGATAAGCTCCGCCCGCACAGTTCGTTGTCGGAACTGTACTTCCGGCATGGAGTTCTCACACCTAGTTATGGATGGGGGGATGGCACCCCATCGTCCAGGGTGGAGTTCTACGCAAAGAGAGCATTTACATTTGCGGAGTGGGCAAGTGAGCCCCCAGGACACTGTAGAGGTGGAAGGGAGGAGCGGTAGAAAATCGATACGATAGATTTGGCGAGAGACCAAAACTCACGGCTCCCAGTTGGGTGCTGGTTCAGCCTATCACCAACTCTGCCGATATGCTCGAATTTGGCCCTGACGATAGCCCTCTTGCAGGATCTGGAGAGGCGGTTGTATTCTTTCTTCAGTTCGGATACATTAGGATCGCGTCTGGTACGAGTGCACGACCATGCACGATAAGCTGCGCCATTAGCTGCGACAGCTTCACCACAGTCGCGGCTGTACCAGGCCTGGCTTTTACCACCGAGGCGCACGAGGGCGCTGGGAATGAACATCTCCATTCCCCCCAGAACCACCTCGGCTACGGCATTGGCGCATTTTGCCGGAATGCGCCAATGCCGTAGCCAAGGTGTAGATCATCCGAGGTGTAGATCATCCGAACTGAAGCATAGCTCTCTCCATGGGTAGGATGTGATGTATTCTCGCATCCCATCCCAATCCGCTCACACGTAGTGCCAAATTGGACGCATTCCTCCAGTACGAGACTAAGGAGGCAAAAATGGCACCGTGGACCCCACTAAACAGTGGTCAGAGAAGCCAAGAGGAGTGCTCACTTTGTATCCAGCAGGGTTCGTCGTCAGCAGAAGATCCAGCAGAGAGGGTGCATGACCGTCCATGTCTGGCACTTTGGTAGGTTGGTCTATCAGTTGAGGCAAGTCATGCGTCAGGGCGAAGTCGTAGGCGGCTCTCCCCTCGAAGTCAGTTCTCCCGGAGCCCAGCCACTCCTGGTGATGGGCATTAAAATCCCCAAGCAGAACCATATCCGCGGATATATATATATATAGGGAAACTACATGCACTTCATCTGCCGCTCTACTCAAGTGCTCGAACAATCGAGCTGTCCCCGCGTCGTCTGAGTGCGACCTGTAGATACTTACAGGCGGACACACGCGACTCCGTCCCCAAGGGAACCGATTGTGATGATTCTTTTTTTATTTGAAAGCTGGTGCTTTCCGCGTGGTCCCATTTCAATTTCATCAAGATCGGATTGGAAAGCGAGGCGGATTCGCGAAGCCAAAAGCCGAGCGATTCCGCCGAGTACATTAATAGCAAAAAATTACTAAAAAAACTGAAATAAAAAACTATTAAAAAATATATAAAAACCGCCTTCAAAAATGTATGAAATAAAAAAAATCGAACCCTAGAGTTGAAGGCGGTGCAAGCAAAAATAACCGACCGCCTTCAACTCTAGGGTTCGATTTTTTTTTATTTCATACATTTTAGAAGGCGGTTTTTAATTTTTTAAATCGTTTCTTTACAAAAATGTATACACTTTATTTACATACAGACTGTACGTGCATGAAATATGTTTAATTAGTTGTTTCGACATACTGTCATACAAATTAAATTACAGAACGAAAGTTAAATTTTAAAAGTTCCTAATACTATATAGATAGGCCCTACATTTTCGTTCCATAGGCGGCAGGACGGCGCGGCGGAGCGGCGTTGTAGTGGGACGACAGAGGTGGCGGGCGGAATAGCGAGCCGCGAGCATCGACGACGCTCGCGTGTCGTCTCGTCGGTCGCGGTGCGGGACGATGAGCTGCTGGCGCGCGGGCGGGCGGGCTTATTCTGCCCCACTCCCGCAGCCCTCCCGCACCCCGAGTTCAGTGTAGTGCGAGCGCGCGCTTTTTAAACGTTGTTTTATTATATTGCGATACTCGAAACTACACAATTATTTTATATTTTGATGTTCTGTGTCTAATAAGTTAATAAAAACAGACGAAGCAATTTTTCACAGTGCTTGGGTTATTGCCAAAAATATGTAAAGGTGTGATCGATAAGGAAAATTTCCTAGATAATTATGAAAAGCGATATATTTAAAGAAATTAGGAGATGAAAAAAAATAAAAATTGACAGAGTAATTTTTATAGGTATTTTCAAATTTCTGCCTGTTCGAAATCGAAATTTTCCTAGATAATGTTATATATATACTCTTATTAATATATAATATCATATTCCGAAAGAATTTTGGACAGAGCAATTTTTCACAGCGAATTATTGCCGAAAATCTGTAAAGGTGTGATCGATAAGGAAAATTTCCTAGATACTTGTCTAAAGCGATATATATAAATAAATTAAGACATATAATAAAATAAAAATTGACAGAGCAATTTTTCTGAAGAAGTTGTGATACAAAATAGGTATTTTCAAATTTCTGCCTATTCTAAATCGAAATTTTCATAGATAATGTTATATATATACTCTTATTAATATATAATATCATATACGGAAGGAACTTCGGACGGAGCAATTTTTCACCAGCAGTTATAAGCGATTTTCATCTTTAGGTATAAATACCTAACTTCCAAACATAAAAAATCCTAGATAATTTGTCAAACGTGTATTTTAAACCCTACTTTATCACACTGCAAAGATTCAGCGACAGAGGAATTACGTCGAGTGGAAATGCTTTATTGATTGGAGTATTAAGTGATTTCGTGGCTCAGGGGTGAGGGTCTAGGACTATAGTTCGTAAAATATAGCTTGATACGCGTGACAGATGTCAGAGTGACATTTCTTTGTATGCGTGACAGATGTCAGAGTGACATTTCAACAAAGTATGACGTTGTATTGCGTGCATTTTACTGTAAAAAAATACGGAACTTAATGCGAGGTGTTCTCGATGACATCTGTCACGCGTATCAAGCTATATTTTACGAACTATAGTAGTTTTATTTTATGACCATGGGTTTGAATCCCACCAAGTCTTTTTGGTTTTTTTTTCTTTTTTTTTCTTTTTTAAGCTATGTTACGGTGTTTAAATTAAATTGTTTTAGGGTGTTTAGTTTTTTTTATAACCACCTAAGAATTATTTTCGGAAATACAAACTTGTAACAAAAACGACATGCACCGCCTCAACATTAGGTTAGGGTTACATATAGAAGTTCTATATATTAACCCTAACCTAAAGTCGTATTTTTAATTAGACGAAGTAAACTGACAGGACAGTAGCTAATGTCACTTTGCAAAATAATGTTGCCTTATTTAATGTAATAGTGATGTGCTACGATAAAATCTAAACTTTTTTTATGGTTTGGCCATCTGCGATCATATACAATACTTTTAGTATATTTTTTTGTTTTCTGGGTTTGGCATTAAGAGGCTGAAGTCCAGTGAGTCCGGTTCTACATTTTAATGCATTGGACTGTTCATTTCGAGAGGATGCGCCTCATTCCAATTCTTACCTTACTAGGTGGTAAGGTATTTCCCGGCCGGATTTCTACCGCCGCACTGAATGATACGTTGGTCGAAACGGCTATGTAAATAGCTCGTGTTTTCCGTCCAGTTCAGTGTAGCCGACATGAAATGAGGAGAAGAACTGACATGGCACCTAGTTCACCCGGTGTTATGGGCTGACATCAGATTCAGGGTTCGGAATTAGGTAGTGTGATTTGGTACCAAAGTAGGTAAAGTTTGCGAGAGGATATAATATGGAGTTGTTAAAACCACCACTTTGTTTAGGAATTCCGAACATTTCCTGGGAAATTTCAGAGACTGGATTTTTCTTCGGGATCGTATTTATTGACTAAATACAAGCTTCTTTTGTTCTTAGGTGATTTTCTCTAGAGTGGCCGGTTATGGAGATATAATTTTTTTCAGAAATTTTTATTTCTACTCAATTTACAGGAAAACCGGGGAAGATGTGATAAAATAATCTAAGAGTGTATCGAACTGCTTGAAAAACAAGACCTAATTTGTTGTCGTACCATCATTGGTTCTCGATTTATACCTCGCCGCGATTCTGAATTATGCAGGACGGAATTTGTATGGAAAGCTCCGCCCCCTTTCCTGATTTAATTTCTCCAATGTTGATATTTTTTCGCCTGAATCTTATTTCTAGAGGAAATATAAGACACTTTTATTCTTACACATTTTTCAATAAAATCAATATTTCCGGAGAAAAAAAAAATCTAAATTTTTTTTTTCAATTTTTTTTCGATTGGTGATGTTTTTTGGCGGATTCTTATTTCTAAACAAAATATAAGACACTTTTATTCCTACACGTTTTTCACTTAAGTCGATATTTCCGGAGAAAAAAATAAAACAACCTATTTTTTCATATTTTCTCGAATGTTGACGTTTTTTCGCCTGAATCTTATTTCTAGACCAAATACGAATCTGTAGTGAACATTTAAAAAAAGTGGCCGACATTTTGAACTTTTTAGTTATTGGACCGATTGCTTTCAAAATCGATATCTGGGTGTCTGTGTGGGCTCTGAATACGAATCTGCAGTCAAAATTTAAAACAAGTGGCCGCCATTTTGAACTTTTTAGTTACTTGACAGATTGCTTTCAAAATCGATATCTGGGTGTATGTGTGGGCCCTGAATACGAATCTGTTGTCAAAATTAAAAAATGTGGCCGCCTTTTTGAACTTTATAGTTACTGGACCGATTGCTTTCAAAATCAATTCAAAATGTCACTTTGCAAAATAATGTTGCAAAATAATGTTGCTCCTGTCATTGACAGGAGTTGCCAGATGCTATTTTTCCAATTTCCCCAGGTTGAAAAATTATTTCCCCAAAATTATACTAGAAAAACAGTGTTTCTGATAAAAAAATATAACACAATTAATAGTTATCTATTCATAAATATTATATAAACGACGTATCTGTCATTTACGAGAGTTGCCAGATGCGATTTTTTCAAATTTCCACAGGTTGAAAAATAATTTCCCCAAAATTATAGTAGAAAAACAGTGTTTCTGATAAAAAAAAATATAACACAATTAATAGTTATCTGCTCATAAACATTATATAAACAACTTATCCGTCATTGAGAAGAGTTGCCAGATGCTATTTTTAAAATTTCCCCAGGTTGATAAAATAATTTTCCAAAAATTATACTAGAAAAACAGTGATTCTGGTAAAAATTTTGTTGTTTTCTAATTGTCGTGAGTTCAAGTTCCGATTTAGCAATTTAATTCAACATTCTTAGGGTGTAACATTTTTCTGTTAATAAAAAGCTTTTCTAAATCCTTAGCATGACTTTAATTTCTATTTTATATGTTTGGATTACACATCTATTAGATCCTGAAAACCCCTATCGCTTTTTTATGATTTATTTTATATTTTATAGCTATTTTATATTAATTATTGAGTGAGTGATTATTATCGATAGTTTGCGTCACAACACTATTTATTTTTTCTCAAAACCTGGCATCCCAGCAAACGTCAGTTTACTTCGTCTGATTAAAAATACGACTTTAATGTTGAGGCGGTGCATGTCGATAGAAGATGCGTCGCTACGCGACGCATCTTCTATCTATTAACCCTGGTTATTTTTTTGACGTGATGATGTCACGTCTTATAAATTGATGAACACCGGCTGCACGCACGAAGAAGTGTAACGTTCCATCTAAACCCACGAGTCAGTAAACCTGGAGGCGCTATACATAGGAGGACAGGGGTAGCCGCGCGTCGGCGCACACGCGCCAGCGCGTCAGTCTAGCGCCGGCGACCGATCTTAGTCTCCGTCCGCCGCTCAGGCGGAGCGAACGTGCGCGTCTGTCACAAAATACCTCATTGTGCAGTGCTTTGGTGCAAAAAGTCGTCGAAAAATTCAAACTTGAACACAGATGGAGTCACCTTTCACGAGTAAGTACTTTCATTCAATTTGATAGCATTTTTCGCTTGAATTTCAGTAACAAACATCGGCGTAAATATGTATGGAGAGCTCTTTTCTGCTTACCCACCATAGGTCGACTATCGTGTTGGATGCAGTTAGCTCTTGTAATTTTTTTTATTTATTGATAAATATGTATGTTAAATGTATACAGATATTTCATGCATTCTGCCTTATTGCCAAAGGACATTTCTTCTAGTCAACCTCAGCAGGTTTCCTCGTTCAATATTCGTTTATCGCGCTTTTTTCATTCAACCAGTACCTACCGGTTTTTACTTTTGAGCGACTCTAAAGGAATTAATTTCTTTAGGTCATGCGTCTACCGGGAATTAGTCTTGTTATGCTTAGCATTAACAAAATTAATTCATAATGAATACCCCGTTAGCATTTAGCACTGCTAAGCGCCCTGACGAATAAAAATTAATGCTAAATGCTAAGCAATAATCACATTTAATTTTAATTAGCATTGCTGTTTCGTTCGTAAAACTTTGTTGGTTCGTTTGTTTTGGAACGCACAAAGCAATGAAGTATGTGCTATTTATCTGTGGTACTGCTAAATGCTAAATGCTATATAGCGCCTGCGCTCCGCTGCTAGCTAGCTAGCTAGCATCTAAATGCGAAATGCGATGCGATCATGCGAGTGAGGGGTCGGAATTATCATCTGTCACGTGATCATTAGTTTTGGTCATATCTACAGAACCACTGGACTTAGACCCATCGTGTTGGTACTCAATCTGAACGTCTCGATGAGATCTATCCATCTGTCACATTAACTATTGTTTTGGTCATAACTCGAGAACCACTGGTGCTAGACCCATCGTGTTGGTACTCAAACTTCAGGTCTCGGTGAGATCTATCCATCTGTCACATGAACTTTTGTTTTGGTCATAACTCGAGAACCACTGTTGCTAGATCCATCGTGTTGGTACTCAAACTTTAGGTCTCGGTGAGATCTATCCATCTGTCACATGAACTTTTGTTTTGGTCATAACTCGAGAACCACTGGTGCTAGACCCATCGTGTTGGTACTCAAACTTCAGGTCTCGGTGAGATCTATCCATCTGTCACATGAACTTTTGTTTTGGTCATAACTCGAGAACCACTGGTGCTAGACCCATCGTGTTGGTACTCAAACTTTAGGTCTCGGTGAGATCTATCCATCTGTTGCGCGACCATCTCTCGAGACACATGTTAGTTCTTTAGTTCTTTAGTTCAACAATAACAATGTAAATGTCAACAATGTAAACAGTAACAATGTAAATGTCGTAAATTGTGCTTTTAAATTTAATTCAATTGTTCAAAAGTTACCAAATGAAAATTTTAATATAGATACCGATCTATAAATAAATAATTAAGTAAATTATTGTTCTGTTTCAAATATATGTTTCTATTACAGACTACACAGCCTTTCATTTGTTATTTTATTAACCCTTATATAACGAATTCACACCGTCAAACTGACAGAGAGACGCATGGTACATTTTATAAGGCTCTAGCTGCATGGCTGGTTAGTTTGTTAAAAAAGGCAAAGCCTGGAAAACCTCATTTTACCCTAAAAAAATTAAATATCCAGGTGGGTATGGCTGGTTAGTTTGTTAAAAAAGGCAAAGCCTGGAAAACCTCATTTTACCGTAAAAAAATTAAATATCGAGGTGGGTACTCATAAATTTTTTATGGTAGGGTAGATTTTCGCGAATTTTTCGCGAAGTCATATTGCAATATAATTTGTCATATCGTTGGCTAAGTAATTAGCAAATAGTTGTTAATAATATAATAATTATTTTTTTTGGTTACAAAACTTTTCGACTTTCTAACATAATTTTTTTAATTTTGGAAAATTCCAATAACAAATACTCCAATAAGATAATACCAATGTACGAGGTCTTACATATCATTGTTTTGGAAATTTGATGTAGATTTATAATAAAGTATCCGAGGTATCTCAGAACTTAGAACTATTATCGTGTTTATGCGAAAATCTGCAAATTCGCAAAATTGTGAAAGGGGCGTTGCCTTTGTTCATTTAAGAGAAAGTTATATTATTCCCTTGATGTAAAGAAGGGTTAAATATTGTTAAATCCGTTTCATCTTTTCATCGCGAATCGACACAATGAGCGACTTATTGTATGAATCCCGTTCAAACGTATGGAAGACTGGCGTCACGTGGCTACCTACTCGCTCGGCCAATCACGGCGTTCCATGCGCCGCTCCCGCCTCAGACTTCACACCCCTTTGGCGGCTACCTCGGTTCTCATACAAACGATGCCGTATTTCGTATCCAGGTTTACTGACTCGTGTCTAAACCTGTGTGTGCAAGTGAGAGCGCGATAGAGACCGGTGTGTGCAAGCGAGAGCGCGATAGAGAGGCATATACAATAGTAGAAAATACAAAATATATGTCTCAGTCTTTTGCGAGCCTCGAACCCGCGGTCCCTGCCACCATCACTGACCAGCGTGTTATCCACGCGAGCTATCGACCGTGTACTTATCGCTGCAAATTTTCTCAACAGTACCTTTGTGAATTTCATGGAGCGACATCTAGCGTCCACATCTAGCGTCAATATTATATGAAATAGGAACTTCAGCCAGCGGTATACTTGATTTAGCAGTTAGGTAATTGTTGCAACGTTGAACATGTAGATGGCGTTATGTAGGTTTTTTAAATATAAATTATACAAAAATTAATAGTCGTTATTTTCTCATATTTTTTATTAGTTATTATCACATCTATATCATGTACTTAAATTAATTTTACATGGTAAATATCCGCCGGAACTGATTTACTTTATGACATCATCACGTAAAACTATCGTCCGTAAACCAACTTTACAGACCACCACCAAAACATCATTTATTTCTTGCCGGAGAACCAAACGAAGGTTTGCGGGATTAAGGATTCGAGGGATTGGATAAAGTCTTTCAGGTGGCCGACCGCAACAACAACAACTCATAAATAGATATTCTGAAAAAAAGTGCCAAAGTGATGGCGGGTGGCGGAAGTATGTCGCGTCGTCGTTGTAATTAAAAACATATATTTTTGTGGTTCTCGCGGTGCGAGAACTTATACAACAGACGTTAAAAAAGTGCTACAACAGAAATGGCTGTATACTGTAATGAGTTTTGCCTGTTTCGAGAGGAGACGAATTAATATAAAAAAAAAAGTCTGTGGTTCATTCAATCCAAAGAGTTTAGCGCAACGACGTAAATACAAAAAAAGAAAGAAAGATGGCGGACGGCGGGAGTTTGTCGCGTCGTCGTTGTAATTAGAAAAATATATTTTTGTGGTTCTCGCGGTGCGAGAACTTATACAACAGACGTTAAAAGCTACGACAGAATTGGCTGTATACTCTAATGAGTTTTGCCTGTTTCGGGAGGAGACGAATTAATCTAAAAAAAAAAAAAAAAAAAAGACGTAAATACAAACTCTTTGATTCAATCAAATTAGAATCACGTCTCGTTGTACTGATGGGCAAGGATTCAATCCCATTTGGGACCGAATCCTTATTCGAGACTTTATAGGGATTTTATTGGGAAAGTTGGGGAAGGTTCCTCATTCGATCCTGCGAAATAGGATTTTATTTTAATATCAGATTTCAACATCGTGAATGAGTTGTTTTCATTAGTACTAGGCATAATATGGTAGTAGGTATGTAGATCATTGTTTTACTGGATGAATTCCTATATCTAAATAAATAATGTCTCGACAGGTTTTAATTTGAATGCATGATTCCCTAGTTATGTTTACAAAATAATCGATATCTGTGGTCGTTTGAGCGCGCGTACATTTCGCCGTGATGTGAGAGAGGAAAAAGGTCGGTAATAGAGTCTGTTCAGTGACCGCTCCTGAGAGTGACCGTGACAGTGTGAAAAGTTAGGTACCGATTTTTTGGTAGATATACCAATTTCGGTCATGTTTGACCAAAAAACATACAGTCGAATCGAGAACCTCCTCCTTTTTTTGAAGTCGGTTATTTTATAAATAACGATTTGAGGTCATAATCTACCGATATTTGTTAAATCAATACTAATTATAAATCTGTAAGGGATGGTCATAGAGTAAGTTACTTTGTTTTATGAGATACTGAGGTATAAGACTCTATGTATGATACTAAAGCTAAATGGACGATTTTTAGAAATATTTTCTGTGTATGTATGTTCCACCATAACTCTTAAACCGATCATCTGAATTCGATGAAACATCGTACAAGGATGTTATATCCTATACTATACGACACAGAGGATAAGCTAAATAAAATTCAGTTCCGGTTACGCTAAGATGTGGTTCCCAAACTGAAATGTTTCGCGCGCCATTTAGCGCGAGTAGGTATCAGATATGAGCGAGCCGGCGGCGTGGCGGAGCGGGCGGCGCGGCGGAGCGGGCGGCGCGGCGCGCGGGCGGGTGCCTATAAAAGCGCACTGCCCATACTATAGAAAGCCAAAATTGTAATTTGATTCGATCCTAATTTTTTTATCCTATTCTTATGGTACAAGTTAGGATACATGCAAACTAAATATGACGTCACCGATACGAAACATGCACCTTTTCGAAGTAAGTAACTAAGGGAGAGGCCGAAAGCGGAGCTTCGTTCAAGTTAACGATATATTTCTCGATGAAAGTAAGTAAATAAGGGCGAGAATATCGTTTACGCGAACGCAACTCGGCGTTCGGCAGGGCATTAACTTAGTTTCTTTGAGAAGGAATATCATTTACTTGAACGCAGCTCGGCCTACGGCCTCGTCGGCCTCTTTGAAAAAGTATATTATGGTTTACCTATAGGGAGCTCCGCCTTCGGCGTCGCCATAGGTAACTTAGTTTGTTCGAGAAAAATAACGTTTACCTGAAAGGAGCTCGCCCTTCGGCCTAATCAGTAGTTAATAATTTTGTTCGAGAAGGTTTGTCATTACCCTGAATGAAGCTCAGCTTTCGACCTTCTCGCTTTATAACTTACTTTCTTCTTTTGAAATACGAATTTCACGAGAGCGGGCAAAAGCTAGTAAACTATAATAGTTACTAAAAATAATACTGTTTTATGTAATCCGTTCGCCTGAGTCGAAGGGGTCTAAGCACATTCTCCGACCAGCCAATATCACCTCCGAGAAGGTAGGTGCCCGTGCATACCGGAGACTTCCATGGATTGCTGGATATACTGAACTAGAAGAGAACACAGCCGAGCCTGCTATGCGGCCATCTTACATCCAGTACGGTGGTACTAACCCAGTCGGCTACAATTTAAGCCTACAACCTCGTAAGGGGCAAGGGAAGGTACCTAGTTTTACACCAGTTCTAAACGGTGAAGCAGCAGGTGTGAGTATGCACGTAAATTTTTTGATCAGAAAAACTCATTGGTACACACCGACCGGATTCGAACCTCGGACCTCTTGCATGAGAACCCGATGCCCAAAAACTCGGCCAACCGCCGCTTAACTTGTGTAATGTAATCAGAGATGTAATGTCATCAGATCAGAGCGGATAGTCCAAGCGATCCCTTGCAATGACCACTCATAAATATTATCGTGAAAACTCGTTGCGTGGCTCATAAAGAGATCCTCGCCCTTAATGATTTAGTTTCTTCTTTTGAAATACGAATTTCACGCGAGCGAAGCCGCGGGCAAAAGCTAATTAAAAACATACTTTATTCGAGAAGGTTTATCATTAACCTGAACGCAGCTCAGCCTTCGGCCTCGCCCTTAATGATTTAGTTTCTTCTTTTGAAATACAAATTTCACGCGAGCGAAGCCGCGGGCAAAGGCTAGTTAAAACATAAAATCCTTTCGATCTTAAAATAGGATTAAATCCGGGACTTTATGATAAAATTTCGCTCATATTACAGAACAACTTCACATACTTAACCTTAAAACATAAAATCCTCATTCGGTCCTAGAATAGGATTAAATCCGGGCTTTTATGATAAAATCCCGCCCATAAAGATTCAATCCCGGGATCGACCCATCAGTATCTCGTTGTCACAGAGTTCGCTTATGCGAGAGCGAGACGCCAAAAAAAAAAAAAATTTCGTTCTTTGGTATTTGGTTTGGTGTTTGGGTTGTCTTTCTATTATTTTCGTTTTGTTAGAAAGTTTAGAAAGAATCGCCCTCCGAGTTGTTTATAGTTTAGGCCTCGTGCTAGAGGCTTGTGGTCAGCATGGAGACAATTTTGGAGCAGCAGCGCAGCTATCATGAGGAACGAGAGCGAATCATGGACGCAATGGTCAAAGAATCATTGCACAAAAAAACTGGGGTAAACAATCATTCAATACAATACAAATACAATAATTTATTGTAAAATGTGGTGCCAGAAAATTCATAATTAATTTAATTGTTTGGTGGTAAGAGCTTTCGTATTCCTGACCTGTTCAGTGAATTTTTAAGGTTATATTTTACTCGACAAGCTATTTGGCTTCCACAGTTATAATTAATGCTTATTAATAGTTAATAGTTCAGAAAGAATATGTTTTTAAATATTTCACTTCCATTGATTGAACACATGTTTTTTTACAGCACCGAGAAACAATAAACGCAGACCATCGGATGAAAAACCTCCACGATGTGAGTCCTGCTCTTAAAAATTTTAAATTTCATAAATTTTTCAAACACAACCTTATTGAATAATGAAATTCGTACAATTCTATGTAAGATTTAATTTTTTGTTTTTGTAGAAACATCAACATCCGTGATGTCAGCCCGTAATATCTTGAACTAGGTGCCATGTCAGTGCTTCCCTTCGGTTGTGTCCGCTACACTGACCTAGGCAGAAATCACAAACTACATACAGAGCCCTTTCAACCGGCTTTTTATTCAGTGCGGTGGTACCAACCCGGGCGGAACACCTAGTAAGATAAGAAGGAAAGGTACCTACAGCTTAGGTAGAATCTGAACCACGGTCAGCCTCCAACGGTCGAACGGTCACCCATCCAAGTTACTGACCGCGCCCAGCTGTGCTTATGTTCACGAATGACAGTCGACGGATCGCACCACTGAGCTACCGAGGCTGACACATGTAGATATTACTTTGCTGTACTATTTCAGCGCTACATTGAGGGCACGATTCGACTAAAGGAGCTCTACGAGGACAAGGATGGACTGCGCAAGGAGGAGATCTCGGCGCTGTCGGGACCCAACGAGTTCCAGGAGTTCTACGCTCGCCTCAAGCAGATCAAAGAGTTTTATCGCAAACATCCCAATGAGGTGAAGTGTATATGATGAATCTGTTCCTTTGTGAATATTTCAAAGGTCTTTTTTACGATGGCCTTGAAAACTGCTTTTAACTTTGATATGTTATCTATAGTAATTAATACTGTAGTAAAACAGCTTCATGCCTCATATTTGAAGAAATAACAGTTTTATAAGTTTTACATGGTTGACTAGAAATAAGATTTCAAACAAGGACCTAAACAGGGCACTGCAAACTAAACAAACACCTACAAAGAATGAGCCTCAGCGACACTTCGGTGTGCAGGTTCTGTATAAAAGAGGATGAAACACCAATACATATCGTTTGTGAATGTGAAGTGCTCATTCACAGTAGAAGCTGTATTCTTGGGGGTTATTTAATCCGTGCCAAATACAGTCACTCAACCCCAATAATATAACTCGGTTCATAGCGGAAATCTGACTTGGGCGTGAGGTATAAACTTTTCAGAGATCACAATAGTTCTTCCTAGGTTGCAGTGATAACAGGGCACAGGGGCCCTAACTCTCACAATTTACTTAAATCATAATCATTCTTTACTAGCGGGAAATTTTTATTTTGAGGTTTTTTTACATTTTATATTTCCCACGAGTGTATGCGGCAAGCTGATTGGTTGTCTCGAATTATACAGGGTGTTCGGCACATGGACCGACAAATTTTTTTTGTAGGTAAGTGGGGTCATTTGCAAGGTTTTGACCTATGAAACCTTTTGTCACGTGGTATCGAGATACGATTTTTTTTCTTTATATTTGAAAATTACCAAAATCTCAGCTTTAACGCCTTGTAACTTTTTTGTTTATGATTATATCTGCACGAAATAAATAAAGTTAATACCATGAAAAGGACTTATGACCTTCCAAAGTCCCAAAGCCGAGTAAAAATATGACAGAATCTTAATTCATTAAAAAAAAAAACGGACAGCAATTGAGAGCTTCATTTTCATTTAAAAAGTTCGCTAGTTTACACCCTTTCCAACGATATACCACATGTCATACAAATCATTCACTATGTGGCCAAAATTAGGGATAATTTGCAAGAGTCTAAATTTCCATTAACAATGGAAGTAGTAGTAGTTGGAATTGGAATTGAACAGAATCCGCGCGACCGTTACATGTTCTAAATTTGAAAATGCTCCTGAAAACGCTCTCAATAAGTCGATAAGGTGGCCCTGTTACAAAGTTATTGTCGTTCTGTTCTGGTCTCTGTCCCTAATTTTGGCCACATAGTGAAAGATTTGTACGGCATGTGGTATACCGTTGGAAAGGGCGTAAACTAGCGAACTTTTTAAAAGAAAATGAAGCTTTCAATTGATGTCAGTTTTTTTTTAAATGAATTAAGAAATTAAGATTCTGTCATATTTTTACTCGTCTTTGGGACTTTGGGAGGTCATAAGTCCTTTTTATTTTATTAACTTCATCAAATGATATTTTTGCTAGAACAAGGATACATCGTAAAACCAAATACATTTTATTTCGTGCAGATATAATCATTAACAAAAAAGTTACAAGGGGTTAAAGCTGAGATTTTGGTAATTTTTAAAAATAAAGAAAAAAAATCGTATCTCGATACCACGTGACACCAGACAAAAGGTGTCATAGGTCAAAACATTGCAAATGACCCCGCTTACCTACAAAAAAATTTTGTCGGTCCATGTGCCGAACACCCTGTATACTCTTTGTCCTTGACCTCGCTCGTTGCCGAATACGTCAGAATCGTGACAAATTCGAAGCCAACCTTAACCGAATTTAGTCGAATGCCCAAGGATGTATCAATTGACTAATTGATAATGTTCAAAATATTTTTCTCACTTAGACATTAATTTATCACCTCATCATCATCATCATCATCATCAGCCTGTATCGGTCCACTGCTGGACATAGGCCTCTCCCAAGGCACGCCACCACACGCGGTCTTCCGCTCTTCTCATCCATCCACTCCCGGCTACCTTTTTTAGGTCATCTGTCCACCTATTTCAAATCATTTGTGTTTACAGTCTTGAACGACCTTTCAACTTTTACTTTTTAGCGCTTTCGAAAAATGCATTCTCCTTTGTATGTTTGAAATAAAAAAAATATAATAATGTTTAATGTGTGTTTCAGATTAGCGTTCCTATGTCCATTGAGTTTGAGGAGCTCGCCAAAATCAGAGAAAATCCTTCAGAAGACACATTCAGTAAGCCTATCTAGCCGTTGTAATGTTTTTTTATTAGTTTCCTATTGTAAATATAATCCTATGAATACAATGTATTTTTACAGTTCCAGTTGAGTTCACGGACGAAGAGGGTTATGGAAAGTACTTAGATCTTCATCAGTGCTACGAAAAGTACATCAACTTGAAAGGCATTGAGGTGAGTTTGCTATATTCTGTATTGTAAGTAGGCAAGATCTATACCTCGTCTGCTTTCAGATCCAGACAGCTTTCGTACTGTATGTATTGGGGCCTAGAAATTAGACACAATAAGTAACAATGACGGAGGTCTGGGGTCTGTGCGGACCAGAGACAATTGACTTCCCTCATCCCTTATCCTTACTGCATATTCGTCACACTCGCCGGGCGCGCCCAGAACACCCGTATGTGGTTGACAGACACACAATTTCAGGGCCTTCGAGAGAGGCGTGAACACTACATGCGACGGTATGTCCAGGGGTGTCGTTTTTTTTTTATGTAATCCGGTATGGTTGGCTGAGTCGGAGGGGCCAAAGCACATGCTCCGACCAGCCAATATCACCTCCGAGAAGGTAGGTGCCATACCAGAGACTTCCCTGGATTGCTGGCTATACTGGACTAGAGGAGAACACAACCGAGGCTGCTATGCGGCCATCTTACATCCAGTACGGTGGTACCAACCCAGGCAAAAATGCTATGTTTCAGAAAGTGGACTACATCACGTACCTCGGTATATTCGACCACTTGTTCGACATCCCGCGCGAGCGCAAGAACTCCGACTACCGAGTGTACGTGCGTGCGTTGCTCACGTACCTTAAGGACTTCGTTTCTCGCGTCAAGCCGCTGCTCGACCAGGCTCAGGATATGGCGGGGGCTCATCAGGAGTTCGTGAAGCAGTGGGACGTGGGAACGTTTCCTGGTTGGCCTGTGAGTCTATCGACAATTTATACCTCGTCTGTTTTTTTTAAGATGGAGGAAACTGATGTTTCGAGTGTTGCCAGTTTTGGGAAAATTTTTAATAGTCATGTAGTTGTTATCAATTGATTAACTAATGTAAAGCTCTATACTCGAATTTACCTAATTTTGGATTTCATTGACAAAATCTTCAGCTAAATCTAGCTAGAAAACAAGTTAAGCAGCACCGCAGATAGCGCATATGTGTGAGGGTGTGTGCGTCTGTGTGTACACTAGTAATCTATATAGTGCGGGATCCAAGTGAAATTTAGGTAATTTCCGTGGGACATACCTCGGCCATACCAACTACTGGTATGTACGTGTTCGGGCTGTTCTCCTGAACACCATAAGTGCGGTAGTCACTTTCTAAAATAGTGGAGGGGATAGTTATGACGTCATAAAGATGGCGCCCGGGCCTGTCATTCTAGGCGGTATATCTCGATAGTTACTTGACCGATTTCCTTCATTAAGGTGTCAAAAAAAAGCTAATAGAATGAGGATTATTCGATCTCTTACTATAGTTTATGTTAAACTAATACGAAACTAAATATTTACAAAAAACCGACATTTCGGAAAAAATATTTTTTTTATTTTTAAAATAGCTCGGTAACCATCAGGATTTTGGAAATTTTGGTTATAATAAAACGCATAGCTATATTCAAGACGATTATAATGATCTTTAAATCATAACGATTGAGATATAAACAACGGAGCTACAGTCATTTAAGTGATCGTTGGTAGCGTCAAGCTGGCTGTAGCGGTCGGGCGCGCGGCGACGCACTATGGACAGCCCCCATACAAGCAACTGACAAAAATGGTTTTGGCAACATACCACCTGGGGTAATGAGTTGGTTCGATAGGCCATGAAATGTACTTGTTTAATACGTACATATTTTAGATTTTAGTTGAATTTCCTCAGTTATATGACGCTTGAAAGTTGAACAAATTCTTTGCGCAAACATCCGCATATTAAGGGAGCGCATATAAGTATATTTTCCTCAAAAATACTTAAGTAAACATATAGAAACCCATACATATTCGAAAAGCATTTTAGGTAACTGTGTTGGGTTTTTTAAAGATATCATTCCTTATTTAAAGCACTAACGAAAACGCGAAATTTATCTAAAACTACAATTTTCATCTAAGCTTTCAAATGGTATCAGGGTCTGTCCGGGTGAATATTATAATGGTTTTATATAGCCAGTACACTGTTTATTTAGAATCAATAAACAACTTTCTGCAAAACTCTGCAAATTGGCACGAAAATTAAAAAAATATGCGCGCTGTTCGCACGCTCGGAGCGTTCGCGTGAATGATTTTTTTTTAATTTTATTTTATTATTTTTTTATGGAAACTGACACGGTTGGCTACACCTCCTACAACATCAGTGATGTCAGCCCATAACACCGTGTGAACTAGGTGCCATGTCAATTCTTCCCTTCATTTCATGTCGGCTACACTGAACTGGACGGAAAACACGAACTATTTACATAGCGGTTTCGACCGACGTTTCATTCAGTGCGGTGGTACCAACTCGGACGGGATAAGCCCTACCTAATAAAATTTTTTTTATAATCGGATAAGGTTTAGGGGGCGAGATAACATAAATGCCGAAAGACGATTTTGTATGGAGTATGGAGAAAGGTAACTTCCGTCTCGTCTTAACACCGACCGCACCACTGAGCTACCCAGGCTGATTTTAAATGATTTTATTTGAAAAGTTAACTTAAGAGTACTGATTTAAGAGACTGAATGTATAAATTATGCAAAGAAAATACACTACAACCTCAGCATTCTCACGGTAGGTATAGCTACTTCGTAACGGAAACAATTGCGGTTAAAACTATGATATGATTATATATGTACTTACACCAGGTGTGTTTTGTGTTATTTATGTTTTGCACACCATTTCTGAACCACAGAGTGTAAGGAGATATTACACACGCCACATTTTTTTCGTACGAATATAAGCCATTCTGTGAGGGGTGGTACATTTACACACTGTACTGCCTGAATATTCGTGCCAGATGAGTGCAGTGTAGTGTTTCTGAAACTATATGGCGTCTTTTAAGTATTCTAAAGGTGAGCTATCCACTGTGATTCTTGAAAAATGGAACCATATTATCTCAAGTGCAAAAAAATATATAAAGGAGCATTACATTTTGTCCGATCGACCTTGCAAGGACTACGCAATTTCATCAGAGAGTATACAAAATCGTAAAGCTGTGAAACTTTTTGGGGAATCTGGTTTGGACAACGTCTATCATTCATACGAGTACATTAAAGGAGTGAATTCAATTGGCGAAAAAGATGAAGCCTCCAATGTTAAAATAATACGTGTCGTACGCAACTCAATAAAACAAGAAAAACTGCAATGAAATTATCAAAGGAAATTCTGCAAATTTTTTTCAATTCAACGACGATGAAGCTTTAGTGTCTTTAGATCTGACTAAAGTGCAATAAAAATATTTGTGAAGCTGTTTATTGGAAAGGTACTCCATCGTCTTCCCTTCTTATAATAAAATTCAGGAAGCAAAAAACAGGTGCTATCCTGTAAGCGCATTTAATGCGTTTAATATTTAATGTTTAATTTTTTATTTATCACAATTATAGGTACGAAAAGGTTTTTATTATTATATTATATAAAAGTTGATACTTTATTGGTAAATGAACATAATCATTTTTTATCTTATTTTCATAGTTTAGAAATACATTATTTTATATTTTAGGATTTTTTTTTTATTAATAATAAATATTATTTGCAATCAAATGTTACTGTTTTTTGAAGATTAACTATTCAAGTAATACCATAAAAAAAATTGTCAAGGAAGGTATTCTAGTTTAGAAGATACAGATTTATGACCGAAAAGTGGCACTTTGGCCAATAGTGCGACGGCGCGGCGAGCGGGACCGGACCGCGACCAATGTAGTATAGCACAGACATGGCCACGTTTCCAGTCATTATGAAGTAATTGGGACAGAGTTCCGAACTGTAATATATGTATGTACAGAAACACACAGATTCACACTTTAGACCTTAACACATTACACTCCTCCTAACGTCGCCGTCGGGTAAAAAGACAGAATTGTCGAAAAAAATTATAAAATTTAGTACAGAAAGTCTTTACATACCTTAGGTACTCAAAACTTACATACCTAGGTATCTTAACATATTTAAAGATATGTCCTAATTCAGAAACAAAAAAATTATATGAAAATCTCAATGGATGGATGGATGGTGATCTTCGGTATTGGTATATTTGCGGTCGGCCGAGTCGTCAACAGTAGGTACTTACGTTACCGCGCTGAGCTTGACGCTACCAACGCTCACTTAAATGACTGTAGCTCCGTTGTTTATTACTCTATCGTTATGATTTAAAGTTCACTATGATCCTCTTGAATACAGCTATGCGCTTTATTATAACCTAAATTTCCAAAATCCTGATGGTTACCGAGCTATTTAAAAAATTAAAAAATATTTTTTTTCGAATTGTCAGTTTTTTGTAAATATTTAGTTTCGTATTAGTTCAACATAAACTATTGTAAGAGATCGAATAATCCTCATTCTATTAGCTTTTTTTTGACACCTTAATGAAGGAAATCGGTCAAGTAACTATCGAGATATACCGCCTAGAATGACAGGCCCGGGCGCCATCTTTATGACGTCATAACTATCCCCTCCACTATTTTAGAAAGTGACTACCGCACTTATGGTTTTCAGGAGAACAGCCCGAACACGTACATACCAGTTGTCGGTATGGCCGAGCTATGTCCCACGGAAACCGTTATTTGAAGGCTTTTCAGAAATGGATCTTGTACTAATAGTGATACCAGAGAAAATAATTTTAATTTAACTTTATTTAATAAAAAAAAATAAAAAAAAAATATAAAAACCGCCTTCAAAAATGTATGAAATAAAAAAAAATCAAACCCTAGAGTTGAAGGCGGTGCTAAAGAAGGCTACACAAATCACAAAGGATATCACCCACTCATGTTTTCTTTCATGCATCATTTTTGCTTGCTTTAGCACCGCCTTCAACTCTAGGGTTCGATTTTTTTTATTTCATAAAGTTTTGAAGGCGGTTTTTATATTTTTTTAATTTTTTTTTTAATTTAAAAACTGCTTTCCAATCCGATCTTGACCAAATTAAAATGGGACCACCTCAGGGTTATCCCCTTTCAAACAAAAAAAGAATTTTCAAAATCGGCCCACAATTGATGGAGTAATCGCGTAACAAACATCCAAAAAAAGAAAACGTACCGTCAAATTGAGGAGAATATCATTGAGGTCTAAAGTAAATTGCTCGTGAAGACAAATGAAACGAGCTCTAACACGATGGGTTTATCATGTGTAGTTTAGGAGTTCCTATGATCACCTTCCGTCTCCATCATCCATCAAACCAGCTCGATGGTACTCGTACCATAATATATTAAGCGCATCTGGCCGGTCGGAAAAGATTTCAAATTTAGAATATTCATGAAACAAGGGTCCGAATATGAATCACAATATCGATTCATGTATTTCAATACAATTACAGAGAAAATATTTAATATTTTTAGTTTTAGTTTTTTTTTTCTTTTTGAAAGTCGCTTTTATATTTTTTAAAACAGTTTTTATTTCATTCTTTAGTAATATGCCATAAAAAAGAATAATCGAAATTGAATAATCGGAATCGGTTGAAGTGGTACAGAATTATTCGCCATGTGTCCAACCGCAAATTGCTGAAAAAGTCCACATCACAAAAGTTTTGCTGATGGTAACCACACACCATAGTATTTTGTTGATTTTTTCAAAAACTGCTGAATCAATTTCTATAAAATTTAAATGGGCCCACCCAATGATATTATAAGTTAAAAGGAGGTAGATAGGTTATCTGAGCTCCCAAGCGGCACATTCAATACAAGACCACAGTTCTGTCTGAAGTTAGTCCCCACCAACTACGCACGCGTTCGGACCGCTAACCACGAGCCGCTAACACATCGAAAATGCCGTCATGTGTAATGAGATTCTGCAATAATTCTAATAATTGGAATAAGACTATTCGAGTCGGCGCATCGCTTTATATACTTCTTCCTCTCACCTTTTCAAGGACGTGCCATGTATGAGCACTGAATGTCATATAGATAACCTATCTTTCCTAAAATATCATTGGGGCCACCTCTGAAGTATGCCCTACCAAACAAAAGAAGAATTTTCAAAATCAGCCCACAATTGACGGAGTAATCGCGTAACAAACATAAAAAAAAACATGCAGTCGAATTAAGAACCTCCTCCTTTTGGGAAGTCGGTTAAAAAGCACAGAATTACAGAAATGTGAAAGAATACGGAGAAAAACAAAAAGGATCAAATAAAAAAAAAAACGTTTATTGCACATAATATAAATAGTACAGAAGGTAGCACTTAATGCCTATGGCATTTTTCGCCAGCCTACCCTTTTTAACATATAAAACCAGAGTAGGTACAACAAAACAATGTCTTAATAATAGAAAAAAAATTTTTTTTATATATTTTATTTTATTTATTCACTAGCTGAGCCCGCGGCTCCGCTCGCGTGAAATTCGTATTCCAAAGAAGAATGTAAGTAACTAAGGGTGAGGCCGAAGGCCGAGCTGCGTTCAGGTAATCGATAAACCTTCTTAAAGAAAGTAACTAACTAAGGGCGAGGCCGAAGGCCGAGCTGCTTTCAGGTAAACGATAAATCTTTCTCAAATAAAGGAAGTAAGTAAGGGCGAGGCCGAAGGCCGAGCTGCGTTCAGGAAGACGATAAACCTTCTGGAAGAAAGGAAGGAACTAAGTGCGAGGCCGAAGGCCGAGCTCCGTTCAGGTAAACCAAAAACCCTCTTCCGCCTTCGGGCCTCGCCCTTAAAGACTTCCTTTCTTCGATAGAATATAATATCGTTTACTCAATCTATTTATTTCATAAAAATAAAAAAGTAATATTAATAACTAAAGAATTAAACCTACCTAACAAACATTAAAATAACTATGAAAACGGGCATTTTCAAATGTTCTTAGAGCACTTGCGGCATTACCCCGCTGGATGGCAAGGCTTACCCTTTGAATCAAGTACATAAGCCCTTGATGACGGGACACCAGTTGCGTCAACCAGCTCAAGCCTCTTTTGGCTTCACTGCTCCACGGACCGAGGGTTTCAACCGCAAACGCAACAAATTCGAAATCTTGAATTATATTTCTATATTTGCTGCGTTTGAGGCTCTCCGCCCCAGCCTCGGCCGCGCCAGCCGCTCTTGAAGATGTCCTAACGTGACTTGGAGCCAATGTGAGAACAAAAGTGGCGTCCCACATCAAAGAACTACCCTTAGTCCATGGCACTAAGGTGATAGCATCGGGCCTCTTTCCATCCAGCCGGGAATAACCGCGAGGTTCTAGGATGCACGGTATATTTGCCGTTAGAAGCGTGGACTTTATAATAAAATTTAAATTGAATTAACTCAATTTTAATATTAATTAACTTTATTCGAGATGGTTTAGCTTCTTCCTGAACGCAGCTCGGCCTTCGGCCTCGCCCTTAGTTGCTTGCTTTCTTCGAGATGGTTTATCATTTGTCAGAACGTAGCTCGGCCTTCGGCCTCGCCTTAGTTGCTTACTTTCTTCAAGATGGTTTAGCTTCTTCCTGAACGCAGCTCGGCCTTCGGCCTCGCCCTAAGTTACTTGCTTTCTTCGAGATGGTTTTTCAATTATCCGAACGTAGCTCGGCCTTCGGCCTCGCCTTAGTTACTTACTTTCTTCAAGATGGTTTAGCTTCTTCCTGAACGCAGCTCGGCCTGCGGCCTCGCCCATAGTTAATTACTTTCTTCGAGAAGGTTTATGGTCTTCCAGAATAGAGCTCGGCCTTCGGCCTCGCCCTTAGTTACTTACTTTCTTCAAAAATGTTTTTCTTCTTCCTGAACTCAGCTCCGCCTTCGGCCTCGCCCTTAGTTACTTTCATCGAGAAAGAATATCGTTTACGTGAGCGCAGATCCGCCTTCGGGCCCGCCTTTAGTTACTTACTTTCTTTTTTTTAAATACGAATTTCACGCGAGCGAAGCCGCGGGCAACAGATATATAAATTTTATTGCACCAATGACAGCGACATAACTTCGACTTTCAATTATTATTTTTATTTATCAAACAATTTGTCACCGGCCAGCTCACGTCGAGATGACAGTTCTCCGTTGTCAACATGACATTTAAAATAGTTTTTTACCTTTACTTTGGATTACGTGATTTTTATTATATTTTTTAATTATTATGTTCATCCGGGATATACACTGTCACTATAAAAAGTTTCGTCAAATTCCGTTCAGTGGTTTTTGCGAGATGCGCGTACAAATAGACATTTTTGCATTTACGATTTTATGATATGTATAGAAAGAATAGATATGTATAGACTATTGTGTTCAAGTTATAAAAAAGAAGAACTGTCATTTTCGTTGTATCTACTTATTTTTAAATTTCGAATGAATATTTTATTCAAATTGTATTTGCTGACAGTTCTCAAGATATAATTATGCACTTTGGACTACGTGATTTTAAACGCGCAATAATGTTTATAATTGTAAATTTTTTTTATTTTTGTTATTTTTTTTTACGTATTATGTTAACCCGGCATATAAACTGCCACTATACAAAGTTTCGTCTAATTCCGTTCAGTGGTTTTTGCGTGATGCGCGTACAGACAAACAAACAAACAAACAAAAATTTTAAAAACTGTTCTAACATGTTCAGTATCTCATTTTAAGCCACCCTGGTTAGTTTTTTTCCGAATACATTCAATGTACAGACTTTCTTACCTCTACGATTTTATTATATGTATAGATTAGGAAACACACAGTTATAAATATCTTAAATTAAATAAACATATAGTAATAACATAAACCAGTAAAGTTTCCACAATTAGGAAAAACTATAAAACATGTTTTCAACACTAGTATATTATAATAAAAAAAAAAACATAGGCTACATTATACGCATAATATTTGGTATCCATAATATATAGTAAATATATATAAGCATACATAGACGTAAAAAAAAGTTTTAAAAAACATAAAACCGACTTCCTAAAAAAAGTAAAACTAAAAAACTATTTAAAATAAAAATATAAAAACCGCCTTCAAAAATATATGAAATAAAAACCTAAAAAAAAAACGAACCCTAGAGTTGAAGGCGGTGCTAAAGCAAGCAAAAATGATGCATGAAAGAAAACATGAGTGGATGATAATCATACATCGGAATCCGCGGGGCACGAATGATTCAAGGTTGTTTAGTGATGGGACAATGTATCCACAAATATCGAAAATCGATCGTTATTTTAGAATAATATGAAATAATGTCGATTATTAAAACTAAGAGTATTTCTATAGAAAATAAGATATAATAAACAAATGTTGTATTTACTTTGTAGGTACAATACAAATCTGTTCAAACCACAATATTAGTTTTATTAGTATGGGATAGAAAGAATTTGATTTTTTTTACCAACTTACACGTGTTACATCATAATGATATTGAAGACTTTTTTGTTACTGTTATGAAACTGAATCGATTAGGCTATAAAAATCAACCACCTATTTTTTTATTTAAACACATAAAAAAATATTTTACATGAATAAAAGGCCAACGTCCAAAAAAATTGGTCTTACAAAATTAATTCATAGTAAGCTAAGGGGGGGTTCTGTATCGGAAATAGATCACTTTTGAAGAACAAAGAATTTTTTTTTAACAAAAATTTTTTTTTTTTAATATTAAATTTAAAAAAAATTTTTCTTAATCGTTTCGGTTTCGTGCTAGGAACAAAAAAGTCTTCCAACACGTATATCTCTTTCTTTCAGAAATTGTGAAAAACCACAATTTTAGTTTTATTAGTATGGAATAGAAAGAATTTAATTTTTTTTACCAACTTACACGTGTTACATCATAATGGTCATGGGGACTTTTTTGTTACTGTTATGAAACTGAATCGATTAGGTTATAAAAATCAACCACCTATTTTTTTATTTAAATACCCACATAAAAAAAAAATTACTTAAAAAAAGCCCAAGGTCCAAACATTTTTATATAGGTTTTACTCCCTATATGATACAGAACCCCCCCTTAGCGTACTATGAACTAATTTTGAAAGACCTTATATAAATATGTATTATATTTACTTAATCGTTAACATAAAGTATACATGTATAAATTGTTTGATAATAGATATAGCTAGAACCACCACAATAGTTGCCATCTATAGACCGCCTTGTTTCAGAAGTATAGAACCATTCTTGGAATCTCTTGATATGACTCTAAGTCAATTAAAAAATCAAAGCGTTATATTAGCCGGAGATATAAATGTAGACATTATCGCGGACACTACAGATCGGCGAGCTGAAACTTACCTTTGTCTTATGGCAGAACATGGTTTTTATCCGGTAATAAGAAAACCCACAAGGCAGCTGGCCTGTTTAGACCACCTCATGGTACGCAGTCGAGAAAAAACTACAGCTATAATATGTGAAACTGCAGTCACAGATCACTATACTATACTTGGATTGTTCGGTCAAGTGGATGAATCTCAGCATAATCGGTCCCATACTTCAAAAGCCATCGACTATAAGTCCATTAGTGCGGAACTTGAAGTATGCGACTGGCGTCGCCTCTTTGAATGCATCGACGTGAATATCGCTACCGATATGCTCATGGCCTGCTTACTTTCACTTTTCGAAAAGCACACAAAAGACCGTGCCATTCCTCGGTCTAGGCAAAATCTGAAGCCATGGATTACACCCGGCCTCATAAAATGTCTTAGGAAAAGAGACAAGTTACATAAAGAGGCCAAAAAATTTCATGATGATCTAACAATCAAAGCGAAGTACAAAAGGTATAGGAATTTCTGTAATCGTATTACAAAGGCAGCTAGAGAAATATATTTACGCACAAAACTTGCAGAAAATATTAAAAATTCAAAAAAATCGTGGCAAATTATCAAAGAGGCTGCACATATACCTTTCAAATCAAACACAGCGCCAATGGAGCTACTAAAAATGGAAGCCACCGAAGCAATGTCAGTAAATTCGGCCAACACATATTTCTCTTCCGTAGGTGCAAATCTTGCTCTCAAGACACTTTCGAAAATAAAAAAGACGGAAACTGAACTAGCTGGGGAAGTGTGTGGGTCATGTGATCAGGTAGGTTCATTCTTCATGTACCCGACGAATATAACTGAAATTAATAAAATTATCACGGAACTAAAATTGAAAAACTCGGCTGGTTGGGACGAAGTTACATCTAAGTTCTTAAAATACATGAAGTTCTACCTGCTTGAGCCATTGACCTTCATTTGCAATCTCAGCCTGTCCACTGGTGTTTTCCCGAATGCTTTCAAGAAGGCGGTAATATGTCCTATTCACAAGTCTGGAGAGAAAAACACGACTTCAAACTACCGACCGATTTCCCTGTTGTCGGTACTATCTAAAATTTTAGAAAAAATCACAAAAAACCGGTTAAATGACTTTTTAGAACACCATAATTTACTCGCAACAAACCAATTCGGTTTCCGAAATAAGAGATGTACTGCTGACGCTGTTGAAGACCTTACAGAGCATCTGTCAAGAAATTTAGACCAAGGGCGCCATTGTGTTGGTGTGTTCCTAGACCTGGCTAAGGCATTCGATACTGTCTCTATACCCATACTCTTAAAGAAAATGGAATGCCGGCTGGGTATCAGGGGAATAGCACTACGGTGGTTTGCAAGCTATCTTTCTGACAGAACTCAACGCGTAAAAATAGGTAAAACAGTTAGTGAGGACCTCAACGTTACTTACGGAGTGCCGCAAGGTAGTGTTCTGGGCCCGACCCTGTTTATTATTTACATTAATGATCTATGTCAACAAGAACTACGTGGTTGCAAAATAATAACCTACGCAGATGACACAGCACTTATATTTTCTGACGAAACATGGGGGGCGGCCTTTGCGCAGGCCGAGGACGGTCTAAGAAAAATAAACTCGTGGCTTGATAATAATCTCCTCACATTAAATGTAAGCAAGACTAAGTACATTTGTTTTAGTATTCGTAAACCTGGTTCTCAGGTAGATCGCGCACTACAAATACATACATGTAAACCAATGCCCGACATCCGGTGTGACTGCCAGGTTCTAGATAGAGTGCCACAAATTAGGTACCTCGGTGTTATACTCGATGAAAGGCTCTCCTGGGAGAAGCATGTAGCGGCTCTTGCAGGAAGAATTCGTCGGTTGATTTATGTTTTCAAGGGACTACGCAACGTACTGGACGAGACCCTCCTTCGGACGGTATACCTTGCACTCTGCCAGTCGTTACTTACGTATTGTATATCGTCCTGGGGGGGTGCTGCGAAAACACATCTGCTCCAACTCGAGCGCTCTCAGAGGGTGGTGTTACGAGTGATGCTGAAGAAGCCTTTTCGTTACCCTACTCACCAACTTCTAAGCGAAATAAAAGTGCTGAGTGTACGAAAACTTTTTATTTTCGAAATCATAAAACAACAAAAATATATTGATTTGTCAAGTGAGCACACACCTAGTCATAGCCATAGGACACGCTCAGCTGATGACACTCCAGTTCCTGCAACAAAGTCTAGTTTCGCGCAACATTTTGCTTGGTTTCTGCGTCCGTACATTTTTAACAAAGTCAACAAACATCTAAATATCAGGGAAATGACGCGTCGAAACTGCCAAACACAAACCGCTGACTGGCTCATTGACAAGGAATATAACTGCACGGAATTGTTATTGTCAGTTGTGAGATAGGTACGAACGTGAAAGTATGTATGTATGTATATATTCTTTATTGCACATCAATTAATACAAATTACAGGCAAGCTTAATGCCGCGAGGCATTCTATTACACATATACACATACACCGCACCACAACACACCACACCACACCACACCACACCACACCACACCACACCACACCACACCACACCACACCACACCACACCACACCACACCACACCACACCACACCACACCACACCACACCACACCACACCACACCACACCACACCACACCACACCACACCACACCACACCACACCACACCACACCAAACCACACCACACCACACCACACCACACCACACCACACACCATTCCTAGGCGCTAGTTAATATACAAACTTATTATTTTTTAGAACGAAGCTTATATTTTATGTCGGACTTATTTTGTTACCTATGTTATGTTACCTATAGTTAAGGCCCGCAAGCTTTATTATATTGTGTAGAATTACTGTGTCTCCGACGCTACGGCCGTAGTGGCTATTTTCGGAGGCAAAAAATGTAGACGGCCGACTTTTTCCGAAATAAATACATTTTTACTTTACTTTACTTTACTATGTTTATATAAGTACTGTAGGTATATAAGTATTCAGGTCTGAAATATGACATGAATAAAATACAATAAACAAATAAATATGAGTATCGATAACAGTGTCGATTGTTTATTGATCGCCGTAGTCAATCCCTAACAAGGTCGTATTCGTGCCCCGCGGATTCCGATGTCTGATGATAATATCCTTTGTGATTTGTGTAGCCTTTTTAGCACCGCCTTCAACTCTAGGGTTCGTTTTTTTTTTAGGTTTTTATTTCATATATTTGAAGGCGGTTTTTATATTTTTATTTTAAATAGTTTTTTAGTTTTACTTTTTTTAGGAAGTCGGTTTTATGTTTTTTAAAACTTTTTTTTTATTTCACAGTTTTTTTTAGTAATTTTTGCTATTAATGTACTCGGCGGAATCGCTCGGCCTTTGGCCTCGCGATTCCGCCTCGCTTTCCAATCCGATCTTGACCCAATTAAAAATAGGACCACGTCAGCTTCGATAGCTCAGTGGTGCAGACAGTCAACTGTCGCTATTGAATGTTAAGCAACGCTGGGTGCGGTCAGTTCTTGGATGGGTGACCGCTGACCGTTGGAGGCTGACCGAGGTTCGGATTCCTCGTAAAACTGTAGGTCCCTTCCCTCCTAATCTTACTTGGTGGTAGGGTTTAACCTGACCGGGTTGGTACCACCGCACTGAATTAAACGTCGGTCGAAACGGCTATGTAAATAGTTTGTGTTTTCCGACCAGTTCAGTGTAGTCAGTACGATCAAAGGGGGAAGTACTGACATGGCACTTAGTTTACCCGGTGTTATGGGCTGACATCACGGACGTTGTAGGTGATGTTGCAGAACTTAGTAGAATGGACAGACATTAACATGTTACGGAACCCTACTTTTATTATAAAATAACCGTCGGAGGACCTTGGTTGAAAATTGTGAAATTTAGTAGAACGGACAGACATACATTTGTTACGGAACCCTACTTTTATTATAAAATAACCGTCGGAGGGCCTTGGTTGAAAATTGTAAAATTTAGTAGAACGGACAGACATGCATTTGTTACGGAACCCTACATTAATTTTGAAATAAATGTTAAATTTTGTAGAACGGACAGACATGCATTTGTTACGGAACCCTACATTCATCTTGCAGAACTTAGTAGAATGGACAGACATAAACGTGTTACCGAACCCTACTTAACAGTTGCACTCCGGGAGTGCCGGCAGATCCCGTGCCACTCTAACTTAACCCTTAATGCAATGACTTAAGGTTTCATTTTAAAAATGACGCTGACGCAATGTCGCGAGTTATACATTTTTTACCCACCTAAAAAAGTGCCAAGCGCCGCTAAAGAAGTTTTCACTTCAAAAACCTCAGGGTTATCCCCTTTCAAATAAAAAAAAAAAAAGAATTTTCAAAATCGGCCCACAATTGACGGAGTAATCGCGTAACAAACATCCAAAAAAAGAAAACATACTGTCGAATTGAGAATCTCTTAGGTCTAAAGTAAATTTCTCGTGAAGACAAATGCAACGAGCCCAAACACGATGGGTTTATCATGTGTAGTTTAGGAGTTCCTATGGCCACCTTCTGTCTCCATCATCAGACCAGCTCGATGGTACTCGGTACAGTAGGTACCGGTCAGGTACCATAATAAATTAAGCGCACCTGGCCGGTCGGAAAAGATAAAAAATTTCAAATTTAGAATATTCATTATGGAAAACTACAAATATCCCGAAACGATCCCTACATCTTTGGAAAGAATTACTAATACTAAAACTACCCAGCCATTTATACATATATAAGAAAAACCATTGGTAAAATATAATTACGAAAAATACATATAAAAGAAGAAAATTGAGAATTGGCTGTATGGTCGGATGATCTTTGCCTGCCTATTTATGGCGAAAACAACAACAACAACAGGATATCAAAGATGGCGGACGGCGGGAGTTTGTCGCGTCGTCGTTGTAATTAGAAAAATATATTTTTGTGGTTCTCGCGGTGCGAGAACTTATACAACAGACGTTAAAAGCTACGACAGAATTGGCTGTATACTCTAATGAGTTTTGCCTGTTTCGGGAGGAGACGAATTAATCTAAAAAAACAACAACAACAGAAACAAGGGTCCGAATATGTATCACTAGTAAATATCGATTCATGTATTTCAACAGGACAGAGAAAATTTCAAAATATTAGGTACTTTTTAGTTCTTTTTGTTTTTTTGTTTTTTTGAAATCGGTTTAATATTTTTTAAAACAGTTTTTATTTCATTCTTTTTAGTAATATTACATAAATAAGAATAATCGAAATCGATTGAAGTGGTACAGAATTATTCGCCATATGTGTCAGACTGCAAATTGCTGAATAAGTCCACATCACAAAAGTTTTGCTGAAGGTAACCACACACCATACTAATTTATCAAACTGAAAATTGCCGAATACGACCACATCACAAGTTTTGCTGAAGGTAACCACACACCATAGTATTATGCTGATTTTTCGAAAACCACTGAACCAATTTCGATAAAATTGAAATGGGACCACCTCGGAAGTATGACCTAACTAACAAAAAAAGAATTTTCTAAATCGGCCCTCAATTGACGGAGAAATCGTGTTACAAACATACAAAAAAAAAATAAAAAAAAAATAAAAAAAACATACAGACGAATTGAGAACCTCCTCCTTTTTTGGAAGTCGGTTAAAAAGAAATACAACTACAGACAATACATATTATGAATTAACTCAGAAACTAGGGACACAGAAGAAGGAGATGAGGTTTAGGATTTGAGGAGATAGTCTTTCAAGAGCACTCCGATCAAGTGGATCGATGCACCCTGTCGTAAACGAAGAGGAAGTTCGTTCCACACGCGTTCAGCGTGCACTGTGAAAGAGTCAGTGTGACGGGAAGAAGACTGAGGAGTGGGACGGGATCTTAATGGGACACCGTAGGAGGAAAGCATTTGGAAACCGTCGGATAGGTATCGGATAGGTAGTGCTGCAGCGCTGATCTTCTGGGTACCGTACGTACGGTACGGAACCCCAAAAATAAAACAAAATATCAGAATTACCAATAATTTTTTTATTTGAGACTAAACTCTTTCGGGTTATATCAAATTTATCATATTATATGAGAGTATACATAAATGCATATCAAATTTGTCATTAAGAAAAAAAAAAAAGAAGAAAACAGGTTATTTTTGCCTTACGGTATTTATCATATTTAAAAGTCACTGTCGATTTATTGGCATCAATAGTAAAAGTGTTAGGACTTAAATTGAATCAGAATAAATCCTTCCTCCGGCAAAACCTTCAAAACGAATGTCCGCGACAACCTTCTGCAGCTTAGCCTCATCGGGGGTGCCGGTGTCGGCCAATACGATGGCTTTTCTTAGTCGGCAGGACATTATAACCAAGAATCCGTCGACTTTCTGCCACTTTATTGTGTACTTGTTCTCTGATATCAAGGCGTTTACCGAATGGGTGCCGTATGTTCCGTTGACACTCACCTTCCATTCGTCCGCGTTGCCAGAGGAATCGGTAGGAATCAGCACACACAGTACGTTAACATTCATATACAAATTTCCACTCTGAGAGAGTGGGTTCGTTATCACTTCGTGCATGAGTAGCTTTAGTTTCAATGCCGACTCCGGGTAGTCTTTTAAGATGTTGTGGTGTTCTTCGAGTTCGGGAGAAGTCAGTTCGCTTATGGTTATCGTTGAGGTCCTGTTCAATATTTTGGGTACCCACATGTAGACGGTGGTCCAGTTGCCGATCAGTTACTGGGGGTCGACGGTGGCTCCGCTGCCGAACTCCTCGCAGGTGGTGACGTTGCCGACGGGCGAGCCCCGGCAGCACGACACCAGCGCGAGCAGACACCACCACAGAGCTGGAGACATTTTAACTCAATGTTTACACTTCTTGGACAATCAAATAATGAATCGGTCTTGTTTTTACAGAGTGTAAGGTTATAAAAGTTCAAATTTTGCAGATAAAGATATTATCATATAATAAACCAACATAAAACAGATCAGGTCTTCATTTTACGGCTCTACTCTCTACTATTACTAAGCCTACGCCGTCTGTCTGTCTGTTTGTCTGTCCGAGGGCTGTATCTTTTGAACCGTAACAGGTAACTGATAGAAATGTTCACAGAATATGTGTTATTATGGCGGATATGCCAACAATAAAAAATACCGGCCAAGTGCGATTCAAACTCGCGCACCGAGGGTTCTGTATCGCCACGTCATGACTAGCGCCACTCACACCATTTAGATGGCATGTTATGAAATGCTTCATATTAGTTAAATGTCATGATTAGTTAAAATGCTTCATAATCTATTCGGTAGATGACTACACTTTTTGGTTTCTTCTATGGGAGATCCCGTGAATTTTTTTACTTTTTCTTATTTTTATTATTTGTTGTTATATCGGCCATAATATAAGTAAAGAAAGAGTCTCAATAAAAGAAAGAGTCTCAATACAAGTATCATAATATGCAAAAGAGCACCATCTACCGAATTATAAAAACATTTTAACTAGATGACCAAATTAAAATGTAAAATTGGACCACCTCAGGGTTATCCCCTTTCAAACAAGAAAAAGAATTTTCAAAATCGGCCCACAATTGACGGAGTAATCGCGTAACAAACATCCAGAGCGGCGGGTGGCCGAGTGGTTTGGGCATCGGCTTTTCATGCGAGAGGTCCGCGGTTCGAATCCGGTCGGCGTGTACCAATGAGTTTTTTCTGACGAAAAAATTTACGTGCATACCTACACCTGCTGCTTCGCCGTTCGGAACCGGTGTAAAACTGTAGGTCCCTTCCCTTGCCCCTTACTAGGTGGTAGGCTCAAATTGTAGCCGACTGAGTTGGTACCACCGTACTGCAGTAATCGGCGGCGTCGCCATTGGTTAAATTTCTTCGTGAACATATTAAACACCTTTCTCGTGGACACATTAAACACCTTTAATATGTCCAGCAAGGCCGAATTCCTTTCCATTCCGAGACTGGGGGCGGGGCTGGAGGGTAATACCTATGCAATGTCCGCTCAGCTGATAGCGCGCACATCGTCACAGAGATATCGCCGCGCACGCCGCTTACCCGAATTTGTGCCAAGGTCAAAGTGCAATAACCGTTGGTGCATTCCGAACTTTAATAAACTTTTACAAATTATTATCTCAGTAACTAATTGTTAGAAATAGAAACATAGTTTCTTAGCAAAAGGTGTTTAATATGTCCAGGAGAGTCTGTTAGTATTTTTTTTATATTTAATAAAATATAAAATGTTACTCCCTTTTTTATTTTACAACACAACGTATAGGTTGTGTTGTCTGTGTCCAACAAAGACTACATATGCAGTAGGGATGCGTTGTCAGAAAAAATAGTCGACTTTCGACTTCGACTGCTTCTGCATAAGAGAGTAGGCACTAGGCGATCGTTTCACGATTTGGCAGATGCAACGAAGACAAATATAAATTTATTGATAATTATTAAGTGAAAATTGTGCTTTACTAATTTTGCAGCAATTTCTATGGTTTCCAATATAAATCAAGCAATGGCACTTCACATTTGGTAGATTTTTCTATTAATCCACAATTTGTATCACCATTAGGTACCTTTTCAACTAAACTTTAAGTCCACTTTTCTCCTTGAAATATTAACCGTATGAAAAAGCAAATATATTGAAATTAAATTTTAGCTCTGGTAGATGAAGATTAGGTATAAATTGAAAAATCCATTTTTTCAAGTCATTTTATTAAAGTCAATTTATCTGCGAAACTAGAAACCGCCATAAGGTACCTTTACCCGTGGACTGTCACAAATAATGGATGATACCTACTTACAAAACATGTCATACGATGACGATGACGCGACGGTTTCTCTGAGTTTTACTTTTTTTTTCATAACTTGCATAAACGGAAGGTGTGGATCTAAGCTTACGATGGCTTCACCGAACATATCCGGGCCCATCGGCAGTAGAGGAGGGTATTAATCGAGGCCGGGACTAGCGAGTGGCCACTCTAAATTTCCCGCGCATGCTTCACGTTTCGGCTCGCTTCAAGCCCTCGTCAGCTAGTCTGCGTTGACTAGGACGCGGGGAAACCACCAGTCCCGCTCTCGACCTCCCTCTCTCTACGTATCCATATTCTGTAGGATGCTTCCAGTGAATATGGATAGGTAGAGAGAGGGAGTAATTTATTTCATAACGCCCGTAAAGAATTATAACTTAAAAACAATCCTTACGTGTAAACTGACAATATTCTTTAAATCAAATAAATAATTAGAATATGATATTTCAGAAAGAGACGGGCAGCGCTCTGAGCAACGTTGGCGCCCACCTCGACCTGTCTGCGTTCTCCTCGTGGGAGGAGCTCGCCTCGCTCGGCCTCGACAGGCTCAAGTCCGCACTGATGGCGCTCGGGCTCAAGTGCGGCGGCACTCTGGAGGAGAGGGCGCAGAGGTATTGCTTGTTTTTGTTTGTTGTTTTTTTTTCTTTTGTTGTTTTGTAGAGTTGGCTTCTTTACCTGCGAACGACATAATCAGTTTCAGGGCTAATATGTGTAAAAATTATTTATCAGGGCTTATCAGTAGCTTTAACATCGCTCAATAGAAGAATATGTTGCAAATGCCTCTGAATTGATTTATAAAAACGTATTGGACGTAACAAGAGCATGTTTTGGAAAAAAATCTATCTTGATCTGCTATCTGTTTTGGTAGCTTTTTATTTTTTAGTTTTAGTTCTTAGTTTTGCATTAAAAAAAAAAAATTTCGCCGACGCTAACAATTTTCGGGTATTGCATCTTACTTGCACACGCCGAATGTGCATCGTGCTTTTGTACCTTGTATGCGGCCTTGAAATATCTTGAACGAATAATAAATTGAATAAATCTTTGGTGTCTTAAGACTGTTCAGCACGAAGGGGCAAGCGGCGCTGGACAAATCGCTGGTGGCGAAGAAGGGGGCGGCCAAAACTAAAGCATCCACTCAGCACCGGCACAAGGACATAGCTGCCATCGAGGCGCAGGTGTACAGGTATGCGCTTCCCTTGAATCTTTCTGAGAGTGCCTCGGCAAACTTGACCGTGGGTACCAACCAGGGGCGCCGACTTTAAGAAATCCTCGTGGGTGCTCATGCATTTTTTTCTTTATTAAACAGTCGTCATCATCATCAACGTGTTGCCGTCCACTGCTGGACATATGCTTCTCCATTTTTTCACTAATTCTCCCGGCACCCGCCGCATTTACACATTCCCACGATGTACCTACGCATGTAGTGCTCCTATATTCTACTGTATGGTATAGAATAATATAGGAGTACTATAACGTTCGCTATGTGTAAATGTGGCCACTCAAAGGCTTGTAAGTAAATAAGGCACTTTTATCGTAGCTTAAATCCTATTACTGATCAGATTTTATATCTATCGTCGTGGGTGCTCCGCACCCACTACTCACCCCTCGTGGGTGCTGGAGCCCCCGAGCACCCACGTAGTCGGCGCCTATGGTACCAACTGTCTTCTGTCCTGTGTTCTATGATGAGTATGGGACATTTTCATAATCTTCCCTGGTTTCTGTCTCTTTGTATCCTCCATGAAGTCTTCTTCCAGGACAAGTTCGGTTATGGCGTTGTAACTGAATTATCTTAATCTGCATGTAATCTTCAGATTGTGCGACCACTAGAAGTCTAGAATTTATAATTATTAGTTTTTATAAGTCTAGAATTTATTATTGTTGGTAAAACACTGTAGTGATTGTATTAAATGATCAGATTCGCGAGCGTCGTGTCTGCGGAGCGCGCGGCGACCATAGAGAATGTGACGCGGCGTCAGGCGCGCGCGGCGGGCGAGCGACGCGACGAGAGCGGGGACGAGAGCGACACGCGGCACAGCGACGACGATGACGACACAGACGATGACGACGTACCGTACAACCCCAAGAACCTGCCCCTTGGATGGGACGGAAAGGTCAGTGCTACTAGTGCCCCTTGGATGGGATGGAAAGCTCAGTGCTGGTCAATTCCATAGTCACTGACGTAACATTTGGAAGAAAAATTTCTGTTAATTTGTCTGTTTTTCACAATATATTTCAAAATTTCAACTTTTTGTAAACCATTTAGTATAATTTATAATGAACTCTATTTTATGGTAAAATATGTTTAAACAAATATTTAGTTTTTAATAGTAAAAACAATTAAAATGTAATTGTCACTGACGCAACGAAAAAAGGACATAAGATTTTTATAGGAAAGTAAAAGCCACAATTCTTCCAAAACACCAGTTATTTATTAAAAAAAAAATCATGTACATTACTAAGATGACATTTAAGATTATTACCATGAAAACAAGAAAAATATGTGAAATAGAAAAATTTAAAAAAATCATATTCACGTCACTGACGTAACGTCCATTTGTCACTGACGTAACTCTATCAATCTCTATGAACTAATCGCGCTTATATTGGACCGTTGAAGTGGAATACACCCCTATCGTTTATTGGGCTAGGATGCTCCACCTTCTCGATGACTTTCTCCTTGGCATACCATATCTGATCATCACGTGGCTGTTGCCACTTCCAGCCGCCGATGCATGCATGCATAACATCAACCATGAACCCCTGGTGGTATCGCAGCAATCCCTGCGCTGTGCGCGTTGTGCAGAAGTGGAAAGGGGACTGCGGGATCACGTGGAAGAGCTCCTCCGAGCACTCCATAAAAAAATAGGGTGCCAACATTTAAGATCAACTTGCCTTTTTTTTTTTTTTATGGAAACTGACGCGGTTGGCTACATCACCTACAACGTCCGTGATGTCAGCCCATAACACCGGGTGAACTAGGTGCCATGTCAGTGCTTCCCCCTTTGATCGTGCCTTGTTTTCTTCGTTTTTCATAGTCAGTTTTTTTTTCGCTAAAATTTTGTATGTAATATTCAAAAGGAGCCCACCTCGGGGAATCAAAATATTTCTTCTTATTTTTTTTATGCATGTCAGTCGGAAAATTTGCCCAAAGTGATCAATGTAAAAATGTGAAAAAGTATTGGCGGCTAAGGGATAAGGACGAGATGCCGTGCTAAAGGGCGACAGGATTGGCACCTCTTTTTCAGTCTGTACTTTTGCATTCTTTCTTTACTTTTAGCGGCCTCTATCTTCTTACGTTCATCTGTCCAGTTTATTCGAGATTTTCTTTGCTGAATTTTTATTCTTCTCCTTTTCCTCTGACTTCTTTTGTTCATCCATCTTCTGCCTGTACTCCTGAGCCCTGTGAGCTCCTGACTTTGGCATATTGATTGCTGAAAATAGCCCATGAATTTGATATATATTTAGGTAGCATATTTATACTTTACTTCACACTATAATGATGAAAATATGTATATTCAGTCTTGTCACTGACGTAACACTACCTGGAGTTACGTCAGTGACAGCAAAAGTGTTCGTCAGTGACAACAAGTTCTAAAAAAAATTCTACTACATGTGTCAAGGTAATTGAACCAAATGATTGCTTTTAAGATAATCTCGATAGAAATAAACGTAACTTCAATGAAAATAACTAGAAATTGAAAAAAATATAAAAATAACCTCATTTTCGTCACTGACGCAACATGAAACTTAGGTTACTTTGTCAGCTTGAAAAGTAAAGTTATTTTTTAAAAATATGTAACAAACTATCAACATACCTTTTTCAAACTCCACTCATGCCTATTCAATTAGAAAATCATCTTGAAAAACCAGCCAGTTTAAAAAATATTTCTAGAATAAAACTGTATCTAAATGCACTGCCTACCCTCCGTTGAGTCATCTGACTTCAAAGATGGCTGACATACCCCAGTGTTGCCATTAATAGAAAAAATTTTGCTAATATAAAATTTCAATACTTTTTCTACATAAAATGTATCTCTGTAACCAATTATTTCCGAATTTTTGTTTCTACCTGTATGTCTCATTTTATATGGAATTCACCTGCTACTAGTGCCCCTTGGATGGGACGGAAAGCTCAGTGCTACTAGTGCCCCTTGGGTGGCACGGAAAGGCGGTATGATGAGGCAGGTTGATATCACAAATGAGTAGTGTATTCAAACATGTCATTTTCTATAATAAGTGTTGAACAACGAGAAGGGTATTAATTCGCCAATGTAAAACCACCTTTACATCTTTTCAATTAGTGTTGTGTTTTCTTACAGCCGATCCCATACTGGCTGTACAAGCTGCACGGGCTGAACATCTCATACACCTGCGAGATCTGCGGCAACTTCACGTACAAGGGGCCGAAGGCGTTCCAGCGCCATTTTGCTGAGTGGCGACACGCGCACGGAATGCGCTGCCTCGGCATCCCCAACACGGCGCATTTCGCTAACGTCACGCAGATAGAAGACGCGTTGGCCTGTGAGTATTACAGTTGTTTTGAGTTTAGTTGGTCAATCCAGTTGTGTTCACATTGTTAAAACTGTATTCGAATTTGTGCACAATCTGTTCTATCCGGTTCGATTACACCCACAAAGAAGAACCGGTAAGAAACTTTGCAGGGTTATTTCATTAGTAGAATTCATTTTGAAGGTTTGAATTCAAAAAGTAGGATGGAAAACACAATAATGTCTGTGTTCTAACCATATGCCGACTGCATATTTGCAAAGTTTATATGAATACAGATGTTTTAATTCACAAAGGCGGGCGAACACCATATTTGTAGTTGTGACTCCATGCACTTGTGTGGGGCGCACACAAAACAATGCGCATCTACACTCACAGCTAAACCAACCAGCCTTAACCACTCACGTGTCGCCGTTCCAACATTGGAATGGCAACAAATTTTCTAACGACAGAGTGGCCGATTTTCGGCATTGAAATAAGTACACGCTCTTTGTGTATTGGGATAAGGCTGATTATACTTCTAAATAAGGGTAAAGATATGCCCTACTTGATCTGATTCACTTTGTCAATTTCAAGGGCTCAATGAGACCCATGACTAAACTTATGAGGATGTTCGCTTGTGAGGGTGTGGAAGAATTTCAAGGGCTCAATGATATAGTAACCCATGACTAAACTTAACTTAAATACCTGGATGGACAAGTATGTATGTATGTATATTTATTTGTACATAATGTTCTATATATTTAGTAATTTATATGTATTAACACATGTATGGCTTGTATTTTACTAGCATGTACTTATACGTATTGTTAATAAGTGTTCTTATTATTATTTTATCTTCAATTCTCACACTCAACTCTTTTGCTACTACCTACTTACATTTCACTATATTATTGAATCTCAAACATCCAAAGGTTGACTGTAAGAAATCTCTGTAAGTCCGCCTTTGCACCTTATTTAAAATTTCTAATGTATTTGTTACTGTTCAATGTTTACTGGAGCAATAAAGAATTTTCTATCTATCTAAACTTATGACGATGTTTGCTTGTGACAGTGTGGGAGAAATTCAAGGGCTCAATAAGATAGCAACCCATGACTAAACTTTTGATATGACGATGTTTGCTTGTGACAGTGTGGGAGAAATTCAATGGCTCAACGATATAGTACCTAACCCATGACTAAACTTATGATGTGACGATGTTTGCTTGTGACAGTGTGGGAGAAGTTGAAGCAGCAGAAGGAAAGTGAGCGCTGGGTCGCGGAGCACGACGAAGAGTATGAGGATTCGCTAGGCAACGTCGTCAACCGCAAGACCTATGAAGACCTCAAGCGACAGGGCCTGCTGTAGTGTAGTCTCTTCGTTGTATTCAAGTATATAGTGGCAGATAACATGTATGAGTAAAATTAAATACCTACTACATCATTGAGTGTGTTTTATTTATCTTGTAGGTGCATTTTTTTATTCAAGGAATTGCAATATGTTGTGTCATCTCATGGTCTCTCCGTGAGATTATCTGACAATCTATTTCTAGTAATATATACTCACTCCAGTTTGTTTTATACAAACTCATTTACAGTCAACGCAGCTCGCATTTGGAATCAGTTCAGTTGCCCTTACTGGTACGGCGGTCACCATTATCCAAGTGCTTGGAGAATGTACATCTATAAACGGTTTTTATCAGATTCTGATGGCGATTTTAAACAATTACATTCTTGAATCTTTCGTTCATTTGATCATTGATTTAAAATTTGTATTTTTTTGTATGTATAGAATGATACTGTGTGGATAAGCCTAATAAAACATAATAAAAAATATTTGTGTATTCATTTCAATCTTTCCTGTCCTGCTGTCCTTTTTCTAAGCATTTTTTATTCAGTGGCTAAACAAAAGATGGATGGTCGTCCTCAATGATTATAATAATAGCATTGGTTTCGATGAATAAAAATATAGAGTTGAATCAATTTTGTACGAAGAGAATATTGCTGCACATTACAGAAAATTTAAATGAAAAAAATAGGGTATTTAATGAAAAGAGATATGAAACTACATGATCATTGATCATGGACCTTGCTTGCATCCGAAAAAGGAATGAATTTGCGTTCAAACCTAAGATATTATTACGTCCATGGCGAATATGGATCTTAGGTTCACTTCTATGGAGTTCCCACTCATGAAATATGCTTACCTTGGAGTTCCCACTCATGAAATATGCTTACCTTTAGACAGTATGGTTTTCATCTTTGCCTTCTAAGAACGAAAACCTAAAACGATAAGTTATCGTTCTTCTTCTTCTTTTTTTAAATAGTGCCAAACAAACGAATAGGAAATTCGTTTATTACTGCCAGTATCCAGTGGCGGAGTTGCACGGTATAAATTTGTGATTACTTTTTCTGAGACTTTTTATAATATAATAAAACAAAATAATTTTGAAAGGAACGAAGCATTTGAAGTTACTAGTTTGCATACACAAATTCTGGAAGACACATACTTAGTTGTAAATAAGAAGATGAAAATAAATAACTAAAACATTATACATATATTTATATATAATTAATTACAGTTGATTACGTCATTAAATTTTATAAATTATAAATGCTCGGCGGGTAATATTGCCCGCTCCAGTGACAAAGGGTTAATATATATTTTATAACATGGGAATTGTTAGTATACAGTATCGTTTGTATGTTAGTAGGAATTGGGACTTTAAACAAATGTAAAGTGGCATATATATAACGGAGGGGAATTAACCGCGAGGGTAATTGGACAACCAAAGAGGATATGGTCTAGGGTTCCTTCGTCCAGTCCGCACTCGCAGATTGATGAGTCAAGTATACGAAGTCGGGCTAGATGCACTGGAGTGCAGCAGTGTCCAATTCTCATTCGGCACAGAACTGAGGTTTCCTTTTTATTAGCCGTAATTTTAAAAAACCAAGGCTTTGCGGGTATGACCCGCTGAATGGTGGCATAGTAAGACCCTCTCGCTCGACTGGACACGGACCATTCATCGGACTTACTCGTCAGTGGTCATAACTCGAGAACCACTGGTGCTAGACCCATCGTGTTGGTACTCAAACTTCAGGTCTCGGTGCAATCTATAAATCTGTCACGTGAACTTTTGTTTTGGTCATAACTCGAGAACCACTGGTGCTAGACCCATCGTGTTGGTACTCAAACTTCAGGTCTCGGTGAGATCTATCCATCTGTCACGTGAACTTTTGTTTTGGCCATAACTCGAGAACCACTGGTGCTAGACCCATCGTGTTGTTACTCTAACTTCAGGTCTCGGTGAGATCTATCCATCTGTCATGTGAACTTTTGTTTTGGTCATAACTCGAGAACCGCTGGTGCTAAAGCCATCGTGTTGGTACTCAAACTTCAGGTCTCGGTGAGATCTAACCATCTGTGACATGAACTTTTGTTTTGGTCTTAACTCGAGAACCACTGGTGCTAGACCCATCGTGTTGGTACTCAAACTTCAGGTCTCGGTGAGATCTATCCATCTGTCATGTAAACTTTTGTTTTGGTCATAACTCGAGAACCACTGGTGCTAGACCCATCGTGTTGGCACTCAAACTTCAGGTCTCGGTGCGATCTATCTATCTGTCACGTGAACTTTTGTTTTGGTCATAACTCGAGAACCACTGGTGCTAGACCCATCGTGTTGGTACTCAAACTTCAGGTCTCGGTGAGATCTATCCATCTGTCACGTGAACTTTTGTTTTGGTCATAACTCTAGAACCACTAGTGCTAGACCCATCGTGTTGGTACTCAAACTTCAGGTCTCGGTGAGATCTATCCATCTGTCACGTGAACTTTTGTTTTGGTCATAACTCGAGAACCACTGGTGCTAGGCCCATCGTGTTGGTACTCAAACTTCAGGTCTTGATGAGATCTATCCATATATCACATGAACTTTTGTTTTGGTCATAACTCGAGACTTAAAGTTTGAGTACCAACACGATGGGTCTAGCACCAGTGGTTCTCGACATATGACCATAACAAAGGTTCATGACGAATTTTCGTCAAAAAATCCTAAGTAAGTAAGTAAGCCTTCTAGTTCTCACAGAAAACGGGATGGTAAGGAACCCTCTTTACGCGAGCTTGACTCGAACTTGACAACTTTTTTTAAAAATTATGTTACTCCGGGATATACACTACCCCTGTTTCGTCAAAGTCCGAACAGCCGTTCAGGCGTGAAAGAGGAACAAACAAACAAACAAACAAATATACTTTCGCATTTATGATATTATAGTGAGTAACGTAATTTTATTACGAGTGTTGCATGCATTCAGTTTTTGTTGCGTCCGCGGTCCGCGTGACACCTCTGCGCCGCATGCGCCTTTGTCGTATCTGATATCGTACTTTTGACCGTATCTGAGCGAATGGGCTAAACCTACCTACTCGGTGTGGTAGGTGAATTAAAGTACGTAGTGTTAAATTTTGTACGATGATACGGAACCCTTCGTGTGCGAGTTCGACTCGCACTTGGCCGGTTTCTTGTTAAAATTACTTCTCATCAACCTACAAAACGTGAAAACATCACAGTTGGATAAAACTACAGTTAATTCGAAAGATTCCGAAGCTTTCGGAAGTTTTAGAATGATTCCGAATGATTCCCTTTGGAAGTATTCGGAAACATTCCTTCTCGCATCTATAATCGTGACACTGACAGTTATCATCGCTAACTGTCAGTGTCACTGGCAGTGAATGAGGTGAAGTGTCATTTGCACGTGTTTTGTTGATTTTGTTGACAGCTTTTGCTCCAGTCCAAAGAATTTCCAGTCCTCTGTTGTAAATTTGTTTTTTACATAATGTAAAGTTTGTTATACATTTGTGATAAGTAAACTAAAATGTCGGGCAAGGAAGGTAGCCGGATATTTCTAGGGTCGCGCGTGCTAGGTTATGTGTCTACGCACGTTCCGCTCGCGGCGCGCTATATCAAGCGGCGCGGCGAAACTCTGCTCGTGACCAGCGTCGGCCGCTGGTTCCACACGTACGGCTGCAACAAGTTCCGCCTCCTCAGCGTCAGCGGCGAACACCCCGGCCCCATCACGTGCCTCGCCGGAGACAACTACCACATCTACTCGGCCAGCGAGTGTGACATCTACGCGTGGAGGCGGGGCAGCGAGCTCAAGCACGTCTACAAAGGTCACAGCGCACCGGTCCACATAATCCTGCCGTTCGGACCCCACTTCATATCGGTGGACGAGGAGGGAACGCTGAAAGTGTTCAACATCAAAGATGAGAGCGAGTTTCTCGAGCTAAAATTCGACGAGAACAGCTTCACAGTGACAACGGTGATTCATCCTCCGACTTATTTGAATAAGGTACTGCTCGGAAGTCAGCAGGGGCAAATGCAACTGTGGAATATTCGTACGTCGTCCTTGATATACACATTTAAAGGTTGGGGCAGCGGGGTGACAGTTCTGGAGCCTTCCCCTGCAGTCGACGTGGTCGCGGTTGGCCTCGCAAACGGGAGGATAATTCTGCACAATTTGCGTTACGACACGAGCGTCATGGAGTTTGTGCACGACTGGGGCATGGTGTCTAGCCTGTCTTTCCGGCTGGACGGCGCTCCGGTGATGGTGACGGGCAGCGCGGAGGGGCACGTGGTGCTGTGGGACCTCGAGGAGCGGCGGGTGCTCTCGCAAGTGGAGTCAGCGCACTCGGCGGCGGTGGCCGGTCTCCAGTGCCTCATGTCGGAGCCCCTCATGGTGACAAACTCGGGAGATAACTCACTGAAGCTGTGGATCTTCGATATGCCGGATGGCGGAGCGAGGCTTTTGAGGAAACGGTAAATGACAATATTGCTAGGTACAATTTTTTGTAAGCAAATTTTTATACCTAATATAATAGAGTTTTTTTTATGTAATTCGTTATATATAAATTTTTTATGTAGTTACTAGGTGGTAGGGTAATTGTCCCGCTGTTACCCGCCCGGGTTGGTACCACCGCACTGAACGAAAAGTTGGTCGAAACGGCTATGTAAAAATTTCGTGTTTTCCTTCCAGTTCAGTGTAGCCGGCACGACCGAAGGGAAGCACTGACATGGCACCTAGTTCACCAAGGTGTTATGGGCTGACATCACGGATGTTGTAGGTGAAGTAGCTAACTGTGGCAGTTTTCACTAATAAAATAATTTTGCCAGTAGTTAATTGTCTGCATCTGATGATTATCTTCACCCGACAAACCATTGGGTACACCACACAAGTCGGCTGTTTATAAACCTGAATGTTGTTTCCTCTCAGCGAGGGTCACTCCCTCCCGCCGACGCTGGTGCGCCACTGCGAGCCGAGCGGTGAGAACCTGCTGAGTGCGGCCAGCGACAGCAGTCTACACATTATGAACGCCGTCACCGAAACATTCAACAAGAACATGGGACGCGCGTCGTACTCCAGGAAGATCTCTAAGAAGAAAAGTAAGTTTTGATGGATACAGAGGAAGAAAAAACACACTGTAACATGACCACAGATGGACGGACAGCAACAAAGCATTACCATAAGAACCCCTTTGCAATTTTTTAAAACATCCTAAAAGTATGTCTTCTTTCTCATTGCAAATCAATTGCTTATTATTGCATAAATTAACTTACTCTTGGATGTGTCGAAAATTTCGCCAGTTCTATTTCAATGCAAAGAAGAACTTACAAACAAACCTCCCAAGTCACAATGTTTTGTTCGCATTACCGGTTGTATTTTCACTTTTCAATGTGATACGGTCTGAGACACACATAAACAGTGTGTCTCAGACCGCTGCTGGGTTTTTTTATTCTGTTTTTTTTTTACGGGAAGCACAACATATGGCCCGCGCCAGACAATGTAGGGGGGTAGTCCGACAGCGCCCACGTGCATTCGGATATTTGCGGGGCTGCGAATACTATGTCGGCCGCTAGAACGATAAAAAATGGACTATGGACGCCGGACTGTCAAATGCTTGTATGAGAACTAGCGTCGCGGAGTTGCGGGGAGCGGAGCGTACTTACCGATGATAAGATATTCCACTATTGTGCACACTAAACTTGGCTGTAGTGTTTTACACGTAAACGCAGAGGATGCGGGCATTTTAAACAGGTTTTTGCGAACACGGCTGATGATAGAATGACGGGCCAGCGCGCGACCGTTCAATGAAACAAGTGTGCTTTTACTTATATCGTGTTACGCTGGCGAGGATAGGGTTCGGGGTCCATACCTTTTTTATCGTTCTAGGTCGGCCGGCTAGGTGCACCTTCACATTATGTTTAAACAATATTTTGAAATATCACATGCCGGGGTGAAGAACCCCCCTCTCCCCCTGTGACCCAGCCTGGTATTTTAACAAACCCCTCCCTCCCCCCAAGTCGGTCACGTGATATGGGTACGTTCCCTTACCTACCTATGGATAAATAAACAATAAACTAAAATGTTAATTTGGCCATTGTTAACAGAAAGACTGGACAAAGACACACTCGTAATGCCACCAATAGTGAGCCTGAGCTCGTGCATGCAGCGCGATAAGCAATGGGACAGCATAGCCACGATACACAAGGACATGTACCTCGCCACCACATGGTCATACAACAAGATACGCATGGGTGAACACAAGTTGAAACCGCCTCAGATTGAGAAGGGAGTGCTAGCCACGTGTTTGACTGTGACGCATTGTGGCAATTTCGTAGTTATAGGTGAGCATTCTTTTATATAATAATATGCAATTAACATAGAAGGTGTAGAACTGAGCTTGCAATGGCTTCACCGAACATATCCGGGCCCATTGGCAGTAGAGGAGGGTGTTAATCAAGGACTAGCGAGCGGCCACTCTGTGTAGTTCTCCAGCATGCGCTACGTTTCGGCTCGCATGAAGCCCTCGTCAGCTAGTCTGCGTTGACTAGGACGCGGAGAACCACCAGTCCCGCTCTCGACCTCCCTCTCTCTACCTATCCGTATGCCGTAGGATGACTCCTGTGACGTTTTCGAAGCTCTCCCCATATATGAGCTTAGCGTCGATCTTGGCAGGCTTAGGTTCTTGAAGAAACTGTAGAGCGACTTCGCTGGTAGTCCTCTTGCTCGACTTCCACAGCGAAGAGATCAGTCTTGAATCAATTTCTCAGTATCCATTCTATTAGATTGCAGTATTTGTTTAAGTACTTTGAAGTTGTGGTCCTTTGGTATGTTACTTTTCCATGAAACTGTAGGTTTAACAAGTACTACATGCTTTGGGGCTGTTGACAATATGAGTAAGTCCGGTCTGTATGCTGTGCTACAGATTTCTGAAGGCATTTAATAATGCTTCTCATGTGTGTACATCAACACTTGCCAGTCCTTTGCTGCTCCCAAAATTTAGGAAGGTTTAGTTCTATCCTTGGGCAGCTTATTGGCCTCAGGTTTCACAAACTTTCCTTTAGTTAGAATATTATATTTTTGTATTTATTTTTATGTTAGTACTAAGCATGTACTCACTTTTTATATTTTGCTGGCAGCTGAAATTAGAGTTCCAGGTTCTAATCCTGGTTGGAACATATTATTTTTTCTCTTATTTTTCGGCTTTGCATTTATCTAAAGGAAAAATATAAAAAGTGAGTAACATGCTTATATAAATATAAAAAAAAAAAAAAATTAATATTAAAAATCCCAAGTCAACTTCTAATGTCCGATGCCAAATATGACTTTGGTGACTACAGCATAAGATTCAATATTGAATCGTGCAATTTGACTAAACGCAGGAGATACGTCATACCTACTAGAGAATGTGCAAGCAACGGTTCGAAGATTTAGAGAGATACGTTATCGACCTGGTGGCGGAATTGGCAACGCGCTGGCGGCTCAAGCCGGAGTTCCAAGTCGGGACGTATTTTTTCTCTTCATTTTCGGCTTTGAGATTTAAAGAACACTCCACCACCTTTAGAAGATTACCCTTTTTAAAAAGGTTTTTTCTCTATTCTCATGTCCGCCGTCGTCTGAGCAGGATACAGTACTGGGGAGATACACAAGTTCAACATGCAGTCGGGGCTGCACCGCGGCCACTACGGCAAGGAGGACCGGCTCGCGCACAGGGGGGCGCTGCGCGGCGTCGAGACAGACATCTACAACCAGAGGGTCATCTCTGTGGGAGCCGACGATAGGCTCAAATTCTGGCATTTCAAGGCTGGTGAGACTAAATTGTTACATTATTATCAATATTAAGAGCGTGCTTCATTCCCTTGCTCCCTTTACAGCAGACTGGGTTGGTAGCACCGTACTGGATTTTAAACGATCTCATAGCAGCATCGGCTGTGAGTTCTCCTCTAGTCCACTATAGCCGGCAATCCAAAGGGAAGTTTCCAGTATGTCACCTACCTTCTCGGAGGCGATATTGGCTGGTCGGAGCATGCGCTCCGGCCCCTTTGAACTCTGAAAAAAAAATTCACATTATACTTTGTATCGATTTTTCTACTCAAGTCTTTGAAGGAAGAATTGTGTGTTATTTAAAAAATAATATTATTTTTTAAATAACAGACAAACATAATTTGCGTACCCATATTTGATAGTATGTTTCTTTACCTATATGACCTTTTCTTTGATATATGACTTGTATAGCATGGTCTGCTAACCTGTTCTTTCATGAACAACTAGATGTAAGTTCTATGGTGTTTGAATGTTGCTTACATGCACAAGTCATTAAATATGATGTTAACCTGCCTTTTAAAGGCAATACACAGATGTCCGTCAAAGCTAAGTGGCCATTTAAAGGCATTTGAAGACCATTCAAAACAGTTGAGTGGAATGCATGTATTGAAACTTCATAATACTGATATCGAAAAATCTCTTCAGGAACTACCCCGTTCCGTGTGATAAAACTGGAAGAGGCGGTGTCCAGCAGCAAGTGTCACCGCGAGAGCGGGCTGCTTGCGCTCAGCAACGAAGACTTCAGCATCACCCTTGTGGACATCGACACAACCAACGTCGTTCGCAAGTTCGACGGCCACAGCGGGCTGATCAACGACATCGCTTTTGACGTTCAGAGCAGGTATTTTTTTTTATGAAAACCTGTATGGGTGGCTGTGCCGAGGGACCAGAGGTAGGTACCCGAAACAGCCAAATACCACCTCACCTCGCAAAACTATGCTCAGTGAGACACCATACCAGCATATTTGCGAACTATAGGTAGTTGTGATAAAGAAATTTATTGCACTAGCTAAGCCCGCGGCGTTAAGGATATCTTGATGATATACTATAGCCTGTAATCATCTGGAGATATTTCAGAGTGCATTGGTGAAAATCGCATCTAAATCGGTTGAGCCATTCTTGGGTTATAAGTGAACATGCATGCATACAGACAGCAGACATTGCATTTTATAATATGTAAACATGTATTACACACATAGGCCGAGGAGGATTATCCTCTGATTGTCTATGGTTCCATTAATCTTAAGATTAGCGGAATCTTATAATAATTCTTCTTTTTTTATTGTACTCGAACTGGGTGGCTTTCACTGGCAGCGAATTTCGCCCCCGAGGAGGCGCCAGTCCGGCTTGGGGGCGGACTGAAGTCGCCGGTCAAAGTCTACCAACCCGTAATTTGAAGATCCGCGAATTGTAGGAGTAGGGAAAGATATTCCCTGGAAGCCCATTCGACACCTTTGCAGTGCGACATAAAAACATTTAGAGAACCGTGCAGTTCGAAGAACTCTTCTGTCGACTGCAAAAGGTTCTTCCGCGATAGTATGGCGGGTTTGGCGAATGCGCAAATCCTTTCAATCCAATGGCAATTCCCGCAATTGGACCTTACATATGTCCAACCGTTGTGTTGGGACAGAGCATGGTTCGGAGTCCACATAAAATTGTAGGTCCCTTCCCTTATATTATTTGGTGGTAGGGTTTTACCCGTCTGAATTGGTGTCGCAGCACTGAATGAAGGTCGGTCCAGGAGAAAGCAGTTCGTGTTTTCCGTCCACTTCAGTGTAGCCGACACCACCGAAGGGCTGCCGTGGCACCTGACATCACGGGTGATGTAACCGACCATATCAGATTCCATAAGACTGCAAATCTTCTGTCTCTCTGTGATCGTTTATGCTTTTGTAGCTTACCCAGATTTGTTTTTATTTGCAGATGGTTGATAAGCACGTCTATGGACTGTACAATTTGCACGTGGGACATTCCCAGCTCTCAGCTCGTCGACATCTTCATGGTGTGTATTTTGGTGAAATATTTTCTACAGTACTGTGGGGGGGGCTGGTACTTAAAAAGAATAGCCCCACTGCATTTCTCCACGTGCATGTTGAACAAGACGACTAAGGGTTAAGGACAAGATGGAAGAAAGAAAGAAAAAAAGAAAGATTTTTTTTTTTATTGTTCTTACATATTAGAATACTTTCAAATGATCCCTGTTTCCCAAAATAGGATTCCCTGACCTATGGGAAACAGGGTCTCTCATCCGGTCGTTTGCTTACACATATCTGCCTACTGTATATTACATAAGTTACAGCTTTGTTCCGATGTTTGTACACATTCTAATGTTCCACTCGCTAGTCCCGACCTCGATTAACACCCTCCTCTACTGCCGATGGGCCCGGATATGTTCGGTGAAACCATCGCAAGCTTAGTTCCACACCTTCTATGTATGTAGGTCTAGGTAAGTAACTTGAATTTTTACATGCTAGTAACTGGAAAGGGCGACGGACTAGCCACCTTTCATCTTCCTCTTCTTATGAATTTAAAATGTCGGCAGGTGGAAACGCCGTGCACCTCGCTCTCGATGTCTCCGACGGGAGACTACCTGGCGACCACGCACTCGGGCGAGCTCGGCGTCTTCCTGTGGGCCAACCGGCTGCTGTACACTCGGGTCTATCTTAAGCCGATCGACCGCGCCGCCGCCGTGCCTACACTCAGTACGTACTATTGAATAATACTAGAAGTCGAAATGTCGAGCACGGGACTAATTCTGCCCCCCCATCCTAGACTATTTTGTGAGCGGTGGTAGTACAGATGTTTTATCTCACGAGCGCGGGTGAGCCATACTTGTAGTTGTAATGCGTATAGACCACGCGGTCCTGTGTGTGTGTGATTTGCTAACGCTACCTGTACTTACGCACACAGGAGCGCGTGTCTATACGCATTACAACTACAAGTATGGCTCACCCGCGCTCGTTAGATAAAACATCTGTATGGGTTAATTATTTGTAAGTTACTATAATATAATACTTATAAGGTACTAACAAAACTTTGTGACTTGCGAGGTTTGTTTGTCAGTTCTTCTTCGCATTGAAATTAGAACTAGCGGAATTTTCGACATGTCCAAGCATAGGTTACCTACCTTTTTTTTATGGATAGCGTGATATTTGGCATCGTTTCACCTACAAGTAGTTGTCTAACGATGCCCATGGACATTCTGTGATGCACGGGGATTGCGAATGCCATGCCGGCCTGACTGGAGCCTTTTAGCACGTTGCATATTACCAATCTCCTGCTCATTTTTATTCCTATACTAATCCTTACGTAAAGGAGAGACCTCACCCTCGCAGTGTAGCGGCGCGGCACGGCGGCACATTTGTATGAAGTACTCAAAATATTATTTGTATGAAGTAATCCGCACTACACGGCAGCGATTCGTGTTAACAGTTTTGTGCCGCGTCGCTCTGATGCTGGCAGTACAGTCTCACCTTTACAGTGTAGTGTATCTGTGTTCCCATTCATTTCTACATTTTCTCTATGCCTCCTTATCTTTGGCTCTACCTGTTAAAACTGTTGTAATTTCAATACTAAACGTGCGGGCGGTTTCAGGACTCCCCAACACGCAGCCCGAGAAGCCCGAGATCGAGGACATAGGAGCGCTAGATCTCGATGAAGACGAATACGTGTCGCCCGAACAAATCAGCAAGGACCTGATCACTCTGTCCGACCAGCCGACTTCTCGCTGGCTTAACCTGCTCCATCTGGACATAGTCAAGCGAAGGAACAAGCCGAAAGCTCCACCTAGTGTCCCGAAATCGGCCCCGTTCTTCCTCCCGACTATCCCGAGCTTGGAACTCGCTTTTGACATTGACGATGATAAAGATACAAATAAGGATACAAAAATGCTCATGCCGGATTCATTTACAACTCTGACTGCCTTCGGAAAGATCCTGAACAGTTGCAAATTAGAAGAAGACTATGTGAAGTGCGTGGAGAAGATAAAAACATTTTCACCGTCGACGATTGACGCAGAAATAACAAATATGGCGCCCGACGCCGGCGGCACGATCGAGGTTATGAAGCAATTTTTGAATATGATTGAGTTCATGTTAACTAGTAACAAGGATTTCGAACTGGCCCAGTCCTATCTCGCTCTGTTCTTGAAGACGCACACTAAGGTGGTGTCGGAGAGTTCGGAACTTCGAGATGTTCTGGACGAGATAGAGAAGTGCGAGTCTGCGGCTTGGAGCAAGCTACAGGGCATACTCTTCTACAACATCTGTGTCGTCAAGTCTTTGAAAGATATGTAATAAATTATTGATATATGGAATAAATGCATTTAATTTTAACAAATAACAATATCTTTCATATTTATTGATTTAATTTTTTTTTTATTGTTTCATTTACTGAGCGTTCTTAAGGCAGTTAAACTGCACTCGACCTTGTCATAATTTCTTCAATCTGGTCGGATTATTAGTAATAGGCTTCCGTACGGGATACGGAAACCTAAAAAGGTGAGGTGTTGTGAGGCAGCCGACAGAAGTGAAGCTTCTTACGCTTTGTATTTAAATCAAATTATCTATTAATTTAATTTCGATGATATTGCTTTCAACTGGGCCAAAAGTAATCACCTGATGTTCCTTGGCTGTAATTTTTTTTTAAAAAGGAAAACATTGGTTCTACTTATGGATTATGTTTATTTAATGAATTAAAATATTTTTCATTAAATCGAGAAAATGATATCGGTCAAGTGTCCGCCGTCAGAATTAATGACCATACGGGCTCGTTTTATGGCATTTTTCATCACTTGTGTCAGAACTTCCGGCGATAGGTTCTTTAAGTGCTTCAAGAGTCCGAGGATTGTTTACATAAACCCGGGACATTAAGTAACCCCACAAAAAATAGTCTGGAGCGGTCAAATCGGGTGATCTGGCCGAAGTCGGAAATCTTCGACGAAATTCACGCTGCGTCAATACCACAGACGAATTATTGCGCAAAAAAATGGATTCAATTATTCCGCGTTCTTGAGGAGAATAGCTTTCCATGGCTTATTGACGTGTATTCTGCATCTGTTTACTTCACAAATGTCAAAACAGAATTTACATTTGCCGCCATTTTGTAAAGTTATAGCGTCGTCCAATATGGTGATTACTTTTGGCCCACCTGTTGCAATGGTTCGACTTCAAAAGACTCTCACAGATGGCGCTGGGTAGCGCTACACGCTGCCTAGCCAATGAGGAGCGTTGCAACATCCGTTCGTACTTTCGTGATGTTTCACTTTGTCTGAGATAAGCCCCCCATCCCAAACGTGCGTTAAAAAAATTCGCTTCAAAAATGCTGTCACACTGTGTAGTGCTACCTAGTTTGTTTTGGCGAATAAGTTGTAACTATCTGCTTTTATAATATTGATTAAAAAAAAATACAAAAACTATTTCTCTAGGAGCTCAGTCTAGGAGTATAAGAATAGTCGGTAGTCGGGCCAGCTTACGTGCCCAATTGAAAGGATTCGTGACGAAAGTTCGGACCTGTCTCAACTACGGACCTGTCTCAACTTTTACGGATAAATCGAGAGTGTGGCCAACACATCGATCGGTGAGCCACCGGAAGAGTTTGAAGTTCGAAATATGAATATTTCAATGGCGAATACCTTACCTAAAGATTTAAATCTGTGTGCAGAACGCAGAATGTGCATAATATATTATTTTATTAAACCTGAAATTACTGTCTAGCCTATAACATCGTGAGTTTTGGTTGTGAATAGTTCGCGCTCTAGATTTTTCTCTGTCACTTTTAGAACCAACTGTACATTTCGCAGTGCTGCATTATCCCCTTAAATGGGTTATTAGGAGGGTAGGTATTCCATTTTCCCTTAGGCAGATAAAAATCTAATTTATGATCCTACCTTATTCCGGCCCTCCCATTGCACATTTTGTAGGCGGTGAATAAATTTAAATAGGTTTTTTTTTATAATATTCTATTTTTGTAGGTACTGGATTTTTCAGCTATTCTCGAATCTCATAGATTTTTCTTAAGCAATAGGTAACGCTAACATTGCACATAGTTCGCATATAAACAAGGCTGACATTTGTTTAGTTTGTTTTTTTATTTTTTATAGAAAGCGTGATATGTGGCGCCTATCCATCCTTAAGGTGTCTAACGACGTACATGAACATTCGGTCGCACGCGAGGGTTGCGAATGCCATGCCGGGCTGACAGGTGCCTATTCGCGCCTCTCTTGAAGGACCCGAGACTATACTTGGGGGGGGGGGGGGGGGGGGGGGGGGGATGTGGTATGTGGGTAGAGAGAGCGTTCCAGAGTTTACCAGTTCTTTGCAGGGAAGTTCTGCAGAACTGATTGGTACGCACCCGCGGTAAGGCCAGCGTATAGGGGATGCAATCCCAGCCCAGAGCGCGGCGCGTTGTGCGGAGGTGGAAATAGGACGGACGGCGGGATCGCGTCGCGTTAAAACAGCTCCTCTGAGCATTCCCATGAAATCAGCGATAGAGAGTCAACATCCACGAAGTTGCAGTGCTTCTAGATCGCGGAACACGTTGGGCTCACCACTAGCCGCACGGCTCGACGCTGGATCGAGTATCATGGGTCTAAGTAACAAACTGATAGACAGAATTTAGGTTTTGCCATTCAGTGGTTTGGTTTCATTATGATTGATGATGACCAAATTGTATTTATTTAAAATTTCATCAAGCTGTCGCGGAGTTACTATACCAGTGGTTGCTCGATTTTATGAATATACGGGGATAGTATTGCTAAAAAAAAAAATTATGAAAAAAAAAATACTTGTCGGGTTCCAGGCTGTTCTACGAGTATATACGCGTTGAACTTACCATCACGTTTGTTTGAATTTTAAAATAATATTGCTGTTGGATAAGATGTTCGTTTTAAATTTTCGAATTAAGATTCGAATACGACTGTGATCCGGTGACCTCGATGTCAGCGAGGCTAAATAACTGCTTAATACAGTTAATAAACTTTGGCAACCTTTATTTGCCGAATTAGCTTCAGGGATGTGCCAGTTAGATAGGGATAATAATATCACCCTCAGTTAGCTTATCTAAACTTCTCACTGAAAATGTATTGTATGTCTGTATTGAACTCGAATAAATGGGCTATTAAATAATCAAATAATGTGAAATATTAAATTGTATATACTTTTTTTCTTTATGGAAACTGACACGGTTGGCTACATCACCTGCAGCATCTGTGATGTCAGCCCATAACTAGCCGGCTGAACTAGGTGCCATGTCAGTGCTTCCCTTCATTTCATGTCGACTACACTGAACTGGACGGAAAAGCGAACTACGAGTATCTACACAGCCGTTTCGACCGACGTTTCATTCAGTACGGTGGTATCAACCCGGGCGGGATAAACCCTACCACGTAGTAAGGTAAGAAGGGAAGGACTTACAGTTTGACGTGGAATCCGAAGTCGCCTCCAACGTATATATGGGGCATGATAACTGCTAGGAGTTGAAATTGTGTTATTATGAGATTGATATGATAATGCATATGGTGCATTGGTGGTCATGCCAGGTAGAGAAATACCTCATAGAAAATGTACACAAACATTTTCTTATATACTGATATCATAGTTAAGTAGATATTATTATACTAATACTTTCATTCAATTTAAAAGATTTTTATATTACGCTATTAGTACCTACCTAGGTATACCATACTCTTAGATAAGAAAAAAAAATGAAATAATAAACAAAAAAGTTGATGATATCTTTTTTAATTTTTATACATTATTATGTTTATAAATAACTTTAGTTCTGCGAAGTTTTTGTATGGAATGAGAAAATTTTCACTGTCGGGTCCTCGATGAATTTTAGTTTTGCGAAATTGTTGTCTGAAGTGAAAAAACTTCACTGTCCTCACATTTCCGACTAAAACTTCTATACCTACTTCTAATTAAGTTGGAGGTAAAAGTTCGTAAATGTTCAGACAGAAAATCGACTGAATCAATAAACCTCTCAAAGTCAGACGCAGAATCACCCCATACGAAATAAAAACTACCACCACGTAAGTAAGAAACACGCGCGTGTGTGTGTATAGAGCATTTCCTCTTGAACAGTTCCCGTCTACTCGACACATCAAGGTCAACCCTACTCAATACAACCCGACAAAGCGACGAGATTCAAACGAAAATAAGCAAGCACTCGCTAATGGCACGTTCACACTTTACGTAAAGTTACGCACACATGCTCGTTCGGGGTTCAAAAGGGTCGTGTTGATCGTTTTAACCCCCTCCCCGTTCGCTGGCCGGCAAAACCTTTTCAGTTGTGGAATTTTATAAGCTGACCTTAGCCCGAATCGTGGAAACTTTCCGAAACTCTGATAATTATAGGAAATTCCGTTTTTTTGGGACATACATAATGTGCCTAAGTATGTGAAAAAGTAACTGACTTTTTTGAAGTTTGTAAAAATGTGTACATACCTACGTAGGTACTATGCGACCGCGCTAAACATAATATTAATGTCAAATTAAATAAAGTAACAATTAAATAATGAAATATAATGTGGTAAATTATTCTAAAAGTCTGTTACGCACGATAGTAAGAAACTATCGTGCACAGCCACATAATTGTGTCTGTCAATTTCTACCTCCCTTCAGTAAGGTCCCACATTCACTACGCGAGATCCTCGCAGAGCGCCGCGCCGTACAAATGTGTCATCGTCCACCCACACATGGCGCGGCGTGCCGCTCGCGGCTCGAGACGACCGCCCGCCGCGCCGCGCGCCGAGCCACATCGTGCTACATTCACACGCGCGACAAATCCGGCGTACGGGCGCGCGTGTGAATGTTGGGCTTAGCAGTAGATACATAGATAATTGTTTTCCAAGGCAGATATTCTAATAAATAAAGTGACGGAGGGGGACCGGAGACCGTGTAACGTACGTCAATATATGAATAACCTTATAACTCGGGAACCACTTTATTTTACCTTCTTTATTACATACAGTTTTTATTGTTACATTCCGTCACTTCCCAAGATGATTTTGGACTATAAATCATAACGCTACGTCATCGGCGGCCTGAGCTGTGAGCAAAAAGTCACGCGAAGCGAAGCCGCTTGCAAAAGCTAGTTTTGATATAATCGGAAAATGGTGAGTCTGCCTAGGCATCGAGTGTGAATTAGGCCTTACAAAAAGCTGGGTACTCAATCAAGTTTTACGTAATATTTGAACCGCCCCACCCCGAACAAGACTCGGGACAAATGCGCACCGCCACCGCCGAAGGCATTACTCCGTTTAATCGCCCATGAAGACCGGGTTTCATTATACGCTACAATTATTAGGGCTGCTTTCGCCCCTACTTCGGGGTCCCGGAGCGGCGGCACAAATAAATCCTACTTATGAAGGAACCAGCCATTTCGGCAGAAATTTTAATTGACGCTTCGAGAGAGAGGGAGAGCACTTTTCTGGGAATTAAAAGAGTGCTGAGGCCCAATTTCATTCGAATTATGTTCACTACCACCCACACCGCCGCCGCCGGCCGCCGCCTCGTGGGTTTACTGACGTCAGAATGGCGATCGGGGCTTCGGGTTAAAAGTGTTGAATGTAGGAAGAGATCGTTGGGAATAATAGGAATGCGGTAGGTCCTGTGGAGAGGTATTAATTTGTTAATAATAAAATACGTGTAAGTAAAACAAATATATATAATTTACTGCTGCTGTCAAGGCTGCTGTAAACGCGGTGGTCGGTGTTGTGCCGTAATTTATAAGAGTACTTGCAGTGCAGCACAACACCGACTACTCTGCTTAACCCGATTGTTGGGATGCAGTGTGTGATATGTATGTACCTATGTATATGTTTATAAAGCATTTTTTTATAATAGTTATTAAGGTTTTCAAAGATAAAAATACTAAGGTACATACGACACGCTGTATCCCGACAAACTGGGTAATCAGAGTAATCGGCGTTGTTCTGCAAGGACTCTGGTGGTAAACAACAGCGACCGCCATATTTAGCAAAGTATTAGGAATCAAGCAGCAAATAGCTAAATACCTGCTGCATGACTCAGTGGGAGGACCTTGTCTAGGTGAGAGGTGGCTAGCCTGTTGCCCTTTCGCACGGCATCTTGTCATTATCTCATAGTTGCCCTTTATTAAATGCACGGGGAGAGATGTAGTGGGGCTATTATTTTTAAGTAACTGGCCCCGCACACGTAAAAAATTTTAAAGAGTTGGGTAAAATCTAATTTTTCAACTCCAAAAGCCTGAGATAATTTCTGAAATTATAACAAAATTAAGTCTAATGTAATATAAATTCGCCTGTAGGTTCCCAAAACCCGCCAGCGAGCTCAAATTATAATCTGTCGAGCGTGACGTCGCTGGCAGTCGGCGTTGGAAGGAAAAGTTAGGTTTTATGAGTATATTACACGGCAAGCGCACTCGCACGCTTCCCTGAAGTCGCCCACTCTCTCTCGTTACGCGGCAGTGACACGGTAAACTGACAACTAACATTTGCCTCTATGTGGGCTCTATCGCTTAATTCGTGGGGAGTACTCGGAGGAGCTGTTCAACGCGATCCCGCCGTCCCCTTTACACCTCCGCTCCACGCGCCCTGGGCAGGGATTGCATACCTACACGCTGGACTTACCGAGGATAGGGGAAAGATCTGCTAAACCGATTGGCTATGTCTATGTGTTAACACATATTATGTCTATGTGTTAACACAATATTATGTCTATGGGTTAACGCATATTATGTCTACGCGTTAACACATGTTATGTCTATGTGTTACAATGAGACACAGACACATTTTTTAAGAATATCAAACAAATTTTAATTAAAAAAAAATTTGTTGTCTGTAAAGTCGGTTTACGGACGATAGTTTTACGTGATGACGTGGAATAATCGTAGTACATAGAGCAAAGATCAGTAATTATATTTCCAGTAGAAAGATTAATCATCTTGTGACTGGCCATCAATAAACTTCTGTTGTCTGATCTTGACAGTTTTACTTCTTAAGACGTTTCCATGGTAACTTTGACTATACCGATTGTGCATCTCTATCGCTTGTTACGCGCTCTCGCTTGCACACACAGGTTCAGATGGAACGTGACACTTTTTCGTATGTGCAGCCGGTGTTCATCAATTTATAAGACGTGACGTCATCACGTCAAAAAATAATTTAAAATAAATTTCACCTTTACGCACTACTTCGCATTTTTTAACTTTATTTCCAGTTCGTGTGTTTATTTCTGTTAAATAAATAATTTCTACTCTACAGAAATAAGTAAAATTACCACCTCCAGTTAAGTTTAAAAATTTTAACTTTGCTTCATTTCTCATACATTTGACAGAATTCAACCGACAGCCGACAGCTACATTTTAGCTGAAGGTGGTGAAGTCTTCCGTAGATCAAATATGCAGAACCTGCAACAGTTTCCGATCCCGCAAAATGCAAAAACAAAGGGCGCATGTGCACCGAAAGTTACTCACTTGCAACGGGGTGAGCGTCTTTCGTCGTAGCTTCAGTTGCCAGTCGGCGTAGCACGCCCTCCGCGACCGCACGCGCCTCGTAGACCCTCTACGAACTCTCCCCGAGCGCTACGAGACGAGTGCTACGAACTTTTCAACTATTAAGTTGGTGGTACCGATTTATAGTGCTGGATTGGATTATAGTGATTCGTATTCGCCAAATAAAGTTAAGGAGACGAACGGCGAAGGTTTAAGGTAGTTTTTGTGCCGTGAAAATTGTTTAATATATTATTTATTTATAGATAGTTTTAGTTTTAGATGGGTTGCACATTTTAGATTTTCTTTTAAGTTTATTACATCGTTTTAGTTTTTTAATTCAATAACGTTTTCCTCCGTTTTTCGGTTGTTATGAAAAATAATAAATCTGTTAAGCGATAAATCACAACTTTTAAATTACATCATTTTTAAGTATTTATTTTATGATTTTGTGCCCGTTATGAACTTAGATCGTAGGTATTAATTTATTAGATATTATTTTCGTAATCAAGAAAAGTAATTTGGAAGTATGATTTATAGGACAGGCTCATTGCTAAGCATTAAACGCCAGGTCAGCTTAGTTGAAAATGCTTTCAAACTGTATTCAAGTTTTTTTGGTTTGTTAATAAACGTATTTAATGTTATAATAATTGTTTAAAGATATTGATTTTATGTTTGCACGCTAAGTTTTCTTAGTAATTTTGTTACTGAAATAGAAACATTAATAGTTTTCCTCAGTATAGGTAATATCAGTTCTTGGCGCCGTACATAAGTTTTAAAAATCTATTCTGTATCGCACTGGGTTGTGGTCTAATCATTACGCGATTGTGCAGTGGTATAACTCTTTCACGGCACCAAGTCCTCAAACTCTAGTGCTGCTCGGGTGGACTATAATGTGAAAAGAACAATGTATTTCAGACATTGCCTGGTTTTTATACAATTGGGCCTCGTCGCTCACTTAGTATCGTGCTTCAAGGACACAGTCGGTGAGTATTCTATTAATTAATCTACAGAATTTATTGTTTTGTGGTGTTAAATTTATCCATTAACAGCGAGATTAACAGGTCTCGTAACTTACTCGTACATATAAAGTGACAAGGGACCGGCCCTTCAAATGACGAGGTTGGAGATTCAAATTCCAGTTTGTTTTCCAATTTTGGAATAATTTTTAAATGCGCACATTTGCGATGAAGAAAAGGGCGAGAGGAACCTGTATATTAACAATGCGTTGTGTATAAGGTGGACTGGAAGAAACTCCGCGATAAGTTGTGTAATGCATGTACAACATGCATTATGTATTATGCAAACATGCATTATAAAATCATTGTTTTCATGCGCACCGGCATTTGTGGCTGTCCCGATGGATGATGGATCAAATGTTAAATATTACATACATACATACCACAAGCTGTATCCCGATTATCAAGGTAAGCAGAGTAATTGGTGTTGTGCTGCAAGTACTCTCTTAAATTACAGCACAACACCGACCACGACGTTTAGCAAAGCAATATAAAAGGACAAGGACAAGATATTGTTTATTGTTTATTGTATAATTTCATCCACAGGTAGGTAACCTACGCTTGGACATGTCGAAAATTCCGCCAGTTCTAAATTCAATGCGAAGAAGAACTGACAAACAAACTTCGCAAGTCACAATGTTTTGTTAGTACCTTAAAAGTATTATATTATAGTAACTTACAAATAATTAACCCATACTACCGCTCACAAGAGCATTAATATTTACAGCATAAACATGAATACTGAAGAATCTGACCACACTGCCTATTTAAATTACCTATATCTGGTGTATAGTGCCATCGTCAATTTTGATATTTCATATTATATCAAGTCAAATAAAACAATTAGTTTACGTTTATTACAAAGAAATGTAATAAGTCATATTAAAAATCAAATGATACAAAGTGTATCGAATTGTCAAAATTTGTTAGTGAGAAAAATAGTAGTCAGACTCTTAGATAAAATTATGGTCAGTTATTGCATCCTTAATACTGTAATAACTCTTTTCAATTAACATTATTTTAATCCGTCGTTTAAAATTATTGTCATCTAATTGTTTTATGTTAGGAGACAGTTTATTATAAAATCTAACACTATTACAAATAAAGCTTTTTGTAGTTTTAGCTAATCTATGTCTTATTAGTTGTACATTATTCTTACCCCGTGTGTCATAGTTATGATTGTCGGAATTGAGAGAGGAATCATGAATGTATTTTCTGGCATAGCATATGTTCTGGTAAACATATGCACTTGGTAAAGTCATGATACCTATCTCTCCGAACGCTGTCCTACAAGTATCTCTAGTTTTCATATTTAGGATGTACCTCAAGGCCCTCTTCTGTAATAAAAATATTCTATTTGAGTCTGCTGCATTTCCCCAAAACATTAGGCCATATGACATGATGCTCTCAAAATAAGCATGATAAACCGTTTTTGCAGCATGGGTCCCGCCTAGCTCTTTAATTTTTTTGATAGCATAACATGCGGAACTCAGCTTACCAGCTAAAGAGTTTATGTGGCCTTTCCAAGTAAAACTTTTATCAAATATTACCCCAAGAAAAGTTAGTTCATTTGCAAGGTTTAATGACAAGTTATCTGCAGTTTTTAATATGCTATCATTGTTATTACGTCTATGAGTCCCAAGAGCAAAGTGCATAATATTAGTTTTGTTGACATTTAGCAATAGATTGTTGCACTCAAACCAAGATTTTAGAGATTCTAGTACAGTTAAAAAGGATTCTCTCAGTTTACTTATATCATTGTTTTTCAGTACAACTGAGATATCATCTGCAAACATTACGATCTCTATATCGTCTGTTATACAGCTCGAGATGTCGTTAACATATATTAGAAACAATAATGGTCCCAGGATAGAACCCTGCGGCACACCCATTGTGATTGATTCTACATTCGATTTTAAGCCATTGACGTCACATATTTGAGCTCTATTTTCTAAATATGATTGAAATATACGCAATTCATTGTATATGATAAATTATATCAAGCAACAAGTAAGGCACGAGACCCACCTGCTGCACGACTCGGTGGAAGGACCGTGCCAAGGTGAGAGGTAGCTATCCTGTCGCCCTTTATCATGACACCTTGACCTTACCCCTTAGTCCTCTTTTACAACATGCACGGGGAGAGATGCCGTGGGGATATTCTTTTAAAGTTCTGGCCCCACACAGTAAGAGAAACAAAATGATAGAGAATAATTGTCATTCAGTCAGTGTGTATGCGTCCGCTGCTGGACATACGCCTCTCCAATTTTCCTCCGGTCCTCCCGGCCTTCAGCGTTACGGAACCACTGCTTTCCGCCGACGTACTTGATGTCGTATATTTATTTGATTATAAAAAATCTATTTTTTTTAAAGAAGCACTTCCTGTCCTCGTAACGTTTGTGTTATTTATTACGCAACTATGTTAATTCAGAGTCAGTAAATAAAAAAAATCAACATACGTACATACATATCACACACGCTGTATCCCGACAATCGGGGTAAGCAGAGTAATCGGTGTTGTGCTGCAATAACTCTGGTTAATTACAGCACAGCACCGACCCCACGTTTCGCAAAGTATTCGAACAAGATTCAATTGATCAAGCAGCAAGTAAGGCATGAAGACCCACCTGCTGCATGATACGGTGGAAGTACCGTCAGTTTCCATAAAAAAAAACCTACAACATCAGTGATGTCAGCCCATAACACCGGGTGAACTAGGTGCCATGTCAGTGCTTCCCTTCGGTCGTGCCGGCTACACTGAACTGGACGGAAAACACAAACTATTTACATAGCCATTGGAGCTCGTTTGATTTTTTGGACTTCTTTCTTCTTTAAACTGTAGCGGCGATCCCTCTCCGCACACGAGAGTGGTTTTGATCGGTGGCAAATGGGATTATGCTTTTAAATTTTTCTCTTCCTCGTTTTCGGTCTCGGTATTTATTTTCTACAGGTCGCTACAAATTGTTTTATATTGCAAAAACAATTTTTTTTGCCAAAATATCGGATAATTATCTTGTATGTTATAAGGTCTTTCATTAGTAGGTAACGATACGCTAAGAGGTGTAATAGGGAAGGTGTATGTGTATTAGATACTGATCACGTTCCCATACACATTTTTTTTACGATGTAAAAAATCTACTCACTCCTCAAATTTAATACGTGAAGTGCGCGTATTTCGCCTTAACAAGTAAGTAGGTATGTTTTTTATGTCGTAAAAAAAATTGGTATGGGAACGTGATCAGTATCTGATACCTTTAGCGTATCGTTGAAAGACCTTATATAATGTACTGTTTAATTTTTCAAACTTCCGGAGGGTATGACGTCATTGGTTATTAATATTATACACAGGAGTTTCGTAACTGGTTTCGACGAAGGAATTGTTTTTCCTTGCACGTAACCAGTTTAGATTTTTGTGTAGCCGCTCAGGATGGATCTTCACAATGATATATTTAGCACTTTTGTAACTTATAAAGTACCTACATGTTTTTCGTGACGCAATTTTTCTTGAATGACCCCCGAACCAATCGTAACACGTTCATCGAATTTAAGTCAAGAGTATGGTAAAAAAAAAAAGAATAAAAAAAAAGCATAGATATGTGGTACATTAGAGGTGCTTTGTACATAAAAATGCACGACGCATGAAAAATAGTACCTATGCACCACTCGACCGTTGGAGGCTGACCGTGGTTCGGATTCCACGTTAAACTTTAGGTCCCTTCCCTTCTTACCTTACTAGATGGGGTAGGGTTTATCCCGACCGGGTTGGTACCACCGCACTGAGCGAAACGTCGTCGGTCGAAACGGCGAATATGTATGTGTAGAAATAATTTTTTTTTTATAAAATATGTTCGTATATTGTATATTTATAAATGTTTGTAATCTAAGTGAATTGAAAATAAATAACTTTTGAATTTGAATTTGAATAAATGAGGTAGGTACTGTATTGAAGCTCGACTAATTCAACTTGAATGTGTACGAAGGGAGGAGAGGAGACACCGGCCGCTTCTTGCTTGCCTACCAAAACACGAAGTTCTCCATTTCTTAATCACAAAGTTAATAAGTAATTGGACAGATTTGAACAGGTTGAACATTTATTACAAAAATAATTCAAAATCAAAAGTTAGAAAAGTTATTCAATTGATTTATTCAACTAATCTTCGTGAAGTTTCGCCGGGAAAGTTTCGCATTGAAGCCATCAAATATTTGTACCAGAAATCCGCAAAGAAATCACAAAGCACTCGTACCTACTGGCGAAAAGAAATCACGTTTTATTTTTTCATTGTTCCTTTAACGAAATTGGAAATATTCATATGGAGATTGAAATGTTTTTGGCTTAGCCTAACTTTATTCGTTCACACTAAATCCGATTGTTTGCTACGAGTATAACGAAGTTTAGCGCCCGAGGGTTGTTATAGTAAAGTAGAGCAAAGTATTCAACAGGATAGAGTAGGCATCGTCAAGGGGTCTGAAAAAGTGATTGTATTGTATTGTTTATTGATCATTCATATGGCAGTTAGACTGCGCTCGAACTTGTCACAATTTGTTCTATCCGATTCGATTACACCCACGAAGAAGAACCTTCGCAGGGTATTTTTTTTAAACATATTTTTACAAGTATTTAGTGGCTAGCCACATAATAACACCGCCCATAGTCTATCTAAAACAAAGCTTGAGAGCAAGATTAAACATTTTGCTGAGAGTTCTGACTACGAAGACTTATTAATTAAGTTAATCAGGTGTAAAGAGCCTTTTTTGTCAACTTTGATCGTCATTTGTATCAACATAATTATGTTAGTATATTAAACTACAATGTACGTAGTATAATTTTATTGTCAAAAATAAAAAATAAAAATATATGAATATTTAAGATACTTGAAGTATCAAGTTGTCAATGGGTTAATAAAATTGAGGTACTAATGGTACCTAGTGAAGAGTTAACTAATTATGCAGTCAGGTAAGTAGCATATACATAAGTATACCATTCAGATAATATGCTGCCAATTGGAGCAGGCCAGTCTCCACAAACAGCACCCGTTCACGAGCATCACACCAGGGCCAGCCATTTGAGTGTGGGTGTTCATAAATGGTGTAAATAGTGGCACAGCGGCGGGTGGTCGGCGCGGTCTTGGATTGGACTCTTGATCTCAGGATCTGTTGATCTTTTGATTTAACTGATAGCCATTTCAACCGACCTTCCGTTCAGTGCGGTGGTATAAACCCGGACGGGTTATATATAACCCTACCACCTAGTAAGTTGAGAAGGGAAGGGACCTACGGTTTTACGTGGAATCCGAACCACGGTCAACCTCCAACGGTCGAACGGTCACCCATACAAGTTCTGACCGCGCCTAGGTGCTTATGATCACGACCGACAATCGACCGATCACACCACTGAGCTACCGAGGCTGACCAGAGAGCAATAATGATATTCAGTTCAACCCGCCCTAATTGGTTCCACCGCACTGAACGAAACGTCGGTCGAAACGGCTATGTAAATAGTTTGTGTTTTCCGTCCAGTTCAGTGTAGCTGGCATAACCGAAGGAAAGCACTGACATGGCACTTAGTTCACCCGGTGTTATGGGCTGACATCACGGATGTTGTAGGTGAAGTAGCCAACTGTGTCAGTTTACATAAAAAAAAATTACAACATTTTTAATTATATCTAGATAGGTAAGTAGCTACAAAAAAAAATTATAACAAATTATAAAAATAAAAAGCCTGTTAAGCGCGAACCTTATTTACACTTAGAGGGTTCCGCAGCCATTTCCTACTTGCACGCATAACGAGTGCGCGTGCACTCGTGTGTGGTCACGCGGTTGCACCGTGTCTCGCGCCTCCGCACCGCGCCGCTGTCCACTCAAAGATATATTACGTACTAGATCAATCATTCGGCTAGCTCACATGTTCCACCTAGTTGCGGTTCACGACCCTCAAGTCTCTTAGTCGATCGCGAGAGGCCGCAGCGCGCAGTCGTCGCCTGCCTGCCTGCTGCGATCGCGCCTCGCCTACTTTAAACTAATATATTTACACATCTTCGTCGATGCGAAGGTGCGATGGCGAATCTGGAGATGAAGTATTAGAATGAAAAGACAATATGCACACGCACACCGACGACGACGCACGAGTGCGATCGTTCTCCCTACCCCTTGCCTTTCTTCCGCAAGCTTCCCGCCCCGCGCGAGCCCACAATACCGGCCGCCAGCCCGTCTCCCATACGCTTCCCGCCCCGCGCGCGCTCCCCTCTTCCGCTCGGCTCTGCCCTCCGCCTCCCCGCTACCTTACCCCATACCTCAGCCGCTCGAACATATTTAGCAGCTATATTTCTTCGGAGCGCTGGCTCTATATAATATTTCCTCAAAGTGTCCACTAGAATTCTATTTTCACAATAACCGTATAAGACGTAAACTTCAAAATAGTTTTCTTGCCGTAAGGACTAAATGAACTAGGTACCTTATATTTTTTTTTAGATTTATTCACGTTCCGGAGTAATTATCTCGGGCAGTGACAGACGGACAGACACCCGAACAATTTATTAAGGTCCCTGCCCGCTGGTTACGGAGCCCGAAAAATTACATATAAAAATTATTACATACCATACGCTGCATCCCGAAAATCATGGTAAGCAGAGTAATCGGTGTTGTGCTGCAAGTACTCTTAATTACATCAAAACACTGACCACTGCGTTTCGCAAAGTATTAGGACAAGATAACTATCAAGCAGGAAGTAAGGCACGAAGACCCGCCTGCTGCATGAGTCGGTGGAAGGTCCGTGCCAAGGTGAGAGGTGGCTATTATGTCGCCCTTTAGCACGGTTCTTTATCCTTATCCCTTAGTCGCCTTTTACGTTTTGCACGGGGACAGATGCAGTGGGGCTATTCTTTATAAGAACTTATTATTATGAGATCTAAAATATTCAACGTATTATAATAGCAATTCCATACATTTGATATCTTTGAGTGCCTCGGTTATAGAACAGGTTACCTTAGGTCGCCGGTCCCCGGGGGTCGGAGTTTGACTAACTTGCTTCTTGGAAAATGTTCACATAAATTTATTACAGAGGCGTTATTGGCAATCATTGGACGTCAGATGGCGTCTCTAGCCTACCTCAGTTACAGCACAGAACAACAACTATCCCACGCTCTATCGGATCGGAAGTGACAAATACGAGTATGTTAAGGCCCTATTCCGCCGATGCAAAACATGCGAACAATGAGCGTTTTGGCTTATATTATGTGCCATTTGTTAGAATAATTTTCCAAACCAAATACTCATATTTTTCAATCGTATTTTTTTTTCAATAAAAATATATTAATTTTACGATGCTTAGTGATTTATTTCTTATAACATGTAACTTTTGCAAAAAAAAAAAAATGCGACAGAGGACCATAAATTACGTTTTTTTAGAAGAAATTGTTAAGAAAATCAAGACACCTATACAGAAAATATTCTGGAGAAATACAAGAAAAAGATGAGAACTATTATTTATCCTGCTTGTTTTTTTAGTTTTTGTATAGGTTGACCCTAGAAAAAGCTGCTAAAAACACTATGTTAGCAATTGTTTACGACAAGGTGGGGTTTGAAGGGGGTTTGTTAAGTAAAGGGTCTTTCATTAAGGGCTTCCTATCTTCAAATTTAAATAAAACAAAATTTGTATTAGATATCATCAACAATTTTTATTCGTTTGAAAGGCCTGTCGATGCCATTATGTGTGGAATATAACATTGTTCAAATGTCCGCCCCGGCTTCTCTGGGTGGCGCGCATCCGAAATGTCCAATTTCGTCGTTTTCAAAGAAATATGGACCGATGATGCCGCCAGCCCAAAATCCACACCAAACAGTGACTTTTTCGGGATGCATTGGACGCTCTTGGATGTCATGTGGATTTGTATCGGCCCAAATTCGACAATTTTGTTTGTTCACGTACCCATTCATCCAGAACTGGGCCTCATCGCTGAAGATGATTTTTTCGAATTTTTCGTTGCCCGAACAGAACACACACACATTTTGATAAAACAATTTTATCATTTGCACGTGTCCTTGAACGCTATATCCATATACATTATTATATTTATCTGTGATCCATCCATGGTGATTTGGCAAAACAGACTGAATAAATGACAGCCAATTTGACAGATGTAGCTTCAACAAGATGGCCGCTATCAACTGTCAAAATTCGGAAGTCCGTATTGAAAGACCCATAAGGCACATTTTGTATACATTTTTTTTTAATAAAGATCTCTTTATTCTTGGCTTTCGTGATCAATTTTTATATTTTTTCTGTGTGGCCTGGTTTCTCTGAATTAAATAAAAAAAAAAAAACTCGATTTCTCCTAAAATTTGCACTCGGCAATTTCGAATAGACAAGCACGATATGGTCAAATACAAATCTGAAATCTATATTTATCAGAAAACATAGAAGCAAGGTACACAAGAACAAGGTAACACAAACGAATTCGTTCGAGTTTTGGGGTACCTCGTGGGAAGCTATCAGGGTGTTCAGTTGCAGAAGAAGGGAAGCACTGACACTGACATGGCACCTAGTTCACCCGGTGTTATGGGCTGACATCACGGATGCTGTAGGTGATGTAGCCAACCTTGTTAGATTCCATAAAAATAAAAAAAACATACTATGTATGTACAATGTTACTATGTGATCGAAGATAGGCTCTAGACTTTTGTCTGTATTGCCTTACTCCGTTATATTTTGGTGTGGCAACACTTACCTACTTTATCTGTTTGAATCAAAGAATGGATGATACGCGAAATACATACATGTTTCTTTTGTTGTTGTCAATGAGTCAGCGTGTATGCGTTCACTGCTGGACATACGCCTCTTCAATTTTCCTCCAGTCCTCCCGACCTTCAGCGGCACGGAACGACTGCTTTCCGACCAAGTACTTGTCGTCGTCCCACCTGGCGGGTGGTCTCCCCAAACTCCGTTTTCCTGTCCACGGCCGCCAGTGTAGGACACGGTTACTCCAACGGTCGTCGTCTCTTCGGCTGACGTGCCCAGCCCACTGCCACTTGAGTTTAGCCACCCGGTGTCCAATGTCGGCCATTTTGGTGCATTGCCGGGTTACCTGGTTACGCACCATATCACGTAGCAATATAAGGCATATAAGGCTTCTCGTAAAGTAGGTGTGTTTTCAATTAATATTGGTTAGAGAAATTTCTGTTTCGATCTCCATACAGAGTTCTTCTAATTAGCAAACCAGGTGTTGCATTTGTAGGTATGCATAAAATCCGAACAATGAATATAAGAAATGCACTTACAAAAGTCGAAAAGAGAAAGGACTTGGTGCAAGCCGGGGGTCGAACCGACAACCTTATGCTTACTAAGCAACGTCCTTACGTCTTGACTACTACATGATCAGAAGTTAATAATCGTTTAGATCGTATTTAGCTCAAGGTAACAGTAATTTCAGTTGTAAACTTAACTTACTGAACCGACGTTATTTAAGTATTCAGAAAATTACTGCGATCTGGTTAACCATCGGAGTAATAATACATGCCGGTCGATTTTAGAAATTTATTCTTTCTCTTTGAAATCGGTTAAATTTAACTACACTTTCTTAGTACAGTTTTAATTCACTTTTTAAATTAAATTAATGATTACGAAATACTACGAATAGAAGACTATAAGTGTAAGCTAAACTATCCTAAACTAGGTGGTAGGCTTAAATTGTAGCCGAATGGGTTGCTAATAAAAACGGCCAAGTGCGAGTCGGACTCGCGCACCGATGTTTCCGAATCACGACGTGTGTTTTTAAACGGTTTTATTTAGCTTGACTCCGTATATTTGTTTGTTTCTATCTTTGTTTCAAATCTTGCGACAACTTTTTCAACTACTTCTACTGAACCGATTTTTATGAAACTTTGCACACACATTGAGTTCTCGTGACAATACAATAATATGATAATTTCAACTTGGTAACGAGGGTCTGATGATGGAGTCAGGAGGTAGACAGTGGAACTCTTCAACCGTTACTAGTAATCCCCTCGAGTTTGGGCTCATTTGGTTGGTTTGAACAGGTGTCGCATACTTCTAGCAATACACTTGGTGACGAGGGTCTGATGATGGAGTCAGGAGGTGGACAGTGGAACTCTTCAACCGTTACTCGTAACCCCCTCGAGTTTGGGCTCATTTGGTTGGTTTGGACGAGAGTCCCATACTTCTACCAATACACTTGGTGACGAGGGTCTGATGATGGAGTCAGGAGGTGGACAGTGGAACTCTTCAACCGTTACTAGTAACCCCCTCGAGTTTTGGCTCATTTGGTTGGTTTGGACGAGTGTCCCATATTTCTACCAATACACTTGGTGACGAGGGTCTGATGATGCAGTCAGGAGGTGGACAGTGGAACTCTTCAACCGTTACTAGTAACCCCCTCGAGTTTGGGCTCATTTGGTTGGTTGGACGAGTGTCCCATACTTCTACCAATACACTTGGAGACGAGGGTCTGATGATGGAGTCAGAATGTGTACAGTGGAACTCTTCAACCGTTACTAGTAACCCTCTCGAGTTTGGGCTCATATGGCTGGTTTGGACAAGTGTCCCATACTTCTACCAATACACTTGGTGACGAGGGTCTGATGATGGAGTCAGGAGGTGGACAGTGGAACTCTTCAACCGTTACTAGTAACACCCTCGAGTTTGGGCTCATTTGGTTGGTTTGGACGAGAGTCCCATACTTCTACCAATACACTTGGTGACGAGGGTCTGATGATGGAGTCAAGAGGTGGACAGTGGAACTCTTCAACCGTTACTAGTAACGCCCTCGAGTTTGGGCTCATTTGGTTGGTTTGGACGAGTGTCCCATATTTCTACCAATACACTTGGTGACAAGGGTCTGATGATGGAGTCAGGAGATGGACAGTGGAACTCTTCAACCGTTACTAGTAACACCCTCGAGTTTGGGCTCATTTGGTTGGTTTGGACGAGTGTCCCATACTTCTACCAATACACTTGGAGACGAGGGTCTGATGATGGAGTCAGAATGTGTACAGTGGAACTCTTCAACCGTTACTAGTAACACCCTCGAGTTTGGGCTCATTTGGTTGGTTTGGACGAGAGTCCCATACTTCTACCAATACACTTGGTGACGAGGGTCTGATGATGGAGTCAAGAGGTGGACAGTGGAACTCTTCAACCGTTACTAGTAACCCCCTCGAGTTTGGGCTCATTTGGTTGGTTTGGACGAGTGTCCCATACTTCTACCAATACACTTGGAGACGAGGGTCTGATGATGGAGTCAGAATGTGTACAGTGGAACTCTTCAACCGTTACTAGTAACCCCCTCGAGTTTGGGCTCATATGGTTGGTTTGGACGAGTGTCCCATACTTCTACCAATACACTTGGTGACGAGGGTCTGATGATGGAGTCAGGAGGTGGACAGTGGAACTCTTCAACCGTTACTAGTAACACCCTCGAGTTTGGGCTCATTTGGTTGGTTTGGACGAGTGTCCCATACTTCTACCAATACACTTGGTGACGAGGGTCTGATGATGGAGTCAGGAGGTGGACAGTGGAACTCTTCAACCGTTACTAGTAACCCCCTCGAGTTTGGGCTCATTTGGTTGGTTTGGACGAGTGTCCCATACTTCTACCAATACACTTGGTGACGAGGATCTGATTTGGAGGCAGGAGGTGGGCTGTTGAACTTAAATAAAACATAAATAATGATCAGGATATATGTTTGAATGCACCCAAGTTAAGGTTTCTGTATTGTGCCGAGAACTGTGTGGCGTTAGGGTGGCTAAAAATGATACGTCGTTAGCGATACACCACCCAAGTCAACGTTTGAAACGTTCCGAGGACTGTGTGGCATTAGGGTGGATACAAATTAAAAGTCGTTAGGGTTTCAACCTCAAGGCTGGGCACACCTTGTTGTATGAGAGCCTTGCCCCTCTACATGGACCTCTGGGGGGGTCGACTGTTATTGTTCGCATACTCGTGGGAACAACATGAAAGAAAAAAAATACAAAAAAAATCAAACTAAAAACGAGTAAATAAAAAAATTGGTAAAAAAACTTTTAAGTTAAACGGTTTTATTAAAAAACATCAGCTGTACAAAAAACTAGAAAATAAGGACACAAACCTGGGCCTTCTTAAGATTTTACTGGGTGAGAAATCGTGCAATACTAGCGTGCTGTCTTCTCATGTCGGATGGTAAAGGGCACTTTGTGTCGCTGCTTCAGCGGAATAAGTAATAAATTGAGACTTTTAACAGACTAATATAAAAACGTGGGGCGCATATTATTACGCATATTATACGCCCCACGTTTTTATATTAGTCTGTTAAAAGTCTCAATTTATTACTTATTCCGCTGAAGCAGCGACACAAAGTGCCCTTTGCCATCCGACATGAGAAGACAGCACGCTAGTATTGCACGATTTCTCACCCAGTAAAATCTTAAGAAGGCCCAGGTTTGTGTCCTTATTTTCTAGTTTTTTGTACAGCTGATGTTTTTTAATAAAACCGTTTAACTTAAAAGTTTTTTTACCAATTTTTTTTAAAATTGTTATTAATTATTATACTTTACAGTGGCACTTGCACGTATCGCCATATCACGGTGAAAGTAATTCTTTTGTTGTTAAAATGTTTGGATAATTCGGTAGATGGCGCTGTTATGAAAAATGCAATTATTAATTTTAATTTTTATATTATAATTAAAATGATTTTGAAATGTTCTCAAAAAAACCTATAGACTAACACCATATCAGATTAATAAGAAAAATAATATAATTACAAAATTACAAAGCGTTTTCCCCCCGGACGAACGCAACAAAATGTCACACCGAATTTAATTATATAAAATTAATTGCTAGATTGTGAACGTTTTAATTGGTGGTTGAATATAATTACATTTCAACCGATTGCTTCTGATTATTAATGGGTCATTTGCCTCAAATTGTTTGCACTGGCCTCGGGCGGGCGGGTCACGGAAATGAGCGTTTGATTTCATTATCTTAATTTATTGCTAGATTGAATGTTGTTTGCTCTTTCATTAAAAAAGGCACAACAATGTGACATAATGAAACACGCACGCTATGGTATACGAACTCTAAAAGGTACGCGCACTCGGCGAAGTACGTTTTTAGGTTTCGGTCCCTTCCCTTCTTACCTTACTAGGTGGTAGGGTTTATCCCGCCCGGGTTGGTACCAGCGCACTGAATGAAACGTCGTCGGTCGAAACGGCTATGTAAATAGTTCGTGTTTTACGTCCAGTTCAGTGTAACCGACATGAAATTAAGGGAAGCACTGACATGGCAGCTAGTTCACCCGGTGTTATGGGCTGACATCACGTATGATGTAGGTGATGTAGCCAACCGTGTCAGTTTCCATAAAAAAACTCAATTATTTTGTTTAGAACGCTTCTTGATTGGCGCACTTTCGCCTGTTTTTATTCGCCCTCAAAGACCCACTGCGTCATAGCATAGAAAACTGAATTTGATGGACTTTCGTCTAGTTGTTTTTGCACCAAACTACACGCGCGTCCTGGATACAAGTGAACGCTGCGCTGGTGGGATTCAACGGTAAGAAAGCTTCCTCACTTTAAAATACGCGTGTAAGATCTTTCAAATATGATGAATGTCAATGATAGTCTAAATTTTGTTCATAGGTCACTCGCCTATTTTATTGATTTATTTGACGGAAAATCTCAATGTTTTCTTTGGTGACTGCGGTCGATGGACGACCTTCACAGGATTCGTCTTCCAAGAATTCACGGCCACGGAATGATTTAGGAAACCAACGTTTTACAGTGCTCACATGTTGTGCTCCAACATCAAAGGATCTAAAATCGAAAACATATTCAAACTATACTCATTGACGCTTAAAACAAACGCGACAGAAGTTTTCGCACTTGATTTAGCAGTGTTCCAAGTCACGATGGTTAGCCAGCGGCGTCTTTAGGTGACTCAGGCGGGGCCCACTCGGGCCGATCCACATCAAACTCACGACATTCGCTAAGCCATCGAGGGCCGCCTAGATTTAGTTCGCCCTTTGTCTATCACAGTGACCCTATTGTTTTCGCCGACCTCCATTAGACACAAAAGCGCGGCCGATGACAAAGGAGTGGATTTCTGACTGTGACTTAACACATTTAGGCGCACTCTTACCTATTGCAAACTTGAAATAATAGTAGCCCGACGCCACAGGGTGTCCCGTAATGGCGTTTCGTTTTGGCGAGCTATACGGTGCTCTTTTATTAATTGACAGTCTACGCAATATTTTAATCAGAAATGATGATTTTTTTCATTTCATTTTTGATATCGAAGAGCAAACCAGTTTAGCCATTACGAGCATTTAAATTTAAAGATTTTCAGGATAATTTACGTATAGCTTGCATTGTGTTTACCTTCAATTCAACCCACTGTAAAACAATGTGTAGGTAAGTACTTAAATATTTTTATTTCGAAAATATTTTTTATTTAATGTTTTGAATCTTTGAATACCGATCCCAAAGAGATCGTATTACGTCGCTGCGCTACAAACTCTTTGACCGATCATTATAAAACACACAACCAATACATCATTAAGTACAAAGTTTTCAAAATATGGAGTCCGCTATTTATTGGAATAAAGTAACGAAACATTTTACTCAATAATATTTAAACAAAATATTATCTCAGAACAAAACTATATACTAATAAAATTTACCTGCGTACGGTTAACTTTCCATTCTCAACACAAACGTACGGTACATTTATTTCTACACGGCCAAAGTTTTTCATGCAAAGCCTTAATACCTACTTTTAAGTACCTAGGGTCTCACCAGAGCCTCACAGATGCGAGTGTCCCAGCACATTATAATAACAATAATCCTCCACCCCTTCTCTCCACTCCCCCTCCCCACCCCGACGACGCGCGGCGGCTGCGGCTTGCGACATTTGCCTGAAACAGCGTCGCGACGCTCCAAGTCTGTGCTTTTGGGCCAAATTTTCGAATTACAAGTTTTACAGTTAAACAGCTATGGGAACCGGACGCTGGCTGTCTGTGGGGTGAGGGGAGGATGCATCGGACTCTGAACCTCCTCGGCTTCGCTGTAGTCGGGTAAAACGGGGCGGATACTGCGCAATAAAAATTTTTTTTAACAATATTATTAGGTTAAAGCTATGTGCGCAGACCAGATATTAAACACATTTAGACATTCTACGCAGGTTCAAGAACACAATGATCAAAAATATTTTAAGATTATATTTTTTTCATTTAGGTAGGTATCTGTAACAGAGCCTAACATTCCTCTAATCCATTTAACTAGCATGCACTTACATGTAGTATTTTTATTATAATTTGTTTTTTCTTCCATTCTCACACTAAAGTCTCTTGCTACTACACATTTGGTTATATTTATGGACTCTCAAACATCCAATAAGGTTGACGGGAAGAAATCTCTGTAAGGCATAAGTCCGCCTTTGCACGTCATGAAAATGGTATATTGTGCTTATTACCGACGAGCATGCATGAAGAACATAATGGGAGTGGAAGAGGCGGCAGAGGTGTGCCAGGATCGTGGCACGTGGAGATCCGTTGTCTCTGCCTACCCCGCCGGGAAACAGGCGTGACGCTATGTATTATGTGCTCATTTCTGTAAAATGTTTTTGGAGCAATAAAGCGTTTTCTGTTTACCTTTCTACCTATCCTTATTTTCTATCATCGATGTTTTTACATTTTTATCAAAGAGTTCTTATCGTAATACAAACTCTTTGATTTTTATAAAGAAAAAGAATACAACTACTCCTACTACCCAGAGCACAGAATAGAAAAGAGTACTCCCAGAGCCTGCTACAAAACATTCAATAATGTATAATATAATATAATATAAGTCTCGACGGGCGATGACCAGTAAATAAATCGAAGTTCCGTCCAAATCCAATATATTTATTTCTTAGAAAACATAAAAGAAACACAGTAACAGATACAAAAATTAATCTAGATAGTAATATGAAAGTTGTATATTATGTATCGTTACCATCATGTAATCAGAGATAGGCACTAGATTTTCGTCTGTATTGCCTTACTCCGTTACATCCGTGAGTAAATACTTCACACGGTAAGTGTGTATCCGATAGTACCTATTAAGTATTCTGCGGTATCCGTAGTATGACCACATGAGCACGGCAAAGTATTACCGTGCGCAACAAAGTTCAGCCGACCTTGTCCCCCGAGAGCGCGGCAAGGCTAGCTAGGCTCTCGGCGGTTAACTATACTACAATTTAACTCTTACTTTGTGTGTAATGGTTTGCGATTGTAATTTCGTTTCGGTAATAGCAGTAATATTTGTGTTTCATAACTTAACCATAATATTTCGTTTTATAACTCTTTCCACCGCTGCATTTGAATGTTATTTTATTTTATTCGTGTGTTCAATAGCCTACGAAAATAACACAATTTAATAAAACACATATTTTATAAAGCGTAGACGGAAAAAAATATTAATTAAAGTCTATATATATTTTTTTAGATTCTTATTTTTAAACTAGCTTTTGCCGGCCCGAGCGGCATCACTCGCGTCAAATTCGTATTTAAAAATGAACTGAATTTTATTTAGCCTATTCTGTGTCACGTATGTGCTTATACTAAGTGGGTTAAATGTGCTTATACTAAGTTTCATCGAATTAGGACGATCGGTTTAAGAGTTATGGAGAAACATTCATACGTATACATAGAAAGATGTCTAATAATTTTTAATTTAGTTTTAGTGTGTCTAAAAACGCAGTATCTCAAAAAAACCAAGTAACCCTTACAGACCATCCCTTACAGATTTATTATTAGTATTGATTATACTATGATCCATCGTCTGTTTAGGCTGAAAGTGGATGTAAGGGGCTGGTTATTCAGGTAAGGCAATTTGAACCAACCATGAGCAAAAAAAAAAAAAAACTGAAGCACCCTTTTTTATTTACGTTCGTATCTCAAAGGGACGAACTGAACTGAATGCGTCCGTCCGTCTGTCTGTCTGTTACACAGCTTCTAAACGGTTGTTCGTAGCAAGTTCAAACTTGGCAAGAAATTAGAAAATATAATTGTTTGCATAAATTGTAAAGAAAATGTATTAAAAAATGCTCGAAAGTTATATTGAAAAAAAAACAATTATAAAAAAAAGTTGTTGTAAAAAAGTTAGTAATGTCATATGAACTGACATGTTTGTCAGAAAAAGATCAACGATTTTTATTAAAATGTTATAAAAGTACAATACTTTTATTTTATTGAAAATAGCATAAATACATGCTACAACATGGCGCAGCCGTTCACTGTACCAGCTCCTATGGACGTGGAAGATGGAGAAATCAGAGATAGCTGGCTCAAGTTCAAACAAAGATTCGAAATATATCTCGAAGCCTCTGAGTATGTGGAAATAAAATCAAGTAGAAAACTTGCTATTTTCTTGAACTGCATAGGTGAGAGAGGTTTAGACCTTTACAACAACGCACTGTCAATAAGTTCGGACAAGAGAAAAGATTATGATGCAGTAGTCGCTGCCTTTGAAGAGTATACTGCGTCCCGGAAAAATAATATAGTAAGCAGTTTTAAATTCAACACAAGACAACAACAGGAAGGAGAATCCTTTGATGCTTACTATGAAGAACTAAGAAGGTTGATCAAGGCTTGTGAATATGAAACTGTGGCAAATCGTCTACTACGGGATAGAATAGTGTGCGGGCTGAACAACTCAAATCTTCAGCAAAAACTCTTATCGTCAGGTGACATATCATTAGAACAGGTTTTAACTATTTGCCGTTCTTTCGACCTAAGCCAGGAACACGTTAAGATATTAAAATCTATTGAAAAGTCTGTGCAGCCTGTCACAGAACAATCTTACAGAACTTCTAAGAAGTCGAGCAAGGCTGGAAAAGTAGTCAGCTGTCAGCGATGCAGTAGAAAACATGTACGTGGAAAATGTCCTGCTTTTGGTAATATCTGTGGCTATTGTAAAGTACCCAACCACTTCGAGGCTGCGTGCTATAAGAAGAAACGAGTTCATCAAGTTGAAAACAAGGGCACGGACAGTGACACCTCATCTGATTCTGAAGCGGGACATTCTAAACAGAAAAGTCTCATGTCGGTCAAGACTGTACTTGAGGTAAAGGAGGATGATTGATTTGAACAAATATCCATAGATAATTGTGAGGTAGCATGTAAGATAGATACAGGAGCCCAGGTAAATGTTATGCCAGTAAAAGTTTTGCGAAAAATTGGTTACAATAAAAAATTTCTCAGTCCGTCTCATACTGTTCTAGAAGCGTTTGGTGGTGAAAAATACGAGACACTGGGTAAAATATCAATGAAGTGTGTTTTAGAGAAAAGAGAGTGTAATTTGGAATTTATTGTGACAGGTGAGAATGTTAAAAAAGTAAGGTCTCCTATAATAGGTTTTAAAGGTAGTCGTAAGTTGAACCTGGTCAATATAAAAGGTGCATCACTGATCATGTCTGAGCAATTGAGTGATAAAAACGCCTTTATAGAGAATAATAAAGATTTGTTTACAGGGTTAGGAAAATTCGATAAAGAGTATCATATTAAGGTAAACGAAAAGCATGAACCCGTGGTCTGCCCTCCGAGACGAGTACCTCAATCAATAATGCCTAGGTTAAAGGATAAACTTAAGGACTTAGAGAAAGAAGGTATTATTGCTCCTGTAACTCAACCAAAGAACTGGGTAAGTAGTTTAGTTGTGGTTGAAAAGCCAAATGGCTCTTTGCGTGTGTGTTTAGATCCAATGCACCTTAACAAAGCTATAATTACTGATCACTCTTTGATACCCACCGTTGAGGAAATAATTCCAAAACTGACAAATAAGAAAATATTTTCAGTTTTAGATTTGAAGGATGGATTTTATCATATAAAGTTAGATGACGTATCATGTGACTTATGTTCATTCTCCACGCCTTTTGGTGTATATAAATTCTTAAGGCTTCCGTTTGGGGTGAAGTGCGCTCCTGAAATATTCCAAAGTCGCACATCTGAGATATTCGGAGATATCGAAGGTGTCGAAGTCTACTTTGACGATGTCATAATCGCAGCTGAAGATGATACAACGCATGACCAGATTATGAAAAAAGTAGTAGAACGAGCCAGAGGTAAGGGTGTCAAGTTTAATGAGTCAAAAATTCAATACAAGTCTCATGAAGTGAAGTATCTAGGCTATCACTTTTCAAAAGATGGCTATAAACCTGATGAGACTTATTTAGAGGCTATTTTAAAAATGGATACCCCGAAAAACAAGAAAGACCTACAGAGACTACTCGGAATGTTTGGATATTTGAGAAGATTTATTCCCAATATGTCTCAGACGTCTACTTGTCTTTATGAGCTACTTAAGAAAGAAGTTCTGTGGCAGTGGATGCCATCTCATGAAAAAGCTCTCAATACTCTGAAACAGCAAATAACTCATCCGCCAGTGTTGAAGCTGTTTGACTCATCACTACCTATCACAATTCAATGTGACAGCTCTAGTGAAGGCCTCGGTGCATGTTTACTCCAAGAAGGCGCACCAGTTCTATACGCTTCACGAACTCTAACTAAAGCTGAGAAAAACTATCCGCAAATCGAAAAAGAATTGTTGAGCATAGTTTTCGCCACAGGCCGGTTTCACAGTTTAGTTTATGGCAGAGAAGTAATAGTTGCTAATGACCATAAACCACTAGAAACTATTCTAAAAAAGCCAGTACATGATATTGGGAGTCCCAAAATACAGCGTCTTAGGCTTAAATTGTTAAAATATAATATTAAGATGATTTATATTCAGGGCAAATATTTGTATATAGCGGACACATTGTCGAGAGCTAGTATGGCTGATATAACTGATGATCTACAGTTGACTGAAGTTGTTCATTGTGTAGGGTTGTGTGAGAGTCTTGAAATAAATGATCAAAAGAAAAAAGAGTATAAAGAAGCTACATTGAGAGATCCGAACTTAAGAGAAGCACTGAAATTTTGTCAGAAAGGGTGGTCAGAGTCATGCAAGAGGGCAAAATGTGAACTGCGAGTGTTATATCAACACAGAGACAAGTTGTCAGCAGATGAAGGTTTAGTGTTCTTTAATACGAAAATTGTGATACCACTTGATATGCGTCAACATGTTTTGTCTAACTTGCATGCAGGCCATTTTGGCATGTCAAAAATGAAGGCTAGAGCTCGTCAGCTTGTTTATTGGCCTAATTTAGATACGTCAATTGAAAATTTTGTCGCTAAGTGCTCTCACTGTCAGAAGTACCAGAATTCAAATAGAAAAGAACCTCTTATTAGCATGAAAATTCCAAAACTTCCTTGGAGTGTACTAGCCATGGACTTCATGGACTATGGTGGAAACACATATTTAATTGTGGAAGACTTTTTGTCAAAATGGTTGGAAATCATTCCAACTCAGTCTAAAACATCATCCGCTGTAGTGAAGTGCTTAAGTAAATTATTTGCGATACATGGAATACCAAAAAAAGTTGTTAGTGATAATATGCCATTCTCGTCCTTAGAATGTAAGAAGTTTGCTTTAGAGAATGATGTTGAGTTTTGCTTCAGTAGCCCTAGGTATGCTCAGGCAAACGGTCAGGCCGAACGAGGTGTTCAGACAGCAAAGAAAATTCTAAAGAAATGTCAATCTAGTAAGGTGAGCTTAGAACAAGCATTGCTAGATTGCCATACGTTACCTGTAACCGGAACATCGTTTTCTCCGTCTGAAATACTTATGGGTAGACTACTACGTACACGGGTTCCTGCTTCTTGTAATGCTTTGAAACCTAAATTGTCTTTGACTGAATTTCGTGAAGAACTAAAAAGAAATCAGAAGACATCTGAAGAATATTATAATAAACGAGCTCATAAGAGAGGTGAATTTGTTGAAAACGATAAAATATATTATAGAGAGGGGAAGAGTTGGTTACCAGGTCTTGTTGTTTCTAAGATGGAAAATCCTAGGTCCTATAAAATATTAAATAATTTGAATAATGAGCTAGTACGAAATAAGTTTCACTTAAGAAAAAGAACTGATTTATCTCATCTTTATGGGGAGGTCGATGAAAGTTTAAATATTAACAATTGTAATGTGCAGGTAGAAGATACCGTTAGAAATGTCACACAGCCAGTTATAAATGCAGGTTTCGTTGAAGAACAACACACTGGTAGGCCCAGAAGACAAATTAAGTTGCCTGAGAGATTTAATGATTTTGTAATGTATTAGTGGCGTATATTTTATGTGTTGTTTGTGTTCTTTGAAATTGTGTTATTTTAAAATGATTAACCTGTGTTGGAGTAACATTAGCTTTAATGTATGTGACTCAACTTAAGAGGAAGATGTTGTAAAAAAGTTAGTAATGTCATATGAACTGACATGTTTGTCAGAAAAAGATCAACGATTTTTATTAAAATGTTATAAAAGTACAATACTTTTATTTTATTGAAAATAGCATAAATACATGCTACAACAAAAGTGGCAAGTCATACATCGTTGGAACCGCGTTGGAGAGACGCAGTGGGGCCTCACACAGTACTAGCTACATAATATTTTGCTAAAATCCGAAAACGGGGAAAACATATTCCTGCACACGTAATAAGAACGCTGTAACTTGAATGTGGAAGTAACTTGGTATTTGTATTTATAAATGAAATTGAATTAAAATGATGAAATGAAAATATATTTTATTGCACACAAAAAAAGTACACAAAAGGTGGACTTAATGCCTAACGAAATTTTCTATGCATGGGGTTGTGTGTGGGTAAGTTTGAAGTTTACTAAGAACAACCACCGTTACGTCAGCCCACGATACCTGATGAATCAGATGCCATGTCAGTGCTTCCCCTTGATCGTGCCGGCTACACAGAACTGGATGAAGAACACGAAGTGATGCCAACTCATGTCTCGAGTTTCGAAGTGGCACTCGCGATTTGCCCACCTTTCGAAATAATCCCCTGCCGTTTAATGTTTCTACCACTTCACCGATTAAATCAGCTGCTAAGGGTCTCATTCAGCTGCTAGATCGCTCAGCTCCAGCGGCGTCATCCGTGCGGCGCTTTTCATCCGAGACACTTTTCAGACAAAAGAGCAATTTTTCCTTTGAGCCGACTCTAAAGAGTCCGAGAGTGTAGTTTCTTTTCAAATGTCCTGCGAGTTAAGAGAGAGCCGCCAATTTCTAGAGTGCTTCGAAAAAGCGCCCCTGAATGGATACACTCCTGCAGGGCCGTCTGAGACCACGCCGCCGCCGCCGTGGCCCTCCAACATATATGAAGCCCCTTGAGAAAGCAAAAAAAAAATGTGAATAAAAACATCAGTAAGTGTGTGTTTTATTGAGCGAATTGAATAATTGAATGTTATTTAAATACTTGTACATATGCAAAAATACTACTAATACTTAATAATACTAATAATACTTGTAGTTTATAGGATTCAATAAGAAATTTTAAGCTACGTATTTTTTGGATTTGGTTTAATTTAGTTAAATTTTGTTCACTGTTTAAGAAATATTTAGAACACTCATCGTGTTTCCGATTCCCATTAAAATTTTGAAATTTTAAAGGCAATTCTTAGTAAAATACACTAAAAATTTAGCTCCGCTTTTTCAGTGTAAACGACGACGTAGGCACTTTGGGACCCTCATCGAGCCGGGGACCCTGGGCTCGGGCCCCATATGCGCCCTTATGGAAAAGACATCTCTGCACTCTAGTACTCTCCATAATTATATACACACGATTGAGTGGCTTTGGCGCACTGGCCACTTTAGTGGAAACTTTCAAGCTAAGTGTTGACCACAAAACTATTGAAATTTTTTTTATACAACACTAGCTTTTTCCCTCGACTCCAAAAAGCAACAAAGTTTCATCGTAATTTGATGCACGGTTTACGAACGTATAGAAGACGAAAAAAAAAACTAACAATAATATTAATTTTTATATAGTAGACTAGCTTTTGTCCACGCCTTCGATTTTGCCAGAAACCTTAGTGGGGGCGTGCACAAGAACCCACAACATTTTCATCGTAATCAGATGAATGGTTTAGCAACACATAGAAGACGAACGAACGAACAAACAAATATTAATTTTTATATATTTAACTGATTTATCTACGTACTACACCTGTGATGTAGGCCATGACACCTTCTTTCTGTGGGAACTAGGTGCAATGTCTGTGCTTTCTTTCGCCGTTGGTGGTATTATATTGAAGGTATAAAGCAAAATACCTAATCAAGACTTTTATGTTTAACTGGAAACTCCTAAGGACTTTAGTAATGATTATAAATCAATTAAATTCTTTTCAAATTGAAGAAATTCTACCTTAACTAATTTTCCCTCTTTTGTATTCACTTGTGGATTAGCATAGTATAGTATGTATTATTTGTATGTAGTATCTATGTTCTATACATGTGTATGTATGCTTATGTTGTTTGTATTTTATGTATTGTATAAATAGGTATGTATGTTACGTGTACGTACATTCATAAAAATAAAACACGTATTCCTCCTCCCTTTCGCTTGCACTACCCATACTTCGTTCTCTCTATTTTATTCCTCATCATCCAAAGGTTCACTGGAAGAAATCACTTGCAGCGATAAGTCCGCCTTTGCGTACGAATGTATTTCTGGTTACTTGTCGTGTACTGTTCTTCTTTCAATTGTGTGCAATAAAGAGTTTCTATTCTATTCTATTATATTCTTTAATAATTATTATTGTTTTGCATAATTTGGAACCGAAAGCGTTTTGAACGAAATTCGACGATTTGGCGCTTAATCCCCTTTGCCATTCCACCGTCCAATATTTCAGCTCCCAATTCGAACTGGAGTGTGCCAAGGATTTAAACATTCTAGCGGTTAAACTTGTTCGAACCCACTGTCTCAAGACGCGACTCAAGTTCCGCTCTCATTGCTGTCGAAATATTGTGTTGCCAGTTTATAACGAGCGGCGAACGCGAGGTACCTACCTATTGGTACTTACGTATGCAGCGCCGCGCGCAGGCTCAACCTTTTACTTAGGTACTGTAAGTACTTAACTGTTTCAATTTGAAAGTTGCCTTGTTCAGTCTTCAAAATATGTGATGATAACGAATTGATAGGTGTTGTGCGTTTTGTAATGTTCGTATAAGTTAGGCAGAGAATTTGAAATGTTTAGCGGCTGCTAGCGTAGGGTTGCTATAAAGGTGCAGTTACTGACCGGGATACTATATCAAAACCTAAGAAAAGTTGGCTGTCTTTAAGCGGAGAAATGCAGACCTGTTCTATGAATATTCAATTAAATTTTAGATGATAGCTATCTTTTACATTAAGGGTTAGATTATGCATAAATTCTATTAGATAACTATCTAGGCAATGGTTTTAAATGTTCATAGCCAATAAATTTATAGGCCCCAGAAAAGTGTCAGATTCAGAACGATCCACGCAGCTCTGTAAGCTCACAGATAGTTAGCCTAAAGTCTCCACTGAACGTTTGTTGTCTATGTATGTATACACATAATTGACATGTTCAACTGAAATCTGCGGACTCATGATGCCTAAAACGCTCTGTAAGGAGAGTTAGGAAATAAGAAGAAACACTAAACCCTTTAAGAGCGTGTCGTGCAAAATGACAGGCGACGGTGCTGCCACTCAAGTAAATAATATATATCTCTTAAACAAAGCCATAACTGGAAAAAATAAGCCATGAAGCTGTAGTTGATTTTCATTATGATATTCTAAGATACTGAAAACAGTTTTATATTGCTCAGTTTATGCACAATCATTATAACGGATTTCGATGGCCACCGTAATCCGTTATAATGATTGTGCATAAACTGAGCAATATAAAACTGTTTTCAGTATCTTAGAATATCATAATCAAAATAAAAAACTAACTGGCTTTTGGTTCCCGACCGGGACATATTTTGATGGTCAGGCGGGACGACCGAAACTGAGATTCTAAACCGATGACAAATCCCGGTGTACCGGGACGAATGGCAACCCTGGATGAACCAGAGCTAGCGGATATTACGCGTTTAAAAAACAAGAGACGACGAAATATTCTGAAAATAGATTTCCAAGTAAAGATATCTCACATTTCAAAAGGTTAAAGATAAATCTATTGACAGCCGACCTATTCCGTAATATTAGAATTACTATTTTGGAAAATAAAGAAATGACAGCGTGGGGAAATAAGATATTTTGGAATAGGGCCATGACCATTTTACTACATACATACATACATACACACCACACGCTATAAACGGACAATTGGGGTAAGCAGAATAGTCCATGTTGTGCTGCATGTCGTAAAAGGCGACTAAGGGATAAGGAGAAGACGCCGTGCGTAATGGCGACACGCTAGCCACCTTCTCACCTTGACACGGTCCTTCCACTGCGGCATGCAGCAGATGGGTCTTCGTACCTTACTTGCTATGTAATCCGGTATGGGTGGCTGAGTTGGAGGGGCACATGCTCTGACTAGCCAATATCACCTCCGAGAAGGTAAGTGCCATACCGGAGACTTCCCTGGATTGCTGGCTATATTGGACTAGAGGAGAACACAACCGAGGCTGCTATGCGGCCATCTTACATCCAGTACGGTGGTACCAATCCAGTCGGCTACAATTTGAGCCTACCACCTAGTAAGGGGCAAGGGAAGGGACCTACAGTTTTACACCGGTTCCGAACGGTGAAGCAGCAGGTGTAGGTATGCACGTAAATTTTTTCCTCAGAAAAAACTCATTGGTACACGGCGACCGCATTCGAACCTCGGACCTCTCGCATGAGAAGCCGATGCCCAAACCACTCGGCCACCCGCCGCTTGATAGGATATAAATATAACTGCTTGATAGGACAAGATAACTGTTATCTTGTCCTGATACATCTAATCGTGGTGGTCGGGGTTGTGCTGTAATTTACAAGAGTAGGTACTTGCAGTAAAATACCGACTACTCTGCTTACCTCTATTGTCGGGATACAGTATGTGGTATGTATGTATGATAAAGATAATAAATCCAATTTTATGCTCCATCAACATTTTCCTCTCATCTGTTTCTTCCTATAATCCCTTACTTTGCGTTGACTATATGGAGAACTATTTCCAATGTCGTTTGAGTCTCTTAAAATAACTGTTATGTAAGTCTACGCCCACTCGAGGCTTTGCGGAAACTTGGCGTGGACCAAAGAGTTCAAAAGTAGAGAGCTGCTATTGACATAAGTTGCATACAATTTATTTCGACCCCAACATAATCTATGTTCACACAATTTGTATCAGACGACACGTAACATGCGTGATGTTAATAAACAAACCTCGAAATGTGGGACAGAAATAAAACTAAATTTTTATAAATATCGAAAATACCTAATCCCACCTTTCATTTTTAGGGTTCCGTAGCCACACGGAAGTCTACTATACTAAGCCTAAGTCGTATATGGCGAATATACAAACAAATAATAAAAAAAGCAAAAAGCAAAAAATTAAGGGACCATACAAGAAACGTGCTAAGAATCGATTAGTCACGCTACTGAATAATAGATGGCGCCACGGTTTTTCTAATTTGCATTTTAGAAACACAACAGATAGACGGATATGGTTTTTTGACAGGTATGGTATAGCGGATCTACGGAACCCTCCGTGCGCGAGTAAAACTCGCACTTGACCGATTTTTAGACCGATCTACTTACTTCGTTTTTTATACAGATTAACCCCCTGAAAGGGTCGGCATGGTCAAAAAATCGCCCTGTATAAGTAATTTCGCCTCTATGCATACAACTTATAATTACTTCACCTGTCGGTTTATGCCTGTTCTGACACTTTGAATTCTTTGTCTTAGACTTTTCCGTTGCGCTTCAAATCGTGTTGATAATTTGTTAATTCTCAGCTCTGGCGGCTGCAAAGTGGAACGTGATTTCAGTCGAGTTAACAGTTTGCACGTCTCATGTTTAATATTCGTCCAAGTTTACCCTGCACAACTTGAAGACGGCAAGTTTTTGCGAGATGTGTCACTAATTTGGCAGTTGTGCCGGTTTCTTGCGGTTATTTAAATTAAGAATTTGCACAAAATTTAAAGTACAGTTCTCGGCAGCAAATAATGCGTGGTCAATCCAAACACAGACAATAAAATAATGTATCAGGTAGACATTTGAATTTGCGCGCCAACTGACAGACTGACCCGATTCGTTTCTTTCTACCTACATTAAAATTAGTTTTCTCCATACCGATTTTTTCATCCCACTTCACTTCCTTCCTTACACAAGTAAGCACCAACAAAATACGCTGCCGCGCGCCTGTGCATCGCATCGACCGTGAGCTCCCGGGTACGAGTATACGCCGGTCGAGGGCACACCAGAAAGTCCGCGTGTGCAACGGTGCAGGAGAGGGTCTCAGTAACGCTAGGGAAGCCATTAAAGTCAAACGGTAGGCATCAAGACCGTCGCAACAACCGCACGTGCGTCGCTGGAGCGAGTCTGCGCCATCCATCCATAAAACGTAAATAATGGACACCAGGGTGAGCGAGGAGGCGACGTTCAAAGTCGCCGGCGCATGAAGGAACTAGGTGCGTCCTCTATCCTCCTCTCCTTGGCCAGACCAATGCGTGTCGAGCTTTAGAAAGAGACAATCCGTTTGTAGAGCGTCTCGAGCCTTGTCGCACAGAGACGTGAGAGTTCGTGCGACAGGGACGACGCTCTACAACCGGATGGTCTCTTTCGAAAGCTCAACAGGAATAATTTGCTGCCGTGAACTGTACCTTGGTTGAATTTATTATCAACATATATTTTGAGTAATTAGAGCGAAGCGTGTAAAATTAAGACGAGACGGAAGTTAACTGTCTCCATACAAAATCGTCTTTCGGCATTTATGTTTTCTAGCACCCTAAACCTTATCCGACTTTTACAATTCTTTTTTTGTTGTAGTCGAATCTAAGTTCGTGTCGTAAACGGAAGTATTGTTAGCTTTTTAATGGTCAGGGGTTTTTTAAATTGGAAATTTTGTATGAAAAAAGTGCGCAACGACGAATTGGTGGTTGATTTCGTTGTTGATAACCTTAAAAACTCCCGTCTCCAAAATTCACACCCTGACACACACACACACACCCTCACACACACGCTACACGCTGTTACCGAAAATAGCAGAGTAATCGTTGTAGTGTTGCAAGGACTCTGGTACATTGCAATACAACACCGACCACCACGCGAGCGGCAAGTAAGGCACGAAGACCCACCACCTGTTGCATGACTCGGTGGAAGGACGTGCCAAGGTGCTGTCGCCCTTTAGCACGGAATCGTGTCCTTATCCCTTAGTCGTCATTAGATGACATGCACGGGGAGAGATTCAGTGGGGCTATTCTTCTAAGTACCGGCCTCACGTGGTACTGTAAAAGTCATGATTTTAAATTTAATTATTTGAATCATTTATTCGAGGCTACTTAGTTACTTGAAGTCTTCAACCAATTCAAGAGTATTCTTCCCACACAAAACAATTCACTGCTAATACTACTATTCACTTTTTAACCGACTTCAAAAAAGGAGGAGGTTCTATGTTCGGCTGTATGTATTTTTTTTTATGTATGTTCAGCAATATCTTCCCCAATTGTGAACCGATTTCGATGATTCTTTTTGTGTTCGGCTCAGTCTAGCTCCAAGGTGGTCCCATTTTTTTTTGGTCAAGATCGGATTGGAAAGCGAGGCGGAATCGCGAGGCCGAAGGTCGAGCGATTCCGCCGAGTACATTAATAGCAAATAAAAATTACTAAAAAAAACTGTGAAATAAAAAACTATTTGAAAAAATATAAAAACCGCCTTCAAAAATGTATGAAATAAAAAAAATAAAAATCGAACCCTAGAGTTGAAGGCGGTGGTGCTAAAATAACCGACCGCCTTCAACTCTAGGGTTCGATTTTTATTTTTTTATTTCATACATTTTTGAAGGCGGTTTTTATATTTTTTTCAATAGTTTTTTAACGATCAATTCTCTCATTCTCTTTCTGAACTTGTCTTTATTTTCAAATGAATTCATTTCATTTCAACACATTAAATAATTTTCATTTCATCTTTGTATTTTATTTATTATCTTTTTTATGGATATATCCTCGACGTAATATTTTTTATTTTTGCTTAGATATAGTATTTCATATTTAACGTAATGAAAACCTGCCTACTATGTAAGTTATATTAAAAAAAGCTCTATAGGTTTCATACCCGGTTCTTCCTTATAGATTGCATTGCTGAACGGGACATATAACAAAAAAAAAATGATGACGACCCATACTGAATATGCATATTATGTCTCAATGAAATATTGTTAATGTTGTGTGTGCTTTATGGCGAAATAAATATCTGAATCTGAATCATACTGTAACAAGTTGTTTGAAAAGAATTAGCATGCGCCAAACGTGTAATATACATATAACCACAGATTACTAAATGATATAACATTGGATCGCACGCTTTCCTTTGTCTTGGTGTTCTTCTATTTTACGTAGGCGGCGTCAAATCACTAGTTTCCCTGGCGGTGCCGCAACTCGCAAATAGTGTATCGGCTTGAGCTTTGCACGAGCAAAGCGAAACAAAAGCGCGATCAGTGAAACTACCCCTTTCTGTAGCTGAAAACGAAATAAACAAAAAATAAAAAGATTATAAATCCCGACTACTGAAAAAATTAAGGAAACAAAGAAAGATCAGTAGAAAATGCTGCAGTCGGGCTATCTGTCTATTCGAATCCAACTACATGCTTTACTTTAGCCCGTTTTAGCAGTCGGGTTTTATAAATTTTTTATAAAAAAAAATTTTTAATCGCCTTTTCAATGATATCCGAACTCAGAAAAACAATTTTCTAATTTTGACAAGATGGCACCTGAGGGCCCCCATTTTGAATTTTCAAATTTTTATAGCATAAGTCACTTCCACAATTAAGACGAATCTAACGACACCTCATATGTTAAAATCCATCAAACCGCCATTTCTACAGCGCGTGCCATACAAATGGACATTCATACATACATACACTCGAAAAAAACATTACCCTCCTTTTTGCTTCGCGCAGTCGGGTAAAAATAGTGTACGATTTTTTCGCAACAGCGAAAAGTCAAATCCGCTGACCCATTTTACCCTAGGAATCTCTACTGCGTATCGAAGTCCAAGCGAACGGGGCGAGCCCGTGAATATTCAGCTCTGATTTACAGCGTAGGTGCAGCCACCTTTGACGGGCTGCCGCCCCGGTGCCGCCATTACTGTGATTTAAAGCAAGCCTTTGGTTCACATTTTTACTTCGGCCATCCCTTACGTCCTCGCCTCGAATTAAAAGTCCATCAGGTGGGACAGCAGGCCGCGAGATGACATCACAGGCATAGGTACATAAATGATCAGACGCGCGCCTGAAATAATGCTACCTACGTAAAGTGATAATACTGGCGCGGCAAAAACGGGGTCGGCGAATATGTTAAACAGAAATGGAGGTGTCAAAAATGGTCGCCGCGCGTGGGGGAGATTCAAAGGTTCGTGCTTTTATCTAAAAATGTTAATCTGCCTGAGGGAATCGTTAATTTTCATGAGTGCTATAATGAAGTTTAAAATGTTTTTCAATTAAAATTTAAAATATACCGCGGGATGAAATATAATAGTTTGTTGGAATAAATTAAATTAAAATGTTTGAGGTTGACTGCACGGATCTCTGTTCACTTAATTTGATAGCATAATTTATTAAACTAAAAATAAAATTAATTGATCACGCCCATGAGAATACAGCAAGCAGATAATGTACTTCGCGTAAATCACACCTGAGGGAACAGTACTTGTCGCAACAGCAATCTGTTCTCCTTGGACCCCCGCTTCAAATACCAGTTTGCGCCTCTGGACTCGATCCAGAGCGTCGAGCTGTGCGACTAGTGGGCAGTGGGTGACACCGAAGTGTTCCGTGAACTAGAACCACTGTAAATCCATAGGGAATGGATGTCTGCTCCCTATGTGTATTGTGTATTTTATAGCTTACTCCATGGGGAGTGCTCGGAGGAGCTGTTTAACGTGATTCTGCCGTCCCATTGCCACCTCCGCACCACGCGCACTGGGTAGGGATTGCATCCCTGTACACGCTGGACTTACCGCGGATGCGTACCAACCGGTTCTGCAGATATTTCCTCAACAGAACTAGTTAACTCTCTCCCTGCCCATATATTTCCCCCAAGTAGAGTCTCGGGTCCTTCAAGAGGGGCGTGAATAGGCACCTGTTAGGCCGGCATGGCATTTGCAACCCTACATACGACCGAATGTCCATGGGCGTCGTTATACACCTTATGGGTAGCTCGGCGCGAAATGTCGAGCTTTCAATAAAATAAAATAAATATTATATTGGTAAGACGCGCATAATGGCATATTGCTGTATCTCAGCTCTTAGAAACGATTGTACCATGTACTATTTTTAATTCTTACATAATACTCAGGCTCGTATTTAGCCAGCCATCCATTGAAGACGTTACCAGTGTAACTAGCGAAAGTTGGAAGACCGGTACCAGAGCTACGATTCCTTCGGAACGAGCAACAATAGTATTTAGGATTTAGACGAGATAAATTCGAACGTATTGTTCCGTAGAATTGTTTCGGCGTAAATAAAGGATTAGAACAATGCTATTGGAGTATGCTAGATGCGACAGATGATGAATAACGGGGAGAGAAAATGAATGTTTCTAATTTTGGATTGGGAGCGAGAGAGACTGACAATAATTTTGTTGGAAATTCTGCAAATACGCATTGAAATTAAGATACTTCGCGAATAGTGAGTTATTATCAACAGATGGCGCTGTTACGATATTACGTAAAACTTGTTGATAACTAAAATTTTCTTTGAAGACAACAAAGATTTTACAGGCAGTAAATAAGTTTTCAAGGACATTTATGTATTTGCATTAATATTATTAGGACATTTATGCATTTGCATTAATATATTATTAGTTTTCGAAACGAATGCTTATGCTTATAACAAAATTGCGATACTCCTAGATGATATGGATGGAATCATACGTTAATCAAATTATTTATTCTAAATCAATTATGTCGTACATGCATACATATCACCACTCTGTATCCCAACAATCGGGTTAAGAGAGTTATCGGTGTTGTGCTACAAGAACTCTGGTGAATTACAGCATAACACCGACCACCATGCATAACATTATATTAGGATAAGACAAATTATAAACGAGATTATCAAGCAACAAGAAGGTACGAGAATGGCTGCGGAAGGACCGTTCCGTGGTGAGAGGTGGCTTGGTTTAGTAGCCTATTACAAAATGGCGGGTCTATTGGGCCTATTTTTATCAAGTACCGGGCCACATACATACGCTTACATCATTATATGGTCATTAATATGTGAAAGATTCGGAATATGGTTTATGGTTACTTTTAAACGCATTCAAAGCATTTGGCATATTTAAAAAGTAATTTTCACCTTTCCACAAATTATATTTTCTGCCTATCCCACTCAGAAAATTTTATATTTTCGGCAATTTTCGGCAACGGTCCTTCCGCCATCCAATTTTCAATTTTGCCACCACCGGCTATGACATTTTTTACCTCTGTATTTTTAACGGTAATTATTTTTCCCTTTCCCATTCACTTTCCAATATACGGAAGTAAATTTGTTTGCGGCCTCGGGAGCTGTAATTTTTTCCCCGTTCCCATTAACTATCCAATCTCATCACCGGCTAATTCGTAGATCGTCGGCTTATGTGTGAGCGATTAGGAGTTCGGTGGCGATCAGTCAAGGGAGACGAGTAGGGATATCGACGGTCTGCGAGGGACGCTGCTGCTGGGGCGAGTGAGGATTTATCTAAATTCCGATCTGTATTGGGGGGCTACCGGTCGATTCCAAGCGTGACGAAAATTTAACGATTTGTCCAGTGTTATCCTAAAAATTTAAGCGAAGTTTCTACGGGCGATCGGTGACCGGCCGTGCAACGTACGTCATTGTATGAATATAATTATTACTCGAGAGCTACTTACTACATATAGATTTACAAACGGTTTTCATATTGCGTATGACAGATGCGTATTGAAATGAATGAATGACAGAATGTCATGTCTGTGACTAAATACACTGTGGATCAAATTACTATTACACATTAATAGAATACATGTACAGTTGCTTTCACGAGTCATAAGAAAAAAAATCATTGGTCGGTTTGACGGGATGTGACGTCGACGGCGGCGCAGACGCTTCATGCGATTGGTTCGTCAGTCAGCGTCAGTCGACGCTCATCGTCTATTGGGCTCACACGCGTCGTTCGACTACTATACACTTGCGTGCAATGTTATCCACTGTCCATTTGTGCTCATGTCTCGTGAAAGCAACTGTACTTGGAATCGAGCTACTGATGGATTTGCTAACGGGCTGTCGGGCGGTACAAGGAATTAGGAGTGTTCAGATGTCGGCGGCTGTAGCTGGTCGCGATGGAATCAGCGCGCGAATTTGAGTTGGAATTGCTTTCGGCGAGTGTGTAGAAATGTAAGCGTATTTCGATTTCCAATCGAAGACTGCAACGCCATTCATTTGGTCGCAAGCGATTTTAAAAAGGGAACACGTTCTTATCCTATTACTTTAAGTGAGCTAGAAAGTTGGTTTCTCGGAAACGGCTCAGTGCTATTATTTTTTGACGTGATGACGTCACGTCTTATAAATTAATGAACACCGGCTGCACACACGAAAAAGTGTCACGTTCCATCTGAACCTGTGTGTGCAAGCGAGAGCGCGTAACAAGCGATAGAGAGGCACAATCGGTATAGTCAAAGTTACCATGGAAACGTCTTAAGAAGTAAAACTGTCAAGATCAGACATCACAAGTTTATTGATGGCCAGTCACAAGATGATTAATCTTATGGAAATAGAATTACTGATCTTTGCTCCATGTACTACGATTATTCCACGTCATCACGTAAAACTATCGTCCGTAAACCGCCTTTACAGACAACCAATTTTTTTTTTCAAGTTTATCTAGATAGGTGTAGACACGGCTCCTTTATGTTAAGTTCAGTAAGTAACTTTTGGGGATTTATAGTATTCCTCTATTGGTACTAAGTGGGTGATTTTTTTTTAGTGTCGTTGGGCACAAATATAAATAGATTCATTAAAAGAGCAGTTATTGAGAATGGTAATTTTCTCTTTATCTTCAAGTTAGAATTACATTAATGTACATTTACCGGCAGCAAATCATGCGTGTCGTGCTTTAGAGAGAGACAATTCGGTTGTAGTGCGTTGTCCCTGTCGCACAGAGACGTGAGAGTTCGTGCGACAGGGACGACGCCCTACAACCGGATGGTCTCTTTCTAAAGCTCACGTATTATTTGATGACGGGAACTCTAAATAATATGTGCGTTTTTATACATAGGAAATAAAATGCCTATTATGCCCAGCAATCCTAATTTAAGTATCGAAGCAAACGTATTTTTTTATATGGAAACTGACACGGTTGGCTACATCACCTACAACATTCGTGATGCCAGCCCATAACACCGGGTGAACTAGGTGCCATGTCAGTGCTTCCCTTCATTTCATATCGGCCACACTGAACTGGACGGAAAACACGAACTATTTACATAGCCGTTTCGATCGACGTTTCGCTCAGTGCGGTGGTACCAACCCGGCCGAGATAAAACCTACCACCTTGTAAGGAAGGTAAGAAGGGAATGGACCTACAGTTTAACGTGGAATCCGAACCACGGTCAGCCTAGCCTAGGTGTTCATATTTTACATAGGTATTAAGCTCTTCATTGTTTATTGTTTATTGTATAATTTCATCCACAGGTAGGTAACCTACGCTTGGATATGTCGAAAATTCCGCCAGTTCTAAATTCAATGCGAAGAAGAACTGACAAACAAACTTCGCAAGCCACAATGTTTTGTTAGTACCTTATAAGTATTATATTATAGTAATTTACATACAATAATTAACCCATACTACCGCTCACAAGAACATTTAATATTTACAGCATAAACATTAACACTCATGAATCTGATCACTCTGCCTATTTACATTACCTATGGATAGTGAATAAATATATTTCTTTCTTTCTTTCTTTCTTTCTATATTTACATGTGGCACGTTGTCTCTGCCTACCCCACCGGGAAACAGGCGTGACGCTATGTATGTATGTATGTATGAAAAAAAATATTACTAGATACGCTATTGTGTAATTAATTATATATTGTGACAGGGTTCCATGGGTGTACTTCCACATTCAGAGCGGAGTGTTCGGTACACACAGAACGCCGCCAGCACCTCCAATTATCGTGAACACGCTCGGCGGCGAACAATCAGAGGCTCCGAGGATATTCCGTTGTCGCGACTCAATTAAGAGGGAATTTGAAACAAAGACTTTCGCACAATGCGCGGTGCTTGCTCGGTCACGCGACGGTGAGGCCGGTAGACACACGAGAAAAACTCGTTTCTATTTGCTACGCATAATCACACTAGCTGTGCCTGCGGCTCCGCCCGCTCTCATATTTGACTTCTCTGCTAACCTCATAAGCAATTTAGCGTGATAATAAGTAGCCTATAGTTGATGGGAAGAATCAAGCTATCCGTAAATTTTTTTTTATTAAAATCGGTTCAGTGGTTCTCGAGTTATAAGCGGACAGACAGACAGATAGACAGAAAGCAGACGTTGGATTTTATTAAAGGTAAAGGAAAGGAAGGATACGGCGGCGGTTGAAACTGTTATCACCTAAAGCAGGATTGGCAAAAAAAAAACCGGCCAAGTGCGAGTCGGTCTCGCGCACCGAGCTTTCCGCATCACAAAAAAAAAATAGACCAAAGACTCGCCACCTCTCACCTTGGCACGGTACTTCCACCGAGCCATGCAGCAGGTGGGTCTTCGTGCCTTACTTGCTGCTTGATCGATTGAATCTTGTTCCAATACTTTGCGAAACGTGGTGGTCGGGTGTTGTGCTGTAATTTACCAGAGTTCTTGCAGCACAACACCGATTACTCTACTTACCCCGATTGTCGGGATTCAGCGTGTATGATATGAATGTATGTATGTAAAAAAAAATACATTGAAAAAAAAACACGTTTCTTGCATGGGAACTCCCCTTAATTTTTTACTTTTTCAATTTTTTTTATTTATTCTTATATCTGCCTTAATAACACATATTCTGTGAAAATTTCAACCGGCTACCTATTACGGTTAAGAGATACAGCCCTCGGACAGACAGACAGACAGACGGACGGACGGACAGACACACGGCGGCGTAGGCTTAGTAATAGGCTTCCGTACGGGATACGGAAACCTAAAAAAGCTTTTGCACAAGTGAGACTCGAACCCATGACCGTCGGATCAAAATTCTATACATTCTACCGCTGGGCTAATGATTATGGACGATGAGACGAATATCCGATTCATTTATCTACGTCTTATGACCTGATATAATTGCAAACTAGTATCCGCGGCATCTATTATTTAGTAGCGTGACTAATCGATTCTAAGCACGTTTCTTGTAGGGTGACCCCTTACTTTTTTAATTATTGTTTTTTTTATTATTTGTTGGTATATTCGCCATAATAACACACATTCTGGCAGACATCATGACAGACAGATGACGTAGGCTTAGTAATAGGCTTCCGTGTAGATACGGAAACCTAAAAATTACCATAGCCTTCGCAATTACCTTATCTCCACCTCCATGACCTACCAGTCTCTTTGTACTGATTTTCGTATGGAACTTTGTACGAAATACGGACTTTGTAAGTTTTAAAAATAATTTCATAATATGTAGTGTCTCTCCACAGCTCTACACCGTAACCGGTTGGGAGAACTCGAGCGTGTCCTGAAACACTAATTTCTAAGCGCATGAAATCTTATTAAATTTGCAAAAAGATTTTTGCTCGAAATTATTACGTCGTCCCAGAAGATTTCGCTGAAGTTGGAGGATCCGCGCGCAAAATGTTACTTTGCGAACTTAAACGACTTTGTGCCTTTACACCCTCTCTTTGCTGTGAGTTTACACCATTTTCTATAATTTTCTCTACATGCCCATGAGTTGAATTTTCATCTTGATGATCATCAATACTAATAACAAATCTGTAAGGTATGGTCATGGAGTAAGTTCCTTTGTTTTATGAGATACTGCGTTTGTAGAATCTATGTATGATAATAAAACTAAATTGACAATTTTTAGAAATATTTTCTGTAAGTATATAAGTATGTTCCTCCATTACTTGGATGCCACAAGAGACCATCGGACTCCACACCTGGGCGCGATCAGAGCTCTGATCGGTGATCGTTTGACAGTTGAGGCTGACCGTGGTTCGGATTTCACGTAAAACTGTAGGACCATTTCTTTACCTTAGCTAGGTGATAGGGTTTAATCTCTGCGGACCCGCACTGAATGAAAGTTCGATCGAAGCGCCAATTTACGTGTTTTCCGTTTTAAAGCCAAAGAAAAGCGTTGACATGTCACCTAGTTTCACCTAGTTCATCAAGGTGTGATGGTCTGACATCACGGATGTAGCTAGCGGTGGTGGTGATGTAGCCAACCATATCACAAAAAATACTACAGCAGCGATATTCTTCCAAAGTGGCAAGTACGTGCATCGGAGAGCGTTAATTGCCCTTGTAAGAAAGTTTGCGGTTGACTTGGCGCGGCGTTAAGGACAGCACCGTAGCTAGCCTCTCACAAGAGGGGCACTCGGCTGGGGCGCTCAGGGGTAGGTAGACGCCTGGTGGGGCGCTAATACCAGAAGGCGCAGTTAACTTAACTATTCGTAATAATCTCGAATTAATAATTTTATTAGTTAGCTCAAGTTAATAATGCGGCTTTGCGTGCATGAATTCGAAAAGGACAAAGTAAGTCACAGTTGTATGAATTGACTACTTTCACAATTATTTAGAGCCACTGCTCAGTACTCCAAACAGATAGCTTGATGATATAATATGTTATGATATAAGGGATATGACTCCCTTCTTATATTACTAGGAGGTAGGGTTTAACCCACCAGGGTTGGTAACACCGCACTTAATGAAAGGTCGGTCGAAACAGCTATGTAAATAGTTTGTGTTTTCCGTCCAGTGCAGTGTAGCCGGCACGACCGAAGGCCGAACTGACGTGGCGCCAAGTTCACCCGGTGTTAAGGGCTGACATCACGGATGTTGTAGGTGATGTAGCCAACCGTGTCAGTTTCCTTAAAAAAATGTGTATACACTAAAACGATCTCAAAGAGTTGCTGAGTCTAATGGAGTAATTGCCATGCAATTCTGATTTGTAGTTTTTAGTTTTTTTAGTAAATTGCGAATATAAATCTGCGAAAAGCAGACAGACAGACAGACGCCACACTTTTTCTTTTTCTGACCTTTGGTTGTCATCGTAATAATATAAAAAAAATATTGGAAATCGACTTCCAAACTTTAGTAGGAATTTCACTTTTTTTTTGTGTGGCGCTCCGGTTTGGTATACAATGTATTGATTGATTAGATTACCTCCAACAGCGAGACAACGAACTAGGTATACTGGACGCTCTTTTGAATATATTATCATTCATTTCTTTGCTTCGAATGAAGGTACACCTATTTCCCAATGACAGAGGCAACGGGTATTCACATGCTATGGACCTGAAGCAGCTCTCATTTCCTAACACGCAACAGATAATTTTGTAGGGCGGAAATCTGATTGTTGTCCTTTGTACCAGAGGTCCTAGTTACGGCACTAGATGGGGCAGTGGCGAGCTGTGGGCGGAGTTCCGGAGCCGCGGAACATCGGTGAGATTATGTTCCGGAATTCTCCGGTAACCCCCTGTGGGGGTGGGGTTTGTTTGGACACAGAGAGCCGGGGGTGGGGGAACCTCTACCGCTTGACGGCTGTGCTGTATGTAGCTTCGTAGCTAAAACCAACTCAGGAATCCGATAGACTACAGTGCTAAAGTGGTGCGTGCAATTTTGACAATCAAAAACGGTGTGCAGCAAAGGGAAGTCATCGGTATGGTACCTACTTTCTCGAAGGTGATTTTGGCTGGTCGGAGCATGTACTCTGACCTCTCTGACTCAGCCACGCTTACCGCATTAGGTACATATAAAGTCGGCTAAAAACATATAAAGTCGGTTAATTCCTCAGCGACAAGCAACAATACACGTCATAAATGGTACAGCTGTAGTTCTTTCTCGAAATAATTGCGTAAGAACTTAATATCCAATAGCTTCAACCACACGCGATTAACCACAACTTTTAGTAACGTCACTCGCAGGCAGGGGCGTATTTAGGCATATGCCTCTTGGGCTAGCGCTCGTGGTGTCACAATATGGTGGACGGAATCCATAGGGAAGTCTCCGGTATGGAATAAAATCAAATCAAAACCTATAGGTTATTTCCCGTCTAGCTAGCATCATAAAATTGGGTAAGAAGCAAGGTCTCATAGCACACGTAAAGGAAAAAATCCTAAAATTTTAAACTTGTAGTTATATGATATTAAAAAAAATTGTTTTGTGTGTCAAGACCCTATTTCTCAGTAACAAGTCAAGATATCAAATTGAAATTAATATGAAATACTAACGTTTGCGATCCCTTCGAGTTATAGAAAATGAAAGCTTCTAAATCAATACAATCAAAAGATACGGCTATTTATGGCAAATTTTAATACTTGCAAACTCACTCAAATGAAATCAAAACGTATAGGGTACTTTCCGTTGACTTAGAGTAATGAAATTTTTCAAGAAGCAAGGTCTCACATCACAAGTAAAGAAAATTGTAGATATGTCGTTATGTCATACAAGAAATATATTTTTGTATATTTCAACTCCACGAATGCCGCACAGTCAAACCATTGCTGTAGTGTTTATTAAGGCGGTTCGTGATTTTCCAAAACAATTGTTTTTGTACAACATAATACAAATATATTGAGTGATGCTGATGATACGGAACCCTCGGTGCGCGAGTCCAACTCGCACTTGCCGACTTTTTTATTTAATAGTTTTTATCACTCACATGTAACTTTTACCTATTGGCCACCCCATGCGCTTCTCCACATCCCAAAGTTAGTTAGTAAAGAATGCTACATTGCATTAAACTCACCTTTTGTGTTCCATGTTTTTATGATTTATGATGTACCTACAATAAAGCATATTTGAATGAATTTGAAATTGAATTTGGTTTCTCGTAAATTTTCCAGAACATTCAATTCAAAAGTATGTTATCCTGATACTTAATTTTCATTTCTAAATAAATAAAACTAAACTAATATAAATTAAACCTAAAAAAAACATTATGTTACAGTAAAAAAATGTTCCTCGTTGAATAAGTTTCAGAAAAATCTCATTTATAATAAGGTTAGTTTCAGATTTTGGATATGGCTTTGGCGACCCTTTCCTAACGCATAAAACCTCGATTATCTTGAAAAATACGGGTACTAGGAAAAAATGGTACCGATGTTTCTTTAAGCTTATTAAATGATTGATCCAGTGTTGTTAAGCAAATCAGGTAGAAAAAGTAAAAAATTAAGGGGGGTTCCCATACAAGAAACGTGTTTTTTTTCATTGTTTTTTTTTTTGGTGCGGCAACCTCGGAGCTTTTCGATTCATACTTGGCCGGTTTTTATGTAATGCGGTATGGGTGGCTGAGTCAGAGAGGCCAGAGCACATGCTCCGACTAGCCAACATCACCTCCGAGAAGATGCCTTATCGGAGACATCCCTTTTTGGATTGCTGGCTATACTAGCAAAGCAGCGTCCCCTCTCACCGGCTCCCGGGCTCGGTGGTGAGGGACAAAGGCTGTGTCAGGTTCAATTTTTCTTGTCTGTATTGTGTTTTTTGTATCTATGTATATTATTTGTGCGTTTTGGATGAGAGAAATAAAAACATTATATTTCATAAAAAAATATAAAAGCTCATACAAATAATTTGTAATGTAATAATTTGTATGACGATGACGATGATATTTTTTCTGAGTGTAGGTACTCCCCATTTTCACAACATTATTTTCATATAATACTTTTTTATCTAATATTATAATAACGTGCGTAAAGAAATATAACTTCAATTCAATTCAATCCAATAAAATAAAATCAATACTTCTAAATACGCCCCCGTTCAGCGTCCAATTACGATTTGAGCCCTGAGATACGTCCAGCAGGTGAAAGCCTGTTCGTTCGGACACATCACGCCATTCGTGACTCGCTTACCTACCACTACAATATTTGGTCGCACGACCCTGAGCGCCTGATACCTTAACGATGTCTTAGTTATTATTTTATTATACAGGCTGTCCCAGTTCCACCTGATTTGCTTAACAACACTGGATCAATCATTTAATAAGCTTAAAAAAACATCGGTACCATTTTTTCCTAGTACCCGTATTTTTCGAGATAATCGAGGTTTTAGGCGTTAGGAAAGGGTCGCCAAAGCCATATCCAAAATCTGAAACTAACCTTATTATAAATGAGATTTTTCTGAAGCTTATTCAACGAGGAAGATTTTTTTACTGTAACATAATGTTTTTTTTAGGTTTAAATTATATTATAGTTTTATGTATTTAGAAATAAAAATTAAGTATCAGGATAACATTACTTTTGAATTGAATGTTCTGGAAAATTTACGAGGAACCAAATTCAATTTCAAATTCATTGAAATATGCTTTATTGTAGGTACATCATAAATCATAAAAACATGGAACACAAAAGGTGAGTTTAATGCAATGTAGCATTCTTTACTAACTAACTTTGGGATGTGGAGAAGCGCATGGGGTGGGCAATAGGTAAAAGTTACATGTGAGTGATAAAAACGATTAAATAAAAAAGTCGGCAAGTGCGAGTTGGACTCGCGCACCGAGGGTTCCGTATCATCAGCATCACTCAGTATATTTGTATTATGTATGTACAAAAACAATTGTTTTGGAAAATCACGAACCGCCTAAATAAACACTACAGCAATGGTTTGACTGTGCGCATTCGTGGAGTTGAAATATACAAAAATATATTTCTTGTATGACATAACGACATATCTACAATTTTCTTTACTTGTGATGTGAGACCTTGCTTCTTGCCAAATTTCATTACTCTAGGTCAACGGAAAGTACCCTATACGTTTTGATTTCATTTGAGTGAGTTTGCAAGTATTAAAATTTGCCATAAATAGCCGTATCTTTTGATTATATTGATTTAGAAGCTTTCATTTTCTATAACTCGTAGGGATCGCAAACGTTAGTATTTCATATTAATTTCAATTTGATATCTTGACTCGTTACCGAGAAATAGGGTCTTACTCTTGACACAAAAAACAATTTTAATATTCTACACCTTAAAGAGATCGTAGATCTTAGTATTTCGTATTAATATCAATTTGTTATCTGGATCCGTTCCTGAGAAAAAGGGACCTTGACATACAAAACAAACAAAACATTTTTTTAATGTCACATAACTATAAATTTGCAATTTTCTCCTTTACTTGTGCTGTAAGACCTTACTTCTTACCAAATTTCATGATTCTAGGTTAACGGGAAGTACTCTATAGGTTTTGATTTGGTTTGCCGGTAGCAAAATATGTGACTTAAATGGGCGTATCTAGTGATTGCGTTGACCTAGAAGCTTAACTTTTTTACACCTCCGAGGAAACGTAGACCTTAGTATTTGATATTAATTTCAACTTGATACCTCTACCCGTTCCTGAGAAAAAAGGTCTTGGCAGACAGACAGTCAGCCAGCCAGCCAGCCAGACAGACAGACAGACAGACAGACGGACAACAAAGTGATCCTATAAGGGTTCCGTTTTTCCTCCTTTGAGGTACGGAACCCTAAAAATGGACACAAACATACATACATAAAATAAATACTATAAGGTATATTTTTATTTTCGCCTTGCATTTTTCTAATAAAAATATATATAAAGCGAGTACGTGGTTAGTACTAACATATAAACATAAAATACTATAAGGTATATTTCGGAATTCCGTTGTGGTAAGAAAATCCGGTCGAACTGGGACAGATTCAGATTCAGATATTTTTTTCGCCATAAAGAACACACAACAATAACAATATTTCATTGAGACATATGCATATTCAGTATGGTTCGTCATAATTTTTTTTTGTCATGTCCCGTTCGAAATCCAGCATAATTATTTTTCAAAAGCATCAAAACAAAAATATATACAAAATGTTTGCCAATTGACCGAAGATATACTTACTATTGATTTGAAACATCACGTAAAACTTAGTGTAGTGGTTGGTATTGTGCTGTAATTTAACAGAGTTCTTGCGGCTCAACTCCGATTATACTGCTTACCTCGGTCGGAGATACAGCCTGATGATATGTATGTATGCATGTACGTTAACATATGCGATATATAATTTATTGGGTCTCCAGGTTTCAGCGCATCTGAACGAACTTTTACGTGGATAGATGGCACGGACGGACCGGGGGAAGCGAAATTGCGATATTATTTTTAATTCAACTTGTAATCCTTCAATCAATCAGTTGGCACCTGCAATACGAATAAGCTAGGCTTTACGTCGCTCGCGCTCGTGGAGGGAAGGGGATGGAAACTGAAATATTCGTCTGTTAAAAATATTATCCCGATACAATACACTTAGTTATATTTATATAGGTTGATGTAGCAATGACTATCCACATTAAAATGTTTCTGTTAAAATGTGATTCTGCAGCTCATATGAAAAACTTTGTCATTTATAATTTCTTCAAAATCTAAAAAAAATGCACGATCTTCATACGTTTTTGTGGTGGTAAATTCGAAAAATGTATGGGAAGATAGATTTTTTTCTTGTTTGCTGTAATTAACTTGCACGAATTATTTAAAGTAGACATTTTAATTTTGAATTTAGAAATAGTATTTTGTCATACTTTTTGAGTGATAATAATTATTTAAAAAAAAAAACCTTAAAGTTCGCGAATTTTTCATTTTGCCTCGTTCTACACAAAAAATGCTAGCTTACCTAATTATTTCAATACGTATACATTTTCCAGAAAATAATCTTACTACGGGTAAGCTACATAAATATCTCATAAATAATTAATGAAAGACAAGTAGCGTGCAAATACTCGCTATTAGTGGTGTATAAATCTAACTTAACGTCACATGATATGTATATGTTTGCATACTAATGTCAGAATTCGTTCTAAGGCAATTCAAATTAAAGGTTCGAAGAATTTTCAGAGAAAACTTCCACCGGAAAGTACCCTGCTACTTGGCTTCCTATTTAACGAATGTATTTTGTATACTTTTGCATCTTTTATAGTATAGGTATGTTATGTAAACAATATTGTACAGTTCCCGGCAGAAAATAATGCGTATCGAGCTTTAGAAAGAGCCAATCCGGTTGTAGAGCGTCGTCCCTGTCGCACGAACTCTGTGCGACAGGGCCGACGCCCTACAGCCGGATGGTCTATTTCTAAAGCTCGACGTGCATGATTTACTGTCGCGTACTGTACAGTTGCTTCTGCCGAGGTACATGTATGACAACGAGATGCTGCTGTTCTATTTATTTTAAATATAAATACATGTACAATTAATACAGTACCTACACAAAATTGTAAAGATTGTTAAGAATATAATCTCTAAGGATTATAATTCTTACAGGTAGCTCTTTCAAATTATACACCACACGATATGTTAATTTAAACTGTTTTTTATTGGTATCAAAAATTACCTCCCAATTTAATCTAGTAGGTATTAAACCTTAAATCTAAAATAAATTTTTATCTAGTCGTTGATGATATGTGCCCGTCATCAAGATCTATCATTATGTCCAATTTCAAGTATCTACGTTTCTTATAGCTTTCGAGAAAACCTCTGTGATCTTATAAAAATTGCGTTTTTACCTTTCAAGGTACGGAACCCTAAACATAAAAAAATGAAGCTGTTCTCTGAAGCAGTACGATTTTTTTTTTATGTAATCCGGTATGGGTGGCTGAGTCGGAGGGGCCAAAGCGCATGCTCCGACCAGCCAATATCACCTCCGAGAAGGTAGGTGCCATACCGGAGACTTCCCTGGATTGCTGCCTATACTGGACTAGAGGAGAACACAACCGAGGCTGCTATGCGGCCACCTTACTCCAGTACGGTGGTACCAACCCAGTCGGCTACAATTTGAGCCTACCACCTAGTAAGGGGCAAGAAAAGGGACCTACAGTTTTACACCGGTTCCAAGCGGTGGAGCAGCAGGTGTAGGTATGTACGTAAATTTTTTCGTCAGAAAAAACTCATTGGTACACGCCGATCGGATTTGAACCGAGGACCTCTCGCATGAGAAGCCGATGCTCAAACCACTCGGCCACCCGCCGCCAACGAATATAGAAATCCATGGGCAGGAACGTCAGATCGTATGAGGAAAATTGAAAAATGACCTCGCCATGTAGGTTACACGACGCGACGTGGCGAGAGCGTTACACGATTTTGCTTTCACCAACAATGATAATGAACATTTTGCTAATGACAGGCCGTTTGCTCATTATCTCTGGAGATCGTTATTGTGGCCATGTACGTGAGCTGCATATGTATGCCCTAGTACAGTGCTATTCAAACTTTTTATTAAATAAATAATTAATTTTTAAACAATATTATAATGTTTAACCTGATCTGTACAAAAAAAAAAAAAATATGTGGCGAATTATATAGCATACAGATCCAAATTTCATTTTATTAAAATATAATTGTTGCCCGTTGAAATAAAATATATTTGACTTTAACTTGAATTTTTTTGTGTCAAGAACCGACATTTTTTTCTTTTTAACACCCGACGAAAAAAGAGGGGTATTATAAGTTTAACGTGTGTGTGCATGTGTGTATGGGTATGTCTGTCCGTGGCATCGTAGCTCCCAAACGGATGGACCGATTTGGATGCGGTGTTTTGGATTGGGAAGCTGGTTTAATCGGGATGGTTGTTAGCTAGGTTTGTAATCAAATAATCAAGTAATTAAGTAATAAAAAAAATTCTTAAAAAGTGCAACGATGTGCATGCGGTTTTTTTTAAAAAAAGTTTGAAATAAAAGTTAAATTACAAATTTAAAATACCCCAGACCCAAAGTAAAAAATAATTTCCGTGTACTTACTTCAATGAGTCGGGGTACCGCTAAGTAAAATAACACCCCTCCGTTTTCTTTCGTCCTCCCTACACGGAAATTATTTTTTACTTTTTAAGGGTCGGGGGTTGTTTAAATTTGTAATTTAACTTTTGTTACCTACCTAGCGACCGGGTTGGGATTAGTGGGTTAGGTATTAAAATAAGTGATGTTTTAAGTGTTTATAGTTTTATTTAAAGAAAACACACTCTCTATCTACATTTCCATAATATAACGAAGAACTTTTATAATTTCTCACGTGTATTGTGTGTGTGAATACACGTTAGAAATGGTTTCATAATTGGTATCAATTTAATGATTGACTAGCGCGAAAATATTTTTAAGTATAGACTCAGTATATGACTTGTATATGTGATATACCAATAAATATTGTATTCTATTCTATTCTGAGTCGCAGGCTCGCCGCTGACCGGTAGCGGTCCGCGGACCACCACCGTTTGGGTAGCACTGGTCTAGTATGTTGTACATCTACTATGATTGAACTTTCCTGTGAGCATAACGTACAATAATTATATTAATTCCTGAGGGGCAATTGCCCCCCCCCCCCCCCCCCCCCCCCCTCAGCCATGACCGAACGTTTTTATTTGGGATGGACGTTCAATTTTTTCAACAAAAACCTGACTTTGCATTGCACAGATTTATAAATGTGCCCCCCCCCCCCCCCCTCAACCAAAACCTGGAGATCCGCGCATGCCGTGTACCGTGTGGGTGTGGTACTTATAAAGAATAGCCCCACTGTACCTCTACCCGTGCATGTCGTTAAAGGTGACTGAGTGATAAGGACAAGATACCGTGCTAAAGAGCGACAGGAAAACCACTTCTCACCTAGGCACGGTCCTACCACCGAGTCATGCAGCAGGCGTGTCTTCGTGCCTTACTTGCCGCTTGATAGTTAGTTATCTTGCCCGAATACTTTGCGAAATTGCGTATTAGGACTAATCGTATTAGGATAAAAATTACTATCAAGCAGCAAGTAAGTCACGATGGCCCGTCAATATTAAATTATAATAAAACTAGTTCTCCCCGCGGCTCCGCTTGCGGTAATGTCGGTGAACACTCTGTTTTTTTTTATTGACAGCGCGACATATGGCGCCGAGCCACCCATAAGGTGTCTAACGATGCCCATAGACATTCGATCGTACGCGGGGTTGCGAATGCCATGCCGGTCTGACAGGTGCCCATTCACACCCCTCTTGAAGGACCCGAGACTGTACTTGGGGGGAAATATATGGGCAGGGAGAGCGTTCCAGAGTTTACCGTTTCTGTAGATGAAAGATCTGCAGAATCGATTGGTACGCATCCGCGGTAAGTCCAGCGTGTAGGTAGGGATGCAATCCCTGCCCAGTGCGCGTGGTGCGAAGGTGGAAAGGGGACGGCGGGATCGCATTAAACAGCTCCTCCGAGTACTCCCCATGGAATAAGCGATAGAACACACTTAGGGAGCCGATATGTATAGTTTATGTCGATATGTAAATCGGTTGAGTTGTTTTGGAATAAATCACACGGAAGCTAACCGAATTGGTAGATTTTTTCCGACTGCGTTCATTTTCGAACCCAGTGCTCAGCTCATGTGAATAATGACGTGAACCTGGCGGAGATATGTCGCATTACGTAGGCAAAAACCGCAAGCGAATAGGTTGAACCGTTCTCGAGCTATAATCGAACATACATACATACATACATACCGACGGCAGACGTTGAATCTTAGAATACATTTTTTTTTTTTTATTTTTTTTTATAGACAGCCGGCGCAGGTTGCTCTGCCAAATAATTCAACGGAAGATCAGACACAGCCAGTAATACCATTCCTCGCGAAAGCACGCTCAGAAAGGCGCCATGCCGGCTATGAGGCGAACAAAAAGGTTGTCGTCTAATTTATTGACACGCCTTTTGAAGATTCCCCGGTTATAGGTGGTGGGAAACACACTCACCGGAAGACCGTTCCATATTTTCGCCGTTCGACACAGGAACGATTTCGAAAAACGATGTGTTCTTAGTAGTTGGGTGTCAACAACATATGGATGTTCCGAGCGAGTCCGACGGGTGTGGCGGAGACGGATGGGGGCTGGAGGGATGAGGGAAGCCAATTCATCAGAGCAACGTCCATGGTAGTACCTATAGAACAGGCTAAGAGAACCGATTGTTCGCCATAGGATAGCAAAGAATAAACATTCATTTCCATCACAGAGCAAGAAATCGTCTAGCGGAAGACGGCCGCCAATCGATGTTCTGTGCTGTGGGTAACATTAATATTAAAGTATTCTTATGTACCATTATTTTCTTCTAAAAGTATACAAATGGTAAGCAAAATACCCTTAGATACAAGCATTAGTGGTATTGAGGATAATCTCCATGTAATGAAAGAATAATATTGAAATGTATTTTATCTACAAAGGATTGTACGCGATCTGTAAACATGAACTTGCGTTCTCTACCTCCTCGCTCACAAAAACACGTAGAAACCTTCGAAATGATCTTGACTAGTTCTTTAAAAAATATTTATACGGCGCAAATAAGACTCAAAAGGTCAACTTTAAACGAAATTTTTGAGCTATTGGTAAAGATAATAAATCTGTAAAAAATATATTTTATGTATATAACGAAAAGTACGAAAATTGTACTTTCAAGTTAAATTCTCTTGAGAAGCATAAATTGTTTCAATACAAAAACCTCATAGAAATAGATAATATTTTTCCCTACAATCGTAGCTAAAAAAATATTTTTTCCATCTTTCCAACACGTGAAATTTAAAATCAAAACGTCAAACGTTCATCGTCGTCGGCGCGACGTATCAGCCACCGCACGAGTAGAATGAATCTCGCACCTATTTACATCTGCATACATTTCGTGTTTCAATCATCAGTGTTCGGGTAGTACGGTTTGAGTCTGGTTTCCGCCTTAATACATATATTCGGTGCCTCCTATGGGTGCCTCAGTACCGACGGTGATTGTCAAAAGGTTAGCAGTCGGAGATAAGGGTGGTCAAGGTTATTGGGGTCAAGATAAGAACCTATCGGTTCTCTAAATTGTTGTTGCACCGCTAGGGTGTGGAACTGTCTTCCGGCGAGTGTTTCCCGAATCGTTTAACCTGGGTGTCTTCAAGCGTCGTATTAACAGTCTAGACAGCCTAGCAACAGTCCGCAAATCTGCTAGCATGGCGCCTAACTGAGTGTGGTTTCGCGAGCAGGGGTGATTTTGGCTCTATCGGCTGCACCATAGGTCTCTCGGCACAGCCACCCATGTTGGTTTACATAATATATATGTAATTCGCGGGCGCAGCGCAAGCCGTACAAATGTAGATTGTAATAGCAAAGGAATTTTCGAACGTTTTTACCACTTTTCCCCCACTAGTTTTTCAGAGAATTTAGAAAATTACATTACAATAATGTATTCACATTATACCTTAAATCTTTACCTAATTATAAGCATATAAATTATAGTTCAATCACTTGAAATGTGACTATGGTCAGGCCTCACGCACTCTATGTACTTGCGCGCGCTAACTACCTACCGCCCGAAGGGCCGCCGGCGGTCTTTTTCAGTAAAAATTCGTCTGCCGCGCGAAGTATACATAGACGCTCGCCCACGCAAGTGCGCGCAGCTGCAAAGCAATAACCACTTTACACTCGATCGTTAAGGTACATTTTCGCACGCAGCGATTGGCGTTGTGAAAGAGTAGGCTATTAAAGCCCGAAGGTAGGAACATTTTCTATGGAGTGATTTATCTGTTACGAAGTAACTATTAAGTAATCTGTGCTATGGTTGGGGTAATATGATATGATTTTTTCCTAGTAAAGCCTGTATAATTTTATTATTCACTATTTTTATTTATAAACAAATCTTAGGTTTATTATGTACCTAGTTTCATTTAGAAGCTATTACTTTTTAAACACACCCTATTAAAGCGATATACGTATGTTTCAAACCGACTAACCCATTTTTTTCGCCACCCCTAATCCAGCATGACCCGCCAACCCGGCTCGAAAACGAGGAAACTAAAAGGCGTTTCCCGTCATAATCCGCGCCATTGTCTCAGAATAAAAGGGGAAATGGCGGTAGAGCCGAAAACTCCGCGGCCTGATTATGAAGTTTAATATTTTGAGAGCAAATATTGAATGCGATTGGAATAAGGCAGCGCAGATAAGGAGACAAAGAGAATAAACCGGCGGCGGTCGCGTGACTCGCCCCGGCCCTTCGCGGGATCATCACGATAGTCCGCTTTCGAGTCCGCTGTCCGCTTTACAATCGTATACCGGAGGTGTTTGTGCCCACTAACAGCGTTGACTCAGTACGTGATATAGAAGCAAAATCTATAATTAGTTGAATACATATTGTTTTCATGAAAAATTGTCGGCCTTTAGCACGGCAGCTTGTCGTTATCCCTTGGTCGTGACGTGAACGGGGAGAGATGGCAGTGAGGCTATTCTTTTTAATTACCGGCCCCACACGGTATAATAATTACATTGAAATAATTTATATGCATTAATAGCTATTATATTTTCGAGATGAAAACAGTGCTTGATTCATCTACGTACCAAATTTCATCCAAATCCGTTGAGCCGTTTAGGCGTGAAAGAGAAAAAAACAAACATCCACACATTCGCGTCTATAATGTTATTAGTGAGATGAGAATTTATTTAAATTATTTTTTTACAGAAATTTAGGAATATTACTATAATATGTTACATAACATTATATAAAAATCTAAAACCAAATATTGTTAGTCAGCTTCAGTAGCTCAGTGCTGCGGTCGGTCGATTGTTATTAAGCAAACCTGGGCGCGGTCAGTACTTGGATGGGTTACCGCTCGACCGTTGGAGGTTGACCGTGGTTCGGATTCCACGTTAACCTGTAGGTCCCGTCCTTTCTTACCTTACTAGGTGGTAGGTAGGGTTTATCGCAGCCGGGTTGGTATCACCGCACTGAACGAAATGTCGTCGGTCGAAACACTGACATGGCACCTAGTTCACCCGGTGTTATCTGCTGACATCACGGATGTTGTAGGTGATGTAGCCAACAACCGTGTCAAGTTTCCATAAAAAAATATATTGGTGTGAATAAATGGTTTTTATTCTTGTAACGAAAACAATATTTTTATTTTTACGTGGCCTCTGGCTAACGCAATGGCTCCTCCGCGCTGCGGACTTTTCTCGCTTTTTCTTCCATTTTCACTCAGTTTTGCCGCGTCACCCAAATTCTAATATCGCGGACAAGCAACAAGCTCGCTCCTCGCCTCCGGATAATCACGTCCCAGACGTTTAATACTTGTATGAATATTGTGACAGTGCGGGATTGCTTTTGCGTTTTATGTCGTTTTATCACAGTACTTTCGGCCGTAAAAGTAGAATTACATGTGAACAACCTTGTCAAACTTACTATCTCCGATAAAAACTATTTCATCTGGCATAACGCATGACTCATAATAATAAATCAGCCTCCCCGGTAGCTCAGTGGGGCGATCGGTCGACTGTAGGTCGTGCGTGATCATAAGCACACCTGGGGGTGGTCAGTAACTTGGATGTGTGACCGCTCGCCCGTTATAGGCTGACCGTGATTCTGATTCCACATAAAACTGTAGGTCCCTTCCTTCCCTTCTTAACTTTCTAGGTGGTAAGGTTTTTTAACCCGCCCGGGTTGATACCACCGCACTGAATGAAAGGTCGGTTGGAACGGCTATGTAAATAGTTTTCCGTCCAGTTCAGTGTAGCCGACGACCGAAGGTGTTATGGGCTGTGGGCAGGCCTCACGCACTCTATGTACTTGCGCGCGCTAACTACCTACCGCCCGACGGGCCGCCGGCGGTCTATTTCAGTGAAAATTCGTCAGCCGCGCTAAGTATACATAGACGCTCGCCCACGCAACTGTGCGCAGCTGCAAAGCAATAATCACTTTACACTCGATCGTTAAGGTACATTTTCGCACGCAGCGATTGGCGAAGTGAAGCAGTAGGCTATTAAAGCCCGAAGGTAGCAACATTTTCTATGGAGTGATTTATCTGTTACGAAGTAACTATTAAGTAATCTGTTCTGTGGGTACTATGTCGCACACTGTTAACAGTAACCGTCAACAGTCGTGCGTTGAACCGTGAAGACACAAACGACCCCGAAAAAGTACTTTTACAAATTATTAAGTTACTAGTTCTTGCCCGCAGCTGCGCTCGCATAGCCTGTGTTCATCCTGAAGGTTCATTCTAAATATTGGTCAAATAATTTTTTAAATCTGATGAGTACCGTGTGGGGCCGGTACTTTAAAACAATAGCCCCACTTCATCTCTCCCCGTGTATGTCGTAAAAGGCGACTAAGGGATATGACTCCCTTCTTATATTACTAGGTGGTAGAGTTAACCCGCCCGGGTTGGTACCACCGCACTGAATGAAAGGTCGGTCGAAGCGGCTATGTAAATAGTTTGTGTTTTCCGTGCAGTTCAGTGTAGCCGGCACGACCTAAGGGAGGCACTGACGTGGCACCAAGTTCACCCGGTATTATGGGCTGACATCACGGATGTTGTAGGTGATGTAGCCAACCGTGTCAGTTTACATAAAAAAAAATATTTTCGGAGATTACCACCTACATCCAAGCTTAAAATTTTACCTCTTTCTAATATTAGTATAGAAGTGTACCGGTAGATAGTGTAGATGTAGACTATGAGATAGTTACAAGCTAAACTTCGCTTCAAATTAATTTCTCTATAGCGCCCGATTATCCGTGAAACTTTTGTTCTACTTGCCGCTAAATTATGCCAAGTGCGGGGCCGAAGGAAAAACTTGTCCCGTCCGACTTGAGCGAGGAAAAATAAGAGAACTTTTGTTTTACTCGCGAGCAGAGAACCTCCCTCGGGAGTATCTTAAGTCGGTAAATAAGAGGGCACTGTATTGGTTATCCGGAGTTTTACGTACGCTTTGGTGCTCTCTCGATATTATGAGGGCCATAATTTTTGGACTAATACATTTCAGGATGTACGGCAATGTATCAGATCTCACGTAAACGGATATACTTACTCGTACTGACTAAGAGAGTAATGTGAGAAGGTATTATTGTAAATGGCAAGGCGAATAAAATTTCGCATGTACTTTCTTCAGTTCTTCTTCGCATGTGGCAACCGAACCTTGATTTTTAGAGTTCCGTATCCGTATCGTCCATATCGGACAAGGACCGAGAACAACTTGTGAGTGTGGATTGGTCATGTGCTCGCGAGTAGTCTCGGCGAGACTTCTCGGCGAGACTTCTCGGCATAATGCCGGCTACAGACGACCCTGCAGCAATTTAGAAAAGGGAATTTCTTTTCAAAATAAATGTTTTAGTTCATAAAAAAATACAATTATTATCAAAAATATATTTTGTATGAAAAAATTTTTTTCCTTTTTTTTTCTCCGAAACTATGCATCTCCTCGCGTCAATTATTATTTCACTATAATTCAGATGAATGAACTCAGTCTACACAATAAACTTACTAGTAATTTGCGCACGCACCACGGAGAAAATAATTACGTACGCACGTGCACTCTCCGCACTGTCGCACGTCGCACTGAGACCGAACGAGAATGTGGATAGCCCGAGAACGAGAATGTGGATAGCCCGAGAACGAGAATGCGAGAAACCACGAGAAACTATTCACATTCTCGCTTCTCGGGTGTTCTCGGCGGTTCTCGGCGAGAGTCTGGAGCCGGCTGATTCTAATAATTATACGTTAAATCCTATACGTAATACCCGAAGAAGGTGTAAGCAAGTTAACCCTAACCAGAAAATTATTTTATAAACAGCTGTTTTCAATAAAAGAGTTTGTACATTCATAAAGATATACAAGATATTAAAGAACGACACAGCAGTCGGCGGGTTGGGTTAGGTTAGTATCAAATCCTGGGTCGGTCGCCGCGCGCCCCGTTGCGACCTTAACTGCAAAATACGTGATTTGTCGTATAGCAGAGAATTCAAAATTATAGAACGTTCTGGTCAAAAGACAGTGTGGGATGTTATTATGTGGATTGCCACTACAAATACTTATACTATCGCGCCGTTCGAAGAACTCTTCTGTCGACTAAAAAGGGGTGTTCCGGCGGGTCTTCGAGGAGGTTGTTTTTAGGTTTCCGTATCCCGTACGGAAGCCTATTACTAAGGCTACGCCGTCTGTCTGTCCGTCCGTCCGTCTGGCCGTCCTACTGCTGTATCTTTGGAACAGTAATAGGTAGCCGGTTAAAATTTTCACAGAATATGTGTTATTAATTATTATGGTGGATATAACAACAATTAATAAAATATAGAAAAGGTCAAAAATTAAGGGGGCTCCCCATACAAGAAACGTGTTTTTTTTCATACAATTTTTTTTGTGGTGCGGAAACCTAGGTGAGCGAGTCCGACTCGCACTTGCCGGTTTTTTATTTGACTTGATATATGAAGTATCAAAATTGACGATGGCACTATACACCAGATATATGCAGGTAATGGAAATAGGCGAGTGGTCAGATTCTTGAGTATTCATGTTTATGCTGATAATATTAATGTTCTTGTGTGCGGTAGTATGGGTTAATTATTGTAAATTACTTTAATATAATACTTATAAGGTACTAACAAAACATTGTGACTTGCGCAGTTTGTTTGTCAGTTCTTCTTGGCATTGAATTTAGAACTAGCGGAATTTTCGACATGTCCAAGCGTAGGTAGGTAACGTATGGATGAAATTATACAATAAACAATAAAAGGAGGAGGGATGAGGGAAGCGATTTCCTCAGAGCACCGGCCATGGCGGCCATGCTAGTACAGGTAAAACCGGCTCAATGATTCGAAGATGCGGCTGTACTTCAGTTTTGGAGGTCCTTCGTGAGTACGTACATATTATTTATTGGACACGAATTTATACAAATAAGCACAACAGGCGAGCTTAATGCCGTGAGGCATCCTATGGCAATGCATTAAACTATAAAGAAATATGCACGATAAACTACAAACGAATCAATACTCAATACTAATAATAAATCTGTAAGGGATGGTCATGGAGTAAGTTACTTTCTTTTACGAGATATTGCGTTTGTGGTCTCTATGTATGATACTAAAACTAAATTGACGATTTTTACAAATATTTTCTGTATGTAGATATGTATGTATGTTCCTCCATAACTCTTAAACCGATCATTCCAATTCGATGAAACTTAGTACAAGCACATTTAACTATACGGGACACAGTATAGGCTAAATACAATTTTGTTTATGTTACGCTAAGACGTGGCTCTCATACAAACCGAATTGTTCCGCGCGCTGAAATAAAGGTACGGTAGTGGACTTACGTCTAACTTTCTTCTTTTTTAGGTTTCCGTATCCCGTACGGAAGCCTATTACTAAGCCTACGCCGTCTGTCTGTCCGTCCGAGGGCTGTATCTCTTGAACCGTAATTGGTAGCCTGTTGAAATTTTCACAGAATATGTGTTATTACGGGGGATGTAACAACAAATAATAAAAAAATAGAAACAGTAAAAAATTAAGGGGGGTTCCCATACAAGAAACGTGCTTTTTTCAATGTTTTTTTGCGGTGCGGAAACCTCGGTGCACGAGTACGACTCGCACTTGGCCGGTTTTTAATACGAATTTCAGGCGAGCGAAGCCGCGGGCAAAAGCTAGTACTACATAAATACTTTAATACCCTTTAATTTAGACGTACGGATCGCATTTCCATAAAACAGTAATTGTATGCTAAGTTAATGGCGATAGCGGTCCTACCCTTTTGAACTCTGGTCGGGGAAATACAAAACAGCAGACGGACGAAAGATTTTTCCTTTTCGCACGGAAGCAACTGTCAAGTTTTCATTAGGCGTTTCGTTTTTCCTATTTCGTTTTCCTTTTAGCTGCCCAAGTTTGGCAGGTCTTTCCGTGCGAAATGAAATGTGTATTCTTAAAGTGGTTTTTGTGGCACCCGGTTTGATATACTGTTGTTCTGTTCTGTTCTGTTCTGTTCTGGTCTGTTCTAATCAGAGTATGCAAAGTATTATATTAGCGCTAATGATAGATAAGCCTAAAAAATGCGTGATTGTCTAACTAAACCTTTTGGTTGGTTGATCTTTCCTAGAATTTTCATCCAATTAGTAGTTTAGTCCAGCACATGTGTAACAATCGAAGCTCTGTCCTAAGTTTGTGTATATAACGTCCTCCCTTCGCCTACCTGTAGAGATCAGTGCACCCTATGTTAGGTCCTTGGGGTATCGGGTGGTTCAACCACATCGAAACTTCTAGTACTAAAGTCGGCCGTGGATTTGTCCGGTCTGGTAAATTAATATAGATAGAGGATACCGGGTGGCATAGGTATTGAGAAACCAATTTTTTAAGCCTAACATTACACAGAGGCTTATGAAAAAAAAAAGTGACATAATGATCTCGAGAATAAAATGGTATCCAAATTCTTTATCGCACACCAAATAATACGAATACAAGAAAAGAAACACGTACAGACAACAAACTCATACAGATAGAACCCCTCCCTTTGTAGTCGACAGAAGAGTTCCTTCAGTCTACAAAGGTGTGGAACGGGCTTCCGGGGAATAGCGTCTATCTCTACTCTATTCCCACCATCCACGGATCTTCCATTCCGTATTAATATCCCCAACGACGCTAGTCCACCTTCAAGCCGCACGGGCACCTCCTCGGGGGTGAAATTGGCTGCGCCTGAGGTATCCACCTCGGGCACAGCCGCCCAGATCGGAAGAAATAATAAAATAACTATAGCGCACAAAGGCGATACTTTTAACTTCCAGTCAACCTTTGCGAAAAGGTAAATTAGTAAAATACTCGTAGAAGCAAGGGCAGACATTAATAATAGAAAAGTAGCAAGACACAATATACTCTTATCGATTGACAGGATGACGTAGGAAGATCACTACCTCTCAGCATATACTGGACTCTACTTAACTTGTGTCTGAAAACATCGCAAGTTTTCAAGACGAGCAATTCTTTGAGCCGGTCACTTAATTTCACAAGAATATTCCGGTCCACTTAAGGACGACATACCATTTCTATCCCTATCTAATAACTCGATATACCCATAAAATGCTGAATAGTTTGTTATGTCCATTATGTCCCTGTGACAAAGTATAAGTAGCTACTTTTAAAAATATTTTAGGTCTACGCTAATTTACAGAATTTCACATGGATCCAAAGTAAAAAAAAAAAAAATGTATAGGTAGGTATAATATTAAAGATATCTAATAATTTTTTTTTTATTCTAGGACGTCTCCCAGATCAAGTCGTTGATGGAAAGGCAAAAAGTGAAAACATCGAAGAGACTATTTCGGTTTTCAGTACCTACTCAAGGAGTGTTAAATTTTAACCTATATTAACCTTTTTGCCTCGGCAAGGTTGTACATTTATGAACACTCCATTGGTAAACAAACAAACAAACAGTGTATGAACCAAAATTAGCTGCTTTATCATTAATTTGTGGATTGATATAAACTAATGTTCCGCATATGAATTCTGCGTTCCGTGTCGTCGAATACAGTGACATTCAAGTTGGTTCCGGTTAATTAGCCTGGCTCTATTGACATTACGTTGTTACACTTTAAACACAACCTTTATCCTCCCCCTTTATATGAAGCCTATAGTTTATAATGTCAAGCTACAGGGGAGCTAGTACCCCTTGTATTTGGAATTAAAAAAAGGCAACTTTTAATATTTGTTAATTTTATTGTGTTTAAATCGGCAGAGAATTCTAGTAAAACCAATCACTTGAAGTTGGTTTTCGTTGATAAGCTTGATAAGCTTGATTCGTTGATAACACACACAGGATGTCAGCCGAAGAGATGACGACCGTTGGAGTAACCGTGTCCTACACTGGTGGCCATGTGACACGAAAACGGAGTGTGGGAAGACGACATCAAGTACGTGGGCGGTAAGCAGTGGTTTCGTACCGCTGAAGGCCGGGAGAACTGGAGGAACATTGGAGAGGCGTATGATCAGCAGTGAACACAGACGCTGACTGACAGACTAACTTGACAAAGGATATTCATAAAACAGATTTTGTAAGTGATTAAATAAAATACTACAGAAGAATTTTTGTCAGCCTCGAGAGCTCAGTGGTGCAGACAGTCAACTGTCGCTATTGAATGTTAAGCAACGCTGTGTGCGGTCAGTACTTGGATGGGTGACCGCTGACCGTTGGAGGCTGACCGAGGTTCGGATTCCTCGTAAAACTGTAGGTCCCTTCCCTCCTAATATTACTTGGTGGTAGGGTTTAACCCGCCCGGGTTGATACCACCGCACTGAATGATACGTCGGTCAAAACGGCTATGTAAATAGTTTGTGTTTTCAGACCAATTCAGTGTAGCCGGCACGATCAAAGGGGGAAGCACTGACATGGCACCTAGTTCACCCGGTGCTATGGGCTGACATCACGGACGTTGTAGGTGATGTAGCCAACCGTGTCAGTTTCCATAAAAAAAAAAGTACAAATAATCAATACCTATTAAAAAAATAGGTACAATTTCAACTAAAATGAACGACAAAGAAGAGGACTGTCGCACTAAGGAACCTTTGTCTCTGCCTATGCCACAGGAAGTTACACCCAGCGTAGCACAAAGTCTACTAAGAGTATATAAACAACGAAACCTTCCACCTTCTCTCTGAGACATTTCCGGGAAATGTCCAGGATACTCGCAATATTCATTTTAATAATAGGTAGAAACTCATCATATTTATTCCCCTCAGAATGTTACGAGATGTTGAACAATGTTCCAGGACACTAGAGTCTCACCAAATCAGAGACACATATCATCCCCTCGGAACCCACAAAACGGATGACCTGCGAGCCCCGCATACCCGGAAACTCCATATCTTCCTTGACTTATGACTTTGACGTAGTCTTGAACGTTTCAATTTGAACTTGGACTCTCATTCTAATATCAACCTTAAGCCGACGTGTCAAGATCTACTTCCTTTAGATAAAGCCGGAGTAAGTGGCATATAAGCGATCGTTGGCAGTACGACAAGAATTCCCTGAAGGTTGTCGCCCTCTACGACATCGATTTGCTAAACTGGGTTTACGGCAACCTTACATTAGCCGAGGCAATATTAATCTTATCGATTTATTACAATAGGATTCATAATTGATAGCGGCTCTTGTAGTCGATGTACAGTCAAGCGATAAAGTTAAAATATAGCTCCAGAATCTAACCAAAGGCGCGTTCGCTAACGACATAAATAAATGATATGCCCCTGAGCCCACTCAGCATCGAGATGCGGCATAGCGCTTTTAAGCCCCGACGCAAAAGGAACAGTGTTATAAGTTTGATGCCTCCGTCTGTCTGTGTGTCTGTGTGTATGTTTGTGGTATCGTAGCTCCCAAACCGATGGGCCTATTTGGATATGAGTTTTATTGGAAAGCTGGTTTAATCGGGATGGTTCTTAGCTATGTTTGATGAAGATCAGGCCAGCTGATTCGAAGATCATCGACACTTTTCCTAATTGGTGAAGGGATCTCTGCTGTAAAATGAAAATTTACTTTTACTAGTCGCCTTTAAGTAAACAAACGGAAATTATTACAAAACTATTTTAATATGTACTTGTAACCTTACATAACCGTACAACACTTTAATATAGAATTGAAAATTACGAACAGGAAAATATACATAATACACAAATACCTACAAAATACAACTATACACTAATACACTAAAACTAAAACTAATCTAAAATTAATATCCAGAAACCTACAAAAAATTAATTTCTGAAAAGTCCGCCGAAGACCCGTCTCCGCCGACGTCAAGTGTACCCCGTACGCTCGCTGCGTTACCCCTCTGAATCTCAATACTAATCCGCCGTTTAAGGAAGGCTTTGGAACGACGGTCGCCAGTCCTCTCCGCGATAAGCTTTCCCAGCTTCTCCGTGAAAACCTTGGTTTCAGACGACCATGGTCCCAAAGTCTCCACGGCGAAAGGTTGAAACTCAAAGCGGTCACGCAGCGAGCTGTACAATCTCGTCCTGGCGGCGGCAGCCTTTTTTGCCGCGGCCCCGGCAGACAAGGAGGTAACGGGAACATGGCTGGGGGCCAGGGTGTCCACGCATGTGGCGTCCCACACTAGAGCCCTCCCCCGGCTCCACGGCAGTAGGGTTATGCCGTCAGGTCTCTTATGGTCACCGCGGCTAAGGCCAGGTGGCTCCAGCATGGACGGAATATTGACTGAAGCCAGCGCTCGCTTTATGATGTTATAACATAACATAACCTAACAAAATTATTACAAGTTAAAATTACGTCTCTTAAAAACCTTGAAATAAAAATTAAATTATAAATAAAAAAAACCCTGACACATCAAAAACCCTCAAAAAGTCAACCATAATTTCCGCTTAGTTAATTAAAGGCGTCGGGGGACCGTTAAGGTAAACTAATTCAACTCGGTCTCCCGACGCCTTTAAATAGCTAAGGGGAAATTATTTTTTCCATTTTGAGGGTTTTTGAAGTGTCGGGGTTTTTTAAAAGATAGTAAATATAAAAAAAAACGAAACGTGCGGTAGTTTGCCTTTATATCTGGACGTAACTGAATCTGATATTCGTGTTATCATCCGTAACTTCCGTTTGTTTTTTTTTTGTCTTTTTCTGTTTTTTAAAGTATTGTTAGGGTATTAAAAATTGCTTTTTGTAGTTATTTTGTTTTGTTTTTGCTCTATTGTAAAAACGGTAATACATAGTAGCATCAAACGTGGTTACAATAGTGCTTAATTATAGAGCATACTCTAAAGCAAAACTACAAATAATAAAAACCAGCCCGCTTACGCGGTGGTACGGAACTCTCGGTGCGCGAGTCCGACTCGCACTTGGCTGGTTTTTTTTAATGTTAGGGATATTTATTTCGCCATAAAGAACACACAACATTAACAATATTTCATTGAGACATATGCATATTCAGTATGGTTCGTCATCGTTTTTTTTTGTCATGTCCCGTTCAGCAGTGCAATCTCCCTTCTTCACCATTCAGTTTATAATATACTTGTACTGTGTCTAAACACTATTTCACATATTAAAATCAGATTTAGATAGATAGATAGAAATACTTTATTGCTCCAAAAAAACCATTTTACATAAACAAACAATAAGTAATTTACATGAGGGGCAAAGGCGGACTTATCCCTTACAGGGATTTCTCCGTATGTCGTATGTGTATGAGTAGAGATGTAAGTAGGTAGTAGCAAAAGACTTTGAGGTTGGGAATGGAAAATATAATATAAGGAAAATAACTATGATAAACCTATAATATACACTACATATAAGTACGTACTAGTTAATTAAACGTAAAAATGACTATTTATAAATTACATTAAATACATATGAATTACAGTTTATATAATACATAATACCTAAATATATACATACATACTTACTTGTTCATTCAGAATTAAAGGATTTTTTTAGCTTTTGACTTCACACTGACGGAGATAGTACAACTTTAAACAGGCACGTTATACCTACTCAAACTTGCATACAAAATCGAACTGTATTTTCAAATCAGAATAAATATTTACTTCATTTCCCACAGGATCGGTTCCGGCACGTACGCGCGGTGCGGCGCGGGACCGGGTGGCGCGGGCGGGGCTTACCTCAACTCACTTCTTGTTTGCGTTTCATTAACTCATGCTAACTGTACTGGTATCAATCAACCAATATATTATACTCGTACATTCAAGTACAGTAAGCTATCCAAGTGCAGATACATCTGGATAAACATGTTAATGCTTATAGATTGCACTGATGAACGGGGGGACATGACAAAAAAAAAAGATGATTAATAATATAAATATCTACAATTAGCCTGACTTAATGAAAATTTAAATATACAACGTGTCCCAAAACTCAATGTCAAGCGGGAACCAGGGAGTAGGCCAGTTTATAACTACCCAGGGAAAAATAAGAAAAAAAATCTGAGTCATTTATTTTTTTAGAAAAAAATTTAACTGAATATTTTTTTGGTAAAACTACAGGAATTCTGGTTTTATTTGGGATACTGATCAATAGCAGAGTTATTTAGGCTACCAATAAAAAAAAAATTACAATTATATTTGCTGTAGTCTAGTTTTTGGACCTAAAATGTAAATTTTCAACGTTTTTCAAAAAATGCTCATATCATAAAAAACAAATGACTCCGATTTTTTTTCTTATTTTTCCCTGGGTAGTCATAAACTGGCATTCTCCCTGGTTCCGGCTTGACGTTGACTTTTGTTGATATAAACATGTTACTTTCAAGACCAAATGACCTATATGAATAAATATTTGACTTCTCTGCTTACCTCATAACACCATTTAACGTGATGAAAAGTAGACTATAATTGATGGGAAGAACCAAGCTATCCGTAGAAGCAAACTGTATTAAAATCGGTTCAGTGGTTCTCAAGTTATAAGCGGACAGACAGACATACATACAGACAGAAAGCAGACGTTGGATTTTATTAAAGGTAAGGAAGGAAGGATGTAGGCGTACATGTATTTATTAAATATTTGCATTTTTATTCGTCCAACCCGGATGGCGTGTCTTGCTCGCGGCGGAGTGAAGTTAACGCTCTGCTCTATCATAGTTGAGATATATAGATACCTTCGGTTTTACTTTGTTCCACCAAAGGAAAACACTGACATGGCACCTTGTTCACCAAGGTGTTACGGGCTGACAGGGTGTAATCGTGTCAGGTTTCATAAATCAGTTCCCATCTAGCCAAACGTCACCCTGTTCTTAGGTACTCCAGGTAGTCAGTGTACCGCACCCGGACCGTACCATCACGCTAAATTAATATCGGCCAAAGAGGCGGAGTACCGTGTGCTTTAGTGTAGTTTAATGTAGCCAAATAAGAACGTACTGCTAAGGTTTTGGCATATCATACATCACTCGTTTGGTACGAGTGATATATGATATGCCAAAACAAATTATTTTGTCTAGACAGAAATATGTTGTTGTACCTACTGTAAATAATTTTGTACACGGGTTCATCATAAAATGTATAATCGTTAAATTATAATTTAATTTTACATTAAAATTCATCTCCCCCTAACAAGTTATACTTCCCACTCAATTTAATAATTAATTCAGTTAGTCGACACCGTTCAAACTGTTCATTAATTAATTGATAAATTCGTTACGAAGAAACCTTAGCTTGGGGCCTTCACAAGGAAAATTATTACACAACTCTAGCGAAGTCATATAACCTACTCTTCTACCTAAACTAATTGATATGAAGTGTAATAATAGGGTTAATATTTTAAATACTTGCCGAGGTATAACCATCGCTTTCTCTACTGTCTACATGTATCGCAATGATATTATATTATAATCTACTAGAGTATTTACTGGGGCAACGGCCATGGCTCCACCGAGTTGAGACCAAATTGACCATTTGAGACCATTCGATCGCGAGTCGCCGATCTCGTTGCACGCGCCGCGCGCCGCCACCCCCTGCTGCGCGCATCGCGCGGCGTCTCGCGCCAGCCATTACGCCCGGTTGTGTGTTCCGATATTGCAAAAATCATACCACAAATATTGCAAAAACTGATGGCGTCCAATGCACGTGCTGGGTTAAGCCGCGTCTCCTGCGCATGTTTTTTTTCGAAACATTACACAAGAAACATTACACAAAAACATTTGTTTTCATACAAATGTGTATGGCCACGTCCCAATGTTTCGATGTTTCTGTGTAATGTTTCGAAAAAAAAAACACTCGCAGGAGACACGGCTTTAGCCTTGGCTGGCGAAGACGAAGGGTACGCTTCCCGCCCCGCGCGAGCTCCCCTCTACCGCTCGGCTCTGCACTCCGCCACCCCGATACCTTACCTCATACCTCAGCTGTTGAGACACAATGTCTCTGTATCTTTCTTTGTAGCGATGCCTCTAGTAGAATATAAGCTCACTGCCTGTAATGGATAAACACCGATCTCCAAAAAAATAAAATATATTATTATAGACGTGCAACCCCAAATATGCATGTATGACGTATCACCATCATCATCAATCATCATCAATACTAATAATAAATCTGTAAGGGATGGTCATGGAGTAAGTTACTTTGTTTTATGAGATATTGCGTTTGTAGACTTTATGTATGATACTAAAACTAAATTGACGATTTTTAGAAATATTTTCTGTATGTACGTATGTATGTTCCTTCATAGCTCTTAAACCGATCATCCGAATTCGATGAAACTTAGTACACGCACGTTTAACTATACGAGACACACGATAGGCTAAACAATAGTTCCGGTTACGCTAATGGACATCAATGGTTACGCTAAGATGTGGCTCTCATACAAACCGAATTGTTCCGCGCGCCAAAATAAAGGTACGGTAACGGGTTTACTTACTTTCTTCTTTTTAAATACGACTTTCGCCGAGGCGAAGCCGCGGGCAAAAGCTAGTTTTTTTTTTTTTATGGAAACTGACACGGTTGGCTACATCACCTACAACATCCGTGATGTCAGCCCATAACACCGGGTGAACTTGGTGCCACGTCAGTGCCTCCCTTCGGTCGTGCCGGCTACACTGAACTGGACGGAAAACACAAACTATTTACATACATAGCCGTTTGGACCGACCTTTCATTCAGTAGTATAATAATATAAACTCAACTCAACGAGTATGTATGCATAATAGGCTTTATATTTTTTCACATATTGGAAAATATGTGAAAAAATATAAAAGAAGAATACTGGACTATCTCAGGAGTTAATCACTGTAAACACGATTTTCTGCGATTGCTCGTTTATAAGTTGAGGCCCCGGGTAAGATGGGAAGATGGACAGAAAATGAGGTCTCAATAGAGTTTTGTTAGTAAATTTTTTTATACGGAACCCTAAATATCAAAACAAATATCTGCAAAGTTCGCATATCGCCAAAAAATCCGAACGCACCTTTCGGGGACGGCCGAATAATGGGGCAGACCGAATGACCTAAAAGGGACCATAACCGTAGTGTAAAATAGCGGACCAAAAGTGTCGCGCGCCCTTGCTAGCGGCGCGGCGGCGGACAGGTTAGGTTTTGTCAATTTTATGGCGTCTTAAATTACGCCTTTCAGCAAACTGCCTCTAGGCATGCGACAACCAACACTCTTGGTCGAGGTCTGGTGTTGTTTGGCACATCTGTGTAGTGCAGCCAATAGTGCTGGACATTATCTTGATGTTTTCTTTGTTATGTTAGTATGAAAGCCCACGCCGTCGGTCTGTCTATCTGTCTGTATGTCTGTCTTTCTGTCTGTCTGTCTGTCTGTCTGTCTGCCTGCCTGTCTGTCTGTCTGTCTGTCTTTCTGTCTGTCTGTCTGTCTGTCTGTCTGTCTTTCCGTCTTACTGCTGTATCTTTTGAATCGTAATAAGTAGCTGGTTGAAGTATGCAATGAATATTATGTGTTATTATATTATGTATGACTGATATTATGACAAATATAAAAAAAAAAGAAAAAACCTAAACAATTAAGGGGGTTCCGCATATAAGACACGTGTTTCCATTTTCAGCACCATCTACACAACGATTATAAAAGATTTTGACTACAAAAGTATGAAGGGTAACCGATAGATGGCCTGAAAGAACAAATGTAATTAAGTTACTTGCTAGATACGAAGAAGGCGTCAATATATCAATACATAAAAAACATAAAACCGACTTCCTAAAAAAAGGAAAACTAAAAAACTATTTAAAATAAAAATATAAAAACCGCCTTCAAAAATATATGAAATAAAAACCTAAAAAAAATACGAACCCTAGAGTTGAAGGCGGTGCTAAAAAGGCTACACAAATCACAAAGGATATTATCATCCACTCTTGCATGTTTTCTTTCATGCATCATTTTTGCTTGCTTTAGCACCGCCTTCAACTCTAGGGTTCGTTTTTTTTAGATTTTTATTTCATATATTTTTGAAGGCGGTTTTTATATTTTTATTTTAAATAGTTTTTTAGTTTTCCTTTTTTTAGGAAGTCGGTTTTATGTTTTTTAAAACTTTTTTTTTATTTCACAGTTTTTTTAGTAATTTTTGCTATTAATGTACTCGGCGGAATCGCTCGGCCTTCGGCCTCGCGATTCTGCCTCGCTTTCCAATCCGATCTTGACCCAATTAAAATAGGACCACGTCAGCTTCGATAGCTCAGTGGTGCAGACAGTCAACTGTCGCTATTGAATGTTAAGCAACGCTGGGTGCGGTCAGCACTTGGATGGGTGACCGCTGACCGTTGGAGGCTGACCGAGGTTCGGATTCCTCGTAAAACTGTAGGTCCCTTCCCTCCTAATCTTACTTGGTGGTAGGGTTTAACCTGACCGGGTTGGTACCACCGCACTGAATTAAACGTCGGTCGAAACGGCTATGTAAATAGTTTGTGTTTTCCGACCAGTTCAGTGTAGTCAGCACGATCAAAGGGGGAAGTACTGACATGGCACTTAGTTTACCCGGTGTTATTGGCTGACATCACGGACGTTGTAGGTGATGTTGCAGAACTTAGTAGAATGGACAGACATAAACGTGTTACGGAACCCTACTTTTATTATAAAATAACCGTCGGAGGACCTTGGTTGAAAATTGTGAAATTTTGTAGAACGGACAGACATACATTTGTTACGGAACCCTACTTTTATTGTAAAATAACCGTCGGAAGGCCTTGGTTGAAAATTGTAAAATTTAGTAGAACGGACAGAGATACATTTGTTACGGAACCCTACATTCATTTTGAAATAAATGTTAAATTTTGTAGAACGGACAGACATGCATTTGTTACGGAACCCTACATTCATCTTACAGAACTTAGTAGAATGGACAGACATAAACGTGTTACGGAACCCTACTTTTATTATAAAATAACCGTCGGAGGACCTTGGTTGAAAATTGTAAAATTTAGTAGAACGGATAGACATGCATTTGTTACGGAACCCTACATTCATTTTGAAATAAATGTTAAATTTAGTAGAACAGACAGACATGCATTTGTTACGGAACCCTGCATTCATTTTGCAGAACTTAGTAGAATGGACAGACATAAACGTGTTACCGAACCCTACTTAACAGTTGCACTCCGGGAGTGCCGGCAGATCCCGTGCCACTCTAACTTAACCCTTAATGCAATGACTTAAGGTTTCATTTTAAAAATGACGCTGACGCGATGTCGCGAGTTATAAATTTTTTACCCACCTAAAAAAGTGCCAAGCGCCGCTAAAGAAGTTTTCACTTCAAAAACCTCAGGGTTATCCCCTTTCAAATAAAAAAAAAAAGAATTTTCAAAATTGGCCCACAATTGACGGAGTAATCGCGTAACAAACATCCAAAAAAAGAAAACATACCGTCGAATTGAGAATCTCTTAGGTCTAAAGTAAATTTCTCGTGAAGACAAATGCAACGAGCCCAAACACGATGGGTTTATCATGTGTAGTTTAGGAGTTCCTATGGCCACCTTCTGTCTCCATCATCAGACCAGCTCGATGGTACTCGGTACAGTAGGTACCGGTCAGGTACCATAATAAATTAAGCGCACCTGGCCGGTCGGAAAAGATAAAAAATTTCAAATTTAGAATATTCATGAAACAAGGGTCCGAATATGTATCACTAGTATATCGATTCATGTATTTCAACAGGACAGAGAAAATTTCAAAATATTAGGTATTTAATACTTTTTAGTTCTTTTTTTTTTGTTTTTTTGAAATCGGTTTAATATTTTTTAAAACAGTTTTTACTTCATTCTTTTTAGTAATATTACATAAAAAAGAATAATCGAAATCGAATAATCGAAATCGATTAAAGTGGTACAGAATTATTCGCCATATGTGTCAGACTGCAAATTGCTGAATAAGTCCACATCACAAAAGTTTTGCTGAAGGTAACCACACACCATACTAATTTATCAAACTGAAAATTGCCGAATACGACCACATCACAAGTTTTGCTGAAGGTAACCACACACCATAGTATTATGCTGATTTTTCGAAAACCACTCAACCAATTTCGATAAAATTGAAATGGGACCACCTCGGAAGTATGACCTAACTAACAAAAAAAGAATTTTCTAAATCGGCCCTCAATTGACGGAGAAATCGCGTAACAAACATACAAAAAAAAAATTAAAAAAAAAATAAAAAAAAAAAAAAAACATACAGACGAATTGAGAACCTCCTCCTTTTTTGGAAGTCGGTTAAAAATAATAAGCTGTGCCGAACGCGAGATACGCGCGATGCGACTACGTTATTCCTGCGCATGCATACGTACAAGAAGGAACATAATATCTACGGAACCCTATGTGTGTGAACAATGACCTCAGGTTTTTTTAAATAAATATTTCGGAATGACAAAAGATTTCGAACTTAAAAAATTATCGGTAATAAAAATTTAAAATCTACAACAATAGAGTTCTGCGCTTGTGGTTTAGTTAATTATCAGTGCAATAAAAATTTCGTTTTATTCATTCCCTTTGCGTCAGATGAAAAAAATCTAAATTAAATCATTTATTTTCACCTGACGCAAAAGTGAATGAATAAAACGAAATATTTATTGCACTGATAAATAACTAAACCACAAGCTGTTGTAATTGTTGTAGATTTTTAAATTTTATTACCATTAATTTTTTTAAATTAAAAAACAACACCGACTTACGAGCTTTTTCTATGCAAAGCAGCCAGCCAATGTTCTTGCAGCCAGCTATAGGTATCGTCTTAAGTGAGAGCAGACGAGCGAGTCACGAGCAGAGGGTTCCGTTGCCATTCCCTTCGTGCAACCATAACGAGTGCGTCCGCGGTGGCTAAAATAGTTTTTACGCCGCAATTACTAAATTATGGACTACTAAAATATTTTCATTCAATATTTTTTATAGAAATAGCAAGCATTTTCTTTTTGGAATAATCGCCTCGCACTGACAAATTGTACACATTCCTTACTATAACATTTTATACAATAAAAACATATTTTTAAAATATCTTTTCATTCATGTTCTACTCGATTTGTTAAAAATGTTTCATTATTTTCAACTTGGACCCCTCATATTGTTTACTCACAACATTTCGTTACGACACCTGACTGAATTTATAAGGGTCCCCTGCCTGCGGCGCTGGCTACGAAGCCCTGAGAATGCAGCAATACAAACGTACATACCAATCGTTACGCCTGTTTAATAATTGAGTAGGCAGACAATGTTTCTCCACGTGCCACCGCCCCTAACCAACCTGACGCACTTCTGATGCCTTTCACACTCAAAGTCAGCCGTAACAACTCACGGTCGGCTTAATTATGGCGTTTTTTCGCCTTTGAATTTTGAATTTGGAATTGTAAACAGTTGTTCTATTCAACCGAAACTAACTTTAGTACGACTTTAGTGAGTACGTGTGACGAAAACATAAAATTATGATTGATATTCTTTAGAAAACCTAGATTTTGTTAAGATTTGTAAATATTGTAAAACATAGCCAAGATACGTTAGACGGGTCGTAAGTACCTACTATTAACTCCCACCAAAGATGGTGGCGACGAAAACTCTTATTAATTTTGTAGATATCGATTAGTAACGCGGGCTGGGCGGCAGTTCGTCAGGCCTTCACGTGTATCACATTGCCACTGATTTACCTGGCACCATCGGAATTTAGGTGCAGTTTACAAGTGAGTATACATAAAAGAAAATTTAATTATTATTGCTAAACTCGATTTTAGATGACAACATATTTTTTTTTTAGATTTCCATGACCTAGGTACCTAAAACGATTTCAATATTTGTACAATCAACCATAATGCATTTAAAATTTCACCTATATCTATAGTGAATTCATAAAAAAACATTTAATAAAATATTTACAGAAATTTACAATTTAAAAAAATACATTTAATTACTTACGATAAATTTAAAACAAATGAAAAACTGGTAACAAACACTAATAATGAGAAAGTGTAAATGTTTTAAGATTTAAAATATAATTATTAAATAATAGGCTTTAAAAATATTATTTTCTTTAGTATTTTCAGAACTAATGGAAGTTTAAGTCTGCCATTGTTCAAAGTCTGAAGTTCACTTGCTTTGCTTAAACTTATTTACTTACTTAGTACTTTCTTTTGAAGTACTAAACTGGCTGCAGATTTCAAAAGATATTACGACGACATTTTGATATAATAAAGCTTGACCTTTTGACATAGTAGGGCTAACATTAAAAAGGCTCAATAAAAGTTAAGGCTTTGTTTCAAATAAAATTAAAGTTTTAGTCACTACTCCAGATTTTGAAGAAAACAATTTTTGTTTGCCTCGATAAGTATTAGACATACAAAAATCATGTTACATACAATTTTATTTTCTTCATAGTCATACATAACTTACATACGATCAGCCGTTGATGAACTGTTTTGTAAAAATCAAATTGGTTTTATCTTTAAATCTAAGAAAGCTTGCGGCCTCCATACCCAATGACGAAAATTTGTTTTTATTTCAGAGCCTAGAAGATCCTGTAATATGGTAAAATATAATTCCATTGCCCCTTACTAGGTGGTAGGCCCAAATTGTAGCCGACTGGGTTGGTACCACCGTACTGGATGTAAGATGGCCGCATAGCATCTCGGTTGTGTTCTCCTCTAGTGCAGTATAGCCAGCAATCCAGGGAAGTCTCCGGCATGGCACCTACCTTCTCGGAGGTGATATTGGCTGGTCGGAGCATGTGCTTTGGCCCCTCCGACTCAGCCAACCAGACAGGATTTCATAAAAAAAAAACTCGGTACCATGTACTTTTGCTCTCGTGAAGTTAGCTATGACTCAGAAACCGTCCACAGGCTCAGAACTAAAATTGTGCTTCTGTGACGCTTTCAGACTAATATAACATCGAGGAAACGCGGGACGGGTGTGAGTATATACAGGTTGTTTCAGGATAGGCTTGAGAAACTTCAGGAATAGAAAATACTCATTATTAGTAGAAAACAATCCTTATCACTCAAATCGAAATTCCGTATTTTTTTCATAGAAAAATTTAAAACTGTAATAAAAACTCGATGGACAGTGAATATGGGGAGATTTGGCAACCGTCCTGAGTCCTGACTAGGTCTTGGGAGTGCAATGACCTATTCAAGTCCCCTTTTTCTTTTGATGCCATTCAAATTTGAGTGTTTGCAATTTACCCACATGTAGTTTAATTCTACTAGTGAAGCATGTAAGTAGTCATTCTATTTTTATTTAATAAAGGCACCACTTTCACCAAAAAGTACTATAAAATGACCGAATCTGAGAAAAAGTTACAGAGCTTTTCGTCCTCAAATATGGAACCTTTCGAAACCTGAAGTTACGAAACCCTATCCTGAAACATCCTTTAGAACATTGCGATGAGCAAGTCCGTTGAGCCAATACTACGTTTCGGGTCGTGTTGCACCCCGGGTGATGTTGGCTTAGGCTCTGCTGAGCACGCACTCTGAATCCTATCATCGAAATAACCAAGAAATGCCATTGCACTATATTGAAAACATTTTGCCTCCCTACCAACATTTTGTCGGTACGCACTCCATTCGCCGAGACGTGTTGGCGTCAACGGGTTCAACGTTGGCGGCCGTCAACAGGAAACCGTAGTGTGGGAAGATCACCCGCTAGGTGAGATCGAATTTCAAGGAGTTTACCACCAATATTACTCATTTCATCTGACAGATTAAGTTTTAATATATGAGGAGCAACGGAACAAAATCACACATGTCCACATTAATTTTTTACAGGAGAGCCAAAAATTTTGAGCCATGATTTTGGTGCAAATTTTTCCAATTCATTATTCTATTTCATTTGTGTGATTATGATCGCAAGTTTAGAGTTTGACATCAAAATACGACTTTGTACAAGGATATGTGCGATTCTGATGCAAACCTAGGATTTCTAGCGATTATACAAGAGCGATTAGTGTGATTTTGAACACTATAAAATCGCTATTCGATAGGTTTCAGGCTAAAGATGCCGAATCGATAAAAAACACTCTCAGAAAAAAGTGGATATGTGTGATTTTGTTCCGTTGCTCCTCATATGTAATAGCTTCATCTATCAGCGCAGATCGATAGCTTTTTGAAAACACGATTTGATTAACTTCGCTCGATAAAAAAAATCATGAACATGCCTCTGAATTTAGTTATAAAACGTATTTAAGGCAACGTGACCAAATCAAGGCTTTGGAAAAAATATATTTTATTTGTTGAATATACTCGTATATCTAAATCCGTAGCTTTTTACTTTTTTGTTTCGATCCGTGGTTTTGGAATAAAAACTAAATTTTTGATTGATTGTGTTGCATCCTACTCCAACCAGCGAAAGCGGCGCCTTGAAAGAGGAGTACGAGTGAATACGGGCTGACAGGGCCTTAAGTACGTACTTAAAAACGATCAGTGGCTCTGTAGCGCTGAAGGCCGATAGGACAGGAGGAAAATTGGAGAGGCGTATGTCTAGCGGTGGACACATAACTGTGTCCACCGCTAGACACCGCTGGACACATAACATTCCATACGTGTACATAAGTACACGCATGGAATGTGCATCTATGTCGTTTGCTAAAATCATATCATATCAATCAATACAGCCATCAATGGCTAGTTTACGTAACAATTTAAAAACGTAACAAGGTAATAACGTAATAAGATAACAAGGACAAAACGTAACAATGTAACAAGGTAACAACGCAATAAGGTAACAACGTAACAAGGTAAAAACTTAACAAGGTAACAACGTAACAAGGTAACAACGTAATAAGATAACAAGTTAACAACGTAACAATGTAACAAGGTAACAACGTAACAATGTAACAAGATAACAACGTAACAAGGTAACAACGTAACAAGGTAACAACGTAAACGTGACAGAGATATTATACATATTGTGATTTCGTCTTTGTATACTTTATTTCACCACCTCGGCAAGATGATATCACTTCTAGCTATCCACTGCCATGAATATTGCGTGCCACTTCTGTTGGTATAACTCGCCTATGTAGGGAACGAGCGAATATGTGTACTCGAGAATTCGACTTTAGTTAGAATGCATGTAGAGCACTTTTGATCAGTAAACATTTGAGTAAACATTTGATCTGAGACATATCTCAGATCTAGAAATAAATTGTAGATCTCAGAGCATTAATCACATAATGACATTTGAATCTGGCCTGTACACCGACCAATGAGCCTAGGGACCACACATAGGCGCGCCTTCAGTCTAAGAACGTTTACCGTCTAAGTACTTTTATACATAGCAACATATAGGCGCCGCGCCTCCGCCGCCGCGCAGCCGCACAGTGGGTCGAAACTGCTATATAAGAGACATAGGATTTTTTTTACAAATTTCATTTTTTACCAACACCCATCGATAGGTCTCGTCATTCTGATGAATAATTGTCATTAATTGAATTTTCGTCTAAAACTGATAGTTTGCCAAGAAAAACATATTTTAAAATTTTGATGTATGGAATTAGACAGAAAACGCTCCGTTTCGGCCAAGTCTTGACAGGTCTTGCGTTAAACTATTTGATGTTCTGTGGTTCTATTGACTATAAACCTACACTATCAGGGCGCGCCCAATGTTGCCCGTTCACGAGTTATGTGGATCCAAATTTAATGACAATTATTCATCAGAATAACGAGACCTATCGATGGGTGTTAAGTTGTTAAATAAAAATGAAATTTGTAAAAAGAAATCTCTATGTCCCTTATATTATAGCAGTTCCAACATACTGTGCGCCGCGCCGGTGAGCGCCGCGTTCGATCGGCAGGAACGGGACAGGGGTAGAAGGACGTAAGTCGACAAGTGGCCTCCGTAATTGTCCACCAGCGAAACAATAACGGCGTATTTTATGATTACGCGGCCGGAGTTTTTCCTCGGCCGCCGTTCCACTGAATGCAGCGTGCCTCCATTCTATTAAGCCGTAGTTCCGCTGCTCCGCGACCATAGATCTGGTATTCTACATTCACAACCAGCTGAGGAGTTGAAGGAAGTTGGTCGCAAAATGTTTTACTGTGGAGGTATATGGAAAGCTAGAACTACGAAATATTGGCTCCTTGAGGGGATTGATATTTCGGCCACATAATGAGCAACCACGGATGAAAGAGTAGAGAGAAGTTGGTCCGAGCAAACTACTTAAGTACAGACTGTTCACAAACTCAAACTCAAGGCTTTTATTTGCAAACAAGGTGTACAAAGTAAATAAAACAGAAAACATAAAAGAAAAAAAATCATAATAAAACAAAATATAAGAAAGAAAGTGATTTTTCAGTCATTTTACCTCTGACATGTGTCATTGTATCGTCCCGCTCGATTGGCATTGCTTGCTCTCAAGTACTACGTTTGTAAAAAGTGTTACCTGCTATTCATATTTTTTTATTACAAAATTATGTACAGGTACCTGTTGTACTATCGAAAGCCGGGATTCCTATGTCTAGGAATCTATGAGCTACATAATATACCAATGTTTATACTCTAGAAAGACTGCGTAACCGTTAGAACTATTGTTATAAATAAATTGATAAATACCTATATTAAAATATTTCTTACAGGGGAATAGTACAAACAAAATATGGTAACACAGACTCAGTGAGCAGGTTAGCCAACGTTGTAGCTTGTTTATGGATACTGACATGGTTGGCTACATTACCTACTACATCCGCAATGTTAACCCATAACACCTTGGTGAACTAGGTGCCATGTCAGTGTTTCCCTTCGGTCGTGCCGGGTACACTGAACTGGATGGTAAACGCGAACTATTTACATGGTAGTTTCAACAGACCTATCTTTCAGTGCGGTGGTACCAACAACAAGGGCGGGCTTAATCCTTTACCGTACCTACCTTTATTTTGGCGCGCGGAACGATTAGCTTTGTATGGGCATCTTGCATCTTAGCGTAACCGAATTTTATTTAGCCTATCCTGTGTCACGTATAGTTAAATGTGCTTGTATTGAGTTTCATCGAATTCGAATGATTGGTTTAAGAGTTATGGAGTAACTTATAACTTATATACAAAAATATTTCTAAAAATCGTCAATTTAGTTTTAGTATAATATATTATAGAGTCTACATACGCAATCCTTCCTTCCTTACCTATAATAAAATCCAACGTCTGCTTTCTGTCTGTCTGAGTGTCTGTCTGTCCGCTTATAACTCGAGAACGACTGAACCGATTTTAATAAAAAAAAATCTACGGATAGCTTGATTCTTCCCATCAACTATAGGCTACTTACTATCACGCTAAATGGCTTATGAGGTTAGCAGTGAAGTGAAATATGAGAGCGGGCGGAGCCGCGGGCGCAGCTAGTATCTTATAAAACCCAAGTAGCTTACTCCATGACCTGCCCTTACAGATTTATTATTAGTATTGATGTAGTTGTCTACGAAATAAAACTACAAACCAACAGATAATCTTGCTTCCTCATGACACTCAATGCGCTCGGAAAAAATATAAGTAAGTACTTTCAGGATTTTCCGCAGGCTATGCTGGTCAGTAAGCTCCTACATAACATAAAACAACTGTGGCGTATTGAAGCTATTATATAGTACTGGAATTCAACGTAATTTCACGTTGAGACAGCGCTATATGAGTGAAACGGGGGCAAACGAATGAAAACACGATGCAATAAAAATAAACGAAGTAACTACCTATATAAATGTTTTAGGGGTTTTATTTTGCTTCATAGAAGTGGTACTGACCTAACTGACTTAAGCAGGTCGGTACAAGTTAAATATAAATTATTTATTTATTTAAATCCAAAAATAAAATGTCACAATTCACATAGGTAATCCTATATTTATATGATATAAAATATTTCATATATATAAATACTAGCTTCGGCCCGCGGCTTCGCTTGCGTGAAATTCGCATTTAAATAGAAGAAAGTAAGTAAAACCGCTGCCGTACCTTTATTTTAACCGGAACTGAGTTTTATTTTTTCCTATCATGTGTCACGTATAGTTAAATGAGCGTGTACTAAGTTTTATCGAATTCGGGTGATCGGTTTAATAGTTATGGAGGAACATACATACATACAGAAAAGATTTCTAAAAATCATCAATTTAGTTTTAGTATCATACATAGACGTTACGTACATACATAGATGTTAACAAAGTACTTACCTTACCTACTCCATGACCATCCCTTACAGATTTAATATTAGTAGTATTGATGAAATAAAATTTATGTCGGATGAAAATAGTTTTAATTCATTTAAATTTAAATATGTTGCTGGTTCATAACATCAATAAATCTATTTATTTTTCATGTAAAATGGTACAGCGATTTTAAAATGTATCCAGAAGTTTATTGTATTTATTATGTACAGAAAAGTCTCATTATTCAATAAACAATTATTATTTATTAAACCACGCTGCTATGAATCACACCCAATCGTCCCACCACCACCGCGCTGTTCGTTTCATACACAGTACACAATTTAGAACAGTAGGTCCTCCAAACTAACAAAGTTTAATAAGCGGCTCAAGAATTTTATTGCAGAGCAATTCACTTGTACACAGTTTCTCACAGAATAGAATAATTTATGTGTCAGTAGTCTGGAATTCGTGTGCCCGGGGCTTTATTTTCATAATTAATATTTTAATCTCTTTATGAATGAAGAAGCAACGCCATGGAATTGACAGTCCGGCAACCTTCGCACGGTAAATTTGCAGGTACATTTGACTCAAAACATTGAGCAATGCTGCTTCTTAAGACGGACGTGAGTAAATGCAACTGTATATGAAACAGTATCACTGTATCAACGTCTGCTATAGCGATTTTCACGAATGAAATCTGACGCACACATATCTCCGGATTATAAGGAATGTCACATTGGAATAGAATGGAATAATAATATTAATAATAAAAACCCGCCGGTGTGCTTGGAGGCTTGCCTCCCGCCGCCGGCGGTATTACCATTTTTATTTGTTTGTATTAATTTTGTGTATTTTTATTACTTTTTATAATTATAATATATGTAAAATTAATGTAAATGTATTTAAAAATGTGAAATAAAGAATTTAATAATAATACCCTTTATTCCACTTAATGTGTGGCAAGAGCGGATTTATTCCCTTAGGCAATTTCCTCCAGTCAACCCGGAAATATAGCTATTAAAAATATCAACGTACATTTCAGTTTTGTTAACAATTATATGGGTGATGGATGATAAATAAAATGATAAAGAAAGAAGTATGGGTAGTGAAAGCGACAGGAAGGAGGAATAAATGTAAAAAAAAAACGGCGGGGGGCGGCGTAGATAGTTCGGTTGGTTTACTGTTTCAGCTTTGTACTGTGTTTACAGGCTTAAAACGCTGAGGCGGAAGCCCTCGGCTCGTAATAACACGTGTCCGCTTTCAGGTGCAGTAATAACGGAGTACGGAAATAATTTACTCTGCGGGAAAGTCAGATTGAAATTTTATTTAATTTGTGAAACGTTCGGTCAGCTGTGTAGTGTCGTAGTATTCACGTAGGTATATTGTGTAGATACAAATTACGTATTAAAGTTTGACAAAGCCTCTTTATACATCTGATACATATAATGTAAGTCTTTGTAGTCAAAACTCTCAGTACAATTGTTAATCTTGCTCTGAAGCTGTTTTCGATAGACTGTGGGCGATGTTGTTATGTGAATAGTCAATAACACACTTGTAATAATATTTATGAAGGCAAAAATAATACCCTGCGAAGTTTCTTGCCAGTTCGTCTTCGTGGGTGTAATCGAACCGGATAAAACAAATTGTAACAATTTCGAGTGCAGTTTTAACTGCCATAAACAATAAATGCTCAATAAAGAACAACAAGAGGAACAACAACAAAAAAACAACTACAAAAACAACAACAATAGCAAAACATTAACAAACTGCAGAAGACAGGATAACATACAGAATAACAATATAAAATATGCAATAATTATAAAAAATATAAATAATAATAAAAACAAAAATATAAATAATAATAAAAATAACAATAATAACCCCGCTACCGGTGGTGCAGTGCGCCCATGAGGCGACGCGCGCGCGATGAAGAAGACGTTAAGAGAGCAGCGCGACGACGTCGCCGTGCAGTCCGGCGGATACGGAGCTCTCCGGGATGGGGGTGGTGGTGGCCTACGTGTCTAGTACCACCACCTATCGCTCGTAGCTTGCCTCGCGTCGTCCCGGAGAGCTCCGTAGCCACGGCCTGCACCCGCCGGCGTGCTTGGAGGTTTGTCTCCCGCCGCCGGCGGTATTACCGTTTTTAATTTTTATATTAATTTTGTGTATTTTTATTACTTTTTTGTATAATATACGTAAAATTAATGTAAAATTTTAAGAATGTGAAATAAAGGAATAATAATAAAAACACAGAAACAAGAGAACAAGAGCGTGCGAAGGCGGACTTATCACTTTAAGTGATTTGTTTCAGTCGACCTTTGGGTGATGAGAGTACCTAAGTGAAGAACAGCGCGGTCAGTACTTGGATGGGTGACCGCTCGCCGTTCTAGGCTGACCGTGGTTCGGATTCCACGTAAAACTGTAGGTGCCTTCCCTTCTTACCTTACTAGGTGGTAGGGTATATCCCGCCCGGGTCGGTACCACCGCACTGAATGAAACGTCGTTCAAAAAGGCTATGTAAATAGTTCGTGTTTTCCGCCCAGTTCAGTGTAGCCGACATGAAATGAAGGGAAACACTGACATGGCACCTAGTTCACCCGGTGTTATAGGCTGACATCACGGATGTTCTAGATGATGTAGTGTAGCCAACCGTGTCAGTTTACATAAAAAAACAGTAATGGCAAGGGCAGTGTAGACATTAGGACAGGAAATTAATAAATAACACAGTTCTCCGCCAACTGGCGCACCAGGCAGAGCGATCATGAAGATGCGGCTATACGTTTGGCCCGAAACGTCGAGCCACATAGCTCGGAGACGACGCGAGTAAAGCCGATACATTTTTCTAATAATCACAAGAAGCTCTTTAAAGGAGCGATATCCGATGCGAATACAATTTTATATCAACTTTACTTTCGCATAAAATTACTCTGATTCCCTCAATTTCCCTCTACCTACAGCTGCTAACTCCACCCACACGTTTTTGAAAATCATAAAATCGTAATAAGCATGTTTCCAGATTGACGTGACACTAATTCCCCTCAGCCATACTTCTCCATCAAGTTGAGCAGAGCCGTATTGAGGTCTAAAAATAATGTCTCCAGCAATAGAACCTAAAAAAGCTGCAGCGAGCAGGCAGGCTATGATGGACGTTCTCACTATCTAGATGGATGGAATATGGGTCAACAGCTGTGGCGTATTGAGCTCCATTCCGAACTGGAACGTTCCGCATGCCCACCCCTTACGAATTTGTCAGCCTCGATAGCTCAGTGGTGCAGACAGTCGACTGTCGCTATTGATTGTTAAGCAACGCTGGGCCGGTCAGTACTTGGATGGGTGACAAATCGACCGTTGACTGTGGTTTGTTTTGCACTTAAAACTGTAAGTCCCTTCCCTTCTTACCTTACTAGGTGGTAGGGTTCAACCCGCCCGGGTTGATACCACCGCAATGAATGAAACGTCGCGTCGTCGTCGGTCGAAACGGCTATGTAAAATAGTTTGTTTTCCGTCCAGTTCAGAGTAGCCGGCACAACTGAAGGGAAGCACTGACATGGCATCTAGTTCACCCGGTGTTATGGGGTGACATCACGGATGTTGTAGGTGATGTAGCCAACCGTGTCAGTTTCCATAAAAAAAAAAAACGAAAGGGTTGCACTCCGGGTGTGCCGGCAGAAGTGAAAACTTAAACATCAACGTTGTGCATTTTTGAATATTTTGGAATGGTTAGGGAATAATTTCGCACGAATTGTTTTATTTATCAGTATGAAAGTACTATCATTTATGTGGTAAAATACAATATTCATTTATTGCGCTATTGTAGACAAACATGACAATTTATATTACATAAAAAAATTTACACTACAGAACTATTATAATTATTTTACATCAAAAAGTTTATTTCTCAGAAAAATCAACTTTCATTCATAATTTCAACGAATCTTACGCTTTTTCGATCAGGCTACGGATCTGACGCGAGTTCAACATTTTTTACCCATCTAAAAAAGTGTCAAGCGCCGCTAAAGAAGTTTCGAATCTTATGCTTTTTCGATCAGGCTACGGATCTGACGCGAGTTCTGACGCGAGTTTAACATTTTTTACCCATCTAAAAAAAGTGCCAAGCGCCGCTTAAAAAGTTTTCACTTAAAAAAAAAATCACATTTCCACCCCTACAAAGTAACTTTGCACCAATGTGAGATTTCACATTGGTTTGACAGTTTTGACAGAACTTTTTTTTTGTATACACAATAATATTATGCTTGAGTGTGGTAGCTTCTTTTGTTCAACGATTTTTATTTCGAAATCACTCACACATACACACCATCTCGCTCAGGAAAGTAGGTACCTAAGTTTATGGATTTTAAACGTGAAAAGTAGACCACTTTTCGTTAAAGGTACATACTTTTTTGTTGTTTTAGCTGTGAGTATTTAAAATCAAATAAAAAAAAATCATAAAAAAATTCTGGGAGAAAATAATGTCGATATTTTTTAAACCTAAATTAACACATGTAAGTATAGGTGCGAATTGCATTCTTTACATTGATATAAAAAAAGAAAAACAACGGCCAAGTGCGAGTCGGCGATCGTTCATAGCTGGTTTTTATTATTTGTTGTTTGTTGTTAGAGTGTGCAGTAAACTCACATCAAGTTTGACTCATTACAATTTTTACGATAGAGCAAAATTAAAAAAAACGTAATAACACGTTTCTTGTATACGGACCCCCCATAATAATTATAAATAATTTGTACTTCCACAAATATTTTGATGTCATGAAAAAATTTCATGGATGTCATAAACACGGCTCTGCCGGCCGCGCGGTCGGCCGCAGGGCTATTCACCCTAGTGTCGGGGCGGGCGGCGGGCCTCACTACAGGCATATTATTACAATGCACTATCTGAACACTTTCATATTGTGTATATTCATGAATATGTGGCCTGAGGATTTTATTCAATTTGTACAGGGGGCAAAATGAACGTTTTCATTGTGACTAATTATATGATTGTTTTGTTCAGATTAACAATTTCGATGCTGGAAAGCAAATGAGCCTAAGCGCCAAAGAGTCGATTTTTTATTTAATGTTTAAAAGTCTAAGTTTTTAATTATTTTGTACTAATATTTTTGTTTATTATGTATATTTAAATGAATAAATAGTTTTGAAGACGTTCTTAAAGTTTACATTTAAAACAGAAAATCTACCTTTTGTTGGCGCTTACACTATTTTGTTTTTCAGCTCGTCTGATTGAGATAATGGTCGCCAATTTAGAGAGTGGCGCTTCCGATTTCTTCAGTTGTAAGAACGAAATGTGAGAGATTTAATGACTCCGAGAGCAGATTAATTAATTTAGTACCAAAACCCTGGTTTTGTACTTTCCTTGGAGGAAATGCAATTCCTAGTATTTATGTTCATGCTAGATTTGTTTGTTTGGGTTATATTAATTCAGAATGTGATAATTAACGACATTTAAATAAAAACATCAACCTAGTCTCTTCTCTATTCTATAAAGCGCCATGTCTGTCAGTCTGTCTTAAGATAACTGGTAACTCGAAAACGGCTGATCCGATTAGCATGCGCTAATAGGATTTCGCATAACCTGGGATGGTTGAAGGCTACATTTTATTACAATATTTTTATATTTCCAGCATGGCTCGCTCCATTCAAATTCAAATTCAAAAATTCAAAAATATTTTATTCAAAAAACATAACACGAAAAAAAAGGTATAAATGTAAAAAATAAAATAAGGTAATAAAATAAAATAAAAATAAATTATACAGCTTAAAGACTAACTTATGTTTAGTGAATGGGTATCAGGCACAGTTTACGTCTTCCCATAACCGGGAAGACACTGATTTTAAGCCTGACCCCTTAAGATAAATATACATTAATATTAATTGCGAACTGCATAGGTACTTACAGCTAAAACGAAAACAAAATATTTACAAAAACAAAATAAACAAAACATATTATAACTACAGACAAAACTTACCTATTATACATTATCAACAATCGTCACTAACTCTTATAACAAAATTAAACTAAACTATACAGACTAAACTGAACAGACTAAACTAACCAAAATTAAACAAACAAAACAAAACAATTATTTGACTAATGCAAATGTACAAGGAACCCAAGAGAAGCTATAGCTGTCTCTGTTCAGACAGCAGGAACTGTTTGTACGCTCGTTTGAAGTTATTTTTATAGATTATGTCCTTTATAGGAGGAGGTATGTTATTCCAGCACTTTGATGCCGCATACTTGAATGACCCTTCAAATGCAGCACCATGGTGCTTTGGAATAATGAGTATCTTACCAACGCCTCGAGTCTTGTGCGTGTGTGTAGAACCTGCCCACTCTAACTTGCTGAATAGAATCTCTGGAGTTTGCGTATATATGATTCTATGTGTTTGGGCTGCAAAATGTAGCATCCTACGGTTGCTCATGTTCAAAATATTGAGGGAGTTTTAAGTGTGGTGTGATGCGTTCTCTCCTACCTATGGGTCGGCAGAACCGCATGCAGGCATTCTGGACGCGTTGAATTTTCTTCTGAGTTTGTTTAAATAAACAGGGTCCATATACAGTGTCACAATACTAAAATGTCCATTGCTCGCTGGGCAACTTTTTACCTTTGGACAACAGCGACCGTCAGAGTCCACGTTTCACACTCGTACGTCAAAACCGGGAGGAAGCACTGGTATATATACACGGTGTTGCAATGCAACCCCAACCGTAAAACCCGAAAGGGGGTGATTCTGTACGTGAAATAGAACAACTTTTTAATTTGAAAAAAAAAAAAAAATCTTTTTTCTCTATACGTTTTGAGAATAGGTATTAAAATTTTTATGGAAAAAAAAATTTTTATTTAAAAAAAAAATTTTCGCCACCGAAGTTGTTTAGTTTCACATATAGAATAACCCCCTTATGTCAGTTACATGGGCAATGTAACTGACATAAGGTGCAGGTTGCAGTTGCCCCCGTAAAAACATTACGGGGGCAAAAAAAAAAAAAAAACTGCAACACCGTGTATACAGGTCTTAAAATTTTGCGGTAGGTCGGACCTCAGGGCGAATTTTATTTATTTATTTATTTATTTAAGGTTCACCAACAGGTCGGACACATTTACATTCAAGTACGAGTATGTATAAGTACAACATATTTAAAGCTATAGTGTGGACCCAATGACGGGCAAACACCTCCTTCAATATTTGCTGGCATCACATTGCTTATAAATATAAATAATTTCTTCTACCCACCTAGAACAAAAACTAAAAATGACTGTAACTGCTCGCATGAAAAGTACCAGGAGCCCATAGGAGCCAAACGATGCTGTGGCGAAACGCAACGCAGCACGGCACGACCCATCCAGCAGAGCAGTTTTTAACTTCCGAAAGGCACCCAACCCAGTTGAATTCGTCTCTCGACCTCCTTAAGCCTCTACCAACAAGCCGCAAGGGAAGTGTATATGAATGTAAGATATCAACTAGAGATCTATGAAAATAATGTTTCAAGGATATGTAGCATTTAAATGAGCACACAATGTCTCGAGCGGAGCCGCGGTCTGGTAGAATAAATACAACCCAAGAGAATTATTATGTTTACAAACGTCGTCTTTATTGCCTGCAGTGCACACGTGCGTGTTTGCTGAGATTTTAATTACGACAACGCGCACAGTTGAGGAATTCATTAAATCTTCAAGCCGCGTTCGCGGAGCCTACGTCCTAGTGGGAGCTTGGCTGATTTCAATATTATGTAGACGGGTTAGGGGGCCGTCCATAGATTACGTCATCGATTTTTGCCGATTTTCGACTCCCCCCTATCATAAAACTGATGTAATTTCTATTACCTGCTTTTTATTTCGGGAAATGAATGGGTTCCTTACAGGTAGTCAAAACTATGCATAACCTGTTAGTCGAAGCGAATGAAGTCGCGAGCACAGCTAGTTATTTAATATTTTGGAGTCATCCGTATTTGCATCCATATTATCATCATCCGGAGATTCAGACCCCCTTAATTTCGTATTTTCAGTTACGTAATATGTGGATGTCCCCTTAGTAGATCGCTTTGCCGCAACGAGCAACATAACACATTGGTAGCGAAATTGGTCTAGTGTGCAGCAACATGGCACCTAGTGTGGAACAACACGTAACCGCAGAATAGATTTTAGGGTAGGTGAACTCGCTTATATTTAGGCCCAAAATTATAGGGCTTTTAAGGATTAATAATAAATCGAAATAATTCGATTATTCAGATCTCTCTCAAAATTTATACGTCAATTCACTTGTCTATGTTACAATGTGTTCTAACTAATGCAGTTTGAATCTAAATAAATAAAGCAAAAATTTTGTATGGGCGCCCGTGCAACGTTCGTCAATAAATGAATATTCTTATAACTCGAGAACCACTTTATCGATTTACATACTTTTTTTACTGTTACATTCTGCCACTTCTCAAGATTATTTTAGGCTATAAATTATAACGCTACATCATCGGCGGCCTGAGCTGTGAGCGAAAAATCACGCGAAGCGAAGAGACGGGCAAAGGCTGGTTGAATATAATGTACGTGTGTATTTTGTCAGCCTCGGTAGCTCAGTGGTGCGGTCGGTCGACTGTTGTTAAGCAACGCTGAGCGCGGTCAGTACTTGGATGGGTGACCGCTGACAGTGGTTCGGATTCCACGAAAAACTGATCCCTTCCCTTCTTACCTTACTAGGTGGTAGGCTTTATCCCGCCCGGGTTGATAACACCGCACTGAATGAAACGTCGGTCGAAACGACTATGTAAATAGTTCGTGTTTTCCGTCCAGTTCAGTTTAGCCGACATGAAAATGAAGGGAAGCACTGACACGGTACCTAGTTCACCCGGTGTTATGGGCTGACATAACGGATGTTGTGTTGTAGGTGATGTAGCAAAACGTGTCAGTTTCCATAAAACAAAAATGCAGATCACCAAGGCTATTGCGCAAAAAATTTGCAGAGCGCGCCGCTCGAAGTAACAGGGATTGCGGAAACCATGGCGTAAACGTTCACAGTGAAACTGCTAGCGACATACAATACATGCACAAGCTGTATCCCGACAATCAGGGTAAGCAGAGTAATCGGCGTTGTGCTTCAAGTACCCTTGATTACAGCACAACACCGACCACCACGTTTAGAAATGTATTATGATAAGATAACTATCAAGCAGCAAGTAAGGCACGAATACCCAACTGGTGCATGACTTCTAGCGATACGTACCTAATATAGGTTCAACTAAATTGGTCATTGATTTGGTATTAATGGTCTTAATTAAAAGTTACTTATTCTCTTCAAGGTAATAAAATCAAAGCCTTCGTAGACATACCAGTAAGTAAACAAAGGTTTTGTTAACGAATCGATAAAACAGATTACAGAAAATAACAGAACACATCTAAAATATTCACAAAGCCCTGTTTACCACGAGTACCTACCTTCTCGCGACCTTATCTTTTACCGAAAACGCTACAAATCATCTGTCCTAAGCGGGCTTCATTTTTTCCAAAAAGCTATGATTAAGCAATCAAATCATAAATCAAAAAAATACGCGATAAACGAAGCAGAGCACGGTTCCGCGGCCAGTACAAATTAAGACCACTTAAGGCGGTGACAAACGCCAAATACGCAAAACATGCAAAAAGTGCGACAAAGAAGGTCCAAAACTGACCAATTGACACACATTCAGAAAATTAAAAAAATACCAACCTATATTTTGGTTCCTTACCAACAAAGTGCATTGCTGGTTTTTTTAATAATGAGTAAAAGTAAGTAATAAACATAAAATTAAAAATATATAAAAAAAGCATGAATTTTTGAAAATCTGAGTATGTGTGTATTATTACAATTTTACAATACCACCGATTCAAAGGTCACAAAGCTCTGAGAAAACTCTATTCAATTTTTTTTATTATTTTATCCACGAAAGGAGATAAAAATAAAAAACAAAAAACGCCTACATGAAATTATTGACGTAATTCTTCAGTCGGAAGGGTAAAATTTTTGCCTTCGTCAATTTAGCAGGCACTTCAATACTAGATACAATTTTAGTTCCGGGCTCGCTTGCTCGCTCCTGCCCTGCTGCGCCCGCGTGTCGGTCGTCATTTCTGTCTTCTGTGTTTGGATCGAATGGAAAAAAGATAGGTGGTTAGGTATATTTGTACCGTGTGGGATGGTAATTTAAAATAATAGCCCCACTGCATCTCTCCCCGTGCATGTCGTAAAAGGCGACTGAGGGATTTTTTTATGTAAACTGACACAGTTTGCTATATCACCTATAACATCCGTGATGTCAGCCCATAACACCGGGTGAACTTAGGTGCCATGTCAGTGCTTCCCTTTGGTCGTGCCGGCTACACTAAACTGGACGGAAAATACAAACTATTTCGGGATATGACTCCCTTCTTTTTTTCCGTCCAGTTCAGTGAAGCCGGTACGACCGAAGAAAAGCACTGACATAGCACCTACTTCACCAGTTGTTACGAGCTGACATCTCGGATGTTGTATTGTAGGTGATGTTGCCACCGTGTCATTTTCCGTACCAGTATACAGTACGACCGTATCAGTAATATCTCTCTTCTGTGGTATCTATCACTATACGCTCCGGTACGTAACTTGACGGGGCGTTATATGCATGGCTTTCGTTGGTATAACCACAGAATAACTAATAGGTACTGTGGTATAACCATAGAATACTTATAATACTGGCGTATAGAAGCGACGCTCCGCCTCGAAGCGAGTTTGCTTCCCCCCGCGCCCCGCAGCCCGCGAGCGCTGTCTGGTCGACTTCTGGCGGACGGCTAGTCAGGCTGGCACCGACTGTCGAGAGGAGAGCGAGCGCACCTTCGAGAGGGAGTAGTAGCTACTTACACGTACGCGCGCGGTTCTTTCGCACTCACAGCACAGAACAACGATCGGGCCGGCCGCGCCCGCGCGCGCGGTGGACTTCAAACCTCCTTGTTCGCACTTACTTAGAGATGCAAGGCGCAATTTTGCACAAAAATTTCACTTGAAATTTTGCAGTGAAATTTTGCACTTTCTGCAAAATTACTGTGAAATTTTCATTCTTATGTGAAATAATGAAATTTATGTTACAAAAATCAGATATCAATTTGGTTTCTTATTCTTCTTCTTGAGTCAATTTTAATGTCCTACTACTGAGCGCAAGCCTTTCCCATGAACATGGAAGGGAATTGTTATACATTTCCACGTGACAAGCTGGATTGGAAGCGGTGTCCACAACAATTTTATATGTACTGCTGTGCACAGGTTTCCTCACGGTGTTTTCCTTCACCGGAGCGAATCTTAATCATATGAACATTTAAAAAAAGTGGCCGCCATTTTGAACTTTTTAGTTACTGGACCGATTGCTTTCAAAGTCGATATCTGGGTGTCTGTGTGGGCTCTGAATACGAATCCGTTGTCAAAATTTAAAAAAAGTGGCCGCCATTTTGAACTTTTTAGTTACTGGACCGATTGCTTTCAAAGTCGATATCTGGGTGTCTGTGTGGGCTCTGAATACGAATCCGTTGTCAAAATTTAAAAAAAGCGGCTGCCATTTTGAACTTTTTAGTTACTGGACCGATTGCTTTCAAAGTCGATATCTGGGTGTCTGTGTGGGCTCTGAATACGAATCCGTTGTCAAAATTTAAAAAAAGCGGCTGCCATTTTGAACTTTTTAGTTACTGGACCGATTGCTTTCAAAGTCGATATCTGGGTGTCTGTGTGGGCTCTGAATACGAATCCGTTGTCAAAATTTAAAAAAAGTGGCCGCCATTTTGAACTTTTTAGTTACTGGACCGATTGCTTTCAAAGTCGATATCTGGGTGTCTGTGTGGGCTCTGAATACGAATCCGTTGTCAAAATTTAAAAAAAGCGGCTGCCATTTTGAACTTTTTAGTTACTGGACCGATTGCTTTCAAAGTCGATATCTGGGTGTCTGTGTGGGCTCTGAATACGAATCCGTTGTCAAAATTTAAAAAAAGTGGCCGCCATTTTGAACTTTTTAGTTACTGGACCGATTGCTTTCAAAGTCGATATCTGGGTGTCTGTGTGGACTCTGAATACGAATCCGTTGTCAAAATTTAAAAAAGTGGCCGCCATTTTGAACTTTTTAGTTACTGGACCGATTGCTTTCAAAGTCGATATCTGGGTGTCTGTGTGGACTCTGAATACGAATCCGTTGTCAAAATTTAAAAAAAGTGGCCGCCATTTTGAACTTTTTAGTTACTGGACCGATTGCTTTCAAAGTCGATATCTGGGTGTCTGTGTGGACTCTGAATACGAATCCGTTGTCAAAATTTAAAAAAGTGGCCGCCATTTTGAACTTTTTAGTTACTGGACCGATTGCTTTCAAAGTCGATATCTGGGTGTCTGTGTGGACTCTGAATACGAATCCGTTGTCAAAATTTAAAAAAAGTGGCCGCCATTTTGAACTTTTTAGTTACTGGACCGATTGCTTTCAAAGTCGATATCTGGGTGTCTGTGTGGACTCTGAATACGAATCCGTTGTCAAAATTTAAAAAAGTGGCCGCCATTTTGAACTTTTTAGTTACTGGACCGATTGCTTTCAAAGTCGATATCTGGGTGTCTGTGTGGACTCTGAATACGAATCCGTTGTCAAAATTTAAAAAAAGCGGCTGCCATTTTGAACTTCTTAGTTACTGGACCGATTGCTTTCAAAATCGATATCTGGGTGTCTGTGTGGGCTCTGAATACGAATCTGTAGTGAACATTTAAAAAAAGTTGCCGCCATTTTGAACTTTTTAATTACTGGACCGATTGATTTCAAAATCGATATCTGGGTGTTTGTGTGGACTCTGAATACAAATATGTAGTGAATATTTAAAAAAAGTTGCCGCCATTTTGACCTTTTTAGTTATTCGACCGATTGCTTTCAAAATCAATATCTGGGTGTCTGTGTGGGCTCTGAATACGAATCCGTTGTCAAAATTTAAAAAAAGTGGCCGCCATTTTGAACTTTTTAGTTACTGGACCGATTGCTTTCAAAGTCGATATCTGGGTGTCTGTGTGGACTCTGAATACGAATCCGTTGTCAAAATTTAAAAAAAGTGGCCGCCATTTTGAACTTTTTAGTTACTGGACCGATTGCTTTCAAAGTCGATATCTGGGTGTCTGTGTGGACTCTGAATACGAATCCGTTGTCAAAATTTAAAAGAAGCGGCTGCCATTTTGAACTTTTTAGTTACTGGACCGATTGCTTTCAAAATCGATATCTGGGTGTCTGTGTGGGCTCTGAATACGAATCTGTAGTGAACATTTAAAAAAAGTTGCCGCCATTTTGAACTTTTTAATTACTGGACCGATTGATTTCAAAATCGATATCTGGGTGTTTGTGTGGACTCTGAATACAAATATGTAGTGAATATTTAAAAAAAGTTGCCGCCATTTTGACCTTTTTAGTTATTCGACCGATTGCTTTCAAAATCAATATCTGGGTGTCTGTGTGGGCTCTGAATACGAATCCGTTGTCAAAATAAAAAAAAAACGGCCTCCATTTTGAACTTTTTAGTTACTGGACCGATTGCTTTCAAAATCGATATCTGGGTGTCTGCGTGGGCTCTGAATACGAATCTGTAGTGAACATTAAAAAAAGTGGCCGCCATTTTGAACTTTTTAGTTACTGGACCGATTGCTTTCAAAATTGATATCTGGGTATCTGTATGGGCTCTGAATACGAATCCGTTTTCAAAATTTAAAAATAGTTGCCGCCATCTTGCACTTTTTAGTTTTGACTACAGATTCATATTTAGAGCCCACACAGACACGCAGATATCTATTTTGAAAGCAATCGGTCCAGTAACTAAAAAGTTTAAAATGGCGGCCACTTAATTTTGACTACAGATTCGTATTCAGAGCATACACAGACACCCAGACATCGATTTTGAAAGCAATTGGTCCAGTAACTGAAAAGTTCAAAATGGCGGCCACTTTTTTTAAATTTTGACTACAGATTCGTATTCAGAGCCTACACAGACACCCAGATATCAATTTTGAAATCAATCGGTCCAGTAACTAAAAAGTTTAAAATGGCGGCCACTTAATTTTGACTACAGATTCGTATTCAGAGCACACACAGACACCCAGACATCGATTTTGAAAGCAATTGGTCCAGTAACTGAAAAGTTCAAAATGGCGGCCACTTTTTTTAAATTTTGACTACAGATTCGTATTCAGAGCCTACACAGACACCCAGATATCAATTTTGAAATCAATCGGTCCAGTAACTAAAAAGTTCAAAATGGCGGCCACTTTTTTTAAATTTTGACTACAGATTCGTATTCCGAGCCCACACAGACACCCAGATATCGATTTTGAAAGCAATCGGTCCAGTAACTGAAAAGTTTAAAATGGCGGCCACTTTTTTTATTTTGATTACAGATTCGTATTCAGAGCCTACACAGACACCCAGATATCAATTTTGAAAGCAATCGGTCCAGTAACTAAAAAGTTCAAAATGGCGGCCACTTTTTTTTATTTTGATTACAGATTCGTATTCAGAGCCTACACAGCCACCCAGATATCAATTTTGAAAGCAATCGGTCCAGTAACTGAAAAGTTCAAAATGGCGGCCACTTTTTTTTTATTTTGATTACAGATTCGTATTCAGAGCCTACACAGACACCCAGATATCAATTTTGAAAGCAATCGGTCCAGTAACTGAAAAGTTCAAAATGGCGGCCACTTTTTTTTATTTTGATTACAGATTCGTATTCAGAGCCTACACAGACACCCAGATATCAATTTTGAAAGCAATCGGTCCAGTAACTGAAAAGTTCAAAATGGCGGCCACTTTTTTTTAATTTTGATTACAGATTCGTATTCAGAGCCTACACAGACACCCAGATATCAATTTTGAAAGCAATCGGTCCAGTAACTAAAAAGTTCAAAATGGCGGCAAGTATACATTGAAAATTTCACTTTAGCTTCACATACGATTCGGCTTAAAAATAATAAAAATGGAATACCTATTGCAAAGTTTCCAAAATTTAGTGAAACTTTCACTGCAAAATTGTCGTTTAGTTAGCGAGTAAAAATAAAACATGTGCATATAAGTTGATGTTTTTCTTTTTTTCTTGCCCTCCAATAATGTTAAGAGGTACATATACATAGATAGTCATAATTAAAAATGTTTCCTTTTAAATTACATCAAATATAATTTATAATATTGTCCACTACAAACTTCTCATAAAGAGTGCCAACCCTGTACCCAAGTTATCGAGGTCGCACCAATACACGCAAAGGCGCCCGCGTACGTGAGCAGTAGGTACACATTTTCGGCCGCTTCATAGAAAATGTGACTAGTGTCACGGGTGGTATAACGCTGTCTGCGCTTGAGATGCAAGGACTATAGAACCGTGCCTAAATAAAAGTAGCCTAGCAACAGCGGCGCGCTGCGGAGCGGGGGCGGCGGCGGCGGCGGCACTGTGGTGGCGCGGAGCGGTGACGACGCGGCGGCGCGGCGCGGCGCGGAGGAGCGGCGGCGCGGCGCGGAGGAGCGGCTTGTTATTGCTTGCTTGCATGCGTGAGTGGCACGCTGCTACTGAGTTACCGCACCGCACCGCACCCCACCGCACCGTGCCATGCTGCCGCCGCGCGCGCCGCGCGCGCCGGCCGGTACCTATGTTGCTATGATATTTGCCATACATACCTAAATGCCTATCTACCTATTACCTACCTACCTATTTTTATTTTAGTTTTCATCGATAGTCTATTTAGAGGTTTATAAAAAGTGGTAAGTACATGAACTAAAATAATTTGGAAGAAATTACAATAAAATGTTATTTAGGTAAAATAATAAAAAATAAAAAATTAGAATCACGCATCAGTTACATAAGCCACAATCATTTTAATAATTAAAATAATAAAAAAGCAAAAAAAAAAAAACATACGAAAGTGGGATTCGAACCCCGAACCATCAACTCTTTAGGCTGATAGCGACAAACTACGCTAAATGTGACTTGAACGTGCGAAGCGAAATTAGCAGTCGCATGGTACATTATGTAGAATTCCCGAATGCTCAAGGTCGTTGGCGTTTGTCACGGCCTTAAGGGAACAAATTGCCTGTCATTCGACGTGGCAGAGGATCGTTACGTACACGCCTGTACAATAATATTATTCTTTGTTAATCTCTGCTATTGTAAATGCAACGTTTGTCAGTCTGTAACTTGCAATCTCTAGCGGCGCGCTCTTGGCTTGGACTCTTGATCTCAGGTTTCGAGGTTCGAATCAGACCGACTTGCACCAATGAGTTTTTCTGACGGTAAAATTTACCCTTGCCCCTTACTAGATCATAGGGTCAATCATTAGGTGGTAAGCATTTTGTAGCCGACTGGGTTGGTACCACAGTTTACTGGGCGTAAGATAACCGCATAGCAGACGCGGCTGTGTTCCTCTCCAGTCCAGTAATAGTCAGCAATCCAGGGAAGTCTCTCTCTGGTGTGGCGGATTCTCGGAGATGATATTGGCTATCGGAGGAACATAAATTCAACGTACGATGCGCCGGCGCAGAGTGCTCACTCACTCACTCGGCCGCTCCTTCAGAAAATGTACTACAAGTTTACGGCCATCAATACGAGAGTGTTACCCTACGGCAAGCTCGTATCAACATTTTAACTACAAAAGTATTAACGGTCGTTGGTATTTGGCTTACCATGGTTGGAATTCGCGGTCACTATGACCGACGTTTCGGAGGCGTAAGTACCTTCCCTACATCAAAGGAGTTACGGATCGAATAAGGAGGATACTGAATACATATACAGTATAGTGTTCCAACCTCCGAAGAAGCTCGCACAACTCCTACGGTCAGCGAAGGACGCCTTTCCACTTTATAGATTTACATACTGTTTTCACTGTTACATTCTGCCACTTCTCAAGATGATTTTAGGCTATTAATCATAACGCTACGTAATCGGCGGCCTGAGCGGTGAGCAAAAAATCTGTCTAGACTAGCTAGCATAATAATGTAACTAGCACTTACAAGCACTAGTCTGCAATATTCTTCCAGACTAGCGCTCGTATTTGCATGCAAGTCGCTGATTTGTCACAAAAAAAAAACAACGGCCTAAGTCGACATTTGCATAAGGATCAGCCGTAATTAACACGAAGAGCCTGTAGGAGTCTTTTCTGTTGAAGTTGGCATGCTTCGAGATCTCCATGGACTAACGGATGATGCGTGGAAAGAGTCGTTTTTCAGTGGCCAACATTTTCACCTGATCGAATCTTATCCAGTGCTGCATTCCGGAGTCGACACGCTCATCTATGGCTGAATTGCTTTTGCCCATGTTCTTGACTGCTCTGTAGTAAATACATAAAATATCAAAACTCAGAGCTGCAGGTCTATTCTTGTAAATTCTGACAGCGGAATCAGCGCTGATGTGGCGCTGAGAGCCGCTTTGGTAAGTGGCTCGCAGCGCCACAACAGCGCTGATTCCGCTGTCAGAATTTACAAGAATAGACCTGCTGTGCGGGTATTTACTTAGCGATCCCCCGACTCCTTCAAGTAAGTAAACGGAAATTACTTTTGACTTTGTAATGGTCGGGGATTTTTTTATTTGTAATTAAACTTTTTAAAAGTTGTGTATAAGGTGAATCCACGGTTTTATTTATTAAATTCTTGCCTTTGAAAAATAAAACAGATTCTAGGAAGCCACAAATAGCCCCAAATCCGGAAGCGGAAGCCAAAAATAAATCTGCGGATTTATGTCAGGAGGCTAACGAAGTCATTTACAGACCTAAAGAATGCGTTAATGGCGGTTTAGTAGTACTTTGGGGAAACATTCACACGACATAAGTGCGACCTTCTTCGCTCAAGTTATGTTTGGAGGAAGTATGTACTTCACAAGTAAGTAGATACTTGCAAGGAATAACTCAGCAAGGTCATAACTTTGAACTTTTTTAATGTCATCTTGGGGCAGTTTTAAAGTAGGTTAATCCAAGTTAGGTTAGTTCAACATTTTAATTAAGCAAAACTAAATGTAAGCTTTCTACTCTAGTACGTTATTTGAGAGAGGGCATAATTTCCAGTCTCAATTTGATAGATACGTTAAAGTTAATGTTTTGAATTTACCTCACATTAGGAAATATTCTTTATTGAAAAACACTATTAAAACTAACGTTACAAAAGAAACCAACTTACCTATTTAAAGTTATTTATACTAATTAAATATTAAAATTAAACTAAATAAACCTAATATACAGAAAATAAAAAAAAATGTCTTGAAAGATGTAGTCGGCACGATCAAAGGGAAGCATCGACATGGCACCTAGTTCACCAAGGTGTTATCGGCTGACATCACGGATGTTGTAGGTGAAGTAGCCAACCGTGTTTGATTAAAAAACACCGGCCAAGTGCGAGTCGAACTCACGCACCGAGGCTTCCGTATCGCCATGTCATGGTCAGCGCCGCTGACGCTATTAAAAGGCTTTATACTCTTTCCGGTAGACTTACTCTTTACGGTACCCTTTTTAGTTGTTTGTATGGGGACCTCCGCGAATTTTTTACTTTTTAGGTTTCCGTATCCCGTACGGAAGCCTATTACTAAGCCTACGCCGTCTGTCTGTCCGTCCGTCCGTCCGTCCGTCTGTCCTACTGCTGTATCTTTGGAACTGTAATAGGTAGCCCGTTGAAATTTTCACAGAATATGTGTTATAATGGCAGATATAACAACAAATAATAAAAAATTGAAAAAAAACAAAAAGTGGAAGGGCTTCCCATACAAGAAACGTATTTTTTCAATGTTTTTTTGTGGTGCTGAAACCTCGGTGCGCGAGTCCGACTCGCACTTGGCCGGTTTTTATTATTTTTATTATTTGTTGTTATATCGCCCATAATAACACATATTCTGTGAAAATTTCAACGGGCTACCTATTACGGTTCAAGAGATACAGCCCTCGGACAGACGGACAGACAGACAGACAGACGTGGTACCTTAAAGTAGGTATGTAATATACATAATAATGTAACTAGCACATACAAGCACCTAGTCTGCAATGTTATTCCAAACTAGTGCTTGTACTTGCAAGTAGCTGATTTATTTGCCACCAAAAAAGCTACGACTTAAGTCGCCATTTGCATAAGGATTAGCCGTAATTAACACGAAAAGAGCTCCACCGCGTAAAATATGAACAGCGCAGTGGGGAATAGAGTCAACTAGAACGTTAAAAAAGGCATGGACGCCGAGTTGCGGGGAGCGGAGTGTACTTACCGATGATAAGATATTCCACTATTGTGCATAATAAACTTGGCTGTAGTGTTTTTACACGTAAACACAGAGCATGCGGGCATTTTAAACAGGTTTTTGCGAACGCAGCCGATTACAGACTGACGGGCCAGCGCGCGACCGTCCAATGAAACAAGTATGCTTTTACTTATATCATGTTACGGTGGCGAGGATAGGGTTCGGGGTCCATACCTTTTTTAACGTTCTAGAGAGTTAAGTAGGTACGCGACGGAATAGCTACGGGCGGTGGAGTGTATGCACCGGCTATGTAATACGTCAAAGAGATTTTGTTACTTCATATTTTGGTTTCCATGTTACAGTTATAGCATGCTGTACACCTCGGCTATCACGAAATAGCCGGTTCAAATATATATTTTTGTGTTTTTTATTTTTTTTTGAAACTTACCTACTACATCTGTGATGTCATCCCACAACAACTTGGTGAACTATGTGTCATGTCAGCGCTTACCTTCGGTCGTGCCGGCTACACTGAACTGGACGGAAAACACGAACTATTTACATAGCCGTTTCAACCGACCTTTCTTTCTTTCTTGCGGTGGTACCAACCCGGGCGGGTTAAACCCTACCACCTAATCATTGTCGGTTCACATACTAACATAATGGAACGATTACTTCAAAACCATTTGGCACGGGGTGAACCTATGAATTTTTATTGACTTTCCTACTAAAGATCTGCCTCTATATAATGCGCGGGGCGGATCTCGGCGTGTCGCCGCCGCAGCGGCTCATCAGTGTTCTCCCTCGCACCCGCGCCGTACTTGTATAGTGTATGCGCGTGGCGGGTCGCCCGCTGCGGCGACGACACGCCGAGATCCGTCCCGCGCATTATACCTAGGAATAATTTGAATATTGAGCGCCGTTTTGGGTCGATATAGGCCTTCCGGCGCGCGATAGGTTAAGTGAATTTAATAACATAATTTTTTATGTAACCTTTTTCTTTTTCTTTGGGAACTGGCGCGGTTGGCTACATCACCTACAACATCCGTGATGTCAGCCCATAACACCGGGTGAACTTGGTGCCACGTCAGTGCTTCCCTTCGGTCGTGCCGGCTACACTGAACTGGACGGAAAACACAAACTATTTACATAGCCGTTTCGACCGACCTTTCATTCAGTAAGGTGGTACCAACCCGGGCGGGTTAAACCCTACCACCTAGTCATTGTCGGTTCACATACTAACTTAATCGAACGATTACTTCAAAACCATTTGGCACGGGGTGAACCTGGGTGAACCTATGATTTTTTATTGACTTTCCTACTAAAGATCTGTCTATATACCTAGGAATAATTTGAATATTGAGCGCCGTTTTGGGTCGATATAAGCCTTCCGGCTCGCGATAGGTTGAGTGAATTTAATAACGTAATTTTTTATGTAACCTTATTTTGAAAAAATAAAAAAATTAAGTTTATCTCTAAGCCAACCACTGGAAGTTATCGTTCGATTACGTTAGGTGCTATTCTTCGTATACGTAACGGCTTCGTAAGGCGACCTTACGAAATTAGCCTATTTCTTCTTCCACACGTTACGTCTCGCTTCCCTTCTCTTTCTAACGACGTGAATTTTAATATTTCAGTTGTTGCGTTTTACGTTGTGCTTTTGTTTTAGTTGTAGACTTAACTGAGCCGAAACGCACAGCACGCCCGTAAAAGATCTTTCGCCATAAAGAACACACTACATTAATAATATTTCATTGAGCCATTATGCATGCAACCTATGGTTCGTCATAATTTTTTTTTGTCATGTGTCGTTCAGCAATCCAATCTATAAGGAAGAACTGGATAAGAAACATTATTTTAACTTACATACTAAGTTTTAATTATGTTAATAAATGTAACATACTATGTCTAAGAAAAAAAGAAAATAAAAGATAGTAAAATACAAAGAACATGGGGTTCAGTCAAGTTAATAATAAAAGCTGGTTTATACATAAGTATATGTATAAACAATTTGGATCATCCATCAGTTTTTAGGAATTTATCCGTCGTACGGGACCCTATTACTAAGCCTATGCCGTCCGTCCGTCCGTCCGTCTGTCCGAGGGCTTTATCTCTTGAACCGTAATAGGAAGCCCGTTGAAATTTTCACAGAATATGTGTTATAATGGCCGATATAACAACAAATAATAAAAATATTAAAAAGGAAAAAAATCACAGGGGTCCCCAATATAGAATAAACTAAAGAGTGTATGGGTGCTATCTACCAACAGTATAAATAATTTTAACTAATCATGAATTTTTAACTAATATGAAGCATTTCATAATACACGCCATAGATGACGTAAGTGGCGCACACCATGACATGGCGATACGGAATCCTCAGTGCGCGGGTTCAACTCGCACTTGGCCGGTTTATATTTAAGTACAATAAGAAAACAATTCACTTAACTTATAAAATGGACTGTCTAAGATAAATAATATTTTCAGCTGACTCTAGAACACATTGTCACTATTTATAGATTTAATTATAACAAGTCCTTTTAGATTCTTATAGAGCTGAAACTAAACAATGCTCTCTGTGACTATATGTATTGAAAGCACAAAAGGTTTTACAGCAGCCCGATTGGGTGAGCGAGCCCGATGCGGGAATAAAGTATAGCTTTTACCCCCAAGGAGATGCCAGTCCGATTTCTTGACGGACTAATGTCTCAGAGGAAAAGCTATTTTATCTAAGCGTGATTTGAAGATGCCAGGATTTTAGGAGTAGGAATAAAATTTTACGTAGGTACTCTTTGTAAATTAAATAATAGTTGTAGTTTTTTTTTGCCGATATCGGACACATTAAAGTTGAACCCCTATGAAATTATTATTAAATATCTTCGCATCCTTGCCTCCGTCTTTTCCTAACACGAAAACCAGCTGCCAGTCTTGTAACTTCCCACCAGTTTAGTAGTTCGTGCTGCCCTGCATAATATTTTGCCTGGCGGCTAATTAGCGAGTGTCCGTCATACCTACCCGCTGCACAGTGGTTCGACCGCCCTGCGTAGCCGGAAGAACACTTCATTCGAGTGCGCTGGCTAATTTTATTTAGTCCAACGTCAGCGGATTATGGGATTGCGGCGCTTGGGATGGCACCACCACTGCGGTGAATATTTTCTTTTTTTTTCGAAAGGCGGCGGCGATTTTCTTTTTTTTTTTGTGGAAAGGCGCTCGGTGTGCATCCACCGCGTCCTCCGTGTGTCTTTTTTATTTGTTGAAAATTTGTGGCGTGTTTTAAATTATGTTATGCCTGATTGGGAAAAAATAAACAAATGCACTGAGTACATTTTTTACATTCGAATTACAAATATGAAAAAAATTGAATTTTTAAAACCATGAAGTTTCAAAGTTTAGAGCACTTCATAAAATACAAATTCTTTTCCAGGTAATTATAATGAAGTTACCATAGCATGTATGTATACGTCGATAAACTATTAGTTTAAGAAAATCATTATAGAACGAATTAATGCAATGACGAACATACGAACTGTAGTAACTATAGTGGCTGCGTTGCTCGATGGAAAGAAATCATTATTTGCATCAAATATATAGCTACACGTATGGAACTGATGGTGAACCATGCCGACAAAATGTTATTAAACTAAATTTTTCCCTGCCTTTTTGTCGAATCCACCACCGTGCTCTCAGGCGGTCTGACTCCACTCATAAATCGTCGGTTGTTTCGTGCCCTCTTCCGCCGCCCGCGTTCCGATTAAGCCACGTCTTTATGTTTCCACCTCGCCGCCTCGACGCAAAGCATTTACATACCTCTTCATAAGCAGGCAGCGCTCTACAGGGCATGTTCGTACACATTTCATGCCTTGGTGCTAAGAACCTTCTTGCGGGGGACAGTTTTTTTTTTTAATTTTATATTAAATAGAGGACACGGCGTAGTTGTTTCAGCGTTGCGTATTTTTTTATGTAATCCGATATGGGTGGCTGTATAAGAGAGGCCAGAGTACATGCTCCGACCAGCCAATATCACCTCCGAGAAGGTAGGTGCCATACCGGAAACTTCCCCTTTGGGACTGCTGGCTTTACTGGACTAGAGGAGAACACAGCCAAGGCTGCTATGCGGGCATCTTATATACAGTACGGTGGTACCGACTCAGTCGGCTACAATTTGAGCCTGCCGAGTAGTAAGGGGCAAGGGACAGTTTTACACCGGTTCCGAACGGTGAAGCAGCAGGTATGCACGTAAATTTTCCGACAGAAAAACTCATTGGTACACGCCGACCGTATTCGAACCTCGGACCCTACAGAAGCTATAGAAAAGTAATTTTCTATGACAAACACATTTTTTTTCCAATTTTTTTATTCACCAAGCATCAATTTGAACAACTTTGAACGTACTATATATCAATAGATGATAATTTCATAGGTCTTCCAGACTTGTAAACAGTTTTATGGTTTACCACAGTACAAACTCTCGAAATCGCCGAAAGAAAATATGATCTCGCGCATATATATCAGGTATGCCCTGACCATTGTTTAATACCGCTCCAAGTAGAATTATAATCGAATTAGTTCCCCTACGGATCCCTAATTCGGTTCGTAATAACATAGGTGTGTTGCAGTCTGCTCAATAATTACGAAGAATATTGACTTTTGATGACCGCTTTCGAAAATTATTTCGGAATTTAATAAAAGTAATGGAAAATGTTTTATTATGACGAAATAAATACAAATGTTCTACTCACCGTGAGTAAAACCGTAATTTTTTTAAATAATGTTTAACAATCACCATAATTTAAAAACCCATATAATACAAATGTTGCAAACTGGAATGTCCATTGGGCATTAGCGCCAATAATAAATGAACCATACATTGGAACCGGATTGGAAAAAAGAATCGAACACAGTGGCCCTTAGAGCTTTTGAATAATTAATATTCAATTTGAACTTTGTGAAGGTACGAGGCCGAAAACTCAAGCCAACAACGGCCTCCCTACACTAAAATACTCTATGGTATAAAGATAAAATGCAGATCAAAGGAAAACACTATTAAACCAAATTGAATTAATATCATACGACATTAGAGGCTGTGATAGACAGGCGAATGGACATGGCGACGTTATAATATTTCCAAGTTTTATTAATGAAACTTAACCCGGAAAATAAACACATACATTATTGAGAAAAGATTAAACAAGATCAGAAGTTCTCGAGTAAGTTTTGTAGGAAGTATGTCGACCCTGATAAGGAAAAATGGTCTAACCACCAACGCAAATTTAACAAAAGTGCAAATATAATGTTTGCCGCTTACACCATTTTGCCTTTTCGTCGGTATTCTTGGAGTAAGTCTAACCGGTGCTTAACTCACTTCCGTTTCGAAAAATTTGCTAATTGATAAACTACCACTGAAGACAACGCTCGACCAAGATATTTGGAAGCAGAGATTACATTACAGATGTTGTATAGGGATTTAATATATTAGCACATTGATTAGAACTGATACGCACAGAGCTTTGCACAGTAAAGGCCCCGCTACACGCAGCGACTTGCATGCGCAAAAAGTTTGTGCAAAAGTTTGCGATAAGAACATGGTGCGACGTCCACACACTGTCGTATTCATATCAAGCAGACCGTTTTCTCATTATACAGTTATGCCATCTTAACGTGATTGCTTGTGCAAGTTTAATTTTAGCAAATTAGCGTACGTGTAAGCCATTTGCGCGGTATACCGTTTTGCCGTCAAGTACAGCCTAACAACAGTTCGCAAAACAAATTTGCTAGCATGGCGCCTCACTGAGCGTGGTTACGTGAGGAGAGGTTTTTTTGGCTCTGTCGACTGTATCATTGGTCTCTCGACACAGCCACCCATGTTGGTTTATCTAAAAAAAAATTACGTACAGACATACATATTTGTGCAAATAAAAATTTGGGCAAATAAAAATTTGTGCAAGTAAGATTGAGCGCGTAGCCGGACCTTAAGACACAATCACTTCTTCGGTCTCACGTTCCCGCCTCCGGTCGAGCCGCAAAGGATATCCCCAGGCAACTCTCTCCGCTAAGTACACCAGCAAATTCGAATTTATCGCGGCTTAATGAAACCATCTTGATTTAGTTAGGTGCGCTACGTGCCGCGCGCGGCCGGCCGTTATTGCTTCTAGAACAAATTTGCTTACGACTCTCAATATCGCGGGGCTGGTGTCCGAGTAGCCTCCGGGGAGGAGTAGCCATCTTGTTTTATTTGCGGTGAATCGGAACGCGGCCTGATAACATGCGGGCTTGTCGCTTTTATTGCGAGCATGGCGCGGGGGCCCGATAGAGAGACTCGTTTGAGATAAAGCGGGGTTTCGTCGACGCGGAGGTTTTGGAAGACAACGGGGTTGCCGGCGGACGGGACTGTGCGATTGTTATGGCTTCTGCCTTTGCTCGGATGATAAACAAAACGCAACAACCCGCGCGGACGAGGACGAACCGATCAAAATGAATTTGCCTAATGGAACATTTCGTGAACTGATTTTCACTTCAAGATATAAGTTTGCGTTTCTGAAGGAAGTATATTAATCTAAAGAGTCATTATATTGAAAAATTAAATAATATTTAACAAACATATAAAATATAATATTAAAAATCCCAAATCAACTTCTCATGTCCGATGCTAAATACGACTTTGGTGACGACAGCATAAGATTCAATATTGAATCGTGCAAGTTGGCTGAACGCAGGAGATTGTGTCATACACAGTGTCATACCTACTAGAGAGATTCAAGCATCGGTTCGAACATTTAGAGAAAATACGTCATCGACCCGATGGCGGAATTGGTAACGCGCTGGCGGCTCAAGCCGGAGTTCCAGGTTCGAATCCTGGTCGGGACGTATTTTTTCTCTCCATTTTCAGCTTTGCATTTATCGAAGCTAAGTTTAACGAAAGTTTGCTGGAATAGACTCATTCTCATTTATGAGAGTGGAAGAGGCGGCATAGGTGTCAGGATCGTGGCGCGTTGAGATCCGTTGTCTCTGCCTACCCCACTGGGAAACAGGCATGACGCTATGTATGTATGTATACTCATTCTCACTACTTTTTGAACGGCGTAGTATAATTCAGAGGACATTAAAACTTTCAAACTAATCAATACGTATATTACGCTGCCGCCTAGTTTTTACTAGAACTCTGCAAGTCACATCTAGTGGACGATTCCATTCCTTTATATCCCGACTTCCTACTTCCGGTCATAATTGAGTTAACCACTTCCTGCGCTTTTCTCACCGAAAATCTCCCCCTTCCTTCCCCCACTCGTACCAATTATTCTTATTGGTCGCCGCGTACTAGAGTCGGGTCGCCGCCGCTTCTTGACTTTTGTCGGGCTCATCTCGTAGAGCAATACCATTATTATTTACGAGAAAGCACAAGTATGAAAACTGAAAAAGACATCATACGTACATAAGTATAACCCGACTGCATCTGTCCGCGTGCATGTCGTAAAAGGCGAATAAGGGATAAGGACAAGGTGCCGTACTAAAGCGCGACAGGATAGCCACCTATCACCTTGGCACAATTCTTCCACCGAGTCATGCAGCAGGTGGGTATTCGTGCCTTACTTGCTGCTTTATAGTCATCTTGTCCTAATACATTGCTAATCGTGGTGGTCGGTGTTGCGCTGTAATTTACAGAAGTACTTGCAGCACAACACCGATTACTCTCCTTACACCGATTGTCTGGATACAGCGTGTGTTATGTATGTATTTATGTATGTACGCACATAATTATAAAGCGTCACGTTTGTTTTCCAATGGAGTACGCTAAACATCGACGCTCCACGTACCACGGTTCTGGCATATCTCCTATATAGGTTGTACCAGTTAGAGCCGATTTGCTTACATCACAGGATTCCGAGTTTAATAATCTTCGAAAAAAGCTCTGTAGTATTTTCTCCTAGTACTCATATTTTTCGAGATAACAGAGGTTTTATGCGTTAGAAAAGGCTCGCCAAAACCATGTTCAACATAGGAAACTGACCATTTAATGGCGATTATCTCGGAAAATACGAGTCCTAGGAAAACAATTTTACTGATATTTTTTTTAACGTTCTTCACCGAACTGGGACAATCTAGTATACAAATACGTATGTCAGAAAATCGGAACCAGATTCGAAATTCGAAAACAGAGGTCAGGAATCCGTTTCGGAAACGCTCTTCAGTTTATATCGGTCATTAGATTTCTGTTTTTCGGTCGACCTTTTCCATAATGGCTCCGCTGCTGTCGGGGACGAAATTCGTGGCAATGGCGCATTTGTTGGACCACCGTTACGAGATATCGCGATACGCACGCTCTACCCCGCGGCGTTCAAGACCACATTTCTAGTGTTTTGACGTGAATTTGATCCAGAAAGTTAGCGACTATAAAAAACCGTGCACTCGACCTTCCCCCCCGATGATGTCATCCATAACCATCTCCCCAAGTGTGCTCTCGCGCTCAGTACAACTTGCGATAGCGTCAAAAGTGCTCGTCCGATTTCCACCAAATAAACTCTCACGGACAGAATCAGGCTTAACATATATTTTGACCCAAGGTTAGGGAAGGTGTGGAACTAAGCTTGCGATGGCTTAACCGAACATATCCGGGCCCATCGGCAGTAGAGGAGGGTGTTTATCGAAGTCGGGACTAGCGAGTGGCCACTCTAAATTTCCCGCGCATGCTTCACGTTTCGGCTCGCATCAAGCCCTCGGCAGCTAGTCTGCGTTGACTAGGACGCGGGAAAACACCAGTCCCGCTCTCGACCTCCCTCTCTCTACCTATCCATATTCTGTAGGATGCTTCCAGTGATGTTTTCGAAGCTCTCTCCATGTTAGCGTCAATCTTGGCAGCCCTAGATCCTTGAAGAGACTGTAGAGCGACTTCGCTGGTAGTCCTCTTGCTCCGACTTCCACAGCGAAGAGATCGTCTTGAATCCGTTTCTCACAATCCGGTCTACTAAGTTGCAGTACTTGTTAAGTTTGATGTTGTGGTCCTTCGGTATGTTGCTTTCCCATGGAACTGTAAGTTCAACAAGTACTACATGCTTTGTCGCTTTTGAGAATATGAGTATATCCGGTCTTAATGCTGTGGTACAGATTTCCGAAGGCATTTGGTAATGCTTCTCATGTGTGTCCATCAACAATTCCCAATCCTTTGCTGCTCTCAAAATTGAAGAAGGTTTAGTCCTATCTTTGGGCAGCTTTTTAGCTCCAGGTTTCACAAAGTTGGCCTTCTGGAAGCCGCTACTGGTTTGCCCTTTCCTGGTCCGTGCAATTGACAGGTTGATGGTCTCTCTGATGATTTGGAGGAATTTATCATGACGGTAGGAATACTGGCCTCGCGCAAGTAGTATTTTGCATCCGCATAACAAATGTTTGGCCGTGCCTACGGACTCCTTACATGACGGGCATAGTCTATTTGTAGATTTTCCCCATCTAACTAGGTTACTCGGGTCGGGGAGATTAAGCTGGAATGCATTTAGGTAGAACTTAAGCAACTCAGGGGACCAGTTGCATATTATGGATTTCCACTTCAATGCAGGAGGGATGCAGAAGTCGCCCAATGTTAGCCAATCATTTTGAATTTCTAGGTTTAAGGCGTGAAGTTTGAAACCTTGCTCCATGCCCCCCTGTGCAAAAACTTTCAGTATTTCTTTATCCGACTTTGCTGTTTCTATGCCAAGTCCAGATCTATTGGTGCGTGTACCAAATGTAATAATTTTTCGAATACGAAAGCACACGGAGAACGTTCATCGAACTTTCGTCGTTTAATGCCTAATAGTAACGACTTATACTGGTTCTAATTCTAACCTTGAGTTGATTTGATTTTAAGTCGTGGAACGAAATAATGCTCCGTTTTCGTAATAAAATATTAATATTTCATAGTGATGTCAAGTAAGAAAACGTTTTTGTCTTATTGTGTTCTGGCGCATAAACAAAACATAACTTCGTCGTACGACGCAGGAACAATAATTGTTATTGTTCTTAACGTTGTTAATTGTTGTTGTTAATTGTTGTTGTTAATTGTTGTTGTTAATTGTTGTTGTTAATTGTTGTTAATTGTTATTAACGCATCGTTTTTCGAAATTATTTCGAAAAACGATGCGTTCGGTGTCAAAAACATTATGGATTTTCCGAGTGAGTCCGGTGAGTGTGGCGGATACGGGCCGGGGCAGGAGGGATGAGGGAAGCCAAGAAATGGAATACACGTTACTCGTCGCATTGCATTGCGACGTTGCTTTTTACAACAGTAGAGATTGATTGTGTACCATGTGGGGCCGATACTTAAAAATAATATCCCCACTGCATCTATTCCTGTGCATGTCGTAAAAGGTGACTAAGGGATAAGGGCAAGGTGCTAAAGGGCGACAATATAGCCACCTCTCATCTTGGCACGGTCTTTCCACATAGTCATGCAGCTGGTTAGGTCTTCGTGTCTTACTTGCTGCTTGATAGCTATCTCGTCCCTACACATTGCTAAACGAGGTGGTCGGTGTTGTGCTGTAATTAACAAGAGTACTTGCAGTACAAAACCGATTACTCTACTTACCCCGATTGTCGGGATACAAGCGTGTGGTATATTGATCGTTCTGATCATGTTGACTGCTCTGTGGTGGCGCTGGTCATTTGCTATTACCTTCCCCCTCGCGTCTCCCCATCCCCCACGCTAGGCAATCACAGTTTCAGGCTTGCGATTGAGAGTACTTTATCCGACAGCTCGATCTGATCTCAATTGGATATACGTCTGTAGAACCCTGTCACTATAATTATTTTGTACGGCTATAATTCACACTGCAAGTTGCGAAATAGTGTTAGTGTGATAGGGTTTTACAGGTTTAACTCGATTTCATGAAAACGACATCGACGGTACCTACATATATGTGCAAAGGCTGGTAGAATTGAAGTTCTTTGTCGTACAGAGCATAGAGTTGGTTTCGAACAAACGCACGCACGAGTAGATTTATGGAATTACAACTTGAGTGGGATTCTGATTGATTTGTGTGGTTTATTTTCATGAGGAAACCATTTCATTTTATTGCAGGTAGGTACTACTAACTTATTGAAAATTATTTGTCAATGTTAAGAATGGTTCATAGTACCTATCTAAGTATAAAAGTTTTTTTTATTTATTTTTTATTGAATGCGCGACATGTGGCGCGTAGCCACCCATAAGGTGTCTAACGACGCCCATGGCCATTCGGTCGTATGCGGGGTTTGCAAATGCCATGCCGGCCCGACAGCCTCTTAGCCTGCCTCTTCACGCACCTCTTGAAGGATCCGAGACTGTACTTGGGGTGAAATATCTTTAGAATGTTGTTATATTTTTCTCAAAAGTTCTTAAAAGCATTCCCGCACCACAGCTTAGATCATCTCGATTCTCGAATGACGCGAGGCCGAGAATTCTTTAGAATAAGCTCAGCTCTCGTAGTGCGGGAGTGGTTATTATTTTTTGAATTCTAATTATGTCCAAGCACTTATTCTTCTAACAAAAATACTTTCCTACAATCCATTAAATAAATGAAAGTGATGCTGAAGTAATTGAAGCAAGTTTTATTTTTGGCGTCGCGTCGTCTATCGCCGCGTCTAGAAAGTAATATCAAGTAATAGTAGAAAAAGTGTTAAGAAATGTCTTATTTTCGTTTAAAGAGCAAATTTATTAACGGTATATTAAAATTGTATATAGAATAGCAATACGAGACGCCAACAGTCCCCTCAAGAGGTATTTATACTAAGAAAATAAAAATAATTCATACGGTGGGGAGAAAAATACGATTTTTAATATATACATACCACACACCGTTTCTGACAATCGGGGTAAACAGAGTAATTGGTGTTGTGCTGCGAGTACTCTGGTATATTACAGCACAACACCGACCACAAGGCACTCAGCACAGCAAGTAGGGCACGAAGGCCCACATCGGTGGAAAGACCGTGGCAAGGTGAGAGGTCGCTAGCCTGTCGCCTTTATGCACGGTATCTTGTCTTTATCCCTTAGTCGCCTTTTACGACATGTAAGGGGAGAGATGAAGTGGGGCTATTCTTATTAAGTATCGGCCCCACACAGCACAAGTTTTTTTCAATCTACTCCTTTATCGATAATTTTATTTCGAACGCTATGCTTCAGCTTGAATACTTTTCGAACGTTCATAAGTGCAAGAAAAATCGCATCCCGAATAGTTTTCAAACAGTTCTTAATTCAAAAGATACCGACCGCAGCACGATTGCCTATATCGCTTACCTGTTATCTGGCTTCTCCCGGGACTGTCGTCGACGCGCTAACTGCCAAAAGACAAAACGTTCCTCATTTGAATGTAGAACGGAGACTCCCGATCCGCGTCGCACAGGTAATTAAAACATTAGCGGCAAGCGAAATACACACCGAAACTGATATAAATCATAACCTAATTGCCTTGTACGATGCTAACACGACTGAAGTATAGATAGACGAAGAGCCGGGTCTCTTAGTTCAGCGATAGTCTAGATTAGTGGGTTACTCTAAGGTTAGAGCAAATATAATGTTTAGACGATACAAGATTAAAATGTCACTAATAAACAAGCAAATAAGATAACCAGCACCTTTACAAACTTTTAAGCTAACTTTTGAAACACAAATGACGTGGAACTGACCAAAGATGTAGGGTGTACCGTGTGGGGCCGGTACTGTATCGTGTGGGGCCGGCACTTTAAAAGAATAGCCCCACTGCATCTCTCCACGTATATGTCCTAAAACGCGACTAAGACTCCCTTCTTATATTACTAGGTGGTAGGGTTTAACCCGCCCGGGTTGGTACCACCGCACTGAATGAAAGGTCGGTCCAAACGGGTATGTAAATAGTTTGTGTTTTCCGTCCAGTTCAGTGTAGCCGGCACGACCGAAGGGAAGCACTGACGACGTGGCACCAAGTTAACCCGGTGTTATGGGCTGACATCACGGATGTTGCAGGTGGTGGAGCCAACCGTGTCAGTTTCCATAAAAAAAAATTTACGATAAAAGATTAAAATGTCACTAATACACAAGCAAATACGCAAACCAGCACCTTTGATATTGTAAATAAACTTTTAAGCCAACTTTTGAACCATAAATCAGTGATAAAGAACAGCAGGTCTATTCTTGTAAATTCTGACAGCGGAATCAGCGCTGATGTGGCGCTGAGAGCCGCTTTGGTAAGTGGCTCTCAGCGCCACAACAGCGCTGATTCCGCTGTCAGAATTTACAAGAATAGACCTGCTGAACATGATTCAGACGCATCCGCCGAACAGGCGTGTCTAAAACAAAACAAATAAAAGAAAACTCCGTGATAAAAATTAAATTATTTATTTAAAAAAATTCTGTGTGCATTCAGATTTCTGTGATTGTGCATTATCGTTTTTAATTTTAGTTAGGTACCAATTTGTAGGTAGAAGTTCTACAGCATGTTGTGTACAATAATTATAAAGAGTAGACGAAATGTGGTATAAAAGTTGTGTGTGTTTGTCAATATCTCTGTGTAGGTATACGAAAAAATCTAACCTAAAATGAACAAATAAATAAAAAGTGCTTTAGTAATTTAAATCTAATTCATACCAGAATTTTGCTATTTCTGAACACAGAACTAGGACTCGGTTAATCTGAACAATAGGTGTTTGGATGTAGGTCGCCGAAAACGTCGAAGTTTCGAAGAAGGAAGTGGGCTGTCGTAAGGAGAGTTTGCTTATCAGAGATCGATAAAATAATGGGCTATTTTTTCACTTCCGTGTTATATTATAACCAGGTAGGCGTTGACGAATATTAGTAATTTTGGTTGGTGTAGGTTTCTTTAACAAATAAAAATAAAATAATACTTATTTGTATGTTTAAGTGAAAACCCGGCCAAGTGCGAGTCAGACTCGCGCACCGAGGGTTTCGTACCACTACGTAATTGGCCGGTTTTAATTATTTGTTGTTTTACAGTGCACTAATAATCACACCAAGTTTTACGCTTTTATGTATAACCGTTTTTATGATAGAGCAAGACAAAGGTCACCTTGAAAAAAAAAAAGTTTCTTGTACGGGGATCCCCTTAATTTTATACTTTTTGTTATTTTTATTATTAGTTAAGACATCCGCCATAATATTGTTGTTTATTGTTTATTTAGCATCTATTGGCAGTACACTGCGCTCAGATTTGTCATATGTACATTGTAACATTCCGCCAGTTCGATTATCACAGCGAAGAAGAGCTGACACGAAACTTCACTGGAATTTTTTTTCAATGTACACTTAGTCTAATTTACAAAAATGGTTGCACTGCCTAGACACTGATGATTTGTGACATAATATGCAGCAATTCATGACAAAGTGAAAAAATTTTTTTTACCATTAAATTGTATGAAGTTATATACCCAAATACTACTGGTTTCTGTCACACACAAACCACACAATATCACAATGTTCTGTGAAAATTTCAACTGGCTACATATTACAGTTCAAAAGTAGCCCTCGGACAGACAGACAGACGGGCAGACAGACAGACGGCCGGCGTAGGCTTAGTAATGAGCTTCCGTACGGCTACGTAGCGGAAATGTTTTCTCCTACAGAAGGTAGCTGAAAACACTTCCGCTTCATCCCTCGCTCTACAAACAACAAACTATAGTCAGATGAATAGGTTTGTGGTAATTAGCGTTAACAATCTCCTCTGCACCCTTTCTCTATACACAGCTCCTAGCTAGATGGTCTACTAGCGTCCCGTCGGGGCCGATTATCGAGGCAATGGTGTTGGGGGTAAAATTGCGTGCTGCTCTAGCCACGTCCCTGCCGCTCGGCAAAATCGCCCCAATTTCGAATCGTGTCTCCGTCCTTTCTGATTTCCTACCACCTGGAAAGGTAAGAAAGGATGGGACCTACTGTTTTACGTGGAATCAGAACCACTGAGCTACCGAGGAGGCTGATTTATTATTATGAGTCATGCGTTTTTTTATTGCTTCCGAACTGGGTGGGTCTGCCCGAGGTCGAAGCCTCAGGCGCAGCCAATTTCGCCGCCGAGGAGGTGCCAGTCCAGCTTGGAGGTGGACTAATGTCGCTGGGGAAAGGCTGTTAACCCGCGATTTGAAGATCCGTGGATTGTAGGAGTGGGGAAAGATATTCCCCGGGAGCCCGTTCCACACCTTTGCAGTGCGGCACAAGAACGAATTAGATAATCACGCAGTTCGAATAACTCTTCTGTCGACTACAAATGGCCATACTCTCGTGGAACACCCGCGAGAGTATGGCGGGTTTGGCGAAGGCGAACAGGAGGAGGAGGGATAAGGGAAGCAAGTTCGCTTATCACAATCCGTGTGCACGAATGTGGAGACTACGTGATAATGTCTCCGAAGGTCCTGATTTGTTTATGTATAATGTAAATAAATGAAATAGTCTTTTTTTTTGTGTACTGTTCGTTTTTCAAATTGTGTTCAATAAAGAGTTTCTATTCGATTATATTTAAAAGTATGATTAAAAAAATATGATTGAATATTTCACGTAAGTTAGATTTGTTAGGGTAAATGTAAAAATCAGCCAAGTGCGTGTCGGACTCGCGCACCGAGGTTTCTGCACGACAAAAAAAAATACGTTGAAAAAAAAAATTTCTTGTATGGGGACGTCCCTTAATTTTCACTTTTTACCCGACTACGGCGAAGCAAAAAGGAGGGTTATGTGTTTGACCGGTATGTATGTATGTATGTATGTATGTATGTATGTATGTATGTATTTATGTATGTATGTATGTTCATCTGTTCCCTCATAACTTCTAAACTACTTATCACAATTTGACAAATGAGGTATCGTTGAAAGCGTCTTGATCGTCCGCTGGTTATAGGCTATGTGACGTCACACAAAATTGACTATGGCGCCCTGTAGATGACAAAAAGTCATGGTCTAAAAAAAAATTTTTTTTTAATGATGCCGTGTTGGGTTTCAAATGAAAGGGCTTAATTAGCACATTTCAAAAATATATATATTGTTAGCTATTGCTTTCGGATTTATTATTTATTATTATTGCTACCCGATAATTGGGAATAATTTCTAAAATAAAATAAAATAAAATCAGGCCTCATTCCATACATATATACATACATATCCTACACGCTGAATCGCGACAATCGGGGTAAGCAGAGTAATCGGTGTTGTGCTGCAAGAACTCTTGTCAATTACAGCACAACACCGACCACCACGTTTCGCAAAGGATTCGAACAAAATTAAATCGATCAAGCAGCAAGTATGGCACGAAGACCCACCTGCTGCATGACTCGGTGGAAGTTTTGTGCCAAGGTGAGAGGTGGCGAGCCTATCGCCCTTTAGCACGGCATCTTGTCCTTATCCCTTAGTCGCCTTTTACGACATGCATGGGGAGAGATGCAGTGGGGATATTCTTTTTAAGTACCGACCCCACACGGTACTCGGCCTCATTCCAAACCTACCCAAATACATCCTACTTAAACCATCTTAATATTATAAACGCGAAAGTTTGTAAATGAGTTGCGTTCAGGAAGACGATAAACCTAGTCAAAGAAAATAAGTATCTAAGGGCGAGGCAGAAGGCCGAGCTGCGTTCAGGAAGAAGATAAACCTTCTTAAAGACAGTAAGTAACTGAGGGCGAGGCCGAAGGCCGAGCTGCGTTCGGGAAGACTATAAACCTTCTCGAAGAAAGTAAGTAATAAAGGGCGAGGCCGAAGGCCGAGCTGCGTTCAGGAAGACGATAAACTTTTTCGAAGACAGTAAGCAACTATGGGCGAGGCCGAAGGCCGAGCTGCGTTCGGGAAGCCTAAACATTCTCGAAGAAAGTAAGTAACAACAGGCGAGGCCGAAGGCCGAGCTGCGTTCAGGAAGAGGATAAACTTTTTTGAAGACAGTAAGTAACTATGGGCGAGGCCGAAGGCCGAGCTGCGTTCAGGAAGAGGATAACCTTTCCGAAGAAAGTAAGTAACAGAGGGCGAGTCAGAAGATCGAGCTGCGTTCAGGAAGACCATAATCTTCTCGAAGAAAGTAACTTCTTAGGTACTTATTTCGAAAAGGATTATCCTCTTCCTGAACGCATCTCGCCCTTCGGCCTTGCCCATAGTTACTTACTGTCTACGAGAAGGTTTATAGTCTTCCCGAACGCAGCTCGGCCTTCGGCCTCTCCCTTAGTTACTTACTGTCTACGAGAAGGTTTATAGTCTTCCCGAACGCAGCTCGGTCTTCGGCCTCGCCCTTTTTCAATTACTTTCTTAAAGATGGTTTATCCTCTTCATGAACGCAGCTCGGCCTTCGGCCTCTCCCATATACTTACTGTCTTCGAGAAAGTTTATCATCTTCCTGAACGCATGAGGCCTAGCCCTTTGTTGCTTACTTTCTTAAAGATGGTTTATCCTCTTCCTGAACGCAGCTCGGCCTTCGGCCTCGCCCATAGTTACTTACTGTCTTCAAAAAAGTTTATCCTCTTCCTGAACGCAGCTCGGCCTTCGGCCTCGCCTGTTGTTACTTACTTTCTTCGAGAATGTTTAGGCTTCCCGAACGCAGCTCGGCCTTCAGCCTCGCCCATGGTTACTTACTGTCTTCGAGAAAGTTTATCGTCTTCCCGAACGCAGCTCGGCCTTCGGCCTCGCCCTTTGTTACTTACTTTCTTCGAGAAGGTTTATAGTCTTCCCGAACGCAGCTCGGCCTTCGGCCTCGCCCTTAGTTACTTACTGTCTACGAGAAGGTTTATAGTCTTCCCGAACGCAGCTCGGTCTTCGGCCTCGCCCTTTTTCAATTACTTTCTTAAAGATGGTTTATCCTCTTCATGAACGCAGCTCGGCCTTCGGCCTCTCCCATATACTTACTGTCTTCGAGAAAGTTTATCATCTTCCTGAACGCAGCTCGGCCTTCGGCCTCGCCCTTTGTTACTTACTTTCTTCGAGAAGGTTTATGTCTTCCCGAACGCAGCTCGGCCTTCGGCCTCGCCCTCAGTTACTTACTTTCTTAAAGATGGTTTATCCTCTTCCTGAACGCAGCTCGGCCTTCAGCCTCGCCCATAGTTACTTACTGTCTTCGAGAAAGTTTATCGTCTTCCCGAACGCAGCTCGGCCTTCGGCCTCGCCCTTTGTTACTTACTTTCTTCGAGAAGGTTTATAAGTCTTCCCGAACGCAGCTCGGCCTTCGGCCTCGCCCTCAGTTACTTACTTTATTAAAGATGGTTTATCCTCTTCCTGAACGCAGCTCGGCCTTCGGCCTCGCCCATAGTTACTTACTGTCTTCGGGAAGGTTTATAGTCTTCCCGAACGCAGCTCGGCCTTCGGCATCGCCCTCAGTTACTTACTTTCTTAAAGATGGTTCATCCTCTTCCTGAGCGCCGCTCGGCCTTCGGCCTCGCCCACAGTTGCTTACTTTCTTCGAGAAAGTTTGTCGTCTTCCTGAACGCAGCTCGGCCTTCGGCCTCGCCCTTTGTTACTTACTTTCTTCGGGTCGGTTTATCGTTTACCTGAACCCAGCTCGCCCTTATGGACTATGGTACACATGTTAAAATTATTAAACAATAAAACCTAAACAAACAAAACATGTAAAACGACTCTGCAAATACTTTATCACGAAGTTATATCCCCAAAATAATTAAAATAAAAAATAAGTTCAAAAACTAAAACCCGACTACTGAAAAATCACGCTCTAAAAAGTATGAAACAAGAAAATGTTCTCATCTGAAATTGTTATGTACAAACTATTCAATATTTTATCGTCTATTAAATAAACAACTTACACGTAATATATTTTAATGTATTTAATAAATATTCATAGTGTTGTTCAGAGGATAGCCGTGGTCGTATGCCACTTTGCCCTATAGGGTAGGTGGCATACGACCACGGCTATCCTCTGAACAACACTATGAATATTTAATAAATACATTAAAATATATTACGTGTAAGTTGTTTATTTAATAGACGATAAAATATTGAATAGTTGGTACATAACAATTTCAGATGAGAACATTTTCTTGTTTCATACTTTTTAGAGCGTGATTTTTCAGTAGTCGGGTTTTAGTTTTTTTCATTTTGTTATATCCGCCAGAATAACACATGTTCTGTGCAAATTTCAGCCGGCTAGCTATTACGACGGACAGACAGACAGACAGACAGACAGACAGACAGACAGACAGACGTTGTAGGTTTAGTAATAGGCTTCCGTAAGGAGCACAACTAAAAAATAAGTTCAAAAACTAAAACCCGACTACTGAAAAATCACGCTCTAAAAAGTATGAAACAAGAAAATGTTCTCATCTGAAATTGTTATGTACAAACTATTCAATATTTTATCGTCTACTAAATAAACAACTTACACGTAATATATTTTAATGTATTTAATAAATATTCATAGTGTTGTTCAGAGGATAGCCGTGGTCGTATGCCACTTTGCCCTATAGGGTAGGTGGCATACGACCACGGCTATCCTCTGAACAACACTATGAATATTTATTAAATACATTAAAATATATTACGTGTAAGTTGTTTATTTAGTAGACGATAAAATATTGAATAGTTTGTACATAACAATTTCAGATGAGAACATTTTCTTGTTTCATACTTTTTAGAGCGTGATTTTTCAGTAGTCGGGTTTTAGTTTTTGAACTTATTTTTTATTTTAATTATTTTGGGGATATAAATTCGTGATAAAGTATTTGCAGAGCCGTTTTACATGTTTTGTTTGTTTAGGTTTTATTGTTTTATAATTTTAACATGTAGGCACTTGAAGGGATAAGGGCGAGCTGGGTTCAGGTAAACGATAAACCGACTCGAAGAAAGTAAGTAACAAAGGGCGAGGCCGAAGGCCGAGCTGCGTTCAGGAAGACGACAAACTTTCTCGTAGACAGTAAGTAACTATGGGCGAGGCCGAAGGCCGAGCGGCGCTCAGGAAGAGGATGAACCATCTTTAAGAAAGTAAGTAACTGAGGGCGAGGCCGAAGGCCGAGCTGCGTTCGGGAAGACTATAAACCTTCCCGAAGACAGTAAGTAACTATGGGCGAGGCCGAAGGCCGAGCTGCGTTCAGGAAGAGGATAAACCATCTTTAAGAAAGTAAGTAACTGAGGGCGAGGCCGAAGGCCGATCTGCGTTCGGGAAGACTGTAAACCTTCTCGAAGAAAGTAAGTAACAAAGGGCGAGGCCGAAGGCCGAGCTGCGTTCAGGAAGACGATAAACTTTCTCGAAGACAGTAAATAACTATGGGCGAGGCTGAAGGCCGAGCTGCGTTCAGGAAGAGGATAAACCATCTTTAAGAAAGTAAGTAACTGAGGGCGAGGCCGAAGGCCGAGCTGCGTTCGGGAAGACTATAAACCTTCTCGAAGAAAGTAAGTAACAAAGGGCGAGGCCGAAGGCCGAGAAAGTTTATCATCTTCTTTTCAGGAAGATGATAAACTTTCTCGAAGACAGTAAGTATATGGGAGAGGCCGAAGGCCGAGCTGCGTTCATGAAGAGGATAAACCATCTTTAACAAAGTAATTAAAAAGGGCGAGGCCGAAGACCGAGCTGCGTTCGGGAAGACTATAAACCTTCTCGTAGACAGTAAGTAACTTAGGGAGAGACCGAAGGCCGAGTTGCGTTCGGGAAGACTATAAACCTTCTCGTAGACAGTAAGTAACTATGGGCGAGGCCGAAGGGCGAGATGCGTTCAGGAAGAGGATAATCCTTTTCGAAATAAGTAGCTAAGAAGTTACTTTCTTCGAGAAGATTATGGTCTTCCTGAACGCAGCTCGATCTTCTGACTCGCCCTCTGTTACTTACTTTCTTCGAAAAGGTTATCCTCTTCCTGAACGCAGCTCGGCCTTCGGCCTCGCCTGTTGTTACTTACTTTCTTCGAGAATGTTTAGGCTTCCCGAACGCAGCTCGGCCTTCGGCCTCGCCCTTAGTTACTTACTTTCTTAAAGATGGTTTATCCTCTTCCTGAACGCAGATCGGCCTTCGGCCTCGCCCATAGTTACTTACTGTCTTCGAGAAAGTTTATCGTCTTCCTGAACGCAGCTCGGCCTTCGGCCTCGCCCTTTATTACTTTCTTTCTTCGAGAAGGTTTATAGTCTTCCCGAACGCAGCTCGGCCTTCGGCCTCGCCCTCAGTTACTTACTGTCTTTAAGAAGGTTTATCTTCTTCCTGAACGCAGCTCGGCCTTCTGCCTCACCCTTAGTTACTTATTTTCTTTGAGTAGGTTTATCGTCTTCCTGAACGCAACTCATTTACAAACTTTCGCGTTTATAATATTAAGATGGTTTAAGTAGGATGTATTTGGGTAGGTTTGAAATGAGGCCGAGTACCGTGTGGTGTCGGTACTTAAAAAGAATATCCCCACTGCATCTCTCCCCATGCATGTCGTAAAAGGCGACTAAGGGATAAGGACAAGATGCCGTGCTAAAGGGCGACAGGCTCGCCACCTCTCACCTTGGCACGGTACTTCCACCGAGTCATGCAGCAGGTGGGTCTTCGTGCCATACTTGCTGCTTGATCGATTTAATCTTGTTCGAATCCTTTGCGAAACGTGGTGGTCGGTGTTGTGCTGTAATTGACAAGAGTTCTTGCAGCACAACACCGATTACTCTGCTTACCCCGATTGTCGGGATTCAGCGTGTGTGATATGTATGTATATATGTATGGAATGAGGCCTGATTTTATTTTATTTAGAAATTATTCCCAATTATCGAGTGCATGCAAGCAAATCTGAAAGCAATAGCTAACAATATATATATTTTTGAAATGTGCTAATTAAGCCCTTTCATTTGATACCCAACACGGCATCATTAAAAAAAAATTTTTTTTTAGATCATTACTTTTTGTCATCTAGAGGGCGCCATAGTCAATTTTGTGTGACGCCTATAACCAGCGGACGATCAAGACGCTTTCAACGATACCTCATTTGTCAAATTGTGATAAGTAGTTTAGAAGTTATGAGGGAACAGATGAACATACATACATACATACATACATACATACATACATACATACATACATACATACCGGTCAAACACATAACCCTCCTTTTTGCTTCGCCGTAGTCGGGTAAAAATCAAATTTGAAATACATGTTGTTAGTCACTTATAATTAATGTTAATTTTAGTTAGGGCTGAATATGATTTGATAGGGTTGAATGAGAGGTTTGTGCTAGTCATATTATGTAGGTATGTATGGGTGTGGTTAGTTAGTTAAGTTAGTTTAGTTTGACATATTTTTCTGAATAAAAATATCTTACGACCTACTTTTAACTGAACTTATGTTCGCGGTCTCTTTCCAGCGGAATGATTGTATAAATTCAACATTCTCCAGCAGTATGAAAGTCCTCAAACTTAATTACTCTATCTGCAGTGTACTCCTCTCCTCACGAACATTGTCAGAAACAAAGACAGTAGTAATAAACAGTCATTCATTACTAACCAGCTTCAAGTCTAAATTCTTACGGAAATTCTTTTAGAAGCTTTTACGTAGCAAACATTCTGAGATTGAAATCCCTACGACTAGTTCGTTAGTTCCTTACGACTAGTTCGTTAGTTCCTTACGGCTAGTACTCAGTAGTTCGTCCATCTGATGTAACGTTTATCAGTTGGGCAAATGGAAATTATTCATACATTTATACTTATGCACAAGTAGGAAATTTAAATGTGTTTTTGTTTTATGGAAACTGACACGGTTGGCTACATCATCTACGACATCCGTGATGCAGCACATAACACCGGGTGAACTAGGTGCCATGTCAGTGCTTCCCTTCATTTCATGTCGGCTACACGGAACTGGACGGAAAACACGAACTATTTACATAGCCACATACATAAATGTAAACAATAATTTTTATTAAAGAAAATAAAAACTTACATAACTATACATAAAAGTATAGAAAGCTGAGGCGTACTACACCATGCTTTGGAATTTGCAAAAGCATTTTAAACATTATTTAAATAAAACACCTACATACATACCGCCCATGCTCCTGAACGATTTTCACTATTCCTGGAATTAAACGGAAGCGAGCTTGACGGAATCCGTTAAAATTTATTACGCTCCGATCAAATATTAGCTCTTAATTCAAGTCATGTTTGCAGCGGCTGATCCGCTCTGATGTCAATAAATAATATTAATTGTGTTTGAACTTGGAATACAGAGTGTTCTGGAAGCCTCCTCGTATGTACGTGAGAGCTGAGAGCTGTGGCTGAAGCGAGCCGATTGCGCCAATACATACTTAAATATCTTTAAAGGCCCGTTAACTAACGACAGCTTAAATCCGTAACTCGATAAGTTTCCTCCATCGATGTGTCTTCCATGTCTTACAGCGTTGAGGAGACATAGATGGCACTACATAGTATAAAATAACGCCATAATAGTCCCTCAAACAAACTGTTTGACATACAGCTGGCGCGGCGCTATTCATCTGATCTGCGTGGCAGAAGTCTTGACTCTCCTTATGTGCCTGTTAATTAAGTCGCCGAACACCCAGACTTAACTTTAAGTTAGCTTAAGCTTAGGAAATAATAACATTATTACATTAGTTCACTCATCATCACTCATCATCAGCCTGTACGGTCCACTGCTGGACATAGGCCTCTCCCAAGGCACGCCACCACACGCGGTCTTCCGCTCTTCTCATCCATCCACTCCCGGCTACCTTTTTTAGGTCATCTGTCCACCTAGCCGGAGGGCGTTCCACGCTATGTTTGCTTGTACGTGGCCTCCATTCGAGCACCCGTCTACCCCATCGGTTGTCGGGTCTACGACAGATGTGCCCAGCCCACTGCCACTTCAGCTTGCTTATTTTCTTAGCAATGTCGACTACCTTAGTTCTTTGACGTATCACGTCGTTACGGATTTTATCGGTCAAACATTAGTTATGCAGATATTTTAATATCTAACGACACTAACCGGGCCGTGCAGTGCACTAACGAGAGCTTAAATCCGTAACTCGATAAGTGAGCATAAGTGGACTTTCTGGTTACTTATTTACTTGCTAAGTCTGTGTTGGCGTAATCAACCAACAACTGTGATAAATTTATTTAGATTGTATTGATGAGTCGTCGTCTCGTTTCGGGTTGTCTTAAATTTGCTCGATTATGAATTTATTGAATCCATTCAATTCAATATAATAAACTAAGACCATATTGTAAGAAATTGCCTTCCCGCAGTGGGCTCCAACTGGCTACTACCAAGACAAAGGCGCAATTAATCATAAATGGGCACCAACGTCATTCCTTTGGGAGCAATATCAGAGAGGACATTTCGTAAAGATTTAACATCGAATTATATTTTTCACCGAATTTTCTTTCTTTGTCGCAATGCTTCCGCGCCTAGAAATGAAACTGTCCAGTGAGTGATCTTCATTACCAGCACAACTTACAACCACGAGAGCAACAGAGCCCGAGGGACAAACACCATCACGTCTCTTAAGTTATTAGAGGTTGAACTTTTCTGCTGGCGTTGAAATAAGGTTGCGGTCGGGCCGGGGCTCCGGAGCCGGCCGGTTGGCGCATGCCGGCGCGGAGCGGGCCTACCGGAAATGAGAATTTTGTAAAAGGATTTTAACAAAACCCGGAAATAAGAATTGGGTTCACGGGCGTTACACAAAGTTACATACAAATTTAACTGATTTCTTTCTCAACTTTTCTTTCAAATTTTTATTTGATGCGTTTAGTTTGCGCGAATGAAGGTATCATCAGACAGAGAAATTTCTGATACTCGACTGTGTAAGTGCTTTTTCTTAATGTTAAGTTTATTCCTACATTTCACATTGTTATCAAGTTTTTAGGATTCCGTATCCATACGGAAGCCTATAACTAAGCCTACGCTGCCTGTCTGTCTGTCTGTCTGTCCGTTCTAGAGCTGTATCTTTTGAAGCGTAACAGGTAGCTGGTTGAAAATTTCACATAATGTGTTATTATGGCGGATGTGCCTACAAATAATTAAAAAAGTAAGAAGTAAAAAATTAAGGGAGTCCCCATACAAGAAACGTCCTAAGAATCTATTCGTACATATTCACGCTACTGAATAATAGATGGCGTCACAGGTATTTATATTTTGCATATTGGAAGACATAATATAGACGAATACTTATGGTTTTTAACAAGTATGCGGTATATAGCGGATCTAGGGAACTCTCCGTGCGCGAGTAAAACTCGCACTTGACCGATTTTTTTAATTGTTTGTTTAATTTTGTTATTATTTTGTTTTATTTTATAGCGGGTATGAAGTGATTTTGATGTAATGTTACTACTGCCTCTTGCTGAAACGATTTTAATTTCATTTACATTTTAAGTACCTACGAAACAATTGACACTGAAAACGTATACACCTTACAGAAGATTATCGATCTATTGAGACTTTGAAACATAATTTCTAAACGAAATTGCTCACATTTCACTGTAACAAACAGATATCCGAAACGCTCTCCCTGCCCACATAGTTCACCCCAAGTATAGTCTCGGGTCCTTCAAGAGCGGCGTGAATGGGCACCGGTCAGGCCGGCATGACATTCGCAGCCGCCGCATGCGACCGAATGTCCATAGGCGTCGCTAGACACCTTATGGGTGGCTCGGCGCCACATATCGCGCTTACTATAAAAATCCTAATGCATTATCAAATTGTTCTCTAATTCAAATTGCATCAGCTAACGACCACGTAGTAGGTATAACACTGAACCAAAGGAGGACATTCTTTATAAAACACTATGAAAATATTCTAAGCTGCTTGCGAATTTTCGTTAAGCTCATAAAACGCTATTCAAATGCATTCTTTGAAATTTTAAGAAAATTGATTCGAATAGAATAGGTTTGGCGCGAGGCCAGCGCCGCACAATTGGCTATCCTGGCGCAGCTTGCAAACAGTCTTGCCACTTACGTTGCACGTTATATCACCTCGACAAATCATATTGTCATACATATTTTGTATGAGACCGCGCCTCTATTAGTATTTTTTTTGTTATTTCTTTGATTTTTCGTAGTCGGGTATTATTAAATTAACCGACTTCGCGAAGCATAAAGGAGGATGGATGTACGTTTCTATGTTTCTATTTTTGTATGTCTGTTTCTTTATTTCCACCTTGGGCCCCAAATGCTGGATGAATTGAGGGTGTCATTCGATTCGTCTTAATTGCGCGAGTGTCATGTCTTAAAAAACATTTTACACAGTCGGGTTCTTGGTTTTTTTTAACCTGTTTTTTTACATACGTTTGGTTCATAAATTGTTTTGGAAACGCTTCTGTCACGAACACGAGGTGTCCCATGTTTCGGATTTCAAAACTTTTTTAAAGGTTGGTAGTATAGAAATCGCCCGGATTGGTACCACCGCACTGAATGAAGATCGCCGAAGGTCAGGTTGATTAAGACAATATTTTAGTTAAAATTTAGAGTTATGTACCATCAAAAAATCTAATAATATTGACAGCTAATATTTTCTTTCTTTCTCACGTCATATTTCTTTCTAATACAGTAAAGACAGCCAACAGAATAGCTTTTTATCAAACAACACATTCATGACAACTATATATATAAAAAATAAAACTTCACAGGAGATACAAAAAACTTTTTTCAAACTTATCTGAAAATATAAGTCAAAATATTATTTTTTCTGGAAATGTGAATTTTTGTTTGTAACTACAATTTTGTGCACTTTGGTTAAACAAAACGATGCGTCTCCGCACAAGGAATACGTTGCCGTAATAAAAAAAAATTTTTTTTTTGGACATGTGTTCTTCGGTAAATAAGCGATTCCTGTGTGGCTCGTTTACAATGCGCCTCAGCCCCAAGTGGAGTGTTCAAAAACCACTCAGATGACGCAGCGTAGCACACCGAAAGACAAGCCCGGCTGGGGGGGGGGGGGGGGGGGGGGGGGGGGGGGGGGGGGGTAAAAACAACATTAAGTCAGCGTGTTTGTGACGGCATAATACAATTTGCAATGCTAATGCCGACAAGTCGAGACGCACCTGCGCCTTTTGCCTGATAATCGAGAGAGCGTTCAAACTCGTAATAATTTCAATTGCTGTCTCCTGAAGATAATATGAAGGGCGTACGTGCGCGCAACGCTGCCATCTCCGCTATATTGTACAGTCTTTACTATTAATAAAAGGCAACGTCTGCCTGTCTGTGTGAAATCAATCGTAATTCGGTGTGGTTGGCTGCGAAAAATAGTTCATGTTTTCCGACAATTTCAGTGTAGCTGGCACGACGATAGAAAAACACTGACGTGTCACTTTTTTTTTATGGAAACTGACACGATTGGCTACATCACGTACAACATCCGTGATGTACGCCCATAACACCGGGTGAACTAGGTGTCATGTCAGTGCTTCCCTTCATTTCATGTCGGCTACACTGAACTGGACGGAAAACACGAACTATTTACATAGCCGTTTCGACCGACATTTCGCTCAGTGCGGTGGTACCAACCCGGTCGGGATAAACCCTACCACCTAGTAAGGTAAGAAGGGAAGGGACCTACAGTTTATCGTGGAATCCGGACCACAGTCAGCCTCCAACGGTCGAGCGGTCACCCATCCAAGTACTGACCGCGCTCAGCGTTGCTTACTTACTCACTAGTTTACCAAGATGTTATGTGCTAACGTAACGGGTGTGGGGATGAAACGTTTCCCCACCGCCGATTCGGCCCCGCCGACTCAAACCCGCCGATCCACTGCGCGGTCCTCTCGACTTTGGCCCAACTTTACGGTAAGCGCTCTATACGGACGCGAGCGGTTGTGCTAGCGAAAGCTGTCTATATTAATTTGCAAGAATAAAACCGCAAAATGAAGAGGTAACTTTGGAACGTAGTTTGAAAAATGTTTTCAATATGTGGCCTATTCTTTTCATAGAAGTATAAACGTGTAAGTACTGGAGCGCATATTTTGTTTGTTGACGGATCTACTGAATTAAAAAAAAAACACGGCCAAGTGCGAGTCGAACTCGCGCACCGAGGGTTCCGTATCGCCACGTCATGGTCAGCGCCACTCACGCCATCTACGGATTAGTTAAAATGCTTCATACTCTTTTCGGTAGATGGCGCGGATGCATAGGCTAAGATGGCCCTGTGACCGACCGGGGCGATCGTCGTCGACTCTATGTTCGCTTATAGGTCGAGAGTCGAGAGCTATTATATTCTCAATCAATTTGAATGGGTGTTTTTCTAGCACATTACCACAGATTACTTAATAGGTACTTCGTAACAGATAAATCACTCCATAGAAAAAGTTCCATACCTTCGGCTTTAATAGCCTACTGTTTCACGTCGCCAATCGCTGCGTGCGAAAATGTACCTAAACGATCGAGTGTAAAGTGATTATTGCTTTGCAGCTGCGCGCAGTAGCGTGGGCGAGCGTGTAGGTATGCCTCGCGCGGCTGCCGAATTTCCACTGAATTAGACCGCCCCGGCGGCGGCCTGCTGGGCGGTAGGTAGTTAGCGCGCGCAAGTACATAGAGTGCGTGAGGCCTGACATTACTGCCACCGCGAAGCGAAGCCACCGCCGGAACGTCTAGTCGTGTGCACAATTCGATATAATATATAATTTCAGAACTTTGTCACACAAGCGCTCACTCGTCAAGAGAAGTGTGTGACGAGCTGATACTAAATATGTCTATTTTTAGCCAAACGATATATTTATATCGTCATTGAAACAATGTTCTTTGCACAATTTTTGTGTTTCCTTCGTTTAGTTGTATGAGATGAGAAGTTTTAAAGTTATCAATCTATACGACGAACAATACGTAGGTACCTATATAAATAAATTTAAAAAATGGAAGCACTGACATGGCACCTAGTTCACCTGGTGTTACGGGCTGACATCACGGATGTTAAGGTGATGTAGCCAACCGTGTCAGTTTCCATAAAAAAAAATAAAATGTATGAATAATTTCGCAGCATTGCCATTTTCAAAAAGATTTCGAGGAAGCTTTTAGTGAGAATAATTGTATGTTGCCACTTGCTGTAGACTTGTGTAGTGTATAATACAATTTCTCTAATGAGGAAAGAAAAAATGTGTAGGTAACTTTTAAAGTAGTAGGTAACTTGTAAAACTTTTTTTTTATGGAAACTGACGCACGGTTGTCTACATCACCTACAACATCCGTGATGTCAGCGAATATCACATTGGCGAGCTCGTATACATACGCACATAGGAAGAAATAACGAAGTGCATGAAGATCGACTAATCACTATGAGAGTGATTTCTTCCAGTCAATCTTAACTTTACTGTTCTCACTTAACGCACTAATTCTCTACGCTACGATATCGAAATCATATTTTGTAAGATTAGACCTGTAGCGCTAGGATTTTTGGTTTCAAAAATATTAAAGTTGTTTATTTGTCGCATATAGTTTCCGAACCATTTGCCCAACCTAATATATTAGTTTGTGTCATCTTAGGAATTTGCATACGTAGAAATTTAGGTATTTGTCTTTTAGATCAGTATTGGACGAAAAGAAAATTAGAAAAGAAAATTTTACTTTCATGATAATATTGAAGTAGTAACCGATGTGCAAACACATTTTGTGTCATCTCTGTCCACGGAAATCCTTAAATTTAACCAGTACCTAATACATCGCGCAAATAGCTCTAAAAGAATATTAGAAAAGGTTAAATAGGTGTTACGCGTTTTAGAGTACTGATATCTGTTGTTCAAAATATTTTGTGTCGAATTCATCCACGACATTTATAGATATTTAATATTTTTATTACAACAACCTCTAAAAGCCACAAAAGAAAATACGGGCTGTTAGAGTTTACGTCTTTTTGATTATTATGGTGTAACAAAACACTATTAATAATTTGTGTCGTTTTTATCCACGGAATTTTATTATTTGTAAAAAAAACACTAACTTCGCATGAAGTGCGAGCGCGGGGAATAGCGCGGGCGCGGGCGGCGCGGGGCGGCGGGCGAGGCGAGCGAGCGATCGAGGCACGCGCACGCCGCCTCCCCCCCCCCCCCCCGCCCCGCCGCGCTCGCGGGTCGTTCAGCCAGCCATACGCGGGGCGCGCGTTGCGTTGCGTGGCGCAGTGCGAGTTGCGACGTGCGTGCGGTATCATATCAATTATCAATTATTATTATTATTACTAATAATAAATCTGTAAGGGATGGTCATGGAGTAAGTTACTTTGTTTTAGGAAATATTGAGTTTGTAGCCTCTATGTATGATACTAAAGCTAAATTGACGATTTTGAGAAATCTTTTCTGTATGTATGTATGTATGTATGTATGTTCCGCCATAACTCTTAAGCCGATTATCCGAATTCGATGAAACTTTGTACAAGCACATTTAACTAAGTATACGGGACACAGCTTGGGACACAGGATAGGCTACATAAAATTCAGTTCCGGTTACGCTAAGATGTGGCTCTCATACAAATTGAATTGTTCCGCGCGCAAAATAAAGGTATGCAGCGGCGGACGGCTGGCGGAGGTGCGGGGTGCGGCGCTGCGGGAGGGCGAGTGGTTCTAATAGCGCACCAGGCTGCCGCGCTGCCACGCGGTGTGTGTATGCATTGTCTCGAGCAGTTTCTTATTTAATTCCATTTCATAATATTATGTAGATTTACTTCGTTGGGTATCTATTTGATTAATTTTAGGTGCAAACCTATGTAAAAAAATGTGTTGTTGCGAGTCGATGTTAGCGGATATTTACTTAACTGAAGTTCCTATTTGATTTAAGTTAATTGATCGTGTGTTTATTATATTGTACGTAGTGTAGTATGCGCGCAATATTAGCGAACAGATTCTTATTTTTACCCGACTACGGCGAAGGGAGAAGGAAGGTTATGTGTTTGACCGGTATGTATGTATGTATGTATGTATGTATGTATGTATGTATGTATGTATCTATGTATGTATGTATGTATGTATGCATGTTCATCTGTTCCCTCATACTTCGAAACTACCTACTTATTATAATTTGACAAATCGAAGGTATCGTTGGATGCGTCTTGCTCTTGACCGTCTGCTGGTTGACTATGGTTGGCTGGTTGGCTATGTGACGTCCCATAAAAATGGGATATGGCGCCCTCTAGAGGACATAAAGTGATGACCTGACCTAAAAAAAATGTTTTTAGTTTGGGGTATCAAATGAAAGGGCTTCATTAGCACATTTCAAAAATTTATATATTGTTAGCTGTTGCTTTCGGATTTGCTTGCATGCATCCGATAATTGCGAATAATTTCTAAAATCTATCTATCTGTCACGTGAACCTTTGTTTTGGTCATAACTCGAGAACCACTGGTGCTAGACCCATCGTGTTGGTACTCAAACTTCATGTCTCGGTGAGATCTATCCATCTGTCACGTGAACTTTTGTTTTGGTCATAACTCGAGAACCACTGGTGCTAGACCCATCGTGTTGGTACTCAAACTTCAGGTCTCGGTGAGATCTATCCATCTGTCACGTGAACTTTTGTTTTGGTCATAACTCGAAAACCACTGGTGCTAGACCCATCGTGTTGCTACTCAAACTTCAGGTCTCGGTGAGATCTATCCATCTGTCACGTGAACTTTTGTTTTGGTCATAACTCGAGACCACTGGTGCTAGACCCATCATGTTGCTACTCAAACTTCAGGTCTCGGTGAGATCTATCCATCTGTCACGTGAACTTTTGTTTTGATCATAACTCGAGAACCACTGGTGCTAGACCCATCGTGTTGGTACTCACACAGATGGATAGATCTCACCTGAAGTTTGAGTACGAACACGTTGTGTCTAGCACCAGTGATTCTAGAGTTATGATGAAAACAAAAGTTCAGCTGACAGATGGAGAGATCTCACCGAGACTTGAAGTTTGAGTACCAACACGATGGGTCTAGCACCAGTGGTTCTCGAGTTATGACCAAAACAAAAGTTCACGTGACAGTTGGATAGATCTCACCGAGACCTGAAGTTGAGTACCAACACGATGGGTCTAGCACCAGTGGTTCTCGAGTTATGACCAAAACAAAAGTTCACGTGACAGGTGGATAGATCTCACCGAGACCTGAAGTTTGAGTAGCAACACGATGGGTCTAGCACCAGTGGTTCTCGAGTTATGACCAAAACAAAAGTTCACGTGACAGATGGATAGATCTCACCGAGACTTGAAGTTTGAGTACCAACACGATGGGTCTAGCACCAGTGGTTCTCGAGTTATGACCAAAACAAAAGTTCACGTGACAGATGGATAGATCTCAGCGAGACATGAAGTGTGAGTACAAACACGATGGGTCTAGCACCAGTGGTTCTCGAGTTATGACCAAAACAAAAGTTCACGTGACAGATGGATAGATTTCACCGAGACCTGAAGTTTGAGTACCAACACGTTGTGTCTAGCACCAGTGATTCTCGAGTTATGATGAAAACAAAAGTTCAGCTGACAGATGGAGAGATCTCACCGAGACTTGAAGTTTGAGTACCAACACGATGGGTCTAGCACCAGTGGTTCTCGAGTTATGACCAAAACAAAAGTTCACGTGACAGTTGGATAGATCTCACCGAGACCTGAAGTTTGAGTACCAACACGATGGGTCTAGCACCAGTGGTTCTCGAGTTATGACCAAAACAAAAGTTCACGTGACAGATGGATAGATTTCATCGAGACATGAAGTTTGAGTACCAACACGATGCGTCTAGCACCAGTGGTTCTCGAGTTATGACCAAAACAAAGGTGCCTTGACAGATGGATAGATCTCAGCGAGACATGAAGTTTGAGTACCAACACGATGGGTCTAGCACCAGTGGTTCTCGAGTTATGACCAAAACAAAAGTTCACGTGACAGATGGATAGATCTCACTGAGACCTGAAGTTTGAGTACCAACACGATGGGTCTAACACCAGTGGTTCTCGAGTTATGACCAAAACAAAAGTTCACGTGACAGATAGATAGATCTCACCGAGACCTGAAGTTTGAGTAGCAACATGATGGGTCTAGCACCAGTGGTTCTCGAGTTATGACCAAAACAAAAGTTCACGTGAGAGATGGATAGATCTCACCGAGACTTGAAGTTTGAGTACCAACACGATGGGTCCAGCACCAGTGGTTCTCGAGTTATGACCAAAACAAAAGTTCACGTGATAGATGGATAGATCTCACCGAGACTTGAAGTTTGAGTACCAACACAATGGGTCTAGCACCAGTGGTTCTCGAGTTATGACCAAAACAAAAGTTCTCATGACAGATGGATAGATCTCACCGAGACCTGAAGTTTGAGTACCAACACGATGGGTCTAGCACCAGTGGTTCTCGAGTTATGACCAAAACAAAAGTTCACGTGACAGATGGATAGTTCTCACCGAGACCTGAAGTTTTGAGTACCAACACGATGGGTCTAGCACCAGTGGTTCTCGAGTTATGACCAAAACAAAAGTTCATGACGAAGTTTCTAGTTCTCACAGAAAACGGGATATTAGTTCAGCACGATTGTGTTAGGGTCATGAAAGGTGGGTCAGTTTGAACTTATGCAAATTTTAAGCGAATCGAAGCGTCAATCTAAAATAATATTGACCACATTGACCATTGACATTCGTAGGTATTGAGATTGCAGACGCGGGCTTTGTACAAAATTCGCACTGCATTATTTATTATCTCTATAGGAGATACCAAACTTCTTTGCACGAAGTGCGAGCGCGGGCGCGGGCGGCGCGGCGGGCGAGGCGAGCGAGGGAGGCACGCGGGGCACGCCAGCCAGCCACCGGCCGCCGCTTCGCATAGAAGCAATCGTAGGTACCGAACGAACGTGTGTGCGTGCGTATGCCCCCCGCCCGCCGCCACCTGCCCGCGTCCGTCCGCTTTGACCGCAACAACTGTTTTTGTGTTTTATTCATTTATTTCGAGCATGAAAATGACACAAATTTACAATGTACATTTTTGATGCATTTATGAAATTGAATATGTAAACTCTAATCATTCTAATATTTTTTTGAAGCTTTTGTAGCTTGGAAAAATAACATAATTGAAAATCTTAAAATTGCGTGCCCTAATTTGGCACAAATTCATTTAATGGGCATATGATCTGAGATAGGAAATAACAATTTTGTCAATTCTAATTTTGTTATAAGCACTGTTTTTACATACTGACCATAGGTCAGTTTGCACTGGACGAAGATGACACAAACTGGGTTTGCACACTCCGCAGGCTATCCTAGATATGATACCATAATTATTTTAAAGTTTAGATTAATTTTGCCAGTTTTGAATGGAATTAAAAAAAACAACCACAAATCTTCGAATTGCTGAAAATGCAAGTGACAGATGTGACACAAAACGCAATATTATGCTTCTTATGTACGACTGTATCCACAGGCAAGAAATAAGCAAGTTTAGAATTTTTTTAACTTATGTCCTCAAAATAGCCCAGCGCTATCGGTCTAGATGTATCTACCTATGAGAAATGATTTGTCCGTTCATTTTGTTTTCCCATCCCTGGATCGGTGCACGCTATTACTGCGAACGAAGTCAAATTTCCGGCAAGAAAATGTCCTTTAACATTCGGAAGTACGCGTGCAGTGAGCCGTTATAAAAACAATACCCGGCAACATCCACTCTTAGCGTATTCCGTAGGCTTCAGTCGCTGAAGCGCAGCTTCTGAGGTAGGTAAATATATTCTGTAATGGTAATTGCTGAATAAAACGTCGGTTAAGTGTTATGTCAAAAATATAATGTGTGTGTGTGAAGTTATGTGAGGGTCAGAGTTAGTGTGAGATTTAGTGGGGAGGGTTAAATTTCTTTTTAACAAACAAAGTCTGAAACACAAAGTCTCGCAAAGTTTGAAACATTTTCAAACTTTGCGTGTTTGACAATCGGATGAATTTTTACGTCCGGAAAGATTGAATGTGTGAATTTTCTACAGCTGGAATGCTGTGAAAATTTGCGTGTTTTAAGAAATTCCGTTTGAATGAACCTATGTTTTCAAACTCGTAATGTCTCCATGTGTGTTAAGGTGCGTATAGAAACTGCATGATGTATGTATGCATATATTTGTTTATATGTATAGTACAAGTATGCGAATGTATTTAATTGTATGGTAAATGTGTAAGTATATTATTATAAATTTTTTTTTACTCTTTTTCGTTTAATTCGCACTATCCGCCTACCTAGCCCACAATCTCAAGCATAACTGGTAGAGAATGCCTTTAGGCTTTAAGTCCGACTTTTGTCACTTCTTTTGTGCAATAGAGTAATCTTTTTCAATTCAGTTATCTACGTCCAGAATACAGTGGAAAGTGCGAGTTATCTAAGTTCATAATACAATGAAAAGAGCGAATTTTGTCTCCGCCCGTAAAACGCGTAAACGCGTGTTGCTACAGGGCCCGAAATGTCGGAGCATTGGCGCCCTTGTTGAACCCTTCTAGGCAATTAGATAAGTAGGAGACTAAAATGTGGCACATTAGCCGTGTACGTGGCGCCATCTTTATTGATATGGGCGCGGTTAAAATTCCATGAGTCGGGCGGGAGGATGTAGGGCACTTCCGCTTAAGGATTATTTCGGAACAGGTGATTCGTTGTCGCTCACTCGTGAATAATTAACTAGGTTTTTAGGAAATTATATGGTACTGGCAAATACATTATTAGGTTTAACTCATTTATACATTCAATTTATTATAATAATTTAAAAATATTATTCACCAACAAAGACAAATTTACCCAACCATCTAGTATTAAAATAAACAATTAAGTGTACCTATTTTACATGTACAAAGTGAAAAATACATATTCTATAAAAAAAAAAGTTATATTTATATGTAATATACCTATTTAATAACGTTTTGGGGCAACATGTTGCTAAGCATATTTTTTTTTTTTTTTTTTTATGTAATCCGGTATGGGTGGCTGAGTCGGAGGGGCCAAAGCACATGCTCTAACCAGCCAATATCACCTCCGAGGAGAAGGTAGGTGCCATACCGGAGACTTTCCTGGATTGCTGGCTATACTGGACTAGAGGAGAACACAACCGAGTTTGCTTGCGGCCATCTTACATCCAGTACGGTGGTACCAACCCAGTCGGCTACAATTTGAGCCTACCACCTAGTAAGGGGCAAGGGAATTTAGAAGCCTGATTATAAATAAATAAATAAAACATAGATATTCTTCATATAAAAACCGTTTTTGTGTAAAATTACAGATATACTCGTATTTCTTAGCTATGATGCAATTTGTTCTCAATATTTCTTTATTCCACTGTTCTCTGTTCACTCATAGCTTGCGGTTGCAAGTTCCAAGAAGTGTGAAAAAATGGCCATTTATATCTCAGTATTTTCTCTAGAAATCGTGTGAAGTAAAAGTAGAAAATTCTAGTTATTTATTACTCAGAATAATTGAAGAAGCAAGCAAATAATAATGCAAATAATGATGTTTTTCTTTGCCATTTTTTCTAGATCTTAGTCATAATATTTTGTACTACGCCATCTCAAGTTTATTTACATACATACATACATACATACATACCAGAGGCTGTATCCCGACAATGGGGGTAAGCAGAGTCATCGGTGTTGTGCTGCAAGAACTCTTGTAAATTACAACACAACACAGACCACCACGTTTAGCAATGTATTAGGACAAGATAATTCTCAAGCAGCAAGTAAGGCACGAAGACCCCATAGGCCGTGCATAAGGTCGACAGGCTAGCCACCTATCACCTTGGCATGGTCCTTCCACCGAATCATGTAGCAGGTGGGTCTTCGTGCCCTACTTAATGCTTGATGGTATCTTGTCCTAATACTTTGATAAAATATGTGGTGGTCGGTGTTGTGCTGTAATTTACAAGAGTACTTGCAGCACAACACCGACTACTCTGCTTACTCCGATTGTCGGGATATAGCTTGTGATATGTATTTTTTTAATAATATGCCTTCATGAGATGCAGCAGCCATAACATATTTCTTTGCAATTTTTTTTATTTTTTTTATTGAAAGCGCGAAATATGGCGCCGACCCAACCATAAGGTGTCTAAGGACGTCCATGGACATTCGGTCATATGCGGGGGTTGCGAATGCCATGCTCATGCCTTACAGGTGCACATTCGCGCCCCTCTTGAAAGACCCGAGACTGTACTTGGGGGGAAATATGTGGAACGCTCTCCTTCCAGAGTTTACCGGTTCTGTAGAGAAAAGATCTGCAGAATCGATTGGTACGCATCCGCGGTAAGTCCAGCGTGTATGGATGCAATCCCTGCCCAGTGCGCGTGGTGTGGAGGTGGAAAAGGGACGGCAGGATCGCCTCCGAGTACTCCCCATGGAATAAGCGATAGAAGACACTTAGGGAGCCTACATCCCTACGGAGTTGCAGTGGTTCTACATCACGGGACACTTCGGGGTCACCCACTAGTCGCACGGCTCGACGCTGGATCGAGTCCAGAGGCGCAAGCTGGTATTTGGCAGAGCCATCCCACATGTTTTTTTAAGGAAACTGGCACATTTGGCTACATCACCTAAAACATCCGAGATGTCAGCCCATAACACCGGGTGAACTGGGTGCCATGTCAGGCTTCCCTTGATTTAATGTCGGCTACACTGAACTGGACGGAAAACACAAATTATTTACATACCCGTTTCGACCGACATTTCGCTCAGTGCGGTGGTAGCAACCCGGCCGGGATAAACCCTACCACCTAGTAAGGTAAGAAGGGAAGGAACCTACAGTTTAACGTGGAATCCGAACCACGGTCTGCCTCCAACGGTCGAGCGGTCACCCATCCAAGTACTGACCGCGCTCAGCGTTGCTACCGAGGCTGACATAAATTATTGAGTACGCCCAGCTTTTTAGAAGCCAGCTTGGCCCTCCCCTTGATGCTCGATCCAAATGCTCTTCTTGATATCTGCAATTTTACTGCATCTAATTACCACATTGATCAGGCAGTCGATAAAAAAAAGTCACCGTAAAAAAGAAATAAAGTCGCCAGATATCCGGCGGCGCATTATAAAACCGACTAGCATCAGAAGTTCAAAGAGGCTCTATAGCTAGAACGTATTTGAGGCGGGGCGGCATCGAAATATCGCAGTGTATTTTAAAAAGCATTTCCATTAGCTAAATAGGCAACAGCGAACACCTGCAACGGACCGACACTACTCCATTGCTGCATTTCTACTTACAGTTATTAGCTTCTAGCAGAAGGTATTCTAGTCAAGATCGACACCGGCATGGTCGACGGTTATTTTTCAAATGTTCATACAACTTGAATTTAGTTTTTTCGAGAAATATAAGTCGACGCTTCGCGTTGTTCCCCTGGCAAGTGGCCAACGGGGCTGGTTGAATTTAAAAAGTTGTGTTATTTTTCACATTAAATTAAGAATACCCTTCAGTAAAAATCTAATTTAAACGCCGACATATACGAGTATATACATATTATTTCGTTCCTTTATGTGATCCGGTATGGGTGGCTGAGTCGGAGGGGCCAAAGCACATGCTCCGACCAGCCAATATCACCACCGAGAAGGAAGGTGCCATAGCGGGGACTTCGCTGAATTGCTGGCTATACTGAACTAGAGGAGAACACAATCGAGGCTGCTATGCGGCTATCTTACATCCAGTACGGTGGTAACAACCCAGTCGGCTACAATTTGAGCCTACCATCTAATAAGGGGCATAGGAATATTAATAATTTGATCAACGAACATTTTTTAAAAGTGTATTAATTTATGCTAATTACGAATTATTTATGTGAATACGAGTAATTAGATAGCACAGAGAGAAATGCTGAAATACTCGTAAATTATTTTAAATTAAATTATCCATTTCTATATATTTCCTATATAATTTTTTGTTAATCCATAAAAAATTATAATGAGTAACTATTTCAAGCTTAAAATCTGTTCTTTACAATGTATTGTGTACTGCTTCAGCATAAATATTGATAAAATATATATTTATTGACCTGCCAGTTTTAAGGTTACTTCTGTGCAAAGCCTAGAATGTAAAGATGACTTATTTCAGTCAACATTTGGATATAGAGCATGAATAATGAAACAAGCGCGTAACTAGCTCAAATTGTGGAGAAAGGAAAATGATTAAGTGAATGTGAGTGAGTAAATTGTACGTTTCAGAATGAACTTTAACTTGTTTCATGTCATAAACTTTGTTATACTGACATTTCCCTATCCTATGCTAGCTTTTGCCGAGGCTTTGTTTCGCCGTGGCAAGTATCAATAACTATTCTTAGATGTGCCAGTAACGTCACCGAAAATTCAATGGTCAAATTGATTGAGTATTTCAAGACTTTTATGCGAACATAGAATAGATGATGGCGCGTCGGTCGTTACGTTACAGATTTATTAAGTTAAGGCTCCATAGGTTGTCACTTATATTATATGTAACTATTTAAGCAGATGTTCAGTTATACATTTCGCACATTTCAGTAAGGTCGTCCTTATGCTCATTCAAATAAAAATTAATACTCTTACGTAGCGTATGTTTCAGAAGATACTATAAAACAAGTATGTATGTATATATTAGGTATTATATATTATATAAACTGTAATTTCATATGTGTTTTATTTAATTTATTATTTGTAATTTATACTTTTAATTAACTAGTACGTACTTACATGTAGTATATTATAGTTAATCAAAGTTATTTTCTTATTATATTTAACATTTCCACATTCAAGTCTTTTGCTTCTACCTACTTATATCTCACAACATACGACTCTCAAGCATCCAAAGGTTGACTGGGAGAAATCCCTGTAAGGGATAAGTCTGCCTTTGCCCCTCATGTAAATTACTTATCGTTTGTTACTGTAAAATGTTTTGGAGCAATAAAGTATTTCTATCTATCTATCTATAGAATAATTAGTTGAAACTACCTACAGATTTAAATTAGACGGATCCCATTTTATATAGTTTGTTGATTTACAATGCAATTATATGAAACACGTTTCCTTTAAGGATACCTTTAGTTGCCTGCACGCAACCTTAAGCGGCTTCTACACGTTGGTCATGGCTTTCGCCAATGCGCTTGCCAATTGCTCTGACAGGCCCCACTAGAGGGAAGTGTCTATTCGTAGGTATACCTGCATGCAGGCATACCTACGAATAGACTGTTCCCTTCTCCGTTATGTTGGCTCCACTGTCAGTGCTTAAGTTCGTGTTGCCAGATTGTGAAGATTACATTAGGTACCTAATAATGTAATCGGTATTTACCGTATAATAAATACGGTAAGTAACGGCGAAGGGAACTTTTAGTTGAAACGCTCTCTACACATAAGCGAATACGTTGGCCAACGCTCAAATATTTACCAAATTGACAAATTACTCCGTCTACACATTGGCCAATGTTGTAGTCTTCGCAGCCAGCGTGTAGAGGAGCCATTAGAGCTTCCTAGCTTCATTGATTCCTTCCCAAACTCACCACGATCTCGTAGCACCTGGAAAAACACTGCTAAATTGTCAGGGAAAATGGCGCGGCGTTGCGCCCACGCGACTCGATGGCAGAGAATTGGATTAACGTCACCACGCTGCTCCCAACACAGCGCCACCTGACGTCTAGAAGCGGAAACTCTTGCAAGGTGCTCGAGCGTGAAACCTGTCTGTTCTACCGCAGCATTGAAGGGCTGCATTATTTATTGGACTAGCGCCTCTAGAGGCGAAGTGAAGTGACGTTTGCTAAATACACTTGATTAACGTATGAAAATGCTCCGAGACCACTTTCGCGCAAAGATGGTAGAGTAGATACGCATAGTACATTAAAACATGTATTTGGTGTGGGGCCGGTACATACTATATTAATATGGCGGATATTGTATTGTATTGTAGGTATTGTTTATTGATCATTCATATGGCAGTTAGACTGCACTCGAACTTGTCACAATTTTTTCTATCCGGTTCGATTACACCCACTAAGAAGAACCGACAAGAAACTTCGCAGGTTTTTTTACACGTATTTTTACAAGTACAGACGGCAGCACTAATTTCTCACTATTGTGGACTTTGACCCTGTACCACGTGACCTAAGAAACCGGAAGGAAAGAGATGAATATTATATATTATTAATGACAAGACGCATAAGTGGCCGAGCGGCGGCGACGCCAGGTAACTCTCGGTCTTACAAAAAAACATTCAAATTGGCGGGAAATAATGTGTGAGGAATAAATGCTGTCGTCTGTACTTTTGTGACTAGCCACATATCCTATCTTAATAATAAACAAAAAACAAAAAGTGAAAAATGAATTTGGTTAAAATTAATACAAGAAACGTGTTTTTTCACAAAGTTTTTTTTGTTTTGTTTTGTGCAATTTATATGATAGATTATAGATTATAATTTTATAATAGTGAAAACTCTCAAGAAAACAACAAATAATAAAATCCAGCCAAATACGCGGTGCTACGGAACTCTAGGGTCGCGAGTCCGACTAGCACTTGGCCGGTTCTTTTTTCACAATAAAGTTTATTTTTTAATTATTTTCTTTTTCTCTGCTTCTAGCGTCATACATAATATGCAGCCTCGCATTCGCATCAAAATTCTAGTTGAAAAATATTTAAGCCAATATTATTTTGTTTGTTTCAGACATACCTCGGTTCGGTGACACGATAAACAACCTGACCGTGTCACTGGGGCGAGAGGCGACCTTCACTTGTGTGGTCGACGATCTAGGTTCTTACAGGGTGAGTGTACATTTTTATTATTAACCGACTTCTTCAAAAAAGGGGGTTATCAATTCGACCCCCGTGTGTATGTAATATCGTTGGAATTGCACAATATTCGTAGTCTATGTGGGCTCCTAAACAGGTGTGCCAAATTTCATAAGTGTATGTATGTATGTATGTTTGTTCACGAATTTCTCGGAAATTAGAAATCGAATTGCCATAATTTTTTATTGGGTAATTCACTGAAAAACTAAAAAAAATTACTTTCCGCGGCATTAATTTTGTTATTGGTTTTAATAAACACTTATATTAGGCATACACAAAATGCATTTACTTTGTTTGGGTTGACTCTGGTTCTTGAGATAAACGACATGTAAGCAATCATTTGAAAAAATATTAACCTACCCTCCTAAGTTGTATTAATTTGAGTATTCCCAACCAAATTTTGTTTTCTATTCACGTAGATAGTTATAACAGTTTCGCTTAAATTAGATATTAAAACTTAAGCTTATCAGTTCATGCCCTATTTTAAGTACATTGTGCGATTGTACAATTGTGCGAATTCTACGCAGAATTTGTTATCATCAATATCAATCAATCAATCAATACTAATAATAAATCTGTAAGGGATGGTCATGGAGTAAGTTACTTTGTTTTAGGAAATATTGAGTTTGTAGCCTCTATATATGATACTAAAGCTAAATTGACATTTTTAGAAATCTTTTCTGTATGTATGTATGTATGTATGTTCCTCCATAACTCTTAAAGCCATCATCCGAATTTGATGAAACTTAGTACAAGCCCATTTTACTATACGGGACATAGGATAGGCTAACTAAAATTCACTTCCGGCTACGCTAAGATGTGGCTCCCATACAAATCGAATCGAAATAAAAGCGGCGCGGCGCGGCGGAGGCGGTTTGTGGGGGCTAGCTGGGGGAGCTGGCGGCGGCGGCGTAGGCGCAGGGCGCAGCGCGGGGTGCGGTCTGGCGGAGCGCGGTGTGTGTATGCCACGTGGTGTATGCATTGTCTCGAGCCAGAGTATCTTATTTAATTCGATTCATAATATTATGTAGGTTTACTTCGTTAGGTATCTATTTGATTAATTTTAGGTGCAAACCTATGTAAAAGTGTTGTTTCAAGTCGATGTTAGCGGATATTTACTTAACTGGAGTTCCTATTTGATTTAAGTTATTTGATCGTATGTTTATTATATTGTACGTAGTGTAGTATTAGCGAAAAGATTCTTATTTTTACCCGACTACGGCGAAGCGAAAAGGAGAGTTATGTGTTTGACCGGTATGTATGTATGTATGTATGTATGCATGTATGTATGTATGTATGTGTGTATGTATGTATGTATGTATGTATGTATGTATGTATGTATGTATGTATGTATGTATGTATGTATGTATGTATGTATGTATGTATGTATATATGCATGTATGTATGTATATATGTATGTATGTATCTATGTATGTATGTATATTCATCTGTTCCCTCATAACTTCGAAATTACTTATCATAATTTGACAAATGAGGTATCGTTGGATGCGTCTTGCAGCTGGATAGAGGCTATGTGACGTCCCATAAAATTGTATATGGCGCCCTCTAAAGGACATAAAGTCATGACCTAAAAAATTTTTTTTTAATGATGCCGTGTTGGTGATCAAATGAAAGGGCTTAATTAACACATTTCAAAAATTTATATATTGTTAGCTGTTGCTTTCGGATTTGCTTGCATGCATCCGATAATTGGGAACAATTTCTAAAGTCAGGCCTCACTCAGAACCTACCCAAAATACATCCTACTAATATTATAAACGCGAAAGTTTGTGAATAAGTTGCGTTCAGGAAGACGATAAACCTACTCAAAGAAAGTAAGTAACTAATGGCGAGGCCGAAGGCCGAGCTCCGTTCGGGAAGACTATAAACCTTCTCGAAGAAAGTAAGTAACAAAAGGCGAGGCCGAAGGCCGAGCTGCGTTCAGGAAGACCCTAAACCTTCTCGAAGAAAGCAAGTAACAAAGGGCGAGGCCGAAGGCCGAGCTGCGTTCAGGAAGAGGATAACCTTTTCGAAGAATGTAAGTAACAGAGAGCGATTCCGAAGGCCGAGATGTGTTCAGGAAGAAGATAAACATTTTCGAAGAAAGTAAGTAACAAAGAAGTTACTTTCTTCTAGAAGATTTATGGTCTTCCTGAACGCAGCTCGGCCTTCGGACTCGCTCTCTGTTACTTACATTCTTCGAAAAGGTTATCCTCTTCCTGAACGCAGCTCGGCCTTCGGCCTCGCCCTTTGTTGCTTACTTACTTAAAGATGGTTTATCCTCTTCCTGAATGCAGCTCGGCCTTCGGCCTCGCCCATAGTTACTTACTGTCTTCGAAACGGTTTATCGTCTTCCTGAACGCAGCTCGGCCTTCGGCCTCGCCCTCTGTTACTTACTTTCTCCGAGAAGGTTTATGGTCTTCCTGAAAGCAGCTCGGCCTTCGGCCTCGCCCTCTGTTACTTTCTTCGGAAAGGTTATCCTCTTCCTGAACGCAGCTCGGCCTTCGGCCTCGCCCATAGTTACTTACTGTCTTCGAGAAGGTTTATCGTCTTCCTGAACGCAGCTCGGCCTTCGGCCTCGCCCTTTGTTACTTACTTTCTTCGAGAAGTTTTATGGTATTCCTGAACGCAGCTCGGCCTTCGGCCTCGCCCTCTGTTACTTATTTTCTTTGAAAAGGTTATCCTCTTCCTGAACGCAGCTCGGCCTTCGGCCTCGCCCATAGTTACTTACTGTCTTCGAGAAGGTTTATCGTTTTCCTGAACGCAGCTCGGCCTTCGGCCTCGCCCTCTGTTACTTACTTTCTTCGAAAAGGTTACCCTCATACTGAACGCAGCTCGGCCTTCGGCCTCGCCCATAGTTACTTACTGTCTTCGAGAAGGTTTATCGTTTTCCTGAACGCAGCTCGGCCTTCGGCCTCGCCCTCTGTTACTTACTTTCTTCGAAAAGGTTTATCGTCTTCCTGAACGCAACTCCGCCTTCAGCCTCAAAAAGTTACTCACTTTCTTCGAGACGGTTTATCGTTTACCTGAATCCAGCTCGCCCTTAGTTACTAGCTACTACCGAATGGGGCCGTAGTAATTTGGTCGAGTTCAACGCTTCCAAGACACAAGTTTGCGCGTTCAGTGCGAAGAGAGCGGCGTTCACACCGGCTCCTTCATTCCAAGGCACGTCGCTTAAATTAAGCGAACACCTCGGGGTCCTTGGAGTTGAACTGTCGCACGACCTGAACTTTCGTCGCCATATCGAGGGGAAGGCCAAGCTGGCTTCTAAAAAGCTGGGCGTACTCAATAAGGTGCGACGGTACTTCACGCCGGACCAAAAGCTGCTTCTGTATAAATCGCAGATCAGGTCCTGCTTGGAGTACTGCTCGCACCTGTGGGATGGCTCTGCCAAATACCAGCTTGCGCCTCTAGACTCAATCCAGCGTCGAGCCGTGCGACTAGTGGGTGACCCCGAAGTGTCCTGCGATCTAGAACCACTGCAACACCGTAGGGATGTCGGCTCCCTAAGTGTGTTCTATCGCTTATTCCATGGGGAGTGCTCGGAGGAGCTGTTTAATGCGATCCCGCCGTCCCCTTTCCACCTTCGCACCACGCGCACTGGGCAGGGATTGCATCCCTACACGCTGGACTTACCGCGGATGCGTACCAATCGATTCTGCAGATCTTTCCTCTACAGAACCGGTAAACTCTGGAACGCTCTCCCTGCCCATATCTTTCCCCCCAAGTACAGTCTCGGGTCCTTCAAGAGGGGCGTGAATGGGCACCTGTCAGGCCGGCATGGCATTCGCAACCCCCGCATACGACCGAATGTCCATGGGCGTCGTTAGACACCTTATGGGTGGCTCGACGCCATATGTCGCGCTGTCAATAAAAAAAAAAAAAAAAAAAAGCCTGAACCCAGCTCGCCCTTAGTTCTTCCTTTTAAATACGAATTTCACGCGAGCGAAGCCGCGGGCAAAAGCTAGTGTGATGATAAAACTAATAAAAAGACATTTGGCCCGTTCGAAACGTCGAGTCATATAGCGCAGATTACATATAGCTCGGCCAGTGAAGCCGTAAATGTTTTAATAATGTTTAAAAATCTATAACTGAAGCAAAAACTCACATTTGAATTTTACGATTTCCCCTATTAGTTTCTTATGAATTGAAACTGTTTACCGCTTATGAATAAAATATTTTGTACGCGAAATTTTCTCTAAATAAAGATTTATTTTACCAATTGCTCGCGATTCCGGAGAGGGCGGCTGTCTGTACCAACACTTTGAAAACTTGACTGAAGCTTCAAAGGCAAGTAATGCCTCTCTTATAGTTGCACTGGGGTCGTCGGTGGCTGCTAATAATTTTTTCCGATAAGAATAAATATATTTTTTTAATTAATCCTGACGTGGGTGACTGGGTGACCACATCGCCTACTACATCCGTGATCTTCCCTTAACATATCGGTGAGCTAGGTGCCATGTTATTGTTACCTTTAGTCGTGCCGGCTACACTGATCTGGACGGAAAACACGAACCATTTGCGTAGCCGCTTCGTTCGGCCGACCTTTCTTTCAACGTTGTGGTATCAATCCTAGTAAGATGTAGATAAGGGACCTACGCAGACAGTAATACGAGGAATCCGAACCAGGGTTAGCCCCAACGGTCGGACGGTCATCCATTACAGTTTTGACCGTGCCCGGGTGTGCTAAATTTCACTATCTGGCGTCGGTTCATAGCACCATCACCGAGCTGCCAAGGCTAACTTGGGTACAAACGGTGGGAACGGATGTGCATACACGTGACCGATTTTATAAGGGTCCTACCAGTGTCGCTGGCCACGGAACCCTAATAATAAATATTTAGTATGCAATTTTTTCGTTTCCAACAAAATCTACAAATGTAAATTATTTGGATCAAAAGTTAAATTACAAATTAAAAAAAATGAAGGGTTGTTTGTGTTGGCCACACACAAACAACCCTTAAAAAGTCAAAAATAATTTCATTGTAGTTACTTAAAGGCGTCGGGGGGTATATAAAATAAAATTCAGAGCTGCGCGGTTCATGAGACGCTGCGTCTCCGGAGCTTGACTTTTTAAGGGTTGCTGATGTACCTCGGGGTTTTTTTAAATTTACAAAGAGTTTGTATTACGTCGAAGGAGCGCAGCGACGTAATACAAACTCTTTGAAAATTTGTAATTTAAATTTTATTTCATGCTTTTTATGAGACTTAATTATTTGATTACTTTATTACAAACATAGCTAAGAACGATTCCGGTTAAACAAGATTTATAATAAAAAAACCGCATCCAAATCGGTCCATCACATAGTTACGATGCCACAGACAGATAGACGGACAAGCAGACGGAGGCTTCATACTAACAGCTTTCCTTTCACGTCGTGGGTTAAAAATGAACATCTCGCTAAAGATACATGAGTTCACATTCTGTGTGTTCATACTTATTTTGTAATTTCATCTTCATACACACAATTTTATGCATAATTCCGGTCCATAATTAAGGTTTCCGTATCCCGTACGGAAGCCTATTACTAAGCCTCCGCCGTCTGTCTGTCTGTCCGTCCGTCCGTCTGTCCGAGGGCTGTATCTCTTGAACCGTAACAGATAGCCCGTTGAAATTTTCACAGAATATGTGTTACTATAGCGGATATAACAACAAATAATAAAAAAAGAAAATGTTAAAAATTAAGGGGGCTCCCATACAACAAACGTGCAATAAAATCGATTAGTCACGCTGCTGAATAATAGATGGCGCCACAGGCTTTTATAAATTGCATTGTTGAAAGACAAAAGATAGGCGGATATTATCCGCTCAATTGCCAACGGCCTCATTGAGGTGCTGTCATTTTTCCACCGTCAATTGCCATCGACCTCATTGAGGCTTCTCTCCGATTTCTCTTCTCTCTAGGCAACTTGAGCGGTTATTGATAGCGGATAGATACGGAAACCTCCGCGCGCGAGTAAAACTCGCACTTGACAGATTTTTTCACCTATTCGACGAGTTGAAGTCTATTCTACCGTTTTTAATTCAGTCACACAAACAAAGTATTACCACGTTATCGTTCAGGGTAGAAGGAAGATTTTAATTACATATTTTCTATGTGTTTGTTGCCAATAATCTTACTTTGTATAATATTAAATTTTCTCTGTGCTTAAAACGTAGAACGTCTTACTTTACGATGTTCGCAAGTAACTATTGCCTATTCCCACCAATAACCGGCTAACATACCCACTCCGATTGTAAATTCTTGGCATCTGGGTGCAATGAAAACCTTTAGATAAATCGCACCTAAATAGTCCTACTGCCTAAATAGGACTATCTGTCGCCTCTTAGTCTTACACCTTCCTATCGTATTAGTAATATTGTTTATCTTTATGTCAGCTGTTATTGTGAGGCAGTTGCTGTGTTGCTGTCCTGCTGTTGTTGTAGTTGTTATGCTGTTGTTTTATTGATAATGTTGCTGCTGTGTTGTTATACTCTTGTTGTTTTACTGTGTTGCTGTGTTTTTGTTGCGTTGTGGTTGTGATATTATTGTCGTCGCTTTGCTGTTTATTTCGTTGTTACAGGTTCGAGTAGACGCTGCATTTGCAATTTTTAGTTATCTTTATGTCAGCTGTTATTTTGTGGTGGTTCTTGTGTTGTTGTGCTGTTGTTGTTGCTGTTGTAATCTGTTGTTGTTGCTCCTGCGTTTTTGTATTCTTGTTGTTTTTACTGTCTTACTGTGTTGTTTTTGTGTTGTACTGGTGTTGCTATTTGTCGTCGCTGTTGTTTTCGTTGTTACAGCTTCGAGTAGTCACAGCATTTGCTAATTTGTTTGCAAATTTTTTTTTTACAAAGTTTGAATCTTTTCGCAATTCACCTCAGTCTTTGCTCCCACTGCCAGCCTTATTTTCTTCTATGAGGCTACAATACTATTATGGCGAATGCAAACAGAATTGGAATATTTATTTTAAATGATGTTTTCTCTTATATCGATCATAGATAGGTGTCAATTTTATTTTAACATTTGTTTGTCAGTCTGATGCCTACAGTTTATGGTCGGGTAGTATTACCTACCTGCATTGTAGCACAACATGCCTAACATGCCATAACGTTCCCGCATAGTTGAACGTTGAACGTAATGGACGAGTCGCTCGTAAACTAGGTATTTGTGAACATTGTAGAGAGGTTTTAAAACATAAAACACAGTCCCACTTAGCGAAGGTGCCAGAATTAGTCGCCAGTGACGTTGGTGGATGATAGTATCCAAAATAATAAGCTGAAACAGAGCGGTCATTCATCCCAGGTCTATCGTGAAACGCACTTTCACCGTGCGTCGAGTTTCGTATCGCATGACGCCATTCAGTTTTGTCGCTAAATTCCGTCGCAATGAGTATCATAGTACGAAGATTAGGTCGGCAGATGCTAATTTTACCACGAGGTTGTTAAAATGATTTGTGTTACAAGAAGTTAGTGTGGTTTGTCGTAAACTTAAGCTTTTTGTCAACCTCGGTAGCTCAGTGATGCGGTCGGTCGACTGTTGTTGAGCAACCCTGAGCGCGGTCAGTACTTGGATGGGTGACCGCTCGACCATTGGAGGCTGACCGTTGTTCGGATTCCACCTCGGATCCACTTGTACCATGCCACTGCACTGCGCTGTCCGCCACTTACAAAATAAATAAAAAGAAAAATATATAAATATAATGTAGTATTACTTCGAACCAAGCGTCTACCTAATTAATAACGAAATAAAAAATCTAATTTAATAGAATCATAATATTTTACGGAATGTTTACATTAATGTTAATTACGAATCGCCCGAAGCAGAATGAAATTTTCTTCCGCAGACGAGAGTTCGTCTCAGGGTTAATAAGATTCCGGAGACCAAAATATAAACAAAAGAATTCATTTCGAGGAACATTTCCGCTGAGAAGCCGCGATACACACAAACAATATTTGCACGATTTTAGAGGGAGTAAAATTCTACTGTGCTTTAATTAAATCTAAAAAATGTTGGTCACAAATTTATATTCAACCTTTATATACAGTAAGCGGTAGTAAATAATGAACATCGTGCTTTAGAGACAATCCGGCTGTAGAGCGTCGTCCCTGTCGCACGAACTCGCACGTCTCTGTGCGACAGGAACGACGCTCTACAACCGGATTGTCTCTTTCTGAAGCACGATGTTCGTTTGTACAGTTACCTCAAAATTAAATGCCGCTCGACCTACCTAGTACCTACTGTCCGCGCGTGAGCTCCGAGGAATCGGGGGCTGGGGAAGCGGGCGGGTGCGCGCCCCTCCCGACCATCGCCACACACCCTGCGCGCTCCCAGCACGAGTGTTGGCCTTGGCGCGAAAGCACGCTTATCGATGCCGTATTCGCAATATGCACGCGTGTTAGTCAATCGCGTGTTAATTCGTTACTCTTTAAGTTACTAACCGACTTCATTTTGTGTACAAATAGCGATTTAATATGGATGAAGAAGAAATTGCGAGCACGATCAATGAAAACGGGAAGAAAAAAAAGTCGATTATAATTCCTAGGCAAGTCCGCGAAATGGCAAAACGCGTTCTTTCGAAGTGTGAAGATTGGTACATACATACATACCACACGCTGTATCCCGACAATCGGGGTAAGCAGAGTAATCGGTGTTGTGCTGAAAGTACTCTCATAAATTACAGCACAACACAAGATTGGTAACTAACTAATTATAAAATGATAATATAATTGTTAATATCGATAACGTAATATCGACTAAATCACTGCACTTGGTCATTACGTCAATATTCCTTAAACTTCCTCGGAGCTCGCGCGCGGTCTGTACGCTGTCAACGAATTTTAGGTCATCATCGTCATCGTCATCGTAGATCATACGGTAGATAATCGCTTCACTGCACTAGCGCGAACCCAAGATGCGAGCGACATTAAAGTCTACCCTATGTTCTACGAATTATGACCTAAAATTCGTTGACTGCGCAGGTAGGTCGAGCGGCATTAAAGTATTGAAAGAACTGTATTTAATGCCGCGTACTGTAAGTACCTAACATCACAGAAAATGTTAACATGATAATTAGGTACTATTAAAAAGCCTGTTGTGAACTTTTTTCACACGCATTCAGAGGCGGTGCCGGATTAAGCCAGTGCCAGGCCTGTAGCAAATGATGTGAAGGGGCTCTTGCCTTCCTTTGATATAGGATCAACCACCGCAATCTAAAACAAAATTAAACAATAAAGGAGTACCTAGGTTTATAATAACGAAATTTTCTCAAAATTCCTTTACTGGGTTTTACATGAAAGTAAGTAGAAAATTCCGTTTCGAAAAAAACTATTTGTATGTTTGTTTGTCCGGGCATCACGTTAAAACCGTTGCTTTTATCGCCGTGAAATTTAATCAATAAATTAAAATGATTTCTAGAACATGCACTCAGCAAATATCATTACGATCAATCCTTACCTACTTATAATAAAATCCAACGTCTGCTTTCTGTCTGAGTGTCTGAGTGTATGTCTGTCTGTCCGCTTATAACTCGAGAACCACTGAACCGATTTTAATAAAACAAAATTCTACGGATAGCTTGATTCTTCCCATCAACTATAGGCTACTTACTATCACGCTAAATTGCTTATGAGGTTAGCAGTGAAGTGAAATATGAGAGCGGGCGGAGCCGCGGGCACAGCTTGTAATTTATAAAAGAGCTAAGCAGTATCGAGCTCGCCGAGGGCGCAATTTTTTTTTTCTTTACGATGGTTTCTCGTATCTAAGTCTTTTACTTAGTGAAATATTAAATGCTAAATATTTGAGATTTTTAATAATAAAATGTTCAAAATGAAAGCGCTAGAAACATAGTTCGTATCAATAATAAAAACGAAAACATAGAAGACCAGCCACTAAGTTTTACAAAATAATATGTAGAGAATGGGTTTTTCCTGAGGGGTGTTTTTGAATATATTTGTATGGGTAGACAGAACAAAACGGTAGCCTCTTAAGTAGAAATGAAATGAATGGAAGCACTGACATGGCGCCTAGTTCACCCAGTGTTATGGGCTGACATCACGGATGTTGTAGGGGATGATGTAGCCAATCGTGTCAAATTCCATAAAAAATTTTTTTTTTTAAAAGTAGGTGATATACATAGTTCATTATTTCATGTTAAAAAAATCTGTCTTTGAACCCCAAGCTTCTCTATTAGATTTAGATATTATTATAGATTGGCTATCTCTCGTATGGAAGAATGACGAATTGTCACTAGACTATTCACAATGTTGGACATATGACTAATTTTGTCTACATTCTTTCATACATAACATATGAAAAGTTTCATACCTAAAGTCGAAGAAGGAAAATCTTCACACAAACAGCTACCTACGTCGACGTCGGTCGGAAGGTCAAAGAGTAAAGCCAAGCACGTCCTCCTGGCCCAATATTCCCCACGTAAATACTCTAAGGGGTTAACGCGAACGCATTGCGTTACCAAATTAAATTTAAACCTGCTTAACAACGTTAAATATCTATGTACTTAGTTTTTAATGTGTCATGTCGGGGAGTGTTCGGAGGAGCTGTTTAACGCGATTCGGTCGTCCACATTCCAACTCCGCACTACGCGTACTGGGCAGGGGATGCACCCCTATACAAAAGACCTAGCGAGGATACGCACTAACCGGTTCTGTAGGTATTTTATTCACAGAACCGTGAAAATGTGGAATGCACTCCCTGCTCATCTATTTCCTCCCAAGTACAGCCTGGGGTTTTTCAAAAAGGGCGTGAAAAGGCTCCAGTCAGGCCGGCATGGCATGCGCAATCTCCGTGCATCACAGAATGTCCAATAATGTCCATGGACATCGTAAGTCGCCTACTTGTAAGTGAAATGATCACACATATCGCGCTTTCCATAAAAAAATAATGTTTTTAATGTGTCTGTACGGGGACCCCGGCGACTTTCTGGGCTGGAGTCACAGAGTTTCGAAGGGTAACTGTTAAATTATGTCGCCGACGATATTCCATCTAAGCTTGCTAGTGGATTGTCTATAAGATTTAATGTCACCCTGCTAGAAAATACTCCACGTTTAGAGCAGATTCGAAGCGTACCGAACTGACTCCATTTCAGTGTGTTCGCACTCAGACCTCTGACGGAAACCTGCTCTAGACATGCTGTATCGAACATGTTTTTACCTTGGTGCACCTTCTCGACTCTTAGAATCCTGGGAGTCGACCTATGTAAAGTCGACAGATGAACATTTGGTTGACTTTTTACTGTCTACTACATAATTCCGCCGTTGAATGCAATTCTAGCTATCAAACCCCAATTCGTAAGCGTAGAAAGGATGTCGAAAATTATGTTTCATGATTCGACCAATAAAGTTGACCCGAACTCGTCGATGTAGGCCGGTTGATTCACGGCATCTTTTGTTCAATATTCAAAATACGTTTCATATTGGCTTCGGCGTTTTAGAGGGCTGGTGCAGTGCCTCTAGGGAGTTTGCAAGGTGTGAGCAATCGTGCAAATGCTTGATATATTTTTGAGTGAGAAAATCTTTTTGAATAGTTGAAATTCTGGCAGAGTTTTACCTTGAGATGTTAATAGTTAGTGGATGAGGGGGAGTGTTCTAGCTGAGGAAATTTTTATAATTTATGATTCTTTGATAAAAGCCGATCTGGCTCCTTTTTTTTTTTTTAATGGAAACTGCCCGGTTGGCTACATCACCAACAACGTCCGTGATGTGAGCCCATAACACCGGGTGAACTAGGTGCCATGTCAGTGCTTCCCACTTTGATCGTGCCGGCTACACTGAACTGGTCGGAAAACTATTTACATAGCCGTTTCGACCGACGTTTCATTCAGTGCGGTGGTACCAACCCGGGTGGGTTAAACCCTACCATCAAGTAAGATTAGGAGGGAAGGGACCTACAATTTTACGAGGAATCCGAACCTCGGTCAGCCTTCAATGGTCAGCGGTCACCCATCCAAGTACTGACCGCACCCAGCGTTGCTTAACATTCAATAGCGACAGTTGACTGTCTGCACCACTGAGCTATCGAGGCTCCCTTTTTTATTTACAATTGAAATTTTTTGTTTTCACCGTAAGAGGGAATAAAGCTTTTCACTGTTGTTGTCCTGCTTCTATTTTTGTTTTCAAAGTTGTGGGTCTACTATCCTTAGGGATGTACTTATTAGGGGAAAACAAACTTTCATCGGATACTTTACACTGCCTACCTATATGCGTTATCAGTTTCTGCCCACAGGTGGAATAAATGACCGTGCTGGAAAACTGTCCAGGCGACGAGTAATGAATGTGTTATGGGAAAGTGCATTATGAACATTTACGGAAAAGTAAAAAACAACTATTAATGGTTTCTTGACCATTTCTTACATTGCTAGACGGAACAGAACGAAAATAATAATCGCAAAATGCGAAAAAAGGGACTCTTATGGGATCACTCTTTTGTGGCAAGGAGGCGACGAATCTCACAAGAACTTTCTCCTCTACTCGGATACGAAAATACGAATATCTTCAGTGGTTGTAAGTGTAAACATGTACATGAATTTAATGTTTAGTGTTTGTCATGGACATAAACTCCTAGAAAGGGCATCAATCCACCGACCAGCCTAGGGAGACAAAGCAACAAAGAATCTTTGCAATATTGAAACCGGCTGCGACAAAAATCTTGCACAAAAAAGCGAGGAAGGGGCGACTCGAGCACGGCTAATCGAACGCTGCGCTCAGCGGCGTGCGTACCGGTTGCCATGGCTACTACTACCCAGGCGAATTATAACAACAGAAGTGGCACAGGATCGGGTTCATGGCAGTAGATCACTAGAAATGATATAAATTTGTCGAGGAGGTGAAAGAAAGTGCACAAACATGAAATCACAAATATACGCCTATCTCTGTCACCCCTGTTCGCTCACGTGTCTTCTGTCTGCGGCGAATTAAGTGCATGCCATCAAAATGTTGGTAAGAATGCAAAATGTATGCCGTTTCTTAGTATGGATGTCTATGGAATTTGCCGAACGCGTAGCGCGCGAGAACCACGCTAGTAAGATATTCTGATTAATGTACTGAAGTGGGTCACGTAGATTTTGTGTTCGACAGTGAATCATATTTTATTTATATACGATTTCAAATTGTGGGATCTCTTGGATACAGTGACAATGAGCGTGTGGACCTTCTCGCTATGAATTTTTTAAATGTAATTCGGTATGGGTGGCTTGTCCGGTGGGATCACATTACCTAATTGATTTACTGTCGTGCATAGTGTAGTTTAGTGTACTGATATGCTGTAGTGCATCTTTTCTTTTTAGGTTTTCGTATCCTGTAAGGAAGCCTATTACTAAGCCTCCGTCGTCTGTCTGTCCGTCCGTCCGTCCGAGGGCTGTTTCTCTTGAACCGTAATAGGTAGCCGGTTGAAACTTTCACAGAATATGTGTTACTATGGCGGATGAAACGACAAATAAGAAAAATAAGAAAAAGTTAAAAATTAAGGGGGCCCCCATACAAGAAACGTTTCATTAAAATAGATTAGTCACACTATTGAATAACAGATGGCGCCAACGGCTTTTATACATTGCATGTTGAAAGACAAAAGATAGGCAGATCATAGCGGATACATATTCTTGAATATTTACTTTTTCGTTTGAAAAGACAATTTCATTTTGTTTTTTTTTTTCATGACAGTTTTCACATTGATGTATGTACCACGGTTCTGATTGTTTCCAGGGTAACGGTTACTTCCTTGGTTACCGTTGTTATTTACTTGGTTACGATTTTTGTACATAGGCGGATAATAGCGGATAGATACGGAAACCTCCGTGCGCGAGTAAAACTCGCACTTAACAGATTTTTTTTCTTTCTTTCTTCCTTTATTTCGTATTTACGTTCACATAAGAACACTTTATTTACACGCGTGGTTCCACTTTAAACCGAAAGTTTGGACACTTTACAACTGTTAACAACAGCAAACATCCAAAGGCCGACTTGAAGAAATCTCTATGAGGGAAAAGATTTCTATGGCTATTGTTTACACTGTACAAAGTGTTTGCAATAAAACACTTTGTAAAGGTAAATAAAGAATAAAGAACGTCTACCTATCTACCTACATATTGATTGGTATCTAACAGTTGAGTTGCTATACTACATTCTGTATTTGAAATTATTCCCATTGCAAGCGCAGCGCAAGCGAGGTAAATAAAATTAAATTTATCGCCTCATTTCCGAAGCGATTTACAAGCCATGCAGTGGGGGCCGCAAATTGTAGCTCATTAACATAACTAGGATGTAAGGCGCGTGTCTGTGTGTCTGCGTGTCCGACTAGCTCCCGACACCGATCTCGCCAACGTGGAAATTATTCAGGCGTTAAATATCCGCAGGGTCGGAATCCGGAACCTCAAACGCAGAAGTTAATTAAAAAGGAAAGAAGTCGAGATACCTTCGAACGGAACACTCCAAACAAAGGCCTCGATGGCTGTAATTAAATTACCATTGTTTCCTTCTGAAAAATGTGCTCGCTGCGCACGAGAAAAAAAATTGGAAGAGTTAAAAGTGTACTTATTTAAATCGCGGAGTGCGCGAGCGGGATCCAGCGCTGAGCAAACAATGGACTTTGATAAATTGGTGGACATTTGTTTGTATTTACTTCGGTTATGTTTGTTTACGTTTGAGACCTAGTCGTTTAGATAAATGCCGCTCCGATGCGATCGGATATTAGCTCTCTTCAGACCCTTTTGTTAGGCGATTTAGTACTCGGCGCACTGATTCCCTACATTTAGAAGAACGTTGGAAATCTAGGCAATTATTCGTTCGTCGCTGTGAGGACCGATTCCTTCTCGCAAATTCTTTTTGCGTTATATACAATGGAAATTAGATATTTAGCCCGAGCGGCGGTCTGGGCGTCGTCGTCGGCTTCTCTTGCGAGAGGTCCGATGTTCGAATCCGGTCGGCGTGTACCAATGACTTTTTTTCTGACGAAAAAATTTACTCGCATAACCACAACTACTGCTTCACCGTTCGGAACCGTATAAAACTGTAGGTCCCTTGCCCCTTTATAGGTGGTAGGCTCAAATTGGAGCCGACTGGGTTGTTACCACCGTACAAAATGTAAGATGGCCGCATCGGCTGTGTTCAGCTCCTCTAGTCTAGTATGGCCAGCAATACAAAGGGAAGCCTCTGATATGGTACCTACGTTCTCGGGGGTGATATTGGTTGGTCGGAGCACGTGATTAGGGACCTATGACTCAGCCACGCATACCGAATTATAGTTAAAAAACTTGTAGTTCAACAGGTCTCAAAAAGGTTTAGACTCACATATGTTACTCAGCTAATTGATATAGTTTTACTATTTATCAGGAGTTCGGAATATGTAAATAAAATAGTGTTACGTTATATATAAGTGTATAATTGTATATTAATATAAAATTATACTTAATTAGGTACGTAGATGCAAGATGATTGATTCAAAACAATGCAATCAAAACAAGGCATCAATTTAATTGTATTCCATATAAATTCAAAACTTCCCTCCAACCGGGCCCAAACACAAAATCAAGTTACAGGATTCTCCAAAGCTAAGGAAGCACTTAATAATCACATTATTCAATTCCTGCTCTCTTGGCTACGGTTTACTTTAACTATTTTGCGGTTCAGCAAATTTGGAAACGGGTCATCTGGCAGTTTACTCTATCCCTTGGGTACAATGACAAACGATCGTCGGATTCATAGTACACTTTAAAAGCTGGAGAAAAAAAAACCATTTAGTTATTAGGTTTTGTAGATTTTTAGGGTATCCATTAATTAACACGTAATTAATTACTTTAACAATGGTCACAGAGTCTACTTCAAGAGAAGTGTCAAAACTACGTCAGAAATGGAGCACTTGAAATAAAAGACAATAGAAATGGACAACTCGGTAATGGAGAATATAATATTGGGAATGAGGCGCTCGATAGCAGGAACAGCTTACAATAGGAATGGGAAGTTTGGTGACAGTGACTACATCGGGAATGAGAAAGTGGGTGACAGATACTACTGGCAGTACGAATGTGGCGCTTGGTGGCGAGAATATCTTACAAAAGGAAAGGGAAACTCGGTGAAAGGGACTACTTGCAATATATGATGAGGGTTTGGTTTAAATAATCTTTGCTATATCAAAGAAGATATTTTATCTTCAATTCTCACGCTCAACTCTTTTGCTACTACCTACTTATATTCCACTATATTAATCCAATCTCAAATACTCAAAGGTTGACTGAAAGAAATCTATGTAAGGGATATGTCCGCCATTGAAACTTATGTAAATGTTCTAAAGTTACTGTTAAATGTTTCTTGGAGCAATAAAGTATTTTCTATCTATTAGTAGAAATATACTAAAATTAAAATTAAAAACTAAACATATTGTACAATAGATAAAGGCAATTTGGATGAAAATGTGGCGGTGGCGGATACTATATTATCTGGAACGGTACACTTGGTGAGAGGGACTCCTTGCGATAGCAATCGGGCGCTAGGACAATTTCGCGGATGCCAGAGACTGAACAATGCTCTGTCTTCAGGTGGCGTGGCTGCGCGTGGACACGCAGACCATCCTCACCATAGCAACTCACGTGATTACCAAGAACCACCGCATCGCCGTGAATCACAGCGACCGGCGGGTATGGTTCCTGCACATACATGACGTCCGGCAATCCGACAGGGGCTGGTACATGTGCCAACTCAACACGGACCCAATGAAGAGTCAGACCGCTTATCTTGACGTAGTCGGTGAGTTTAATACTGAAGTCCGGCCGCTGAGAGAATGCGTTCCTGACGTCTGTCAGTTGGTATATAATAAAAATTTTTTACAAGTTTTTATTACGCACTTCTGCAACTGTACGTTCGAACGTGACCAACTGACAGACGTCAGGAACGCATTCTCTCAGCGGGCGGACTATAGTGATCAATGGAAAAGATCATTTAGACATTGTGGCAAGAACATTAAATGTTCTTCAAATTTTGATAAAATATGTATCATAATTTCTTCACTCGTATTTATGAGTAATTCATGAATACATGAGTACCTATCTATGTTATTTTTAACTTAAGCCTAAGTCAATTATAATTACAATGGGCATGTACTTAGAGTGTGAGTGAGAGTGAGCATCTACTTAGAGTGTAATATATGTACGAGTTCATACGAGAGTATAGTTTCTGTCTAGTTATATAGAACAGTTCGCTAATGAATAACGACATTAAATCAAATTGTATATGTTGTTAATCAGAAATAACAAAACAAAAGAATGCATATCATGGTTAAATCAGCTTTCTAATAAAAAACCCACATCCAAAACGACCCATCCGTTTGATAGTTACGATGCCACAGACAGACACACAGACAGATGGAGGTGTCAAACTTACAACACCCCTCCTTTGGCGTCGAGGATTAAAAATAAAATATTAAAATAGAAGAAGTAGTCGAAAAGGGGGATAAAGCAAAATAAAAGGCAATAAAGGAATATTAAACTTTGGTTGACTGTAAGAAATATCTGTAAGAGATAAGTCCGCCTTTGCACCTTATGTACATTTTCTAATGTATTTGTTACTGTTTAATGTTTACTGGAGCAATAAAGAATTTTCTATCTATGTATTAAAAATTTATACACTTAAATCCAACCGTGCATTGCAGACTAGTCTTCCGTCTTTGTTACAGTGCCTCCAGACATCCTGGACTACCCGACGAGCGGGGACCAGGTGGCCCGTGAAGGTGCCAACGTGACGCTTCGCTGTGCAGCATTCGGTGTCCCGACGCCGGCGGTGGTGTGGCGTCGGGAGGCCGGAGACGCTTTGCCGGCGAACAACTTCAGCGACACACAGAGTAATGTATTTGCTTCAGCCAATGATATTTTAGGAAAGATTGGTTATCTATATGACATTCAGTGCTCACACATGGCACGTCCTTGAAAAGTTGAGAGGAAGAACTATAAAGTGATGCGCCGACTCCACATTTGATGCTCTGTGGCCGACTCGAATAGTCTTATTCCAATTATTAGAATTAGTGCAGAATCTCATTACACACGACGGCATTTTCGATGTGTTAGCGGCTCGTGGTTAGCGGTCCGAACGCGTGCGTAGTTGGTGGGCGACTAACTTCAGACAGGATTGTGATCTTGTATTTAATGTGCCGCTTGGGAGCTCAGATAACCTATCTACCTTTTAACTAATAATATTATTGGCTTCAGCCGTTTCTCAGTGATGTACTGATACATACATTCTTCAAAAGTTGCTTCTGGCTTCTTTAACATTGGAGTCGGATGCTCCGATTTCTGTAGGCGTAACCCTTACTAATTTCTACTAGATTCCAATCAAACTTTCTCCGTAGGTAAATTCCTCTTCTATATAATATCCTACCACGGATGTGCTAGCAACCGGTTCTGTAGATTTGTTCAAAGAACCGGGAAAATGTGGAAGGCACTCCTTGCCCATCTATTTCCTCCGAAGTAAAGCCTGGGGTTTTTCAAAAGGGTCTTGAAAAGGCTCCTGTCAGGTCGCTGGAATGCTCGCAGGTGCATGGGGATAGCGAATGCCATATTCGGTATTTCCATGCAACATAGAATGTCCACGTTGCCCATCTATCTACTTGTAGGTGTAACGCTTCGTTACACCTAAAGGTCATGCTTCCCATTAAAAAAAGTTACCTTACTTGTAAATAATATTTTGTTGGAAAACGTTTTATGTAATCTGATTCTATTACACCATACATATTTCGTATTCTTAGATCACATGCCAATATTTCCTTTGGGCTATTGTGCCACTAAACTGAACTGGGATTTTTTTATGGAATCTGACACGGTTTGCTGCATCACCTGCAACATTCGTGATGTCAGCCCATAACACACGGTGAACTAGGTGCCATATCATTTCTTCCCTTCATTTCATGTCGGCTGCACTGAACTGGACGGAAAACGCGAACTATTTACATAGCCGTTTCGACCGGCGTTTCATTCAGTGTGGTGGTGCCAACCCGGGCGGGATAAACCCTTCCATCTATCTAGTAAAATAAGAAAGAAGAGAAGGAAATACAGTTTTACGTGGAATCCGAAACACGGTAAGAAACATAAACGCTTTTCAGTACGGTGGTTCTTACCGGAGTGGGCTTTGCCCATGCAGATAAAAAACCGACCAAGTGCGAGTCGGACTCGCACTTGGTCGGTTTTTGTTGCACCACAAAAAACAACATTGAAAAAAGGTTTTTGTATGGGAACCCCCTTAATTTTTTACTTTTTCTATTTTTTATTATTTGTTGTTATATCCGCCATAATAACACATATTCTGTGAAAACAACGGGCTACCTATTACGGTTCAAGAGATACAGCCCTCGGACGGACAGACTACCTACGGCGTAGGCTTAGTAATAGGTTTCCGTAAGCACCCCGCTCGTGGAAGTGCGCGTTATTACTCAAAGCCTTTGCGCTAGTAACATTTTAAAGAACAGTTCTTCGGTAAGGTGGGGTGGGGTTGACGTATATTGAATTTTGGACCAATTTACCTGGATGGATGGTTGTGCTCTGCGCAGATTCATCAGTGAGCGGTGCAGTACTGCAGTTCGTTAGGGTGAACAGACTGCACATGGGTGCATACCTCTGCATCGCGACCAACGGCGTTCCACCCTCCGTCAGCAAGCGGGTCATGCTAATAGTACATTGTAAGTTACAGTTACAACTTCTGTCTTGGGCGGGGTTGCCCGTCCTTATATCCTGTGTGTGCGAGTAGGTCCATTTCAGAGAACATTCTTACAGAATCAAACCAATTACATACTAATCCTATTACTTTTAATTGGTTTCTCGGAAACGACTCTAACGATTTGGATGAAAATTTGTATTTAGATAATTCTATTTTTTTTTCAAGTTTATCTAGATGGGCATAGCCGTCGAGCAAAGCTCACGCATCACTTTCTTTGAGTTTGTATTAAATGCAGATGAAGAGTCGTCAAATATATTGTGTGAGGAACGTGGCACATGTGGATTATTCAAGTAAGTGAGTAAGTATGAGTATGTATTAAATACGAAGACTTTTTTTCAGTTCCTCCCATGGTGTGGATACAGAATCAGCTCATAGGAGCGAAGGAAGGCGAATCAGTTTACTTCGAATGCCATTCGGAGGCGTTTCCCAAGTCCATCAATTACTGGACTGTGAACGACCAAATTATATCACAGGGTAGGTTTCGATAAAGTTTCTTGTTCTTAATCTTACTCTTTTATGAAAATATAATCTGGTTTTCCCACAGAGAGTATCAAAACACTCGTAATAGGATCGTAATGTCTATTTATTTTCACCCAAGTACAACGTCGACTTTTTTTAAAAGAAGCGTTAACTGACTTCAAATTGCTTGAGAATTATGTCTAATAGGCATAGCATCCGCAACTCCAGGGAGCCACTGAATGTGGCCAACGTTACGAACAAGTGGAGCGGTGCCACATTTCATGTTATGCGGGGGATTTAGAGTTATCTAAAAACAAACAAAGGGCGTATTTGCAGTTTTATGTTTCTAATGTCTCCCACATATTTATACCTACTATTATACAATTCAAATGGGATCTATCTTTCTGTCTGTTTATACTCTTAATCACGTCATTTAAGTCATCTACGAAGCTGATTTTTTGCATAGGTATAGCTGACATGCCGTCAAAGTGGTAAAATTCGGTTACATACTTTGGTATTTTTAACAACCGAATTAGAAGCGAGCTAAGCCGCGGCCTAAAACTACTCGTATTAGTACCTAAATCATAAAGCAACATTCCGAATATATTGTGAAAAAAAACCGTGTCTCCGTGTCTCCAAAAATATTGACGTACGCGTTTTATTCCAGCGGACAAGAACTACGAGATCTCCACCCTGGAGAAGGGATACGAGATCGATATGCGTCTGAAGATCAAGCGCGTGACGCGCTCCACCTTCGGCTCCTATCGCTGCATCTCCAAGAACTCCCTCGGCGACACCGACGGCACCATCAAACTATACTGTGAGTATGTGTGTCTTTCTGAAGATCTCCGAAGATCTCTGAACATCTCTGAACATCTTTGAACATCTTTGAATATCTCTGAAGATCTGTGAACATATCTGAAGATCTCTGAACATCTTGAATATCTCTCAAGATCTGAAAATCTCTGAAAATCTTTGAAGATCTCTGGAGATCTCTGAACATCTCTGAAGATCTCTGAAGATCTCTGAAGATCTCTGAAGATCTTTGAATATCTCTGAATATCTCGAGACGAACAATCTCCAGGTGCACGCTCGTTGGCGATTGGGATTTTTAAAAATGTAATCGGGTATGGGTGACTGAGTTTGAAGGTACATGCTCCGACCAGCCAATATCATCTCCGACAAGGTAGGTGCCATACCGGAGACTTCCCTTTGGATTGCTGGCTGTACTGGACTAGAGGAGAGCAGGGCTGATGCGTGCGGCCATCTTACATCCAGTACGGTGGTATCAACCTAGGCGGCTACAATTTGAGTCTACCACCTGATAAGGGGCAAGGGAAGGGACCTACAGTTTTACATCGGTTCCGAAAGGTGAAGCATCATGTATGTAAGTACGTAAAATTTCTGTCAGAAAAAAACTCATTGGTACATGCCGACCGAATTCGAACCTCGGACCTCTCGCAAGAGAAGCCGACGACCCCCAGACCACTTGGCCACCCCCGCTTATGGATGGATTTATATTGGTGCTGGTATAGTTATACTCATTGATGGTTATACTGGGTTTAGACCAGATTCACCTTTAATTGTGACCCTTTTATACAATAATGTGAAATAAAGGTATATTTCATTTCATTTCACTTCTCGTCGAATTTTTTTTTTTTTTTTTTTTTTTTTTTATTGTTTCCGAACTAGCTGGCTGTGTCCGAGGTCGAAGCCTCAGGCGCAGCCAATATCACCCCCGAGGAGGTGCCAGTCCGGCTTGGAGGTGGACTAATGTCGCTGGGGAAAGGCTATTTACCCGCGATTTGAAGATCCGTGGATTGTAGGAGTGGGGAAAGATATTCCCCGGAAGCCCGTTCCACACCTTTGCAGTGCGGCACAAGAACGATTTAGAGAATCGTGCCGTTCGAAGTACTCGTCTGTCCACTACAAAGGGGTGTTCCGCGAGAGTATGGCGGGTTTGGCGAAGGCGAACAGGAGGAGGAGGGATAAGGGAAGCAATTTCGTCAGAGCAGCGGCCATAGTAGTACCGATAAAACAGGCTCAATGACCCAACGATACGTCTGTGTTTTAGAGGTTGAAGGTCCTTTGTGAGTACAGAGTCGCCAATGAGGCGAATGGCTCGTCGTTGGATAGAATCCAAGGCTGAAAGAAGGTACTCAGGGGAACCCTCCCAAAGATGACTGCAATATTCCATCACCGGTCTTACTTGTGCTTTATAGAGTGTAAGCAATTGGACCGGTGTGAAAAATCGCCGACATCGGTAGAGTATCCCTAATTTTCGAGATGCTAGTTTCGCCTTGGATTCTATGAACGATCGAAATCCAACGTCCCTGGACACCTCTTATCTATCTATCTTATCTAGAATTATCTCCATAAGAGAGAATAACCATATAAGGTCACTTTCCGACCTTTTCCGAACGCATAAAATTACTCATTAATTTCGAAAAATACGATTACTAGGAAAAATGCTACTGAGCTTTTTTTTAAGCTTATTGAATGAGGAATCCTGCGGTCGTAAGCAAATCGGGTAGAACTCGGACAACCTGTATGGACATTGCTTATATTAGTATTGGGTATTGGGTTTAGGGGTTGTGCGGTAAGCATTTCTGGAAAGAACTAACTTTGGGGAGTAGCGGGAGGCACACCACACACCATTGTCACAGAAAAACTTACTTCGGCAGATTGAGAGAGGAAATAAAGAGTGCAACCTTTTGCAATAACCTGCCCCAACGGAACTAAGCTGACGTCACCGAATACTTTCTTATTTTCCTTCTAAATCTCTACGCCATTCACTCACAAAGTTAAAACAGAAAGATGTAAAAAACTGACAATCTCACCCAAGGCGGAAATACTTAAAACAGCGATATCACCCCTCTCGAGATTGCCGTTACAATTACACGAAAATCTGCTTAATCGTTAAGATTATGATCGGTTAATTTGTATCGCGGAAACCACTTTTTCGCAAATGCGAGCGGTGAAGCGAAATGCAAAACCTGCTCAGCTGATGTTAATCTTTAAGCACTCCGACGGATTAATACTTTCTTTGTTCCAGCTTTATCGGGGAGCGGGGTGTACGCCAAGTCCCCCAACGACGTGGAGTACGAGGGGGGCGGAGCGGAGCAGCCGGAAGCGGAGGTGGCGGCGGCACGCAGCGGCGCCGCCCGCTCCCGCGCACACTTCCTGCACCCGCTACGAGCGCCCCCACGCGGCGCGTCGCGGCAACAGAGCACAGTCGCGCGGTGGCAAGCGCTCTGTGCGGTCGTCTTATATGTTTACTGTTGTATAATATAATGTTATTAGAATAAAATCATGTACATATTTTTCTAATCTGCGTTTTATTTCATTGACAAAGAACTCTGTGTAAGCTTGGATCTCGGCCTGAATGTAAAAAACTATTAATTTTTCGTTTATTTGGGAAATCAACAGCAGTTTTAGAATAGGTGATGATTATGTATAGGTTATACCATAAAAGCCAATTATAGATTCATAGATTATAGATTTCCAATTACAATTATGTTTAAAGTAATAACAAGCAAGACTCAAATCAGAATATGCATTTATAATACAACTGGTAGACTTTACTATAAAGTTACTCGAAGAGCAATATAAACAATTTGATAAATTTATAAATAGATTTACCAAATAAAAATAGATTTTTTTATAAATTGCGGATATTTTTTTACACAAATGAATTCTCAATTAACTCGCACTTTCAGATATTTCCAGTGATTAATAATTCACTTTCACTACTAAAATGTATCTAGACGTGGAAGCATATAACCCAACACACGACTATGCATGATGGGCCGCTCTCGAGGCCGCGAGCCCGTGAAATGAATCAAGCCCACGAATGAGGGCGGATGCGTCTGCCACGCATCCCACCCTTTATTTACAGGTTCACACAATGAGAATACAAATAAAATATTGCCGAAACTCTCTCGCAATGTAAAATTAATGATCTTCGCATTTCGCTCTCTCGAGGCGTCTTCGATAAAAAGGAATAATCGTACAATGAGAACGGGAGAGTCTTTAGCGGAGCGTGAGTGGAGAGGGCGAGTGGGAAGGCGCCTTGAAAAAAATACATTCCGAATTGTTTATTTTTGAATTAAAGTTCAGGGGTTGATTTTTGCACTTAGAAAGTCGGGAACGGAATAGTAAAAAAGAAATGTTTCAATATTATTTCTAAGGGATTGAATTATAACGAACGGTCGTGCAAATGTTGTATATTTATGTACACTTGGCCTCTTTAAGATCCCAATTTAGCAAAGCGGCGCAATTCAATTTAAATAAATGACTCTCCCCCGAAATGAAATAATCCTTTGAGATTTTTGCGGAGGCAGCCGTCTCTCGTAATGGTTTCTCCAGGCCAGGAACTAGGAAGAGATATTAGGTACACTTATTTATTCCTTTGACATTTTTCGTTATACGGTCAGTCAAGTAGGTATAATATTCAAGCGGCGGCGGGCGGTTGGCGCGGTCTTGGCTTGGACTTTTGATCGCACAGTTTCGAGGCTCGAATGCCGGCCGGCATATACCAATGGGTTTTTTTCTGAAGGAAAAAATACTTTCGTACCTATACCTGCCGCTTCAGCGTTCGGAACTGGTGCTAAACTGTAGGTTCCTTCCCCTTAATAGGTGGTAGGCTCAAATTGTAGCCGACTGGGTTTTTACCACCGTACTGGACGTAAGATGGCCGCATAGCAGCCTCCGCTGTTTTTTTTATGGAAACAGATACGGTTAGCTACATCACCTACAACATTCGCGATGTCAGCCCATAACACCGGGTGAACTAGGTGCCATGTCAGTGCTTCCCTTCATTTCATGTCGGTTACACTGAACTGGACGGAAAACACGAACTATTTACAGCCTATTTATAGCCGTTTCGACCGACGTTTCATTCAGTGCGGTGGCATCAACCCGGGCGGGATAAACCCTACCACCTAGTAAGGTAAGAAGGGAAGGGACCTACAGTTTTACGTGGAATCCGAACCACGGCCAGCCTCCAACGGTCGAGCGGTCACCCATTCAAGCACTGATCGCGCCCAGGTGTGCATAACAACAGTCGAGTGACCGCACCACTGAGCTACCGAGGCTGACAACGACGAGTTCTCCTTTCATTCAGTATAGCCAGCAACCCAAAGGGAAGTCTCCGGTATGTAACCTTCTCGGAGGTGATATTTAACTGTTCGGAGCATGTGCTCTGGCCCCTCTGACTCAGCCACCCATACATTACATTTAATTAAATTGTAGGACGTCCCTTCCCTTACCTGTTGATTGGGCTGGGAATTCTGATTGGTACAACGTAGAATGAAAGGATAACGTTTTTTTTTTATTGCTTCCGGACTAGGTGACTCTGCCCGAGGTCGAAGCCTCAGGCGCAGCCAATTTCACCGTCAACTAGGTGCCAGTCCGGCTTGGAGGTGGAGTAATGTCGCTGGGGAAAGGCTATTAACCCCCGATTTGAAGATCCGTGGATTGTAGGAGTGGGGAAAGATTTTCCCTGGGAGCGCGTTCCACACACGTTCCGCACTTTGCAGTGCGGCACAAGAACGATTTAGAGAATCGTGCAGTTCGAAGAACTCTTCCGTCGACTAGAAAGGGGTGTTCCGCGAGAGTATGGCGGGTTTGGCGAAGGCGAACAGCAGCGGCCATAGTAGTACCGATAAAACAGGCTCAATGGACCAACGATACGTCTGTGCTTCAGAGGATATAAATTAATAGTTCTACTACCCAGTCTGAAGTTCGAAGAATAGAACGGGAGTATCCTGGAACATCATTTGGCCGCTGCTTGATTCCGGAACTGAGCAGGCATCACTATGGCAGCCATGTTAAAATAATCGAGTAACAATTTGAACTAGGTGCAGATACCTATCTATACCCATATCCTATACCTACCCAGTTCGAATAGTAAGTGTATTTCCAACTAAAATCGCATGTCGATTCATGATGTAGGCGCCTAGGCTCTTGTACACGGCGCAAGTTAAAAGGCTGCCCTGGCATCGGCTTCAAATCAAGCTAATGGTGGTCACGGAGCGAGCGCATATACGCAACAGCCACAGCGCGGTGTAAATCAATGGGTGCGGTCCGACGTGCCGGCTGCGAGCGGGATCACTGCGGAACATCGCCATTTGTATAACTAGTACATAGGATAGGGTAGGATAGGATAGGATAGTAAAGGATGGGATAGGATAGGATAGGATAGGATAGGATAGGATAGGATAGGATAGGATAGGATAGGATAGGATAGGATAGGATAGGATAGGATAGGGTAGGGTAGGGTAGGGTAGGGTAGGGTAGGGTAGGGTAGGGTAGGGTAGGGTAGGGTAGGGTAGGATAGGATAGGATAGGATAGGATAGGATAGGATAGGATAGGATAGGATAGGATAGGATAGGATAGGATAGGATAGGATAGGATAGGATAGGGTAGGGTAGGATAGGATAGGATAGGATAGGATAGGATAGGATAGGATAGGATAGGATAGGATAGGATAGGATAGGATAGGATAGGATAGCATAGCATAGCATAGCATAGCATAGCATAGCATAGCATAGCATAGCATAGCATAGGATAGGATAGGATAGGATAGGATAGGATAGGATAGGATAGGATAGGATAGGATAGGATAGGATAGGATAGGATAGGATAGGATAGGATAGGATAGGATAGGATAGGATAGGATAGGATAGGATAGGATAGGATAGGATAGGATAGGATAGGATGGCATGGCATGGCATGGCATGGCATGGCATGGCATGGCATGGCATGGCATGGCATGGGGTGGGGTGGGGTGGGGTGGGGTGGGGTGGGGTGGGGTGGGGTGGGGTGGGATCGATAGGATAGGATAGGATAGGGTAGGGTAGGGTAGGGTAGGGTAGGGTAGGGTAGGATAGGATAGGATAGGATAGGATAGGATAGCATAGGATAGGATAGCATAGCATAGCATAGCATAGCATAGCATAGCATAGCATAGCATAGCATAGCATAGCATAGCATAGCATAGCATAGCATAGCATAGCATAGCATAGCATAGCATAGCATAGCATAGCATAGCATAGCATAGCATAGCATAGCATAGCATAGCATAGCATAGCATAGCATAGCATAGCATAGCATAGCATAGCATAGCATAGCATAGCATAGCATAGCATAGCATAGCATAGCATAGCATAGCATAGCATAGCATAGCATAGCATAGCATAGCATAGCATAGCATAGCATAGCATAGCATAGCATAGCATAGCATAGCATAGCATAGCATAGCATAGCATAGCATAGCATAGCATAGCATAGCATAGCATAGGATAGGATAGGATAGGATAGGATAGGATAGGATAGGATAGGATAGGATAGGGTAGGGTAGGGTAGGATAGGATAGGATAGTATAGTCTAGGGTAGGATAAGATAGGATAGGATAGGGAATGATAGGACAGGATAGAATAGAATAGGATAGGCTGGGATGGGATGGGGTGAGATGGGATAGGATAGGATAGGATACGATAGGATAGGATAGGATATAATAGTATAGTATAGATTTTCATGGGAAGTACATACTGACAAGCCACGTTGAATCCAAGTTGAAGTAGGAATATGGTAAAATGGAACGTTATCACAAGTTTAGCTAGATCATTTCTATTCCTAGTGTGATAATGATAATAATTAGTGGTGCAATGCAGGAGGAAAGACATGAAACAAACTTCGTTGTCAACGTTATCCTATAAGCCGGCATTGGCTGGCGCCACAGAGTAATAAGCCATGTCGGCCGGCTAGGGGAAGACGGCTGTTCTCTATTCAGTGGCTGGCGCGGTGGGACTGTATGACATACAGTCGTCTCTACCACATTGTGGTAGAGACGACGCGAACAGATTGGCCGTTATTTGAGTCATTCGAAATTTGAATGGACTGTGCCGGCTCGTCGAATTTATAGACACGTTCAATGTTCGGGCCAGGCTTTGTGCTATGTAGTACTACGTTTGCGACCGTTGTTGCACACAGACATATCACGCCACATATACCATTGCAGTTTCACATATAAGTACACATATTATAGTTGGCGCGTTACGATGCTAGCGTAGTGACACACTCTTGCCGATTGACATTTATTATTTTTCGATCTAAGGGCTGCGGGTCGATGTAAACACACACAGTGAGCCGCTCGGCTCCAACTGACATGATTGATGCATGTAAAATGCATGAGTGGAAAATCTTTTCAGCGGTGCAACCTGGAAACTATAAATATTTCTACGTCAAAGTTTGAAAGGACAAAGGACTTTCAAGCTTGAGGCGTAATAAAATGTTTGAAGAAATAAAGGTATTTGGGCTGAGACAAGTATAGCATAATAATATTTAAGACGAGACGGAAGTTAACTTTCTCCATACAAAATCATCTTTCGGCATTTATGTTTGTTACCCCCCTAAACCTTCTTCGATTTTTACAATTATTCTTTTTTTGTTGCAATAAGGACAGTCGAATTTACGTTCCTGTATTTTTATTTTGTTTATATCTAAAGTGATGGATGACTCAATAAAGCTTAAAGAACTTCTAGACATGAAAAAATAAAAATATATATTTTTTTCGGTCAAAATAATTTTTTTAGCTCAGGTGTTGTAGGTTTATTTCATCTAAACAAAAAAATTACAGGAACGTAGATTGGACTATCCTTAAGACTTAAGTTTAGGGGGCTAGAAAACATAAATGCCGAAAGATTGTATGGAGAAAGTTTTCAGTTATTAGTATTAAGTTAAAATAACATTTAAACTTTACAAACATAATAACATTAAAACTATAAATTAATACTAAACTAAACTTCGTATAAGAATAAACTGACTAATACAATATAAAAAAAAATATACCTAAATAAAACAAAACAAACTTAGATACTAAGAATATAATAAATCCTCCTCAAGCCCTGAGCACGAAGGGGGCATGGTGCCAAGGACGGAGGCGGCGTTACCTCGTTAGACGGCCATGCTGATGCGTTGCCGCAGGTATTCTGTAGAGCGTTTTTCACCCGAAGCAGCGCGCATGGCCGACCCGATGTCCTTTACGAGACACTTAGCCTCATCACACCATGTCCCCATTGTCTCTACAGCAGAAAGTTAACTTCCGTCTCGTCTTAAGTATGGAAGTTAGAGGGTAATTTTTGGTGCGTGTTATCAAGAGCTGAATTAAGGTAAACGTAAATTAAGTAACGTTCATTTGAAATGCTTGATATAATATTTAATTTTGAACGTTGAAATGACTTATTAATAAAGGAAAAAGAAGAACAACAAACTATATAACAAGATCAAATAAATAATTCGTCCATTGGGTTGGAACTGTTATTATAGTCACAAGGACCAAAAGTGGTACCTATAGGTTCATCTTATTATGATATCTCTATATCTCTATTATCTCTCATTTTAGCTGAAGAAGAAAAAGAAGAAAGAAGAGATAGAAAAAGGAAAGGACGTGTTTTGTTATACAAAGAAAAACGTGTGAATTTGAAACAAAAAGTTTCAAATTAAAAGTAAACATTTTTGTATAGAATTTTGGGTCACTGTAATTTCATGCCTTCAATCATCAGTGCGTATCGGTCCAGTGCTGGACATGGGCCTCTCCCAAGGCACGGTCTTCCGCTCTTCTCATCCATCCACTCCCGGCTACCTTTTATAGGTCGTCGTCCGGGGAGCGCCTCACGCTAGGTTTGCTTTGCACCCATTCGAGCACCCGTCTACCCCAGAGGTTCTCGGGTCTGCGACAGAAGTGCCCAACCCACTGCCACTTTAGCTTGCTAATTTTCTGAGCAATGTCGACAACCTTGCTTCTTTATACCTTCGTCATTACGTATTTTATCGATCAAAGAAACGCCGAGCATTGCTCTTTCCATAGCTCCCTGAGCGACTATAAATTTGTGAAGCAGGACCTATATAAATATATTTTTGGACCTATTTTTTTCACAATTTAATTTTCGTCTAAATATATGATACTTACTCAAATATCTAGTAATGTTTACTTACGTGCCGCCACTTGCGTTTAGCGTGAGCAAGTTGTACACCTACTATGTCATCGTCGCTCTTAGTCGTCACCTGAAGACGTCGCGCTGAGCGGATTCGATGATAGAAGCTACGCGCGTTAGAGAAACTTCGCGCGAAACCGCAGTAACCGTTCTTTGCTCTCACACAGATTTGTACATTACACAATGGAGATAAAGTTAAATTTGCAATGTAACATTTCGCATCAAAACTGCGCTTCGTCGCTTCGATGAGCTTCGACTCGGCGTCAATGTGAATTGAACCTCAGGCGTCAGGTTTCGGTACCTTCGCATTGGTAATTTATTTATTTGATAGAAACACGAATGAAGTCTATTAAAACTTACATTTAAAGTTTGCTTCGTTACAAAACCTTTTTAGCCAATTATAAAGTTTCTCAATTTGTAAGTTATTACTACACAGTTATTATACTCACTTGAAACGGAAGAAATATCGTTAACAACAGTTATATCGAGTCTGCTGAACTAATTCATCCATAGCTGAACTCGTCGAGCTGACGTCTGAACGGAAAAGTTAAAATATCGTGTAATATTCGTGAAATAATTTCCCTATGAGTCCCCACTTCCTTTCATGATCGTGGTATCTCATTGCATTCACTTATATTATTATTACATACCTATCTCTTAATTCTTGTAAATTAATATAATAATATACGAGGTCTCTCGGAAACGGCTATAACTTCTATGGATAAAATTTTGTATTTACGCACGGCATCTTGTTCTTATCCCTTAGTCGCCTTATACGACATGCACGGGGAGAGATGCAGTGGGGCTATTCGTTTTCAGTACCGACACCACGCGGTACTTGTATTTCGATAATATTTTACTTTCCAAGTCAGACAAGAGAAAATCCATTTTCAGACGATTTTTTTTCTAGCGACATCTCTTAGAACATATAGAGGTACCAGTGCGTGGGTTAAAATATTCATGCTATCTGCTGTCATGTTAAGAATGTCATGTCGTGCCATCTCTTGCTGAGTAGCTAATATCAATATATTGCTGTCATGTTAACAATGGCATGTCGTGCCATCTCTTGCTGAGTAGCTAATATCAATATATTGCTGTCATGTTAACAATGGCATGTCGTGCCATCTCTTGCTGAGTAGCTAATATCAATATATTGCTGTCATGTTAACAATGTCATGTCGTGCCATCTCTTGCTGAGTAGCTAATATCAATATATTGCTGTCATGTTAACAATGTCATGTCGTGCCATCTCTTGCTGAGTAGCTAATATCAATATATTGCTGTCATGTTAACAATGGCATGTCGTGCCATCTCTTGCTGAGTAGCTAATATCAATATATTGCTGTCATGTTAACAATGGCATGTCGTGCCATCTCTTGCTGAGTAGCTAATATCAATATATTGCTGTCATGTTAACAATGTCATGTCGTGCCATCTCTTGCTGAGTAGCTAATATCAATATATTGCTGTCATGTTAACAATGGCATGTCGTGCCATCTCTTGCTGAGTAGCTAATATCAATATATTGCTGTCATGTTAACAATGGCATGTCGTGCCATCTCTTGCTGAGTAGCTAATATCAATATATTGCTGTCATGTTAACAATGTCATGTCGTGCCATCTCTTGCTGAGTAGCTAATATCAATATATTGCTGTCATGTTAACAATGGCATGTCGTGCCGGAAGTTATCACACTCCCACGGCAAACGCGAAAGGCGCCGAGCGAAGCTCGGTCGCCCAGGTACTATAACAGTATTCTGTATTCTGTGCTATTGATAACGTAAGGAAATGTCCATACGATGCGTGCTGGTCAAAAATAATGCTCATCAAAGTATTCATTTAAACAGGTCTCAAATTAATTTATTTGCCAAATAAAAATAATCGAAATAATACATAATGTAATTAATAATACAGTATGGGATATTCTTCCAAATTATTTTTTTGGTCATTTTATAGGCGTTCTTACTATGGTTTGACTACCACTTTAGTAAGGACACTTGTTGAGTTCGTACGGTCATGTCCTTACTTTATTAATATTTAAGTCAATGTCATGAGCCAATGATGAGGCTATGGCGAGGGCTATGGTTAGTTTATAATAAAATGAACGTCACAAGCCACACAAAACACAGCCTCGGGCATCCAGCAAACATTCAACAAGCTCAGCGATTCAGAAGCATGAATAGCATCCAGAAACAGATGGTATATTCCAAGTGTACGGTAACATAAACCAAATCGTAGAGTGCGGCTTTCTCGGCCGTTCACTTCGAAAGAATGCGGGGAATGCGAAGCGCTCGCCCTCCGTACCCCGCTGCCACTGCGATCGCCTAGGCCCCTCCATACCGACAGGCGATTGCAGTGGGGCGGCGGGGAGTGCGCTTTGCATTCCGCGCATTCTTTCAAAGTGAACGGTTGAGAAAACCGCACTACATCGAACGGTTGACAAAACCGCACTACATCAAACGGTTGATAAAACCGCACAACATCGAACGGTTGACAAAACCGCACTACATGGAACGGTTGATAAAACCGCACGACATCGAACGGTTGAGAAAACCGCACTACATCGCGCATCACTCACTGGTACATCCTACATTCAAAGCAAGACTCCACTGCCTCGTGACGTGGTCTGGCCGCGGAGCGACGTGATTGGCTGGACTTTTATTGTGAGTGTAGTGGTGCAACTGAGTGCGATATCGCCGTGCAAAGTAACGTCAAGTTTGCACGCGATGTGCGTTACTGCGCATTGTGCTTGCAACGTAACCACAGACGTAACTCTCTCTGAATACACACACACGTTCGTTTCTTACAATGTTTGGCGTCTTTTTTTTATGGAAATTCCTGATCTGTGATGTCAGCCCATAACAACTTGGTGAACTAGGTGTCATGTCAGTGCTTACCTTCGGTCGTGCCGGCTACACTGAACCCTACCACCTATAGTAAGTAAAAAGGGAACGCAACTACAGTTTTACGTGGAATCTGAATCACGGACAACCTACAACGGTTGAACGGTCACCCATCCATGTTCTGACCGCGTTCAGGTGTGCTTATGATCACGAACGGCAGTCTACCGTTCGCAGCACTGATCTAACTAGGTCGAAGCGTTCGTGCTATACTTGGAATGAAGCCACTGTTGTGGACACTGTTTCAGCTACAGAGACTGCGTTGTTCTGGGCTAGTACTCGCAAGCCCTGAAATGCAACACCGAGCGATGCGCGTGTGCTGCACGTAACGGTTTCCGGACAAATTTCCGGGTCCGTCGTGTGTGCGTCCATCTCGCTGCAGTGGCGCCAGAGGCATATTCGTCGGGCCGAGATTACATTTATAAAAAAACGTAGTGAAAATATTTTTTCGACGCTGTTATCAAATTATTTTTGTAACATTGAAGTATAAGTCAGCCTCGGTAGCTCAGTGGTACGGTCGGTCGACTGTTGTTAAGCTACGCGTAGCGCGGACAGTACTTAGATGGGTGACCGCTCGACCGTTGGAGGCTGACTTACCGTGGTTCGGATTCCACGTTAAACTGTAGGTCCCTTCCCTTCTTACCTTATACTAGGTTGTAGGGTTTATCCCGGCCGGGTCGGTAACACCGCACTTAGCGAAACGTCGGTCGAAACGGCTATGTAAATAGTTCGTGTTTTCCGTCCAGTTCAGTGTAGCCGACATGAAATGAAGGGAAGCACTGACATGGCACCTCGTTCACTCGGTGTTATGGGCTGACATCACGGATGTTGTAGGTGATGTAGACAACCATGTCAGTTTCCATAAAAAAAAGTATCATGCAGCGACACTTTTGTAGATGTAATGTTGATATTATGTAAGTCTCACCACATGTGCGATATATGTAATTTCGGTTTAAGTACGTCTCAGATGTGCGAAACAAATATATAAGTATAATTTACGAGATGATAGTGTTAACAAGAAAGAGTGTAGGTATTCTATAAAAGTCTCACCTCATCTTTAGTAAGAAATAAGTAACTTTTCTCTACCAGCCATCGTCCTAAACGGACGTCTCGTAACTACAAACTTTTCTTTGTTTATCGGCGGAGAGGAGTAAATATATTAACCAAGAAATACGGAGTTGGACAAAGCATTTAGCGATTCGACGAATCGCTAAACGAGTTACTATCAAAAACGTTTGAGAAGCTTTGCAAAGTTGGTGAGGGAGTTAGCGATTTCGCTTGTTGTATGGAAGAATGTATTCACAGATACAACCATCTTTCCATTCGAAATTTCGCCTCAAATGGAAAATATTGATATTGTGTGTTTTTGAAATCACAGGCTATGGTTTAATTTCAATGTTTCAGATTGGTGAAATTAATTTAGCAACTGTTCAAGTCGACGTATGAAATAGTCTCTGAAAAAAGTTTAGGCATCATGTAAAAAATTCATTATTCATATTACTACTTGTGGAAAAGTAGGTAAAATATTTTTTTTTTTTTTTTATGGAAACTGACACGGTTGGCTACTATCACCTACAACATCCGTGATGTCAGCCCATAACACCGGGTGAACTTGGTGCCACGTCAGTGCTTCACATTATGTGCTTCACATATATCACAGTATTATTTAAAAGATCATAAATGTGAGAGAAAATTATCAATTGAAAACGGGCATGCTCCGAGATTAGAAGATTGATGGGCCATTCGCCAAGGGAAGTCTTCGGTATGTCACCTTTAAACGGAGAACTAGTATCAGAAGTGATATTGGCTGGCCCGGAGCATGTGATTTGGTCCTCTGACTCAGTCACCCATAACGGATTGAATAAAATAAAATCGATTTTTTTGGGGTGTTTCATGTAGCATTCAGTAATTCAGGAAATAACTGGACTGTATTATATACATACATACATACCACACGCTGTATGCGGACAATCGGGGTAAGCAGAGTAGTCGATATTGTGCTGAAAGTACTCTTGTAAATTTCAGCACAACGCGGACGGTGTTCTGCAAATAAAATAAATATTTCCTCCATATGCTTCAAGCAGGCGTCCCTCCGCTGCAGCGCTGTAATGTACATAAGTAGAAGTGGAATAAAATAGCAAGAAGTGTGCAAGTGAATAAATTATTCAGAGGTTTCGTTTCCCCCATGTAAATGCAACGGCTTTCAGCGACAACAAAGAACGCACTAGCGACCAGAGAATTTAAAAGGACAGAACGAGAAGGGCCATCATTCAATTCTTATAAAAAGTAATTGAAGGCATTCTAGGTAGCTTAACTAATGTTCCCTGTGAATTGTAAAGAAAATACACACGAGTACTTCGTCATCATTATCATCATCATCAGCCTGTATCGGTCCACTGCTGGACATAGGCCTCTCCCAAGGCACGCCACCACACGCAGTCTTCCGCTCTTCGAATCCATCCACTCCCGGCTACCCTTTTTAGGTCATCTGTCCACCTAGCCGGGGGGCGTCCCACGCTACGTTTGCTTGTACGTGGCCTCCATTCGAGCATCCGTCTACCCCATCGGTTGTCGGGTCTACAACAGATGTGCCCAGCCCACTGCCACTTCAGCTTGCTTATTTTCTTAGCAAACTCGAATACCTTAGTTCTTTGACGTATCGCGTCGTTACGGATTTTATCGGTCAAAGAAATGCCGAGCATTGCTCTTTCCATAGCTCGCTGAGCGACTTTAAATTTGTGGACCAGGCCCATCGTCAGGGTCCTTCGTCAAGTGCTTGCTTATCAAACGATCACATTTGAGTTTATTAGATTGTATTGTCATTAGAACCAAACAGTTGTGCAAAGTTTCAGCTCAAACGGTTTGGTGGAACTGGTTGCAAAATTCAGTTTCTTATTTATTAAACATCCATAGGCAGGCAGTACCTCTGATTTGTAATATTTTTACATTTCGCCAGTTCTATTACGAGTATCACAGTTAGGAAGAACTGGTAAGAAACTTCCCTGTCCATCAAGTTCCATGTTTTGACCTTTAACCCATACTAACAAGTGAAGAAGTTTGTATTTTTTTTTAGATTTTTTTACAATTTCGAGTAGGTACACTAAATTGTATTGCTAACAGGAAGTATGTGCAAAAGTTCAGTCAGCTGAATCGGTTTTTAAGAACTTTTTAAAAAGCTTATAAAATACCAAGTGACAGCAAAAGCTCATCAGAAATAAATAAAATACCTACCTATTTGAACACCGAATAGAAAGGATATCGCCCTCACTGTAGTACACCGACCGAGCGGATGTCATACAAGCCTGCGTAGCTCGGCCTCAACCTCGCCCTCAATGGAATCTTTCAACCACCGACATCACCGCGGGCATTAAACAAGTTTGCGCAGCTCGGCCTTCGAGACTCATCAATGCTTAACCACTACTCTTTTCCCTATCTGTCCTAATATTCCAATAAGTGTTGGCTTCAGACTGGCTTGAGTCGGTCGATTAATTTTATCTCCTGCCCCATCGCTGATAATGCCCCCTCCTTACAAATACATAACTGCGTTCTCTGATTTCATCGGCCACGCTGTTGTGGGAGAACTACTGACTGGAGGGTGCTACAAGTTTCAAGTTCCAAGGTATTATTTGTTGTTAACCTATGTATTTTTTTTTAGAAAGCTAATGGATATTTGGTTGCCTATTAATGCTCATCTTGAAGGACCCGAGACTGTACTTGGAGGAAAATATATGGGCAGGGAGAGCGTTCCAGAGTTTACCGGTTCTGTAGAGGAAAGATCTGCAGAACCGGTTGGTACGCATCCGTGACAAGTCCAGCGTATGCGATCCCTGCCCAGTGCGCATTGTGCGGAGGTGGAAAGGGGACGGAGGGATCGCGTCAAACAGCTCCTAATATAAAATGGTATTAAATATAATAAACAATTTAAGATTATTTCTTTAAATTTATTTATGTTGGGTATTTACGACGAGAAATGTATGCAATGTATGAAATGAACAGTTCTATCGTATTTCATTCTTTACTAGCGACAATTCTACCCTCTAATTTGATTTCCTTACGATCTGACTCCCGCTACTTCACACAATGCCCGTAACTTGAGCCCGTTATTTCCGCTAAATCTGATAAACCGAGCTAAATCGATTTTACGTTATTTGTGTACTAACCTCTGGCTGACTATCAAGGTGCGGATTTATCGTGTTGTATTTTTTCAGTGATGTTTGATGGAGGACAATTTTGTTTTTCGATAACCATTGAAAAACCAATTTTGAACTACATCAACAAAAAATGGGTTCAGATTAAGAAACGCCGTCCATTTTAAAATAGAGGTGCACTTGGAGAGCCTTGTCAAACACCATATCCAAATATACACCTTTGACACAATAAAGGCGACGAGCGAGCACATGTAAACCAACGCAGAAAATCTGAGTCACTGCTTGAAGAATGGAAACTAATAAAAACTCATCAGAGGTCATGAACGAAATAAAACACGAAGAAATAATTATGAGCGTCTAAAAGATAACTAATAGACCTAACAAATTAAACAAAACTCAGAGTTGTGAAGAAGCTCTGAAATGCGATGAAGGTTTCTGAAGAAGCTCTGAAAGAGAAGGCAATCGAATCTAAAATCATTCTCAGGCGAGTCAGTACGTGCACAATGAGGCACAATACTGAGCGTGTATAGTCCGCACACAAACCGCTTAACTACCCGCGAATTCAATTAACCTGGGGGCCAAGTAGGGATGGAACGAACACAACTAGCACATCGATAATAAATGATCGCGTCGTCGAAATTTTTCTTGAACAGAATTCCAGAGTGCGAAAAATCTCTCCCTCTGAAACTCTGTTCAAGTTCGATATATATTATTTTAAACAAAACTTTGTAATAAAAAATATATACTTAAACAAATAGAGGACCTGCATGAATTCTACGACAAACTGGGCCATCTCTTTCTTTTATATAATCGGTCCCGCTTTTACCATTTGTCTACATTATTATGACTTTACGTCATCTTCTTTTATCATGCAGTCTGGTTTTTTATAACCCAAAATGAACTTGATTCTATCATCTCTACTTCAAAATGACATTATCCCGTTCTATTTCAATATTCACGATTATAATAACTCATATTTTTCCAAATTAAATTTCACCTTCAATTTTATAATTTTCTACATTCTCCGCTTCACGTTTTAGTTTAGGTAATTTTAATTTGATATGTACTTAGGTAGTTTTAATTTCAATTTTTTTACTTCAACTTCTATTTCGTTATCACCAGTTTCATCAATCGTATGGACTGTTAAGAGATTAATCTTTCTATGTACGTCGACTATTACTTCGCGTTTCGAGCACGTCCCTACACATTCAGCGGTAATGTGATTATCGTCGGACGGGGTCGGGCGGCGCGCAGCCTGACGCCTGTGACGGCAGCTTCCGCTCCACGACAACAGCCGCTCTTAACATCGATTAAATACCTTCGTTGCTCACTATCAACCGCCTTCGTCGTCACTCCGCCTCCTGCGCCCTGTCTGCGGGCGGTTCAGTCAAGTGGTTATCGCTCAGGATGACGTACGGGCGAGGCCAGCTGTTGTGCAAACTGCAACCTGCGAGTATGGTCGAGTAGCAATTTTTCAATGAAAATAAGCAGATTATCCAATAGTTGACCAGCTCGGACAGTTTTTGATGAACAAAAAGCATGTGGTAAAAGCGGTTTATTCATGGTTGAAAATGTCAGCTTGATACTTAATATCAACTGTGAACCATTACCACTGTATTTTGAGATCCAGTTAGATTTTTTTTAAATGTAATTCGGTTTGGGTGGCTGAGTCGGAGGGGCTAAAGCACATGCTCCGACCAGACGATATCATCTCCGAGAAGGTAGATGTACCGGATACTACCGGAGGCTTCCCGGGATTGCGGTCTATACTGGACTAGAGAAGAACACAACCGAGGCTGCTATGCGGCCATCTTACATCCAGTACGGTGGTACCAACCCAGTCGGCTACAATTTGAGCCTACCACCTAGTAAGGGGCAAGGGAAGGGGCCTACAATTTTACACCGGTTCCGAGCGGTGAAGCAGCAGGTGTAGGTGTGCACGTAATTTTTCCGGAAGAAAAAAGTCATTGGTACACGCCGACCGGATTCGAACCTCGGACCTCTCGCATGAGAAGTCGATACCCAAACCACTCGACCACTCGCCGCTTAATTGATTGATTGATTGGAAAATAAAGTAATTTTTTATGTTCTAAAGGTATGTGGTAAGAATAAATAATTTCGTAATTATTTTTAAATATGTATACACATTTTGAACTCCTTGTAATTATTCTATCTGTTGATTTTACGTTGTATTCCAAGAGTTTTTCAGAATGGTGACTGCATTTTATTTGTCCAGTGCGATAGGCTCTCGATTATGTAAAGTTATGTGACATACCTATCTCTATCTAGAAGACCACAAACTCCTTGATGATAAGCAGTGCGGCTTCCGTAAATAGCGGCCATAGATACCTTTTAGCCTAACCTTCTAGCCACGCATGTATGGGCCGAGAGACTCGTCAAGTCGCTCCAAGTGAGTCGCTGTTGGGGGTCTCCTTTATGTATATCTAAGACCTCAATTACGATGAAAAAGCTTCCCAAAACTATTCAAAAGATAAGATACCATTTGTCCCTTATAACGAAAAGGTGTACAAAAACAGCCTTTATACCTAACTCATTTCATATTGAAAGCTAAAAAAATCGAGCACTTCCGTATTATGAACAACAATGGCGTGTAGATTTTACCCGGTCGGATTTTTTTCCATTCTTCCTCTCAGCGATTCCTCATCTCTTTAGCGGCGTGAGGGAGGGAGCGCCCACCCGTGCACAATCATCATTCTGACGGTGGAATCTAAATCTATTCAGACTTGATAGGTTCACGCTGAACAACCCAACACAATCGGACCGGGCCGCCGCAGCTAAAGATCTTAGAAACTCTGCTGCGAATTCTGTGCGAGCCGACGACATGGCTATTATTGTAGAAATTATTGAGAAAACATCGTTTTCAAGTTCGTTTCCTTTTTTTTCCCAAGTTCGACCAAGGGTGTGGAACTGTCTTATGGTGAGTGTCTTTCGCGATATTTTTAACCGGGATCTTCTAGTGGCTTACGAACAAGCTAGACAGCTGTACAATCGTTCGCAAACCTACGGGTTAATTTGACTTTTTCGACTTTCGTCATTATTGGTCCCTCAGCCCAGCTACCCATTCTGGTTTTCCTATAAATACAATTTACGTTGCCATGCTTGCATCTTTAGTTGCTCACGGGTAACCTTTCACCTTTCGAAAAGTTACCCTACGTTTTTTTTCTTTTATTTTATTTGTTTTTCTGTAACTGCACGTAATGTTTCTGCTGAAGTACTGCCACCTATATAGTTTTATGATTAGTTTAGGGGGCAGAGTTTACAAACTGTTAGCCGGGGGCATCGACTACTATTACTATCATTTAATAAAAATATTTAATGTATTTTTAGGGTTCCGTAGTCAACAAGGAACCCTTATAGTTTCGCCATGTCCGTCCGTCCGTCTGTCCGTCCGCGGCTTAGCTCAGAGACCCTTAGTACTAGAAATTTGTAAGTTGGTATGGTTATACATATTAATAACGCTTATAAAGTGGTAAAATAAAAAAATTGAAATAATTTCTTTTAGGGTACCTCCCCTACACGTAAAGTGGGGATAAAATGTCTTTGGAAAATATTGCGGGTTTGTGAAAATAATTTTTCTATTTAGGGATCCGTTTGCGAATTATTAAGCTTGTAAGTGCTAATTTTTGTTAGAGTTAAGTGTCCCCCCCCAACGTGCCAGCTCAACGGTTGTTATTAGATATGTGAAAAAATTCACAGCAGTAGTATATACATCGAAATTAAAAGGAAAACTATGACAGCTAAGTAGGCTGTACAGGTTGACGAGTAATAGACGACCAACTTATAAAATGCACGGACGACAGCCATCATTTCACTGTTGAAGAACTTTTTCAAATTAACATTCATTTATTTCTTCTACAAAATTATACAAATAATCAAATAATTTATTTTGATAGGGTTCCTCTATTGTGAGAAATGAGAGCAGCTGTTTGTACTTGGAGAAGTAAACAAAGAAAATTTCGTACAAATTAAATTGAAAATTACTTAGATAGTCAAAACAAGAAACCGTTACCTTATAGTTACGCCATGTCCGTCCGTCTGTCCGTCTGTCCGTCTGTCCGCCTGTCTATCCGCGGCTCAGCTCAGAGACTCTTAGTACTAGAAAGCTGTAAATTGGTACGAAACAACGAAATAAGTCCGCATATTGTGACGGGCAACTACGGAACCCTACACTGCGCGTGGCCCGACACGCACTTGGCAGCTTTTAAATTTTTTTTTGTTCCGCATTTTTTTTGTGTTTTATTTTTTTATGAATTTATTTTTTTATGGATACTGACACGGTTGGCTACATCACCTACAATTTCGTGATGTCAGCCCATAAGACCGGGTGAACTAGATGCTGGCATCTAGTGCTTCCCTTCATTTCATGTCGGCTGGGCTGGACGGAAAACACGAACTATTTATATAGCCGTTTCGACCTACGTTCCATTCAGTGCCGTGGTACCAACCCGGACGGGATAAACCCTACCACCTAGTAAGGTAAGAAGGGAAGGTCTACCTACAGTTTTACGTGGAATCCGAACCACGGTCAGCGTTCAACGGTCGACCCGTCGAACAGTCACCCATGCAAGTACTGACCGCTCGACCGCACCACTGAGCTACCGAGGCTGACTTTGACTTTGTATGTAGATACTTAGGTTTAATCACTTTTTAATTATATTATAACATAGTATTTTTGTTATGTAATATGACAATAATTTTTCCTGTACCCGTCTAAGGCATTTGATTAATGGGTTAATAAATAAATAAATAGGTTAATTTCATTTAATTTCTATTTTATATCTCATTTCATTTTCATTTACTAGAAATTTTTTAGTCTCTGAGCTGAGCCGCGGATAGACAGGCGGACAGACGGACAGACGGACAGACGGACGGACATGGCGTAACTATAGGTAACAGTTTCTTGTTTTGACTATCTAAGTAATTTTCAAGTAAATGCTTTCATAAATCCTTATATGTATTTTTAAATAAAAAATTGTCACATCTTATCTTTGCTACTACCTACATTCCATTTTTACACATTTCACACACCTAAAGGTTGGCTGTAAGAAATCTCTTTAAGGGATAAGTCCGCCTTTGCACCTCATGTAACTGTATTCATTGTATTATTCTTGTGAAATATTTGTGGAGCAATAAAGAATTTTCTATTCTATTCTAAATTATGTAGTTCGCTAGTAAGAAACCTTGGTGGTAAAATTATTAATTAAATTTCCAATCTATAGGTACTCTTTATGGCTATCGTCTTAATGAAGTCGCTGGCATTCTCAGAATACCGGCTCGAATATAAATAACGCTTACCAAGATTTTTCCTTAAGACGTTCCCCTCGCAATATTCAGCATTGTGCTTTTCGTCTCATCCGAAACGGCGGCGGCGGCTGCGGCGGCGATGACGGCGGCGGGACGAAGGCCACAAGCTTTGATTATAAACTTTAATACCGGAGTTGAATGATCTGTGAATGCTCTCGAAATAGTCTTTGAATGAAAATTCAAAGGGAAAGATGAGACATCGAATTTTCGAATGGCCATTAGAAATGGTGTGCACGAGGACGAAACTACCAATATATTTACGTTTACGCGAATTCTTGACGAATTGAAGTCGTTCAGAAATGTTAAGCCGCTCAGAAGAGTAATGGTCGGAATTTCTCTGATCGACAAAAACCTTAATGAGTAAATAACACAAAGAACCAATGTTTCGACATTGCTAAGAAAAAATAGGTAGCTGAAGTTGCAGTGGACAAGGCACATCTGTTACAGACCCGGCAACTGCTGGGGTAGACGGTTGCTCGGATAGAGGCTAGGGACAAGGAAACGTAGCGTGAGACACCCGCTCTCCGGCTTGTTGGACGGACGACCAAACGAAGGTAGAATAGAATAGAATAGAATAGAAATCCTTTATTGCACACAAAAACACAGAGATACACAAGACAGAAGATAACATACAGAAGAAGAATGGAAGCTAACAATAATTCACACGGTAGCCGGGAGCGCACTGAATGGATCAGAATAGCGGAAGATCGCGTGTTGTGGCGTGCCTTAGGTGAAGGCCTGAGGCCTATCTTCAGCATTGAATCGAAACGGGCTGATAATGATATTGATAATAACTATGTATATCACCAACATACTTGCGGACTCAAAAAAACAGATGTGTTATGAGAAATCTGACTCTTTTTCCAAACCACGCGGAAAAAAGGACACTGGGTTAGCTCGTGGCGAGCAAAACGCCATCCCTCTCCCTTACGCGGTGCCGGTCGCAAAAACTGGTCCAAGAGAGAGATGTACAATAGCATTTCTGTTATATTGGATGCTTTGCGTTAAATAGAATCTAATAGATGAGCAGTCAACGATGACGGAATGTCTGTGAGGTCCGTTGCACTGGCGTGGGAGTTTAACTTGGTCCGCGTCGAGGCAACTTCGATATTGCGATATCGCTTAAGTTTTGGAGCGAAAATCAAGGGCGAAGCGACTTTGAAGCAAGTAGGTACCACGACTGAGCAATATTACTTGCATGATATAATATAGTATTGTCTTCTGTGCGGAAGGTGCGCTTATTCCACTATAAAATTTCTGCCAGTCCGGCATCCGAAACCACGTATTTTGGAAGTATGTTATGAAACATCTTTTGAATTGCATGCAGTTATTCTTTCTGTGATTCGTAAGGTCTGTCGCCAAAACATAACTTTTTAAACTATTAAGATTTAGGGTTGACCAGAAGACATATCTGCAAGGTATAAGTCCGCCATATAACAGATAGATAGATAGATAGAAATACTTTATTGCTCCAAAAAACATTTAACATAAACACACAATAAGAAATTTACATGAGGGGCAAAGGCGAATAACATATTCTGTTGTATAATTTGTTTTTGCAAAATGTTTTTGGAAGAACAAAGTATTTCTATCTATCTAAAATTGTTTATCTAACGTTTGATTTTCTTCGATTGTTTTTGCGCCTCTGCAGATTCAACCAGACCTGAATAATCTATTTTGCTACGTTGTGTGCATGAAAGGGAGGTAAGTAGAAGATCATATAAATCTTATTCGGTTCTTTCTTTCAGAATGAGCTTCTAACAGACACTATTAAGTTGAGCATTGACGGTCTGTAAATATAGAAACATTCCCTTTGTAGCTATCACCTGCAAGCAAATATCAAAAGAAGCATAATTTACGAACATTATTGTTCCAGGAGCTTAATATCAAAACAAGGCAGGTCCATTTTTTGGGCTGGCAAGGATTATGGTTGAATATTTTTCATAGAATTTTCATAGAAATACCTAAAAATCTCGAAGGATTTAAAACACTACAGTGTCCTTATACTATCCTGAAGATAACCCAATAAGCACTACTTGTCTATCATATTTCGGTAGTCAGCAACATAAATTTGCAATTTACTCAAAATATCCAACCGAGGACCAGCCTTGTTTTGAAAATAAGCTCCTTCGTGATTCTTATCATCACACTGTATGATAGATATCACATCGGGGTAAGAAGAGTAATCGGAATTATGCTGCAATAACGTGAGTAAATTACATCACAACATAACACCGACCACCACGTTTAGCAAAGTAGAATATCATATAATAGAACCTCTTTATTGCACTTATTTGAAAGAATTACAGTACACGACAAGAAACAAGAAATACAAGAGGGCGCAAAAGCGAACTTACTAAAATCAAATCAAATGAGGAATAAAAGAAGTATGGGTAGAGGTAGGAGGAATACATGTTTTATTCTTATGAATACACCTACAGTACAGTACAGTACCTAAAGTATTAGGACATCAAGTATTCTGCCTTACTGAAGACACGAAGGGAGTAACTATAGTCATCTATCGCTCTTTACATACAAACGTAGCTCGATAGCCTACGTTTGTATACAGGCTGTTGTAACGGCCAGTACATTAATTTCGCCAGCGCAATCCTCATGTTTTTCCGAGACGAAAAAGTGAACAAAGTGTTTCTCTAAAGTGTCTAGTTTTGGTGATATTAATTTTTGAAATTTATGTTTTCGTCAAGTGTAATTTGACGCGCGCGGGGAAAGGGTGCTGGCGCGGGAACGGTCGTGGTCGAAAAACTCACGCCGCGCCGCTGCCGCCGCGCATCCCCTCGCTCCGCGCACTCGTCCTTGCTCGCTCACTCACCGCGCGCCTTTTATTCCCACGTTCGTGCGGAACATTAGAACCTTTTTACACTAAATTAATCAATTCGTTGTATGAAAACTGTAACTCTTTATTTAAAGGGAATTCAGAAAAAAATTATTTGACTTTTTTGTTACTATTGCTCCCAATAATCATTTCCTAAATTTAATGTAGTGGCCGTTACAACACACTCTATAACCTAAGTGGTAACTATCAGAACTGACACGATCCCTCCCCTATCCCACTGTCAAAGCCTGAAAAGACGGCGCATAATCGCGCTTTCGTACCTATGCAGAAATGGAATCGTAGCACTACTGTTTAGCCGCATCGGCGCGGTAACTTCTATTTTTCGCCGAGTTTCGCACAAACGAGTGTTGTTGTTCGGCGAACTTCGGACAATCGCCGCGCTTAAAACTTCCGACAGTGCTCAACGCTCCGATGATGCTAAGTTACGACCGATATTTCCAGATTTGTTCGCTCGCCGCTCGGCGATTCGGGCGTAATGAGTTGGAAGAAATGCTAATTAGTAGAAGAGCTGCTTTAATTCGGATCCAGTGCCCGGCTCGGGCGGGGCGGACCTCTGTAAAGTGTATCGGATGCCACACTTACCAATTCGCCAAGATTTTCCGAAAATAAAAAAACGGTAAAGTGCGAGTCGGACCCGCGCACCGAGGTTTCCGTACCACCACGTAATTGACCGGTTCAGGTTGACTGTAAGAAATCTCTGTAGGGGATAAGTCCGCCTTTGCACCTTATGTAAATGTTCTAATGCACTTCCAGGTCCAGCATAGCCAGCACTCCAGGGAAGTCTCCGGTATGGCACCTACCTTCTCGGAGGTGATATTGGCTGGTCGGAGCATGTGCTATGGCCCCTCCGACTCAGCCACCCACATCGGGTAACATAAAAAAAATGTGCCGTGGTGGCCGTGAACGCCCACTCGTATCGGAACCGCTGTCGCCAGTTTCCGATCGCATACAATCACAAATTGACACACACGAACGTACGTACACATTCGCATCAGCGATTTTTGGGCAATCCAAAGAGTTGTTGTATCCACGCGCGCTCTCTCGCACCCATTCCATTTCCGTCCAGTCTGACATGGCACCTAGTTCACCCGGTGTTATGGGCGGACATCACTGATGTTGTAGGTGATGGAGCCTACCGCGTTAGATTCCATTAAAAAAAAAACAAAAATTAAAAATAATCATCTGCCCATATTACGGTGTCGCGGACACGCCTTCGTCGCATATCTACTCTGCTTCCAAATTATTTGGTAATATCACATGAGGATAAGAGATTATGTAACAGCCCGCAGCAGTTATTATGTAAAGTGAAATTCGCGTCACATAACACAATCTCTGATACATAAACAACTCGCGCAATAAGGCCTAGCGCCATTTTGTAAATGAAGTTTTCAGTGCATCGGTCGGACACACACGTGTGTTGACTGTCGATTCAGCTTCACTACTGACAGTCTGTAAATATGCCGAGCAGTCGATATAGCCAACAAGCAGGCGCGCGGGGCCGAACCTTGCTGCGCCTTTATACATCCTTACGTGCATATAATATACATATACATAAACTTACTGTAATAATTACTCAATCAATCGGCTATACAGGCTGTTCGGCACATCGACCGACAATTTTTTTTTGTAGGTAAGTGGGGTTTGCAAGGTTTTGACCCATGATACCTTTTGTCAGGTGTGAGTTTCACGTGGTATCGAGATACGATTTTTTCTTAATTTTTAAAATTACCAAAACGCCAGCTTTAAACCCTTGTACATAGATTTTGGAAGGTACCTTCCAAAATGTATGCCCTTGTATCTTTTTTGTTTATGGTTGGATCAGCACGCAATAAAATTTATTAGATTTTTACGATATATCCTTGCTCTAGAAAAAATATTATTTCATTAAGTTATTATGTTTGTACCGTGTGGGGTCGGTACTTAAAAAGAATAGCCCCACTGCATCTCTCCCCGTCGCATGTCGTAAAAGTCGACTAAGGGATAAGAAAATTCGTCAGCCTCGGTAGCGCAGTGGCGCGGTTGGTTAGTCAACTGTTATTAAGCAACGCTGAGCGCGGTCAGTGATTGGATGGGTGACCGCTCGACCGTTGGAGGCTGACCGTGGTTCGGATTCCACGTTAAACTGTAGGTCCCTTCCCTTCTTGCCTTACTGGGTGGTAGGGTTTATCCCGGCCGGGTTGGTACCACCGCACTGAACGAAACGTCGGTCGAAACGGCTATGTAAATAGTTCGTGTTTTCCGTCCAGTTTAGTGTAGCCGACATGAAATGAAGGGAAGCACTGACATGGCACCTAGTTCGCCCTGTGTTATGGGCTGACATCACGGATGTTGTAGGTGATGTAGACAACTGTGTGAGGTTCCATTAAAAAAAAAAAACAAAAAAAATATATATATATATATATATATATATATATATATATATAATAAAAAGGACTTATGCGACCTCCCAAAGTCCAAAGACGAGTAAAAATATTACAGAGTTTTAATATCATAATTCATTTAAAAAAAATACTGACAGCAATTGAGAGCTTTTTAAAGGAAAACAACCTTTAAAAAGTTTATGCCCTTTCCAACGGTATACCGCATGTCATACAAATCATTTACTATGTGACCAAAATTAGGGATAATTTCCAAGAATCTAAACATGAACAATAGACGCGAAGTAGTTCGAATTGAGCAAAGTGCCCGCGCGACCGTTACAAGTTCTAAAGAAAATACTCCGGAAAACGCTCTCAATACGGGTAGCGACCACCGATAAGTGGCCCTGACAAAGTGCCCGTGTTGTCGTTCTGTTCTGGTCCCTGTCCCTATTTTGGCCACATAGTGAATTATTTGTATGACTGTATATATATATGTTATGGACCAAGTGATTAATTGGACATTATACACAATGCCCGGGCATTATACATAATGCCCAATATGAGAGGGCAATATGATGATTACTGTTGAAATAATTAAATTGCCCGGGCATTATGAATAATGTCTATCTCGTATTGGGCAGGATAATAAAAATACGTGTTTTATTTAAGATTCTTTTAATGTCCGACAATGAAACCAACGAATAGCCCTCATGTCAAAACCTGCGCCGCCTCAACATAAGGTTAGGGTTAATTTATAGAAGATGCCTCTTCTATAAATTAACCCTGGTTATTTTTTTTAAACCACCAAAACATTCACCCATACCACTTTCCTGTCAACCTCATACCTACGAACTAGGTCCAATAAACATAGACATGGTTTATCCCCGCGCCCGCGCCCGCGCCTTGCCGAATGTACCTAAATTATCAAATTGCCCGACGATAGCGTAGCAGTATTCATAATGACCAGACACTATGATAAATAATGACGTTTATTTAATAATTAATCACTTGGCCCGATTTGACTAGTCATTATTCATAATGCCCGGGCATTATATATAATGCCCTCATTAATCACTTGGTCCATAACATATACATTGGAAAGGGCGTAAACTAGCAAAATTTTTAAAAGAAAACAAAGCTCTCAATTGCTGTCAATTTTTTTTTAAATGAATTAAAAATTAAGATTCTGTCATATTTTACTCGCCCACGGGACTTTAGGAGGTCATAAGTCCATTTCATGGTATTAACTTCATCAAATTATAAGTTTTCTCAAAACCGAGATACGTCGTAAAATCCAATACATTTTATTTCGTGCTGATACAAAAGCTGGGCTTTTGGTAATTTTCAAAAATAAAGAAAAACAAATCGTTTCTCGATACCACGTGACACCTGACATAGGGTATCATCGTTCAAAACCTTGCAAATGACATCACTTACCTGCCGAACAGCCTGTATATTTTGTATTCACAAATGTTTTCTCTTTCTTTTACCATGTAGGGCCTGTAGCCCTACATGGTAAAAGTAATAACCTTTAAAAATAATAGCCCCACTGTACCTCTCCTCGTGCATTCCGTAAAAGGCGACTTAGAGATTAGGAGAAGATGACGTGTTAAATTGATGAGACGTGACGTAATGTTGTCCTAATACTTTGCTAAACGTGGTGGCTGGTGTTGTGCGGCGGATTTAGCGGGGTCTTTACAGCACAACACTGATTACTCTCCTTATCCCGATTGTCGGGATAGAGCGTGTGGTATGCATGTATGACGTGCTAAAGGGCGACAGGTTAGCTACCTATCACTCTTTTTGCTCACAGCTCAGGCCACCGATGCCGTAGTGTTATGATTTATAGCCTAAAATCATCTTGAGAAGTGGCAAAATGTAACAGTGAAAACCGTATGTAAATCGATAAAGTGGTTCTCGAGGTATAAGGATATTCAAATATTGACGTACATTCCACGTTCGGCCGCCGCGCGCCGCCCGCCCTGCCTCGCCGGTCACCCGTAGAAACTTTGCTATTCAGTCAGTCAATATGAGTAGTTGTCAAAGAATTCGCACAGTTTCGATCACATTTTTAAACATTCAGTTACCACGTCTCTATTTCCCCTCTAAATACTCTGTGCTTACCACATATAATACGCTTTTGTTTGACTACTCTAACTGCAATGTGTATGCATTTTAACATGTTAATTATAATAGTAATCAATCGGCAGTCACAGGTCATGAATAAGCGTATACTCATGATTAGTCATTTACACTGCCTGACCCGCGTCAACAAACCTGGAAATGTTGCCTTGCAATGCATACATTAACGTTGTTACTTGCAAGTAATGGAAATTTTCGCGTTTTTGTATAAATTATAGTGTGATTCAATTTAATTTACCCTCGGTGCGTTGGCACCAGAATCAAAAGAGTTCGTCGACAAGCTGGGCGATATGCTTCTCGACAATTCTGGTGACCCATGTGCCGGTGAATTAGCCTCGAAATTCAGAGGGACAACGCAGCCAGTGTGCTGGGTACCGCTGGGGCGACTACGGCTACGGTCCAATTAGAGGAAATGTTTGTACTACTTCTGTACGGAGTACGGAAACCTAACAATAATGCACTTGTGCATTGTATACAGGAACAGTATTGCAAATGAACTGAACGAAAAAAATAACACAACTTTAATATTTTTTTTTATATAATACGTACCAAAATTAAACTTGACACAGTCAGTAGAACTAATTAAATAAAATTAACCTAATAAATAATAAAAACTAAATAATTACATCCTTACTGTAAGTAAAAAAATTCGTCCAACTCAGTCGACTCCGCCACAGTACCCAAAACGCACCTGCAATGGCTATAATAGGCGTATAATAGTCTCTGAAATGGAGTAGTCGACGCACGTGTAAACGCACTTTCAGCTCCGACCGTACACACTAACAATGCATTCTTCCGTCGTGACTGCGTCTAGTCATTGGGGTCACGCGACTACCGCGCCCACCTTATCGGTCGCACTGTTTGTACCGTCAGGTAAAAAAGTGGAGATACAGTTGTAGAATTTTCACTCACACTATTTCACTTGCACGGCGGCGTTGAGAGGTGCGAGCAGCTGATCGATTGGTCAGAGTCAGATAGAAATTGAATTTCATCGTTCATTTATCTTTTTTCGCCGATTTATGCTTTTTATCATGAAAATCTTTTTTTAATTATGCTGTGTCCAATGTACCTACTCGCTCTTTTCGAGTTGCAAAAGGACGGGTTCAAGCTATTTATGTTGGTGTTATTGAAATCGATAGATACTCCTACAATCATATCTATATATGAGAGATTTTATAAAATGATAGCTCATTAAGATCCAATTCAAATCAATGGCCAAACAAAGGCATTAAAATCATACACAGAAACAAATGAGTCTAAGTTTGAAATTATCCCGTTACATAAACTTTACAATCATTGTTTATTGTCAGTAATACTGACAGCATAATATTCAACTCGCGAAGCCCGTGTCATAAAAATTCCAACCGACTGCAAGTTGTTTAATGTGACAAGGTTCTTCAAATGTATCTTCATTTACTCTGCCGACCGTACATCGCCCGCGCCCGCCCGCCCCGCCGCCGCCGACACGCTCGCACCGCACCGACCTACCACACAAACATCGTTACGCAAAGAGAACGGCAAACGAGCCAGTATTTACTCCTGCACACATGAAGATAGGGTTAAGTTGAGTCGGATAGGGGCAGTCTCGTCTTCGTTCGAGAATGGCGTATGTGTGTTTGTTGAATTTGTAAAAAAATATTTAAAATGATGTGGTAACTGTGTGTGCGGCATGGTACTTGAAGTGAATAGGTCCACTACATATATCACCATGCATGTCGTAATAGGAGACTAAGATATAAGGAGAAGATGCCGTGCTAGAGAGCGACCGGATAGCCACCTCTCACCTTGGCACGGTCCTCCACAGTCATGCGTGCAGTATGTAGGTAACGGTATTCGTGCATTCCTTCTGCTTGATAAATTATTTAGTCTTAATATTTTGCTGCTAAACGTGGTGGTCGGTGTTGTGCTGTAATCAAATCAACTAATGACGAGCGAAAAAGCGCTCTTTCGTCTGTGGTTGTAAATTCATCAGAGTTCTTGCAGTACAACACTAATTCCTCTGTTTACCCCGTTGGTCGGGATGCGTGTATGCATCCATTGCCACCAGGTGAGACAACGACATCAAGTAAGTTGTCGGCGGAAAGCAGTGGTTCGGTACCGCTGAATGCCGCCGCCGGGAGAACTGGAGGAAAATTGGAGAGGCGTAGGTTCAGCAGTGGACGCATACATGCTTACCGACTGTATGCACCTAAGTATTTTTGTGACACCGAGTCACCCATAAGGTGTCTAACAACGCCGTTGGACATTCGGTCGTATGCGGGGGTAGCGAATACCATGCCGGCCTGACAGGTGCCTAAGGTTTCGGCGGGGCGGTGGAAGCTGCAACGCGCAGGCGCAAGTGCGAGTGAGCGCGTGTACTTTCCAAGCGGCGCGGCTGAGGCGGTGCGGGCGGCGGGTTTACAGTAACGGTACCGCCCGGAGAAATGCTGCAATGAAAACGAAATAAACGGTACCGTAAGCCGCTCACTATGACGCCGCCGCCGACCGGACCCCGCGCCCACCCGCTCCTCTCCTCCCCCGCAACCACCAGCCTGCACCTTTCCACCTCCCTCCGGGGACATACAATGTTAGGTAACACGTATGTACCTTTTTAAAAAACGAAACAAGGCACACATACCTAAAACGAATAATTGAATATAGCAGTTTAGAATGTCATTGTAGTATGATTGGGTTGGGTTGACCTATAAATTAAACGTGGCAACTGTTGGCTTGTGACACAAAAACAACATATATCTTTAAAATGTTGATTTGAGACATATTTGTAGGTAGAAGAAGCTAGAAGAAAAACACCTTAGTTAGGCTACTCAATGGCACGCTGGCGGGCGACTCCGAAAGCGTTATATCCGTTCATTCTCGCGCGGCGCGTTACGGTCACGTGATCGATAAAACGGAATGTTTTTCACTCGCTGCGTTTTATTTCCCGCTAATTATTGTTGATAGTGTTTTTGTTGTTTCAGCTGGTGTACTCTTTGTATGTAGCTATAGACATGCATATTTTATAATAGTTGCATGCTAGGAACAGAAACAGTGGTATGGTAGGCATTTTGTTTCACATTTCATGTAAATTCTGTTAATTATTGTTAGTTGCTGTCAATTATTGTTGGTTGTTGTCAGTTATGGTTTAGTTGTTGTCAATTATGGTTAGTTGTCAAATTATTGTTAGTAGCTGTCAGTTATGGTTAGTTGTTGTGAAATTATTCTGTGTTATTGTCAATTATTGTTAGTTGTTGTCAGTTATGGTTTAGTTGTTGTCAATTATTGTTAGTGTTTGTCAATTAGTGTTAGTTGTTGTTAGTTATGGTTAGCTGTTGTCAAATTATTGCTTGTCGTTGTCAATAAATTATTTTTGAAGCGAAGCTTTTTAGCGAACTTTTGGGATGGCGACCTAACTCAGAAAAAGTTAAACTTCACGAAAGTAGGTACGAATGGGAGTTGCAACGCTCCTCATTGGCTGCACTGCCCGACACCATCTATGAGAATCTTTTGAAGTCGAACCATTGTATAAGTTGTAAGGAAAACCGCATAGATGGCGCTATCCCGATCGAAATTTAAATAATAACTGGATCATATATTTATTTATTTATTTATTTGTTTTAGGTACTTTCGCAGAGAAGTTGACAAAACACACGGCTTATCTACAACAGTTTACAGGAGCAGTCAACTCTCCAAAATAAAGTACACAACATGCTAACTAACGTGCTAACGAAAAACAATGTTGACTACCTATACTATATTTTCAGTATAAAACCATAAACAATCTCTAAACTATGAAAAATTGAAATAAAAACAAAGCAAAAAAGGAAAATAAACAAGATATAAAATTTGACGTCTGGCTAAATCTAAATCTACAATTTTGATACCTATAATTAATTACCTTCAGAAGATAAGTTAGACAAAACTGTTGTCACACTTTTTTTAAACCGAGCTACGGAGTAATGATATATATCTATATCTGCATCTTTATCCCTGATAATTTCGTATGTACGACAAATACGAAGAATAGGACTAAAGTACGCCATATTATTTTTACATGCGGGTAAGTAAAACATTCTAGGACGTCTGATTTGTCCTACTCTCGTATTGAAACATATCTTTGACAATATATTGGTCTCAAGCCTAGCGTGAATAACATTATACAGGCACATAGCATCAAATACGTCGCGTCTGACAACTAATTTAACCATTTTATGTTACGAGCCTTCTTCTATGCCCATATCTGTATGACACGGATCTCAATAATTTTTTCTGTACTGATTCAATGCGATCCCTGTGGACTGCATAGTGAGGCGACCATATAACTGAAGCATACTCCAAACGACTTCTGATCAAACTGTTATAAAAAAACTGTGAAATAAAAAAAAAGTTTTAAAAAACATAAAACCGACTTCCTAAAAAAAGTAAAACTAAAAAACTATTTAAAATAAAAATATAAAAACCGCCTTCAAAAATATATGAAATAAAAACCTAAAAAAAAAAGAACCCTAGAGTTGAAGGCGGTGCTAAAAAGGCTACACAAATCACAAAGGATATTATCATCCACTCATGTTTTCTTTCATGCATCATTTTTGCTTGCTTTAGCACCGCCTTCAACTCTAGGGTTCTTTTTTTTTTTAGGTTTTTATTTCATATATTTTTGAAGGCGGTTTTTATATTTTTATTTTAAATAGTTTTTTAGTTTTACTTTTTTTAGGAAGTCGGTTTTATGTTTTTTAAAACTTTTTTTTTATTTCACAGTTTTTTTTAGTAATTTTTTGCTATTAATGTACTCGGCGGAATCGCTCGGCCTTCGGCCTCGCGATTCCGCCTCGCTTTCCAATCCGATCTTGACCCAATTAAAATAGGACCACGTCAGCTTCGATAGCTCAGTGGTGCAGACAGTCAACTGTCGCTATTGAATGTTAAGCAACGCTGGGTGCGGTCAGTACTTGGATGGGTGACCGCTGACCGTTGGAGGCTGACCGAGGTTCGGATTCCTCGTAAAACTGTAAGTCCCTTCCCTCCTAATCTTACTTGGTGGTAGGCTTTAACCTGCCCGGGTTGATACCACCGCACTGAATTAAACGTCGGTCGAAACGGCTATGTAAATAGTTTGTGTTTTCCGACCAGTTCAGTGTAGTCAGCACGATCAAAGGGGGAAGCACTGACATGGCACTTAGTTTACCCGGTGTTATGGGCTGACATCACGGACGTTGTAGGTGATGTTGCAGAACTTAGTAGAATGGACAGACATAAACGTGTTACGGAACCCTACTTTTATTATAAAATAACCGTCGGAGGACCTTGGTTGAAAATTGTAAAATTTAGTAGAAAAGACAGACATGCATTTGTTACGGAACCCTACATTCATTTTGCAGAACTTAGTAGAATGGACAGACATAAACGTGTTACCGAACCCTACTGAACAGTTGCACTCCGGGAGTGCCGGCAGATCCCGTGCCACTCTAACTTAACCCTTAATGCAATGACTTAAGGTTTCATTTTAAAAATGACGCTGACGCGATGTCGCGAATTATACATTTTTTACCCACCTAAAAAGTGCCAAGCGCCGCTAAAGAAGTTTTCACTTCAACAACCTCAGGGTTATCCCCTTTCAAATAAAAAAAAAAAAGAATTTTCAAAATCGGCCCACAATTGACGGAGTAATCGCGTAACAAAGATCCAAAAAAAGAAAACATACCGTCGAATTGAGAATCTCTTAGGTCTAAAGTAAATTGCTCGTGAAGACAAATGCAACGAGCCCAAACACGATGGGTTTATCATGTGTAGTTTAGGAGTTCCTATGGCCACCTTCTGTCTCCATCATCAGACCAGCTCGATGGTACTCGTACCCAAAGAGTTTGAATTACGTCGCCGACGTAATACAAACTCTTTGCTCGTACCATAATAAATTAAGCGCACCTGGCCGGTCGGAAAAGATAAAAAATTTCAAATTTAGAATATTCATGAAACAAGGGTCCGAATATGTATCACTAGTATATCGATTCATGTATTTCAACAGGACAGAGAAAATTTCAAAATATTAGGTATTTAATACTTTTTAGTTCTTTTTTTTTTGTTTTTTGGAAATCGGTTTAATATTTTTTAAAACAGTTTTTATTTCATTCTTTTTAGTAATATTATTACATAAAAAAGAATAATCGAAATCGAATAATCGAAATAGATTGAAGTGGTACAGAATTATTCGCCATATGTGTCAGACTGCAAATTGCTGAATAAGTCCACATCACAAAAGTTTTGCTGAAGGTAACCACACACCATACTAATTTATCAAACTGAAAATTGCCGAAAACGACCACATCACAAGTTTTGCTGAAGGTAACCACACACCATAGTATTATGCTGATTTTTCGAAAACCACTGAACCAATTTCGATAAAATTTAAATGGGACCACCTCGGAAGTATGACCTAACTAACAAAAAAAGAATTTTCTAAATCGGCCCTCAATTGACGGAGAAATCGTGTTACAAACATACAAAAAAATAAAAAAAATAAAAACATACAGACGAATTGAGAACCTCCTCCTTTTTTGGAAGTCGGTTAATAAATATATTATGCTATGAGGTCTCTTAAAGCCTTTTGTAATTCTGAGAATAAAGCCAAGGAGCTGGTTAGATTGGATATACTTATACAAAGCGTAAGAAGCTTCGCTTCGGTCGGGTAACTCACGACACTTCACCTTTTTTCCTGTTCTGGTTTACTCACATTTTTCCATCACTGCAACGAGGAGACGGATACGTTTTCATACAATATTGGGCCCGATTGTAAAAAGATGAAAATTGTGTCAATTAATAGCCTAAATACTATTAAATCTTCACTGAAATTTCAGCAGATTTTGGAAATCTGAGAGCAGAGTTTTTATAGATTTAGTAAAAGTGAGGTTATGTAACCACTTTTTTTTATGGAATCTGACACGGTTGGCTATATCACCTACATCTTTGGTTGTTTTTTTTACTGTAAAATGTTAATTGTAATGGATTTAATTACTTTAATTGAGTTATTCATTTGGTGCTAGCGTTTTTATTTTTAAATGTTTAAAATCATGTACTTATGTAGATTTATGGATTTTAAGTTTAATCGTAATCGTTTTTTATACGTTTTTTAAGATTTCTCGTTTTCTAGATTAAGGATTGGGTTGATATTTCACAGTTTGATAAAGAAAAATATAACAAATTTTTTGAACCATACCTCATTTTATTACAATCGAGCCCAAACAATGGGGATGTTTTCGAAAACTAATAAAAAAATCTGTAAATAGTATAGAATAGAATAGAAATACTTTATTTCACACAAAAACACTAACAAAGATACAGAAGACAGAAGATAACGTACAGAAGATCAATAGAAATTTATAATAAATTCTCACAGAAACTAATAAACAAATCTGTCTCGGGTACCTATACCGTAAAATGTATAAATGTTACTCAGTCCAGCAGAATTTCGAAAGGCAACATAAGCACCAGTCTTGGGCATCGTAGAAATACCTCAAGTGGGAAAGCATTCGGCCACCGGGCGAAAATGTACAGAGAATATTAAAATTTATATTCATTACCTTTATTGCCTCATAAATACGAAAATAAATTACTTGCCGCGATGAAATCCACTTCTCAACAGAGCGTTGCGTTAATTTGCTAAATTAAAAAGAATAATTCTTGCGAATGTGATATTGGACTTGGTACCGCTCTTCGTGGAAAACTTGGCACGTGAAGCTTGCATGCACCTTGCGTGGGATGAAAGATAAATCGTCTGTACATGTCTACTGGTAAAGTATATTTCAACAATAATAATAACCAAGTGAATGGGGCGTTGCACGCTATTATGAGCAGCCAAAGCATGTCAACTAGGGCACGTTTGGCTGTCCATGCTAGAGTGCTGGCCCCTACGCTTATGTACGGGAGTGAAAGTTGGGCATGGCAGACGAAGCATGAAAGCAGGATAAATGCTGTGGAAATGCGCGCGTTGAGGAGTATGTGTGGAGTTATAATGAAAGATAGAGTAGTGCGACATTGCTGTGGGCTGAAAGAAGATATAGTGACAAGGATTGAGAAAGGGATGCTTCGGTGGTTCGGTCATGTTGGAAGAATGGATGATAGGAGACTAACGAAAGAAATGTATGAAGCAAATGTGAGTGGAAGAGTCGAGAAGGGTCCCCCTAGACGCACGTACCTGGACCAAATCGGGCATGTGCTCGAAAAGGGGCAAGTGCGTAGTACCCGTAACCGACGAGCATGCATGAAGAACATTATGGGAGTGGAAGAGGCGGCAGAGGTGTGTCAGGATCGTGGCACGTGGAGATCCGTTGTCTCTGCCTACCCCACCGGGAAAAAGGCGTGACGCTATGTATGTAATAAAAAGAAAAATAAGAGAAATCGGTACCGTGTCGGACTGGAAGGCCCACTGCATCCCTTCCCGTGCATGTCGTATAAGGCGTCTAAAAGCCGTGCTAAAGGGCGACAGTTTAGCCTCCTCGTTCTAAAGTCATGCAGCAGGTCTGTCAACTGTCTTAGTGCCTTACTTGCTGCTTATAAGTTATCTTTCCATAAAAAAAAAATCTTGTCCTAATACTTCGCTAAACTGGGTGGTCGGTTTTGTGTTGTAATTCACCCAAGTTTTTGCAGCACAACATTACTGCTTAACTCAATTGTCGGGATATAGCGTGATGGTATGTATGTGTGTAGAAAAATAAACCACCGATATTTTTTTTTTGGGTCTGTGATCATCGCAAGCCGCTGCCGCTCCCTAGTCACCGTACTGGGATGACATAAAAATATGTTGGCTGAATTAGCAGTAGCAGACCGATAAAAATACCCAATTGCTTACAAGCATAACGAGGAAGCTAAATCAGACACACACACACACACATCCTCACACACACTCCTCTCATACAACGTCCAAGCATCAAAATCTCACAAACACAACTCTCTCATAATATTACTTATTTGAAGAAGCGGTGAAAGTTTCTGGTGTCGGATTTTTAACATATATACATACCACACACGCTGTATTCGGAAAATCAGGGTAATCAGAGTAATCGGTGTTGTGCTGCAAGAACTCTGGAAAATTGCAACACAACATCGACCACCACGTTTAGCAAAGTATTCGGACGAGATAACTATCAAACAGCAAGTAAGGCACAAAGACCCACCTGCTTCTTTACTACTCGGTGGAAGGACCGCGCCAAGGTGAGAGGTGGCAAACCTGTCGCCCCTTTGCACGGCATCTCGTCCTTATCCCTTAGTCGCCTTTTACGACATGCACGGGGAGAGACGCAGTGGGGTTATTCTTTTAAAGTACCGGCCTCGCACAGTACTGCACGAGGAGATACACAGTGGGGGTAATTTTATTTAAAGCACGGCTGAAACTAATGTACAATAACTAGTAACAAAACTAATCGCGTAACAGATTACCCAACAGATAGCCTTGCCAGTTAGTCCGCTGGCAGGTTGACCAATCAGTACAGTAACTACAATAATATACATGTCTCACGTTTACAAAAGCCATCATCGACCGAGCGCGGTATCCGAAATGGCCCCTAATCAGATTTCGGGAGGCCATTCTCTGTGTGATTGGCTTTCACGCAGTTAATGCACATCGCAGTTCGATGAGTTGGTGCTGGTATAAACTGCCTTGTGTAGTGCATGCATCAGTATTGCTTTTGCCCCGGCTGGCAATTTTTTACAAACATGTAACAAGACAAACAAAATAAGAGTGAGTTTTAGTTAATGGCAGGTTTGATAGCAAATTGCTGGTAGTTATATCCTGTAGTTTAGGATGTTAGAAGAACCTAGTGAAAGAATTAGCCCGAGGAGATCAATACTTTTCGAGATTTTTTTTTTAAATTTTAACAGATCACTGGTCAGACTTTGCGGAAATACGAAATTCACCGCCCCGAAATAACCTGTTAGTATGGCTATTCCCTAGAGTGCCGGAGGCGCGGAGGAAGTGCAGCCCCCGTCCGCTGTAACAAAGCGCAGGCGCCCGTGTGAGCCGTAGCGGCTGAGGCAGTACCCTAATCACGAGATTACGATTACTACGCTACGCACGCTACGCCGCCGTGTTCTCCGCATCATTTTGTATGGAGAAACGGAGCAGCGCCTCTAGTGATAGATTTGCGAACTTCGCTTCTCCATACAAAATGATGCGGATAACACGTTGTAGCGTGCGTAGCGTAGTAATCGTAATCTCGTGATTAGGGTACTGGTCGCCTATGAGTGCCTGCTCTTTGTTACGCAAGTACGGAGGGGCTGCACTTCCCGCAGCGCCGGAGAAGAGGCAATCGTAATTAGGTAATGAGTTTTTTTATGCGTTTGAATTTTTTTTTTTGGAGAGGGGCGGGGGGAGGCAAATAACTAAAAACTTTTTCTGCTCCTTTCATTGCTTTATATGCTTCATTTCTCATTTTCGTTCCTTTTTTGGAGGTACTTTGTATGCCCCCCATTGTTTGGAGGTACTATGTATGGGGGGGGGGGGGGGGGGGATCATAAATCGATACACCAAGCTCCCCCCTTCCCCTTCTCCCCCCTCCCCCCTCCGTCGCCTGTCAGTATCTAAACCCGCTCCAAAAAAAAAACGGGCCAAGTGCGAGTCGGACTGGACGCGCACCGAGGTTTCCGCACCAAAAAAAAAACATAACAAAGCCATAAAAAACACGTTTCTTGTATTTATTTATTTATTTATTTATTTAATGTTAACGAAATCAACAGCATTACATTTAGAATATAACTAACATTATTTATACAAAAAACAAAGCAAATTATAGATTTCACTGATTAGAACCGTATTTTGTTCTACATACAGACAGATGCATAGGTACTAAACAAAACAAAGGATGAAATTAACACATTTTTACAACAATATATTTTGCAACAAATATTTTTAGCTACCAGGGTGTGTGTGTGTGAGGGTGTGTGTGAGGGTGTGTGTGTGTGTGTGTGTGTAAGGGTGTGTGCGTGTGTGAGAGGGTGAGGGTGTGTGTGTGTGTAGGAGAGAGTGTGTGTGTGTGTGATTATTATTATTATTTTTTTTTTATTTATTTCTTGCCCTAGTCGTACGTCGGGTTTAAAATTCCAGACACTATGTGCTTCTTAAATACCGATTTGTTATGGAGATAGGGATCAATGTTGCTAAAGTCTCTATTGTATGTTCTGGCTAAACGAGTGAGGACAGAGTTTTGGGAATAGTTCGTGCGGCACGGGGGTACACTATATAGGTAGGCAGCGGTGTGACGTGTGCGTCGACCGGGCACGTGCAGCCCAAGCATCTCCACCAGAGCCGGAGAGTCCACAGTTCCTCGCTCCACGTCGTGCAGCAGCAACATGTCCAGCAGAGATCTCCTGTCGAGGGGTAACATTTTGTAGTGTTTACAGCTGTCAAAGTAGGAGGGAAACGATCGCCTCTCGCGGTAATTAATATGTTTGATGAAGCGTTCTTGAATATGTTCGATTTTTTCTTTATATACCTTGTATTGCGGGGACCATACATTACTAGCATATTCAAGGACGCTTCGAACGTATGCAAAATATATCGATTTTGTGCAGGTTAGATCTGTGAAGGATTGACTCACACGCAGCACAAATCCAAGATTTTTAAAGGCTTTATTCGTTATTATGTCAATGTGTTCCCCAAGGGTTAATTTGCTGTCTAGATAAACACCAAGATCTCGAACAAGCTTGACTCTTTCGAGTGGAGCGTCGTCAATTGTGTACTTAAATTCGATAGGGCATTTGCTACGTGTGAAAGTTATTATCTGACATTTGTTTATATTTACTGTAATTCTGTTTTGTTTGTAGTACCGCGAAAGACGATCCAAATCACTTTGCAACCTTGTACAGTCCGTAACATTACCCATCTCCAGATATATTTTAGTATCGTCAGCGTAAAGGAGATGCTTAGCGTGCTGAAAACAAGTGTATATATCGTAGAGATAGGCATTATAAAACAAGGGGCCTAGATGCGATCCCTGGGGGACTCCTGAAGGAATTCCTACGAAGTTAGATTTGTATCCACCAAGAACCACCGCTTGAGATCGATTCGACAGGTACGACTTGATCCAGCGTAACAAGTCACCATGTATTCCAAGCCTGTCTAGTTTTGACAAGAGAATGATATGATCCACACGGTCAAAAGCCTTTTCAAAGTCCGTGTAGATCACATCAACCTGTTTCCCTTTGTCCATATGGTGGAACACATAGTGGGAAAATTGAGCTAGGTTTGTAGTTGTGGAACGTCGTTTCAGAAAACCATGTTGATGCTCACTTACGCCACGGGATATTATAGGATAGATGTTGTCATAAATTATCTTTTCGAAAATTTTGCTGAATGTATTCAAAATCGAGATGGGCCTATAATTTTCAATTTTAGTTTTTGGTCCCTTTTTATGAATTGGTATGATATGTGCTTCTTTCCAGATTTTAGGACATATTCCTTCGTGGAGTGATCTATTAAATAATATACTGAGTGGGTAAGCTAAATTATGGGCGCATTTAACTATGTATAGAGGGTGAACCCTGTCACTACCAGCACCTTTGGATGCATCAATATTACGTAGTAGTTTTAATACAATTTCTGGAAGTATTACTAAGGTGTGAATGTGACCGAGATCACCAAGCGCGGGCAGCGGCAGGTCTACATCAACAGGTTGAGCCGTCGAGCTCGGTTGGCTAAACATACTGTGGAAAAATGCATTAAAACCATTGACAATATCTGGGCCTTCAGAGTGTGAGGTTTGTCCGTAAGTCAAACTAACGGGGTATGCTGAACCTCCTCGTTTTGATTTAACGTACGACCATAATTTTTTGGGCTCTTTTTTTATTAAAATTTGGGCTAGTTTAACGAATTTACCGTAACATTCCTTCTCGACTCGATGAAATCTCTTTCTAAGTAACGAAAATTCATCGTAATCTACAGGATTCTGAAAACGCTTCCAACGAGCATGCACCTTGGTTTTTTCTCGAATTATTTTAATCAGCGCCCGGCTGTACCAGACTGGATAACGATGAGAGGTCGATTTATTAGTGGTAGGAATATATTCTTTTATACTTTTAAATATTTGCTCGTAGAAAGCGTTCACCGAGTCCTCCACCGTACCTACATTCAATAACACGTCCCAATCTATCTGAGATAAAAACATATTTATTTCAGGGTAATTACCTTTGAAAAATTTGATTTGAGTGGAAGGCGCCTCAATTAGTGGCCTTACTAAAATATCGCTCGCATCTATTGATACGGTAGGGTGATAAATATCCTCGCGAACAATAGGAGCGCACTTCATTATTTCTATAGCGAAATTACTAAATATTAAGTCTAATATGTTATTATGTGAATTTGGAATGAGATTATTTTGTAGCAGCCCTAGAGCTGTCAGATGAGCAACAAAAGATTGACCTGCACATTGAATCTCGGTTGGCCCGCGTTTCAAGTAAATTGGACCTTCATCCGTCCATTTGATAAAAGGGAGGTTGAAATCACCAATTAACATAATGTGGTTATTTTGGACATTTGAGGCTATATGAGAAGTAATCTCCATTATATTTTTCAAATTTTGGGACTGGTTAGATTGTCCACCCGGAACATAGGCGGCACCTAAGTGGAGATCGGCGCGATGTGAACCTTCATTTTTTACTTTTTCAATTTTGTATCCGCCATAATAACAGAATATATTCTATGAAAATTTCAACCGGCTAGCTATTACGGTTCCAAAGATACAGCCGGGCAGACGGACGGACGGACAGACAGACAGTCAGACAGACATGTTGTATGCTTAAGCATCTAGGGTTCCGTAAGTGGTACGGCAACCTAAATATGTACAAAAATTTTATCCTCCAAGATTTGATTTCTTACCAAAAGTACCTATTTCTGAAGCAGCAGAGCGCTTCCACAATTTTCTGGATCGAATTCCTATAATGTTTGCGGTGTTGAACACGCGTACATACAAACTGATCGGAATAGTTGGCCGCAGTCATCCTAGAGCCTCCAATATGCTGAGTACAGTACACTGAATGCTTTGGATAGGTTCCGAAGTTAGCTCTGGCTTATTGTTAAACTATGAACTAGAAATGTTTCGAGATCGGTCTCACTCGCACGTACAAGATGCTAATGTTCAATCTAAATACAGGGTGACTGGAAATTCGATCTATTCCTTGAAAGGGGTTATACTAGAGTTATTTGGAACAATTTAACATCAACAACTGGTATTTTTTACATAATTTTTTTTTAAATATAAATTTACGTAAAAATATAAAAAACACTTTTATTTCTGAGATATTGAGAATTTTGGACCGATATTTTTATTTGAAATGATTAGTAGCTTACCAGCTTTCAGAAAAATATCAATGGAGTGCCCCAAAAAAAGTATATTTTTTACAACTTCTTTTACGTTTACAAAAAATCTTAAAACCCCGATATTTCGGAAACCGCTCATTTCCGACCCCCCATTGATGTGAGTTAAATTGTTCCAAATAACCTTTAGTATAACCTCTTTCAAAGAATAGATCGAATTTCCAGTCAACCTGTATGTATAACATTTTGAACAATGGGTAGGTACTCGTATTTACCGTCTTTCTGTTTTTGAGATTCCAAAAAAGTGGGATAGGAAAACATTTGTCATGTCGACTTTTAAGGGGCCCGTCGTAAAATGGCGAAAAAAGGAACCCTTAGTCTGTCTGTCTGTCCGTCTGTCGGTCACACGCAGGTCTATAGTCTGGTGGGAAGTACAAGGTACCCCAAAATGTGAACATTTTGTTTTTTTAATTAATTCAAGTATCATAATTATTCTATAAGTATTGTTTAGCAAATTAAAAAAAAATATGAAATAAATAATTGACTATAGTCACTGAGTTGCTTTAAAAAATATTTCGTTTAAAAAAACGTTTTCGTTTTGTTGCCGCACTTTTTTCTTTTTATTTATAAAAAGTCAGTAAAAACGGTTAAGTAAATAATTCGTGTTTTCCGTCCAGTTCAGTGTAGCCGGCACTGACATGGCACCTAGTTCACCAAAGCGTCATGGGTTTATTAGGTGACGTAGCCAAACCTGTCAGTGTCCATACAAAAAGGTCGGAAGGTGCCATGTCATGTCAGTGCTTCCATTTGGTCGTGTCGGCTACATTGAACTGGGCAGAAAACCCACAATTTTACAGACATTTCGTTCGACCGGCTTTCGTTCAGGGTGGTGGTAATGGTACCAATACAAGGGTTTAACCCGACTGAACTGGTTCCAGTGCCTAGTAAGGTAAGAAGGGAAGGGACCTTACATTTTTACGTGGAATCCGACCACGGTCAATCTCGACGGTCGAACGGTCAACCATCCAAGATCCGATCGCGCTGCCCGGGCGTGCTTATCTTTCGCGATCGAATTTGAATCCATTGCACCACTTAGCACCGAAGCTGACAATCCATCGATCCATAGAAATTTCGTCAAGCATCCTCAGGACACCTAATACTTGCTTGTTACACTTCCACTGTTTTCTCGTGTTTTTTTTTTTCACCGATGATGCAACGGTCATTATTCACTTTCGAAAAACTCATTACGGATTTGGAACCCCAGACGTCTCGCCCACTCTCCACCGCACTGCCCCTTCACTCATTCAGCTGAGAAAGCAATCTGCAAATAGTTGGGAGCTTAAACTGTGCTGAATGGCGCGCGTGCGTGCCAGTGTTTTTAACCCCCGACGCAAAAAAAGGAGGGGTGTTATAAGTTTGACGTGTGTGAGGGTGTGTGTGTGTGTGTGTGTGTCTGTCTGTGACATCGTAGCTCCCAAAGGGATGGACCGATTTGGATGGGTTTTTTTTTATTAGGAAGCTTGTTTCATCGGGATAGTTCTTAGCTATGTTTGTAATCAAGTAATTAATTATCTTAAACATTCGACCAATATGCATGCGGTTTTTTTTAAAAAAGCAAAGGTTAAATTACAAACTTAAAAAACCCCCGACTCTTAAACAGTCAAAAATAATTTCATTTACTTACTTAAAGGAGTCGGGGGACCGCTAAATAAATAAAATATAAAAACTCAGAGCTGCGAGGGAATTTACTTAGCGGTCCATCGACTCCTTTGACTTTTTAAGGGTCGGGGGTTTTTTTCAGAGAATAAACACTATAATTATTACTCTTAGACCAGAGGGAGATATAAGGCCACGGTCACACCTACATGAAAGTAGCGAGAAATGGTTCAAGTATGTACATCGCATTTGGCTAGTTTTTAAGGTTCCGTATCCATTCGTAAGCGTATTACTAAGCCTACGTCGTCTGTCTGTCTGTCTGTCTGTTCGTCCGAGGGCTGTATTGGCTGTATCTCTTGTACGTACGACGTTTGAAGACACCTAAGGATTCGGGAAATAATATATTTTATCTGCTTGGAAAATATCAAATTTAAATAGAGTTTTAGCATGGATTCTAGAATCCATTAGCGGCATCGAAATCTGTTCAGACGTTTTAGAGTTTACCCGTTACATACTTTTATTAGTACAAAAGGTGATGATAATTAAAATAATAATTTAATTGTATTTCTGGCCAATCATTGGTCTCCCAGCGCGATGAGGCTTTATAACAGCGAAATGATTCAAGGAGCCAACCCAACAAAAGATAGAGCACACCCCAACCTAACTTAAGGTATAATAAACGATGTCGTTTGGTTAAAACGCTCTGTTTATTTTATGAGAGGTACTCAACGGATTTTTACTGCACGAAAACACCGCCCGGGAAAGTCTTGATAAGATTTTATTTTTATTTTTGGCCTTAATTTTTGCAGTGTGTTGTAACGGCCACTACATTTAATTTGGGAAATGATTATTGGGATCAATGGTAACGAAAAAGTTAAATAATTTTTTCCCTTTAAATAAAAAGTTACAGTTTTCATACAAACTAATTGATTAATTTAGTGTAAAAAGGATCTAATGTTCCGCACGAACGTGGGAATGCAAGGCGCGCGGTGAGTGAGTGAGCAGGAACGAGTCCGCGGAGCGAGGAGATGCGCAGCGGCGGAGGGGCGGCGGCGCGGCGTGAGTTTTTCGACCGCGACCGTTCCCGCGCCAGCACCCTCCCCCCTCGCGCGTCAAATTACACTTTACGAAAACATAAAATTCAAAAATTAATATCTCAAAAACTAGACACTTCAGAGAAAAACTTTTTTAACTTTTTTTGTCTTGAAAAAGCATGAAGATTGCACTGGCGAAATTAATTTACTGACCGTTACAACACCCGTTACAGCAGTACGATTATACTTACAGACCCGTATATGTATATATATATGACCGCAGTGCGTCCTCCCGGTTATGACGTACGGATGTGAAACGTGGACACTGACGGTCGCTGTTGTCCAAATGTTGAAAGTTGCCTAGCGAGCAACGAAGCGAGCCATGCTGGGAATATTTCTACGTGATATGGTGCGTAACGAGGCAATCCGCCGACGACGCTCCAAAGTAGTCGATATTGGCCACCGGGTGGCTAAGCTCAAGTGGCAGTGGGCTGGGCACGTTAGCCGAAGAGCGAAGATCGTCTGAGTAACCGTGTCCTACATTGGCGGCCGTGGACAAGAAAACGGAGTGTGGGAAGACCATCCGCCAGGTTGGACGACGACATCAAGTACGTCGGCGGAAAACAGTGGTTCCGTACCGCTGAAGGCCGGAGGACTGGAGGAAAATTGGAGAGGTATATGTCCAGCAGTGGACGCATACACGCTGACTGAGTATGGTTCTGACTGTAGTAGTGGTATAATTTTTAGCATGTTAGTGATTACCACTATTATGTCCTACAAATATGGTAAGGTCACGGGGAAAGGGCTTAAGACGAGACGGAAGTTAACTTTCTCCATACAAATTCGTCTTTCGGCTTTTATGTGTTTTATCCCCCTAAACCTTATCCGATTTTTAGGTTTCTTTTTTTTATTGTAATAAGGACAGTCGATCTCCGTTCCTATCTTTTTATTTTTTTTAATATTTAAAGTGATGACTCAAAAGATTAATGAACTTCATGACATAAAAAAAGTCTAATTTTTTCGGTCGAAATACAAATTTTTTACTGCGGTGTTGTAGGTATATGTCATCTAAACAAAAATATGACAGGAACATAGATTAGACTATCCTTAGACAAGAAAAAAAATTGTAAAAATCGGATAAGGTTTAGGGGGCTAGAAAACAAAAATGCCGAAAGACAATTTTGTATGGAGAAAGTTAACTTCCGTCTCGTCTTAATACATGAAAGTAGAAGGTAAAACACAAGAATGCCCTGAATTTGTGTCACACACAGCCGCCTCCAAGGCGTTCATCGGAGAAGCTGTATCGTTATTCCCGACAGCCCCATCCGCAGCAAATTCGAATAACAAACCGTTCGAGTCGGTCGCACCCGACCCAGTCATTTAACCAAAATAATGAAACGGGTGACAATTCCAGCGGCGACGCCGCCGCTCCCGCACTCGTTTGTCATGTGTTTAGTCCGCCCGCACAGTCGAGCGGCCGATAATTATTCGTGCGGGCCTGGAGAGAACGCTCTCACATGGTCAGAACCGACCCGATAACGATGTCGTTGCCGATTTGTCAAACGATATAGATAGACTACGGACGATAACGATAACGACCTTCGGCTACAGTATAGCTGCCGGTTGACGACTGTCAAATGTCACTTAACCGATAAATAACTGTTGGACCAAATGCAATTACGTAGTAAAAATAACCGGCCAAGTGCGACTCGGACTGGCGCAGCCAGATTTCCGCACCACAAGGCTCATTTTATTAACCCCGACGTAAAAAGAGGGGTGTTATAAGTTTAACGTGTGTGTGTATGGGTGTGTCTGTCTGTGGCATCGGAGCTCCCAAACGGATGGACCGATTTGGATGCGGTTTTTTTTATTAGAAAACTGGTTTAATCGGGATGGTTCTTAGCTATGTTGGTAATCAAGTAATTAAGTAATAAAACAATCATTATCTTAAAAAGTGGACCGATTTGGGTGCGGCTTTAAAAAAAAGCTTGAAATTAAAGTTAAATTATAAATTTAAAAAAAACTCCGACCCTTAAAAGTTTTTTAAGGGCCGGGAATTGTTTTAAATTTGTAATTCAACTTTTGATAGCTTTTGAAAATACCACAGCGGAATTTATTATTATTTTATTTATTTAATGTTAACGAAATCAACAGCATTACATTTAGAATATAACTAACATTATTTATACAAAAAACAAAGCAAATTATAGATTTCACTGATTAGAACCGTATTTTGTTCTATATACAGACAGATGCATAGGTACTAAACAAAACAAAGGATGAAATTAACACATTTTTACAACAATATATATTGCAACAAATATTTTAAATTATATTGGAAATTATATACTTCTTGCGTTGCGTCATGTGGATTGTATATACCGAATCGCGACACACGTGTCATCCAATATCGCCTCCGATTTACCATATTTGTCGGTGCCGTCAAATAAACCAATGTAAAATATATTTTACCGATGTGCTAGTGGGAGGTGGTTGAACTCAACCCGGACCGACTCCCGTTGCTTTCGACGTACGATCTCGTTGCAATTGGTTCTGCCCTCCGATTGAGGGTGTCATAGTCGGAACAACATGGAAATTCTAACGTTGATTAAAACTAAAAAAAAAAATACAGTCGAATTGAGAACCTCCTCCTTTTTTTGAAGTCGGTTAAAAAACCGGCCAAGTGCGAGGCGAACTCGCGCACCGAGGGTTCAGTATCGCCATATTATCATGGTCAGCGCCACTCACGCCATCTATGGCGTGTTTTATGAAATGCTTAATATTAATTAAAATGCTTCATACTGTTTTCGGTAGATGGCGCGCATACACTTTTTAGTTTCTTGTATGGGGACCCCCGTGACTTCTTTACTTTTTCTTATTTTTAACCCCCGACGAAAAAAAAGGAGGGGTGTTATAAGTTTGACGTGTGTGTGTGTGTGTGTGAGTGTGTCTGTGGCATCGTAGCTCCCAAACGGATGGACCGATTTGGATGCGGTTTTTTTATTAGGAAACTTGTTTAATCGGGATGGTTCTTAGCTATGTTTGTAATCAAGTAATCAAGTAATTAAGTAATAAAAAGAAATTTTATCTCAAAAAGTGGACCGATTTTCATGCGGTTTGTTTAAAAAAGCTTAAAATAAAAGTTAAATTACAAATTTAAAAAACCCCCGACCCTTAAAAAGTCAAAAATAACTTTTTAAGGGTCGGGGGTTTTTTAAATTTGTAATTTTTATTATTTATATCGGCCATCATAACAAATATTCTGTGAAAATGAAGAGATACAGCCCTCGGACAGACAGACGGACAGACAGACAGACAGACAGACAGACGGCGTAGGCTTAGTTCCCTTACGACGGATACGGAATCCTAAAAAACCGGTCAAGTGCGAGTGGGATTCGCGCACCGAGGTTTCCGTATCACCACGTAATTGGTTGGTTTTTATTATGTTTTAGATAGATCGAAATAGATAGAAAATGCTTTATTGCTTCAGTAAACATTAAACAGTAACAAGTACATTAGAAAATTTACATAAGGTGCAAAGGCGGACTTATCCCTTACAGAGATTTCTTACAGTCAACCTTTGGTTTGCAATAAAATCAATATGCAATATAGTTTTACTTTTGGGTTTGCAATATAATTACACCACACACGCTAGTCTAAAAAAAAATTGTTTCTTTTATAGGGACCCCCTTAACTTTTAACGTGTTTTTTATTATTTGTTAGTGTATCCGTCACTATAGGTAGTACATATTCTTTGTAAATGTATTACACTGTAACAGGCTACCCAAGAGGCTACCTATACGGTTCAAAAGATGCCGCCCTTTAAAGTTTAAAGGTAGGAAAAACAGGCGGACGACGGACGAAAAATAAGAAAAGTAAATAATTTACGGTGGTTCCCATAGAAGAAACTAAAAAGTGTATGCGCGCTCGCCATCTACCGAAAAGAGTATGAAGCATTTTAACTAATCATGAATTTTAACTAATATGAAGCATTTCATAAACACGCCATAGATGGCGTCAGTGGTGCTGACCATGACATGACGATACGGAACCCTCGGAGCGCGAGTTCGAGTCGCACTTGGCCGGTTTTTTATATATTTCCAAGATTGCCATGTATTTTAAATACATATCCATAAACAGGCGGACGACGGACGAAAAATAAGAAAAGTAAATAATTTACGGTGGTTCCCATAGAAGAAACTAAAAAGTGTATGCGCGCTCGCCATCTACCGAAAAGAGTATGAAGCATTTTAACTAATCATGAATTTTAACTAATATGAAGCATTTCATAAACACGCCATAGATGGCGTCAGTGGTGCTGACCATGACATGACGATACGGAACCCTCGGAGCGCGAGTTCGAGTCGCACTTGGCCGGTTTTTTATATATTTCCAAGATTGCCATGTATTTTAAATACATATCCGAGGGTAAACTGAGATCTCTTTAGTCAGTAATCAATCACACAGGGGTACAGATGAAATTATTCCGAAATGTCGTGTCTCTACATCCTAATTAAGGATTATATCATTCTAGTCGCTTGCTCTACATACTGCGTTGTTTGTTTAAGCAATAAATAGCTAATGAAACTCGGCCTCGGAACAACGAGTTATTGACGGAGCGGCTCCCGGTAAACTAGCTTCTCGCGAAATTCGAATTATTTCTCGAACATAGATTAAATTTTGCACTTTATGGAATTCATTGCGATATTCGGGGCTTTTTATGAGAGCTTCGTTGAGAACAATCTGGAATGCTCGATTGAACTATAATAAAAATTTACATACCTAACTTAATTTTGTATTAATACTTTTATAAAAATCAATTATTCTCTTAGTGATCAAAGAGCTTTGCTCTATCTTACAGTTTTACATCGATATTAATCTGGCCTGTTATTTGAAAGGAAAAATAATTAAGGAGGGTATTTTAATAAATGTTATAGGTACTAAATTGATTACTCAATTTGAATATACGGAGTCATCGAGCCATTCGCGAGACGGTTTAATGAGTTATGTACTCTAATAATTAATTATAACTATCTACACACACTTATCATAGATGTTGTAGGTGATGTAGCCATCCGTCTCAGTATCCATAAAAAAAAATTGCCTAGTAAACACTCATTAACGGCTTTGAGTTCGTGTTTTGTGACTTGTTTATTGTGCAACAAAGTAGGCATATATTAATTTCATTTTCACCTTCTTTTCATTTCAATCATTAGTCATTATTTCATTTTCATCAGATTTATAATCTAAAACATTTTTTTCCTTAACCAAATAAAAGCAAAAGAGAGTGAATAGCTCAATACTGAAAAAAGTTAAATTACAAATTAAAATAAACCCCACACATCAAAAACCCTCAATAATTCCTCTTAACCCATAATTTCCTATTAGGTAATTAAATAAATCTGTAGACCCAGTTTATTTTTTTTAAAGCCGAAATATTTTTTTCTTTTTTAGGGTTTTTCGTGTTTCGGGGTTTTTTTTTTAAATTTGTAATTTAACTTTTATTGGAAGCCTTTTCCGGGACGTAATTTGAAACATAGCTAACTATATCAAACATAACTAAGAACCATCCCAGTTAAACCAGCGTTATAATAAAAAAAAAACGCATCCAAATGGGCCCATTCGTTTAGGAACTACGATGCTACAGAAAGACACACAGACACACTGACAGACGGAGGCGTCAAACTTATAAAATCCATCCTTTTGCGTCGGGGGTTAAAAACTAATAGAAAACAAAGCTTAGAAAAAGTATCAGTAACAAGAAAATGAGGCTCCAGACAGAGTGAGGGTTGTATGAGGCTACAGAGTGGGTGTTGTATGAGGCTACAGACGGTGTGAGTGCTGTTTTGTTGGAATCCGATCGCGCTCTGGAGCTAACGAATGTCCGCCAGTAACATGTAGGTCATCGAGAGACCACTCCGGGCCATAAAGCGAGCTCTTTGATGTCTTCTCGTCTCGCGGCTCTAACACGATACGTAGAAACATAACGCAAACTAAATAAACACACATTGATCTTCTTTCTTTTCAAAATAAATTATATTTCACAACATACGACTCTCAAACATCCAAAGGTTGACTGGGAGAAATCACTGTAAGGGATAAGTCCGCCTTTGCACCTTATAAATTACTTATATTTTTTTTCTGTAAAATGTTTTTGGAGCAATATAATTTCTATAGTACTTATTTATATCTATCTAATCAAAATTTATTGACATTTACATACGAGGTTCGAATCGGCGGCGTATATAGTGCCACCAGGAAAGTCGAAAGTTTGTCGATAATTGTATAATAACCTAATTATCGACAAACTTTCGACCGAAATTTCACGTCCCTTCTTAGGAATGCAGGCAGTTGCGCATATTTGCCACGTATCAACTTCCTGGTGGCACCATACCAAGAGTTTTGTCTGGACGGAAAAAAATTTCGTGCATACTTTCACCTGGTGCTTCAGCGTTCGGAAACTGTGTAAAACTGTTTGTGCATACTTTCACGTGGTGCTTTAGCGTTCGAAAACTGTGTAAAACTGTTTGTTCATACTTTCACCTGGTGCTTCAGCGTTCGGAAACTGTGTAAAACTGTTTGTGCATACTTTCACGTGGTGCTTCAGCGTTCGCAAACTGTGTAAAACTGTTTGTGCATACTTTCACCTGGTGCTTCAGCGTTCGGAAACTGTGTAAAACTGTTTGTGCATACTTTCACGTGGTGCTTCAGCGTTCGCAAACTGTGTAAAACTGTTTGTGCATACTTTCACCTGGTGCTTCAGCGTTCGGAAACTGTGTAAAACTGTTTGTGCATACTTTTACCTGGTGCTTCAGCGTTCGCAAACTCTGTAAAACTGGAGATCCCTTCCCTTACCTGGTTTTGGTACCACCGTACTGGATGTATGTAAGATGGCCGCATAGCAGCCTCGGCTGTGTTCTCCTGTAGTCCAGTACATCCAGCAATTCAAAAGGGAAGTCTCCGGTATGGCACACATTGTCGGAGGTGATATTGGCCAGTCGAAGCATGTGCTTTGGCCCCTCTGACTCAGCCACCCCACCCATACCGGATTACATAAAAACAAATTACAAATTCAACTTATTCAAAAGGCTAGAGAGCCTAGTAATACTGACTGCCTAGCAAACAGTCCGCAAATCTACTGGCATGGCGGCTCACTGAGCGTGGTTTCGCGAGAATGTCATGCCATGCAACACCGTGGCACATGAAATTCCGTTGTCTCTGTCTATCCCATCGAGAGACAGGCGCTGCACTAGTACCATAGAATTAATCTAGTCATTAGACAAGCGCGAGTTTTACTCGCGCTTGTTTAATGGGTTCCATAGATCCTCTATAAACGTCTATCCTTTGTACGAGTATCTGCCATACCAAACTACCTGTTGCGCTATCTATTATTTTGTAGCGTAAACACAATTAATTGTTAGCACGTTTCTTGTCTGGGGACACCCTTATTTTTTTTTTACTTTTGCTCGTTATATTATTTGTTGGCATATCATCCATAATAATAAATCACACATTCTGTGAAGATTTCAACCGGCTACCTATTACTGTTCAAAAGGTACAAACACCCTAGGACGGATGGACGGACGGATAGACAGACAGACGTTGTAGGCTTAGTAATAGGCTTCCTTATGGATACGGAACCTCTAAAAAAGTACAGTATTTATTACATACAGATCCCGTGCCACCGACTGAGGGAAGCATAATATCTTGAAGTTATCGTGTACTTGCGGTAATATAAAAGAGCATTCTTCGATGCCGCCGTTAATACTGGAGGGGTGATATCATTTTATATTTCCGTTTCCACGAGTTGATGTTTCATGTGTTGAACCCTTGCCATCATTTTATACCCAACATTTCGCTGTGAGCTCCACTAGCGGAAGCACAAAGTCCTATATACAAGTACGTGTGTTTTACTGGTATCTGTTTCTTGAAAATAGTCTAAGGTCCGTCATAAGGAAATAACAAAACATGAAAAATCCTAGCAAAAGTCAGATTTTTGTTATGTTTTAGATATAGTGAAAAACCTGAACGAACTTTTTTTTTATTTCTTACTTTATCTAAAAAAGAAATAAAATTGGACTTTTTTACAATTTTCCTTTAATCTATGTATAATTTTTACAGGATTTTTTTTCAGAAATTTACCTATACTTTAAAGGTTAAGATATAAGGGTGGTTAAAGGTCATTGGGGTGAAGAAAACTAGGCAAACAAGTCGCGATTTATTCGCCTACTTGTTATATTTTCCGATAACCTAAGCTTTATCCGAATAACAGATCAGGTAGACCTTATCGTATATAAGGTCACAATCAAATGATTGACTCTTCATCCATAGGGAATGTTGATCGCATCTCCGTACGTTCAACTAATTGTCAGATTTGGGCGAAAATTCCTCTGTATAAAATACGCTTAGATTAAAAAAACATGATTGCTGTTCTAACTGAAAACATTTAATCGACACTGCGTTATGAATATTGTTGCCCACAAGGTTGGCAGACAGAAGTTGCATTTGATATATTTTTGATTTTTTTATATGTTAGTACTAAGCATGTACTCGCTTTTTATATATTTTTTTAAATAAATGCAAAGCCGAAAATGAAGAGAAAAAAATACGTCCCGACCAGGATTCGAACCTGGAACTCCGGCTTGAGCCGCCAGCGCGTTGCCAATTCCGCGAAATTGGGAACGCGCTGGCGGAAAATAATGTCTGAAAATAATGTCTATTTTATTCGTAGACGTACGACTATGTACTGCATTTGAGCAAGTAATGCATCGACCTCTACAGAAATAATATTGTGAAATCGAAATACTGTTACAAATTGAGCAATCTTGTAAAATGAGTTGTTACCGTTAAAATTGTCGTATTTTTAGCCGAGTACGGCGAAGCCAAAAGGAGGGTATTGTTTTTACCATATTTTCCATCATAGTCGGCTCTGCGATTGCAAAAAGAACGCTTTCTGCTTAGGGCGGTCATCCATTTGTGTGACAGAAGGGCAGCGATAGGTACACCGAATATATTTTTATGGCAAATATTTTTATTTCTACTTTCTGAGATAGGTAACAGAAAAGACACAATGTCGACCATTACCAAGCGGAATAACAATATGAAAACTAATCGTGCAGGGTCTTTCTTAAGCTCCGAAAAATGTAGGTATATTACGTCATGTTAACACCTTCGATCATTAGCACATGCTCAATATGATTTGCTTTATTTTCATCTTTCATATTGTATTTTTCCGTAAATACCTACAGATAAAAATATAACTTTGGCTTGTTTCTGTACTTAAATGTTTTTGGAGCAATGAAGTATTTGTCTATCCATCTATCGACTTATTTTTGACTTATATATAAGCTATGTAGTTGCTATAAGCTGAGAACAATAATGTTACAGTTGTCAAAAGTGCTGATAGTACGATAGCTATTTTCTCTCTGAATAGTATTTAGTGTGGCGTCGGCCTAATAGAGACAATGCTCTCTGTAATTGGCCGCGCCGCCGCGGGGTTCCATCCAGGATAACATTATTTTTTACTATTATGCAGACTGTAGAGACTATGGACTGTACAATTTGACGTCACTTTGCAAAGTTCTTTGTTCGCTTGCAGAAGCAAAGAGATATACTTTGCTGAAGCCACGCTCAATTTGTTTTTTTCTGGCCCGAGCATACTTCCTTGCGGCACTCCGAGATTTGTGCTGGAGGGATAATTTTGAATTTTTGTTAGAGATTTACACATATTTTTAATTTGGATTGACTGACTTCAATCGGTCTAATTGCATATCATCATTACCACTGTGCTTTTCCTTTGTAAAAGATAGTAAAATTAATGTTTCGACTATGAAAAATATTGTCAAACGCTTTTCCAAGGTTCAAGGAAAAACTCATCCATACAAAATTATTGTCCTTCATAGATAAGTCATAGTTAGTCGAGTCAGTCAGTCAGCGTGTAAACATCCACTGCTGGACACAGGGACGTATATAAGGGGGGGGGGGGGGGGGGGTTTAGGGGGTCCGGACCCCCCCCCCCTTCGACAATCAGTTTACACTAGATATAATTAAATTTTCAAACTTCATCCTATTAGTCCAGTCGACATGTCGAAAAAAGGTGGGGTAGCTGGAAAATATTCTGAAGTTAATGACACTTTTACACATTGTTTGGGGGTACACTAGGAATACTATCCTATGTTTTCGACCTCAAGGATCCTGTACTAACTTGGTGGTGGGCAAAAAACTCTAAAAATTTCAGATTTTTTTCCGCTTTTCGCTTATATCTCTTAAACTAAGGATATTTTGTCGACCACATTGCATAAAAAAGTTGGAGAGCATTAAATTTGCTATAATTGTGTTGTTGAACCAGATTTTTAGACCCAATATTAACGGAGATACAGCCGATCAAAGTTAGACAAAGTTTCTTAAAATGTAAAAAATAGCAGAAAAGCGAAGGTTTTGACCCTATAACCATCATTTCGATGTTAAACTATGTTGATCACTCATCAATATCAACGTCTTGGAAAACCTAATAGTAAAACCTAATAGGAAAGTAATAATATTAAAAATATCCATCGATATGCCGATCGATTGATCGATCGTTGCGCCCATAGTCGTATCGGCGAAGAGCCTTGACGACCACCTTGAGAGGCTCTCGCTGAGTCGTTGGGTCAAGATCCAGAAGGCAGCCCTGCTCGACACTGCGCGCATAGTCCGGAGGTTTCTCTCTTTGGGACCCGACCATCGGTAGCCTGGGTCCGCCCCGCTGCCAGTGGCGGAACTCCGTTTGTTTTTACATAAATTTTAGATTTTAATTTTTAGTTTATAAAAATCAGTGGCCTCGGGGTCTTTAAAAATCGCCAACATCTCTGAAAGGCTAGGGTTCTTGCTATACATCTGCATCACCTTCTTTTTTCCAGTACCAAATGGTGCTGAGGTGGTGTCACACCCACTTATCGCATGCAGGAAAAGAATATCCTGTGGATCGTACTTGAACGAGTGAGATAGTTTAGTTAGGGTCATAGGTTTTCCAAGACGTTGATATTGATGAGTGATCAACATAATTAACATGGAAATGATGGTAACAAATAGTTATAGGGCCAAAACCTTCGTTTTTCTGCTATTTTTTACATTTTAAGAAACTTTGTCTAACTTTGATCGGCTGTATCTTCGTTAATCTTTTAATCTTGGGCCTGAAAAGCTGGTTCAACAACGAAATTTTAGAAAATTTAATGCTCCCCAAACTTGTCATGCAATGTGGTCAACAAAATATCCTTAGTTTAAGAGATATAGGCGAAAAGTCAGGAAAAAATTTGAGATTTTTGCCCATCCCCAAGTTAGCACAGAGTCTTCGAGGTCGAAAAGGATAAATATATATATATATAGATAAATTCTTAGGATAGTATTCCTAGTGTTCCCCCAAACAACCTGTAAAAGTTTCATTAACTTCGGAATACTTTCCAGGTAAAAGTACATAACTGCTGGACTATATACTATATACAATTTTTTTTTTCGAATTCAACCTGCCTGGCACACAACTATAGAACTTTCAGTATCGGTACCCCTCTAGGCCGAAATACAGAACGACTCAACAGGAACACTATAATCTTATTTTGTTGAGCCGATCCCTATTTCGTCAGAACACCCCCCATGTGGAAGCTATATTTACGTCCCTGGCTGGACATACACCTCTCCAGTTTTGTCTAGTCGTCCTGACCTTCAGGAGTGCGGAATAAGTATAAGTCATAGTACCACTTGTTATGACTTTAAATATACTTTTTACCCGAATATTTCCAATCTGAATCTTATGGCCACCTTATCGTCAGAAATTGAAGTAATTATGATTTCAGGTCGCACTGATTATTACGGAGCCGATTTTTGACTAGAGATGAGCAAATTGTTCCAACATCACAATATGTTTAATGTTTGTTTGGTTTGTTCTTCTTTCACGTACAAATGCCAACGTGGCGGTGATAAATCGTTACTACCTAGCGATTACATCTGAGTGGAAATGGATTGGATTTACTTCTGTTTTATTTCATTTGGAGTTTGAATTTTGAATGCCTTAGGATATCTATGTTATGTTGTGAATAGACGAGCCATTACGACTGTATGATTATACATCCCTACTTATACTTGAAGTATTGCGCACATAGGCCTGCCTGAATGTCTACAATAAATTATATAAAACTCTCTGAAAAAATATTTGCATTAAAGAATTTCGTTTAGTTCTGAACCTATTGAAGGAAAAATTTTTTGATTTGATATTTCATTTACTTTCATTCACATTAGTATAAAAGTGAATAACTTAACTGTTGAATTTGAATACGAGTATTTTTATGACATACGCAATTATCTATTCTGACAAACATTAAAAAAAATACAGGTTAAAGCCTTACGACGAGCATAATATAACACCGCATAGAAAATACATAATTTAATACATTTTTAATACCTAGCTACATACTTAGGTAGTGCGCAGACGGGCGATAAAACTGTCGGCTGACTCTAGAGTGTCTTCACAACAATATGCTTTGTTTTCATACTGAATATGCATTTCTTGTGGTCGCGATATTACCAATATACCCATTCACATGCAATGCAGATTCATTATGAAAATAAAGCATAACTGTTGTGAAAACACTAGAGTCAGCCGACAGTTTTGTCGCCCGTCTGCGCACTGCCAAGTTATAAGCACGTTGACTGTCGCGGCTACCCCATACTAGCTAAACAACTTATTCATAAGTTCAATAGCGTTTCCCCGTGATGCACCACATGGGGACAACATGAACAAATAATCTACAAACGCGAATCACCACAAGCGGCGGGTGGCCGAGTGGTTTGGGCATCGGCTTCTCATGCGAGAGGTCCGCGGTTCGAATCCCGTCGGCGTGTACCAATGCGTTTTTCTGACGAAAAAATTTACGTGCATACCTACACCTGCTGCTTCACCGTTCGGAACCGGTGTAAAACTGTAGGTCCCTTCCCTTGCCCCTTACTAGGTGGTAGGCTCAATTTGTAGCCGACTGGGTTGGTACCACCGTACTGGATGTAAGATGGCCGCATAGCAACCTCGGTTGTGTTCTCCTCTAGTCCAGTATAGCCAGCAATCCAGGGAAGTCTCCGGTATGGCACCTACCTTCTCGGAGGTGATATTGGCTGGTCGGAGCATGCGCTTTGGCCCCTCCAGCTCAGCCACCCATACCGGATTACCGGGCGTGTTGAACCCTACCACCGAGTAAGGTAAGAAGGGAAGGGACCTACAGTTTTACGTGGAATCCGAACCACCGTCAGCCTCCAACGGTCGAGCGGTCACCCATCCAAGTACTGACCGCGCCCAGCGTTGCTTAACAATCAATAGCGACAGTCGACTGTCTGCACCACTGAGCTATCGAGATTCGAGGCTGACATCGATTTAAATCTTTGGATCTATGGATGTATGTTCATGAAGCGACGGTGTGTAGACGGGGGTGGGTGGCGGCTGGCATGGCAGGCGCGGTAGCGTGCGCTATGGCCCGTAGGTAAATTTATATGGGGCGCGGCTGCAGGAAGTTAGCAGCGAGGCAGTTTGAAGATTTATTGGATTTGTGAACTAAGTCGGATTTCGTAATTAGCGTACGGAGTACCGGAACGCGTCGGCGAGTATCGGATTCTGAATTCTTCGGGCGTCATTTTAATTTATGTTTATTGGTTCGGCACACGGAAGTTGAGAATGTTTGATTATCGAAGCAAGGTGGGTAAGTACTTCGAAATGTGATTTTGGTGCTCAAAAAACTTTTCTTTGTCAGTTTTAACTAATGCATCGATGCTTTGAGGCGATGTGTTGTTTGCCGATACGTCGAAATAATTATCGGATTTGTTGCAGAGCAATTTTACATTCAAGATTGTTATTAGTTTACAATAAAAAATCGGTCAAGTGCGAGTTTTACTCGCGCACGGAGAGTTCCGTAGATCTGCTATACCATACCTGTCAAAAAACCATATTCGTCGTAATGTAATCGATTCTTAGCACGTTTATTGTATGGGGACCCCCTTAACGTTAGTTGGCACATATAATAAACGCCATAATGAATTAATGACACATGTTCTGTGAAAACTTCAACCGGCTACCTAGACAGACAGACGGCGGCGTAGGCTTGGAATAGGTTCCCGTACCGGATACGGAACCCTAAAAATTAACCGCCACCATAATATTGAGGCATCTTAATCACCAGCATTTTAAATGAGGCGCCACTTTTTTACAATTCGATAAATAGAAAGTGGATCCATCATCAATATTTCACGTTCAGCCTATTAGTTCAGCTCTTCAGAGGGTATTAAATTCACCATGAATGCTATTGCGCATGAAAGTCAACAACAGCTGCGAGGTGTGAATATAAACAGAATAGTGCCGCTGCTCTATACTGTGGCCGGTACATACTTGTAGTTAGCACGTTACGTACAACACTTGAGGAGCAACGGAACAAAATCACACATGTCCACATAAACTTTTTTTTACAGGAGAGCCAAATAACTAATAAACTAATATATGTGTGATTTTGGTGCACATTTTTACAATCCAATGATTATTCTATTTCATTTCTGTAATTATGATCGCAAGTTTAGAGTTTGACATCAAAATACGACTTTTTACCAGGATATGTGTGATTCTGATGCAAACCTTGGATTTCTAGCGATAATACAGGAGCGATTAGTGTGATTTTGAATACTATAAAACTGCTATTCGGTAGGTTTCAGGCTAAAGATGTCGAATCGATAAAAATACACTTACGGAAAAAGTGGATATGTGTGATTTTGTTCCGTTGCTCCTCACTTAGTACGGCGGCGCCGCTGCTGCGCTCAAATTGATGGCGTTTCTTTTAGAAAGCGCACCGTGGCTGGATTTAGTTGTTTTATTCCTTCATTCATTCTTGTGGTGAATTGCGCAATAACGTGTATTCATTTAGAAATAAAATTCAAGTGAAATAAAATGTTATTTATTGAAAACCGTTCAAAAAGTTAAATTTCCCCTCATTAAAAAACCTCGTTAAAAAATCCCTCCTCCCTTAAAACGTCAAAAAGAATTTCCGTTTACTTACTTCAAGGAGTCGGAGGATCGCTGAGTAAATACCCGCGCAGCTCTGAATTTTGATATTTTATTTACTTAGCGGTAACCCGACTCCTATAAGTAAACGAAAATAATTTTAGATTTTTAAGGGTCGGAGTTTTTTTTATTTGAATTTAACTTTTATTTCAAGCTATTTTAAAAAACCACATCCAAATCTGTCCATCTGTTTCGGAGCTAAGATGCCACAGACAAACCACAAATTAAAACTTTTCGGATTGTTTTCACTAGATCCATCATGGATCTGGCCAAGGGATCTTTTGAGAACGAAAGTTCTCAGTAGATCCACACCTTCAAAACTGGATCTAATGAGAAATACATTTCTCACTAGATCCATCATGGATCTGGCCAAGGGATCTTCTGAGAACGAACCACATACAGACACACGTTAAACTTATAACACCCCTCCTTTTTCGTCGGAGGTTAAAAATATAGCACGTCGATAATGCACTCCTTCATCCCGTTTACATCCTGCACACATTATTGATGTATGACACATCTACAGCCGGGTACAGCCTCCGTCCGACACGTCCAGGTCATCGATCAGCAGGAATGACCTCCAGCGGAGTAGCTTAAAGGATTCGCGTGTGAGCCTTGAGGCTTGGGCGCCCGAGCCAGTAGTTCCAAGGTCGTCTAGAGTTAGGGTTACCATTGCTTGAATGAAACTAATGAAATGAAATGAAAATATACTTTATTGTACATCACTAGCTTTTGCCCGCAGCTTCGCTCGCGTGAAATTCGTATTTTAAAAAATCCGCATGGAAATCGGCCCACCTTTTAAGATAATTGATTTTCTTATTACGTAATTACTTGATTACAAACATAGCTAAGAACCATTCCGATTAAACAAGCTTCCTAATAAAAAGACCGCATCCAAATCGGTCCATCCGTTTGGGAGCTACGATGCCACAGATAGACACACCCATACACACACACACCTCTTTTTTCGTCGGGGGTTAAAAATATAGCACGTCGATAATGCACTCCTTCATCCCGCCCCGTTTACATCCTGCACACATTATTGATGTATGACACATCGCCAGCCGAGTACAGCCTCCGTCCGACACGTCCAGGTCATCGATCAGCAGGAATGACCTCCAGCGGAGTAGCTTAAAGGATTCGCGTGTGAGCCTTGAGGCTTGGGCGCCCGAGCCAGTAGTTCCAAGGTCGTCTACAGTTAGGGTCACCATTGCCTGAAACTAATGAAATGAAGTACCGTGTGGGGCCGGTACTTAAAAAGAATAGCCCCACTGCATCTCTCCCCATGCATGTCGTAAAAGGCGACTAAGGGATAAGGGCAAGATGCAATGCTAAAGGGCGAAAGGTTCGCCACCTCTCACCTTGGCACGGTACTTCCACCGACCGAGTCATGCAGCAGTTGGGTCTTCGTGCCTTACTTGCTGCTTGATCGATTGAATCTTGTTCGAATACTTATCGAAACGTGGTGGTCGGGTTTGTGCTGTAATTTACCAGAGTTCTTGCAGCACAACACCGATTACTCTGCTTACCCCGATTGTCGGGATTCAGCGTGTGTGATATGTATATATTGAAATGAAATGAAAATGTATTTTATCATACATCTCTAGCTTTTGTCGGCGGCTTCGCTCGCGTGAAATTCGCACTTAAAAAGAAGAAACTAAGTAAGTAAGAAAGAAGGCCGAGCTGCGTTCCTACGTTACATTTATTTTGGCGCGCGGAACAATTCGGTTTGTATGAGAGCCACATATTAGCGTAACCGGAAATTAATTTTATTTAGCCTATCTTATGTTCCGTATAATCAAATGTGCTTGTACTAAGTTTCATCAAATTCGAATGATCGGTTTAAGAGTTATGGAGGAACATACATACACACATACAGAAAGTCATTTATTTATTTATTACACAATAATCCACTTATTAAATATAAACAATACATAATGCTAGTTATAAAACTTAATATAGATCTTTATTGAACACACAACATTAACAAAAATAATTAAATCTAGACCTAAAAATAACTAAATTAACTATAAAAATAAATCTAACTATAAATAAAAATAGTCGTCCATAGGGACCATAGGCATGGTCCCCATGACGGAAGCGGCGTTCCCCCTCTGGATCATCGCCAGGCTGATCCGCTGGTTGAAATACGCCCGGGCACGGCGGTCACCAGAAGCGTCAATGAGTAATTTTCCCAATTTCTTGGAAAAACTGATCGCGTCCGGGCTCCACGCCCCAAGAGTCTCTACAGCAAAGGCCACAAACTCGTAGTTGTTCTTGAGTTGGTTGTATTTGGCATGTTTAACCGATTGGGCCTTTGCTGCAGCAAAACCGGCCACCCGAGACGAGCCCACCATGTGACTGGGGGCGAAGGTGTCCGCATACAGAAATGATTTCTAAAAATCGTAAATTTGGTTTTAGTGTCATTCATAGAGTCTACAAACGCAGTATTTCATAAAATGAAGTAACTTACTCCATGACCATCCCTTACAAATTTATTATACTACTACTAGTATATGTTGTTGTTGTTGTTGTTGTTTTGGTTTGGGGTTGGCTCTAGACCTGCAAACTCATCCCGCGATTAAGTAAATTAGTTAAATAAGTTAATAATTATTTAATAAGAAAAAGAGCTGTCAAACCGACATGTCGGAAAAATTTTCTCTTGGAAATTTTTAAAAAAACTTCTTGCCTGGGACCACTCAACCGAGCTTCCGCCACGCGCGGACCCTTCTCCAGCGGCGCAGCGACCCGCACGGTTAGAGGCACCGTGCCGGCATCACCACCGCCGCCGCTCGGTGCCCCCGGTACTTCACCAGCTCGACATGCCTGACGACAGAAGCGGCTGCAGACCACCCGGGACGCGACACGCGTGATGGAGAGCAGGCTCTGCAGCCACGGCCGGCCGCCGCTGCGCTCGACTTCGACGCCGCCGCCGCCACCGTTCGCCCGCAGCAGCACTGCCTCCGCCCACCGCCGCGTCGCCCGGCCTCCCCGCGCCCGGGTCGTCCAACACAAGAGCCGGCTTTCTTCTCGGACACCACACGCACGCCCCACCACCCAGCTCCACGCCGCCGGTGCATTTCATCGACGGCGAACATGGAGCGTTGACGTCGGCCGAGCCACAACAACTACGGTGAGGGCGACGTCCACCATCGGCCAGCTTGGGGTCATCGGGACCTCACGTCCCGTCTAGGGCCCCCGCTACCGGTGGTGCAGTGCGCCCTTGAGGCGACGCGCGCGCGATGAAGAAGACGTTAAGAGAGCAGCGCGACGACGTCGCCGTGCAGTCCGGCGGATACGGAGCTCTCCGGGATGGGGGTGGTGGTGGCCTACGTGTCTAGTACCACCACCTATCGCTCGTAGCTTGCCTCGCGTCGTCCCGGAGAGCTCCGTAGCCACGGCCTGCACCCGCCGGCGTGCTTGGAGGTTTGTCTCCCGCCGCCGGCGGTATTACCGTTTTTAATTTTTATATTAATTTTGTGTATTTTTATTACTTTTTTGTATAATATATGTAAAATTAATGTAAAATTTTAAGAATGTGAAATAAAAGATTTAATAAGTTAAATTAGTAGTATATGATGATGATTAAATAAAAAGGATCACAAATGGCCAGTTTAATACCTTACGGAATTCTTTAGGAAGTAACCTTTGGAATGTGAAAAACGCGCAGGGACAGTCAATGCAGTACCTACGAAAGAAAGGACAGTAGTATGAAATATAAATACTAAAATAAACATAAAAAAACTAGAGCAAATTGGGATCGCAGACCCAGATTTTTGTAAACTCGGAAAAAAAGCAACAAAAGCAGCAACTCGGAAAATACAACATTTTAATTGCAAGATAGGTATACTAGTACCTATAGGAAAATTTTAAATATTAGGACATTTATGAAAACCCTCCTCGGACTTCTTCAGTCGTACTGATAAAACTAGATCCTGTCCTGGAAACGCCAGACGAATGGTATCCCTAACTACAGCTGACTAATGGTGCCTGACAGGCGGTAAGTCGGCCACAGCGAATCTCGCTTCTGAAACAGACGAGATGAAATAGATCAGCGTGGAGAGTATTGCATTAATGTGTACTGGAAATACACTTTTGAATGAATTGTAATGGGAAAGCTTTCGAGTTTCTGAAATGATTTAAAAGGACACAGTGGCAGAAATGGTAAGACACTCGTTCGGTTCTACTAAAAATGTAAATATAGGTTAAAAATTAAACCAATTTTAAAGCGTCCAATGTAAATACAAATTGTCGTCACTTGTTTACAGAAATTTCTACCGCTCAGGCAACACGAATAACTTAAAAGAATAACGGCAGAACGATTGGTGATAATTGTAGTTCAAAAATATATTCTTTGTTTAAATTTGTTCCCATAATTTTTTAGTTAATTTTGTTTAATTTACTTATGATGTGCTCTTAAAAAAGAAATTATGTTTAGTTTAAGACACAACAACTGTTAATACTTAAAATGTAAGATGTATGTAATCGAAATAAATAAATAAAAAAAAATATAATAATGAATTTTACAAACGAACAAAACATTTAAACCCAAGAATATAAATCGATGTTTGATGGAATATATTCTTACGTTTTATCTATTTCATTCATTCATCAGTAACCCATAATAAGTCTTAAAAAAATGTAATTTCAATTCTTACTACATATATGTATAAAATACATACAATACAATAATTTATTACTTATATTATAATATTCAGTATTCTACTTTTATTCTACTTATTATTATATCTATTACGATTATTGTATCTATTTTATTATTCCCTTTTAATTTTATATTTTAAATGTATATCATACATAGCCTGCTGCTTATTCTAGAACAGGCTGCCCCTAGCTAGTGGGGTGGCAGTGGCAACATAAATATTCCTTGTCGAGAAACATGAATAAATAAATAAATAAAATTATGTATTATGCCATTAAGCTCGTCTAATGCTCGTCTCGCATTGTGAAATTGGTGATAAATAAACGATGATTTATTATTATTCATCATTCGTTCTTTCATACCACTTACAACGTTAAAACTTCACCCTCCTATGTACCTCGTATCTTCTTAATTCACACAAATCCGATCGAACGCTGCAAGAGCGCGTCCACGGAATGCATCCAGGACTGCCGTCTCGCCCCGGATCAGATTCCACCTGACTGCCTGCGAAGATTGTCCGCCAGGCGCTGCAGGCGTCTCACCAATAAAACTCCGTCACGTACGGCGAGACGCCTGAATGGCCTCGTCCGCCCCTACTCTCGCGTTTATTATGCCCCCATCCATGTCTTGCTGCATTCACACCAGTCCGCGCGTAGAGGCACGCCCGGTTAGACAGTACATTCCGGTGAATTTTAATGGGAAAACAAGAGAGATTTAATGAGATTCCCACTAGCGTGTAGGCTTCTGAAGAATCCGAAGAAGCGTTTTGAAATGCATTGTTCTGAGAGGCAGGGAAGGCTTTTACATAAGGGCGCACGGGGAACGAGCTCAGGGTCCCCGGGCCCCCCAAGTGCCGACGTCGTCGTTTACACCGAAAAAAGCAGCTACATTTTTAGTGTATTTTACTAAGAATTGCCGTTAAATTTATTGAATGTAAATCGGAAGCACAATGAGATTTTGAAATATTTTTAAACAGTGAACAAAATTTTACAAAATCTAAAAAACAAATTCAGAAAAATAAATAGCGTAAAATGTCATCATGAATTCTATAAAATGTATATAAATATTTAAATAATTTTAAAATATTCAAGTCACTAAATAAAAGTAGATAGGTGCTGATGTTTTCGTTTACATTTTTTTACTTTCTAAAAGGGCCCCAAATCTGCCCAAGGGCTCTTGCAAGACGGCCCTGTTGAGAGGAGTCATATCTTCCAGCATTCAAACCACTTCGCTGCTTCGAAGCTTATAGGATCTACGACGAACTTAGGCTTGCGATGAAGTTGGTATAAAAACATACATAACTGATCACTCTACTTTTTGCCTCACTCAGTCGGGTAAAAAAGGGGTATTCTGAAAATACTGTTTCTAAAATGTGTAGTGGATAAAGCATTTGGTTCTGCTATATTGATTGTATCTGGAACTGTCTTCTAGCGAGTGTGTTTCCCGAATTCTTTCACCTGGGTGTCTGACAGCCTACCAACACAGCCCGCAAGTCTGCTAGCATGGCGCCCAACGCGATTTCGCGAGGAGAGGCGATTTTGGCTCTGTCGACTGCACAATTAGTCTCTCGACACAGACACGCATATTGGTTTACATGAAATCATTTAATCGAAACTAACCTGATCTAATGTAATCTAATTAATGCTGGCTTTTTGAGGAATGTTGAAATTTTTTCAATTAAATGTTTCATCCATGTTCTGCCTTTGTGGTTGTTTAGGAGCATTCGTGCATAGTGCATCCTTGTTCAAAGCTGCACTTGCAACAGAGATGCACTGCGTTTCGACCGGCTTTACATTCGCGAAACGATCTGCGGCGATAAGTATTTGCCCAAAGAATTCAAATGGACAGAAGCGACATTAACTTGGCGAGCTAGTGAAAAGTCTTTAGAAATGGTGTGCACAAAGACTATATACGGACGAGTATATGTCCGTATATATTGTACCGTGAGGGGCCGGTACTTTAAAAGAATAGGCCCACTGCATCTCTCCCCGTGTATGTCGTAAAAGGCGACAAAGGGATATGACTCCCTTCTTATATTACTAGGTGGTAGGGTTTAACCCGCCCGGGTTGGTACCATCGCACTGAATGAAAGGTCGGTCGAAACGGCTATGTAAATAGTTTGTGTTTTCCGTCCATTTCAGTGTAGGCGGCACGACCGAATGGAAGCTCTGACATGGCACCTAGTTCACCCGGTGTTATGGGCTGACATCACGGATGTTGTACCTAGGTGATGTAGCCAACCGTGGCAGTTTCCATTAAAAAAAAAATCCTACGAGTATATGTCACATTTATGGACTGCAAAAATGATTATCCAAGGCAAAGATAGGTATTGAGGAGTTTGCGTTGTCGAAATGGCCATCAGTCGAGTCCATCCATCGCGATCCAGCGCACGTGGAGTTTATTGATACATTATGCGATCGGTGAATTATAAAGTCGTGCTTCCCCCGCTATTCCCCGCACTGGACACGTTTACTAGAAATTATAACTCGCAACAACACCACTCTACTTATCTGTCAGCCTCGATAGCTCAGTGGTGCAGACAGTCAACTGTCGCTATTGAATGTTAAGCAACGCTGGGTGCGGTCAGTACTTGGATGGGTGACCGCTGACCGTTGGAGGCTGACCGAGGTTCGGATTCCTCGTAAAACTGTAGGTCCCTTCCCTCCTAATCTTACTTGGTGGTAGGGTTTAACCCGCCCGGGTTGGTACCACCGCACTGAATGAAACGTCGGTCCAAACGGCTATGTAAATAGTTCGTGTTTTCCGACCAGTTCAGTGTAGCCGGCACGATCAAGGGGGAAGCACTGACATGGCACCTAGTTCACCCGGTGTTATGGGCTGACATCACGGACGTTGTAGGTGATGTAGCCAACCGTGTCAGGTTCCATAAAAAAAAATAAAAAAATCTTCTCTGTGGCCTTATTTTCATCAACATGCATTTATTTATTTATTGATTTACTCAAAAACCTCCTATTTACAGATAATATATCCATTCTTAGGTTAGGTTAAAATAAGATAATATAACAGATAATATAATCCAATTCTTGGGTTAGGTTATAATATGATAATAATAAATGGATAATTATGAATAAGATAAAGAGAACATTATACCTACAGTACCTAATTTATAAAATTAGTCTGTTTATAGTATAGCATAGTCTGTTACAAGCCGCGTGCAAATTGTGCATATGAGTATGAATTAGTACATTGTGTTATGGGACGAATTAAATGTGGGGTAAACTTGACATCAGTTCTACACACATATCACTGCACACATGTGAGTATATATCACCACGCTGTCTCCCGACACCAGTGTTAGGTAAGAAGAGTAATCGGTGTTGTGCTGCAAGAAAGAACACACACACGTCCTCACATACACGCACACAATACACAACCTTAGACACCTCAAGTGTATACTGTGATGGTTCAGTAATTATTTTTTAAATAATTTCTGACTTCACGGTCATCGTGTGCATATCAGGTACTTAGAAGGGTAGAGCCAGGGGGTGGGAAGCTGTCGAGGCGGGGGGCGTTGTCAACGGAGGCGTGGGGACGCGGCTCGGCAGTTAGTCAGGCCGAGACGGGGGATGATGTAGACAGCGCGGGCGCATCTCCGATCGGTTGTTAATTTATAATAAGTAATTTTAAGCCAAGACAATTGCTTTGTCGGTGGAATAAGGCAAGACAGATAGACCGGTGACTAGAACAGTGAAAGTGCAGTGTTTGTGATAATCAGGCGCGCCTGTTGAACTAAACTATAACTGCGTATACAGTGAGCGAAGCAGCCGAACGGACAATAGAAGAATTTGGCGCGAATGGCGCTAGACAGAGCCGGATTTGGATGAGTAGCGCATGGACAACTACCGAATAATTCTCTAATTTTATAATATTTATGACTATTGCTTTGATGCTTCCCCGTTATAGGTGGTTTATATGTAATCGTATTTGTTCGGAATTAGTTGTAAGGGTAATTAAATGTTTGTAGGAGTGGAAGGTTCCCTCGGCTTTAAACGACTAGGTGTATTTGGAAGTTTCCCACAGGCCGTGTTTCTACGTGGATACGTACATAGTGTGTAAGGAGGAGCCTGCGTGCTTATTATTACGAACGAGACACAAGCAACAGCACCGGAAGGAATCAGTTGGTGACCAACAGATTCTCTCTCACGGAGGCGACGGAATACGATAATTTATATACACAGGAGCGGCTTGGAGACCTACAGTTTAATTTCTTCGAACGCCTCGCGACACGTAATTCCGTTTATTGACAATGACCTTTGGACTGGTGAGAGAGTAACTTGGGGTTGAGGGATAAGAAGCGTCTGTAGCCATTGGATGGGGGAGTTGTGTGTCTGTCGGATAGGGTTCTCAGTTGGGCGTTTCATCTAAGCACTGGCGCGTAATTGTGGCTCAATTTGACGGAACGTATTATTCCTTGATTCAAGAACTTTAGACTAGCTTAGGTGAGTTAGTGTCAATGTATCCAGAACAGGACTATATTACATGCGAACGATCTGGTGTTGTCGTTTGGAGTGTCCATCTAAGCACTGCGCTTTGGGCGGGAATGCTGGACGTCGCAAGTTTTATTACTTTGTTCAATGTTGCAATGACAGGTGGGAGATATCTAGGTCACGGGGAGGGGACGAGACGGACATAATGACGTTAGGATTTACCCGTTAGTTATAATTTTAGCTTCACGTGAAGACTGGTAGGTAGGCGTCTTTCCTTATGTGACAGTAACTTGTCTCCGAATTATGAAACGTCATCACTCATGTAATAAATATCCTCAAATACAATTAATCATATCTCTATAAAATAAAATAATTTCTATCGGTGACAGGTTATTACGTTACATAATAATCTGCAGTGCCTCTTCGTGGCGAGGGACATCAGCCGGTGGCACTTTATTCGCATAATCGGGATCAAGGTGATTTGCTGATCGATTGCATCTAATTATATGGTAATATAGCAACGAGGGACATCCCGGTATAACGAACACAGTGCCATAGGACCAAACTGTCGTAGGGACTCGTCTCTTAATGTCTTCACACCACTATGACGTTCACAGCCAAAATTAACATTTTCTCAATTTTATCTTAATCGAAAGGGCGTCTTCCCTTTCCCGCGTTGAAAAACGAGGGTCTGGGGGTGCTACTATCGCAGTGGTGCCGTGACCAGGATTTAGCTAGACATGGGTCAATCTAATCAAAACAAATAAAATAAAATTAGTTTGATCCAGGCTAAAAAAGAATTTGGTTTACTATTCACAACAATAAAGGGTTCCTAAAAAGACATTCCAAGCGAGTTCCAACGGCAGATTGGTCTAGTATTATATTTTAGAAATTACCTTATAAGAGATAATTTATTAGTAATAAGTACTATAAAATTAAATTAACGGTGGGAGTCAGAGTGCGCCCCTGCCCTGACTAGTTAGGCAGGACGGGCCTTGCGGGGTCGCCACATGTGCAGTCTCGGACCCGGGACGAGGCGAGCGAGCAGGTACTCTGTGACCGAGCGGAGGGTCGAGTTTTGTCATTGTTACGTCTAAAGGAGGCGTAAGCGTGGGGTTAGGGTATTTCCGTTAGCTTGTTGAATTGTAAAATAATTATTTAAGATTGTACTAATAGATTCATATAGATAATAATATGCCATTAGAGTTATTAATCAACCGGTTTGAATTAGTAAGTAGTTGGTCGACAGTACGCCAATTTTTCCATTTGCTTTAGACATAGATAAGTAGTGAATTAGTAATAAAGGTTTTGCGAGGAAGGAGGTCGAAAAATATAATCGGCATTAGAAAATAATATTACGATTGTTTTGTAGCGTTGTTTTATATATGATTAGGTATTAATAATTAATAAATTTCTCTAATTTTATAAAATATTAACGTAATCAAGTCGACCGTCCGACTGACAGTAAGCCTATATTATACTTAAATACTTAGGCATAGTTTCATATAGGTATTATATTTAGGTATAGTTATGCAGATGAGTAGGTATTAATAAGAAAACATATAGGCTTAATTTCCAGTGTAAAATACGGTTGAAAAACACAGTTTAACATAATTTGTAAATAGTTACTTATAAGGAGATTTTTTTGACAGGGTTATACTACATAGGTAATTCGCGAACATTACGCTTTCTAGGCTGCTTATTTTACTTAGCAAATATTAGTGTATAAATTTATGTGTATTCAATAGTTTTAAGCGGATGTTCTCATCAGCTCTGGCATGGCACCCAGTACCCAGCTGGGAGGGATGGGACCCTACAGTTACGGTTGGGGGCTGCATTGTTTAGTCGACGCTCGGCAAATGTTTATTGCGGCGGGCTCTATTAGACAATAGCAATACAATGTAGGCACGAGATCGATGTCTCAGAAAGGGCCGCGGAAAAAAGGGGCCTATCTATGATGTCGAACTCTGGCGGCGGGAAGAGTTCCTTGCGGTGGGTGAACGGTCGGCCTGAGACTTCGCTGCCAGCAGGGAAGTATGTTAGGGAAGTTATATTTAGATTTCACTTCTGAGTGCAATACGCTTGGGAAGCTTTGCATCAGTCTTGAAAATCTCGGGGAGGACTGTGATGGTTCAGTAATTATTTTTTAAATAATTTCTGACTTCACGGTCATCGTGTGCATATCAGGTACTTAGAAGGGTAGAGCCAGGGGGTGGGAAGCTGTCGAGGCGGGGGGCGTTGTCAACGGAGGCGTGGGGACGCGGCTCGGCAGTTAGTCAGGCCGAGACGGGGGATGATGTAGACAGCGCGGGCGCATCTCCGATCGGTTGTTAATTTATAATAAGTAATTTTAAGCCAAGACAATTGCTTTGTCGGTGGAATAAGGCAAGACAGATAGACCGGTGACTAGAACAGTGAAAGTGCAGTGTTTGTGATAATCAGGCGCGCCTGTTGAACTAAACTATAACTGCGTATACAGTGAGCGAAGCAGCCGAACGGACAATAGAAGAATTTGGCGCGAATGGCGCTAGACAGAGCCGGATTTGGATGAGTAGCGCATGGACAACTACCGAATAATTCTCTAATTTTATAATATTTATGACTATTGCTTTGATGCTTCCCCGTTATAGGTGGTTTATATGTAATCGTATTTGTTCGGAATTAGTTGTAAGGGTAATTAAATGTTTGTAGGAGTGGAAGGTTCCCTCGGCTTTAAACGACTAGGTGTATTTGGAAGTTTCCCACAGGCCGTGTTTCTACGTGGATACGTACATAGTGTGTAAGGAGGAGCCTGCGTGCTTATTATTACGAACGAGACACAAGCAACAGCACCGGAAGGAATCAGTTGGTGACCAACAGATTCTCTCTCACGGAGGCGACGGAATACGATAATTTATATACACAGGAGCGGCTTGGAGACCTACAGTTTAATTTCTTCGAACGCCTCGCGACACGTAATTCCGTTTATTGACAATGACCTTTGGACTGGTGAGAGAGTAACTTGGGGTTGAGGGATAAGAAGCGTCTGTAGCCATTGGATGGGGGAGTTGTGTGTCTGTCGGATAGGGTTCTCAGTTGGGCGTTTCATCTAAGCACTGGCGCGTAATTGTGGCTCAATTTGACGGAACGTATTATTCCTTGATTCAAGAACTTTAGACTAGCTTAGGTGAGTTAGTGTCAATGTATCCAGAACAGGACTATATTACATGCGAACGATCTGGTGTTGTCGTTTGGAGTGTCCATCTAAGCACTGCGCTTTGGGCGGGAATGCTGGACGTCGCAAGTTTTATTACTTTGTTCAATGTTGCAATGACAGGTGGGAGATATCTAGGTCACGGGGAGGGGACGAGACGGACATAATGACGTTAGGATTTACCCGTTAGTTATAATTTTAGCTTCACGTGAAGACTGGTAGGTAGGCGTCTTTCCTTATGTGACAGTAACTTGTCTCCGAATTATGAAACGTCATCACTCATGTAATAAATATCCTCAAATACAATTAATCATATCTCTATAAAATAAAATAATTTCTATCGGTGACAGGTTATTACGTTACATAATAATCTGCAGTGCCTCTTCGTGGCGAGGGACATCAGCCGGTGGCACTTTATTCGCATAATCGGGATCAAGGTGATTTGCTGATCGATTGCATCTAATTATATGGTAATATAGCAACGAGGGACATCCCGGTATAACGAACACAGTGCCATAGGACCAAACTGTCGTAGGGACTCGTCTCTTAATGTCTTCACACCACTATGACGTTCACAGCCAAAATTAACATTTTCTCAATTTTATCTTAATCGAAAGGGCGTCTTCCCTTTCCCGCGTTGAAAAACGAGGGTCTGGGGGTGCTACTATCGCAATGCCCAGCGCAAGCATAAAAACTTAACAGAGAAACATGTAATTGGGCATACTTTATGTTTACAAATAATGTATAGAAGGTGTTTCATTAGTCATGTCAATAACTTCGGGAGGGTTACATACACACTCAAATAAACAGGTTACGCAAAAAAAATGTTTTTAGCATTACTTTTCGAGAAATTTAACAAAACATGTTTGCTACCTCAACATTAACCTGTGTGTAACAGTAGGTAACATGCATTGTACGGGGTCAATGACCGTACTATGTTCAAAAGCAGAACAGCTGTTTGTTGTAAGTGAGTCACAAGGTCACTATGATTGGTTTTTACAGCTACTTTTTTTATTTTATTTTTTTGTTAGGAGGAAAAATGCTCCTTTAAACATATGTTTTTTTTGCGTAAAGTGTTTGTTTGTGTGCGTATGTAACCCTCCCGAAGTTATTGACATGACTAATGAAACACCTTATATACAAATTATTATTATGATTGGCTGTATTATTTTTTTAAATAAATAAATAAAGAACTCGGTTGAATTGAAAACAGTTTCACCTATTTTAATTCTTTGCATTTTGCCCGACGACATCGCGAACTCTCCTACTCCGTTGCAGGAGTGCTCTCAACGGGGACGCCACTCAAAGCAAATCCAGTTTGTTAACTCCTCCACCACCCAGGCTTTAGGCTAGCGGAGTATGCCGCCATAAGCAAGAGAGCGGCATACAGTTGACAAAGTTTTGAGATAAATGGCAAAAAGTAAAAAAAAATATCATTTCGTCATTCCACGGCGAAAAACCTTAGATATTTTTATTATTTATAATTATGCATGTAGTTGAACATTACATGAACAATAATTTAAATCGCAAATTTTACTAAAAATTTTGAAACTGTGGCCAAAAAATGCCGCCTTTTGTGTTTGAGTATCAGTAAATCAGCTGAACACTTAATACCTATAGTTAAAAAGGCAGTGACTACCTAAAGAATTTTAAGTTAAACCGTCCTGAGCATGAAGCTACGAAGCCACTCGCGCCCGCGCCCGCGCCCGCGGGCGCATGCGCGCGTGGCTTTGGTAGCTCCATGGCCCTGAGCCTTCTAGCTATTACTCGTATTATATCTTCCGGTTGTCGCCTAGTCGCCCAGGTATAATGCGCGGGGCGGATCACGGCGTGTCGCCGCCGCAGCGGTTCGTCGGTGTTCTCCCTCGCACCCGCACCGTACTTGTATAGTGTATTCGCGTGGCGGGTCGCCCGCTGCGGCGGCGACACGCCGAGATCCGTCCCGCGTAGTCTAGACACACTCACCGGACCGGAAGACCGTTCGCCCTATACCACCATGCTGAAATGGTCTAGATACGTGCATCTGTGGCTGCTGGCTGGTTAATACAAAAAATACAATTGTCCTGTCTAGTACATTGCCTGGCCCACAGCTGGCGCTGCTCTCGCGAGGGCGACAGCGAACGTCGTCGAAGCTACGAAGGCGGGAATTTTAATTTGGTACCTATTTAATAAAGCTCAGAGCCACGTACTCGACTAACGCGCCACATTTCACTCGTCTACTTATCTAATTGCCTACGTAGGCGTGGAACTTAACACACAGAAGGGGCGACATTGTAGAGGAAGTGAAGGAAGAGTCTACACAGGTGAAATTACAAATACGAGTAGTCTTTGTCTTAGAGTTCGACTTGGAAAAAATAATTGAAATAGTGGGCAAAAACCGTTATGTGTTATTATGTTTGCTTGGTTACTACAGGCGACGTACGAACAATATAGGCGCATAGGAAGAATATACTAGGCAATGCGCCTAGCAAAAAAAGGCCCAGGATCCATTCATACATATTAATTAGATTGTTTTAGTTAAGTTATATTTAAATGTTTGTTGTATTAAAAAAAAACTATTATATGATTATTAGATTTTATCACATGCTTTAATTTAACTGCACTTGTTAGTATGGGTCAAATCTTGCAACTGAATTTTAAGCAGTTCCACTCCACCAATTGAGCTGAAATTTTTGTACACTCCTTTAGCTCAGATGACAATAATGTAATATAGTCAAAATTGAAATTATTTATTAATTATTTATTATTACACGCGTTTATTTAACTTCACTTGTGAAATCTTGCAACTGAATTTAAACCTCTCCGAACCACTTGACCCCTCTACAACATGAAATTTTTTTTTAATAAAAAGCACACAACAAAATATTAAATGAAAACCTTTTTAAAAACAAGCTTCTGTAAAAAAAATACTAAAATTAAAATATAAGATTGGGTTTTCGATTTCTTTTCAAAAAGCTTTTCGCGAAATGTTCAAAAAATTAATTTCATTGGAGAGTGATTGTGTGATAAGCAAGTAAGTAATTGCCGAAGTATGTATTTTCTTTACAAATTAGCGCGACAAGCTTTTTGAAAACAAACCGAAAGCCTAAACAATTTTTTTTTTGAACATTTTGTATTTTTTATTTTACTTTCATTAGCAAAACCCCATTTCTCTATCGTTTCCTCCTTCTTAGACTTTATTAGTTTTAGTTCTTCATTACGTTAATTTAATTTAATTATATTTAGTTTAATTTATGTTTCATATTTTATTAAAGTTTAAAATAAAAAATAAATAAAAGCTGGTTTTTAAAAAGAAAATTTTAAATTTCATTTTTTATTTTATTTTATATTCAATGCCATTTCTAGCTGTTTATTCCCATCTAAGTAGGGATATCTACCCCTTGTCTTGCCGTAAGCCGCCAGGCTGCAATATCTGACATCTTACATACCAGTTGCCCGGCTGAGAGATGCGACGGTTATGGTGGAATAAAACGTAAGTCAACTTGTTATGGCATTCGTGGATGTCTGTAGCGAAACTAGAATTTACAGAATGGGGGGTTTAGCAAGGAATTTTTTTTTTTTTATGGAAACTGACACCGTTGGCTACATCACCTACAACATCCGTAATGTCAGCCCATAACACCGGGTGAACTTGGTGCCACGTCAGTGCTTCCCTTCGGTCGTACCGGCTACACTGAACTGGACGGAAAACACAAACTATTTACATAGCCGTTTCGACCGACCTTTCATTCAGTGCGGTGGTACCAACCCGGGCGGATTAAACCCTACCACCTAGTAATATAAGGGAGTCATATCCCTTATTTTTTTACATATAACATATTTAAACTATCTAAATTATCTCTAAAGCACAGACGTATTGTTGGGTCATTGAGCCTGTTTCATCGGTACTACTATGGCCGCTGCTCTGACGAACTTGCTACCCTCATCCCTCCTCCTCCTGTTCGCCTTCGCAAAACCCGTCACACTCTCGCGGAACACCCCTGTGTAGTCGACAGAAGAGTTCTTAGAACTGCACGATTCTCTAAATCGTTCTTGTGTCGCGCTGCAACGGTGTGAAACGGATTTCCGGATCTTACCCTATTTCTACAATCCACGTATCTTCCAATGGCAGGATAATATCCTTTGCCCAGCGACATTAGTCCGGCTTCAAGCCGGACTCCCACCTCCTCGGGGGTGAAATTGGCTGCGCTTGAGGCTTCGACCTTGGGCGGAGCGACCCAGTTCGGAAGCTATAAAAAAATGGAGAAGGGATAAGGACAAGATGACGTGCTAAAGGGCGACAGACTGGCCACCTATAACCTTGGCACGATCCTTCCACAGCCATGCAGTAGGTAACTTTACTTGCTGTTTGATAGTTATCTTTTCCTAATATTTTGCTAAACGTGATGGTCGGTGTTGTGCTGTAATTTACACAAGTTCTTGCAGCACAACACCGATTACTCTGCTAACACCGGTTGTATGGATACAGAGTAACGGTATGTATGTATGTAAATAAATAATTAAGACTGCCAGAAATGTAGATGTACCGAAATACAGGGGTAATGTAATTATTCTTATTTTCTTTAAGTGTTCAAAATTTAACGCCCACTTAATTTGTTGAGTAGCATTTAATTTTTTATTTCTTCCTCGTGTGATTACACTACTTATATCCTACTCCTGTCGTAACTAGTCGTCATTGGAATGCTTGTCTTTTGTCGTGTGGGCTACACTGAACTGAACGGTATCTACGAGCGTTAAAACAACCTTAGGGTTGCTAACCTCAGTATTGCGTTATGTACACATTTCTACTGCTCTCGCTACACCGAGCGCAAATTGAATTTTTTTTTACGCGACGTAATTTGCGCGGGGGCAAATCACGCTTAGTGTAGCGCCAGGCTTAGCGAGAGACTATTCCCCCCTTAGGGATTATTCGTCAGCCTCGGTAGCTCAGTGGTGCGGCGCGGTCAGTACTTGGATGTGTGATCGATCGACCGTTGTAGGTGGTATGGTTTATCCCGCCCGGGTTGGTCCAACCGCACTGAATGAAGCGTCGGTCGAAACGGCTATGTAAATAGTTTGTGTTTTCGTCCAGTTCAGTGTAGCCGACATGAAATGTAGGTAAGCACTGACATGGCACCTAGTTCACCCGGGGTTATGGGCTGACATCACGGATTTTGCAGGTGATGTAGCCAACCGAACCGTGTCAGATTCCATAAAAAATATATGTTCACCCCATTCGGGAATCTAAACTGTCCCCATAGATACGCCACTGTCGAAAGGGATGTTTTTTAAAAATGTAATAAAGCTAATTTAGCGTACGACATCGGTTATTTATCTAAGTGTTCTCGCAGTGGCGTGAGATGGCGCAATTACATACAAAATTGCTGCAAATGAAAATAAAAAGATTCTTATCCCTAATGTCACGGTGAAGGACCCACTCGTATTTATCGCCTCTAAGAGGTTTTTCGTGTGGTATGATTATGTCCAAGGTCGGTGCGAACATTTCCTTGACCTAGCTAGAATATAAATTCATTGACATAAATTTAGGTCTGAAAATTTCTTGTGAGTTATCCTATTGTCGCGGGTCTAACGTGTATTATATTGTTAATTGTTTATTGGGCTTTCTTACTACACTCGAACTTGTCATAATTTTTTCAATTCGGTTCGATTACACCAACGAAGAGGAGCCGGCGAGAAACTTCGCAGATTTCAGGTCAATGAAAACACCGCCGCGAAAAAATCTCGAAAGAACGTCGAAGATTCTAATTCCGGAATTTATATTTTTTTCGCTATTGCGAAGAATGTATGTGCATTACTACATCACTCCCGTCAAAGAAAACCCTGTATTCAAGCTTAACTGAAAGAAACGTTACTTTACAAGACCGCCTTCTGCAACACCGAAGAGCGTAATTTCCATAAAAAAACTCCTGAAGATAATAATTTTCTTTACTGAAGTCATGTCACCTAACAGTTTTGGAACCGCGTTACCTAGCTTTCAATACGAAATCGCAATTATGGCTATTTTACAAAATTAGTACCGTCTGTTCTAAATTTAAAATAATTCGATATCACAATTTTAAAAAGCCTTATTACTAAGCCTACAACGTCCGTCTGTCTGTCTGTCTGTCCGTACGTCCGTCAGATGGCTGTATCTTTGGAACCATAATAGCTAGCCTGTTGAAATGTTCACAATATATGTTTATTTTGGCGGATATAACAATAATAAAACATTTGAAAAGCGGCCAAGTGCGTGTCGGGCCACGCGCAGTGTAGGGTTCCGTAGTTGCGGAACCCTATCAAAATAAATTATTTGATTATTTGTATAATTTCGTAGGGGAAATAAATGAATTTAATTTGAAAAAGTTCTTCAACAGTGAAATGATGGCTGTCGTCCGTACATTTTATAGGTTGGTCGACTATTACTCGTCAACCTGTACAGCCTACTTAGCTGTGATAGTTTTCCTTTTAATTTCGATATATGTACTACTGCTGTGAATTTTTTCACATATCTAATAACAACCGTTTAGCTGGCAGGGGGGGGGGGGGGGGGGGACAGTTGACTCTAGCAAAAATTTGCACTTAAAAGCTTAATAATTCGCAAACGGATTCCTAAATCGAAAAATGCTTTTCACAAACCCAATATTTTCCAGAGACCTATCCAACGACACCCCATACGATGGGGTAGACGTGAAAAAAAAATCATCCCCACTTTACGGGGCGGGGAGGTACCCTAAAAAAAATTATTTCAAAATTTTTATTTCACCACTTTGTCGGCGTTATTAATATAAATACCCATACCAACTTACAACTTTCTAGTACTAAGGGTCTCTGAGCTAAGCCGCGGACAGACAGACGGACGGACAGACGGACGGACATGGCGAAACTATAAGGGTTCCTTGTTGACTACGGAACCCTAAAAAGTGAAAAATTAACGGGGTTCCCATACAAGAAGCATGTCTTTCTCCAAGGATTTTTTGTGGTGTATATGCGCGAGTCCGACTCGCACTTGGCCAGTTTTTTCATATCAAAATGTTCCCCATGCCAGCTCTATAGCCTATTAAATATTTAAATCTCTTTGGCTGAATACTACGACAATAGGAGGGAAATATAGATAGATATTGGTACCCGGGTTGGTACCACCGCACTGAATGAAACGTCGGTCTAAACGGCTATGTAAATAGTTTGTGTTTTCCGACCAGTTCAGTGTAACCGGCACGATCAAAGGGGGAAGCACTGACATGGCACCTAGTTCACCCGGTGTTATGGGCTGACATCACGGACGTTGTAGGTGATGTAGCCAACCGTGTCAGTCTCCATAAAAAAAAAAAGATAGAAAATGCTTTATTGCTACATTCAACAGTAATAAGTACATCAGAAAATTTACATAAGGTGCAAAGACTGACTTATCCCTTACAGAGATTTCTTACAGTCTACCTTTCCATGTAGTAAAGATATCGACAATGACAAAGTTGTATTTATATATCTCCGCTTATGCTACCGCACCTGTAAAGGTTTACAAGGAAATCCTCAATATGAAGCGAAACGAGACCCCGTGGCGAGTTTTTTTCAGGTTGACTGAAATGTAGCCTGCAATGGGCATCATTAGACGATGTTATTACGTCAGATCCGGCTGAAAGAGACTCAGATGCTAACGCTCCTTTAGAATTTGTTGAATAGGCCGAGCTTTCTGAAGGATAGGCGCTTTTAAGTACGAGAGTAGTTGAAATCGTCGTTTGGGCGACATTCGGTATATCCGCCCAATGCACTATGCATAATATTACCTCGGTAGTAGTAGTAATTTTCTGGTAGATTTGTTTTAAATATATAAATCAACTTGTAGATCGACGATCTCTATTTAATGGATAATTACATTTCTAATACAAATTCAAATATGTCCCTTTGAGTGCGAACACCCATATTATGGTCGCGGCCGGGAATGTCCACAAGTGCGAACAGCCATATTATGGGCGCGAGTCTATGTCATACTAAATAAATTTATTGTAAAGTGCAACATCCTTCTTAACTCTTCTAACGAATGTCTAGTTATTCGTGAAAGAGTAGGCTACCTAAGAATACACACTTCTATGTGCTTGTCCTGTCAAAATAATTTTGACAAGCGATCTTCAGTCGGTCTCTTCGCGTTCGCGGACGGTGACGTGTGCGCCTCGTGTTTTTAGTGGGTTTTTGTGGATTTTTTGGTGTTTTCTTTGTAAAAAACGATGGAAGGGTAAGTAATCTTCATTTACAATAGTTTCTCGGCGCTGAGGAACGATTTATTCGTAAAGTATCGTAATTTTGGTAACCCCCTAGGCAAAAACCGTTCCGAAAATGCTTGATTTTTTAAAACCAGTTTAATAATGATAGTATTAAACACATTACCAATGAAATTATAGAAAATTTAATGTGCATTTGGAAAATAAAACCTTTTCATAAACGTTTAAAAGAAAAAAGTCTAGAAATATCGCCAAAAACGCAGAGCGCACCCGATGTTGACCAAAATTGATTTTGGCCAAAATGGCGTGTCGCACTTATGGGTTGACAGCTAAATTTATTGTCGCACTCAAAGGGAAATTCGCTAACGTACTTTCAGCGTCTGCAATTTTGACATGTATTTTAATAACTCGTAAAACTGTAGGTCCCTTCCCTCCTAATCTTACTTGGTGGTAGGGTTTAACCCGCCCGGGTTGGTACCACCGCACTGAATGAAACGTCGGTCAAAACGGCTATGTAAAATAGTTTGTGTTTTTCGACCAGTTCAGTGTAGCCGGCACGATCAAAGGGGGAAGCACTGACATGGCACCTAGTTCACCCGGTGTTATGGGCTGGCATCACGGACGTTGTAGGTGATGTAGCCAACCGTGTCAGTTTCCATAAAAAAAAAAAATAATTTAATAAAAATGTAACGTACATGTATATGTTGATTAGTATAATTTTTTGGGTGAATAAAGTTTACTTAAAAAATATAGACTGAACTTTTAATTACATATATACCTACAAGTAGTGATTAAAGTCTACGAATAGTATACTTAATGCACCTAGGTGAATGAACCCAGTGAATTAAGTAAACTCCACGACTTAAATACATACACATACATAACGCACGCTGTATCTCGACAATCAGGGTGAGCAAAGTAATCGGTGTTGTGCTGCAAGGACTCTTATAAATTACAGAACAACACCGACCACTACGATTAGCAAAGTATCAGTCAGCACGAACGCCCACCTGAACGCCCAACGAACAGCACGAAGAGCCACCTGCTGCATGACTCCGTGGAAGGTGAGAGGTGGCTGGCCTATCGCCCTTTAGCACGGCACCTTGTCTTTGCTACTGCCTACATACATTACACTATATTAATCGACTTTCAAAGATCCAAAGGTTGACTGGAAGAAATCGCTGCAACGGATAAGTCCGCCTTTGTAACATATGTAAATGTAATATTGTGTTTGTGTAAAATGTTTTTGGGGAAATAAAGTATTTCATATATATCTTTCTAATTCTGTAACGAACGCCCGATACGCCGCCGTCTTCCATTTTATGTTCACTTATAAAAGTCGAGAACGACTCAATACATTCACATGGGATTTTCACTGAAATTTTTTGTCGCCTCTGAAAATGATTATAAGATCATATGTGTCGCCACGAGCGGAGGACCGCGGGGACAGTTAGTCAGTTAGTTAAGTAAGTTACTTGGATAGACAATTACTTTTAAAATAGGATACTTTAATGTTGAACCATATTCCTTGAAGTAAGATCAAAATTAACGAGACCCGAGAGTTATTTGTACGTGTATGAGTATTTCTCAACAAAACTCCTCTCAAAAGTTAATCCGAATGAATTTGTCAAAGAAGTATCGTCTTCTTTCACATTGGACGGTTTCTCTTCAAATCAAACACGAAATTACGGAGATAAACGTTTCACAAGCTTCATAGGTAGAATTGACTGAGCGAAACGTCAGTCGAAACGGCTATGTAAATAGTTCGTGTTTTCCGTCCAGTTCAGTGTAGCCGACATGAAATAAAGGGAAGCACTGACATGACACCTGGTTCACCCGGTGTTATGGGCTGACATCACGGATGTTGTAGGTGACGTAGCCAATCGTGTCAGTCTCCATAAAAAATTTTTTTTTTCATCGCATGAATGTCTCGCAAGTATAAACTCGTATATTATGTATCGTATCCACAAACGATTTCTGAAACCACATGGCAATGAGTAGGTAAAATAAATATAAATACTCACCGATGCCCTTGCGTCTTCAATCCAGTTGAAATATATGTAAAGTATGTATATAAGTATGTATGTTTAGTATATAAGAGTTGATGTAGGTATATTATAATATGTATATTTCTTATTGTATATATGTAATTATGTATATGTAAGGATTTATATTGATTGTATGTATCTTTGTACAATTTGTATATGTGTGTATTTATATTTCATACAACTGTTCCCTGTATATATGTAAAGTATGTATGTATATAAGTATGTATGTATAGTATATAAGAGTTGATGTAGGTATATTATAATATGTATATTTCTTATTGTATATATGTAATTATGTATATGTAAGGATTTATATTGATTGTATGTATCTTTGTACAATTTGTATAAGTGTGTATTTATATTTCATACAACTGTTCCCTGTTTAGTACTGCATTGTCCGCCCCTACGTGTTTTCCACATCCCAAAGGTTAGTTCGTAAAGAATGCCGCAAGGCATTAAACTCGCCTTTTGTAACCTTTTTATACGGTGTACAATAAAGTATATTTTCATTCATTTCATTTCATTATTATGTCTTATGGAGAAAATAGGTAAACGTATAGTTGTGGTATTAATTATTGCAAAGTTGTGGTTAATAGCCTTTGCTGACACAAAAAGTCACGGGAAGCGAAGTCGCGGGTAAAAGCTCAGATATAAGTACATTTAATTTTTTTAAGTTAATTTCTCATTACCCACAGTCCCAGGCATAACTAGTAGAGAATGCCTTTAGGCTTTAAGTCCGCCTTTAGTAAATACTTACATATAGATATCACACACGCTGAATTCCGACAATCGGGGTAAGCAGAGTAAACGGTGTTGTGCTGCAAGAACTCTGGTAAATTACAGCACAACAACAGCAACAACGAAGACCCAACTACTGCATGACTCGGTCGGTGGAAGTACCGTGCCAAGGTGAGAGGTGGCGAACCTGTCGCCCTTTAGCACGGCATCTTGTCCTTATCCCTTAGTCGCCTTTTACGACATGCATGGGGAGAGATACAGTGGGGCTATTCTTTTTAAGTACCAGCCCCGCACGGTAGTAAATTTATAGTGTAATGAAGTATATTTTAATTTAATTTAAATTAATAACCAAACAATATAAATACACACGTTTGTCGCCGGCAACCACCGACCAATCGTGTCTTCTCGGACCGGTCCAGTCTAAAAGCAGCCAGTGCGAAAACATCTCGCTCAAGTACCGAGCAGGTGCCGCTCAATTCTCTGTTTGTTTGCGTTTCGAATTTATTTTATTTTCTCCCCTTGACTCCGCAGGTCGCCCTCTCGGAAGTCAAATTTCCATGCTCTAAAAACATATATATGTATGTATATATATACATATATATGTTTTTAGAGCATACTGTATGTATATATACATACAGTATGCTCAATGTAAAATGTAATATATATACATATATGTATATATATTACATTTTGAACTGTTCGATACTTGAAATAAAAAAGTCAATGTAGCCGCCTTGAAATGAAGGGAAGCCCTGGGGGAATAAAATCGACATGTCCAGGCGTAGGTTTCCTACCTATGGATACTATGGATTATACAATAAACAATAAACAAAATAGATAAGTATATCAATCAACGGCTCAACTAATACATAAGTTACGCCGTAGGTTACGCTTCTCGTAGCGGCATTAATATATTCGTAGCACTAAACTTACTACTGCTACCAATATACGTAGCACCAAATGTTCATTCGTAGCACGCGCTCGTAGCAATAAAATTAATAAAAATAATGTTTGTTATACTTTTTTATTACATTATTCATTGTAAATATATACAAATTTTCCCTTGCCCCTACTAGGTGGTAGGCTCAAATTGTATTGGTGTTGGTGCCGACTGTGTTGGTACCACCGTACTGGATGTACGATGGCCGCATAGCAGCCTCGGCTGTGTTCTCCTCTAGTCCAGTATAGTCAGCAGTCCAGGGAAGTCTCCGGTATAGCACCTACCTTCTCGGAGGTGATATTGGCTGGTCGGAGCATGTGCTTAGGCCCTTCCGACTCAGACACTCATACCGGATTACATAAAAAACAAATTAGAATTTATCGATGTATGCGTGACTTATTTGAGTTCACTTTGATACCAATTTATTTTTAATTTTTTATATGAGTGGCTGAGTTGGAGCGGCCAAAGCACATGCTCCGGATGCTATGCGGCCATCTTACATCCAGTACGGTGGTACCAACCCAGTCGGCAACTATTTGAGCCTACCATAGTAAGGGGCAAGGGAAAGGACCTGCAGTTTTACACCGGTTCCGAACGATGCAGCGGGAGCACAAACGCAAGTCGATACTTATCGAGCTCGATCGATATAACCGTATATCCACATTTTTTATCGATAAGTGGAAGCACGAACCGGGCCATCGATAAATTTATCGTGGTCGAAAACAAGCTCGATATAAAATGGTAACACTGCCGTTTTATCTACAGCGAAATGTCACGTCGCGTAGACTGACGGCCACAACAGAGATTTGTATTCTGTGGCTGCAAAAATCACACGCAGTGCATACGCGCATTTTACTTTGATATTTCCGTAATTTCGATTCGTTTGGCTACCAAAGAGGATTTTTGCTACGTGGAGAGCTTCGCTCAAAGGTGGAGAGTTCCGCAAATTTACCTTCTTCGCTGGCTGATAAACTTGAAGAGAAACCTCGCTCGGTTGACATGGCTTCGTCTTCAGCTGCAGGGTAAATAAAACTTACAATGTTTTTTTGGCATAACGATGCACTTAGAGAGAACGATGCACACGTACCCCTCGTGCATTTTACGAAGGCACGAGGGGTACGAGGTAGGAATTGGTGCGACAGGCGATAGCGCGGAGCTCAGTAGAGAACGAACTCGGTCGGTGGCCGGTCGGTACACATGTTCTACACGTCTCCGCATCGCTCCGCCGAACCACCACTTCCTACCTCATACACCTCGTGCCTTCGTAAAATGAAAACACTACCACATTTTGATTGAAAAAACATAAAAACAAACGTGCAGTGGTATATATTTAATAACTTTGCGAACAGTGAAGTATAAGGGTACGTCCTGGGTGCAGCGTTGCCGGAGTCACCTAGAGAATAAAATTATTCAAGATTTCTTCCTGTTTTCAACATTTTTATCGGTACTTAAATATGTACTTAACTTTATTATAAAAATTTCAGATGCTGATGCAGAATGGTTCGCCGAGTCAAGGGATTGGTTCGCCGAGTCAAGAGAATGGTTAGCCGAGTCAAGAGAATGAACCCTAATAATTAATAAATAATGTTTTTATAATAGTATTAATAACAAATAAAAATAAACATTTTAAAACTATGTTTGTGTCGTTCATTATTACTTATTCATAAAAACCAGCATGTATCTCATTAATAGAAAAAAAAATTATCATACCGATGAGATGAAAGTCTCCAATGTGATTACCATAGAGTCTTATCATTTGAGCTTGTCGATGTCTCCGAACCATCCACAGATTCATAAAAGCTTGAGCCATTTGAGCAATTGGTAAGTTGAGATGAGAAAATACACTGTTAAATACGACAGATTGGATGTTCGTTTTCGATTGCGGGTTTATCTTACCCTAACGATGGATACGATATAATATATCGTTTCAAACGTCAAACGTCATTGACAATATGGGATAAAATTTGTTTGTGCTCGCATAAATCGATATAACATCATCTTATCTATTTTTGTCTATGGGGTGGATATGTTTTAGCACCCGACGCTCGATATAGCATTGTCTGTGCTACGGTCGCAAGATAAAGAATTTATATCTACAGCACATAGGGTTAAATGTCTATACATAGTTTTATCGACGCGATAAAGATCATTTGTGCTCTGGCTGCATGGTATGAACGTAAATTTTTTCATCAGAAAAAACTCATTGGTACACGCCGACCGGATTCGAACCTTGGACCTCTCGCATGAGAAGCCGATGCCCAAACCACTCGGCCATCCGCCGCTTTATGGATGTGTAAATGAATGAATAAAAACATGAATGAGAATATAAATTATATGCCTACACGATAAAATTGGTACGTATAATCCTCTAACGATCCCTTGTCGAAAATAGCGGCGTCAATATCTAATGCGATGAGCCGTACGCCAGATGGCGCTGAGCCTTTCGGGAAGCGCTCGGGAAACTCAAACCGGAAGTTAGCCGCAAGTTACCGAAACTCTCTTCAGCGGCCATTTCCGGTGGCGCCGCCGCCAGATGCGATTTCCTGCCGCGGCCTGCATCGCGCCGCTCCCGTTCCAAATTCAAACGACAGTATTGTGGGTTTAAAGTCTGCGTTGACATCAGGTTCTGACAGGCACTTTATATTATTTTATCTCTCGGTTAAATGGGCCGAAAGGTATACCTATGAATGATGATATTTAAATAGTATTGAAACAACAGAACAAAAAAAATATTATATTATACAGAAACATAAATCTAAAACTAAATTAAATGTCAACCTCGTTAGCTCAGTGGTGCGATCGGTCGACTTTCGGTCGTGATCAGAAGCACACCTGGGCGCGGTCAGTACTGCGCTATAGTACGTAAAATTAAAGCAAAAGCAAGCTCCTTGAGAGACTGACAAGGACCGATACTGAAATGTGCGCTCATCATATGTTTTATGTTAATTTTAGTCTGTTTTAGCTTTTAATTTTTTTTATGTAATCCGGTATGAGTGGCGGAGTCGGAGGGGCCAAAGCACATGCTCCAACCAGACAATATCACCTCCGAGAAGGCAGGTGCCATACCGGAGACTTCCCGGGATTGCTGGCTATACTGGACTAGAGGAGAACACAAACGAGGCTGCTATGCGGGCATCTTACATCCAGTACGGTGGTACCAACCCAGTACGGCTACAATGGAACCTCCCACCTAGTAAAGCACCTTTAATTGATTTGACGAAATTATATAATTTTAGGACTGAAAACCTGAATAAAGAAATATTTTATTATTCTATATTCTTTATTTCGCATTTTACATACATATACATACATATCACACACGCTGAATCCCGAAAAACGGGGTAAGCATAGTAATCAGTGTTGTGCTGCAAGAACTCTGGTAAATTACAGCACAACACCGGCCACCACGTTTCGCACAGTATTCGAACAAGATTCAATCGATCAAGCAGCAAGTAAGGCACGAAAACCCACCTGCTGCATGACTCGGTGGAAGTACCGTCACAAGGTGAGAGGTGGCGAGCCTGTCGCCCTTTAGCACGGCATCTTGTTCTTTTTTTCGCATTTTATTATTATTATATTTATATATATATGATAATTAGCCCGTTACGGTTCACAGCTGGACATAGGCCTCTCCCAAGGCACGCCACCACACGCGGTCTTCCGCTCTTCTCATTCATCCACTCTCGGCAACGTTTTTTAGCTTGTCTGTCTACCTAGCCGGGATTGGTCGTCCCAAGCAACGTTTGCTTGTACGTGACCTCTATTCCGGCAGACAAATCCTCCATCAAATTCTACTTAAGTGCCTATCAAGTGTTAGAAAGAAAGTTATGTGGAAGTTTCGGCGTACACATCTTTTTTTTTTATGGTAACTGACACGGTTGGCTACATCACCTACAACGTCCGTGATGTCAGCCCATAACACCGGGTGAACTAGGTGCCATGTCAGTGCTTCCCCCTTTGATCGTGCCGGCTACACTGAACTGGTCGGAAAACACAAACTATTTACATAGCCGTTTCGACCGACGACGTTTCATTCAGTGCGGTGGTACGAACCCGGGCGGGTTAAACCATCTGTCACAAAACGTTATTCTTAGCACTAAGTGGGCGCTGAATTATCGGAACTCAGTCTTTGTTATGAGCAGTTAAAACAAATTCACACAATATCTTGGTTCAGCATTGGTAAGGCTTCGATTTTTCGATTCGAAAATGCGAAAAACACTTTGTCTGCAAACGGGGTTCTTACCTCCGATATCACGCATGACAGTCCGTCCAGCGCACTATTCACTATAGGCTGGCCCGTCTCTTTTTCTCTACCTCTCTCTTTTTTTTATTGTAAGCACGACATATGGCGTCGAGGCACCCATGAAGTGTCCAACGGCGCCGATGGACATTCGGTCGTATTCAGGGATTGCGAATGGCATGCCGGCCTGACAGGTCCCCATTTACGCCCCTCTTGAAGGACCCGAGACTGTACTTTGGGGGGGAATATATGAGCATGGAGAGCGTTCCAGAGTTTACCGGTTCTCTAAAGAAAACCTGCAGAATCGATTGGTACGCATCCGCAGTAAGTCCAGCGTATAGGGATGCTGCCCAGTGCGCGTGGTGCGGAGGTGGAAAGGGGACGGCGGGATCGCGTTAAACAGCTCCTCCTCTCTCTACGATGTTTCAAACAAGTTGCTCCAAACAAGTTGAAATCGAATTAAGCGCCGACCTACATACTACGAGTACAATTCGCTAAGAGGTACGGCCGACAAGTCTATCTAGACCATTCAACTTTATATGCAACACTTTCCAGACGTCTACACGTCACTTTAGCTTAAAAGTTGAAGGCCCTAGGACCAGTCAAAACCACGTATCTGCAAATAATTGTGATATTTCGCACTATTTACGACGTAGCTATTTATTTGAAAGACTTGGATCGATAGATATAACGAATACGCGATATGTTTGTATACAAATTGTATTGAATTTGCATACATATTTCGACATTTGGTCAAAAAGAGATTTTGAACTTTTTCGAGTAATTGTCAGAATTTGTATGAAAATATAATAAATTGTGTATATTAAAATAGGAAAATTATTAGTTTCATCGATCGATCCAACTATTCTCAAATTGCTATTTTACTTCGTGAATAGCACAACATTGCAATTTTAAAAACCTTACAAAAAAAAACTTTACAAAAAAAAAACTGAGTTACATACATTTCTCAAAAATAATCACTACTATTATAAAATTCAAATGGTGTCTGTCTTTCTGTCAGTTACCCTGCAAAATTAAAAAAAAACCGGCCAAGTGCGAGTGGGACACGCGCACCGAGGTTTCCATAAAAAAAAAACATTGAAAAAAGCACGTTTCTTGTATGGGAACCCTCCTTAATTTTTTTTTTTATTTTTTATTATTTTTTGTTATATCCGCCATAATAACACATAGGTATTCTGTGAAAATTTCAACCGGCTACCTATTACGGTTCAAGAGATACAGCCCTCGGACAGACGGACGGACGGACATATAGACAGACAGACAGACAGACGGCGTAGGCTTAGTAATAGGCTTCCGTACGGGATACGGAAACCTAAATTAAGCAGCTAATTGTTTGCATGGGTATTATAGCTGAGTTGACGACTTAGCGAATATTGCATCTTTCATGTCAGTACTGCCTTCGCCCCATGTAAAATGTACGAAACACTTCTCTGCTCATTGCTATCCATCTGTGCTAACTACGCATAGACAAGAGAAACACAACAAAACGTCACTAGAGAAGTCTTTGCCCAGTACTGTACAATACATCACCTATGAATAAAAATTACTCAGCACATCCAGTGAGCTAGTATTAAGGTATTCTACTAGAGTACTTACTCCGGCAACGGGCATGGCTCCACCGAGTTGAGACCAGTACCCTAATGACGAGATTTAACCAAACCTACACCGCGTACTACGCTACGCCGTGTTCTCCGCATCATTTTGTATGGAGAAACGAAGTTCGCAAATCTATCACTAGAGGCGCTGCTCCGTTTCTCCATACAAAATGATGCGGAGAACACGGGGCGTAGCGTAGTACGCGGTGTAGGTTAAATCTCGTGATTAGGGTACAGTCGATCGCGAGCGGCCGGACTCCTTGCACTCGCGCCGCCGCCATCGCATAAACATAACACAGTATACTATGAACCCATTGTTTTAGTTATTAATGTTACCTCAATTTACTTAGGTATTTTTTATAATAGAATTAGATGCGAACGAAGCCGGGAGAAAAAGGTAATTCGATAAAAAGTCACTGGCGACAGGTGCCTACCTACTAATATTAAGTTCGTAGCAAGCTTATGAACTACAAAATTAGCAAAACCAACCGATAAGCACGAACGAAGGTGAAAAAGATCCGTCGATTTAATTAAAAATAGCAAAAAAGTCAGAACTAGACTGACTCTCGCACGTCCTGCGAAGTCGTTGTGTTTTTATTTTGTTTAGACGTTAATCAAATATTACGTAACAAACACGCTAGTCGCAACGTACAATTAATTACGGCTTTAGGTAACAGAACAAATCGGACAAAAAATGTGGGGGTTTTCAACATTTTCGTTGTTTTCGAGAGCAAAAATGCGACATTTTTGTGTTTTTTGCATAAACCCCTATTAATTGAATACGAAAAATATATTGTGACAATTTATTAAATTATTATTATTGTAGTTTTGGAGGTGTTTTGGAGAAAAATCACTTGCGACGTTTTTTTTATGGGAATGAACTCTCGGATGTGCGAATACGACATTCTAGCTGCGGATATAGCAATAAACCGTATAATCCGTGTAATCGAACCGGATAGAACAAATTGTGACAAGTTCGAGTACAGTCTAACTGCCATATGAATGATCAATACACAATACAATACAAAACCTCTCTCGGATTTAAGAGCTGACCTTTTTTTTTGATATTTTTTTACCTATCAAAACTAAAAACCATACAAATTGTTTATAGAAAGCACCACATACATATTGTATGTATGTCCGGTGAGGAAACCTGTCAAGTTACAATGATAAAAATGAGTTAATGTCTATTAGGTCTCGACTGGAACAGATTGCAGGTTTTAAAAGTGTTTGAAGTAGAAATTATTTTTGACAATAAAAATAATAAGAAAGGTAAAAAATGCGGTGGTATTAACCCAGTTGGCTACGATTTGAGCGTACCACCTGCAAGTGGCAAGGGTTTATTGGTTCCGAACGGTGAAGCAGCAGCTGCAGGTATGCATGTTTTCCATCAGAAAAACACTGGTGCTGTCGGCCGGATTCGAACCTCCGATCTTCAGATCTAGCGTTCGAGCTAAGACCGACCGTCCACCCCCCGTCAGGTATATGGGGGCGTACAATGCAAGCGTAGAAAGCAGTTTCAAACTAACGTTATTAAAAAGTTAAATTACAAATTTAAAACTCCCGACCCTTAAAAAGTAAAAAATAATTAACATTTACTTAAAGGAATCGGGGGACCGCTCACTAAATACCTGTGTTTTTATATTTTATTTATCCGATTAAATCAGATTTCTAATCAAATTAACCGCATCAAAATCGGTCCATACGTTTGGGAGCTACGATGCCACAGACAGACACCAACACAGGCCCATACACATCCTCACACACGTTAAACTTATAACACCCCTCTTTTTTCGTCGGAGGTTAAAAATCGTAGAACGTTATGAGTACGTTACGTAATATTTGCTCGTTGTCAGAATACCTGTCGGAATGTTTCACCTTGCACTAAGCTGCTCACAAATTTGACTTTGTTACCCGGAGCGCTGAGCACTGCGCGACATTTCACCTATGTGTCTGTTTTTGTATAAGTATTATTTGAATCTCCGTTGTCCAGTTCAGTGAAGCCGACACAACCAAAGGGAAGCCTCATGGAACCTTAATGGGCTGACGGGTTTAACAGATGGTTTAGCCGAACATACCTAACAGTTTCCATAAGAAATCTTGTGGCAAAGGCAAACATAACCCCGCATTCTAATATCGACTGACGAAGACAATTTAGACTGCAATGCCAGTGTTTTCGATCGCTGAATAATTAAAAAGCAATTCCATTAGGAAACAGAAGACGCGCCGGACTGGCGGTATCCATTTTTGGAAGCAGCCAAAATTAAATTACCTAGTTCAGAAAATGTCAAAGCTGTAATTGTTTCACTGAGTGACGTGTGGTGAAAATTTAAATTAAAAGACTTTCATAACTAAGTGACAATATTAGTGATCGCCATTGCGGACGTGTTAGTTTAACTAAAGTGAACAGTAAACACGTACTATTTTCATATACGTGTCGACCGACCTTCATATGATGCGGTGGTAAAAATGAGGGCGTCTTTGTCCTACCACCTAGTACGGTAGGAGAAGGAACATTATATAGTACATGGAATTAGAAACCTGACAACTGTTGACAGAAATGATTTGGGATAAAGAAGGCGCAGGCCGTAGCCGACGGACTCAACGCCCACTCCCTTTGGGAAAATAAGCGATGGATTGGGGCGGGGTTAGTTACTGGCAGGTGGCGGAGGGGGGAGGGGGTGGTGCGGGGGGGAGGGGGGGAGCATGGTGTATTGATTTATGAACCGCCCCACCAGAAGAGGTGGGGCCATTTAGGGGGCGGGGGGGGGGGGGGGGGGGGGGGGGGGGGTTATACAAAGTACCTCTAAAAAGGGAGCGAAAATGAGAAATTATGCCTATAAAACAATGAAGGGAGCAGAAAAAGTTATTTGCCTCCCTCCCCCCTTCCTCCCCAAACACAAGTACGATGGCTCTCATTAGCTAATTACGCTTGCCTCTTCTCTAGCGCTGGGGAAAAACACTCTAGAGAATAGCCATACTAACAGGTTATGTCGGGCGGTGAATTTAGTTTTTCCGCAAAGTAGGCATGTCTGACCAGTCACCTGTTAAAAAAAAATAACAATTTCTCGAAAAGTATTCATCTCCTCGGGCTAATTATTTCATTAATATTCTTCTAACATCCTAAACTAAAGGATATAACTACCAGCAATTTGCTATCAAACCTGCCATTAACTAACCCTTACCCAATGGATTTAACGCACGACCACAGCCTCACCAGGATCAACTTCCTAAATTGTGTAACCAGTCAGCGTGTATGCATCCACAGCTGTACATACGCCTCTCCAATTTTCCTCCATTCCTCCCGGCCGGTACGTAAAAAGAATAGCCCCACTGCATCCTTCCCCGTGCATATAGTAAAAGGCGACTAAGGGATAAGGGCAAGATGCCGTGCTAAAGGGCGACAGGCTCGCCACCTCTCACCTTGGCACGGTACTTCCACTTGGTCATGCAGCATCCTTCGTGCCTTACATGCTGCTTGATAGATATCTTGTCCAAATACTTTGTGAAACGTGGTGGTCGGTGTTGTGCTGTAATTTACCAGAGTTCTTGCAGCACAACACGGATTATTCTGCTCACCCCGATTGTAGGGATTCAGTGTGTGTGATCCTCCCGGCCTCCAGCGGTACGGAACCACTGCTTTCCGCCGGCCTACTTGATGTCTTCGTCTCACGTGGCGCCCGGGTGGTCTTTCCACACTCCGTTTTCCTGTTCACGACCGTGTAGGACAAGGTTACTCCAACGGTCATCGTGTCTTCGGCTGACGTTCCCAGACCAATGCCACTTGAGATTAGCCACCCGGTGTCTACTATCGACTACATTGGTCCGTCGGCGAATTACGTCGTTACGCACCATATAATGTAGCGATATTCCCAGCATGGCTCGCTCCATTGCTCGCTGGGCAACTTTCAACTCATAATAAAAGTGACAAATAAAATATTATATTTAACTAGGTATGTACATATGTACGGTGTGGAAAAGGCTAACTCAGCAGTGATATAGGGCCTACACACTTTAAACCCCAAAAAGTTACATCACATTAATTTTGACTCCCATAACAATAACAACCCTCTCGAAAGTTTTACAAAAACATTTCTCATCCCAAAGGGTGTAACGCAACTTTATGAAGTCGTTAATAATTGTCACATTCCCTCATAAATCGTTTTATCTGCTTCGCTTGTAGTTTTGTCGGAATTAAGAGTTGAATGGCAAAAACTGAGTCCCTCTGGGTCAGCCTTGTGTGACGGTCGACGCGCGACGTGCGGTCTTTCGTTGGCTTCTAGTTCCTACTTTTTGGTTTTTTGAACATTTATCTTCCATGATATTGCCTCGGAATTGAGCAAATCTCGAAAAATTTAGGTAGCTTGATTGTGGCTTTGAACCAATAAATTCGGATATAGGTATCAGATTTCTTACATACTTAAATTGGAATTCCAGTTCCAGTACAGTGTGGGGTCGGTAGTTAAAATGTAAAGCTCTTTTGTATCTCTCCCCGTGCATGTCGTAAAAGGCGACTAAGGGATAAGGACAAGATGCAGTGCATATGGGCGACAGGATAACCACCTTTCACCTTGGCACGGTCCTTCCACCGAGTCATGTAGCAGGTGGGTCTTCGTGCATTACTTGCTGCTAGATAATTATCTTGTCCTAAAACTTTGTCATTTTTTTTATGTTAAGTGTGGTGGTCGGTGTTGTGCTGTAATTTACAGGAGCACTTGCAGCACAACGCCGACTACTCTGCTTACCCCGATTGTCGGGATAAAGCGTTTGTTATGTATGCATTCTCATTATTCCACTACAAAAGTCCGTGAAAGTTTTAGGCACTCGGCCACCAAGTGCTGGAACGATCTCCCTCCTCCGGCGCCAGACTCAGCCGGATGTCTGTCTTAAAACGATATACAAAAATTATCCACTTTTAAGCCAAAAGTAAAAGCTGTTGCGTCAATACGCTGGCGCCTTGCCATGTCTCCGCTTCCTCGCGTTCAGCCGGGGCGGCCGCAGCAAAAGCTGCTAACAAAATACAAAGTATGAGTCCCTAAAAACCCTCTTTGAGTTTTTAGTTGAGTTGAGATGTTGAGTTTCTAGGTTTGCGGTGGAAACCCTTGGTGCGTTGTCACCGGTCGCACTGGCTTTTGTCGAAACCATCAGCAAATTGCTAGTGGATAAGTCCGGTGACGTGCGTACCAAGGCTTTCTTCATACGCCGCATAAGCCTAGAAATTCAAAGAGCGAACGCTGTAAGCGTCCTAGGGACTATGGTTGCCTCGGCTGAACTAGAAGAATTATTTTATTTATAAGTTCATGTTTAGTTTTATTTTGTTAGATAGGTTCCTAAGTTTAGTTTTAGGTTAGTTTTAGTTTAAATTTTCTCTATAAGTTCTTTCTGTTATTAAATTTTTATGAATGCTATTTGGTATGCGATTTGGTACAACTCCATGGTGTACAAACTTTTAAAAGGTTAGGTTGAATCCTTCTAAAAGCTTGTACACCAAACCTTTTAGAATTATCCGACACGAACATTGCGCACGAGCGGCAAATGATGCCAGCTCGTGATCGGCAGATTCATATTTTCTCTTCGTATAGTTTGTTTCGTTCCTTGCAATATTTTCGGAGAATTTTTGTTCTTCTCGCGGCGGAGCCCAGTTCAGATGAAAACAAACAAACCAAACCGGAATCTAACGAATGTTATCGTACGCTGTTTGCTCGGCACGCTGCGGTTTCGGTGAATGAATTTCGTGAGCAAGCAAATATCAACAAGAAATTATAATAACATGCGATACAATCGCAGAGAAGGTAATACACTACTTGGAAGGAAAGGGTGAATCTGTAGATATACTCGTAGCACGAGTAAATTCTGATCTCAAAATTAAAATACATTTCAAAATTATAGTATCTGAAGATGGTGTTTTGTAGAAAACCTTACGTATCAGCCTCGATAGCTCAGTGGTGCGTTCGGTGGACTGTCGGTCGTGATCATAAACACACCTGAACGCAGTCAGTACGTGAATCGGTGACCGCTCGAGCGTTGGAGGCTGACCGTGGTTCGGATTTCAAGTAAACTGTAGTGTGTCCTTCTTACCCTACTAGATGATAGGGTTTAATTAACCCGCCCGGGGTGGTGCCACCACACTGAATGAAAGGTCGGTTGAAGCGGCTATGTACATAGTTAATGTTTTCCGTATAGTTCAGTGTGGCTCAACACGACCGAAGGGAAGCACTGACATGGCACCTACTTCACCATGGTGTTATGGGCTGATACCGCAGATGTAGTAGGAAAATACTAACACAATTTTCGCACTGCGTACGTTATAAACATTTAAAAACTACAGGGGTGAGTGGCGGCACTCACGAATTCACGCTTGAAGATGTGTCAAACATCAGATAGTGCCCGCCTGCGCAGGGTACGCGCATACGTGACACATGAGACCGCGGCGCTACCTGCCACATTGATTGGTAACGGGACAGCTCGAGCAGAACACATAACGGTAGTGGGCAATTTTTTTTTATATAGAAAGCGCGACATGTGGCATCGTTTCACTTACGAGTAGGTAACTTACGATGCCCATGGACATTCTCTGATGCACGGGGATTGCGAATGCCATGTCGGCCTGACAGGAGACTTTTCACGCCCCTTTTGAAAAACCCCAAGCTGTACTTAGGAGGAAATATATGGTCGATTGTATAGGGGTGCATCCCCTGCCCAGTACGCGTAGTACGGAGGTGGAATGGGGACGACGGAATCGCGTTAAACAGCTCCTACGAACACTCCCCGTGAAATAGACAATAGAACACACTTAGGGAGCCGACGTCCCTACGGAGTTGCAGCGGTTTTAAGTCGCGGGACACCACAGGGTCATCCACAAGTCGCACGTCACGACGCTGGATTGAGTCTAGCGGCGCAAGCTGGTCAATGCCACGATGTAAAAAATAATCCAGGCGCCTTAACATGTTCACACGTCAAACACTCCCTTTGCTGTGTTCAATATTAATCGTTCGAATGTTGTAAATCTTGATAAATTTCAACCACACGTGCCTGCCCGTACAGACCCATTGTCCCTGCAGTCGGCTGCTCAAAATCCAACAACACAGGTACCTAGGGATAACGTAATATTTCATGACAATGTAAATCCTTATAAAACGTATTTCCGACGCTCGCCGTTAGCAACAAAAGAACAAGAAACCGAATCCCGTGTTGCGCGCAAGATACATTAACCCGCACGGGCCAGGCTGCAACCCGCGACCGACAAAAGCCACAAGTAACAGGGATTACCCATAACCCGCGCCGCGCTAGCTGCCTCCGCTCGCTCTGCCGTCCTCGCCCGCTCACGCTCTAGGTGGACCGACTTACCATCCGCTCGGCGAGTTACATCTTGTCTAGAGCGAGCATCGCATCAGGCATGTGATAAACTTCTTCATTCCGCAGATAGACCGTCAGTAACTTTACCAAAACTCATAGCATCAAGAGTGAAAACAAAGAAATGAATATATCTAAGGTTCATAAAAAGAACAAGAAACTGAATCCCGTGTTCCCGCGACCGACAAAAGCCACAAGTAACAGGGATTACCCATAACCCGCGCCGCGCTAGCTGCCTCCGCTGGCCTCGTCCGCTCACGCTCTAGGTGACCGACTTTATACCGACCGAAATACACATATTATACATCTTACATTTCGACTTTTATAAGTCGTCGTCATAGAACTAAATGTAATACATTTACAAGTTTGATGTGTCAAATAATGATGACGAATCGTCATCATTATTTGACACCTATATTCGACAAAAGTTTAAGGTAGATAGAAACCTACAATAAATAATATCACATATTATTTTTCGTAATCGCAAATTTATAACACGTTGGCCGTTCTTGCCCTCTTACCAACTCTATGTTAGACATGAGCTGTGGGCTAGTGGGTTAGGTTGTATCGCCATGCAGAATAACGTTATTTTGGCAGGTATTCACGCATATTTACTTAGCGGTCCCCCGACGACGTCTTTAAGTAACTAAACGGAAATTGTTTTTTTACTTTTTAAGGGTTTTTGATGTGTCGGGGGTTTTCTAAATTTTGTAATCTTACTTTTATTTCAACTTTTTAAGGGACGTAATTTTTTATTACTTCATTGATTACTTGCTTCGTTGGTTTTTTTAAAGAGGTTTTTTTTTTAAATATGTAATCGAACTTTTTGGCACATGTAAAATAAGTTTATTTATATTTCGTTAAATTGGTTTAGTGAACAATTATTGTGACATTATTCTAATGTAAATAATTATTTCTTCGTCTTCTTCATTCTAATATTACTCGTCTAAGATAGGTCTAGTCACAGGGTGCAGTGAAGGTAATATTTTTGAATTTTTTGAAACCTGCAGTGTTTTTTTTATTTTTTTTTTATTGAAACTGACACGGTTGGCTACATCACCTACAACATCAGTGATGCCAGCCCATAATACCGAGTGAACTAGGTGCCATGTCAGTGCTTACCTTCATTTAATGTCGGCTATACTGAACTGGACGGAAAACACGAACTATTTACATAGCCGTTTCGACCGACGACGTTTCATTCAGAGCGGTGGTATCAACCCGGGCGGGATAAACATTAGGTTAATATTACAGATAATTATTATTATAAATCATTGAACATAGGTACCTATTTTATATTGATTAATATTCCAAATTATTTTTTTACTGTGCGGGTTTAACCATAACATATAGTGAGGAAAGGGAAGGGGCCTGTAGTTTTACCTGGAATCCGAACCACGGCCAGCATCAACGGTCCAACGGTCACCCATCCAAATTAGTGCTTACTTCCACATTGATTAATGAAATCTTGCAAATTACGAGTATATCGCAACTGTAAGATACTTATAATAACACAACGCTACTGTATATAATATAATATGTATTTAATATATGGACTACCTTATAATTGTTTTTAGATTTATTGAGCTTTACATTCCGGAGTAATCACATCGGACAGCGCATGTGACAGATGGACGGACGGACGGACGGACATACATCTGACTGATTTTATGAGGGTCCCGCCAGCGTCGCTGGCTACGGAACCCTAAAAGAGGATTAGGGCGATTAATTAAAATTGTGAATTAGCTCTTCTGCAAGAAATAGTTGGGTGAAAATGGAATTTAAGTTATTTTTAAAATCGCCAAATCTTAAGCCAGCAGACGTTACAGAGAGCTTTAGTCCATCTGTCAAAATCCATGCAGCGTTGAATTCGTTCTACCAGCTGTAGTTCGCAGCTAGGCAACGGATAATCCTCTATTAAGTGGCAGCGTGTTGCTGGACGCTGCCAAATAATTAAACAGTATAGAGTCGTTATAGCATAAAATTTAGTTTAAGTTTAAGTTAAGTGAAGTTTAAGTTTAAGTTAAGTGAAGTTTAAATTGTCAGCCTCGTTAGCTTAGTGGTCATCATCATCAATCATCGGTCGCTTGCTGTTTGTGATCTTAAGCATACCTGGGAGGGGTCAGAACTTGAATGGGTGACCGTTCGACCGTTGGAGGCTGCCCTGCATATGGTTTGGATTCCACGTAAAACTGTAGTTCTCTTCCCTTTTTACCTTCCGGGTGGCAGAGACCACTCGTTGATACCACCACACTAAATTAAAGGTCGAATGAAGCGGCTATGTAAGTAGTTCGTGTTTTCCGTCCAGACTAGTGTAGCCAACTAAAGAGAAGCACTGACATGGCACCTAGTTCACCAAGATGCTATGGGCCGGCACATCACCGATGTTGTAAGGTGATGTAGCAAATGCTTCAAAAATTCATAAACGGACGATGGATGACTGATTCCGCACGAATTTACGCCACGGGTTGGGGCGCGTTTATAAAAGTGCACGGGTCCACAAGCGTGGCAGAATTTGCGACATATATGTAATTAATTTTTTTGTGCACACCATTTCAGACTAAACCTGTTTGACGAGTCGATGCCTGTTCTATTCTTTTGAATAGTTTGCGCGCCGCCCTGGGCAAGCGCCCGCCCTAGACCAGGCGACCGCCCCGTGGAGACATCGCCCAATAATCTGGTTGCAGGTAGACACATTCCGTCCGCGATAATTGAATACAGGCTCGCGCCGCCAATGCATCGATCCACTGAGATTAAAAGCTTACGGCTTTTGTGTTGTCTGACAGTGTTTGAGGAGCTTTATATTATAGTGAGGGCGTTATTAATCATGTAGACTGGTCGAGGACCCCTTGACTCCTCGCTTGACTCCCTGCAAAGAGGTCGTCAAAAGGATATTAATAATTTGAGCGGCGACATAATATTATGCACTCTGGAGTTCGCAAGTAGCTTGATCTAATGTTAAGGCCCTGTCAACCCTATTCAACCGTACTCCTCTTTCAAGGCGCCGCTTTCGCTGGTTGGAGTAGGATGCAACTAAATCAATAAATTTTTGCGCAAGCGAAAGTTAGGTTTTTATTTTTTTATTCCAAAACTACGGATCGAAACAAAAAAGTAAAAAGCTACCGATTTAGATATATATCCAACAAATAAAATATATTTTTTCCAAAGCCTTGATTTGGTCACGTTGCCTTAAATAAGTTTTTACTAAATTCAGAGGCATGTTCATGAACTTTCTATCGAGCGAAGTTAATCTGATCGTGTTTTCAAAAAGCTATCGATCTGCGCTGATAGATGAAGTTTTACATATATTAAGACTGACTCTGTCAGGTAAATATTGGCGGTAGCCTTCTTGAAAATCGAATCTGACGCAGTCTCACATCACCTTAAGGCGTCGCAAATTTTATGACCGTGCATTGAGAGGCCCTATATTTCCATTGTTTTTTCAAAATTTTAGACTCAGTAGCTTCGGAGATAAGGGGGAGGGGGGGGGGGGGGGGGGGGGGGGGTATGAAAACGTTCTAATTCGTTCCCCAAAATTTAAAGCTCAAAAATTGACCCCCAAAATACGTCCGTGATTGGGTCATCAAACTCTATATGTGTACAATATTTCAACTTTTTTCGTCCAGTAGATTAGTAGAAAAAAAAAAGGTTTGACATACGACAGAAGGGCATGAGAGTGATCCTATGAGGGTTCAGTTTTTTTCTCTTTTTACGTACGGAACCCAAAAAAAAAGATAAACGAAAATGACATTAATTCACGACTGATCATTTTACTGAAATAAGCAATTGGAAATTACACTAACTTAACTGCTATAAATAATTATTTCCCACAGAACCGTGCAACTCCATCCCTAACCAATCCACTCTAATACCAACCTAATTAACATTGTATCAGAGTGCTAATTACCAAGCGCACGGCGTGCAGTAGCCGCAAACTGACCAATGTATGTACTCGCAATCACGCTGCCACTTCCGCTAGCCGACGGAAGTGACGCACAATACATATGCAACAGTTTGCTCCCATTTTGAAGTTAGTGGACATGCGATTTCCGGGTGCAATATGTGGCTCGAGATGTGACAAACACGCGAGCAAAACACAAAGAGATGTCGTACGCAGTACTTATGTGCAACCGCTTGGCTACAATCTATCTAGCAATTGAACAAAAGGTCAATAAATAAAGACAATTTTATAATAAAATTGATTTTATACATAAATAATAAGTGTTTCACACTGGGTGATTTTGTTACCATGCCGGATATTTCAGGGAGTTAATGTATAAATAAAAAAAGCTGGCCAAGTGCGAGTGGAACTCGCGCACTGACGTGTCCGTACCACCACGTAATTGGCCGGTTTTTATTAATTGCTGTTTTACTTTAGAGTTTACACTATTATCTATTTACACTATTATATATTACCGTTTTTACGAAAGAGAAAAAAAAAACAAACAAAAACGTTAAAAAATTAAAACACGTTTCTTGTAATTATTTTATACGTAATAATTTTATACGTTTAGTTTTTTTTTCTTATTTGATAGGCAATCCGCCATAATAACACATATTCTGTGAAAATATCAACCTGCTACCTATTACGTTTAAAAAAGATAAGCCCTTTAAAGGTAGGACGGACAGACGGAGGCGGCGGCGTAGGCTTAGTAATAGGCTTCCGCACCCGGCGGTAACGGAAACCTAAAAATTAAGTAGACTGCAAAAACAACGGTGGCAAAACTGAAAAAAAACTTGTTCTCCATACATTTTGAGGTTAGGTAATTACGAAGATCTCTGGAGAACTTCAATGTTTTTTTTTTAATTTGTCACCGGTCTTTATTGGAATCTACTTACGTTTTTTATCAAGATTAACCCCCTGAAAAATCGGACATGGTAACAAAATCAACCAATGTACAAATAAGAATGTAGGTAAGTACGTAAAATTCACGCTACGTACGTACGTTAATTAAAAGCTTATCTGCATCTACTTGGCGACATCGCTTGGCGAAAGAAACTTAGTTTTAATTCAATTCGAGTTCGGAGAAACTGTGGTCTATGTATTCTGAACAGTTATTTTTTCAATAAATGTTATCTGTTGAATTAATTCAACGTTTCCTTTGGTTTATTTTGAAGCCTAATGGAGTTTAGAGTTTCTGCAATACCTACATCACTTCTGGCGTTATTGATTAACCCATCATGGACTAGAAACATTTTGAGCATTTTATTGGTGCTGTTTTGGAATTGGACTCAATAAATTACATTAAAGCCCACGTCTTTGGAAATTTTGCAGCCCAGTAGGTCTAGGTGCTCCGAGACAGGAACGACACTGCCTTGGAAACTTGCAAGGAAAGGGAAGGGCTCGATCTTAGCAGAGAATACACGCACACACAGCGTTGGGTCTTGCGAACATTGAAGGCAACAAGGTTCTCCTGGCCCCAAGTGGCACCTTTATCGAGAACTTTATCCTAACCTTACGTATTTAATAGGAGCTGATTTCTGGTACTGCAAAGTTGCAAACATAGCCTTGCCCAATCTACACCTAGACAATATCGTCAACGGCGTGCATCATAACCCGCACCGACCGCAGTATAGTCACCGCATCGACCAACACTGGTGTGGTCTCAATCTACCACGCGACTGCGGTTATCACCTAGATTACTTCACCCCCTTACACCTCACAGTCCATGCCCCCGCCCCTTCCGCCTTCGACCCCCGCCCCTTGCCTCTTCGACCCCCGCCCCTTTCCTCTTCGACCCCCGCCCCTTTCACCGTTTCGACCACGCCATTCCCGTTTTGGCCCCAGGCAGGCGCGAGTCACGCGAACTCCACGACACTGTCACCGCGCTGATAAATTTGTAATTAAAAGCTTCCGATGGAATCCTTAGCTTTGTGTGTGTTGCCGATGAGAAGTTTTGAACAATCGACGAACGGTGCTTGAATTAATCAGGTGGCAATGCCGCGATACGTAATCTGCTTTAAGTTAATAGTTTAAGCAGGGTGTGATTTGTTAAGTGTTGAGCAGCGATTTGTGTTGATGTAGGAATAGCGGTGTATACTGAAATAAGGGGGGCGAAAGATGTACACACGCACACTTTTTAAAATGATTCCCACTCGTTATAGATCCACTGAGTGTTACTCAGAGCAAAATTAGTGCAAATATTCAGAGCATCTAGAGCAGCTAGTACCGTGTGGGGTCCCCACTGCACCTCTTCCCGTGCTTGTCGTAAAAGGCGACTACTAATACAAGAAACTAAAAAGTGTATGCGCGCCATCTACCGAAAACAGTATGAAGCAGCGCTGACCATGACATGGCGATACGGAACCCTCGGTGCGCGAGTTCGACTCGCACTTGGCCGGTTTTTGAGCGACTTCTGAAAACAGTATATTACCTTTTCAACTATTTCAAAACTTTGGCAAGTTTCTGTCTGTTGTGAATATTGTATGATATTTTGCCCTCTATAATAAAGAAAACACAACCGTTCAAAATTGAAACCCAAGCTAGCCGGCCCCGGGTGAAACTAGTTGAACAAAAAAATAAAATACTGAAGCGTAAAAAAATAGACAGAGAAAATCTGGAAAATAAAAAAGGACTATCTCTTTGAAGACCCAATGAAATATTCTGACCTTTCCCTTGCCGATTTCTCAGTTGAAAAGAAGGAAAGTCAAGAAAGCATGAACAGACTTTTGTTCAATGCAATGTACGTACAATACACATAATTGGGTAATAACAAAGAAATCAAAAGAATAGAACTACTATTGGCGGACAACATGACCAGTTAGAGCATCGGACTGTCGAACAAGTGTTTAATTCGGGATTTAAAGAAATTAATGTATGTGAAGAAATCTATAGTATAGATAGTGCCACCAGGAACTTATGATGCGTGGGGAATATGCGAAACTGTCTGCAATTCTAAGAAGGGACGTGAACTTTCGATCGAAAGTTTGTCGATAATTTAGGTTATTAAGTCATACAATTTATCGACAAACTTTCGTTCGAAAGTTCACGTCCCTTCCTAGGAATGCAGACAGTTTCGCATATTTCCCACGCATCATAACTTCCTGGTGGCACTATACTATGTAGGAGTACTTAGAAATAATAGCTCCACTGCATCTCTCCTCGTGCATGCCGCAAAAGGCGACTAAGGGATAATAGCAAAACGCCGAGCTAAAGGGCGATAGGCTAGCCATCTGTCACCTTGGCACGGTATTTCCACCGAGAAATGCAGCAGGTGGTCCCTTTGGTCCTTACGGCTATGACTACTATTTTGAAGTGTTTTTTAGGGTCCGTATCCGTCTTACGGGACCCTATTACTAAGCCTACGCCGTCTGTCTGTCTGTCCGTCTGTCTGTCCGTCTATCGGTCCGAGCGCTGTATCACTTGAACCGTAATAAGTAGCCCATTGAAATGTTCACAAAATATGTGTTATTATGACCGATATAACAACAAATAATAATAAAAAAAATAACAAAAATTACAAAATTCACGGGGTCCCCATACAAGAAAACAACAAGTGTGTGCGAGCCGAAAAGAGTATGAAGCATTTTAACTAATCCATAGATGGCGTGAGTGGCGCTGACCATTACATGGCGATACGGAACACTCGGTGCGCGAGTTCGACTCGCACTTGGCCGGTTTTATGGGTTATTGAGAAAACAGCATTCTAGCGGACTGCGATGTGGCGCCGCGCGCGAGACACTGTACGACCACGTGATAAGAAAATAGCTACGGAACCTTCTATGTGTGGGTGAACAGCGGGCTTTTTTACAGCTTTTTTAGGAATAAAAAATTCCCGCTTTGCTTATTTAACTTTTTCCAAACTCTTATGTTCGTATAGATCAACTAAATAAGGGGGGCGAAAGTCTTATCAACAGTCCGCAAATCTGCTGGCATGGCACCTAACTGGGCGTGGTTTCGCGAGGAGAGCTGATTTTGGCTCTGTCGACTGCACCATTGGTCCCTCGGCACAGCCACCCATGCTGGCTTACATAAAAAAATTGGTTGTCTGTAAAGTCGGTTTACGGACGATAGTTTTACGTGATAACGTCATACAACCCTTGTTTCATGAATATTCTAAATTTGAAATATTTTCCGACCGGCCAGATATTATGGTACGAGTAACCTCGTTTTAATTTCTGCGGCCCTGGTACTTTTACAAGCCGACGCTTGGGCCGATTGTGCCTCTCTATCGCTTGTTACGCGCTTTCGCTTGCACACACAGGCTCAGATGGAACGTGACGTGATATTCGTGCGTGCAGCCGGTGTTCATCAATTTGACGTTATCACGTCAAAAAAAAACTTCCTAATATTGAGCACCATGGTCCGTACACTCCGACCCTAACAATTTAAATAATATGTGTAGTTTAACCAGTTACAAGCCAGATCTGTACCGTTGCTAGATGAAGCCACAGCTGATAGCGCCAAGCAAGCCACTGCCCTGGTTAATTACGTGTCAAACTAACCGCGAATCTAGATGAAGCGATTATTGGTTGGGCCAGCAGGATTAATGGTCATTCGAATTAAACTACCGCACTGAACGTTACTCGATGTCGGGATAGTTCGCAGTCGATCTAATTTTACAGATGCTGCTTTTAGGTCGACGGACGACGACGCCGACGACGGCGAGAGGTCCGAGGTTCGAATCTGGTCGGCGTGTACCAATGAGTTTTTTCTGACAAAAATATTTACGTGCATACCTACACCTGCTGCTTCACTCCAGAACCGGTGTAAAACTGTAGGTCCCTTCCCTTGCCCCTTACTAGGTGGTAGGCTCAAATTGTAGCCGACTGGGTTGGTACCATCGTATAAGATGGCCGCATAGCGCAGCAGCCTCGGTTGTGTTCTCCTCTAGTCGAGTATAGCAAGCAATCCAGGGAAGTCTCCGGTATGGCACCTACCTTCTCGGAGGGGATATTGGCTGGTCGGAGCAGACACTTGCTGGGCGCGAGCATAATTTGGATGGGAGACCGTTCGACCGTTGGAGGATGACGATGTAAATTACCGGCTTATTACGTAAATTTGCCGGTTTTTTGCGTAATACATAATGTACCTACGTAAAAAAACCGGCCAACTGCGAGTCGGAATTGCGCACCAGGTTTCTGCAATAAAAAAAAAAAAACCTTTCTTGCATGGGGCCCCCCTAAATTTTTCACTTTGAATTTTTTTTATTATTTGTTGTTATATCCGCCAAAATAACACATATTCTGTGAAAATTCAATTCAACCTGCTAGCTATTACGGTTCCAAAATACAGTCATCGGACGGACGCACGGACGGACAGACAGACATACGTTGTAGACTTATAGAAATAGGCTTCCGTAAATATTTAACCTGGGGTCTAAAACCGTCGTGCCATTGGCTAGACTAGACACTAGACAGCTAGACACTGTACAGAAAACACGAACTATTTACATAGTCGTTTCGACCGACGTTTCGTTCAGTGCGGTGGTATCAACCCGGCCGGGATAAACCCTACCACCTAGTAAGGTAAGAAGGGAATGGATCCGAACCACGGTAACCCTCCAACGGTCGAGCGGTCACCCATCCAAGTACTGACCGCGCCCAGGTTTGCTTAATAACAGTCGACCGACCGCACTGAGCTACCAAGAAGTGAATTTGGCTCGGGCGAACGCACCATATCGGTCTTCCGGCAAAGTCACACATGGTGTTTTCATAAAAAAATAAAAAAATCGACAGGCGGACGAAGACTGCAAACCCCGGTTAACAGTTCCACAATCGCAGTCCTCAGCCATTTGCCTACCGTCGAGCAAATTATATATAAGGTGGGACTAAATAAAGAAAGCTACTCATTATCAGCTCCTCGGTTTGCGTCGGGTTAATTGCCGCCCCCTCTTGCCCTTGCCGCCCCAGTTCGCCCGTTTGTGGCCCCTAGGCCCTCGAAGACACCAAGCGCCTTTCATTATCTGAGGACAGTGATTCTAGGGGCTAGAGAAGCCCACAATTTGTGAGTGACCGTGGATCAGCAGACAGAATCTGAATGTAATGAAAATAAAAAAAAACCCTGACTTTTAAATCAATCAAAAATAATTTCCGATTACTTAATTAAAGGAGTCGGAGGACCGCTAAGTAAATATACCAGACGGCACATAACTCGGACCAGTGCAGTAGCCGATTTTAGGGTAACTTTGGTGGAGGGCGCGGGATGCGACGGAGGCGAGAGCGCCTGCAGACCATGTGATTGGTTGGCCAGTGTCGCCCGCAGCCCTCCGCATCGCGCGCGCTCCGTTCGCTCCCAATACACTTCCGTATTTGCGCAAACTGGTCCAAGTTATATGCCGTCTGGCATACCCGCGCAGCTCTGAGTTTTTATATTTTATCTTGGCACGTTGTTCCTTCTATGAGTTATGCAGCAGCTGGGTCTTTCGTGCCTTGCTGCTTGATAGTTATCTTGTCCGAATACTTTGCAAAACATGGTGGTCGGTGTTGTGATATAATTTACAAGAATAATAGCAGCACAACACCGATTACTTTGCTTACCCCGATTGTGGGGATAGAGCGTGTGGTATGAATGTATGTATCTGTCTTCTAACATCAGCTTTCCTTCCAACATTCGTTCTTGTACCATGGCCCTCCATGGTATATGGCAGGGTTGTTGCTGATGCACATTTTGTTCACATCAGCTCACGCTGATGCTGATGCTGATATTTTATCATTGACATCAGCGGATGCTGATGCTGATGCAAATTTTTGCTTTAAAAAAAGGGAAAAATACTGAACTATATGAATATTATGAATTTATATCCAAAGTTTTGGTTGGTATTGAAATAAAAGATTGTGTTTTAATAATTTTGTGACATTTAATAAAAAAAAAGAATCAATCTAGTATAGAATAAACCAGATTATCTTAGCAATTAAATTATTAGTATTGGATGGAACTTTGGAACTATTTGGAACTGTATGTGCTGCTTTTTCGGCTTCTAGTCTGTTCCGAGAAGGTTTGTAAATTATATTGACTACTCGAACATCAGCATTAATAATCAGCATCGATCAATGCGGATGCTGAAGTTCCGCGGATGCTGATGCTGATGCTGATGTTCGCAACAACCGTGGTACATGGTATAAGGGTATGTATGCCCATACATCGTTACGTTTTTTTTTCCAATGCGGTAGGCAGAGACAACGGATGCCAACGTGTCACGTTCCCGACGCACCGTCTCTTTCTCTCTTTATTTTCCATATGTGCTCGTCGATTTCGTTTTGGCTAAACTACCTTGTTCTTCCCGCGAGGTCTTCATATGTAATTTCTTATCAAAATAAAAACCAAACTATTCATAGCGGGTAAAAAATCAGTATGTATTTTGTCCATAGGGCATGTCTGCGAGGACACCGATGTAGTATTTAGGGTTGAAGCGTCTGGTGAGAACCGTGGAGCCAAGAACGAGATAAGATTGAAAAGAGGGGGGAGGTAGGGAAAAAGAAGTGGACATTTCTGGCATTGTTACAGCTTTATGGTGTGATAAACAGAAAGACGCTGAAATAACTGTCGTCGCACGAAATATAGGCAGAAATATTACGGTTAGTAAAAGCTTACACGTTTATAGGAATAACTTTAATAAATACTTAAAAAGTTCATTAAACACTATTTCACTAGTTCATTAAACACTATTTCATTTTTAGATTTTCGTACGGAAGCCTATTATTAAGCCTACGACGTCTGTCCGCCTATCTGTCTGTCCGTCCGACCGTCTCCGTCCGATGTGTATCTTTGGAACCGTAATAGCTAGCCGGTTGAAATTTTCACAGAATATGACGTGTTATAACTTATAACAAAAAATAATAAAAAAACCGGCGAAGTGCGAGTTGGACTCGCGCACCGAGGGTTCCGTACAATCACACATTTATTTGTGTTATGTATTTTGAAACATAATTTTGTTTTGGAGAATTACGAAACACCTAAATAAAAACGAGAGCAATGGTTTGACTGTCGGGCATTCATTTAGTTGAAATATACAAAAATAAATGTTTTATGTGACATAACTAAAAATTTAAAATTTTCACATTGTTTTATTTACTTGTGCTGCGAGACCTTGATTCTTGCCAATAAAAATTGAAAAAGTGAAAATAAGGTGGGTCCCCAAACAAGAAATGTGTTTTTTATTAGTTGGAATAGTTTAAAGGCTAATTAACTTTCTGTCACAGAAATATCACCTACCTGAATTTTCTTTTTATTTAATTCGGTAAGGGTGGCTGAGTCAGAGGGGCCTGAGCATATGCTATGACCTGCCAATATCACCTCCTAGCTAGAATATGCCGTAAGTTATTAAGTGTTATTAAGAGTTTTTTCTTTGGATCGCTGGGTAACTTGTCCTATTGTATAAAGTGATGCTCATGTATCCCAAAGATTGTAGCGAAATACAGACGCAATAAATTGTGTATTCGTATCTCTCCTTTGTGTATTGGTAGTCACAAGCATGCACACACACACATAATGTTTATTTACTACGCCCTAAACCTATCTCAATATTTATTTTCTCTTTTTTATTCTCTCTCACAGTGTCCAGTCGGCCGGTGATCGGTGCCCTTCAGCGGTCTGCTTCTAATGTTTTCTAATAAACTCAATAAGGGCCTTTAGTTTCAGACTTGCCGATATTGCCGGCAGAGGGCGTGGAACTGCGATTGGCTTCACTAGAAATTCAGTATTTCAGCTGACGTGATTGCGACTGAAATATGACTGAAATCTGTTCGAGGACAGAGTTTTCTGTATTATTTGATATTTGTCATTATTTGGATGAGAAAATCTCGGACGAGCTATTGTAACTTATGGTGGCATTATTTTTTTTTTATGAAAACTGACACGGTTGGCTAAATCAGTGATACTCCATTACGAAAAGCAGGCTAGCTATTCATTTATAAGCACAAATCAATAAAAAAAAGAACCACATTGATCAAAATGAAACACACATACCACACGCTGTATCCCGACAATTGAGGTAAGCATAGTAGTCGGCGTCGTGCCGCAAGTACTCTAGTAAATTACAGCACAACACCGACCACCACATTTAGCGGAGTATTAGGACAAGACAACTATATCAAGCAGCAAGTAAGGCACGAAGCCCAGGTGGCTAGCGTTAACGCTTGTCCTTATCCCTTAGTCGCCTTTTACATGCACGGAGATAAACCCCACTGCATCTCTCCCCGTGCCTGTCGTAAAAGGCGACTAAGGGATAAGGACGAGATTCCGTGTAAAAGGGTGACAGGTTAGCTACCTCCACCGAGTCGTGCAGCGGGTGGGTCTTCGTGCCTTACTTGCTGCTAGATAGTTATCTTGTCCGAATACTTTGCTAAGTGGTGGTCGATGTTGTGTTGCAATTTACAAGAGTTATTGCAGCACAACACCGATTACTCTGCTTACCCTGATTGTCGGGATACAGCGTGTGTGGTATGTATGTATGTATGTATATGGAGATACGTAGACAGAGAGATGCAGTGTAGTACCTTCCCTTAGCGGAAAAAAGGTTTTTTTGATGAAACCAGCAGGAGGTTTTAGTATGTTGTTAAGCATGTTATCCTGACTAAAAAACCGTCGGGAGACAATCTCTAAGGTGGATGAGGCACCAGTTATGACGTCATCAAGATGGCCGCCACCGCGTTCAAAGTTTTGCGTATACAACCAAAAGTATGTAACATACAAGCATGTGTGGAGTGTCATAAAAAGCACAATTAAATGCACTACAATATTGTTCTTACATTTGACCTTGTACGTACCATAGTTTGTGAGAAATTTAAGTTTTAGTAAAATTTTCACAAAAAAAAAATTTTTTTTTTTAATATTTCAACTTAACTAGTAACTTTACAATAAAACATTCTATATATATATAAATGCAACATTAATAAGCTATAAAACGCCATTAAGATTTTGAGAATCGGTTCATAAACAAGCAAAACACATCAGTTTTATCCCATAACGGAAGTCACCACCAAAAATCGGATGACTGTTTCAATACAATTTACAAGGCAAATTACGAATATAGTTAATTTATTATGCGTAACTTGTCAAAAACCATTGTGATAAAACTATATTTTCAAAAAGATAAATATGATTTTTAAAACAAAAACCAATTTTTTTTATTACTTTTTTAAAAATTTACATTGGTTTTACGTCTAACTTTTATTGTGGAGGCCTGCCCTGCATTATTAAATAGAAATTTTATTGAAATAAAAGGTACGCATTATGAAAAGAAATATTTATTTTTTTACATAGGTATATTGTCTGGAGCTAGGGTTGCCAACCATACTGTTAAAAACAGTATTATACTTGTTTTCACTCTATAATACTGTTTACTGTTCAACAAACAAAAAGTATACAAAATACTGTTTTCACCGTCACTTCACTGGTATCCAGTCGAGAGCCACAAATGAAACGCGCGTGTAGTGCAGTTTTCATTTCAGAACCAAATACCAGCCAAAAAGTATCATATGAATACAAATATCAGCTGTTTACCATTAAATTCTCATGTTACATTGGAACATTTTGAAAAAAATTATAGGCAGTCATAATTTGCATAGACTCAATGTTGCTATGGATGATTTATATTCCGAATTAGTTTAGTTTCAAGTAAGTAGTTCAGAAAAAAGTATCAGAAGACGAAGATTTTTCTAAAATGATTACGGGTCAAAAGTGAAGACATTTTATTAATTTGGATTTCAAATGTAGTGAGGCTTGCGAACTTTTTAAAAAAGATGATGCATTTATAAGTTTCGCGAGGAGCACACAAAAATAAGTATTTAAAGCATTGTAAAAATAAATAAAATACTGTTAATTTTTCTAAAATACTGTTTAATTTCCTTTTCCGACCTACTTTTTTCCGTGAATAAAAAGTTGGTAACCCTATCTGGAGCATGCACCTTCGCATGTGCAAAGCATAGTGCAGTTAAGTCCATTTTTCAAGCACCGGCACCTTGTGCACCGTTCTTTGCAATCTTGCAGCTGAGGCTAGCATCAGGAAGGGTTTTCCACAAAGGGGTGTACGCTGGTCCGTCATTTATCCTTTGCCAACCCCAGTTGCAAGGATCTAGCAGTTGTGGGTCGCTATTCAGGCAATTGGTCCCAATGTGGGTCTGGTATACAGCCCTTTTTATATGCTGTAGAAGTGCATCTTGTGTTGGAGGAATATTCTCGATCGCTCTGTTTTTTTTTTCGTAAAAACATCCTCCTCGCAGTATTTACATTATTTGTGTCACTAGTAGGATGATACATGTGAACTACAAATGTTCAATGAGCGTAATTTCGCTGCTGTTTTGGCATGGCTTTGACCACGGATTTTGCTATCTGAATGAATAACTGCTCCTTGTTTTTATTATGGGCCAAAAACTTCTGAAAGTTTCTAGGTATTTTTGTCGTTTCCTTGACTGCTATCAGCTGTCCTGAACCTCTTGGGTGGATGTGGGATGCCTGAGTTAATGCCTTTTTTCCATTCCTTAACAGGATGCGACACTGTATCTGCATTTTGTGGAATGTGTAAGAAAAATGCCTGGAAGACGAGGAATGCATTTAGAGAAGTAGATGCCGCGTTTCAAGCATATTGTTGTGGGATGGAACCATGCCAAAACAGCAGCGAAATTGCAGAGCATTGAAACTGTATACCAGACCCACATTTGCACCAATAGCCTGAATAGCGACCCGCAACTGCTAGATCCTTGCAACAGGGGTTGGCAAAAAATAAATGACGGACCAGCGTACACCCCTTTGTGGAAAACCCTTCCTGATGTACAAATGTACATGTATATGTATATAATGAATGTTTGCGGGAAATCACACTATTTATTAAATTTCACGTGTTGGAAAGATGGAAAAAAATATTTATTTCGCTACGATTGTAGGGAAAAATATTATCTATATTTCCATAAGGGTCTTGAATTGAAACAATTTACGCTTCTCAAGATAATTTAACTTGAAAGTACATTTTCGTACTTTTCGTTATTTTTTGGAGATTTCTTTAACACCTTTTCAAAGTAGTAAAATATCATTTTTCTAGCTATGTTTGTTAATTAAAGATCAATACATAACATATATTTTTTACAGATTTTTCATCTTTACCAATAGCTCAATAATTTTAGTTTAAAGTTGACCTTTTGAGTCTTATTTCTGCCTTAACTGCACTCTGCTTTGCGCATGCGAAGGTGCACGCTCCAGACAATATTGTAAAAAAAAATTTTCTTTTCATAATGCGTACCTTTTATTTCAATAAAATTTATATTTAATAATGCAGGGCAGGTCTCCACAAAACAAGTTAGACGTAGACCCTAAGAAAATTTTAAAAAAGTTATAAAAAAATTTTTGTTTGTTTTAAAAATCATATTTACTTTTTTGAAAATATAGTTTTATCAAAATAGTGTTTTACAAGTTACGCATAATAAGCTACCTATGTTCGTAATTTTTCTTGTAAAAATTGTATTGAAACAGTCATCCGACTTTTGGTGGTGACTTCCGTTATGGGATAAAAGTAATGTATTTTGCTTGTTTATGAACCGATTCTCAAAATCTTAATGGCGTTTTATAGCTTATTAATGTAGCATTTATATCTACATAGAATGTTTTATTGTAAAGTTACAAGTTAAGTTGATATATTTAAAAAAAATTAAAAATGTTTGTGAAAATTTTACTAAAACTTAAATTTCTCACAAACTGTGGTATATACAAGGTCAAATGTAAGAACAATATTGTAGTGCATTTAATTGTGCTTTTTATGACACTCCACACATGCTTGTATGTGACATACTTTTTGTTGTATACGCAAAACTTTGAACGCGGTGGCGGCCATCTTGATGACGTCATAACTGGTGACTCATCCACGTTAGAGATTGTCTCCCGATGGTTTTTTAGTCAGAATAACATGCTTAACAACATACTAAAACCTCCTGCTGGTTTCATCAAAAAAACCTTTCGGGCCCAAAATGACGCTAAGGGAACGTACTAGTGGGGCTAATCTTTTAAGTACCCCACACGATACCGATAATATGAAATATGAAATAATAATTAAAACAAATGCTATGTACGCGTGAGAGAAATATTCATGGCCCTATTGAATGAAATGTTTTTGGCCAAAAATAATTCTAGTGTTCGAGATCGACAATAAAAGACAGACAGAAAGAGTCTTCTATATTCATTTGGCCCTCAGAGTACACTGATCATGTGGTCCTGGCCTTTTAATAGTGTTGAGGGAGTCTCGTGCAGCTGGGACAGTCAAAACGCTGACAATTGTGGTGATTAGTTAATCTTTAGCTTTTGGGAGAGTTTCATATCCATTCTTGCTTCCTCGGCTGTAAACCTGTACTTCGATTCCAACTGTAGCGCGACGCAAACAGCGGCGTATCTACACTAACGCTATATGTGCTCCTAGGCAAAACTGCGGTGGTATAATACTTGAATATGTGTATCTGTATGCAGAAACTTTCGCAGAATCACGGCGATGTAACGCACAGGGGGACGGTGCTGGTTCAGACGGTGCGGTTCAGTCGAATGACACAATCTAGAACAAGCTTTGGTTGAAAACATCACAAAAAACCAAATCATGTTTGGCTAATCGCGTCGCGTACACAAGCGCATCGCGGGTCTTGCACATGCCAGTAGTATAATGTTAGTGGTTACCACAGAACAACGATCGGGCCACACCGCTCGCGCCCGCGCGCCCCCTAGGCTCGCATGCTGGGCAAGACTGGTCTGGTTCAAAGTTCCTTGGTGCTTACAAATACATGTGTGATTTCCCAAATCATCTTATCTCCTCACATTCCTCTGCGCGCTAAAATACACCCGTCTCTGTATATCAATATGTAAAAAGCTAGAATAAATCCTTCAATAGAACACGCTCCGAGCACTACGTTAGGCCGCTGAAACGCTCCTTAAGCAGTGCGTTTAAGCATTACGATTTTTCGTCGCGTCTAACTTGGAATCGAGCTCCTGCGTATCCGACGGAGTCCCAATGTGACCACCTAACGGAAAACCGGGGAGCAATATTATTAACTTAATTATACGTTTACTGATATGCCGCCTCGCACTTAAACGTGATGGTTACGAGCGCGGCAGATAACTATTGCCTTGCGAATTGAGAATTTGAGATAAACAGAGGGAGAGCCTTAATCCCTCGTATGTATGTAGATACCTACCCCGCACATCGTTGCTTCATCGTTTGGAAAAAAAAGGTCATGTGTATTTTGAAGTGCAAAAAGTTAAATTACAAATTTAAAAAACCCCCGACTCTTAAAAAGTCAAAAATAATTTCCGTTTACTTACTTAAAGGAGTCGGTGGACCGCTAAGTAAATTCCCGCGCAACTCTTGAGTGTTTATATTTAATTTACTTAGCGGTCCCCCGACTCCTTTAAGTAAGTAAACGGAAATTATTTTTGACTTTTTAAGAGTCGGGGGTTTTTTAAATTTGTAATTTAACTTTTATTTCAAGCTTTTTAAAAAAAACCGCATGCAAATTGGTTCACTTTTTAAGATAATAATTTTTTTTATTACTTAATTACTTTATTACTTGATTACAAACATAGCTAAGAACCATCCCGATTAAACAAGCTACCTAATAAAAAAAACCGCATCCAAATCGGTCCATCCGTTTGGGAGCTACGATGCCACAGACAGACACACACACACACACACACACACACACACACACACGTCAAACTTATAACACCCCTCCGTTTTTTCGTCGGGGGTTAAAAATACGACGATAGGGCTCGAAATTTAAAGCTACAAACATTTACGAAAGCTCATCATTGCGCTGTCGTCGTTTTCGCTTTATATCACAAACAGTTTTGACGCTTTTGCGACGAAGTTACGTACAATTTATTACATCTATAAAAGTGGCTTTAGCGAGCTCCGTTTCAACTTTACTGGTAAATTGCAGCGAATACTTTGACACGAGAGTTTGAGCATTTGCTATGAATGCAGTAGTTTTTTTTTTTTTTATGGAAACTGACACGGTTGGCTACATCCCCTGCAACATCCGTGATGTCAGCCCATAACACCGGGTGAACTTGGTGCCACGTCAGTGCTTCCCTTCGGTCGTGCCGGCTACACTGAACTGGACGGAAAACACAAACTATTTACATAGCCGTTTCGACCGACCTTTCATTCAGAGCGGTGGTATCAACCCGGGCGGGTTAAACCCTACCACCTAGTAATATAAGAAGGGAGTCATATCCCTTTTTTTTTTTTTTTTTTTTTTTTTTTTATAGGCAGCCGGCGCGGGTGTCTGTGCCCAATACTTCAACGGAAGATCAGACACAGCCAATAACACCATTCCTCGCGAAACCACGCTCAGAGAGGCGCCATGCCGGCTATGAGGCGGACAAAAAGGTTGTCGTCTAATTTATTGACACGCCTTTTGAAGATTCCCAGGTTATAGGTGGTGGGGAACACACTCACCGGAAGACCGTTCCATATTTTCGCCGTTCGACACAGGAAAGATTTCGAAAAACGATGTGTTCTTAGTAGTTGGGTGTCAACAACATATGGATGTTCCGAGCGAGTCCGGCGGGTGTGGCGGAGACGGATGGGGGCTGGAGGGATGAGAGAGGCCAATTCATCAGAGCAACGTCCATGGTAGTACCTGTAGAACAGGCTAAGAGAACCGATTGTTCGCCTGTGGCCCAATGATTCAAGTCTCTCCGTGAGCTTGGGATCACCAATTAGACGGATAGCACGGCGCTGGATAGAGTCCAAGGACGCCAATAAGTAAAGAGGGCATCCACCCCACAGATGGCTACAGTACTCCATCACCGGGCGAACTTGCGCTTTATATAGCATAAGGAGCTGCGCCGGTGAGAAGAACCGTCTGCTGCGGTAGAGGACGCCTAATTTCCTAGAGGCAAGTGTGGCTTTAGACTCTATGAAACCCCTAAAACCCACATCCTTGGTCAATTCCACGCCCAGGAGGTCCAATTTGTCATTGTTAGGTATGGCCGTACCCTGGAACGTAGCTTGGAAGGGAAACCGGTCGGCCTTGGTAGAGAAGGCGCATGCTTGAGTTTTGCTGACGTTGAAATCAACAAGGTTCTCGCGGCCCCAGGAGGCTACCTTAACGAGAACATCGTCGACTCTATTAACTGTTTGACGTCGAGCATCATCAATGCGCACCTCTCTAGCAGTCCAGTCTTTAGCGTAACCCTCGTCGGCGGTGCTGTCGTCTGCATAACTGTGAATGTTACCTAGGCACAGTAGGTCGTTAATAAATAACAGGAATAATGTAGGCGACAGCACCGAGCCCTGTGGAACGCCAGCGTTTATTGGGAAATCTACCGATTTTGCACCGTCAATGGTTACAAATATGGATCGGTCTCCCAAGAAGCTGGCGATCCAATTGCAGAGGGATGAGGGAATACCGTAGGCCGGAAGCTTGCTGAGGAGACCACGGTGCCAAACGCGATCAAAAGCCTTAGATATGTCTAAGGCAACTGCCAGCGACTCTCCAAAGTTGTCTAATCTCTCAGCCCACACATGCGTGACATATGCTAGAATATCTCCTGATGATCGCTGTTTACGGAAACCGTACTGCTTGTCATCAAGGAGTTTACAAGTTTCTAGATATGTCAGAAGCTGGGTGTTAATAACCCGCTCCATAACCTTGCAGAGGAGAGAGGTTATCGCAATAGGCCGATAGTTTTTGGGGTCAGCAGAGTTGCCTTTTTTGGGCACTGGTTGGACCGCAGCCTTTCTCCAGCAAGCAGGCACGATACCGGAGGAAAAAGAGCGCCTAAAGAGACGAGTGAGGATAGGTGTCAATTCAAGTGCACACATTTTAAGCACACGCGCAGGAACGCCGTCAGGACCACTACTCTTGGAGGCGTCCAACTGACGTAGACTTTTGAAGACCGCCCTGTTATGGAATCGTACCTCACGCATCGATTTATCGCATTGAGGTAACGACGGAGGGGTAGCGCCTTGGTCATCTAAGGTCGAGTTGGAAGCAAAAAGGCGAGCGAATATATTCGCCTTCTCCTTGGCAAGGATAGCGAGTGTTCCATCGGGACGTTCTAGCGGGGGGGTTGCAGCTCGGCAGAAGTTACGACCGATAGAGTTCGCCAGGGACCAAAACGCACGACTCCCGGTAGGACAGCGTGCGAGTTTTTGGCTTACTCCTTGGTCGTGCTTAAACTTGGCCAAATCAAGCACACGCTTGCTGGACTTGACAGAAGCATTATAGGCACGCCTCGACTCCACGGACCGATCGCACAGCCACCGCTTGAAGGCCTGGTTCTTCGCCTCGACAGCCAAGCGGCATTGACGGTTGAACCAGGGCTTCTGCGTGCCACCGATGGGAACCACAGAACTTGGAATAAAGTATTCCATGCCCTGTAGTATCACCTCGGCGACAGCTTCGGCGCTCTGAGACGGGTCCGCGGACCGAAAGCATGTCTCCTGCCAAGGATAACCTCCGAAAAAAGTGCGGAGGTCGTCCCATTGTGCGGACTTGTAGTGCCAGACAGTGCGAGTACTACTCTCGCGTGTATCCGCATAGTACGCAGTTGGCACTGTTGTGGATACAAGGCAGTGATCTGAATTCCCCAGTGGGGCTTTCACAACAGCCTTGTACCCCTTTGGCTCCGAAGTCAACACAAGGTCCAGCAAGTTTGCCCTATGCGACGGGTTCCTAGGGACTCTAGTTATACCAGACACAAGCTGTGTCAACCCGTGCGCCATGGCCAAGTTATATGCATCCTTACCAGCAGCATCCGTGGTGCAGGAGCCAAGCCAATCTCCATGTTTGGCGTTAAAGTCTCCCAACATCACAATTTCTGCTGTAGGTAGTTGGCATAGCACTCTATCGGCCGAGCTGCTGAGATACTCAAATAGTGCGGCACTTTCCTTGGCACCTAAGTTGGGAGAGCGGTATACACCCGCGTAAACTCTTACCACGTGGGGAAGGTTGACGCGGATCCATACGACTGGAAACTGAGGATCTTCGAAAAGTGTGAGCCGTTTAACAGAAACGTCAGACCGACCATACACACATACACCACTCTTGGCTACAAATCTTTCGAAAAGACTGTATCCAGGGATGTCCAGGTTTGTAGTGTGTTGGGCGACCTGAGTCTCTGTTAAAAACAAAAGATGTGGTTTTGCTGTCTGCAGATGTTGGGCGACAGCATTAAAGTTAGCTCGTAGACCGCATATATTACACATGTCTACTTTAAAGTGTTTGGGAGACGTGGGAGTCGCACTTAAAGCGGTGAATTTCCTTTTGTTTCTTGGCATGAGGTTAGTTTTGAGGGAAATGAAAAAATGGAGCAAGCAAGACGAGATTTGGGGAGCGGTAATATTGAAGACAGCTCAAGTGGGCTCTCCAAGAACACTGTCACAAGGGACGAGAGGACCCCCAGGCCCCCCCTGACGAGGATGCACCCCGGTCTCCCCAGGTCACCATGCCTCAAGGTGCACCTCCGTCAGGATTTTTCGCTGGCTGATAGGGCAGCCCCCGACGCAGGCTGGTGCGACCGCACGCGGCGGGCCCCTGTACTATCCGCGGGCAGGTAGCGACATAACTCCTGTTGCACCTGGCTCTCCCTGGCCCGAGAGACAGTGCAATTGGGTAGTGAGCCCTCATTGTTGGCTGAAATAATATCCACTCCCCTCCTCTCCTCCGCTTGCTCGGTCCACCGAGCTTTAGTCGCCTTTTACAACATACACGGGGAGAGATGCAGTGGGGCTATTCTTTTAAAGTACCGGCCCCACACCACGGTACAGTAGTGGAGTATAAAGTTTACATTTTTCTCATCAACACCTTACTTTACAGTAGTCGGGTATTTTCTAAGGAAACAGGTACATTCGGCTCCAAAATTGGAATTTATTATTTTATTTATTTCATTTATATTTTATTATTCATTTCATTTATTTATATTTAATTTATATATAAGGCTTAAATTATGCGTTGTTAAGAAAATATAATAAAACTAGCTGAGCCCGCGGCTCCGCTCGCGTGAAATTCATATTCCAAAGAAGAATGTAAATCACTAAGGGCGAGGCCGAAGGCCGAGCTGTGTTCAGGTAAACGATAAACCTTTCTCAAATAAAGGAAGTAAGTAAGGGCGAGGCCGAAGGCCGAGCTATGTTCAGGAAGACGATAAACCTTCTGGAAGAAAGGAAGGAACTAAGTGCGAGGCCGAAGGCCAAGCTGCGTTCAGGTAAACCAAAAACCCTCTTCCGCCTTCGGGCCTCGCCCTTAAAGACTTCCTTTCTTCGATAGAATATAATATCGTTTACTCAATCTATTTATTTCATAAAAATAAAAAAGTATTATTAATAACTAAAGAATTAAACCTACCTAACAAACATTAAAATAACTATCAAAACGGGAATTTTCAAATGTTCTTAGAGCACTTGCGGCATTACCCCGCTGGCTTAACCTTTGAATGAAGTACATAAGCCCTTGATGGCGGGACACCAGTTGCGTCAACCAGCTCAAGCCTCTTTTGGCTTCACTGCTCCACGGACCGAGGGTTTCAACCGCAAACGCAACAAATTCGAAATCTTGAATTATATTTCTATATTTGCTGCGTTTGAGGCTCTCCGCCCCAGCCTCGGCCGCGCCAGCCGCTCTTGAAGATGTCCTAACGTGACTTGGAGCCAATGTGAGAACAAAAGTGGCGTCCCACATCAAAGAACTACCCTTAGTCCATGGCACTAAGGTGATAGCATCGGGCCTCTTGCCATCCAGCCGGGAATAACCGCGAGGTTCTAGGATGCACGGTATATTTGCCGTTAGAAGCGTGGACTTTATAATAAAATTTAAATTAAATTAACTCAATCTTAATATTAATTAACTTTATTCGAGATCGTTTAGCTTCTTCCTGAACGCAGCTCGGCCTTCGGCCTCGCCCTTAGTTACTTGCTTTCTTCGAGATGGTTTATCATTTGTCAGAACGTAGCTCGGCCTTCGGCCTCGCCTTAGTTACTTACTTTCTTCAAGATGGTTTAGCTTCTTCCTGAACGCAGCTCGGCCTGCGGCCTCGCCCATAGTTACTTACTTTCTTCGAGAAGGTTTATGGTTTTCCAGAATAGAGCTCGGCCTTCGGCCTCGCCCTTAGTTACTTACTTTCTTCAATGAATGTTTTTCTTCTTCCTGAACTCAGCTCCGCCTTCCGCCTCGCACTTAGTTACTTTCATCGAGAAAGAATATCGTTTACGTGAGCGCAGATCCGCCTTCGGACCCGCCTTTAGTTACTTACTTTCTTTTTTTTAAATACGAATTTCACGCGAGTGAAGTCGCGGGCAACAGATATATAAATTTTATTGCACCAATGACAGCGACATAACTTCGACTTTCAATTATTATTTTTATTTATCAAACAAATTGTCACCGGCCAACTCACGTCGAGATGACAGTTCTCCGTTGTCAACATGACATTTAAAATTGTGTTTTACCCACAGAGCATAGAACTGCGCGCGCATTATTTGCCCGCAGCAGTATTTCATGCTCTGGGGTTTTACCTTTACTTTGGATAACGTGATTTTTATTATATTTTTTAATTATTATGTTCATCCGGGATATACACTTTCACTATAAAAAGTTTCGTCAAATTCCGTTCAGTGGTTTTTGCGAGATGCGCATACAAATAGACATTTTTGCATTTACGATTTTATGATATGTATAGAAAGAATAGATATGTATAGACTATTGTGTTCAAGTTATAAAAAAAAAAGAAGAACTGTCATTTTCGTTGTATCTACTTATTTTTAAATTTCGAATGAATATTTTATTCAAATTGTATTTGCTGCCAGTTCTCAAGGTATAATTATGTACTTTGGACTACGTGATTTTAAACGCGCAATAATGTTTATTATTAATTTTTTTTTATTTTTGTTATATTTTTTTACGTATTATGTTAACCCGGCATATAAACTGCCACTATACAAAGTTTCGTCTAATTCCGTTCAGTGGTTTTTGCGTGATGCGCGTACAGACAAACAAACAAACAAACAAACAAACAAAAATTTTAAAAACTGTTCAGTATCTCATTTTAAGCCACCCTGGTTAGTTTTTTTCCGAATACATTCAATGTACAGACTTTCTTACCTCTACGATTTTATTATATGTATAGATAAGTATAGTTTTACAACGTAAGATTAATTCATTAAGTAATTAATAGCGTTTAACCGTCTAATTATTACTATATTGAAAATAACCCTTCTTTTTGGCTTCGCCGCAGTCGGGTAGAAATGTCCAGACATCTGAAGAGCCTTCTATGTCTCAACTAGTCTCAAGTGAATTCGAATATTGAGTTTCGGCTGTTGAGAGGTCTGTCTGTAAAACAAAGACGATCTTGATTCGAGGAATATAGTTACTATAGTCTTGATGTCTTGATGTATGAGTCTTGACTTTGGAAACTTTAAAGGCCAGTGCAATCACTAAATGCGTTTGAAATAAGTGGCGTAAGGTCGAATTTGCCTTGAACCTCTCGCCCTCTGATAAGACAGGCCATTTGACCTAAGAGATAAATGAAGTTCTATAAACTATGTAGTAGCAATTAGTTATCTTGTCCCTGTCTGGTTGAAGGTGGTGGTTGGTGTTGTGAGGTACCTACCTAATTCACCTAATTTTTGTAGCACAACTCCAATCACTCTGCTTGCTTACTCCGATTTTCGGAATGCAGCGTGATGATATGTAAGTAATATATTGTAAAAATATTTTGGTTTATAATTATTTTAATTTTTAATTTTTAATGCAAACTTGAAATTTTTGGCTAAATCACCAACTACGTCCGTGATGTCAGCCCATACATAATGACTTGGTGGTCTAGGTGACATGTCAGTGCTTCACTTTAGTCGTGCCGGCTACACTGAACTGGATAGAAAACACGACCCGATTGTTTGGCATTTTGAGCATTCAATCAAAACACTGAGATCTCAAAATGTGGTCGACTAAATTCTGTCCTGAATTTTTTACTGATTCCAAAAAAGGAGGAAGTTATCCATTCACCCGTTGTGCATTTTCGTATTATTTATTCTTATAAGCTGAAGGTTTAAAAATAGTTAAAGAATTGCGTGTAAGTAAACTTTCAACCCAATAGTTAGACGGTGGTTTGGTTATAGATAATATTATAGTTAATATTATCCAAATCACCATTTGACCCGCCGCGCCGCCGCGCCGCATCGATCGCACCCACCAACAACTAACACAATAATGAGTAGGTATTGAAACGCAAATAAATTGTAAATGAAATCCAGATTTATTTCCGCTAAGCCTCGCGATATTTTGTGCTCTTGTTGTCCCCCTCCCGATACCTCCCTCCGTGGAGGCCGTTGTAGGGCGACCATAGACTAACAGTATGACAATGGGCCTAGTTATTAGGCCACCGCACCGCCGCGCCGCCGTCCGCCGTCGTCGCCTCCGTTGTGGTGGTGATTATGGAAACCATCGATATCTACTTGGGTGGTGGAAACACCATTAAATTTTATTTAATTTTTTGTATATGTTTTTTTTAATATTTAATATTCTGATGTATACAAAATGTAAGATATTTAATTCATAAATATAATATGCCAATAAATGTACTTAAATAAGAATAGATGAATGGAAAAGAAATATTTCAACATGATTTATTAATGCATTTATTGACAATAATAATTATTATTGTCAAACTCTGTCAGTTATTGCTGCCTGCCCTGCCCCCCCCCCCCCCCCCGCCATCGATGCCCCCGCCGCCCGCCCCTCCTCCGCTGCCCAAACAATCGCTGTTATTTACCTGATGCATAAAATACGAATTTATTTATTAGTAATGGATTATTTCGCAGCTACTTCAAACGGTTCAAATTAAATGCGATACTATTCCCAAAATAAAGGTAACAAAATCTAGATTAATAATGAAAACTACAATTTAATTAATAGATAAATAAATCAGTAATATAATATAATTATAATATAATAGAATAGATAAATAGATAGAAACTTCTTATTGCACACAATTGAAAAAAGAACAGTAGGTACAAGAAAATATACATATACAAGTTATTTCTTCCAGTCAATCTTAGGGTGGTGTGGAGCAAAATAATAAGGAAATATCACGAAAGAAGTGCAAGTGAAACAGAGGAGGTAAACAAATTGTAAATATATACCTACTTCTTTATAAATAACCTATTGTTATAAATACGTACATATATATATATATATACCAACTATGAAACAACGAATTAAAAAGTATCGGGAAGTGGCATACAACGCACCGAACAAAGAGTTTGTATTACGTCGCTGCGCTCCTTTAAAGGAGCGCAGCGACTTAATACAAACTCTTTGGCACCGAATTGAGGCGCGCTATTTGTGAGCATTCAGCACACTCTCCAATCGTTGTCTCTCTTATACGTCTATCGACGTTCACAGAGCGGAAACGTAACGTGATGTATGAGGCGCTCGCGCACTACGCTGTTATAAACATCAAATATTGGCAATATATAGAAGAACTCCAATCGCACCTTTCTACCGGCAAAATGTATGACGGGGCCTGTCCATAAAGTAGAATTTCGTTGAGTAAAAAAGAAATAATCCAAGTTCTGACCGCGCCCAAGTGTCAGACCACGACGGCAGTCGACCGATCGGACGACTGAGCTACCGATTCTGACAGAATTAAACAACGAAGTAAGTTTTATATTATTATCAGGCAAGTACAGCGGTTCAATTCATTAGCAACCAAATACGTAATTTCGTGTCAATTAAGTAGGTACTTTGCGATTCTCTTTGCGACATGATGGTCCAAATTTTTGGCATTCAGGCCTATTGAACCTTTGTGTTTATATTCTAAACACTTTTCGTTTCGTCCAAGACTAGAGCTCTCGGCACAGTCTCAAAAGAGCTATGCAGCTGTCCCCGCAAGCGTTTTCCTTTTGTTTCTCTCCCAAGCACCGCACTTCGCGTCTTTACACAAACAATCCAACGGTTTCGAGTAGTCGATCGTAGACGCAGACTCGACAGCAGCGGCACAAAGAAGTCGGTAAATATATTTTCCAGGCAGACTCATTCTAACGCACTACTCGCTCGAAACGAGAGTGTAAATAAAAGCAAATAGCCATAGAATTCAATTGAATGAAACTGCCGTCGGATTCTGATTAAATATTTAAACTAACACAAATGTATATTTCAATATCGTTTTTCATAATAATTCGTTTTGTTCCATTTGGAAAAATGCCAACTATAGAAAAACACTGGGCATAAAACATTTGGATTGGAGCTTTTTTTTTAAATAATAAACTTAATATGTGTTGATTAGTAGCATTTTTTTTATTTAAGCGACGGGTGCGCGGTCAGGGAAGTCTCCGGTATGGCACATTATCGGTGGTGATATTGGCTGGTGGGACCCTGTGCTTAGGCCCCTCTGACTTAGCCATCCATACAGGATTACATACAAGAACTAGCTGTGTGCCGCGAACTGTGAGATGTGTCTTGAATCTTTAAAGTGCCTAACACCTATATCCAAATTAACCACACCAAATAGAACTAAGAATAGACAATAAGGACGAAAGTCTAGTGCTTTCTTCGAGCATAACAATAAAAATATAATTTTAAAATTCTAGTAAGTTACGTAGGTAAAATATATAAACGAGTATAATAAACACATGTGTACACCTTGTAAACACAACATGTAAACATTTGCTAAATTTTCAATAAATATTTGGAATTTGGAATTTTTTTTAATTAGACATGCACATAATTTGCGCCTGTGCATACCATTTATTTTGGATCTGCTCAACAAATTGATCCGCCTTCTAACTGATGAATTCCCTACAAATAGCGAAAAACTGAGCGCAATATTTGCTCCCGCCCCGCGCTCGAGAGTTTTTTTTTTTTCAACTTTTTAAAGTCAAACATTCATATACGAGGCCACGAGCGCCTCTCGCAGAGGCGTTCGCGACCTACTCGTGTGAGAAAGAGTAGAGAGAATGAGCGAGTGAGGAAATAATATTAATGTGCAGTAGAGATTGTTGCGAAAGTTGTGTCGCTTTAAACTTTCAAAATGCATGCTCTCATCTTTTCCGTCTATTTCCCCCCAAGTACAGACTGAAAAGGAGCATGTTTTCAGGCTCCTGTCAGGTCGGTATGACATTTGCAATACCAGTGCATCACATAATGTTTATGGGAATCGTTAGCTGTAACTCGATGGCTGGCCCTGGCGTGATTTATTTATTTTATTTTTTTTATTTATTTATTAGAGAATAGTGATGCTGAATAGTGAGAATAGTGAATAGTGATGCTCGTGAACGGGTGCTGTTTGTGGAGAACGGCCTGCTCCAATTGGCTCCAACCTCAGCTCCAACATGTTATATGAACGGTTTACGCTTATAAAAAAAGAAAGTTGTATTTGCGATACATTTTTAGAAACAGTGATGACTCGTACTTTCTAGGCAGTGGCAAACATTCTTGTAAATGTAGACTAAGTGGACGTAAAAAAAAGTATCCAGCGAAGTTTCTTGCCAGTTCTTCTTCGCCGTGATAATCGACGTACTTGATGTCGTCGTCCCACCTGGCGGGCGGGCATCCCACACTCCGTTTACCTGTCCACGGCCGCCAGTATAGGACACGGTTATTCCAACGGTCATCGTCTCTTCGGCTAACGTGCCCAGCCCACTTGAGGTCGGAAACAGGTGCCATGCCAATGATTCCGTTTGGTAGTGCCGGCTACTTGACCAAACATAGTTACTGTGTGTGGCATTCTAAGCCTTTCTACATGGTTGTATCTCCAAATTCATGCCACAGTGTCCTTGTGAGTAATTGTATGGGAAATAATGTTCCATAATAACATGAATGCAAAGAATTAAAAATAATAGACATACTATTGCATACAAATTTACTTTGTCTCCAACATAATCTATCAATGCACACAATTAGTATCAAATCGCTAAATACATCAAAGAAAACAAATTAACCAATATTTTTTTTCAACTGTGTTTTCTTGCATTCCTTTTTATGGGGAATCGAAAAAATATACAAAAAAATATAAAAACCGCCTTCAAAAATGTAAGAAATAAAAAAATAAAAATCGAACCCTAGAGTTGAAGGCGGTCGGTTATTTTTGCTTGCTTTAGCACCACCGCTTTCAACTCTAGGGTTCGATTTTTATTTTTTTATTTCATACATTTTTGAAGGCGGTTTTTATATTTTTTTAAATAGTTTTTTATTTCACAGTTTTTTTAGTAATTTTTATTTGCTATTAATGTACTCGGCGGAATCGCTCGGCCTTCGGCCTCGCGATTCCGCCTCGCTTTCCAATCCGATTTTGACCAAAAAAAAAATGGGACCACCTTGGACCTAGACTGAACCGAACACAAAAAGAATCATCCAAATCGGTTCACAATTGGGGAAGATATTGCTGAACATTCATAAAAAAAAAATACATACAGCCGAACATAGAACCTCCTCCTTTTTTGAAGTCGGTTAAAAAGTACATTTGGTAATAATTAAACGAAGTATATTCGTCCAAAACAAAGTGACACCATTCACCTTCACAGCGTTTAATTAAATTTTACCTAATTGTTCAAAACACAGCAAAGTCAGTGAACATACCTACTTTCAAATGGTGTGGTTTACTTCAAAAAGAGCTTAGCAGCGTTTTTTTCCTAGAACTCGTTTTTTTTTTTCTCGAGATAATCGAGGTTTTATTTGTTAGGAAAGGTTCGCCAAAAGCATGTCCAACATCGGAAACTGACCTTTTAATGATGATTATCTCGAAAAATACGAGTCCTAGAGAAAATAGCTTTACTTCGCTTATCCTTATTTTTTTATGTAAGCCGGTATGATTGGCTGAATCAGAGAGGCCCGAGGTACATGCTCCGACCAGCCAATATCACCTCCGAGAAGGTAGGTTCCATACTGGAGACTTCCCTTTAAATTGCTGGCTATACTGGACTAGAGGAGAACACAGCGGAGGCCATCTTACATCCAGTACTGTGGTACTAACCCAGTCGGCTACAATTTGAGCGTACCACCTAATGAAATGTTTCATGTTGGAAGAATGGATGATAGGAGACTAACGAAAGAAATTTATGGAGCAAATGTGAGTGGAAGAGTCGGGTAGGGTCGCCCTAGACGCACGTACCTGGACCAGATCGAGCATGTGCTCAAAAAGAGTCAAGTGCGTAGTACCCGTAACCGACGAGCATGCATGAAGATGAGCATGAAGAATATTATGAGAGTGGAAGAGGCGGCAGTGGTGTGTCATGTCAGGATCGTGACACGTGGATCCGTTATCTCTGCCACTGTGAAACATGCGTGACGCTATGTATGTGGAGGAAGTCTCCGGTATGGCACCTACCTACTCGGAGGTGATATTGGCTGGTCGGAGCATGCACTTTGGCCCCTCCGACTCAGCCACCCATTCCGGATTAAGTACATACAAAAAATGTATTTATGTACCTAGTTTAACACCAGTCATTTTTTTATGGAAACTGACATGGGTTGGCTACATCGCATCACCTACAACATCCGTGATGTCAGCCCATAACACCGGGTGAACTAGGTGCCATGTCAGGCTTCCCTTCGGTCGTGCCGGCTACACTGAACTGGACGGAAAACACAAACTATTTACAAAACCGTTTCGACCTACGTTTCATTCAGTGCGGTGGTACCAACACGGGCGGGTTGAACCCTACCACCTAGTAAGGTAAGAAGGCTACAGGTCCCTTACCTACAGTTTTACGTGGAATCCGAACCACTGTCAGCCTCCAACGGTCGAGCGGTCACCCATCCAAGTACTGACCGCGCTCAGCGTTGCTTAACCATCAATAGCGACAGTCGACTGTCTGCACCACTGAGCTATCGAGGCTGACAGTCATTCAATGAGGTATTCCATGGTGGTAAGTAAATCCAATCGAACTGGGACATGCAGTATAATTTTGATTTGATTGGATTCGATTTCATCTGTTCGACAAGGTAAGCGGCCTTTCTAAGTTTTGTAACTCTTTGCACGAATGTGATTGATAACCTAACGCCACTGACTTAGTTACAAGCTACTAGTTAGTGCTATAGTGTTGCAAATTAAATTCCTTTCATAGAGGTTCTGATATTGTGTCCTAGACTAGACTCCACTCATGGCTTAAACCTCAGGAACTCTCTTGTAAATGTTTCGATATAGTTTCAATATCGAATATTGCTATAGTATTTAATTATAATTATAGATACCGTCTTTGTGCGAATGCTTTTGCCAAATGTGGTGGTCGGTGTTGTGCTGTAATTTACAGCAGCACAACTCCGATTACTACATATATGTATACCACACGCTATATCCCGACAATCAGGGTAAGCAGAGTAACCGGTGATGTGCTGCAAGTACTCTTGTAAATTACAGCACAACACCGACCACCACGTTTAGCAATGTATTAGGACAAGACGAGGGACAAGATAAACCAAGCAGCAAGTTAGGCACCTGCTGCATGACTCGGTGGAAGGACCGCGCCAAGGTGAGAAGTGGCTGGCCTGTCGACCTTTAGCACGGCACCTTGTCCTTATCCCTTAGTCACCTTTTACGACACGCACGAGGATAGATGCAGTGGGGTTATTATTTTTACGTACCGGACCCACACGGTACAGGACAGGACACAGGTTTTGTACTCAATAAACGTGCCCAAAGAACTGCTTATTAGGATCATCGTAGGAAACATATTACCAACAAAACTAACCCCCGACGAAAAAAGAGGGGTGTTATAAGTTTGAAGTGTATGTGTGTGTGTGTGTCTGTCTGTGGCATCGTAGCTCCCAAGCGGATGGACCGATTTGGATGTGGTTTTTTTATTAGAAAGCTGGTTCTTAGCTATGTTTGTAATCAAGTAATTAAGTAATCAAAAAATTAATTCTCTTAAAAAGTGAACCGATTTGCATGCGGTTTTTTTAACCTGTTACGTTCCCTGTCATTATTATCCGCGGATTATCCTAAACAATACAAAACAATAAATAACTATAAAGTAAGGAAGTTAAGCTTGAAATAAAAGTTTAATTACAAATTTAAAAAACCCCTGACCCTTAAGAAGTCAAAACTAAGTAAATAAAATTTAAAAACTCAAGAGTTGCGCGGGAATTTATTTAGCGGTCCTCCGACTCCTTTAAGTAAACCGAAATTATTTTCGACTTTTTAAGGGTTTCCCCCGTATTTTAAATTTGTAATTAAACTTTTTAAATAATATTATTATTTTTTAGGGAATTTATTCCGGAAATACAAACAATTACATGGAAGTTAGATTTATGGTTGAATGTGATTTCATTCAGTCAGTCGGGTGCAAAATTCTAACATTCTTCTTCTGTTTTCAGGTCAGGTCGTCGGGCTTGGGAAAGACGGCCGCCGATCATTGTTCTATTGTTCTTCGGTAGAAAATAATCCGGTGCCCGGTCTTCTAGCCCCACCCCATTCGTCTGATGATTTTTCCACGTGTGCCCCGGATTCTCGTTAAAACTGCCCTTGTGATTGTGTCCCATGGTAAGAGCAGGATAACTTCCTCCGGTTGGTAATATTTTGTTCTATGATGGATGATTGATAAAAGATATAAAAAAATGCAACCACTGTTCCTTAGTTTATTCTTATACAGGATGACTGGAAATTCGATCTATTCCTTGAAAGTTATTTGGAACAATTTAACCCCCATCAACTGGGTTTTTTTAGATGAAAAAAAAATTGATTTTCATAAAAATTTACAAAAAAAAAAAAAAATCATTTAAGACCTTTTATTTCTGAGATATTGAGAACTTTGGGCCGATATCTTTATTTGACATGATTGTTAGCTTATCAGCTTTCAGAAAAATATCAATAGAGTGCCCAAAAATAAGGATATTTTTTTACAACTGAATTTCTTTATTACAAGTCAGAAATAAAAAAAAAATTAAAAACCGATATCTCGGAAACCGCTCATTTCCGACCCCCAGTTGATGGGATTTAAATTGTTCCAAATAACCTCTAGTATAATCCTTTTCAAGGAATAGATCGAATTTTCAGTCACCCTGTATATCTTATCAATTGGCTCAATTTAAGTACTCGTTCGGTAACGATCGGACGTTCCATGTAAAAAGTAAATGGAACTTCTAACGACATTAAAATGTGCAAAATCCAGGAATATAATAACCACTCTAGCCGAAGATGAGCGGACGATCTCTTTATGCTCTCGCTCGCGATTGGAAATAGCTTTAATGGTGCGGAAATAAAATGTCCAATGAACATAAATTCTATGCAGTTCGTGTCACGGGCTAAATGAACACGGAATGAACTTCGCCCGCCGCAGCGCGCCGCCGCGCCGCCCGCCATGAGGACATTTCATTCACAGTTTGATTTAGTTTTATTTTATCGAAAATCTCTTGAGTCTAAAAGAGCAGAGAAATGCTAGTAGTTTCGAAATATAATTTCTCTAAAAATTATATTATTATACTTTATTCCCCTTACTGTGAAGCAAAGTACCGTGTGGGGCCGGTACTTAAAAAGAATATCCCCACTGCATCTCTCCCCGTGCATGTCGTAAAAGGCGACTAAGGGATAAGGACAAGATGCCGGCTAAAGGGCGACAGGCTCGCCACCTCTCACCTTGGCACGGTAATTCCACCGAGTCATGCAGCAGGTGGGTCTTCGTGCCTTTACTTGCTGCTTGATCGATTGAATCTTGTTCGAATACTTTGCGAAACGTGGTGGTTGGTGTTGTGCTGTAATTGACCAGAGTTCTTGCAGCACAACACCGATTACTCTGCTTACCCCGATTGTCGGGATTTAGCGTGTGTGATATGTATGTATGTATGTGAAGCAAAGGAGGACTTATCGCATTAAGATTGTTTTTCAGTCAACCCTTTGCCCTTACTGTTTATACATGTACAGTGGAATCCGAACCAAACGTAGAGTAGATAACGTACCAAAAGTAATTTTTTTTTTTGATCACAAAAAAAATAACGTAATTTTTACACACCGACCGGATTTGAACCTCGGACCTTACGCAAGAGAATCCGACGCCGCCTTACATGGAATGTGGATTTGAAATTTGATGGTTCTGACATTTTTAAAATCGTTACAATTGATTGATTCAGAATACTCGTACACCGTATCTTTAATAGACAGTAAGTTAGAATGTTTAATTTTGAACAATTGGCAGCTCTCCCGACCGCATCAGTGGTAGATAAGTAAGAACAACATAATTATTATGTAAAGTGAAGCCTGAAAGAAGATTGTTGTTTGATATTATTAGTTACGTAAAAAGTATGCTTTAAATAAGCTTGATTTTTACATAAACATTACGGAAAGATTGCCCGCAATTTCAATTGTCGTGGGAACTCATTATGCTTACCTTGACGACAGAAATATGGAGGAATTCCATAACAAAACAAAGAAAAGCAAGGAAGGATCAACAGAGATTTATCACTTCCTAAAAAAAGAATATTGGAAAAACTTTAATAAAGATATTCCACCAATACCTACCATTGAGTTTTAAGCAAAAGTAGATAGATCATTTACCCGGCGATATCGAGCTAACAATAAAACAGAAAAATCTATTTCCCTTCTTCGTTCTAAAGCTATTAAATCGCTGTCCCTTTGGCGATGTCTGGCGAAGCGGGGAAAGTAAACCGCGGGAAGGCAATTTATTCAATATTCCCTCAGAATTAAGTCGCCGGAATCATCGCTTGGATTGATACAGTTTTCATTAAAATTTCTCCCAATCGCATTCATAATGTCTTTATTCGACCGAGTGGCGGCGGCGGCGGCGCTCCGTTCACTACCAGTCTGATCGGACGACCTAGTCAGTCGAAATAAAAAATCTGAATGCATTCCGGACACAGATATGCAAAATATCATCCATTTTTAGGGTTCCGTATCCGGTACGGGACCCTATTACTAAGACTAAGCCGTCTGTCTGTCTGTCTGTTTGTCCGTCCGTCCGTCCGTCTGTCTGTCTGTCTGTCCGAGGGCTGTATCTCTTGAACCGTAATAGGTAGCCCGTTGAAATTTTCACAGAATATGTGTTATTATGGCCGATATAACAACAAATAATAAAAATAAGAAAAGTAAAAAATTCACGGGGGCTCCCATAGAAGAAACCAAAAAGTGTATGCGCGTGCGCCATCTACAGAATAGATTATGAAGCATTTTAACTAACCATGACATTTAACTAATATGAAGCATTTCATAATACGCCATCTAGATGGAGTGAGTGGCGCTAGCCATGACATGGCGATACGGAACCCTCGGTGCGCGAGCTCGACTCGCACTTGGCCGGATTTTTTTTCTTGTTGTCTGATAATTCTGAATTGTTATGTGATCCATACTAAAAAGTAGTACGGAGGTGTGACTCCATTGCCTGCCTATAAAATCTTTTTTTTTTGCAGCTAGCTCTATTATGGCTCTATCATCCTCTTTTAAGAGCAGGATAACCTCCTCCGGTTAGTAAGTATAACATCTTATTCTGTCTCCCTTCGTAGCATTATTTGGTACATATTTTTTCATCATTCAGTAGGTAAGCGGTCGTTTAACCGTTTTCTTCATAATGAAGACTAACGGCCACCGTTAGAGGAAATCCTGAAAGGCCATTATGGGTCACTTGAAACGCGTAATCGGTCGAAGCGGCGACGTAAATAGTTCATGTTTTCCGTCCTGTAGCCAACAAATAGAATACCGTGCAGGACCGGTACTTAAAAAGAATATCCCCACTGCATCTCTCTCCATGCATGTCGTAAAAGGCGACTAAGGGATAAGGACAAGATGCCGTGCTAAAGGGCGACAGGGTCGCCACCTCTCCCCTTGAAACGGTACTTCCACCGAGTCATGCAGCAGGTGGGTCTTCGTGCCTTACTTGCTGCTTGATCGATTGAATCTTGTTCGAATTCTTTGCGAAACGTGATGGTCGGTGTTGTGCTGTAATTTACCAGAGTTCTTGCGGCACAACACCGATTACTCTGCTTACCCCGATTGTCGGGATTCAGCGTGTGTGATGTGTATGTATGTATGTACGTAATAATAAATTAGCAATTTCAGGGGTCTAGTCTCAATCCCAGTAAAGCTGGAAGGACTCGGCTCGATCTCGCTAGACGACAGCCTACACGGCAGGCAAGTCTAGCCACAGAGAAACGCCGCTAGCTAGGGCCCTAGGAACATTATTGTCCTAGAAAAATTAAACTTATTAAAACTCCTTTAGTTAAATTTCGGATATGACGTATAAGTTTATTTTTATTAACACATTATTTGTGTACGTCGTGCCGTTAAGTATTGATAGCAAGTGGACTTACTCATCATAATATTATTTTCTTTTCTATTCTTATTCATAAGCGCCTAGCAAAAAAGAGACGTTCAAAAAGTGATTTTTTATTTTATATTTTTTATGAAATTGGGTATGGGTGGCTGAGTCGAAGGGGCCAAAGCGCATGCTCCGACCAGCCAATATTACCTCCGAGAAGGTAGGTGCCATACCGGAGACTTCCCTGGATTGCTGGCTATACTGGACTAGAGGAGAACACAGCCGAGGCTGCTATGCGGCCATCTTACATCCAGTACGGTGGTATCAACCCAGTCGGCTACAATTTGAGCCTACCACGTAGTAAGGGGCAAGGGAAGGGACCTACAATTTTACATCGGTTCCGAACGGTGATGCAGGCAGGTGTAGATATGCACGTAATTTTTTTCGTCAGAAAAAACTCATAGGTACACGCCGACCGGATTCGAAACTCGGACCTCTCGCATGAGAAGCCGATGCCCAAATCTATTGCCCTATCCTGGACGAACGAATGTACAGACTTCGAAGACACAGTGCGTGCTGAGTGGCGGACGAGAGAGAAATGGGATCGCAATGGAAATCTTCCGCGTAGGCTGCTTCCTATTTTTTTTTTTCATATTATGTTCCGTCCTGGATGTGCGGACTTACCGTGATAGATCTGGGATGATGCTGATAGTGTGACAGTTCCATTTAGTTGTTCACGAAGGGGAACCTTCATAGAAAAGCTCTGTCTATCCATCAGTGCGTCTGTTATGTTAAATAATAACGCTTTCTTAGAGTAAAAAGTTTATTTTTCAAAGATTTAAAAACAATAAAATTATGAATCCCAAAGTGATCAAAATATAAAAATTAATGTTTTCATTTTTAAACGACTTAAAAAAAAGGAAGGCTCTCAATTCGTAGGAATAACTTTTTTGTGTGTTCAGCGATATTTAATTTAGTTGTAAATATATAAAATCGTATTGTCAAGACGGCATATTTAGATTTTTTTCCTTTTGACACAAAACACAATCACCATCGCATGGTCACAATAACATCTCGCTTATGCGGACTGGTGAGCGGCCGGCTTCCTATGGCCGAACCGGCTTCCTATGGCCGAACCGGCTTCCTATGGCCGAACCGGCTTCCTATGGCCGAACCGGCTTCCTATGGCCGAACCGGCTTCCTATGGCCGAACCGGCTTCCTATGGCCGAACCGGCTTCCTATGGCCGAACCGGCTTACTATGGCTGAACCGGCTTCCTATTACTTGCGTCACCTAGGAACGCATACGGTTCTGCCTTTCTTTCTTTTTCTTTGTCTGAGTTCTTCGGTATATTATGTAGATTTTTACACATTTCATAGTACCATTTAGGAATTGCCAATGCCTATGTATGCATTGAACATTTGACAAATTATTTTACAAATTTCCTAAATTTACTCGGCATTGTATTAATTTCCTATGAATTGTATACAAACAATGCCTAGGTTACATTAGTAGAGGTGCTTCGCTACATAATTGTGCATCTCGGGTTAGAAGCATGAAATTTTGACCATGGATAGAAGGCCCCACGATGATCATATTCAGATGTGGAGGGAAGTTTGATTCGATCCCTGTTCGCGGGGGGAGGGGGGTGAATTGTTTTGTATGGAATCATACCTATTTTACAGTAAAAATTAACTCCTTGTATCTGCTTTACAAAGGAATGCTTCACCCCCCTCCTCCCGCGAACAGGAGTCGAATCAAACTTCCCTCCACATCTGAAAATTATCATCGTGGGGCATCCTATCCATGATAAAAATGTCATGTTTCTAACCCGAGGCGCACAATTGTCGCCAAATATGGAGCGAAGCACCTCTATCTACTACATACATTTCCTGTAATATCCTATTGCTTTAAGTGAACTAAACTTGTATAATATATAATTTGTTTCTCGGAAACGGCTCTAACAATTTGAATGAAATTTTGTATTTATGTAGATAATGTAATTTTTTAAAAGTTTATCTAGAAAGGTGTAGACGCTGACGATCGGTCGCCCAGGTTTATCTGAGTATAAGTGGCGACCGGTCGCTGACGACCGGTCGCCACTTATACACGGTGTTGCAGTTGCCCCCGTAATATCTTTAACTGACATAAGGGGGTTATTCTATATGTGAAACTAAACAACTTCTGTGAAGAAAAAAAATTTTTTGAAACAAAAAAATAATAATTTTAATTCCATACAAATTAAAAATGCCTATTCTCAAAATGTATGGACAAAAAAATTTTTTTTTCTTCAAATTAAAAAGTCGTAGAACAAAATTTGTTCTATTTCACATACAGAATCACCCCCTTTCGGGTTTTACGGTTGGGGTTGCAACACCGTGTATATTAAAATGAAAAGAGAATACCTTCATCGGGATGACTTGCATCGAATACATTTTACAGATAACTTTTTAAGAAATCCAATTATAATTTGGATGTAATGTGGTCTTGACTCACTACAATATGTTCCTGACGCAACTATACGGTGGCGGCTTACCTTCTCACGTAGTCGTCGTCTATCTAAACGAGACGGAAAAGGGGAATAATTCCTTTTGAGCCGTTTCGATCGACCTTCAGTTAGAATAGTGGCCTACAAGTAGTAATTAGTAATTCTTAATTAATTAACTTTAATATAACCTTCCCACATGGAATTCTATACAGGGTGTATCAGGATAGGTTTGAGAAACTTCGGGAATAGAAAGTACTCATTATTAGAAGAAAAAAATCCTTATCACTCAAATCGAAATTCCGTTGTTTTTTTGGTCATACAAAAGTTGGAAATTGTAATGAAAACTCGATGGACAGTGAGACTGGAGAGTGCAGTGAACTAATTCAGTCCTCTTTTTCTTTTGAGGTCATTGAACTTTCAGTGTTTGGAGTTTAATTGTGATAGTTATGTGTGCAACCTACCCATTTTTATTCATGAGTTAGAATTTATTTTTTATTTAATAAAGGCGGACGTTAACCATCCACAATAGATTTTCACCAAAAAGTACTATAAAATGATCGAATCTGGTAAAAAGTTTCAGAGCTTTTCGTCTTCATATATGGGCCCCTTTCGAACCCTGAAGTTTCGAAAACCTATCCTGATACACCCTGTATAATGTTTTTTAATTATCGCCCTCAAAAAAGTGAAACCTCGAAAATATAAAACGAAAACAACATTTTTAATTGGAATCTCCCTTAATTTTTTTTGCTCCTATAATTCTTTAGTCTATTCCAAAGTCGCTTGAAGATGTTAATTAGGTTCCATTAATTTTCATCTTAATTCATTAGGTAACTTCTGTCTTGTGCAAAAACATCTACTTATAATATGAGGTATATGATTAGACCTGACAACATTACAGGTTTTTATACACACTCATTATTTTATCAAGAATCTTGAAAAATCTTGTTCACTTTAATGCATTTTACCATCACCGTATATAATTAAATGCATTTTAAATTTACTGTAAAAAAATTACGTAGGTAGTAAAACAAATGAAACTATTTCAGATTTCAAAGATGGAAGGACGAAAAGTTTGCTTTATTTTTAACCCCCGACGCAAAAGGAGGGATTTTATAAAGTGTTTACTTAAGATGCCATAGTTTATCTACAAACATATAATAATATGTTAAAACCGGGCCAATGTTAATCGTATGAGCTCCATACCTCAAAAGAGCTAAAAACTGAACCCTTATAGGATCACACAACACAACACCGATTACTCTGCTTACCCCGATTGTCGGGATAAAGCGTGTGGTATGTATGTATGTATGTACGATACATTTTTACATCTGAATTTTTTAAATTATACGAGTGAAAAGTGTTCACTCGTATCTCCCCCGGCACTGGGCCACCCAGTCCTAATGAAATCCAAGGATTCCGAAAACATTTCAACTTTACACGGAGTTTAGGTTAAGTAGCTCCAATTTTGCGTATCTCCGTTTGTGAAATCAAATTGAAGGCTTCAACTGAGAGCCGGCGAGTAGAGTAACAAGGTTAGCGAGCGAGCAACATGCCCCGAGTATGTTCCTCTGACACGCGTCTGACGCGACGCAACACGCCACGTCGTCGTCGTCGCGTCATTCGACGCAAACTTGCTGAATCGCTGAAAATTACTCAAATAATGCAAATAATGCATGATTTTAGTCATTAGATAATAATACTAATATGTAAAATGTAAAATTAATATAAGAAAAAATTGGTTGTCTGTAAAGTCGGTTTACGGACGATAGTTTTACGCGATGATTTCGATTACGTGGAATAATCGTAGTACATAGAGCAAAGATCAGTAATTATATTTCCAGTAGAAAGATTAATCATCTTGTGACTGGCCATCAATAAACTTCTGTTGTCTGATCTTGACAGTTTTACTTCTTAAAAGACGTTTCCATGGTAACTTTGACTATACCGATTGTGCCTCTCTATCGCTTGTTACGCGCTCTCGCTTGCACACACAGGCTCAGATGGAACGTGACACTTTTTCGTGTGTGCAGCCGGTGTTCATCAATTTATAAGACGTGACGTCATCACGTCAAAAAACGTGTAAATAAATGAATATAATAATACACTTTATGCCACTTAAAATGTGTGGCAAGGGCGTGTTTTTTTTTTTTATGGAAACTGACACGGTTGGCTACATCACCTACATCACATCCGTGATGTCAGCCCATAACACCGGGTGAACTAGGTGCCATGTCAGTGCTTCCCCCTTTGATCGTGCCGGCTACACTGAACTGATCGGAAAACACAAATTATTTACATAGCCGACGGCGACGCTAGTTCTCATACAAGCATTTGACAGTCCGGCGTCCATACCTTTTTTATCGTTCTAGGCGTCCACGTTGCGTAAGCTAGGTGTGTCTGCGGTATATTCTGAACGCAGCGCGCACATTTTCCCTCATTTGTAACGGAACGTTCTCGAATATAATTTCGCTCAGGAGTCGTATGAAGGCAGCTCTGGATGCCGGCGTGCGAAATAAAACACGCTTGACATCGCGCAATTTATTCTCCTTTGGCTAAATGAAACGACAAGTTATTTACCCGTTGAAGTAAATTACACCGAACGCGAGCAGTTTATAATGGAGAGCGTACTCGAAAAGTAATATCCACATAATATTCGGGCATGATAAGTTCATATCCTTAATTTGCGAAACCCTTTGAGCATACATACATACATACCACACGCTGTATCCCGACAATCGGGTTACCTAATTAGAGTAATCGGTTGTTCTGCAAGTGCAATTGTAAATGACAGCACAACACCGGCCACCACGTTTAACATTAGGACACGATAACTATCAAGCAGCAAGTAAGGCACGAATGGCTCGGTGGAAGGACCGTGCCAAGATGAGAGGTGGCTAACCTTTCGCCCTTTAGCACGGCACCTTGTCCTTATCCCTTATAGTTCTAGGTGGGAGGACTGAGGGGAACGTTCCGTCGATCAGGTCCACTAGGTTGGGACTATATTCATCCTTATCCCTTAGTCGCCTTTTACGACATGCACGGAGAGAGATGCAGTGGGGCTGTTCTTTTTAAGTACCGGCCCCACACGGTACCCTTTGAACATTTTCTATTTAATTGTCGTGGTTGTATATCCTACTGCACCATGTTAATGTCGGATTAAGTGCCATGCCAGTGCCGTGCCGGCTATAAACTGAAACGAAAAACGTGAACTATTAGATCTACCTTCCTTCATTCAGTGCGGACGTGTATTACCTTAGCGCTGGGTTTCTAAAAGTGGATTACATGTGATGTGCCCCTGGGGGTACGTCATATGGGCGTAAGGGGCCACAATACGCTTTAAAATTTATTACATTTTATCGTTGTCGAAGGACGTAATGTGTTAAAACTAATGTAAAAACATGTTACATAATTTAGATTAATAATTTTATTGTAGTACAGTTAGACCACTTTTCACGTGGAACGCTAAACTCCGTTTTAGAGGATCTCCAAAATTTAAAAAATAATTTTCAGTCAATGGGTTTAGTGCTTAATTTCGAAAAGTGTGAAGTATTTTTAACTGCAAACGTCTGTAATGTGAGAAAAACAGAAATCCTAAGCAATATAAAGGCGGTCGCACCAGGAATTAGGGTGGTTTCAGAACAAGAATTATCACTTCTTGGCTCTCCAGTCTTGGAAGAAAATATGGTACCAACGATAAAGGAAAAGAAAGAAATCTTGTTAAAATTTGCAAACCGTAGGTCAATTTACAACCGCATGTCTCTTTCTACCTTTTAAGGCATTGCTTTTATATTCCAAAATTTACATACCTTCTCCGCACAAGTCCATTTTTTTCACGTTTTATATCTTGGCCAATTCGTTCAATATCTTAACTCCGTACACACCGATCGAAAGAGGTTTTTTTTTGTATAAAGTGGTATAATTAACACAAATACCTACCTACCAATTTTTTTTTTTTTTTAATTTAATCCGATAAGGGTGGCTGAGTCGGAGGGGCCAAAGCACATGCTCTAACCAGCCAATATCACCTCCGAGAAGGTAGGTGCCATACCGGAGACTTCCCTGGATTGCTGGCTATACTGGACTAGAGGAGAACACAAACGAGGTTGCTTGCGGCCATCTTACATCCAGTACGGTGGTACCAACCCAGTCGGCTACAATTTGAGCCTACCACCTAGTAAGGGGCAAGGGAACGGACCTACAGTTTTACACCGGTTCCGAACGGTGAAGCAGCGGGTGTAGGTAAGCACGTAATTTTTTTCGTCAGAAAAAGCTCATTGGTACACGCCGACCGGATTCGAACCTCGGACCTCCCGCATGAGAAGCCGATGCCCAAACCACTCGGCCACCCGCCGCTTTTAATTCTTGGACCTGGACCTTTTTCGCTGGAGGCGCATATATTATGCCAGCCTCGGTGGCTCAGTGGTGCGATCGAGCGACAAACGTTTGTGATCTTATGTACACCTGAGCGCGGTCAAAACTATACCGGTGCCGTGTGGGGCTGGTACTTTAAAAGAATAGCCCCACTGGATCTCTCCCCGTGTATGTCGTAAAAGGTGACTAAGGGATATGACTCGCTTCTTATATTACTAGGTGGTAGGGTTCAACCCGCCCGGGTTGGTACCACCGCACTGAATGAAAGGTCGGTCGAAACGCCTATGTAAATAGTTTGTGTTTTCCGTCCAGTTCAGTGTAGCCGGCACGACCGAAGGGAAGCACTGACGTGGCACCTAGTTTACCCGGTGTTGTGGGCTGACATCACGGATGTTGTGGGTGATGTAGCCAACCGTGTCAGTTTCTATAAAAAAAACTTAAATGGATGATTTGACTTGACAGAACTTGGTTCGGAAGTGAACGACGTCGGAAAAATCGACCAAATGCTTTAACGCGAGCGGAGCCGCGGGCACAGCTAGTATTTCATGCGCTGTAGTCTTCTCACATTTTAGCTTGCGAGAATTATGTGAAAAATCTTGACGGACAGAAGCCAGGAAAACTAATTTTGTGCCGGCAGATGGATGCCGGGCGCGGAATCTGCGGCAAATTTGAAAAATCCCGATGCTTGCCTAGGGCCATACACCTAGGATTAACGGGCTGTGTGCAGGCTTCAATAATTATTCCTTTGTACGGCAGCTCGTTTTTAGGGTTCCGTAGTCGGGCTCACTCGCAAGGTACATACGTGAAGTAACACTCCATTGTACCATCTATATTTGCAATATGAATTTTTGGCCCGAAAATGCATGTAAAATATAGGCTCTATCTATACTATACCTAGTACTTTCTAGATTCTATAGCATTCTAATTTTGTTGCAAATCACTGGATTTTAAATTGAAAAACGAATTATCATCTATGCTAATTCTAAATTATGATTCATTATTTTGTATGAAAATGATGGTGCCACAATGGAAGCAAAATATGTACAACGGGAACGAATTTGCAAGTTTCAAAAGATAATTAAAAAATCCGTAAACTTTTTGTCGAATTAATTAGCTGATTTCATTGCGAAAATTGAAGATGAAATATTCCATCCTGAAAGACATACAAATTATTACAGTTTGTTTATTCCAGTTTCGTAAAAATCTAAAAACTCAGCAATTCATTAGCGCAGGTATCCGAATTGAATCACAGAAGCGCCAAATTGTAGGGGTTCGTTTTCAAACGAAAGCCTATTACTAAGACTACGCAGCCTATTTGTCTGTCTGTCCGTCCGAGGGCTGTATATTTTGAACCGTAATATTATAGGTAGCCGGTTGAAATTTTTACAGAATGTGTGTTATTATGGCGGATATGATAATAAATAATAAAAACCGACCAAGTGCGAGTCGAACTCGCGCACTGAGGGTTCCGTATCGCCATGTCTGGCTAGAGCCACTCACGCCATCTAGATGGCGTGTTATGAAATGCTTCATATTAGTTAAATGTCATGATTAGTTAAAATGCTTCATAATCTATTCGGTAGATGGCGCGCGCGCATACACTTTTTGGTTTCTTCTATGGGAACCCCCGTGAATTTTTTACTTTTTCTTATTTTTATTATTTCTTGTTATATCGGCCATAATAACACATATTCTGTGAAAATTTCAACGGGCTACCTATTACGGTTCAAGAGATACAGCCCTCGGACAGACGGACGGACAGACAGACGGATGGGCGGACAGACAGACAGACAGACGGCGTAGGCTTAGTAATAGGGTCCCGTACCGGATACGGAACCCTAAAAAAGTCAAAAGTAAAAAATCAAGGGGTTCCCATACTAGAATTATCCAAACATTTTATTTTTAACAACAAACGCATGAACGGTCACCGGCCGATAGCGTGATACGCGAGATACGTGCGAGTGCGACGGCGTGATTGCTGCGCACAATCGCTATACATGCAAGAAGAAATGACTACGGAACCCTCTGTGTGGGAACCAGGGTTGTTGCGAACAGCAGCATCAGCATCGGCATCCGCGGAACTTCAGCATCATTTTCAACATCAGCATGTTCGAGTCGTGACATGACCGCGGAGGGGCGGAGCTGAAGCTGAAAAAGCAGCACATACAGTTCCAAATAGTTCCAAAGTTTCATACAATACTAATAATTTTATTGCTAAGATAATTTACTAAACTGGTAATGGTATCAGATTTTTTTTTTATTAAATGTCACAAAATTATTAAAACACAATCTTTTATTTCAATACCAACCAAAACGTTGGATATAAATTCATAATATTCATATAGTTAAGTATTTTTCCCTTTTTTTAAAGAAAATAATTAAAATCAGCATCAGCATCCGCTGATGTCAATGATAAAATATCAGCATCAGCATCAACATCAGCTGATGTGAAAAAAATGTGCATCAGCAACAACCCTGGTGTGAACAACGTTCTCACAGGTTTTTCAGTCTAGAGAAGCGAGCGAGGCGTGGCGAGGCGAGTGCGGGGCGAGTGTCGAGACAGGAAGCAGGTGGTCTGAGTTTGTGAATATTTGCATTTAAAAATAATTTTCCTACTTACTTCAGTACGAAATTTCGCTTCGTTCTTAGTTCGTCGTCTTCATCTATACAGGGTGTTTCAGGATAGGCGTGAGATACTTCAGGAATAGAAAGTACTCATTATTAGAAGAAAAAAATCCTTACCACTCAAACCGAAATTATAACTTTTTTTTTCATATAAAACTTGAAAATTGTAATAAATAACTCGATGGACAGTGAGTATAGGGAGGTGCTGTCTAGGTCTCGGGAGTGCAATGACCTAGTTCAGTCCCCTTTTTTTATGTCAGGTAAAAAAGAGGTACTACAGGTACTGTCATGGGCGCTGCTCGGAGGAATTTGCTTCCCTTATTCCTTGCCATCCAACCTATCTTCGCAGCACTCGCCGCAGAGAAACTGAGCACCCTCTTGTTATTGACATTGGGCTTTTGAAAACCCATCGGTTCTCAAAATGTTTCTTTATCGCACCGCTAGGGTGTGGAACTGTCTCCCGGCGAGTGTGTTTCCTGAATCCTTTAACCTGGGTGTCTTCAAACGTCGTATCAACGGGTTAGACAGCCTAGAAACAGTCCGAAAATCTGCTGGCATGGCGCCTCACTGAGCGTGGTTTCGCGCGGAGAGGGGTTTTTGGCTCTGTCGACTGTACCATTGGTCCCTCGACACAGCCACCCATGTTGGTTTAAATAAACAAAAAAAAAGTTTTACATACTTATATTAAAACTGAATCTGTCAGGTAAGTAAATATTGGCGGTACACTTCTTGAAATTCGAGTCAGGCGCAGTCTCATATCACCTTAACCAGTACAACCCCCCTTTTTCTTAGTCTAAAAAAACTACAATATGAAGGTAATATTGTTAACATTTAATTTGTTAATTTAGGTATCTCGAAGAAATAAATGAACACATTATAATTTCAATAGCATAATACTGTACTGAATATAAAATGACCGCACGGCAGCTTCGGCCATGTTCTCATCTAGTCCAGTATAGCCAGAAATGCAAAGGGAAGTCTCCGGTATGTATGACACGTACCTTCTCGGAGGTTTTTTTATGTAATCCGGTATCGGTGGCTGAGGCGGAGGGGCCAAACCACATGCTCCGAACAGCCAATATCACCTCCGAGAAGGTAGGTGCCATACCGGAGGCGTCCCTGGATTGCTGGTGATATTTGCTGGTATGGAAACATGTGCTCTGGCCCCTTTGAATCAGTCACCCCTACTGGAATACATGAAAAAAAATACACGACGACGTGCAAATGCGAACTTACCCCTTAGATAGGCAATATTTCAGCCAACATTTAGATGTTTGAGCACAGAATACTATGGCTTGAGTTTTACTTACTATTTTGTCAATTATTTGCTCTATAATTCAAACGTTCAACGTTATCATCTACCGAATAATGCCACATCATCCGAGCCGGAAGTAAAATAACTCAGTAAGTTTGTCGGTAGCAAATAATTCCGGCAAGCTGCCCCGTAACGAGACTCGCTCAGGTCTAGGGTTGCCAACTCGTCAACTATTGTCAATTGGACACAGCAACTTAGTTAAGGTATTTCACGGCTTAGGGCTGATAGATGTGAAATGTTTGCAGGCATGGATATTTTTATTGTACACAATATTTTATTTTAAGTCAGTTAGTGTGAAGTCATTGTTAAAAAAAAGCTTAGGTATAGATAGATTATGACTAATTATAAGTAATGAGTACCTAGGTTAATTTAAGAATATATTTCTTAATTAAAAGGTCTGGTTTTCTGTCCATGCAGCTTGCTAATTTATTTAGCCACCACGTAAATAAACATGAAATTCAAATACACATTTATTATATTTCATTATTGTATACGCATTTTTAAACAGAGCCCCTGCACTATAAAAAAAATTCTCGTAGAGGCAGTTCTTGACAGTGTTTCGTAGATATTTTGCGCTTTAGTTTTAGTACAACATTAAAATAAGGAACCAATTAGTCAATCAAACAATGAATTAATTAAACATTTAATAACACGTCTTATGAAAAGACACAAAATTTTGTCAAAAATTATAAAAAATTGAGCGAAGTTCATACTTAAAATAAAGCAAAAGAATAGAAATAAAGATAAAACATAACACAATCATACTAAATTAAACTATTTTAAAAATTAAATTTCGTTCTCTGTTCAGGATACGAATGCTTACTTAAGATCCTAAATTATAAAGGGCAACGATGCTCCGTCAAAAAATCGATAACCCTAAAGAGGGCGCGCTCGCTAGCGAAGTAACCAACAAGAAGTTCGTAACCGTTACCACCGCGATGAAGTTGAGGTTACACTCCGCCAGTGCCCGCCAGGAAAGTTTTGTGCGGAATCGATCAATCGTTGCACACCCAGTCACCAAGTAAGGCGTTAACTTTGCTAAGTGAATCGTACGTAACACTTCACAGGCTAAAGTTTAGGCCCTGCCTGAACTATAGGTATTGTTTTATTAATATAATTATTTTATTAAAATAAAATATAATAATAAACTAATTTATTGATATGGACTGTTGAGCGGCCAATGTTCTTTAAAATAAACACCTAGGCGCAACATAGGCATTAGTTTGCTGTGCGGGGGATGCTTGGGGAATCCGCAGGACTATTGACGACCCTAAAAAAGGGCGCGCTCGCTAGCGAAGTAACCAACAATAAGTCCGTAACCAATAAGGTGCGTTAAGACCCAGCAGTACCAAAAATATATTTCCCCCTATTGATGTTTCTTGTAAATCACTGTGAGTTTGGAGGACGTAAGTAAGTGCTGAATTAATAAATATTTAATTAGACAAATAATACTCACACCGAAGGATACTCCTTGTATTTTATTTTTATCTATTATGTAAAATTATATGACTATTTCGTACCATGTACGCGTGCCGTTCATCATGAACGGCACGCGTACATGGGATTTCCATCAATCGGGAGAAACTGATTTTGGTACTACTGAGCCTTAAGTGTTTCATAAAAAGTCTTGCTAGTATCCCGAGGTCCCACGAGCGTATTATCTCCGGCTTAAACCAAACTTTACATAATACACGCATAATGTACAATGGAAACTGTACATGATGGATTTGCAGGGATCTTAATCTGGCGAAAACAATAGGATTACAAATAGGAGTGGACCCAACGTGTTCCTAGGGTTATATAGGCTGTATACATATCTACAAACATGGAAATAAATACTTAGAAACGACATACGCTCAACATTGCATACGTTTTCTCTTGATACCAACATTTGGTCCACATGCACTCTATACAGAGTGTTTTATGACCATATGTCATAAAGCAAACCAGTGATTCCTTGACTAATTTGAAGTCCCAGTAAAGTTTTGTCAGATATGCCTTAATTAAGGAGTTATTAATTAAATTCGTTTTCGCGCGCAAAATACTACGGTAGTGCGACCGAACCCGACGCTCGCTACATTGCAACGCTGCCGCTCTGCTCTGTGCATTGTCGACGCCCGCAGATGTTCATCGGTCTATTCACACGGGAGTATTTCGTAAATGGAGTGTCTTTATTTAGTTGAGTATGGAAAAAAAAAGTTCACCGTAGAACAAAATGTCATCTAACTTTTTTGCTCCAAATAGGCTCAGGAGCACCTGGTTTGCTTTATGAGCTATGGTCATAAAACACCCTGTATGTAATAAAGAGAGTAAGACAGAGATAAGCATATATATTTTTAAGGTTGTGCAATTTTCTTTCACCTCATCGACAATCTGATGGATGACCTTTCTGCCTTATTTATTTTTTACGTATTTAATTAATTCTTTATTTAGCTACAGCGCAAAAATAGCGGTAGCCGCAGCTCTCCCTCACTGGAAGCATTGAGAAACCCATTGAAGCGAGTGAGACGGATCATGACAAATTGCTAGTAGCGATGAATTGCTAATAATGAACAAACAAAATAAGCCAAAAAGAGTCGGTATCGCTGAAGACGGCAGGAAGTTTTATCGATGGATAACGGAAAGTGATTCTGACAGCTCTATTTAATGGCACTTTTTTAGTGATGACAGTCCGTCGCGCTAACGACGAGACGCCTGCAGAGACAACTGGGTTGAATACCATATTTAGGGTTTCGTATCTATACGAAATTCTATTACCACGCCTACGTCGTCTGTCTGTCTGTCTGTATGTTCGTTCGAGGGCTGAATCTTTTGAACCTTAATAGGTAACCGGTTGAAATTTTCAAAAAGTATTAAGGGAAAGTACAAGTATTATAATATGCAGAAAAGCGCCATCTACCGAACTATTCAAAACATTTTAATTACAAAAGTATGAACGGTCACCGATAGATGGCGTGATACGCGAGATACGTGCGAGTGCGACGGCGCGACGTGAAAGCTGCGCACACTCGCCATACCTGAAAGGAGGAACATATGGCTACGGAACCCTCTGTGTTTAACTGTATGTGTCGCCGCAAATAACATTCACGCAATTTCATATCTAGACGAAGGCTACCGAGAAAGTTGACGAAGCCGCTTCTGCGTATGTATATCCATGTACACAATCTTACTTCGGTCCTCTGACCCACTGTTCAGACGGAGGAGGAGGGGAGCAACGGGAACGGCCGTGTCGCCCGGAGGAGCGGACGCGGCGGAAACAGGGTCGAGGCGACTGTGGACAATTAATAACGGAAGTAGAACGGGGTGATAATGAAAGAATCAATTTGTTTAGGATCAACTTTACAGTTTGACTAACGAAGTCCTACTTCCGTCCCTCCCTATTTGGGAAGACGAACACGGAAGTCTACAGAAGAAGAAATTTTATGTTGACTGGAATCACTAACAGTGATTAAGTCCGCCTTTGCTCGCGAGAGATTGCTAGTAGTGAACAAACAAAACACTCCGAGCGCGAGTAAAAATCGCACTTTATCAATTTTTATTATTATTGCTTTAAAATATGTAGGTATGCTGGCTGGAGATATTTCTTACTTTAAAAATGGAAACGCCGCCGTAAACTTCCGAGAGATCGATTCGAATGATTTTAAGTTAAAGGAACTAAACAACAAACTAACGAGATAGAAGGATCACAGCTTTCCTCTGGGGCGTAGCCTGATCTGTGGGCGTAGCAGAGGACCGCTTGATTTGTGCCTCGTATCCGCTCCCACTTTTCAGAGTTACATTTAATCCCTGGTCCTTCGGGTGTTGAGTAGGGGTTTCAACTACAATGATAGCCGAAAGTATTGTTTTGTAATAAACATTTGGCTCATTGTTTTTATATTGGAATCGAAATGAGACTGTTTGCACCGCGCTGGTAACATAGTAACCATATTGTATAGGAAATACACCCGTTTATTAAGAGTCCTATAAAAACAGAATCAATGTATTTAATTTGATCGGAAATAAGCTTGTTTGCTAGGCAAATTCGATTTTTGTCTACATTGTTCAGAAAATAAGCAATTTAAGGAATATTAAAAGGATTCGATGCTATTCAATACTTAAGAGATACCTATGTTCAATAAAAACAAATAGATTTTGATCAAAAGTAGAAATAAGGCGGTTTGGATGGTTAATCCTCCTATCTTGATTTCAAAAATTTCTTGTAGATTTTAACTAATAAATGTTGGTGTAACATGCCACCCGAAATACGAACATTTTGGTTGAAACCGAACGATAGGCAACCCTACTGCGCCATATGTGCCGGCCGTTGAGGCTATGCGACATGTGTTGTCCTATAAAAACAGAACCAATGTATTTAATTTGGCCGGAAATAAGCTTGTTTGCTAGGCAAATTCGATTTTTGTCTACATTGTTTAGAAAATAAGCCATTTATGGAATATTAAAAGGATTCGATGCTATTTAATACTTAAGGCCGGCACTTCACTTGGCTTAGCGTATTCGTGTATTTGGCAAAACTTTCCGTTTCGTCTCCCTTTAATGGCTTGTTTAGAGCGAGATAAAACTAAAATATTTGCAACCAACCGAATACGCTAAGCCAAGTGAAGTGCCGGCATAAGAGATACCTATGTTCAATAAAAACAAATTGATTTTGATCAAAAGTAGAAATAAGGCGGTTTGGATGGTTAATCCTCCTGTCTTGATTTCAAAAAGTTCTTGTAGATTTTAATCAATAAATGTTGGTGTAACATGCCACCCGAAATACAAACATTTCGGTTGAAAACGAACGATAGGCAACCCTACTGCGCCATATGTGCCGGCCGTTGAGGCTCTGCGACATGTGTTGGCTGTTGTGTACATAAAAGTGGAGACATGTTTAAGAACCTTGTCACACACGAACTTGTTCGTTTCATTATTAAAATATTGTCGAGTGTCAAGAACTATAATAAATTGTGTGTCTGTCTGTATAGGTAGTAGGTAAGGTTTCTTCCAATTCTCCACTTTCAGAGCCGGACTGTATGTTACGTCTGGAAATGAAAAACTGTTCATTACATTACATTACGTTACGTTACGTAAAATTTTGAAAAAATAAATTGAATACTTATATGAATAATTTTCAAATGAATAGGCCTAAAACGTCAATTCATTAGATTAACTTACTTTACCCAACAACGGGGACAGTTGCGGATTTTATGAATATTTCAAGGAGCGTGTTCATAATGTCTAATTTTGCATTTGCGAATGAAAGTAAAATTCGCCGTAATTTCAGGCGAGAATACTGGGAAAATAAATTATAAAAAAATAATTTAGAAATACGTTGACTCCAAAACATGTTAAAAATTGCCTAATGCTGTCATGCTGTCATATGGATTTATATAGCACATTTTATAAATTTGTCTGAAAATCAATAGCCATGTATCCCACTAAAATGTATAGGTAATTTACTAGTTGAAGGTGCCCACTGGGCTTGACAGAAATGGCCAAACTAGTTAGACACCACTGCTCTAACTAAATGAAGGAGTGGCCGTTCAACAATTGAAACACCTTAGCTCTAAGACACTGTCCATTTCTACGCATTGTATTATTCTGACCCCTGCTGACTTGTCATGAGTATCGCGGGCCAGCTGTGAATCCAAGACAATGCCGAGCAAAAACGCTCTCTGTACTGTTTCAGTTTGAAAACAAAAGTTTGGCTCCTTTGAAACGGGTCACTTTATAGAGGAACAATCTGTGGCGAATTACAGTGACGATCCATTAACTAGCTGGTATTCAAAGGTTTAGTCTGGGGAAGCCGACATTGAACAATGGGTTTCGGTAGCCTTACTGAGTGGGCTCGCTGCCACAGAGCATCAGAGGCCTTAGAAGCGTCGCCGGCGGGTTCACTCGGAACTTGGGCCCGCTTTTTTGTTGGCGACCCAACATTTGGAAAGTTTGGAAATCCGTGGCCCTTTGTTCGCAGTTTCATGCCAGGAACAAAAAAGTCTTGCAACACATAGATCTCTTTCTTTCATAAATTGTGAAAAACCACAATTTTAGTTTTATTAGTAGGAATAGAAAGAATTGGATTTTTTTACCAACTTATACGTATTACATCATAATGGCAATGAAGATTTTTTTGTTACTGTTATGAAACTGAATCGATTAGGCTATAAAAATCAACCACCTATTTTTTTATTTAAATATACTTACATAAAAAAAGCCCAAGGTCCAAACTATTTTATATAGGTTTTACTCCCTTACCCCCTATATGATACAGAACCCCCCCTTAGCGTACTATTAACTAATCTTTATAGTCAAAGACAAGACAAATACTTTATTGCAAATTTGTAGAGTAGTTGAACAGTGATCGCCTGCCTGAGTTGTATATGCAGACTAACAAGGTACGTGATATAGAGGTCAAATGTATTTACTTAAAAAACCGGCCAAGTGCGAGTCGAACTCGCGCACCGATGGTACCGAATCGCCATGTCATGGTCAACGCTACTCACGCCAACTATGAATTAGTTAAAATGCTTCATACTCTTTTCGATAGATGGCGCGGATACACTTTTCAGTTGCTTGTATGGTATGGTATGTACGGGGGTCCCCCGTGAATTTTTAACTTTTTCTTATTTTTATTTGTTCTTATATCGGCCATAATAATAACACAATATTCTGTGAAAATTTCAACGGGCTACCTATTACGGTTCAAGAGATACAGCCCTCGGACAGACGGACAGACTGACAGACGGTGTAGCCTTAGTAATAGGGTCGCGTACGACGGATACGGAACCCTAAAAAAGGCTCCATACCCCAAGAGTTTCCACGGTAAATGCGACAAACTCGTAATTTACATATTAATGAAGCGCTAACATGGCACCTAGTTCACCCGGCTGACATCACGGACGTTGTAGGTGATGTAGCCAACCGTGTCAGTTTCGATAAAAAAAAAATTAGTTTTAATTTTATGTTCTCTGCCAATACACACTCTGGCTTCACTCTGGTTTTCATTATAGCCAACATTAACGTAGGTAACGTATTTTTTATTGATTTGAAAATTGATCAGAACGTGACAGAAAGTTGCATAAATAGATGAAAATAACTTTTAAACTTGTCAGCCCCCCAAACTTGTCGGTCCCCCGGTCGGTAGCTCGGTAGCACGGTGATCGATCGTAGATGTTAAGCACCTAACAATGCAATTATAGAATAGAATTTATTCAATGGAACTACTGGGGAAAAATCCCACCCGTTCTATCAATTGAACTATCAATAGAACTAGTTGGGTTTTATTTTTAAAACAAAACAGCTTTACTACATATGTGGCTTGACGTTTCGGGCCCATCCTCATAAGCACTCTGCCTAAGTTGGCTTACCACTTTGTTACTTTTACTTTGGTACTTATTATCTTACTCTTTATTGAAATGATGCTAAAAACATAATTGGGATCAGCACATCACTTCTAGTCTGTGTTTCAAACACTCCGAGGGCAGGCTTTAGCGAGGCGCAGCTCGGTAAAACCGTATTAGATTGGGGCACGAACAGTGTAAGGCGCCCGAAGATGTGGCAGACACTGGAATACACAAGATATTATACAAAACCAATTTGGGAATTAGATACGAATCGTTTATTATCTATGAGATAATACAGCATAGGAGTATCGAGGGGGAGTTCTTTGGCCCCCCCCCCGGGGGGGGGGGGGGGGGGGGGATGCGGGTTCGGGGTTCAAACCCTCCCAAACCAAGAAACTTTTTTTGTTTTTTTGTTTTTTTTTTGTTTTCTTTCGTTTTTTTTTATGGAAACTGACACCGTTGGTTGGCACCTAAAAACATCCGTTATGTTAGCCCATAACACCGGGTGTACTAGGTGCCATGTCAGTGCTTCCCATAATGTGATGTCGGCTATACTGAACTGGACGGAAAACACGAACTATTTACATAGCCGTTTCGACCGATGTTTCATTCAGTGCGGGCGGGATAAACCCTACCACCTAGTAAGAAGGGAAGGTACCTACAGTTTTACGTGGAATCCGAACCACGGTCAGCCTCCAACGGTCAGGCGGTCACCCATCCAAGTACTGACCGCGCTCAGGGTTGCCTAACAACAGTCGACCGACCGCACCAATGAGCTACCAAGAAGACTGACAACTTGCTTGTTAAGTGTAATATTTTTTCCGCGCTATAAATAGTATAACAAGGGGTGCAATCTTAAAAAAAATCTGTTGTATAAATCTATAGTAAGGAATATGTACAATTTGCTCTGTCAGAGGCGATTCAAAAATCCGATTTTAATAAACAAAAAAAAACATAGTTAATTTAGTGCTTACGGCATGAAAACTATTTAGAAGATTATACGAGTATCTAACGGTTAAAGAGAAAATATATGTTTTTTTGTTCAAGTAATAGTAGACAGAATAGTTCAAGTTCTTTCTTTTCATTTAGATCTACAGAGTAGCACCGTCTTCTGAAGCGACAGGTCGGAGGTTTGAGTCCCGTATGAGCACCAATTACTTTTTTCTTAAAAAAACTCCATAATTTTTATCCCTCACTCCTGTGGCTAAGGATACTTGTAGGCAACCAGTGTTGTTTAGTGGATTGACTGAAAGAAATTAACTTCTGCAACAAGGCCGCCTTCTGAGCAGCAGACAAATTTTCATACATAAACACCACACGCTGCGTATCCCGAGAATCGGGGTAAACAGAGTAATCAGTGTTTTGCTGAAAGAACTCTAGTAAATTGCAGTACAACACCGACCACCACGTTTCTCAACCTGCAAGTAGGTAACGCACGAAGACCCACCTATAGGCTTACTCGGTGGAAGGACCGTGACAAGGTGAGAGATGGCTAATTTTACGACATGCATGGGGAGAGATGTAGTGGGGCTATTCTTTTTAAGTACCGGCCCCACACGGATAAATGTATTATTAGTACTAATAATGTCCAGTTGTTTCCTCTCCGTGTGGGCAAGTGGATCTAACAGAGCTGGGTAGTTTCGTAATATAGCAGGCTTATTTGTATCAAATTGATTTATGTCCTAATCAATATTAGTACCTAAGTTTCCACATTCAATGTAACTAACAGATAAGTATTACCTAATTATATTTTGAAATAAATCCTCTTATAACAGTAGCTTAAATTAATTTATAATCACGTTGTCCGTTCTCTAGCGTAAGTGGTCGGAAGAGACAAACATGCTGACATGGTACCTAACCTAACAGTTCCAGCAGCAACATTGCTAATATCCTGATATTTCCTAATAAATAAAGCGAAGTTTCTACGGCCGTGTAATGTACGTCAATACATGCATATCCTTCCATAAAAAAATAAATAAATAACTAAAAAAAAATCTTATAATTTCAGAACTACGTTATCGATTTACGTACGGTTTTCACTGTATTCAATTTTGTTTTCATAAACAAAATTGGTAAATTATGCACTATACCTTTGATGAGAATACCTGTTGAAATTTCACCAAAATATCCTGCGTGACGTAACTGAACTGACTGACTGACACCGCCAAGTCGGTGGTGGGTCTAAGTATGAAAATTCCTTATACAACGTAGGTGAGCACAATAAATATTTTTTGAAAGTTCCGCCTGGATTAAAGTTTGTATTTAAGATCGTCATTTTTAGGGTTCCGTACCTCAAAGGAAGAAAAAACGGAACCCTTATAGGATCACTTTGTTGTCCGTCTGTCTGTCTGTCTGTCAAGACCTTTTTTCTCAGGAACGGGTAGACGTATCAAGTTGAAATTAATATCAAATACTAAGGTCTACGAAACCTTTGAGGTGTAGAAAATGCAAGCTTCTAGGTCAACGGAATCACTAGATACGCCCATTAAAGTCACATATTTTGCTACCGGCAAATCAAATCAAAACCTATAGAGTACTTCCCGTTAACCTAGAATCATGAAATTTGGTAAGAAACAAGGTCTCACAGCACAAGTAAAAGAAAAAATCTAAAATTGTAAATTCATAGTTATGTGGCATTAAAAAAATTGTTTGTTTGTTTTCTATGTCAAGGTCCCTTTTTCTCAGGAACGGATCAAGATAACAAATTGAAATTAATACGAAATACTAAGATCTACGATCTCTTTAAGGTGTAGAATACTAAAGCTTCTAAATCAACGCGATCAAAAGATATGGGCATCTATGTCATATTTCATACTCGCAAACTCACTCAAAACAAATCAAAACCTATAGGGTATTTCCCGTTAACATAGAATCATATCATTTGGTAAGAAGCAAGCTCTTACAGCACAAGTAAAGGAAAAAATCAGAAAATTGTAAAATTGTAGTTATTGACTTAAAAAAAAAAAAAATTGCTTCGTATGTCAAGGACCCCCTTTCTCAGGAACGGATCAAGATAACAAATTGAAATTAATATGAAATACTAAGAGCTACGATCTCTTTACGGTATAGAAAATGCAAGCTTCTAAATCAACGCAATCAAAAGATACGGCCATCTATGTCAGATTTCATACTCGCAAACTCACTCCAAACAAATCAAAACCTATAGGATATTTCCCGTCAACCTAGAATCATAAAATTTGGTAATAAGCAAGGTCTCATAGCACACGTAAAGGAAAAAATCCTAAAATTGTAAACTTGTAGTTATGATATTAAAAAAAATGTGATTGTTTTGTGTGTCAAGTCAAGACCCTTTTTCTCAGTAACGAGTCAAGATATCAAATTGAAATTAATATGGAATACTAACGTCTGCGATCCCTTCGAGTTATATAAAATGAAAGCTTCTAAATCAATATAATCAAAACATACGGCTATTTATGGCAAATTTTAATACATTCAAACTCATTCAAATGAAATCAAAACCTATAGGGTACTTACGTTGACCTGGAGTAATGAAATTTGGCAAGAAGCATGGTCTCACATCACAAGTAAAGAAAAAATCCGAAAATTTTAGATATTATGTCGTTATGTCGTAGTCATAATATAAGAAATATATTTTTGTATAACTTCACGAATGCCGCACAGTCAAACCATTGCTGTAGTGTTTATTTAGGCGTTCGTAATTTTCCAAAACAATTGTTTTTGTACATACCTACATAATTCAAATATATTGAGTGATGCTGATGATACGGAACCCTCGGTGCGCGAGCCCAACTCGCACTTGCCGACTTTTTTAAGTTAGTTGGGGTATAATAAGGGATGAAAGTTTGTATGGGAAGTACGTAATGTTTTAAGTTAGAGATATGAAAATTGGAAATTAGGCTTCTGTTTATGAATAAATCTCATTTGTGTGACTTGTGTGTGTCAGTGTTTTTGGAAATTCACTCCCTAATGGTGTAAAATAAGGTACTAAAATTTGTATGGGAAGTGCGCCATTTTTGAAGTTAGAAATATGTATATTGGTGTACAGGTTTCTGTTTATAAATAAAAATCCATTATATCACCGTTTTGGAAAATTCATCGCCTAAGGGTTGGAAGGAGAGAGGGAGGGAGAGAGAGCTACAATTTTTTTTATTTTTATGGAACCTGACACGGTTGGCTACATCACCTACAACATCCGTGATGTCAGCCCATAACACAGGTGAACTAGGTGCCATGTCAGTGCTTCCCTTCATTTCATGTCGGCTACACTAAACTGGACGGAAAACACGAACTATTTACATAGCCGTTTCGACCGACGTTTCGTTCAGTGCGGTGGTACCAACCCGGCCGGGATAAACCCTACCACCTAGTAAGGTAAGAAGGGAAGGGACCTACAGTTTAACGTGGAATCCGAACCACGGTCAGCCTCCAACGGTCGAGCGGTCACCCATCCAATCACTGACCGCGCTCAGCGTTGCTTAATAACAGTTGACTAACCAACCGCGCCACTGAGCTACCGAGGCTGACGAATTTTCTTATTCGACTTATTCGACTTATCCCTTAGTCGACTTTTACGACATGCGACGGGGAGAGATGCAGTGGGGCTATTCTTTTTAAGTACCGACCCCACACGGTACATGATGCCGCGAGCGAAGCCGCAAGCAAAGGGCTAGTAAAATTAAACATTTGTTAGACCTGGTTTATCAATTTTAATTTTTCACACATTGAATTTAATTATTAATTAATTACCTTCATCATGTGATCGTGGCTAGAATCATTATCAGATGAATGAAGGTGTCACCGCAAATTGGTTTCCTATGTAGCGAGCGAAGCGGAGCTTTGTTCGAGACGTTTCGAAAGGTCGCTTCAGTAGTAACAGGACAGAAATTAATAGGTACACGTGAACATTAATTAAGCTCATTCAATGTGTCAATGTTCGTGGCAGTCGACGCTTTACCTGCGCACACAACATGTCAGTGCTCAAACACTAATGAGAAGTTCCGACGCTGAAAATTCATCATTTATTTCACTCACTGCCTATTGATAGATCAACTCTACGCCTTACGACTACCATCTAACTACTAACATATTCGAACATAATTTCAAAATCATATGGCATAGATTGAATCATGGTCGAATACTTTGCAAAACGTGCATGCTGGTCGGTGTTATGCTGTAATTTACCAGAGTTCTTGCAGCACAACACCGATTACTCTGCTTACCCCGATTGTCGGGATTCAGCGTGTGTGATATGTACCTATGTATGTATGTATGGCATAGAGTAAAAATTGTATCTTGTTTCCACTTTTATGCTCATGATCGGTCGGTCGACTGTTGTTAAGCACACCTGGACGCGGTCAGTACTTGTATGGGTGACCGCTCGACCGTTGGAGGATGACCGTGGTTCGGATTCCACGTAAAACTATAGGTCGCTTTCCTTTCTTACCTTACTAGGTGGTAGGATTTATCCCGTTCGGTTTGGAACCACCGCACTGAATGAAACGTCGTCGGTCGAAACGGCTATGTATATAGTTCGTGTTTTCCGTCCAGTTCAGTGACAGTAGCCGACATGAAATGAAGGGAAGCACTGACATGGAACCTAGTTCGCCCGGTGTTATGGGTTGACATCGCTGATGTTGTAGGTGATGTAGCCAACCGTGTCAGTTTCCATAAAAAAAATCTATGTGTAGGAACAATTTTATCAAAGTATTCTTAAATCAATACTAATAATAAACCTGTAAGGGATGGTCATGGAGTAAGTTACTTTATTTTATAAGATATTGCGTTTAGTAGACTCTGTATGATACTAAAACCAAATTGAAGATTTTTACAAATATTTTCTGTATGCATGTATGTTGCCCCATAACTCTTAAACCGATCATCCGAATTCGACGAAACTTCAACGACGTACAATCACATTTAACTATACGTGAGTAGAAATACAACAGTCCATACAAAATAAACATTTTACTCAATGCTAAATAGTTACAACTTGTAACTATTTAGCATTGAGTGATTGACAGTGATCAAGATCAGTGACAAGTGATCGTTCGATTACGTTGACGTTATGTCATGCTATCGCATAACGCATGTCGTTAATGTAGTTACATGTACGGCATATACATGGCATGTATGCCACGGGACCTGGAGAGGGCCACACGAAACCTGCCGAATGTGAATGTGGCTTACCCGGAGTGGACCGACGCGACGAGGGCTGGTGACGCGTTCGCGGTAGCAGGTCGTCTGCACCCACAGGCTGCACCCCAGGGGGCCTCTTGACTTCGGGCAGGTTTTAGGAGAGTCGTGGCACACGCGCGACAAGAAGCACGACGACTCAGAAATCCAGACTCACTGTCGTTCTCCGAGCTATGTGACTCAACACTTTGGGCCAAGCGTATATAAGCACTCTGCTGACGCGACGATTGACAGAAAAATGTCAGTTCTCCGTCCGACACGTTTGACGAAAATTTAATTAAAATTTGACTTATAATTTTATAATTTTTTATATTAAAAAGTTTTATTATTTCCTCTTATCGTCTAAATACTCTGACTGTGTCTATAAATTAGAGTAAATATAAGTTAAAACTGTTTTAATTAATGTAATAGGTACCTATTTACGAAATAAACATTGAACACAACGAAAATATATTCTCAACAAATCCTCCCACAAAAAAGTTCCTCCGAAGCTACAAGCGGTAACTACAGAAACATTCGACCTTATCAATAACTGGAAACTCAATTAGTCAACCAGATTCCCAAAATTTTAGTTATCAGAAGGAAGGCAACAATAAATCAAATGTTTTCCAAGTCGCCCGCGCTGCTTCTGTCCCGCGAAGTGAGAAACGACCTTTTAAAAGCCCGCCTTATCTACCCCTCTCCGCCCTTACTTCACTGCCCTCAGTTGAGGGTTTTTTAATAACAAGCATTATAAAATGAACACCTTTTATTAAATCCAGAACGGAAACGTCCAGCCGCCCGAGGCAGGCTGAAAGTACAAAGGTTTTTTTTTCTGCAACTTCAGATGGATTTATAGTTGGCTCGCAAATTAAAATTGTGATTTATAGAGGTGAGACCGCAATAGGAAAACGTCTGTCTCTAAGTCCTAGGCGCGGAATATGAGAAATGTAGACTCCGCTCTGTTATACAGCATGATTCAACCAGACGGTATGTTCTGAATGAGTATAGCGCGGTTTTCTCGACCGTTCACTTCGAAAGAATGCGGCGCGCACCCTTCGCTCTCCGCCTCCACCGTACTGACGGGCAATTGCGGTGGGGGCGGAGAGCGGAGGGTGCGCGCCGCATTCTTTCAAAGTGAACGGTTGAGAAAACCGGGCTATAGAGGCGAATACTGTACGCCTGAACTCGAACAAACCCTTTAGTCTATCTCCGAATGGGGCCGTAGAAATTTGGTACTCCGCCACTTCTATCCCTCCCTCTTTCAGCCCTCGTTCAACCATCTCTCCCCCGCCGCTTGGGGAGGGGTGAGGGAGGGTGGGGACTCTCCCTCACCCCTCCCCCTTCTTCGTCGCCCCTCTCCTCACCTCCCCCTTCTCAAACACATCTTTCATCTCATTTTATCGAAATATTTATAGTATGTATCTACATCGCTTCTACCAAACCAACTACCATTCGACACTAAATTCCATTCATACTATACTTTCTTTGATTGATACTGCTCAGCCCTAAGGATATTTCGCGTGATGGTATATACCCTATAGTGAGTTCAAGAACTACTCTTTACATTGGTGCAAATCGCATCAAAATCTTTTCAGTGTTTCCGGAGTTTACCTCAAACATACATACATACATAAAGACAGACGTTCCCTTTTATAAGTAGATAGTAGAGATAGAGAAGAAGATAGAGAAGATAGAGTTAGAGAGTAGAGAAGAAGAAAAGAACGAGATAGAGATAGAGAAGATAGAGATAATTAATACACAAAACATTCCCGAATGGGTGCTCCACGATTCTTCTCTGCATACACTTTGGTTTCGTTCGTCCAGGCTTTGAAATTAAAATATTTTTTTACAATTTCATATAATAAATAAGATAAAAATAAGATAAAAAAATTATTAATAGGCCAATTTCATATCAAAGTAGGTGGGAAGTAGGTATGATCACAGAAAATACCTCTTATTATTCAAAATTACCAGTATATCTTGCTATCCCGTCCCACTCCTCAGTCTTTTACACTGACTCTTTCACAGTGCACGCTGCACGCATGTGGAACGAACTTCCTCTTCGTTTACGACAGTGTGCATCGATCCACACGTTCAGAGTGCTCTTGAAAGACCATCTCCTCAAACCCTAAACCTCATCTCCTTCTGTTTCGGAGTTCATCGGTTTCTGAGAAAATTCATAACATGTTTGTCTGTCTTTCATCATTGTCTGAGTTTTATTTTTGTATACGCTTATATATATTTACGATTTACTATGGTTACTATATGGTTATTATATGTATGTATTATATGTATATATAATATAAATCTTTGTTTTTCTATTCTTCTATTATCTAAGACTATGTTTTGTTGCACCTACCCTGGTTTTTATATGTAAAAAGGGTAGGCTGGCGGAAAATGCCATAGGCATTAAGTACTACCTTCTGTACGACTTTATGTGCAATAAACGTTTTTTGATTTGATTTGAACTTCTATTTAGATTTTACGCTGATGTGCCCAAGGTCAAGACGATGTAATGTTTTAAGACTGTACTAATTAGGCAGTCTTAATTGAGGCTTAGCTTAATTCGCTTTCAAGGTCTAATCGATTTTGCCTAATTGATAAACATCTATTTCTACAGTACCTAGGGTAGAGAATACGTAGGGTAGAGATTTACCAAAATGTAAAACCTTATTACACTTGTCGACAAATTCAGTATTTTTTTTTATCTGCTCTTGCAAACCAGACACCTTCAAAAAGCTCCTTAATGTTTCCCAGAGACATTTATCTGTGTATAGGCCCGAATTGGCCCACCCCAGGATTAAAATAATTAGTTGTATTATATAACTTATACATTACTATATCATCAGTGGCTTTATCAGAGTTAGCGATCTCGATCTAAAGCTACGTAATTCGAGTCCTGTTAGAACAAGTACCTGCCTAAGCACGAAGAGTAACGTGAGCATAGCCGCAGAAAAAGGTTCGCTCGCAGTTGGAAGTTAGAACAAGTAAGTACATTATAAACAAGGAAATATTATCATCATATTGCGGGAAATTTCAAGTTTTAACCGACTGAATAATAAATACGTCCTCTTTCGTATCTACGGCGGAGGGGCACTACGCGAGGACCTTTAAGTTTATATACTCGTATGTAGCTGATTCCTCGCCGTCCGTAAATGGTGGATGGGTTTTTATAGAGCCTCACGTGTTCGCTGCATCTCGATAAACAACCGCGATGTCAGCTTGTACATGTCGGAATGAGTGCTGTGATGGTTCGCCCCTTTAGTGGTGCCAGCTACACTGAACTGAACGGAAAGACTTTCAGAGCCTTTTCTAAGGATTAAGCCGGGTGGTGCTAATTCAGACGAGATTGGCATATCTACAGTTTTACATAGAATTCAAATCATTATTCGAATCCGATTTTTACAAAAAAAAATAATTATCATACTCGAAGTGAATACCACCGCCACAGAATGAACCCACTGTCTTTCGTAATGTATGTAAGCAAGGCTTTTTCCGCTTGCCTATTGCCGAGCAGTTCGCTGCTCGGTTGTGGAAAATACATCCTTTGTTATAGTTTTGTACTCTAGGTCCACGCCCTAGAGTTTAGGGGGTGGCGACTGCATCTGCAAACTAGTCCCACAAAATCGGGACTAAAATTACATTACGTACGAAATTACATTACGTCAGCCAGATCTCACCACTGACTGCGAAGATATTATCTTGCCTAAAAGTACATTCGGGAATAGGGGGCAGGCCAACTCTACTCAACGAGGAAGCTGTGACAGAATTCGGGATATCCAGCGAAGGAAAATACAAGCAACCCTCACAAAAAAACTGCTATTTCTATAATTGATTTCGTGACGCCGCCGGCATCTAAACTTCAACCCAATTTGCTAGACACATTTACAAGTCCACAATCTTTTTTACTGCCTCAATACTGCTGCCCGTCGTCGGTCATCTGAGATGATTCGAGCCGACCCTTAGCGGTGACGCCTCACGAAGATGCCTGCTTGGCTCGTCAGATGCCTTGATGTATTACTTCATGGTCTTCAATATATGACTAAGGCAGAGATTGCCTTAGGTAATAAGTCCGCCTTTTGTAAAATCGTTGTATTGGAAAGCAATAAAGCATATTCTATTCTATTCTATTACCAGTCGGCGATCGCCATAGATGTACTTAGACCGTCATCCGATTCTGTTCATCTGCTGGTGTGAAATTATGTTACTTCGCTAGCAATAACAGCAATTCCACTCTATTTGAGAGAGTCATTCACTGTTTCTACACGAAACAGTGAATGACATGAGTGACATGTAACTTTTAACGCAGATTTCAAATGAGAATGTTGCAAAGCATGGCGTGACCAGCTGTGCCCATGGCTCCGCTTATGTTAAGGATATAAAGCCATCTATAAAAATAGATTGCTCTAACCTACCCAGAGATATTCTTTCCGATTGCATTAGTGCAAGTCGGTTGACCCTCTCTCGACTTTTAACTGGAGGTATCATACATGCAGACTGTACACTTTGCGTTGTATTTGTAGGAAACAGAAAAATTAAAATAAAAGCGGATTCTTCATAAGACGAACCGTGCACAATCGCCGACAGAACAGTAAGCAATTACATTTCCCCAGTACGACTACGAGAATTGCTTCAAGCGGGACTGGCCACTTCGCTCGCCACTCCGCTCGCTGCAAATTCGCCGAGGAAAAGCGTTTTGTCTTTGTTCAATACACTTTCGGATTTACCGCCTTCGAGAGCGTCGAAGACACAGTGAAATGCAGAGATTTCTGAAATTATCTAGGAGCTTTTGGCTGCGACTCCCCTTTGCTTCACGATCGGTTGGTTCGGGGAACATTTTATACAGTATAATAAAACCTTGAGAATCAGAAATTCGCAAGGGGAACTCTTGAAAAAAATTGGTTACGACTAGGTTCATGTAGACATACTGACGAAAAGCGAGTGATCTCACAAACATTTAGTTTTCCATTTTAGGTAAGAAACCCTAAACATAAATAAAATCTAAATTACCACTATTTCAATAATAAAACCTTTCCGTAACATCTTTCTAAGTACATAAGTGAACCAAATGTAAAAAAAAGTTAGTGAAAAAAGCCTCTTTAACAAAATTGGTAAAAACTAAAAATATAAGATGGGCTAAGAAAAATTGGTCACTGTAGCATTTCGCGATACGTGTGTGGAATTCCCAGAAGCTACTGCGGAACCCTCGTTTCGGCTGACAAAATGCGTACATGACCGATTAGATTTTTACCGGTACGACCCGACCTTTCGAGAGGGATTTATACACCCGTGCTCTCCTGAATTCAGTACTGGATCTACGCTACGATACTGGGCCAGTATATATATTATAGATAGGGTGATTTTGGTAATGTTTAAAAAAATTTATGGAAACCGTGACTTGCATGTGGCAATGTTCCACCTCATCAAATTAACGGGAGTCTTGTGGAAGTGATGCGCGGAGTTTGTGAATGCCATGCCGGTTAATAGGTAACAATGTGAGGGAGTGTGTTTACGGAACTGATTCCACTTTTGGTGATGCAAAAACCCGGACTTATTGCAAAATCAAATTTCTTCCTGCAACATTGGCATTGAATTAAAATGTTGTGAAATCCGTCCCAATTCAGAATATGAGTGTAGATATAGTGTTATAGGTACAAAATGCCGCACCATGAGGCAGCTTTCTCTGTGGCTCTCCTCTGACAACGCAACTGCGAGTACGGCGACAGAAGTGTAGCAAATAAAAGAGAACGACGGACGGATCCACTCCGACCCTGGATATTGAGACGCGAAAGCAAATTTGCTCTAGTGCTTGCAATAAGGAAGGCGAACCCTACGTCGAATTTGTGCATAAAATGATAAAAAAACACGATCGTTCTTAATTATTTGGAATTCGCAATGACTAGTAAAATACTTTTTATGTTGCTATGAAACTATTCGAATTTTTGAGCTTTATGAAGTAACATTTCGTTCGGTCATGCTTGGGTTAGACGGAGAGGTAAGTGTAACATTTGACTTGTGTCCTGTTATACCAACATATCCTACGTATTATACAGGTTTTGAATACTTTTTCACGAAATAAAATATCGAAATGAAATTGTCTTATTCTTCTTTCTTCTTTTCCTCAGCTTCTTTAGACGTACGGAATTTAATTCCTTCCACCTTCCACGGAAGTCTCTATAATGTTTGACATTCGGTCTATCGCATCTGTAATCGACCAAAGAGGTTACAGTACAGCACAGTATATCCATGTAATATACCAACATTTTGAATCGTCGCCAGACCAAAGAGGTACCGGAGTAGACAGTACTATATACTTCGACTATGCAGCTAGTTAGTCCATGCGTCGGACCACGTTTCTGGACTTTTCATATTTCTCCAATTAAAATTTTATCCTTTCATTGCGTGGTCTTGCTAGTACATACTACCTTTTCTTTAAGGATCGCCGTCCTTTCTGGAAACGTCCCGAATCTTGGATATTCTTATCTTGGATCGCCATTCCAAATAATAACCTTTCAATCAATTCCGATCTGCTATAATTTGACCTTGTAAATGTCAATCTTCAAATGTCGACCTTCCAAACAAATCCTAATGTCGACCAATCAAACTGTCGACATTCCGAATGTCGATTTTGGGCACTGAATGCACGCAATAAACACTGGATACAGGCGCGAATCATGGGTCGACCCACTGTCTAGTCGGTCACGTCTCGCGTCGACCCGACACCGCTCGCATTAACTATGAATCAGATCGTTTCATTTATTTACTTTTTATGGCGGAGGACGGACGTCGTGTATGTGAGAGTTTGATTGGTTTCCGCTGGAGGCTTCAATTCAAACGTAGCGATTCTCCATTTTCGGTTTAAATTTCGACACGCGCAATGTTGTTTGAATTTGAATTTGAATTTGAATGTTGGCAAAGATGAAAACTTGTGATCTGAGGAAATAAGCGAGCGTGGTCTTTCATCACATCATACACAAGCAATATTTATACGCGAAAGCTGAAACTATAAATCATCAGTTCTGCTCCTCAGATCACAAGTTTTCACTTCTGCAGCAGAAGTAGTACGTGAATTTACTTCGGGAGCAGATTCGTGGGATCCATAGGAATAAAAAAAGTGTAACCTACTAAGTAGAGTAGGTAAGTAGGTAAGTAATTTTTTTTTCTTTTTCCATTAAATACCGCTTGAGCGGGATCGCTTCGACCCCTACAAACTACGAGACCTAATCCCGAGCTCCAGCTGTATTGAATTAATAACACTAAAGAGATAGGGCCTCGTTATTCTTTTTGCTCTATCTTTCGGAGTCCTGTAATTATTTGATCTAGTCACGCGTGTACCTACTACATGGGAAAGGCTATTATGTGCTGTTGTGTATGTGAAGTGATTTTACTCACGGATTTTTGGTTTTCCGTGCCCCGTACGGAAGCCTTATTAGGTTTCCGTATCCCGTACGGAAGCCTATTACTAAGCCTCCGCCGTCTGTCTGTCTGTCCGTCCGCCCGTCTGTCCGAGGGCTGTATCTCTTGAACCGTAATGGCATAGTGTAATGGGTAGCCTGTTGAAATTTTCACAGAATATGTTACTATGGCGGATATAACAACCAATAATAAAAAAAAAGAAAATGTTAAAAATTAATGGGGGCTCCCATACAACAAACGTGCAATAAAATCGATTAGTCACACTACTGAATAATAGATGGCGCCACAGGCCATATATTGCATTGTTGAAAGACAAAAGATAGGCGGATATTATCCGCTCAATTACCAACGGCCTCATTGAGGTGCTGTCATTTTCCCACCGTCAAATTGCCATCGACCTCATTGAGGCTTCTCTCCGATTTCTCTTCTCTCTAGGCAACTTAGCGGTTATTGATAGCGGATAGATACGGAAACCTCCGTGCGCGAGTAAAACTCGCACTTGACAGATTTTTACTAAGCCTATGCCGCATCTCTGTCCTAATGCTGTATCTTGGGAACCGTAATAGCTAGCCGGTGACATTTTCACAGAATATGTGTTATTATGGCGGATATATATCAACAAATAATAAAACATTCAACAACTAACAAATTAAGGGGGTCCCATATAAATGTATCAATTTTCAGAAGAGCGCAAACAAAAGTATGCACTTTCACCGATGAATGGCGATACACGTGCGATTGCCACTCTAAAGTAAAATAACAATAGGAATAAAAACCGACCATTTACGTGGTGATACGGAAACCTCGGTGCGCGAGTACGACTCGCACTTGGCCGGTTTTTTAGTTGGTATTCTCTCTCAGGGCAAACGACCAATGTGAGTCATTTATAATGATTAATTATTGCGTATCGTAAGTATTGTATGTGTGTGCAAACGACCAAGCATAGTCGGGGTTTTTTTTCCTATTCCTATTAAGTTTTTACCATTCCCTATGATCTAATTAAGATGTTCAACAAATGTAATTATCGTTTGTTCATCTTTTGAAATTATTTCCTGAAAAACGAATAGTACCTATGTCTCTGTTCATGACACATATGACACAATCATGTCATACCCAAAATACGTCATTGTGTCATCAATCAATCAATATATATATATATATATATATTATATTATTTTATTTCTTTATTAACACATTATCTTAAAACAAATTTTGTACATATTAAAAACCTAACATTAAAAACATATACAAAATTAACCTTAAAAAAATTGAGTTTCCACCACCGGCGGCGGGGCGAGCCCAGGCTACCGATAGTCGGGTCCCAAAGAGAGGAACCTCCGGACGATGCGTGCAGTGTCGAGCAGGGCTGCCTTCTGGATCTGGCCCTTGACCCAACCACTCAGCGAGAGCCTCTCAAGGTGGTCGTCGAGGCTCTTCGCCATCAGCCCATGCGCCGAAACGACTATGGGCACAACGATCGTCGAGTCGACGGGCCACATTTTGGTAACCTCGTGCTGCAGATCCAGATATTTTAACATCTTCTCTGCTTCCTTACTGACGAGGTTACCATCGTGCGGCACGGCGATATCGACGAGCGTTGCGCGCCTTGCCTCCCGGTCTACTATCACAATATCAGGCCTGTTCGCGAGAATAGTCCTGTCTGTGATAATGGACCGGTCCCAGTAGAGTGTGACATGACCGTTCTCGAGAACTGGCGGTGGATTGTACTTATAGTAAGGCACCTCAGTACCCACAAGGTTGAACTTTAAGGCAAGTTGCTGGTGGATAATCCTGGCTACTAGGTTGTGTCTATGCAGATACTCGGTGTTGGCAAGCTGCGAACAACCGGAAATCACATGTCTGAGGGACTCGCCAGGTTGGCGGCAGGCGCGGCAGATGTCAATGGTGCCGTCCTTCATTATGTGTTTCCTATAGTTGTTCGTCTTGACAACCTCATTTTGTATTGCAAAGACAAAACCCTCGGTTTCCCCGAAGAGGTCCCCGAAGCGTAGCCAGTGCACGGAAGCAAGTTGGTCTACATCCGGTCCCGTGAGAGACCGGAAATACCTACCGTGCAGCTCCTTGCCTTTCCATACTTCCATGCGGTCCTCGGTGCTCAGTACAACCGGCTTCCGCCAGTCCTCTTTTCCCATGCTCAGCGGGGTAAGGCCTTTATCGCTGGTGACGACATCGCGATGCATCTCACAAACATCAGTCTTTTCCAAAAAGTACTGACGGAGATTGCATACCTCGCGGTTGTGCAGGTTCTTGGCATTTAACATACCTCGACCCCCACACTTCCGCGGGATATACAACCTCATGACCGATGATCGTGGGTGGTGCATACGGGATTTCGTCATGAGCGTCCTGACCTTTCTGTCCAGCGAGTCCAATTCGGTCTGAGTCCATCTGAGAATACCGAAGGTATATACGAGCACAGGCATGACCCAACCGTTATAGGCACGAATTTTATTGCCGCCTGACAAAAGGCTATTTAGCACTTTTGTAAGACGGTGAAAAAACTTTTCCTTAACTGATTGTTTCATGTCCGTATCCCGTATGTTGAGAGCCTCCGATATTCCCAGATATTTATAGGTTTCGTCTTCGGAGAGAGCTCGAATATTCATAGACTCCGACAACTGTATGCCGCCGGAGTTCACGACCACACCACGGTCCACATGGATGGCCCCACATTTTTCCAAGCCGAACTCCATTCCAATGTCGTTGCTGAAGCCTTCAGTTATCTCCATCATCGACATTAGTTCAGTGTCCGACTTGGCAAACAGTTTGAGGTCATCCATATAAAATAAGTGCGATATTCGAGAGCCTCCTCTTCGAAGACAGTAGCCCAGCTCTGAGTCCTCAAGCAGAGTGCTAAGAGGGTTCAGAGCCAGACAAAACCAAAGCGGACTCAGACTGTCTCCCTGGAAGATCCCCCGCCGTATGGGAATCCGGTCGTCTGCGACCGAAGTCCGTTCGCCACCTGGCACACGAAGGATAGTACTCCATTGTCCCATACATGCGCCAAGGAATTGACAGATATTCGTGTCAGTTTTGTATAATTCTAGTATCCTTAGCAACCATGTATGGGGCACGGAGTCAAATGCCTTCCTGTAATCTATCCAGGCAGCAGACAGGTTCTTTCGATTGCGTCGGACCTGCTGACAAACGGTCATGTCTATGAGGAGAAGCTCCTTAGTACCGCGGGACCCAGCCCGACATCCATTCTGAGCAACTGACAAGATGTTATTTTCCTTAATATGAATTGATATTTTATGCGTCAAAATGGATGTCAGGAGCTTGTAGATGGTAGGCAAGCAGGTGATAGGTCTATAATTTTTAGGTTCCGCAGTACTACCAGATTTATGGAGCAGGTGGGTGACACCAGTAGTCATGAACTCTGGGAGAACCCGATGGTCGAGGGCATCTTGGAATTGAATGGCCAAGCGGGAATGGCAGCTTCTGAACCATTTCAGCCAGAAGTTCTGCAATCCGTCCGGCCCTGGAGATTTCCAGTTCAGTGCCTGGCGGATCGCAGAACTTACATCCTCTTCGCTGATATTTATGGCTGACATTGGTTCTACAGTCTGACACGCCCGCTCGACTGCTCTCATCCATTCACCCTCGACGTGACAGACAGGATCCGACCAAATGTTTTTCCAAAATGAAGCATTTTCTTGATCAGTCGGTCGGATTGTGTCTGTCGGTCGTTGGTTCGGGTGCTCCCAGTTTCGGTATACCCACCTTTGGTCACTCTGGAATCGACGATTCTGATGATAACGGTCGACACGCTTCCTATAGCGAGGGATACGTTGGGCCCACGCGCTAATTTGCTGCTTCAGGTCATCTATGCGTTCCGTGACTAGCGAGTGGAAGTTTGGCTGTGTTTGGCTTATTACAGCTCCATTAAAAGCCTTCGTCACGAAACGCTATTATATTATTTTATTATTATTATCCATTTATTTCCACATTTCTTTTTATACAAATTTTACATTTTTTTTTTTAATTAAAACCTAAAATTAATATAAAAACAAACGGAGTTTCCACCACCGGCGGCGGGGCGAGCCCAGGCTACCGATGGTCGGGTCCCAAAGAGAGGAACCTCCGGACGATGCGTGCAGTGTCGAGCAGGGCTGCCTTCTGGATCTGGCCCTTGACCCAACCACTCAGCGAGAGCCTCTTAAGGTGGTCATCGAGGCTCTTCGCTATCAGCCCATGCGCTGATACGACTATGGGCACAACGATCGTCGAGTCGACGGGCCACATTTTGGTAACCTCGTGCTGCAGATCCAGATACTTCAGCATCTTCTCTGCTTCCTTACTGACGAGGTTACCATCGTGCGGCACGGCGATATCGACGAGCGTTGCACGCCTCGCCTCCCGGTCCACTATCACAATATCAGGTCTATTCGCAAGAATAGTCCTATCTGTAATAATGGACCGGTCCCAGTAGAGTGTGACATGACCGTTCTCGAGAACTGGCGGTGGATTGTACTTATAGTAAGGCACCTCGGTACCCACAAGGTTGAACTTTAGGGCAAGTTGCTGGTGGATAATCCTGGCTACTAGGTTGTGTCTATGCAGATACTCGGTGTTGGCAAGCTGCGAACAACCGGAAATCACATGTCTGAGGGACTCGCCAGGTTGGTGGCAGGCGCGGCAGATGTCAATGGTGCCGTCCTTCATTATGTGTTTCCTATAGTTGTTCGTCTTGACAACCTCATCTTGTATTGCAAAGACAAAACCCTCGGTTTCCCCGAAGAGGTCCCCGAAGCGTAGCCAGTGCACGGAAGCAAGTTGGTCTACATCCGGTCCCGTGAGAGACCGGAAGTACCTACCGTGCAGCTCCTTGCCTTTCCATACTTCAGCGGTCAGCGTCCTGACCTTTCTGTCCAGCGAGTCCAATTCGGTCTGAGTCCATCTGAGAATACCGAAGGTATATACGAGCACAGGCATGACCCAACCGTTATAGGCACGAATTTTATTGCCGCCTGACAAAAGGCTATTTAGCACTTTTGTAAGACGGTGAAAAAACTTTTCCTTAACTGATTGTTTCATGTCCGTATTCCGTATGTTGAGAGCCTCCGATATTCCCAGATATTTATAGGTTTCGTCTTCGGGGAGAGCTCGAACATTCATGGACTCCGACAACTGTATGCCGCCGGAGTTCACGATCACACCTCGTTCCACATGGATGGCCCCACATTTTTCCAAGCCGAACTCCATTCCAATGTCGTTGCTGAAGCCTTCAGTTATCTTCATCATCGACATTAGTTCGGCGTCTGACTTGGCAAACAGTTTGAGGTCATCCATATAAAATAAGTGCGATATTCGAGAGCCTCCTCTTCGAAGACAGTAGCCCAGCTCTGAGTCCTCAAGCAGAGTGCTAAGAGGGTTCAGAGCCAGACAAAACCAAAGCGGACTCAGACTGTCTCCCTGGAAGATCCCCCGCCGTATGGGAATCCGGTCGTCTGCAACCGAAGTCCGTTGGCCACCTGACACACGAAGGATAGTACTCCATTGTCCCATACATGCGCCAAGGAATTGACAGATATTCGTGTCAGTTTTGTATAGTTCTAGTATCCTTAGCAACCACGTATGGGGCACGGAGTCAAAAGCCTTCTTGTAGTCTATCCAGGCAGCAGACAGGTTCTTTCGATTGCGTCGGACCTGCTGACAAACGGTCATGTCTATGAGGAGCAGCTCCTTAGTACCGCGGGAACCAGCCCGACATCCATTCTGAGCAACGGACAAGATGTTATTGTCCTTTATGTGAATTGATATTTTGTGTGTCAGAATGGATGTCAGGAGCTTGTAGATGGTAGGCAAGCAAGTGATTGGTCTGTAATTTTTGGGTTCCGCAGTGCTACCAGATTTATGGAGCAGGTGGGTGACACCAGTGGTCATGAATTCCGGGAGAACCCGACGTTCGAGGGCATCCTGGAATTGAACAGCCAAGCGGGAGTGGCAGCTTCTGAACCATTTCAGCCAGAAGTTCTGCAATCCGTCCGGCCCTGGAGATTTCCAGTTCAGTGCCAGGCGGATTGCAGAACCTACATCCTCTTCGCTGATATTTATGGCTGACATTGGTTCTATCGACTGACATTCCCGCTGGACAACTCTCATCCATTCACCCTCGACGTGACAGACAGGATCCGACCAGATGTTTTTCCAAAATGAAGCATTTTCTTGATCAGTTGGTCGGATCGTGTCTGTCGGTCGTTGGTTCGGGTGCTCCCAGTTCCGGTATACCCACCTTTGGTCACTCTGGAATCGATGGTTCTGATGAAAACGGTCGACACGCTTCCTATAGCGACGGATACGTTGGGCCCACGCGCTAATTTGCTGCTTCAGGTCATCTATGCGTTCCGTGACTAGCGAGTGGAAGTTTGGCTGTGATCTGCTTATTATAGCTCCATTAAAAGCCTTAGTCACGAAACGCATAATTTTTGGTCTTGTATTCCCAGACCTGAAGCAGCATAGCTTTCCGATGAGGATCCTGGCCTCGCCGATACGTCGTTCGATCCGTAACTGCCATGCGGGAGCGGTGGCTGTCATGGCGCGTGTGTCTCGCGAATTATTTTCGAATTTTAGACGCGCCATGCGACAGGCAGCCACCGCCCCACAATACAAGATCGAATGAGTATCGGCAAGATCTGTACTAGATTCAATATATTGTTTAAGATATGAATCCAGGATCCTCACCATAATAAGGTTTTGTTTATTAGTGGGCAACCGCGGTATCCGCGGCCTGTCATTAGTAGGTGCCGAGCGGTACCTCAGAATCGCCTCTTCCAGAGTCCTCCTCATAAACTCATTATCCTGGGTACTTACGGTGCTCCCTACCACATCGCCACCATCCTCAGCAGATGGTGGTGTCGGCACGGACGTAGCTGTTACATCTGCAACGATGGTAACAGCGGCAGCACCCCGCGCTCTCACCGGAGGCGGCGGCGGGGCACATGCAGCGTCCGGGCTTGCGGGTGTGGTGGCAGTGGCAGGGGGGAGCGCATCAAGGCGTAGTCGGTCAAGCACGGAGTCATCTACAAAATGGCGGTTTAGGATGACCCGTACTTGATCTGAGAGGCGCTGGGCTGAAACAGAGAAGGTTGATTCCAAAGCCTGAAATTCAGAAAGCAGCCTCGGCCGGTACGCAGTCCGGATTGTTTCTCCCTCTGTGGCCCTGTAGTACGCCGTCATGACTTTTATATTTAGGTCATAAGTCCAGCGCATACGGCGCACTACACCATCGGTAGCGGGGGCTGTAGGTGGGGTACGAGACCCCGACGGCCCCAAGCGTGCCGGTGGTGGACGTCGCCCTCGCCGTCGGTCTTCTGGCGGGGGAGGTGTCGTCGGCCCGCCGTCCTCACCCGATGATGCTGGTGATGTCTCGGCGGGCGTCGATGGTGGGCGTGCGGATGGTCTTGAAGTGGTGGCTCTTTCGCGCAGGCGGCGGCGGCAGCACGGCGATGCCTGTGCAGGCGGGGAGGGCGAGGTGTCCGTTGCGCTGCTTGGCCGGTGCGCTGACACGCGGCGGGGTGGTGCATTCCGCGCGCGGTGTCCCCGGCCTGCAGCGCGGCTCGCAGCTCTACTCGCCTGCTGAGGCGCCGACCGTGTCGCCGTGCGCCGAGAGCCACCGCTGTCTTGTTGTGGCCTTGGTATTTTTTCTTACTTGTAATCGGCGGTGCCGGGCGCCGGGTGCTGATGTCATCTTCACGTGTTCTTCATCAGCGCGACATTGGTGGTCACGTCGCGCGTGGCCCAGGCCCGGCAGAGCGCCTGCATCCTCTTTTATATATTTTTCATTTCGGAGCAATACAATTTTTTGCCATGTCACGTTGACAGCTTGTCGTTTTTTTTTTTTTTTTTTTTGTTTTTTTTTAATTATTATTATTATTTTATATCCTTTATTTCACATATTGAAACTTTTACATTAATTTTATATATATTATACAAAAAAGTAATAAAAATACACAAAATTAATATAAAAATTCAATACGGTAATACCGCCGGCGGCGGGAGACAAGCCTCCAAGCACGCCGGCGGGTGCAGGCCGTGGCTACGGAGCTCTCCGGGACGACGCGAGGCAAGCTACGAGCGATAGGTGGTGGTACTAGACACGTAGGCCACCACCACCCCCATCTCGGAGAGCTCCGTATCCACCGGACTGCACGGCGACGTCGTTGCGCAGCTCTTTGAAGTCTTTTATTATTATTATTCCTTTATTAACACATATTCTTAAAACTAATTTTGTACATATTCAAAACCTAACATAAAAAACATATACAAAATTAACCTTAAAAAAATGGAGTTTCCACCACCGGCGGCGGGGCGAGCCCAAGCTACCGATGATCGGGTCCCAAAGAGAGGAACCTCCGGACGATGCGTGCAGTGTCGAGCAGGGCTGCCTTCTGGATCTGGCCCTTGACCCAACCACTCAGCGAGAGCCTCTCAAGGTGGTCGTCGAGGCTCTTCGCTATCAGCCCATGCGCCGAAACGACTATGGGCACAACGATCGTCGAGTCGACGGGCCACATTTTGGTAACCTCGTGCTGCAGATCTAGATACTTCAGCATCTTCTCTGCTTCCTTACTGACGAGGTTACCATCGTGCGGCACGGCGATATCGACGAGCGTTGCGCGCCTCGCCTCCCGGTCCACTATCACAATATCAGGTCTATTCGCGAGAATAGTCCTATCTGTAATAATGGACCGGTCCCAGTAGAGTGTGACATGACCGTTCTCGAGAACTGGCGGCGGATTGTACTTATAGTAAGGCACTTCGGTACCTACAAGGTTGAACTTTAAGGCAAGTTGCTGGTGGATAATCCTGGCTACTAGGTTGTGTCTATGCAAATACTCGGTGTTGGCAAGCTGCGAACAACCGGAAATCACATGTCTGAGGGACTCGCCAGGTTGGTGGCAGGCGCGGCAGATGTCAATGGTCCCGTCCTTCATTATGTGTCTCCTATAGTTGTTCGTCTTGACAACCTCATCTTGTATTGCAAAGACAAACCCTTCGGTTTCCCCGAAGAGGTCCCCGAAGCGTAGCCAGTGCACGGAAGCAAGTTGGTCTACATCCGGTCCCGTGAGAGACCGGAAGTACCTACCGTGCAGCTCCTTGCCTTTCCATACTTCCATGCGGTCCTCGGTGCTTAGTACAACCGGCTTCCGCCAGTTCTCTTTTCCCATGCTCAGCGGGGTAAGACCTTTATCGCTGGTGACGACATCGCGATGCATCTCACAAACATAAGTCTTTTCCAAAAAGTCCTGACGGAGATTGCATACCTCGCGGTTGTGCAGGTTCTTGGCATTTAACATACCTCGACCCCCACACTTCCGCGGGATATACAACCTCATGACCGATGATCGTGGGTGATGCATACGGGATTTCGTCATCAGCGTCCTGACCTTTCTGTCCAGCGAGTCCAATTCGGTCTGAGTCCATCTGAGAATACCGAAAGTATATACGAGCACAGGCATGACCCAACCGTTATAGGCACGAATTTTATTGCCGCCTGACAAAAGGCTATTTAGTACTTTTGTAAGACGACGAAAAAACTTTTCCTTAACTGATTGTTTCATGTCTGTATCCCGTATGTTGAGAGCCTCCGATATTCCCAGATACTTATAAGTTTCGTCTTCGGAGAGAGCTCGAACATTCATGGACTCCGACAACTGTATGCCGCCGGAGTTCACGATCACACCACGTTCCACATGGATGGTCCCACATTTTTCCAAGCCGAACTCCATTCCAATGTCGTTGCTGAAGCCTTCAGTTATCTTCATCATCGACATTAGTTCGGTGTCCGACTTGGCAAACAGTTTGAGGTCATCCATATAAAATAAGTGCGATATTCGAGAGCCTCCTCTTCGAAGACAGTAGCCCAGCTCTGAGTCCTCAAGCAGAGTGCTAAGAGGGTTCAGAGCCAGACAAAACCAAAGCGGACTCAGACTGTCTCCCTGGAAGATCCCCCGCCGTATGGGAATCCGGTCGTCTGCAACCGAAGTCCGTTCGCCACCTGGTACACGAAGGATAGTACTCCATTGTTCCATACATGCGCCAAGGAATTGACAGATATTCGTGTCAGTTTTGTATAGTTCTAGTATCCTTAGCAACCACGTATGGGGCACGGAGTCAAAAGCCTTCTTGTAGTCTATCCAGGCAGCAGACAGGTTCTTTCGATTGCGTCGGACCTGCTGACAAACGGTCATGTCTATGAGGAGCAGCTCCTTAGTACCGCGGGACCCAGCCCGACATCCATTCTGAGCAACGGACAAGATGTTATTGTGCTTTATGTGAATTGATATTTTGTGCGTCAGAATGGATGTCAGGAGCTTGTAGATGGTAGGCAAGCAAGTGATAGGTCTATAATTTTTAGGTTCCGCAGTACTACCAGATTTATGGAGCAGGTGGGTGACACCAGTAGTCATGAACTCTGGGAGAACCCGATGGTCGAGGGCATCTTGGAATTGAACAGCCAAGCGGGAGTGGCAGCTTCTGAACCATTTCAGCCAGAAGTTCTGCAATCCGTCCGGCCCTGGAGATTTCCAGTTCAGTGCCTGGCGGATTGCAGAACCTACATCCTCTTCGCTGATATTTATGGCGGACATTGGTTCTATCGACTGACACACCCGCTGGACAACTCTCATCCATTCACCCTCGACGTGACAAACAGGATCCGACCAGATGTTTTATTATTATTATTTATTCGTTTATTGACACATTTCTTTTTTATATTAATTTTACATAAAAAACTTAAATCTAAAATTAATATAAAATAACAAAATGGAATTTCCACCACCGGCGGCGGGGCGAACCCAGACTACCGATGGTCGGACCCGAGAGAGAGAAACCTTCGGACAATTCGAGCGGTGTCGAGCAAGACCGCCTTCTGCATCTGACCCTTGATCCAAGCAAGTGGCTCTAGTGAGAGCCTCTTGAGATGATGGTCGAGGCTCTTCGCTATCAGCCCATGCGCAGACAAGACTATGGGCACAACGATCGTCGAGTCCACGGGCCACATGTCGGTAACCTCGCCTGCGTGATGGAGAGCAGGCTCTGCAGCGACGGCCGGCCGCCGCCGCGCTCGACTTCGACGCCGCCGCCGCCACCGCTCGCCCGCAGCAGCACTGCCTCCGCTCACCGCGTCGCCCGGCCTCCCCGCGCCCGAGTCGTCCAATACGAGAGCCGCCTTTCTTCTCGAACACCACACGCACGCCACACCACCCAGCTCCACGCCGCCGGTGCATTTCATCGACGGCGAAGATGGAGCGTTGACGTCGTTATTACTAATAATAAATCTGTAAGGGATGGTCATGGAGTAAGTTACTTTGTTTTAGGAAATATTGAGTTTGTAGCCTCTATATATGATACTAAAGCTAAATTGACGATTTTTAGAAATCTTTTCTGTATTTAACCCTTAGCTCCTCGCCAGCGCGAATTTCCACGTAACGTTCCGGGTAAACACACAATTCCGCGCGCGAAACATTTTCCGCGCTTTCTCCATTAAAAAATCATAACTATGAAATTTCCTTCAGAACCCTATATAAATTTGCACGTCATTGTAATCTAGATGAAATTATCTTTCATATGACATAGGTTTGAGCTAATTGGTTCGCAATTGTAATGCATAGAAAAATAGGCAAAGTTAGAAATGAATGATTTACGGGAGTCGGCAGGAAAGAATGAAGATTCCTCAAAAAGTAAATCGATAACATATGTTTTTTTTGTTTTAAAATAGAACTAAAATACATTTGCAATAAACCTACATCAAATTTAGTAAATATCTTCTTGATAAATATTTCACCAGAGCCCTCCAACCATGAGCCAACCGGCGCGTAATTTGTACCGGCGGCAGAATTTTGAATGGTACAAAAAAGTGCTGTTATTATCGAAAATGAGCAATAAATACAAAAAGTATGGCCATTGTCGTCTGCCCCCAAGTGTCCTCCATATTGAATAGAAGAAATCATAACATTTTACGTATTAGATTTTTTTTGAAAAATAAAAAACCAACGCAATCCCTTTCTAGTGCGTGAGAAAACTACTTCCCGTTGGAGCGATGTTTTGGCTATAATACAACACTTCGTAAAGGTTATATCCCACTAATAAATTAGTCTATGACATGTTTATCAATATGTCAATGTCATATGAGCACTCACTGAACATATTATAATAACACTGGCCTATTGAAATCAAACAAAAAACTGAAGTGGCTCACGCACACATGCACACAATGACGTCAGCCGGCAGCCGTGCCCTAGTATTAGTAAGTCGACGACCTGTTCTCGAAAGATACATAGAGGGTGTTTGCAATATACAGATAACGAAAAATATTTATATTTAGCTACGGTTGGTCAAGCAAGTGTGAACAAATTAGGAATAGCTGTAAAACACAAATGCTATTGGTCAAGTGTGTACTTTAAAAGAATAGTCCCACTGCATCTCTCCCCGTGTGTGTCGTAAAAGGCGACTAAGGGATAAGACTCCCTTCTTATATTACTAGATGGTAGGTTATTCCGCCCGGGTTGGTACCACCGCACTGAATGAAAGGTCGGTCGAAACGGCTATGTAAATAGTTTGTGTTTTCCGTCCAGTTCAATGTAGCCGGCACGACCGAAGTGAAGCACTGACGTGGCACCAAGTTCACCCGGTGCTATGGGCTGACATCACGAATGTACCGTGTGGGGCCGGTACTTTAAAAGAATAGCCCCACTGCATCTCTCCCCGTGTATGTCGTAAAAGGCGGCAAAGGGATATGACTCCCTTCTTATATTACTAGTTAGTAGGGTTTAACCCGCCCGGGTTGCTACCACCACATTCACACCGGGTTGCTATTCAGTGTAGCCGGCACGACCGAAGGGCAGCACTGACGTAGCACCAAGATCACCCGGTGTTATGGGCTGACATCACGGATGTTGTAAGTGATGTAGCCAACCGTTTCAGTTCCCATAAAAAAAAAATTATAAATAAATTTTGTAGGTGGTGTAGCCAACCGTGTCAGTTTCCATACAAAAATACTAGGTTAGTATAAGGCTTCGTCGCCCAACCTAACCTTTCACTGTAACTGTAACGTAACGTAGCGGGGGGGGGGGGGGGGGGGGGGGGGGGGGGGTGGTTATGTATGACAAAGTTGGACAGTTTGATCTCTGTCAAAAGTTGACATTGTCAGATTTTGACATTTGACAGTGTAAATCGGAGTGAATTGATGACATCTGGGGGGGGGGGGGGGGGATTTGGGGAGATAGTTTATTGGGTCTAACTAGTAAGGGGTCCGAGTTATAAGCGTAAACGGGGTTGTCAAATGTACATTTTGGGTTCCAGCTTGATAGTTTGACCGATTTGACAGTTGTCATGAAAAACAAAGTTTGAGATTTGGGTATAGGGCACAAGTTGACACTGTCAGATTTTGACATTTGACACTCCTTGACAGATTTTTGGTTGATAACTTTGACAGATTGACAGATTTGACAGTTGTCATGTACTACAAAGTTTGACAGTTCGATCTCTGTCAAAAGTTGAGATTGTGAGATTTTGACATTTGACAGTTTAAATGGAAGTAAAATTGATGAAATTTTGGTGGAGGGGGAATTTGGGAGTGGGGGGGGGGGGGGGATTTTTGTTCTCCCCGATATCTATCCGAATATGTAGTTATACCTCTCTACCTAGTCTATTTCAAAAGTAAGTTTTCGTACTTTGAAAATCGACTAAATTGTGTGAGCAACTTACATCAAGTTGCTCGTTAATTCACTACACTATTTTCAGATCTTCGATCCGAAATGTAACTTTGGATTGCGCAGTCCTAGGGAGATGTGTGATGCCTCGTCGGAAGCGTCTCATCGAGTGTAACAACATATTTGAGTTTCATCGAAATCATTTGAGCGGTTTGTGAATTATTGGCGTTTGAAATGTGGGCGTCAAAATATAGCGATCGCATTTTAGGTCCGATCGAGTCAAAACTTGGTGTAGGAGTCTAAAATAATGGTCCCGAATGTTTTCTAGAGTTTGAACCCTCCAGCCCCCTCCCCTACGAAAAAGGTTGGGTTAGGTTAGGTTAGGATTGGTTAGTTTGACAATTTTGAATTGCGCAGTCCTAGCGAGATGTGTGATACATCGCCAGAAGCGTCTCATCGAGTGTAACAACATATTTGAGTTTCATCGAAATCATTTGAGCGGTTTTTGAATTATTGGCGTTTGAAATGTGGGCGTGAAAATGTTTGTATCTCTATAGCGATCGCATTTTAGGTCCGATCGAGTCTAAACTTTGTGTAGGAGTCTACAATAATGGTCCCGGACGTTTTCCAGAGTTTGACCCCTCCAGCCCCCTCCCCTACGAAAAAGGTTGGGTTAGGTTAGGTTAGGATTGGTTAGTTTGACAACTTTGGATTGTAACTGTAACGTAACGCAGCGGGGGGGAGGGGTGGTTGTTTTGTTTGATAGTCTGACAGTTTGACAGATTTGACAGTTGTCATGTATGACAAAGTTGGACAGTTTGATCTCTGTCAAAAGTTGATATTGTCAGATTTTGACATTTGACAGTGTAAATCGGAGTGAATTGATGACATCTTGGGGTTTTGGGGAGATAGTTTATTGGGTCTAACTAGTAAGGGGTCCGAGTTATAAGCGTAAACGGGGTTGTCAAATGTACATTTTGGGTTCCAGCTTGACAGTTTGAACGATTTGACAGTTGTCATGAAAAACAAAGTTTGAGATTTGGGTATAGGGCACAAGTTGACACTGTCAGATTTTGACATTTGACAGTCCTCGACAGATTTTTGGTTGACAACTTTGACAGATTGACAGATTTGACAGTTGTCATGTACTACAAAGTTTGACAGTTCGATCTCTGTCACAAGTTGACATTGTCAGATTTTGACATTTGACAGTTTAAATGGAAGTAAAATTGATGAAATTTTGGTGGAGGGGGAATTTGGGAGTGGGGGGGGAGGGGAATTTTTGTTCTCCCCGATATCTATCCGAATATATAGTTATACCTCTCTACCTAGTCTATTTCAAAAGTAAGTTTTCGTAATTTGAAAATCGACTAAATTGTGTGAGCAACTTGATGTTTAATTCACTACACTATTTTCAGATCTTCGATCCGAAATGTAACTTTGGATTGAGCAGTCCTAGGGAGATGTCTGATGCCTCGTCGGAAGCGTCTCATCGAGTGTAACAACATATTTGAGTTTCATCGAAATCATTTGAGCGGTTTTTGAATTATTGGCGTTTGAAATGTGGGCGTCAAAATGTTTGTAGCTCTATAGCGATCGCATTTTAGGTCCGATCGAGTCAAAACTTGGTGTAGGAGTCTATAATAATGGTCCCGAATGTTTTCTAGAGTTTGACCCCTCCAGCCCCCTCCCCTACGAAAAAGGTTGGGTTAGGTTAGGTTAGGATTGGTTAGTTTGACAACTTTGGATTGCGCAGTCCTAGCGTGATGTGTGATGCCTCGTCGGAAGCGTCTCATCAAGTGTAACAACATATTTGAGTTTCATCGAAATCATTTGAGCGGTTTTTGAATTATTGGCGTTTGAAATGTGGGCGTCAAAATGTTTGTATCTCTATAGCGATAGCATTTTAGGTCCGATCGAGTCTAAACTTGGTGTAGGAGTCTATAATAATGGTCTTCAACGTGTTTTAGAGTTTGACTTCTCCAGCCCCCTCCCCTACGAAAAAGGTTGGGTTAGGTTAGGTTAGGATTGGTTAGTTTGACAACTTTGGATTGCGCAGTCCTTGCGAGATGTGTGATACATCGCCGGAAGCGTATCGTCGAGTGTAACAACATATTTGAGTTTCATCGAAATCATTTGAGCGGTTTTTGAATTATTGGCGTTAGAAATGTGGGCGTCAAAATGTTTGTATCTCTATAGCGATAGCATTTTAGGTCCGATCGATTCTAAACTTGGTGTAGGAGTCTATAATAATGGTCCCGAACGTTTTTTAGAGTTTGACTCCTCCAGCCCCCTCCCCTACGAAAAAGGTTGGGTTAGGTTAGGTTAGGATTGGTTAGTTTGACAACTTTGGATTGCGCAGTCCTAGCGAGGTGTGTGATACATCGCCGGAAGCGTATCGTCGAGTGTAACAACATATTTGAGTTTCAACGAAATCATTTGAGCGGTTTTGAATTATTGGCGTTTGAAATGTGGGCTCCAAAATGTTTGTCGCTCTATAGCGATTGCATTTTAGGTCGGATCGAGTCGAAACTTGGTGTAGGAGTCTATAATAATGGTCCCAAAACGTTTTCCAGAGTTTGACCCCCCAGCCCCCTCCCCTACTCAAAAGGTTGGGTTAGGATTGGTTAGTTTGACAACTTTGGACTGCGCAGTCCTAGCGAGATGTGTCATACCTTGTCGGAAGCGTCTCGTCGAGTGTAACAACATATTTGAGTTTCATCGAAATCATTTGAGCGGTTTTTGAATTTTTTATTGTTTCCGAACTAGGCTAGGCTGTGCCCGAGGTCGAATCCTCAGGCGCAGCCAATATCACCCCCAAGGAGGTGTACGTCCGGCTTGGAGGTGGAGTAATGTCGCTGGGGAAAGGCTATTTACCCGCGATTTGAAGATCCGTGGATTGTAGGAGTGGGGAAAGATATTCCCCGGAAGCATGTTCCACATCTTGCGGCTCAAGAACGATTTAGAGAATCGTGCAGTTTGAAGTACTCTTCTGTCCACTACAAAGGGATGTTCCGCGAGAGTATGGCGGGTTTGGCAAAGGCGAACAGGAGGAGGAGGGATAAGGGAAGCAATTTCGTCAAAGCAGCGGCCATAGTAGTACCGATAAAACAGGCTAAATGATCCAACGATCCGTCTGTGCTTTAGAGGTTGAAGGTCCTTTGTGAGTACAGAATCGCCAATGAGGCGAATGGCTCGTCGTTGAATAGAATCCAAGATGCTAGTTTCGCCTTGGACTCTATGAACGATCGAAATCCAACGTCCCTGGACACCTCCATACCCAGGACGCCCAGACTACCATCATTGGGGACTTGGCTGCCTTGGAAAGTGGCTTGGAGGGGAAACGGATCAGCCTTAGTAGAGAAGGCACAAGCTTGCGTCTTAGCTACGTTGAAGTTGACGATCTGTTGGTGATCTCCTAGCGTACGTCACTCACCTTTGGGGGGAATCGCTTGAAGGTCATGGTGAATCCTTGCCAATTGGCCTGGATATTGCCAAGGCATTTGACCGGGTTTGGCACAAGTCGCTCTTGGGCAAATTGCCGGCTTACGGACTACCTTCTGGCCTCTGTGACTGGGTCGCCGACTTCCTACATGGGCGTAGCATTCAGGTCCTAGTGGACGGTTGCTCGTCGGACGCCATGTCAGTGAACGCCGGCGTACCACAAGGATCTGTGTTGTCACGCACGCAGTTTCTTCTGCACATCAATGATATGCTGTCTCTGGGCAACATACATTTTTATGCAGATGACAGTACGGCACACGGATCCTACACCAGTCACCCTTCATCCAGTCGGGATGTTGTGGATGAGAAGAGACGAAGACTTGTGTCTGAGCTCGAACATACACTCGGCTCTATTTCCGAATGGGGCCGTAGTAATTTGGTCGGGTTCAACGCTTCCAAAACACAAGTTTGCACGTTCAGTGCGAAGAGAGCGACGTTCACACCGGCTCCTTCATTCCAAGGCACGTCACTCAAATTAAGCGATCACCTCGGGGTCCTCGGAGTCGAACTGTCGCACGACTTGAACTTTCGTCCCCACATCGAGGGGAAGGCCAAGCTTGCTTCTAAAAAGCTGGGCGTACTCAATAAGGTGCGACGGTACTTCAGGGCGGACCAAAAGCTGCTCCTGTATAAATCGCAGATCAGGTTTTTTTTATTTTTTTATTTATGTAATCCGATATGGGTGGCTGAGTCAGAGGGGCGAAAGCACATGTTCTGACTAGCCAATATCATCTCCGAGAAGGTAGGTGCCATACCGGAGACTTCCCTGGATTGTTGGCTATACTGGACTGAGGAGAACACAACCGAGGTTGCTATGCGGCCATCTTACATCCAGTACGGTGGTACCAACCAAGTCGGCTACAATTTGAGCCTACCACCTAGTAAGGGGCAAGGGAAGGGACCTACAGTTTTACACCGGTTCCGAACGGTGAAGCAGCAGGTGTAGGTATGCACGTAAATTTTTTCGTCAGAAAAAACTCATTGGTACACGCCGACCGGATTCGAACCTCGGACCTCTCGCATGAGAAGCCGATGCTCAAACCACTCGGCCACCTGCCGCGTAAAGGTCTTGCTTGGAGTACTGCTCGAACCTGTGGGATGGCTCCGCCAAATACCAGCTTGCGCCTCTGGACTCGATCCAGCGTCGAGCCGTGCGACTAATGGGTAACCCCGAAGTGTCCCGCGATCTAGAACTTACAATAAAAAAAAAAATATGAGATCATTTTTTTTTTACTTTTTAACCTGTCAGCTCCCGCGTTATAATATGCCCACAGCGGGTCTAGCTCCCGCATGGGCGTGGCCCGTGGTACGGCGCGCGCGACCTTGCGCGCCGACCTCGACATAAACGCAGATATTTCGAAAACTAATAAAGTCAGATCTATAAACTCTTGTGGCCTAGAAAGCCTAGAAAATTTCCTAAAATCCATGTGAAACAGTGAGGCTTACCTTGTTTAGAAGTACCAGATAATTTAGTTAAAAAAAAAAATCCCAAAAAAAAAAATTGAAAAATTCATCTAATATAAATTCAAAACATACCTTTACAATATCTATATCAGAATACTCGTAAAGAAACATACTTTTAGAAATAGTAAAGTATAATATACGTTTTCTTTACAGAAATCGGCGAAATCTGATGTTCAACATAGGACATTCCGTCCGGAACTACCAGATGGCGCGCGCGTGCCATTTTTTTTTTCAAATATTTTTAGAATCTACAAGTCGATCCGGTTCCAGCGATGTATCACTTGCCATATACAAAAACAGTTTTTTGAAAATATCACAAAAATAAATTTAAAATTTCATCAAAATAGTAATTACATGTCAGTTTGTGGGTATCCGCCTGTATAAGATTGGCGCGGTCGGCAGGCAGCTACGTCACGAGCAAAAAACCAGACGATTACACAGACACTACGTCATAACGGTTTTACACCCCATCAAATGTTGCCGGCCGTTCAGCTTTTGAGAGTTTTTTATATATTTGGGCATGAACACTCGTGTGATCATCATGTGACATATCAATTCATATGTGATATAGTTTTGTCTAGTCCATACATACAATGAAATCTGATATATTATCGAAACGTTGATAATAATCACGCTTTTAGCCACACCGACACGATACAATTGGAACACAAAATCACTTGCTCAACTTTGGACAGGTATATTTAATTCAAAACAACTTACCATTGCACACAAACACGTCTAGTAAATAGTAAATTTCACTGCGATTACACCAATACCACACACTCGATGAAAAATTAGAATTATGCTTACAGAAACACGAATTTATTGTCGAAGAGTCGCGCCGCCGTGATTTTTGAAGCGCAATTGTTTACATGTTTGTAAACAATTTTTTTACGGTCAGTCCACAGCTCGCATTCTATGCGAGCATTTTTTGTCACCTTCTGTCACTATTCAACTAATGATTAGAGGAAAAGAAATAGCTCTAAGGTCAAAGCATAAAGAATTAAAAATAAAAAACCAACTCCGGTTGTCAATATTAGGCTTGGCACTTAAGTGCCGTCGGAGGACCCGGTCGTTTTTTCGCGTGGCACCAAAAGGCCGTTTTTGGGATTAAAGGGTATGTATGTATGTATGTATGTATGTTCCTCCATAACTCTTAAAGCCATAATCCGAATTTGATGAAACTTAGTACAAACCCATTTTACTATACGGGACACAGGATAGGCTTACTAAAATTCACTTCCGGCTACGCTAAGATGTGGCTCCCATACAAATCGAATTATTCCAAGCGCCGAAATAATGGGCGGCGCGGCGCGGCGGGGGTTAGTTAGTAGCGCGTCTCGCGGAGACTGGCAGCCCGGCGGCGAAGGCGCGGGACGCGGCGCGGGGTGCGGTCTATTCGGTGGTCTGGCGGAGCGCGGTGTGTGTGTGTATGCATTGTCTAGGCAGAGTTTCCTATATTTTAATTCGATTCATAAGGTATCTATTTGATTAATTTTAGGTGCAAACCTATGTAAAAGTGTTATTGCGAGTCGATGTTAGCGGATATTTATTTAACTGAAGTTCCTATTTGATTTAAGTTAATTGATCGTATGTTTATTATATTGTACGTAGTGTAGTATGCGCGGTATATTAGCGAAGAGATTCTTATTTTTACCCGATTACGGCGAAGCGAAAAGGAGAGTTATGTTTTTGACCGGTATGTATGTATGTATGTATGTTCAACTGTTCCCTCATAATAACTTCGACACTACTTATCATAATTTGACAAATGAGGTATCGTTGGATGCGTCTTGACCGTACGCTGGTCGTCAAGACGCATCCAACGTCTATAGGCTATAGGATATGGCGCCCTCTAGAGGACATAAGTAATGATAAAAAATTGCCCGCGGCTTCGCTCGCGTGAAATTCGTATTTCAAAGGAAGAAAGTAAGTAACTAAGGGCGAGCTGGGTTCAGGTAAACGATAAACCGTCTCGAAGAAAGTGAGTAACTTTTTGAGGCCGAAGGCGAAGTTGCGTTCAGGAAGACGATAAACCTTCTCGAAGACAGTAAGTAACTATGGGCGAGGCCGAAGGCCGAGCTGCGTTCAGGAAGAGGATAAACCATCTTTAAGAAAGTAAGTAACAAAGGGCGAGGCCGAAGGCCGAGCTGCGTTCAGGAAGAGGATAACCTTTTCGAAGAAAGTAAGTAATTATGGGCGAGGCCGAAGGCCGAGCTGCGTTCAGTATGAGGGTAAACTTTTCGAAGAAAGTAAGTACCAGAGGGCGAGGCTGATGGCGGAGCTGCGTTCAGGAAAACGATAAACCTTCTCGAAGACAGTAAGTAACTATGGGCGAGGCCGAAGGCCGAGCTGCGTTCAGGAAGAGGATAACCTTTTCGAAGAAAGTAAGTAACAGAGGGCGAGGCCGAAGGCCGAGCTGCGTTCAGGAAGACGATAAACCTTTTCGAAGACAGTAAGTAACTATGGGCGAGGCCGAAGACCGAGCTGCATTCAGCATGCGGGTAAACTTTTCGAAGAAAGTAAGTAACAGAGGGCGAGGCCGAAGGCCGAGCTGCGTTCAGGAAAACGATAAACCTTCTCGAAGACAGTAAGTAACTATGGGCGAGGCCGAAGGCCGAACTGCGTTCAGGAAGAGGATGACCTGTTCGAAGAAAGTAAGTAACAGAGGGCGAGGCCGAAGGCCGAGCTTCGTTCAGGAAGACGATAAACCTTTTCGAAGACAGTAAGTAACTATAGGCGAGGCCGAAGGCCGAGCTGCGTTCAGGAAGACGATAAATTCTCGAAGACAGTAAGTAACTATGGGCAAGGCCGAAGGCCGAGATGTGTTCAGGAAGAGGATAAACCTTTTCGAAAAAAGTAAGTAACAAAGAAGTTACTTTCTTCGAGAAGATTTATGGTCTTCCTGAACGCAGCTCGGCCTTCGGACTCGCCCTCGGTTACTTACATTCTTCGAAAAGGTTATCCTCTTCCTGAACGCAACTCGGCCTTCGGCCTCGCCCTTTGTTACTTACTTCTTAAAGATGGTTTATCCTCTTCCTGAACGCAGCTCGGCCTTCGGCCTCGCCCATAGTTACTTACTATCTTCGAAAAGGTTTATCGTCTTCCTGAACGCAGCTCGGCCTTCGGCCTCGCCCTCTGTTACTTACTTTCTTAGAAAATGTTATCCTCTTCCTGAACGCAGCTCGGCCTTCGGCCTCGCCCATAGTTACTTACTGTCTTCGAGAAGGTTCAGTTTTCCTGAACGCAGCTCGGCCTTCGGCCTCGCCCTCTGTTACTTACTTTCTTCGAAAAGTTTACCCTCATCCTGAACGAAGCTCGGCCTTCGGCCTCGCCCATAGTTACTTAGTTTCTTCGAAAAGGTTATCCTCTTCCTGAACGCAGCTCGGCCTTCGGCCTCGCCCTTTGTTACTTACTTTCTTATAGATGGTTTGTCCTCTTCCTGAACGCAGCTCGGCCTTCGGCCTCGCCCATAGTTACTTACTGTCTTCGAGAAGGTTTATCGTCTTCCTGAACGCAACTCCGCCTTCGGCCTCAAAAAGTTACTCACTTTCTTCGAGATGGTTTATCGTTTAAAACCTGAACCCAGCTCGCCCTTAGTTACTTACTTTCTTCCTTTGAAATACAAATTTCACGCGAGCGAAGCCGCGGGCAAAAGCTAGTACAATAATAATTTGTCAAGATTGTCTTGATGATAAGTATTATATCAATGTCCGTACGTTGGCTGGCGTTCTTGGAGGATATTTTTATGTGTAAATCTATGTAAATCCCTATAGATTGATTCGTGTATCAACACAAATCCGGCTTTCGGTCAAGCTTAGTCTGTCTTCGTAACCTTCTTTCTTATGCATAATTAATTAAGTAATTAGGTACCTACCTACCTAGTTAGGTTCTTACTTCGAGGGCTTGCAAAGTTTCAAAAGTAAAATTTAATATAGTAGTAATAATTTAAATACTTATGCACCTTGTTGCTCAAAGTGATTCATATTATAATGTAAGTAGGTATAGCTGAATTTGTATGAGATTTAGTATCAGGGACTGCATTACTTACCTACTTTTGTTCTATATAGCCTAGTATACAACGTGTCCCAAAATTTTACGTCAAACGGGAACCAGGAAGTGGGCCACTTTATGACAACCCAGGGGAAAAATAAGAAAAAAAAATCGGAATATTTTTTTCACATTTTATTGAAAAACGTTGAAATCTCACTTGAGGTCTGTGCTGCCATAATCTGTTTATGTGATTTCCCTGTACGAAATAAATAAATCTATTAAAAAAAATCGTTGTAACAAATTATGCTATCCTTCTGTAGCATAAAAAAAGAGGAAAGGAAAAGGAAAAGGGGAGGGGCGCGAGAATTTACTGTTGGAACAAACATGATACGATTGCAAATTGTAAGTTTTATTCAGCAAGGAAATAATCAATTAAATTACATCTTCTTCATTCAGATGTAATTTATTTGATTATTTCCTTGCTGAATAAAAATTACAATTTGCAAATTTTGTAAAAAAGGTTAAATTTTGCAAAAAGGTAAAAATTTTGTAGGTACCTTCGATAGTACAACACAGGTACCTATATATAATTTTATTTTTCACTACTTCGAGGAAAATATTAATAGCAGGTAACATTTTTTTACGATTTATCATATTGCCAACCTAGCGGGAAGATAATAATTGACACAATATGTAGAGGTAAAATAAATGTGAACACACTAATAGGTTAAAAAATCGAGGGAGTCTGCATGTAGTACACACACATGCAGCCGTCAAACTTAGTTCGTGAATTTAAATGTTTGCGCAGTTTCAAACAATTTTTTCGTAAGAAAAATTTTCAACTTTGTAGCCCATATTGCCCCACCTAGGTAATTGTGACTAGGTACTTAATTGTGGTTGACCATTATAGTAAGTGGCTAGAAATTAAAAGAATAAAACACAAGACAGCTCAGGATGTAACTGAAGTTTTAAAACCTATCTTCAGCACTTACGGGATTCCTAAAGTTGTAGTTTGTGATACTTGATAACATGCCATTTGATAGCTTGTGTTTTAAACAGTTTGCAACGGATTGGGGCTTCACAATCGTCCTCGATATTCACAGTCCAAAGGTATAGTGGAAAAAGCAGTGGGGATTGCTAAGCAAATGATAAAGAAATGTCACGATGCCAACTCAGACTTGCATCTCGCACTTCTCTCTTATAGAAATACTCCTGTGTGTGGTATTGAATATTCACCGTCTCAAATGCTAATGAGTCGAGTTGTAAGATCACAAATTCCATGTTAGGCAGCAATATTACAGCCAAAAGTAGCTGTTGATGCAAAAATTCTTCTAAATCACAAAAAAGACATTACACAGGAACATTATAATCAAACTGCAAAAATTAGAAAAAATATGTTCAAAGAAGGGGAAAATGTTGTAATACAAAATTTGCCAAACAAAGAGTGGCAACCGGGACTAGTTGTAGGTAAAAGTCCACATCCTAGGTCATATTTGGTAAAAAATCAGCAAAGAAATGTGGTTAGGAGAAAATACAAAACACATTAAGCATTCTGAGAACAAATTTTTATTGGAACGTAATGTAGACGTTAATTTAATTAATTTAATAGTGATAAAGGTGGTGCTACAAATAATTTGTAGCACCACCTTGGAGTGTGTATTATGTGAATTATTCACATAATACACACTCCAATGTAGGTGAGGAATCCAGTGCAAATGTAACGATTCGGTGTGAGGATAATGTTGGGGAATCGAATAATGTTAGTTTTAACAATGATAATGGTATATTAAACTCCTGAAACAACTAGATCTGGAAGAGGCATTCGAAAACCCAAATACTTATCTGATTATGTCAAATAATTAAAAATAGAAATAGAATAAGTCACACTATTATCTTATGTAGTCTTAAGTGCTTTATAGAAAGACAAATAGTCTTGTTTTACCTATTCTTAGAAATGTTCTTCATTTATGTAAACGGGGGATGTATAATATGTGGCTAGCAAGACTAGCTGGTCTATATGGGATGAGTGGTCTTTGGGTTGGTCTATGGATTTTTCAATATAACCTAAAACATGTTTCATTGACCCTGGTTTGTTTTATTTCAATAAAACGCAGTGGTTATATCCTCTTTGATTTCAATCATAAATGCAATGCATATAAAACAGATATTAGAAGGGAGGGGAATTTTAAGTTCAGGCAGAGTGGAATATAAGGTGGGATATTGAATAATGAGAATAATGAGTGAACAAGAAAACAAAATATGATCAACAGTGCCTTAGGAGCCGCCAATAATGACGACAGAGGGATAACGGCTGTTTTTCAACAGCACGTTATAATGATCTGCTGTTTTTATATCGCTGCTGTTTTAAAGTGATATATTGCTATATTGCTGTTTTTGGTGCTGTTGTTGGAATTTGAACCTAACGCTGTTGGAATAAGAGATCAATATTAGTGTTATATATAACAATCACGGGAATACAGCAGGCACACAGATCAGAAATGTGTCTAAGGTAAAAAAAAAATTATTATTGGCTTGGATGCCGGGTCCTTCTGCCATTTCTGTAAAATTTATATAATATTTTCGACGGTATTGATTATGTATTTGTAAATGTTTTTATAATATTTTTATTCAGTTAACAAATCAGTAATTTTAAGATTGCACAACTGCTCATTGTAATCTTCAGATAATATTGTTATTTAACCTGTATGACGTCATTGCTGCCAGCAATCACCGCTGGACGGCGAACTTCTGGCAACTTCGGCATCGGCGTGGTTTATAACATTATTATTATAATATTACACAGAAATTGTTTGTTTGGGTGATGTGATATGGTTGGCTATTTCCTTGAAATTAAATTAAATTCGATGGGCTGTCATTGTGAATATTGGTTATTTTTTTATTTTAGTATTAACTTTCCTATAGTAGAATGTTGAGAAGGGAGATGGCGGATGAACAAGTTTGTTTGCCGCGTCGTCTATACTGTCAGCCGTTTTATTGTTGCTGTTGCTGTTTCTAACAAACAGCAGTCTAGTCTATTATAATATTTCTAACGTGCTAGTCTGATGTTTTATTGTTGCTGTTTCTAACAAACAGCAGTCTAGTCTATTAGAATATTTCTAATGTGGTAGTCTGCTGTTTTATTTAATTATTTAAAATGTAACTATATTTAGTAGTTTGTAGGGTTAAGTTACAAAATACTATTAACACTGCCCTCTATCGAGCGAGAGCTTCACATACCTACAGGCTACACTACAAATATTTTTTATTATATCAACTAGTCGGCGCGGCGGTACGTACGAGTATAAATAGCAAAACAGTATTATAGCAAACAGCAGGAAAGATGGAATATTTCTAACGATAAATTAGATAACTGCTGTAAATTTATAATAGATTATATTGCCTGCTATATAATATTATTCCTCCTGGACTCCAATATCTTTCGGGTGTCGTGTCGTTTCGAACGGTCGGGGTGGGTCGTGGGTGGGTGGGTGGCGTACGACACCTGAAAGACATTTCGGCTCCTTTTCGGCTCCTTTCGTGAACACTCGGCTCGAAACGAAACGTAACAAAAACGACATGCACGGCCTCAATATTAGGTTAGGGTTAATATAGAGAAGATGCGTCGCCGCGACGCATTATTAAACCTGGTTATTTTTTTAAACCACCAAAATAATAAAATAAATAAAATACATTTTTGTGGTTCTCGCGGGCCGAGAATTTATACAACAGACGTTAAAGCTACAAAAGAAATGGCTGTATACTCTAATGAGTTTTGCCTGTTTCGGGAGGAGACGAATTAATCTAAAAAAAAAAAACCAACCAAGCCGCCAAGCCAAATAAAAAAACAAGCAGCTCTATGATGCAAGCACGCAACGCACATACAAGCCAGCAGAAGCAAAGCAATAGAATATAGTCATGTGGGCTATCAACAATTTTTGGCAACCGTGATCTAACCGATATCTGTCTTCAATACCGATATTGATATCCGTTGCCAAATATCAGTATCAAAAACTCTGATTCTCTAAAAAAAAAAAAAAAAATTATAAAAAAATAAATAAATAAAATAAAATTGCTTGCTGATCGTATCGTAAATTTCTGCTTACAATAATTACATATAGCGAAAATATTGTCTTTTTTTTTCAAAATGAGTCCACACCACACCTTTTTTGTTGGCCATTATGATGCCTTTCTTTTTAACATTTTAAAAGTAAAGTTCTGTCTTTACATAATTTATTTTAACACTAATAAATTTTTTTTTATACACTATGTTCACGCACTATGTCATTGTTTATTAACGAAAAACCTACACACTAAGAAGAGTTGCACCTACACACTTAAATACACAGTAAAGTATAAACAAAGTTTCTGTCCTGAACTACGTAACTCAACTCAACGTTCTGCGTGTCCGGCCCGGCGTGCCTGCGCGGCGCGACGCCGGAACGCACCGTGTGGCATACATCACTATTCACAAATCACAGTCACATCACAGCACAGCACGTACGCACCGATACTATGGATATCTCTCCGCGCAGCGGCACCGCTCGGGCAGCGGCGCCGCGCGCCGCACCGGCCGCCACCGAAACCGTAACGCACCGCACGCACCGTCCGTCACCGTCCGTACCGCACCGAGTGTATCGGTAATCTGAGGTGGCTGGCTAGTGGCTACTGGCTCGATCGGCCGGCACTAAAACTAACTGAAACTGACTGGATTGACACAACTGGTTGTTCTGATATCTAAATAACTGACAACTGTTCTAGTTGTCAGTTGTCAGTTGTCACCCGCGCCGTTAGATATTTCGTAAATATCTAAGACATTCGTAGATTTCCAACCCAAATACGACCTTATTGGTTCTACCATAAAGGTAATTTTTCCATGAAAAGATTTATTTGGTGAAACTAAAAGGAATCGCACGTGCTCTTTCTTGCATTTGGGGACTTACATAAAGAGAGAGGGAAGGAATAATAGTTGTCCGATATCAGTTGTCTGTCAGCCTGCCTGGCATACGCTGTTCGTTCGCTCGCTCGCTACCTACCTATACAGTATACTTTGGTTGGTTGGTTGGTTGGTAGCCGATAGCCGATAGCCGATGTTTGCTATGACAATACCGATGCGATACGTTAGAGGCGTGGCAACGGTTTTCAGCTACGTTTCGCTGTAGCGGACACATGAGTAATAGAATATTCATTCTTTGAGTCTGTGCCAAAGAGAATATAATCACTGCGAAAAGATCAAGGAAAATATTAGAAATAAAACATTTCCACTCAATTATTTACATTTATATTGTCTTAGTGAAGTCGTGCGTTAAATATAGGAAGAAAGTGAGGTCATTGGGACCAAAAAATCTAGTTTTCCCTAAGTGCCGTGTGTGACAGAAAAATGGTTTCTCACACATGCAATGCCGCTGCCGCAATTCTAGCGTTGTTTGCATGCGTGAGCTATGGTTCTCCGACACCCGCCCCCAATGGCAAGGAAACGAGAACTTCCAGTTTAGTTTTCGCTCTGGCCGCTAAATGCAGTGACAATCCATTGCTCGCCGTCAAACTGACCGAAAACGTAGCCGTCTGCGCCAATTCCGACGTAAAAACTCAACTCAAATGTCTGAGCTTTCTCGACATAAATCGACGCCTTTGCGCTCTCAATCGCCCCGATTTAAATCTCGCGGGACGCATAAGCACGGAGGCTTCGAAACATGTTTCCGTTGACACACTGTGCGCAAATCAAGATTCATTTACAGTGGGTTCTCTCCCTGAGTTCCCCGCATATGAAGAAAGTATTAGGAAGGTATTGGCAGTTCGCGAACGCTGCCTCAAATTATGCTTATCCGATGCGATCGAGGACGATGATCCCGACTACTTCTGTAAGGTTCTGCACTACGGGTCGAATATAATTAAGGATCTTAGAGCTGAGATAGAAAGTGCAAACGTCCAGGATCAAAATCCCCTTCCGTTGGGGCCGGCCACGCCTGTGGTAGTCCTTCGGACGGTCGTACCAGTGGGTGACGTCAAACCCGAAGGTGACAGTGTCGTATCAGAAGGGATCATTAAAACCGAAACATCCGATAATAAACCGAAAATAAGCAATGAACTTCCCATAACCAAACCTACTGTTACTGAAAAACACTCCGATTCCGAAGCTAATAAACTCGAAGCTCATAAACCAGAGTTGAACGGTGCCGAATCTCTTCTTCCTAACGCTGCACGCAAGAAAGAAGTTACGACAGTGTCTCCAACTGAGCCAGATGCTACCAAGTTGAATCCTCATCCAGCTGGGGAAAAACCTGGGCTGTCGGAACAGACGCCGGTTAATAGCGGTACACAAATGCAGGGCGCGGACAAAACACCCGAAACCAGCGAACCTAAACCGCCGACCGTCGAACAGGAAAACCCTGAATCTCCACAAAACCAGGAACGGCCAGCGTCGGTCAACGATAACCAAATCGTAACCAACACGAAGCTAACAGAGAAAACCCCAGAAAGGCCTCAGTCTCGGCCGATTGTTCCCGTGCTCAGTGGTGGTAAACCTGAAACTGGCGGCAGTGCTGATCAGGATGAATATGGTTTGTTAATATTTAAGTAGTTTGAATTTGAAAAAAGAACTCGAGTGCGAGTTGAACTCGTACGGAGAGGGTTCCGTACCACTCGGTTATCCGTGAGAACTTTCAGACTTAGGAGGTAGATTCGGAGACAATAAGTTGTGACAGACAGATAGAGAGATACGAGACACACCAGAGTAATCCTATAAGGGTTTCATTTTTTTTCTCTTGATGTACGGAACTCTAAAAAACCGGCCAAGAGCGAGTCGAACTCGCGCTCGGTATCTCCATGTCATGGTCAGCGCCACTCACGCCATCTATGGATTAGTTAAAATGCTTCATACTGTTTTCGGTAGTGGTGCATACATTTTTTAGTTTCTTATATGGGGACCCCTGTGAATTTTTAACTTTTTCTTATTTTTATTATTTGTTGTTATATCGGCCATAATAACGCATATTCTGTGAAAATTTCAACGGGCTACCTATTACGGTTCAAGAGATAGAGCCCTCGGACAGACCCGTAAGGTCCCGTACGACGGATACGGAACCCTAATAAAAAAAGCCTGTTAAGTGCGAACGCTGTTCACGAACAGGGTTATGTAGCCATTTCATTCTTGCACGCATAGTGATCGGGCGCTCACACCGTGTCTCGCACGCGGAGCAACGCCCGCCGCAGTCCACTAGAATGTTATTTTCTCATTATCCCGTAACCGACGAGCATGTATGAAGAACATTATGAGTGCGGCGGAGGTGAGTCTTAATCGTGGCTTGTGGAGATCCGTTGTCTCTGCCTACCCCACTGGGCATCAGGCGTGACACCATGTATGCATCCCTAACTATTTTTATAAAACTTTTTTTCTGACTTATTGTTTCCAGTGACCACCTTCCTGTCTTTGATAGAGCATATTCAGTACCGTATGGGGCCGGTACTCTAAAAGAATAGCCCCATTGCATCTCTTCCCGTGTATGTCGTAAAAGGCGACTAAGGGCGGCGGTCTGCAGACACCCCGGTCGACTTGTGGCTTTCATGGAAGACATAGGCTGGCTGGGGTAGCAGGAGACTGCAGGGTTTTGCACGAAGGTCCCCAACCAAGCGGGATTAGTTTGCAGACCTAGAGTCAACCCCAAACCAAACAACAACAGATCATACTCAACGAGCTGCGTTATATCTAAGAAACTTTGCTAAAGTAATATTGTATGTTATCAAACTTATAATATCATGTTGAAATTTCAGACAATCAGCTTCCCGGTGATGACACTCCGATCCTGGAAGACAGCGTAATGGATGACGAGGATCGTCTGGTGAAAAAACATGAACAGTCACAGCCGGAATCGGCTTCTAATGAAAGGGGTAACAACTTAGACATTTAGACGGGAGATCTAATAGGGCTTCGAATATGCGTACAAGCAAAATCTCTCGCAGACTTGCCTAAAAGTGAATTTGTTGCAACGAACCCACATTAAGAAAAAAATCCCTCGACGCACAAGCATCCGTGTCGCACATTTTTTTAATTTTTTTTTTATGGAAACTGATACGGTTGGCTACATCACCTACAACGTCCGTGAATGTCAACCCATAACACCGGGTGAACTAGGTGCCATGTCAGTGCTTCCCCCTTTGATCGTGCCGGCTACACTGAACTGGTCGGAAAACACAAACTATTTACATAGCCGTTTCGACCGACGTTTCATTTAGTGCGGTGGTACCAACCCGGCCGGGTTAAACCCTACCACCAAGCAGTGGCGGCTGGTGACTTAAGTGACCGGCAGTGCGCTAAGTACCTACCTAGGTACTTAAATACCAAATTTCCCAACACATTCCCGTCATGTTATTTTAAGATCGGGACTTCCGAATTTTTTAAACGCCTGCGTTTTATTATGTACGTACCTAGTATGAATATTCTTAAGACACTCAATGAGTTGCAAAAAAACAAGAAAAAAATTCAAACAAGTTTTTTAACTCATTTTTAGTACCTTTATGAACACACCCATAGACCACAACACTACTGCAGCTTTCAAAAAGAAAACAGTAGCAATGTCCCAAAAATAATTCAAAAAATATATAAAAATAAAAGCATTTGAAAAGTAGGATTTGAACCCGGGATTACCTGATTGTAAAGCCTTACCTTTAACCAACGCTTAGGCAAATATCGACTACACTTAATTCACAGTATCACGTGACAGAAAGCACAAAACCTAACCATATTCCATTTAAATATTCGCGCGCTAACGGGTATGTGGACTGAATCTAGGCAGACGGACTCAAGCAGAACGAATCGCCCGCGACGTGTCGCACGCGCGTCTATCCACAATATACTGTCCTTCTTTTTCCGTCGTGTGTCACACGCAGAATGCAACCTTGTTCCACACATAATCGTATGAAGAGTGTTTTGTTTCACGCGGCGGGGCAGCGCGGGGCAGCGGCGTTTGACATTTTCTCATAGTACACGTTCGCGGTGTTTTGTAATGCACTCTGCGGCGAGCTCGGCGGCGATACGTCGTATGTAGTACGTATTACGTACAGCAAAATCGTGCCTTGTTGTCTAGGAAATAGGAACGAATTCAATTTGATATTTTTACTTTGATCGGTGAGAATCATGGAGAATGTTTAATATTTTAATTTATTTCTTTCTTTCGGGTGAAGGCGCTATGTTTTGTGGTAGTGCGGCGCACGAGCGCACTTAAGGGCCAGCCGCCACTGCCACCAAGTAAGATTAGGAGGGAAGGGACCTACAGTTTTGCGAGGAATCCGAACCTCGGTCAGCCTCCAACGGTCAGCGGTCACCCACCCAGCGTTGCTTAACATTCAATAGCGACAGTTGACTGTCAGCACCACTGAGCTATCGAGGCTGACAGATTACATAACCGTAGTCTGCATAAGGAACGGAAGATTGAATAGGGTCGATGAATGATAATTAATGCATTATGGACTTAGATTTATGATTAACTGCTCCAACGTCGCGCCCCGCACGACTTTCGACTCATCAAACGTCGGAGATATTCGTGACAGCAATTCGTTATGCAAGGGGAGAAAAAAATATTTTGTCGGAAAAAATATATAGGTACAGGGTATTCGGCACATCGACTGACAACATTTTTTTATAGGTAAGTGGGGTCATTTGCAACGTTTTGACCCATGATACCTTTTGTCAGATGTCACGTGGTATAAAGATACGAATAATTTTTTTTTATATTTGAAAATTACCAAAATCCCAGCTTTAAACCCTTGTAACTTTTTTGTTTGTGATTGTATCAGCACGAAATAAACTTTATTGAATTTAAAGATGTATCCTTGTTCTAGAAAAAAATATTATTTGATGAAGTTAATACCATGAAAAGGTTTTATGACCTCCGAAAGTCCCGAAAACGAGTAAAAATGTGACAGAATCTTAATTTCTTAATTCATTAAAAAAAACCGACAGCAATTGAGCGCTTCATTTCCTTTTAAATCGCTAGTTTACGCCCTTTCCAACGGTATATATTTTTCGGGAGCATTTTCAAATTTAGAATAAGTACCGGTCGTGGGCACTCTTGCAAATTATCCCTAATTTTGTCGTTCTGTTCTGTCTGTGTGTCTGTGCCTAATTTTGACCACATAGTGAATTATTTGTATGACGTGTGATATACCGTTGGTAAGGGCATAAACTAGCGAACTTTTTAAAAGAAAATGAAGCTATCAATTGCTGTCAGTTTTTTTTTTATGAATTAAGAAATTAAGGTTATGTCATATTTTTACTCGTTTTCGGCACTTTGGGAGGTCATAAGACCTTTTCATGGTAGTAACTTCATCAAATAATATTTTTTCTAGAACAAGGATACATAGTAAAATTCAATAAATTTAATTTCGTGCTGATAAAATTATAAACAAACATGTTACAAGGGATTAAAGCTGGGATTTTGGTAATTTTTAAAAATAAGAAAAAAAAATTGTATCTCGATACCACGTGACATCTGACAAAAGGTATCATGGGTCAAAACGTTGCAAATGACCCCACTTACCTGCAAAAAAATTTTGTCGGTCGATGTGCCGAACAACCTGTATATATTGCCTACAGCAAATTTGCCATGGTTGTAATTGTTACAAAATTCCTACACAGTTATCTATGCTTTACAGTACACTAACCTTTGTTTTGATCATAATTTGTGAGTTGAACATTTCACTTCACAAATATAGTGAGGTGTTTTTATTTTTTTTCGATTTTGCACACTCGCGAATGGATAAAAACCTCCAATAATAACACATTCACTTCAGAAATATTGTATTCGTTCGAATTTATACACAAACACAATAAACTAATGTCTGAAAGACTAAAAATCATGTTTATTTGAGGCGACGGCGCGCCAAATTCGCGAACATGGTGTCCGACATCAAGTCTCCAAAACAACTGAAGAAACTGTAAATTTTTTGCTCTAGGCCGGCGCCGAAGTTAATCAGATCAAGTAGGGCATATTTTCACCTTTATTTAGAAGTATAATGAGCATTTTCCCAATATTAATTAAAAAGAGTGTAATTCTATAACGAAAATCGTGTAAACCTACGTATAAACACGTAAAATTTATTACATTACAATATAAATCAGATCAAGCAAGAATCAAGTCAAGTCAATCAAGAGTCAGCAATAAAAACGTACCGTGTGGGGCCGGTACTTAAAAAGAATAGCCCCACTGCATCTCTCCCCGTGCATGTCGTAAGAGGCGACTAAGGGATAAGGACAAGATACTGCGCTAAAGGGCGACAGGATAGCCACTTTTCACCTTGGCGCAGTCCTTCCACCTAGTCATGCAGATGGTGGGTTCTTCGTGCCTTACTTGCTGCTTGATAGTTGTCTTGTCCGTATACTGTGCTAAACGTGGTGGTCGGTGTTGTGCTGTAATCTACCAGAGTCCTTATAGCACAACACCGATTACTCTGCTTACTGTGATTGTCGGGATACAGCGTGTGTTATGTATGTATAAAAAATAAAAAAATTCTAAATAAAAAAACAATACAAATAGCACTCTAATTTCAATCCTGGACGTTATTTGAAAGCTGAACCTGTTTACCCCTTTGAATGAAATGGAAATGACTGAAATTGCAGCATTCAGCTCAAACATCGGAGTGGAGGACTATTTGGACGAAGAGGACGGCCATTTTTTCCCATTGTTCTTCTCGGCCGTCGGGACGATGGTGCTCCTGTACATACTGTACCATAACAAGAACAAAGTAAGTACAATGGTACGTACTGAACAATTTTATATATTTATTTCTTTATTTTGATTTACACCAGCTTACTTTATAGGTGAGATCGCACTACGTGGCAATGGAGCGGCGCTGCACAAAATTTCCCATACAAATTGGTTGCTGCGGCGCGTAGTGCGGATTACTTCATACAATTTCATATATTATTTTGACACGCTGCCAGCGCGGCGCCGCATAGTGCGGTTTCACCTTATCAGTGTGGTTTTTTGTCTTGTACACCATGAGGTCAGTCTGTGCTATAAGCTTTTAAGTATATCATTTTGATGTCGACAGGCGCCATGCCAGCAGATTTGCGGACAGTTGTTAGGCTGTCTAGCCTGTTAATTCGACCAATTGACTCAATGTTGTGACAATTCATAGTTATGACGATGTGTCGTAGGTATAACTATAATATTATTTGTATTTTCCCCCTTAGCCTTACATTTGGATGCCCTCAATGCATTGATGATGAAAAGATAACAGGGTTATTTGCCAGTCTTAAGTTACTCTGCTACTCAACCAAATAAGCATCCTTCAATCCTTTAGTCCGAAGGGGAAACCAGGGAACATACAATAAATTGTAACACTGCAACATATTTTTTTTTATTATTATAGAAAACACGACATGTGGCGCCCATGCCAGCCACCCATGAGGTGTCTTAACGACTCCCATGGACATTCGGTCGTATGCGTGGGTTGCGAATGCCACGCCGGCCTGACAGGTGCCTATTCACGCCCTTCTTGAAGGACCCGAGACTGTACTCGGTGGGAAATATATGGGCAGGGAGAGCGTGCACAGAGTTAATTAGACTTAATTCGCAGTATTACTCACATGGCAGTTAAAATTGCTAAGATAATTAGCAAGCTGAAGTGCCAGTGGGCCGGGCACATCTGTCGCAGACCCGATAGCAGCTGGGGTAGACGGGAGCTCGAATGGAGGCCACGTGCAAGCAAAAGTAGTGTGGGATCCCCCCTATTCCCACGGCTAGGTGGACAGCACTACCTAAAACGGACGGTGGCTGGGACTAGATGTATGAGAAGTGTGTAAGACCGCGTGTGGTGGCATGCTTTAGGAGAGGCCTATCTCCAGCAGTGGACCGATACGGGCTGCTGATGATGAGTCACATGGCAGGCTTATACTAATTCACTTTACATTAATTAGATAAAACAATCAAACGCAAACTTAGGAACTTCTGATTTCTGTTCTTAGTACTCTTTCCACGATAAAACATTTTGTATCATTCATGTCACTAGTTTTCATGATAAATTAGTCATAATTTGGTATCAGTAACCTTCAGTCATAAAATATTATCAATACAGTTTGTTGGCAATTTCGATAAACACGTCTGTGCAATTTATTACTTTACATATTTCAAAGTATTGCAATATTTGCCTATGCCTTGCCTTGGCTATGAAGTTTTGTGGGTATAGTACGGGCACATGAATAAGAGACACGGGGCTTTTAGAGAGCAGCCAATGTGTAAGCGGGAAGAGCACGTCCCATTGAACAAAACAGGTGAAGTTAGTCAATGTATTCGAACACCTTTCACCTTCGATCGGACGAACTCTTTCCACTTACACATTGGCTGTCCTCAAGAAGCAGTGATTCTTACTAGCTATGTCAACATAATTAAAAAAAAAATATTTATGGATAGCGCGACGTGGCATCGTTTCACCTACAAGTAGGTGTCTAACGATGCCCATGGACATTCTGTGATGCACGGGGATTGCGAATGCCATGCCGGCCTGACACGAGACTTTTCACGTCCCTTTTGAAAAACCCCAGGCTGTACTCGGAAGGAAATAGATGGGCAGAGAGTGCATTTGACATTTTCCCAGTTCTTTGAATAAAAGATCTACAGAATCGGTTGGTGCGCGATTCCGTGATAGGTCGATTGAATAGGGGTGCATCCCCTGCCCAGTACGCTCAGTGCGGAGGTGGAATGGGGACGGCAGAATCGCGTTAAACAGCTCCTCCGAACACTCCCCATGAAATGATAGAACACACTTACGGAGCCGACGTCCCTATGGAGTTGCAGTGGTTCTAAGTCGCGGGACACCGCAGGGTCATCCACTAGTCACACAGCACGACGCTGGATTGAGTCTAGCTGTGCAAGCTGGAATTTAGCTGAGCCATCCCACAAGTGCGAGCAGTACTCCAAGCAGGACCTAACCCGTGTTTTATACAACGTCAGTTTTTGGCCCGGCGTGAAGTACGTTGTTTAGTACGCCCAGCTTTTATGAGGTCAGCTTGGCCTGTCCTCAATTTGACGACGGAAGTTCAAGTCGTTCGACAGTTCCTTATACTGTACTTGATCAAAGGGACAACTCTCATGGTTTCCTTAAAAAATTGTAGGCTCATGCTCTTAAGCTGCGTATCCATTAGAGCAGCCTCAGGCCAAGCAGCCTCGACTTGAAGCAAACTGAGGCTGCTCACTGAGGCATAGTCTCGAGGCACGTTGCGGATCAAGGTGAGGCGTGGACCAAGTGCGCGCCTCGGACTGAGGCTCCTTTGAGCGCGGCAAAAAACCGACCAAATATGGCTCGGCCCGAGGCGACGAATTTGCCTCATAGCGCGGCGTGACTCAGGTTGAGGCAGTGTCTCCACTTGTGCGGCCTCGGGTTGAGCGGCTGCCTCGTCCCGAGTCTGCCTCTAGTGGATACGCAGCTTTTGACTAGTTTTACAGTAGCACTGTTGTGCGGCGTGACGCAAGGATAGATGCTGCGGGGCTATTCTCTGTTAGCAATTCATAGCTTCAAGCAATTTCTCATGATCCGTCTCACTCGCTCCAACGGACTTCTCAATGCGCCTAGTAGACAGAGCTGGCGGGTACCGTTATTTTTGTGATAATCTTTCATGGAGAAAAGGGGTGCTGATAGGACTGACGCACCCTGGTCATCTTGTGGCCTTCATGCCGGGGTAGCTGGAGATCAAGAGCTTTTGCATGAAGGTCCCCGACCAAGAGACACTAGTTTTCAGGCTTAGAGCTAACCCCAAAAACAACAACAAGGATTCTTGTACATTCTTCCTCGTCTATATAATGTACACTTAGGTCGCACACCAAACGGATTGCCAGCCGCCGACTGTGATCACGCGTGTAAAATTGTAGGTGTCTTCCCTTGCACCTTATCAGCTGGTGGGCACAAATTGTAGCCGACTGGTTTAGTACCACCGTACTGGAGTACTGGATGTAAGATGGCCGCATAGCAGCCTCGGCTGTGTTCTCCTCTATTCCATTCCCAATGGCTACAGCCAGCTATACAAATGGAGATATCGGCTGGCCCCTCTGACTCAGCCAACCATACCGGATTACATAAGAAAAACTGACCGATTTCACAAAGGTTCCTTGCTGGTGTCTGGTTACAAAATAAAAAAAAAAATCTAATTCAAAACTTATTTATTGAACCATAAAACAACCATTATACGTTTGAGAAGGCATTAAATTTTGTTAAATCTAACATATCATTACTTAAAGGCTACCTACTTATCTGCACACAATTCACAGAAAAAATTGTGCATGAAAGTTAGGTATAAAAGAAAATAAAGTAGTGCGCGAAAGCAGACTTGTTGTATTCACTTGTTTTATTCACTTGTGCCTGAACTGGCCCAATTGGGCCGTCTTATAGCCAACTTTAATTTTGAAAACCTTAATTTGTTTTCATCGTTATAGATCATGGGTCTTCTCATCGAGGGCAGACAGCAGGGCGGACGGAGGCGCAACAGTCGGGGGCACGCGTACCGGAGGCTCGACACTCTGGAGCAGGCCATCAGCTCGAACGCGCCCGGCGCTACTCCCAGCAAAATTATCTACTAATACTCTTCGTATCTCGCGCACTTTCTAAGTGATGTGCGAGTTTTGTGATTTTAATTCAAGGCGGCTATGGAAATGGGTCATTCAATATGTATCGTGGTGGCCAACGTGATGGAAGCTATTTGGCTGACATGTTTGTCGGTACTCCATAGGCAAACGTGTCTGTTTTCGAACATTTGTAGGATTTAGACAGTCTGCCAGGAGCACTGATTACTGAACTTAGGAACTTAACAAAGCGTCTTGGCAATTATTTAAACTTGCGTGCGCCAAAATTCAAGTGTGCAGAATGATGCGGGGAGTTAGGAAGGGAGCGATCCGAATGACGGCTAATCGAACGCGGTGCTCAGCGGCGGCGCGTATGCGTTGTCATGGTTACATTGCGTTTTATGCGCTACCAACAAAAGAGCTATTCTTTATTAGCAGTTACTAGCTATTTTTCATGATCCGTTCTCGGTCCAATGAACTCCTCAATGAGTCTAGTGTGACAGAGCTGTGGCTATTGAAATTTTTGCGATAATCTCTAATAAGGTAGAACATAAAAGTACTCAGAGGTGTGACGTGCTGATGTGTGGTCTCTAGGCTCAGTGGTCAGGAGGTCGTAAAACGGTGTGGGGGATGTTTTGATAGCCATATGTTTGTTCGTTTCAAAATAACTGGGTTGACTCAGTGACGCATCCGCCATGATTGTGATTGGGGAATTGCACGTATATCGGAAATTATTTCAAGGCGGAGGTCGTTGTTGTGCAGTAACTCATCCAAGCTCGTGCAGCACAACACCGATTACTCTGCTTATCCCCATTGTCGCAATACATGCAATAACAGTGTGTATGCAATATGAATATGTAAATTATTGGCGAATATTTCAACACTGTCTCACTCCATGCAGTGATCTGCTCATCCGTGCAAGTCAAATCAATAATAAAAAACCGTTCAGCGCCACTCACACCATCTATGTATTAGTTAAAATGCTTCATACCCTTTTCGGTAGATGGCGCATACACTTTTTAGTTTCTTCTATGGGGACCTCCGTGAATTTTTTACTTTTTATTATTTTTATTATTTGTTATATCGGCCATATCGTTATATCGGCCATTATATCGTATTATTGTATGTCTTGATAATATTTTCTACTTAGTTATAATATAATTGAATTTTTCTTTCACTCATTGCAGGCCCAACTCACACGTACCACATTCCAACAACAAAACAGTTGTAGTCTGTGGAGAGTGGCAAATTTGTATGGAAACATGTCATAGCACTCACACATGTGACAATCCTGCGACGTACCGATGACGGGCAACCACAAGGCGGCGACTGCCGTGTGGTGTGGTGTCTTTGTGGTGTATGTGTGAGTTGAGGCTTGACTTGAGTTGAGTCAGCTAATAATGCCAGTTTAATGAATATCTCTGTCATTGTAACATAAAGTGGCGTTGATAATCACTATATTATTTTGTTACAAACCTCTAATATTATTTTATACTTGCTTTATCAATTTTAGTTTTGGTGTTAGAATGGAACATGTTTGGTAATAAAAGTAAAATTTATAAGTGATAGGTAGGGTGTGGCTGTGCTAAGTTCTAAGATTGAAATTGCTCAGTCAGCGTGTATGCGTCCACTGCTTGACATACGCCTCTCCAATTTTCCTCCAGTCCTCCCGGCCTTCAGCGGTACGGAACCGCTGCTTTCGGCTGACGTACTTCTTGTTTTCCCACCTGGCGGATGGACTTTCCACCCGCCAGGTGAGAAATCCTCCGTTTTCTTGTCCACGAACGTCAGTTTAGAACATTGTTACTACAACGGTCGTCTTGCCGGCTGACATGTCCAGCCCACTGCCACTTGAGCTTAGATCAAAGGTCAAACAAAAAGCAACACTCAATTCAATATAAAAAGGCACGAAGTGAAAAGAGTGTTTTGGAAATAAAACACATTATAATTTAACTGTTTATTGTTTATTGCATAATTTCATCCATAGGTAGGTAACCTACGCTTGGACATGTCGGAAATTCCGCCAGATCTAATTCTATGTGAAGAAGAACTGATAAACTTCGCAAGTCACAATGTTTCATTAGTAAATACCTTATAAATAACGCATATAAATGCCTCAATGCAAAGACGATTGTACGGCTCTGTTCATAATCTGCCCTAATCCTTTTTGGCAATGAAACATTGTGATTTATTTCTTTGTTCAGTGATAAATATTAGATTTTTGTGCACATACAATTTTATGCCAACATAGACACAAATGTTATTGGTTAGTTAAATTCAATCTATGTTAAATATATTTGGGAGAAAGGCTATTTGAATTACTGGTCTGTGATTGTGTTTTGTCAGTTTGTTTTGTTTAATTTTGCTTTCATAATGTATTGCACACAGTAATGAAGAGGCCTTATAGCTTTGGTTTGAAGAAGTTTGCTGTTCATAATAAAATTTGCTTTCTGTTGTTTTCTTAGTGGCCTTGTAGGTTAATGTAAGACGTATCATAAGATGAATGTGATGTAATTAATTTGATAAGCTCTTTCAGTTCTTGCTTATTATTTTGTTTATGGCTGATTGTGATTCGCTACATCACATGCTACAACCATGATGTCAGCCCCAGATTCACTAGGTACTTTACCTGCTACACGATGATTTCAGCCCATATTCACTACATCATCTGCTAAACCTGTGATGTCAGCCTCAGGTTAGCTACATCACATGCTAGACCAATGATGTTAGACTAAGATTGGTTACATCTCCTGCTAAACCCATGATGTCAGCCTCAGGTTGGCTATATCACATGCTAGCTAGACCAATGATGTGAGACTCGGATTGGTTACATCTCCTGCTAAACCCATGATGTCAGTCTCGCATTGGCTACATCACATGCTAGGTCAATGATGTGAGACTCGGATTGGTTACATCTGCTAAACCCTTGATGGCAGGCCCAGATTGGCTACATCACATGCTAGACCTATGATGTGAGACTCAGATTGGCCACATCTCCTGCTAGCTAGACCCATGATGTCAGCAACAGATTTGCTACATCACATGCTATACTCATGATGTCAGCCCATAGATATATAAACTCTACGTGTCAGCCCCATCACAACTTGCTTCCCTTTGATTGTGTTTCATTCTTCAGTTTTCATCTTCATGGTAATGAAGAAGTTGTGAACTCTTAAAACCTCTGCTCATGCATATTATCCTTCAAGCTATTTCTTTTTTTTATTTTATATAATACGAGCTTTTGTTGACCACGGCTTTGCTCGCATGAAATTTGAAAAGGACAAAGTAAAGTCACTAAGGGTGACTCTCACGAAGAAAGTCAGTCATTAAGGGCGATTCAGGTAAACGATTTACTCTCGAAGAAAGAAAGCCACCAAGGGCGATGCCGAAGGCCGAGTTGCGTTCATGTAACCATAAACTTTCGCGAAAATAGTAAGTCACTTAGGGCGAGGCTTAAGGACGAGCAGTGTTTCGTTAAACGATAAACTCTCACGAATATAGTATAGTCACTAAGGGTGAGGTCGAAGGCGGAGCAGCGTTCGCACAAATGGTATCTCTCGAAGAAAGTAAGTTTACGTGAGCTCAGCCTTCGGCCTAACCTTAATGACTTACTTACTCCGAGACATTATTGTTTAAGGGCCAGGCTGAAAGCAGAGTTTTACCTAGATATTCGGAAGAGTTTATATCGTTTACCTGAACTCAGCTCGGCCTTCGCGAATAATCACCACGCAATTTAGATTTTTAGATTGCGAACAATAAGGAAGAAGACAGACACCACATTTTTGAATTTTCTGGATTTTTTAAGCTAAGTTTTGTAAACGTATTTATAAATTATCTAATGTATAAATAACTTATTCAAAGTTTGTTTGGCGAGAAAGAAAGCAATGTATTAAAGAGTGTAGGAGGTACCTATATTAATAATTTATTATGTATTATGTACAAATAGTGGTTTAGGAATTACATTGTTAGTTTGCACATTTTGAGTAACTACCTATCTAATTATATATATTATAATTAATTTGAAATTAAGTATTATATTTACTTTGAAAATTTCTGATTGGTTTTATTTGTGGACCCTAAATAAAAAAATTCTAAAAATTCACCACATATTTTCTACCATACTTGACCATTACAGCCTCCAAGCGTCCTCCGTGTGTAGGGAGGAGGGCGCTAGGTGATCATACTTTTTCAGGAATATTTATGTAGGTAGGTACTGTCTTCCCTCACTGGAGCGGGGCTCGTCGAAGTTAAAGTTTTGAAAATCCACATTTTCAATGAAAAAGACTGTGTTATTTTTTTTTTATGTAATCCGGTATGGCTGGCTGAGTCAGAGGGGCCAACGCACATGCTCTGACTAGCCAATATCACCTCCGAGAAGGTAGGTGCCATACCGGAGACATCCCTGGATTGTTGCCTATACTGGACTAGAGGAGAACACAACCGAGGTTGCTATGCGGCCATCTTACATCCAGTACGGTGGTACCAACCCAGTCGGCTACAATTTGAGCCTACCACCTAGTAAGGGGCAAGGGAAGGATGAATTATAATTATGTATGATTTAAGTGCGAGAGTTAGGGGCCCCGAGCCCTGTTGTTACTGCGACATAGGAAGATGTATTGTGATCTCAAAAGTTTATAACTTACCCCCAAGTTCGATTTCCGCTATGAATGAGCCGAGTTATATTCTTGGGGTTGAGTGCCTGTGTTGGGCATGGGTTAAAAATATAACCCTCAAGAATGCGTCTTCTACTGTGAACACGACTGTGAATGAGCACTTCACATTCACAAAGGATGTGTATGGGCGTTTCATCCTGTTTTATACAGAACCTGCACACTGGCTGGTGTGTCGCTAAGGCCCATTCGGTGTAGGTGATTGTTTAGTTTAGTCGGTGTAGGTGTCCTGTTTAGGTCCTTATTAGGATTCTTATGTCGTTCCGTTTTAGGTATAATACCTCAGACAGATTCAGACCTCAGCTTCTCCCGGCTAGTTGGATGGAACTAGTGCTTTTTGCTTTGGTCAGTGTTGCCAACTCTTTTCTAGCTCGCCCACCAGATGCGCCAATCGAAACCACCAGAATTTCCCCAGATTTTCAGAAATACTCAAAAATAAAAAATTATAATAAAAATCTAACCCTAGAGTTGAAGGCGGTCGGTTATTTTTGCTTGCTTTAGCACCGCCTTCGACTCTAGGGTTCGATTTTTTTTTATTTCATTCATTGTTCAAGGCGGTTTTTATATTTTTTTAAATTGTTTTTTATTTCACAGTTTTTTTTTATTTTATTGGTATTAATGCACTCGGCGTAATCGCTCGGCCTTCGGCCTCGCGATTCCGCCTCGCTTTCCAATCCGATCTTGACCAAATTGAAATGGGCCACAAGGGAGGCTTTCAAAAAAAGAATAAAGAAAAAATTTCAAAATCGCTTCACCCAGTGCAGTGGAAAGTTCTGAGGTAACAAACATTCCGGTTTTTGAGGCTGTGTCTGGTCTTCAGAATAATGAAAAACCAGACAAACGTCCTTTTCAGGATCATCAAATGAAATAGTAGGTACGATCATTTCCAAACAGATCAATTTAGTATACATAATAATAATTATCACTGCAATCACAGGACAGATGGTTGCATACAAAATAATATTACTAAAATAACAATTGAGATTAGTCTTCTTCTGAAGAAGAAAGCGTTTCAGCTTCTTCGCATGGAATGGGTGCAGCATTAACACATTTGGTTCCAATTTTGTTTAACAGATCCTTGGGGAAAGTATAGGTACGTGTTGCAACACTTCATCGATTTAAACACTAAATGTTTTGCACAACCACTAAATAAATCTGCTCAAACCACCATACTCAGCACTAGACCCTAGATCGCAAATTTGGCCACCAGACGGGATTCCAAACCACCAGATCTAGTGGCGCTAGCACTAAGTTGGCAACACTGGCTTTGGTTGTGTGTGTGCCCACGTGCCCAGATTTCGGCGCCAGTCGCACATATTTGTGTGCGCCTATAGTCATTTTGTGAGGCCAGGCGCACACATGAGGTATTATGTGATTTAGAAAAAGTGCTTTCATATAAATAGGTGGCGCCACCGCCGCCAGTCGCACATATTTGTGCGCGCCTATAGTCATTTTGTGAGGCCAGGCGCACACTATGTGATTTAGAAAAGTCCTTTCATATAATATAGGTTCCTTATTGTAGTAGTAGTACGGTGGAAGTTTCGTAAAGCCTTGGCCTGGGCGCATGACTGGGTCCTAGTCCTAGCCAATGTCCTAGCGGTCCTGGCGCCGAAAGGGTTATGCCCTATATTTTGTGGACATGTAATAGGAACCTACAGGTGGTCACCGACAGAGCTGCCCCTTATATTTTTGTACACATTTTGTACATTGCCCTTCATTAGACATAGGTAACTATGTGGGTAAACAAGTACCTATGTAGTTCAATGAATTCAATCAATATTGAATTACTGACTGTCGAATTATACGACAGACATAATAAATATCAAAGTAATTAGTAATTAACTAATTACCTATACATATTTTGAGCACAATAAATCATCGCAAGTTTGATATGTGTGCGTGTTTGAAAGTGTTGAGAAATGGTTGATGCGAAGATATTGGAAAATTTTGTTTGGAAAAAATTGGTTGTCTGTAAAGTCGGTTTACGGACGATAGTTTTACGTGATAGCCATCGATATCTATTTTATAGATCAAACGTCGTACGATGCAACTTGTGCTAGACGTCGATACAAGTGTGCGTGCATGCACACGATCCCTACGACGATGCTATCGCGCTCTCGCCCCCACCCGCCCACAGACGACAAGAGCGAGCGAGAAAGACGTCATCGCTCGCCCACCGGTGCGTTTGCCGTCTTTCTGCCCACTCCCATCACCAGCAGGCAAGCGAGAACGAGAACGCGATACCACCGCACAGTCACACGATCATATACGTGACAGCATGGCTTCTTAACACGCCATAACATGCTCAGGCGAAACAAACAACAACGTTTGTCGCTGCCACTCTTTATAACAGCAACCGGGCATGCTGCACACACGCGTCACCAACTCGATACAGACTTGCGTGCGTTCAACACGCACCGCACACGCCGTATGAAGCGGCTGTCCGCGAAATCTGCGCTCTAGGCAGGTCTCGTCGAGAACACATTTTTTCGGGAGTGATGTATGGGATGGGCGAATCTATAAAATAGATATCTATGGTGATAACGTCATAAAAAAACACAGCTATAAGAATTACCGAATTTTTAGTACGGCACCCCTATCGCTGCCGTACGCCGTACATTTGTAGATTTCTAGCCTCGATTACCGTACCATACGGCAATTACCGTACGTTTGGCAACACTGCCGCTTGGGCCGATTGTGCCTCTTTATCGCTTGTTACTCGCTCTCGCTTGCACGCACAGGCTCAGATGGAACGTGACACGGCTCCGATGGAACGTGACACGGCTCAGATGGAACGTGACACTTTTTCGTGTGTGCAGCCGGTGTTCATCGATTTATTAGACGCTATCACGTAAAAAAAAATTATAATTCAACCCAATTTTTGACGTGATAACGTCTTATAAATTGATGAGCACCGGCTGCACGCACGAAAAAGTGTCACGTTCCATCTGAGCCTGTGTGAGCAAGCGAGAGCGCGTAACACGCGATAGAGAGGCACAATCGGCCCTAGCGTCAGTGTTGCCAAACGTACGGTAATTGCCGTATCGTACGGTAATCGAGGCTAGAAATCGACAAATGTACGGCGTACGGCAGCGATAGGGGTGCCGTACGAAAAGATACGGTAATTCTTATAGCTGTGTTTCTTTATGACGTTATCACGTAAAACTATCTTCCGTAAACCGACTTTACAGACAACCAATTTTTTTCTATTAAACTAACATGCCTTGCAGTACAACAAGCTTATATCTGTATTGAAAATAATTAGAATAATTCAAGAAATAACGGTGGCCAAAAAGATAAAAACAAAAAAAAAATCCAACTGCATAAAAATCCTAACTAAAATAAAAGAGCCAAACAAAGAAAGAAAATAAAAGACCAAGCTAGCAAAATATTATGCTATGAAATCCCTCCGCTGTCAGCCGCAGTACTGCAGTAGTCGGTAACCTTTTTTTATAAATAAATAAAAACATAATAATCATTTTAAACCTAGGTACTAAGACTACGCCGTCCGTCCTACCTTAACCGGCTACCTATTATGATTCAAAAGATACAGCCCTTTAAATTTCACACAAAAAACTTCGATAATTGATTCAAAAAGCTAAAAGTTCACGCAGCGTCTGTGAAACGACAGGCGCGTGAGTGATGTGATGGCTGGCGGCTGAGACAAGATCACGTGGGGCATTAGCGCTGCTCGTTTGTCGGCCTCATTACGCCCGCAATGAGCAGTGCTGACCTCGGATTTTAGAGTGGATATTAGATTAATGTAAGTATACGGATTTTCAACGAAACGGCCGTTACGAATTTCGGTGTTCATTTGTCTAACGTGAGGATGTCGGAGAAATGCGAACGGAATATTGACTTATTTTGATGGACGTTAGACAAATAAATAAAAAAATAAAAACCGCCTTAGAGCTAAAAAAAATATATTTTTTTTTACATTAAATGTTTCGCCAAAAAATGGTCTTTTGGACACTTGAAAACTGGAGCGACGAATTTGGTGGGGTATCGTGTATTTTATAAGTTTCCAAATTACTTTTTTTGTCTAAGTCAATATTTGGCTAGATATTCATGAGCTTTTAGAGTCGTAAAAAGTGTGCCCCCCTAACTTTTCAATTACAAGATGGAAAATTCTGAAAAAAAGATGGTATGGAACTAAAAAAAAACTTTCAACTATTTTTTATTTGAATAAGATATAATTATGTTGTGTAGTTTTTTAAAAATTAGGGTTGACAAACCAGGTAACTGAGGAATGAAAAAAAACTTGTTAGAAGTGGGTGAAAAATTAGATTGCGGTGGCTTTTTTATGTCTTTTGGTTCTTGGAGCCTACAGCTAATTTATTTTTTTACTGTTTTTCCAGACTACGGAATTCTTCACTGTGCGTGTTCCGAAGTTCCGACACGTACTTGGCCGATTTTTCGATTCTTTCGTAAAAATGAGAGCGTCAAACTTGGTGTGTTTATAGTATTCTAAAATAAATCAATAAATAATAAAAACCGAGGCTATTCGTACATGGCCGCGAATGTTTTTTTTTAGTTTTTTTATTATAAAATTATATAAATAACAATCAATGCTGCGTCCATAGAGTAACTTATACGCGCTGTGTCGTTGTATTATATTCTTTTGTCGTTGTTGTCTATGATTAGAATGAGCTGGCTGACTAAGCTGTCAGTGCGTGCTGTCATCCTAATAGTTCGAGGTTATTTCGCTGTGCCAATTTATCTGTTGTTATTTTGTTGTTCGTGTCTTGTGGAGTAACTAAAACGAGTGCATTTTATCAATTTCAAAGCAATACTTATGCAAAAACCTTTTTTTGAGAAAATAATAAGTCAAATTGTATAGATAACACTATATTGATCTACCCATTATCCCGTCTCAGGGCGACGTGTCCCGCATATAAATGTGCATGAAAACAAAACGAAGCGTTTAAAAGAAGTGGTTTTCACTCAATTTACCTGCGTTCATGTGAGAAAACCTGTTGGATCCCTCAAATACGATCTATCTCCATGCAAACTTCTCGGAAAGCAACTACGCTTTAATGGTTCCGGATGGCGTCTGAGCATGTATCGTAGCAAATATTTACTCAACCGTTATCCTAAACACATTCAATGAGACTAAATCATTCTTCTTTATAGTTTTCACTACCCATTTTTACTACACAACTTACCTATTTCAGTGGTGTATCCTTTATTTCTGAAATTTTACTTGGTTGAGTAGGTCTGAATAATTCTTTCCCATTATAATTATTATATCTCGAAAAGAAGGTTCTTTGCACTATTTGCGTATTGGTTAGTTGTACATCTGTGCTGTGTATTCAATAAGTGTTTATTTTTAGCTCATATATGTTGTTTGGGTGTAAAAGTCAACGACCGAGCAGCGTTCTGGATTTCTATTAAATTGTGCTAATTGAACAGCAAGAGCAAAGTGAATATTCTGAATCGGACCATTGAAGCAGAAGCAGATCGAAAGTTAAGATAACTCTATAGTCGCCGGCAAGATGCAAACGATCAAATGTGTGGTGGTCGGCGACGGAGCCGTGGGGAAGACATGTCTCCTCATCAGCTACACCACCAACAAGTTCCCCTCCGAGTATGTGCCGACCGTGTTCGACAACTACGCCGTCACGGTGATGATCGGCGGCGAGCCCTACACCCTGGGTCTCTTCGACACGGCCGGCCAGGAGGACTACGATAGGCTCCGTCCTCTCAGCTATCCGCAGACGGATGTCTTCCTCGTCTGCTTCAGCGCGGTCAGCCCGAGCTCGTTCGAGAACGTCAAGGAGAAGTGGGTGCCGGAGATTACTCATCATCAGCAGAAGACTCCGTTTCTCCTCGTCGGCACTCAGATCGACCTCCGGGACGATCCCATCACCTTGGAGAAGCTGGCGAAGAACAAGCAGAAGCCGGTGTCTCTGGAGCAGGGTGAGAAGCTAGCCAAGGAGCTGAAGGCGGTCAAGTACGTGGAGTGCTCCTCGCTGACGCAGAAGGGGCTCAAGAACGTCTTCGACGAGGCCATTCTCGCCGCTCTGGAGCCCCCGGAGCAACCCAAGCGGAGGAAATGTGCCCTTTTGTAAAGTCTCATTCGAACCGACCGACCAGTGCTTTACCCTACCACGTGGAATGTCAACGAACCACTTTCGGTGTCAGGTTCTTTGTAAACATCTGTTTTTACCTACCGATGTAGCTGGCCGAAAACAAAGTTGCACCTGGCTCGGTCGGTTGAAATTGTACGCAGGATATTTCTTGAATCACTATTTATTTGGAGATTATCATCACACCACCACCGGCACCTTAGTGCGATGCAACCTGCCCTGTGTGACTATGTGTTGCAAGAGTTTAACCAAACGTGAATTTGTTCTATACATGTATGGATAATCCACATAATCATATTATATTCTTATCTAAGACTAAAATTAACGCCATATTTTTGTTTTTGTTTATGATGAGAGGTTTTATAATTTATTTGGCTTTTTGCGAAGAAAAAGGAAAATACCTCTGCCTTGTTCGTATTTCTACAATATAAATGTATTGCTTTTTCTTGAATTGTATGGTCAATTTGAATGAAATAGTCAACATATGACTATGAATGAACTGTTTATTGTGAGGTGGGAATTTTTAGTTTGCGGTAGCACACCTCTGCAAGGAACTGTTCAGTCGACTCTTAACCGCTCAAGCGTAGGTATCCACAGTGAGGATACCCAACCGCACGGTCGCCAATATGTCCGTATACACAGTGCAGCCGACTTTCGGCATTATAATATACACTCTTTCAATATGGGGAGAAGGCTCAACTCAGTTACGCTTCTAAAAAAGGTAAAGATATGCCCTTCTTGATATGATTCTCTTTGTCACCAAGCTTGAACGAAAAATTAAGAATCATCTATTCAGATGTTTCCGAGCAGTAATGACACAGGCCGTGTTAGTGGGGAGTTCGCACGCGACGCTGCTTCAAATAAACATAATTTTTGGTGTTATTAGTCATTAGTTTGTTCTGTTTGTGTGTAAATTCAAAAGAATACAACATTTCTAAAGTGAATGTGTTATTATTGCAGGTTAAACATTCACGAGTGTGTGGAATCGAAAGAAAACTTAACCTCACTATATTTGTATAGTGTAATGTTCCTTCAATGTTCAACTCAAAATTTGGAATCAAAACAAAGGTACTGCACTATATGTTATAAACAGTGTTGTAGGAAATATTGTAATGATTTACAACCATGCTGAATTTGCTATAGGTGTTCGTAACATTAAAAAAAAAAGATCTCTCCTTTTTAAAGTATTGCAGCCGCAAATGTCTCCCACGTTTTAAGGAGTCAGAAGTCACGTGGCGTCGACGCCTGAGCGGTTAATACTTATTGGGATAAGTCCATTTCTTAAGCTGCGTACACACAGAATGCATTTTGACATCAGCTCATATTCCTTTACACTCCTGTCGTCTACATTAGCTTGTCATTCCTCTGTGCGTACGTAGCTTGTTAGGTATCATATATAGTGTTAATATAATATAAATTATACAAGTTTCCTCAGAGATAGGTAGTTGCAAGGTGAATATTGGTTATTGTAAAAAAAAAAATATTGAAACGGTCAAAGCCCAACTTTGGCTTTCACTCATTTTGATTGATTTATTCACTTACCTCGTAATAACGCTATTGAAAATGGGTGACAATTTAAAATTTGACAACATAGAAGAGTACCAAAATTAAATAGTTCTCTATGTATTACGGAGTTCAGTTTTGGATGCACAATAACCACAAGCCTTGTAACAAAATAACCCTTATTCGGCTTGTACAATGTACAAGGTGGCGCAAAGTTACACTTTAATTTGTATTTTTAACCTGTTGGCTCCCGTTGAATATCACATTATAATAATGCTGACCTTCGCTGGCTCCCAGGCCATTTTCGCCGTGTGAAATTTCACACTCGTGCATAATCTCAAATATTTTGAATAATTAAATAATTAAGCTAGATCAATAAACTCTTTTGCCACGTAAAAATAATGAAATTACCCACAAAACTAAGTAAAACAAGTGAGGATTCACTTATTTAGAAGCACAGATGGATTTTTTGAACTCTAGGAAAAAACAAAACACACCTGAAATTTTTTCCGAATTTTTTCTAACTTAAAATTGACAATTTGAATACACAAATTATATATCACTGTGTAGGAGAACGCTGCCAGTAAGAGGCCACAAACATATTAAAAATTTGGGACTTGAATCTAATTCACAAATAAATAAAGAACACCAGGAACCTTCAGTCAAAAATGACAAGACGTCGGAATATTGTTTTTCTTTTTTGAGTGTAGGTGTGTTTGATGTCGATGGAAACATGTTTTAACCTTCTGTCTAACGTGCTCTCTCTTTTTAATAAGAAGAAATAATTGAAATAGCACTAGACGAAAATGTACGCGCATATAATGCCAGCTCCGCGCGGAGCAGTTGAGAGCCGGCGGATGTAAAGTAGGTGCTCCGCGTGGAGCAGACGGGAATCGGCAGGTTAAACTACTGCTGAACATGAGTCTGCTCGTGGCTCGATACCTCGTTAATCTTAAACACTGCCTATGTAGCGAAACATTCCTAATTTCATAGCTGAAATACATCAATTACAAATAAATTAACGTTGAATTCTGATTGACTTGACCAAAGGACATTGAATCGCCAGCACTTTGTACTAGAAGGGCCCAATTAACTCTCAAATTGTGTCGCTTTTGTTACATTCCCAACTCTATATAAGCCTCAATCCACATAGTGCAATATTGGGAAATGATACACCAAAAAATATCTGAATTTTAAAATGTCGAAATATTATGATGAAAATGGTTGAGTAAAAAGAATGATACGCACACAATCCATTTACGCTATTTCTATTTAACATATTCGGCCGCAATAAGTCTGTGGAAGTTCAATATAAAAAAAACATGTTAAGTGAGAACATTGTTCACAGACAGAAGGTCCGCATCCATATTTTCCTTCTTGTTGCACGTATAGCGAGTGCGCAATCACGCAGTCACACTCGCATGTATCTCACGTTCGGCACAGCTTGTTTTGTATTGATATGTCAATATATTTCGCCTTTGTATCCCTCACGTCATCTATCAGTGACAATTCATACTTTTTTAGTTAAAATGTTAGTTTAGTTAAATTGTCATTCGGTAGATGGTGTTCTTCTACATATTGTCATAATTGTATGGGGCCCTTAATTTTTTACAGTTTCCTTTTTTTATTATTTGTTGGCATATCCGCCATAATAAACTGTGAAAATTTCAACCGGCTACCTATTATGGTTCAAACGGTACAGCCCTCGGACGGGCGGATGGACAGACACACAGACGGACAGGCGGGGTATGGCTACGGAACCCTAAAAATGTGATATGATACATCGATAGACATACAGTCACGTCTATCGATGTAAATATTTCTCCCCTTCTGAGATGACAACGCCGCTCGACATGCTTTTTCTCTACAATAAAATTATAACGGCTCGGCCACGGTGCAAGCGAATCGCTCGAGCGGCAGCGGTGAGCGGCGAGCGGGGCGGCGAGCGGGGTAAACAAACGCACCAGAAGGCCACGCACGTGCGGGGAGCGTCCAGCGAATCCACGCGCGGCGAGCGGCGGCGGCGAGCGGGGCGGCGCGGGAGGAAACAAACATATTATGCCGTATATCGCCAGATGTCACCGTGGACGGTAGCGAAACGGGCGGATTTTTGAGAGGGAGCGGCGCGCGTCTAGTTAATTCAAACAAGTTTGTTCTCGCCGCTCTCCGCTCGCTCCGTGGCATGGTCTCGCCGCGCTAGCGGGCCGCTTCCTGCTCTCCGCTACCACTCGCCGCCCCGCTCGGCACCGTGGCATTGCCGTAAGGGGCCTGTTTCCTACTGTCACTAGATGCAACTTTCATTTGGATACAGTCAACACAGAATGAGATACATATTTTCAAAAAAGTTACCGTTTGAATAATATTTAACATCACGCAACGTCTGTGGACATTCCCAAATTTTATATGAACGAGTTTGGTGTAATTATTTTTTTTTTTTTATGGAAACTGACACAGTTGGCTACATCACCTAAAACATCCGTGATGTCAGCCCATAACACCTTGGTGAACTATGTGCCATGTCAGTTCTTCCCTTTATTTAATGTCGGCTATACTTCACTTGACGGAAAACACAAACTATTTATATAGCCGTTTCGACTGACGTTTCGTTCAGTGCGGTGGTACCACCTCCACCTGTCATACATTGATTGAACGCTCACTGCGGCCGTATGTGTTAAATGTATATTTTCATTGTTGACTGTTGCGTCACCTGTATCTCGGCTCGCGCCGTGGTTCTAGTATGAAACTAGCGTAAGGAAGTAGCGGATTTTGTAAGTAAATTTTGATATTGTAATATTACCAAAACTATATCTGCCTACTTACGAGATCCTTTTAAGATTTTACTGTTGGTAATTGGAGATGTTTTCACGAATTTTCCGAACACGTTTTAAGGGTAACGTTGCAAAAATTGCAAATGAAGTTAACCTTAAGTTGATATTATGTTTTGTGTGTGCATTTATCGGAACCCTTAAAACACTTTTTGTGTGCAATTTGGTTTGAGTGTGGGAGTGAGGACATCACCTCCAGTCGACTTATGTAATGTAATGTTTGTTTTTTTTTTTAGTTAAAATTATGTATTTGTCAATATTTTTTGTGTGACTCGGTTTTTGATAATCCTTAAAACTCGTGTCGTATCATTTGTTTATTGCGTTTAAAATTGTTTTCTAGGTCACTAGAGCAGTATTACTGATGTTGCCAATTAGTAAATATGCAATATTTTTTACTTGCTTGTCTTGTTGCAAGTTGTGCATTTACTGCAAGAACTTCGTCATTATTCCCACACTACCTACATGCCACACGCTGTATCCCGACAATCGGGGTAAGCAGAGTAATCGGTGTTGTGCTGCAAGAACTCTGGTAAATTACAGCACAATACCGACCACCGCATTAGCAAAGTATTAGGACAAGATAACTATCAAGCATCAAGTAAAGTACGAAGACCCACCCGCTGCATGACTCTGTGGAAGGACCGCGCCGAGGTGAGACGTGGCTAGCCTATCGCCCTTTTGCACGGCATCTTGTCCTTAACCCTTAGTCGCCTTTTACGACATGCACAGGAGAGATGCAGTGGGGCAATTCTTCTAAGTACTGGCCACACACGGTTCTTATTCCCACACTCTTCATACAAACTGTAATGCAACAACCCTAAGACAAGTTATTGTACTGCGTTTCGTGCATTTGGACTTCGTAGTGTGTAAAAAGTTTGCTAGTCATCTGTTTGTTGTTAAAAGGATATAACAAATCACTTTGTTAAATGTCACATTCACCCATTTGTGTTAAAAGGTCGAATATACTGTTTGACAAAATGTTTTATATGCCCCTTTTAATAACACACCGACGTACTATGGCTGCTAAACTTTATTCCCGCTAGTACAATGTTCACTCTGCTGCGCAGAAGTTGAGTTTTAGGTCAGAGGTGGAAGCGTGGGTTACATTTACATGCGCAAAGTTTGTAGTGCTATCGCACTAGCTAGATGGAAGTGTACTTAACTGCGGCTGAGCAGCATGTCAAAATATTTTTTGTGTACTGTGCGGCAGCGGCGCGGCTAGTGTTACCATTTTGAAAATCCGGACATTTAAAAAAAAGTCCAGACATTTTAGTCACAAATTAAATTTTTGGTCTTAAATCCCACAAGCAGCGATAGCGGGGATGGGGTGCGTGCGGAGTGCTGGGAAAAAGATTGCATGCTTGTTAGAGGAGTCCAATAAAAGCTTTAACCATTTTTACATCTAAGTAAAAAACCCGGATCACTTAAATAGCCGGTCTAAGTTACGCCGAAAGTCCGGACATGTCCGGACAAATCTGGGTGAATGGTAAACCTAGGCGCGGCAAACCATTCATAATGAACAATTTTGTACCGCCCAGCGCAGCGCCCGCTCCGTATAGTGTGATCGCATTTTTATGCAGTGAACATCATACAAGCAATTATAAAGTTTGGCGCAAAGAGTAGTGGTCGTTACGATGAACTGTCAGTTGACGACACTTGTGTGTAGATGGTGACGTTAGTGGGTGTCGGATCACACAGTTCTAGAATCCGGAACTCTGATGAAACACATCTTTACTGTATGTAGATTTTATATAAAATTTATAAAAATAGGATATGTTTATTTTATTTTGAAATATATTTCGACACAGTATTAATAACATTGCATTTGAGTGTGTACGCTTGGATTTGTAGAAGTTTTGCAGCGAATAAACTCACAAAATGCAATTAACTAATTCTGATGACGTTTCTGGTTCTGGGGAACTAAAATATGGAATTTTTGTTGTGAATAACAAGCTATAAGACCCATTGAAGGTCGATAATATGCATAAGTTTCCAAATCGCTATAGTTATAGCATTCTAAAATCGTAGTTTTTTTTGTTTACCTATTTTAATAAGTTTAATTAAAGAATTGTTTTTCTTGTGTCAATGTATTGGCCCCTGATAGCCAGTTTAGGAGTAATATTGAAACCACATGGAATAACTTAAAAGATCATGAAATTATGAAATGTATAACACCAAAACAGTTTGAGCGAGTTACACATTTTTTGATAAATTTATGTATAATTTACTTGTATTGGTTTAAGAATAATAATGCTTTATAGGTAGCAATATTAATAAAATGTAATTTTTCAACATCAGTCTTTTATTGGTACAACATTTCCTTTGAATAAGCAACTTGAGCTTTTGTGGTTTGTCAACTGATTAATGAAGACATCCTAATGGGAATGTTAAGGACTCACAGTACCTAAAGTGAAATATTAATAAAAGTCATGTTTGCTTAAGTTAAATATTTTGGAAAACTTTATTAAAATTGTAAATAAACTTTATCTGATCTATGTTTTGTCACGCAGGTGTCCTGTAATTATTTTTACTTCTTTACTAAATACATAATAACTTTATTGTCAGTTCTTCGCATTGAATTAGAACTGGCGGAATATTCGACTTGTCTAAGCGTAAATTGGATGTGGAGTGGATGAAATTGTACAATAAACAGTATGTTCCACATAAACATTAAAATTAAATGGTCTTTACATTCCTAATACAGAGTTTTAGGATTTTAATTTTTCACTAATTAGCAAATTAACAACTTGTAATGAATTTGAGTTATCTACCAATCTCCGTTTTATCTTCTCCTATATTAGGTACTCCGGACTATCAGCTACTTTTATTTCCAGAGCGATGTATAATATTTACAGGACATCTGACTGACATTTAATTATAATAATAATATGTAAAGGTTCTAAGATTTGTTAGCACACACATGCGAAGGTTGACCGTTGCGCAGGTCACTCAGTTTATACTCTTCGAGGACTTTCACTTCGTTGTTGAGAACTTCCGTCGCGTTAGAGTTATTCCCTGAAAACATACACAGAAAAACATTAAGTGATTTTCATATTTATTTTGTATGTAATCTGGTATGGGTGGCCGAGATAAAGAGGCCAGCCCGGATCAGCCAATATAGCATCCGAGAAAGTAGGTACCATACCGGAGACTTCCCTTTGGATTGCAGGCTGTATTGGACTAGAGAACAGCACATCCGAGGCTGCTATAAGGCCATCAGCAGCATAGCAGCATAGCATATGCTTAGGCACGTAAATTTTTTCTACAGAAAAAACTCAGTGCATGTCGTCCGGATTCGAACCTCGGACCCTGCGATCAAGAGTCCAAACCAAGACCGCGCCGACCACCCGCCGCTATACTGCATTTATCAATACAGTAGGTATTTGATTTCTATTGTGGACCTTGACCTTGCGCACAAAACGTGCACATGTATTGGTGTTAAGTATTTGTGTGCTTGAGTGTGGTGTATTTTTTTGGAATATAAAAATAATAAAAAACTAAATCAAATGTTGACATAGCAACACGTTCATATACTTAGGTAGGTAGTCGAGGATATTGAGCCTCGTTAGAGCCGGAAGTATATAGGTATTGTGTGTCCCAGAGTCCCAGATCGACAGAATATTATTACCACCACACTATTCATTAGCTCATTTATAAACTACAAAAATGATTTCCATGTTTTTCAAGATTTTAAGCGGCAAGGTGAGGTGACGAGCCCTCTGTCTTACAAATTAATGATTATTTTTTTCTCAAATAGGTAGTATCTACGTTGTATTTGTGCCTTTGATGGAACTTAAATGTATAAGTATCTTTCGATAGCTGAAACCATTTTAATCTTATAGGTATCTAAGGAATACTTCGGTGGTTCGGTCATGTTGGAAGAATGGATGATAGAAGACTAACAAAAGAAATTTATGAAGCGAATAAGAGTGGAAGAGTTATTGGGAAGGGTCGCCCTACTAGACGTACATGGACCAGATAGGCAATGTGATCAAAAAGGGTCAAGTGAGTGCGTAGTAGTACCAGTGGCGGCTTTGACCAATAAATTTTAGTGAGGCGACTAAAAATCCACCTACATAGCTTAGACCTGAAGTTTGAGTACCAACACGATGGATCTAGCACCAGTGGTTCTCGAGTTATGACCAAAACAAAAGTTCATGTGACAGATGGATAGATCTCACCGAGACCTGAAGTTTGAGTACCAACACGATGGGTCTAGCACCAGTGGTTCTCGAGTTATGACCAAAACAAACGTTCATGTGACAGATGGATAGATCTCACCGAGACCTGAAGTTTGAGTACCAACACGATGGGTCTAGCACCAGTGGTTCTCGAGTTATGACCAAAACAAAAGTTCATGTGACAGATGGATAGATCTCACCGAGACCTGAAGTTTGAGTACCAACACGATGGGTCTAGCACCAGTGGTTCTCGAGTTATGACCAAAACAAACGTTCATGTGACAGATGGATAGATCTCACCGAGACCTGAAGTTTGAGTACCAACACGATGGGTCTAGCACCAGTGGTTCTCGAGTTATGACCAAAACAAACGTTCATGTGACAGATAGATAGATCTCACCGAGACCTGAAGTTTGAGTACCGACACGATGGGTCTAGCACCAGTGGTTCTCGAGTTATGACCAAAACAAAAGTTCATGTGACAGATGGATAGATCTCACCGAGACCTGAAGTTTGAGTACCAACACGATGGGTCTAGCACCAGTGGTTCTCGAGTTATGACCAAAACAAACGTTCATGTGACAGATGGATAGATCTCACCGAGACCTGAAGTTTGAGTACCAACACGATGGGTCTAGCACCAGTGGTTCTCGAGTTATGACCAAAACAAACGTTCATGTGACAGATAGATAGATCTCACCGAGACCTGAAGTTTGAGTACCGACACGATGGGTCTAGCACCAGTGGTTCTCGAGTTATGACCAAAACAAAAGTTCACGTGACAGATGGATAGATCTCACCGAGACCTGAAGTTTGAGTACCAACACGTTCGCAGTTCGCGCGCGCCCAGTTGCAGCCGAACTTCGCCGAGCGCGCGCTCCCCTGCCCGCACTACACCCCGCAGCGGACTTCATTCGTCCTCGTACCCGTGTGCCCATAGGGTTATTTATTATAATAAAGGAGCGCAGCGTATCTTTGATATTCCTATGATAGAATTTTGCACATAATTTGAAAAGGTGCCAGGAGATCAGCCGAGAGAGGCCGTGGGAGCTGTGTGCGCGGGAAGAAATATTATGTGACATGTTATGTTATTTACAGAGACTTACGTATCTACCGATTCTACCCTGGTACTTCAACATCAATCGGACCAAAAAATCGTTACCTTTTTGGTAGAGTTGGCCGTTTGGAGCTGTGCGCGGGAAAAAATATTGTATGACATGTTATGTTATTTACTGAGACTCTTATCTACCGATTGTACCCTGGTACTTCATGAGCTTCATGAGCGCTCGCCGCTCGTCTAGGCGAGCGCAGCGACGACGTAATCGTTCTTATGCAGCAGGATTTATTAGCGCCTCAATTGCTAGGTACATGCCACGAATTCAAAGCGATATGAGCCGGATGTGTCCGGCGTCTCACCAACTGTGCACAATTTCATGCAATGTTTTTTCCCGCGCGTGCGGCTCCTTGTCATAGCTGTGTCCCTGGTACTTTTTCAAATTATGCGCTGTGCTGTATGACATGTTATGTTATTTACTGAGACTCTTATCTACCGATTATACCCTGGTACTTCAAGGGAACACAGAGCGCTTACCGCCCGTCTAGGCGAGCGCAGCGACGACGCGACGTAATCGTTCATGCAGCAGGATTTATCAGCGCCTCAATTGCTAGGTAAATGCAACGAATTCAAGGTCAAACTTTGGTCTCTACGAGGTGAAGCGATATGAGCCGGATGTGTCCGGCGTCTCACCAACTGTGCACAATGTCATGCAATGTTTTTTCCCGCGCGTGCGGCTCCTTGTCATGGCTGTGTCCCTGGTACTTTTTCAAATTATGCGCTGTGCTGTATGGTGCTGTCGGCATTTGCGGAAACACACGCGCGTGGACAAGTACATGTGTATTGTATGCACTAACACATCTTTGGCGCAGAGCTGAAGTATTTCGTTCGTCGCCTCTAAGGACCCCTCTCGCATCACCTCCCCGCGCCGCGCCGCACCGCCGGCTCGCCTCCGCACCGCCGGCTCGCCTCCGCGCCGCCGTGCGCCGTTCGCTTTTTTGGTCTATAATGTTCTCTGATCAGTTTGGATGGACTTTTTTTTAATTTTCTTTCATGGTATTTTGAAATTTTTTTTTCTTTACCTTCAAGATAATTAAGTGAGGCGGTGCTTCACTTGCTTCACCTGGATAACCGCCACTGAGTAGTACCCGTAACCGACGAGCATGTATGAATGAAGAACATATGAAGGTGGAAGAGGCGGCAGAGGTGTGCCAGGTGTGTGGCACGTGGAGATCCGTTGTCGCTGCCTACCCCACTGGGAAACAGGCGTGACTATGTATGTATGTGTATCAACTTCTGCAGTGTACCTACGTCGTGCTTGGTGGATAGGGCGCAGGCGGGGACAACAGCCGCGCCCCGGCGAATGTCACACTCGGCTTAGCAGGGAAGCGTCCCTGAAGTGCTTGTGGCTCACTGCAACACATCGCCATACTTCAGTCGAGGGTTAAACACATCATGCTGTAGCAACACCGTGGAGCCTCCAATTACGGTGTATACCTACAGGAGGTGATTCAGTACTTACCAGGGAATCTACTTCCGTAGCGACATTTACATCGAGTAAAGCGCCCTAGTTTTCTGCCTTAAAATAGCAGTTTTTTTCTATGTAAATGTCGCTATGGAATACGAACCGTTACCATAAACCCAATTGGGCGGCCCCCTTGAGGAGCCGTTAGGAATTGGTTTTCCCAACGACGACGCCCTTTCTGAATTCCAAGTGGTGATCTCCCATCTGCCCCCTGGCTGTTATAGGGATGTGTAGTGTTTCATGTTTTTCGTCTCGTCAGTCTAGTGTTGCCGGACAAAATCCATGGCATGGTTCCAAACTTCGTTCGTTTACGTTACGTTCTATTTACAACGTTCGACAGTAAATAGGGTCGTGAATGGGTGCGACGGAAATGACGTGCCCACGTAACATGGACGGAAATAAATGTGTAACAGGAAGTATGGAAGCGCGCGCTATTCTGTCAAAGTTTGCATCAAAATAGGAATGTTCCGTTAACTATATTTTATTGGGTCGTATTTATAACTTGCATCGCTTTTCGATTCACCTCGATTTTAATTTAAGATACATTTTGTTCGTTACCGAGTTATTCCCATAATTGGCGATTCTTACAGTAGTACTTGCTTTTTTTATGGAACAGACATGGATGGCTCCATCACACATCATTTCTGCGGGATGTATGCCCAACATACCTTATTCCTGTCGCCACAAGGACCCATGCCAGATTATTTTGCACACAAGCCACGGATTTTGTCCGGCTACACTAGACTGTACGGGAAACACGACACACCCCTAGATCAGTCAGGGACCTCTCCCAGTTGGGAAATATACACTATTCTCATCGGCCACGTTAAACTCAGCAAGGGGATCGTTGGGAAAACAAATTCCCAACGGCCCCCTCACGCCCAAGGAGGTCGATAGGAATGATTCTGGAATACCAAAGTAGGCACTAAAAGATAGCTGGGTCCCTAAACTGTACCTAAAGTGGTAGATTGAAGCTAACGCTGAACAAACTCATTGCACGACTGTGGTGCAAACGCGAAATGTTGAGTGAGGGTAAGAGCTATGTGGAATTCAAATATTGAAATTGAAAATGGAGCAGTAAGTAAACATTTTAGCAGCTTCAATAAATAGTAGGGAAAAGGGGATAGATACGAAATTTCTAGATCCAAGTAAGATCTAATAGAACCTTGTCGCGTTCATGTAAGATTAGAGCAGCTAGGAGTGTGACAGGGTTCTACAAGTGTACCTACACACTTGCACACACACACATACGATTTATAAGGGTGTTATCCCTATATGATCGGGGTAAGCAGAATAGGTAAATCGGTGCTGTCAGTGCACACGCACCCCCTTCTTAAGACGAGACGGAAGTTAACTTTCTCCATACAAAATCGTCTTTCGGGGTTTATGTTTTTTACCCCCTAAACCACAGAGCACGGAATACCCCCCGCGCGCGTCCCCTCCTAGAGACGCCCTAAGCGATAATATTTGAAACCCAATAACTGGACGCAGTTCTACTAGCGCTTCGTATGTGTGTGTGTGTGTTAGTATCGACACTACACACAAAGAGGAGCAAGTTAGGCACACGCACAAAACAAATGCACACGCACAACACACATATGTAAGTCATAGGCCACGCCTACGGGCTTCAACGCCGTTGTAGGGAAATCGCGCTCAGGGCGCCTCTAGGAGGCGCGGCGCGCGGTATTTCGTGCTCTGTGCCCTAAACCTTATCCGATTTTTACAATTATTTTTTTGTTGTAATAAGGCCAGGTTGAATCTGCGTTCTTGTTTTTATTTTATTTTTTGAATATCTAACTAAAGTGATGAGTTGATGACTCAATAAAGCTTAATGAACTTCATGACATCAAAAAATAAAAAATTCAAATATTTCCGGTCGAAATACAAATGTTTAGCTTTGGTGTTGTAGGTATATTTCATCTAAAAAAAAAAATAAGAGGAACGTAGATTGGACTGTCATTACAAGTAAAAAAAATTTTTTATCGGATAAGGGGCTAGAAAACAAATGCCGAATGACGATTTTGTATGGAGAAAGTTCACTTCCGTCTCATCTTAAAGTGCGTGTAAGTAAATAAACATACCTATCTAATAAACAGCTTACATCTACACGTACTTGAAAAGGAGCGGTTCATCTCGAGCTGTTTGCTGAGACCGGGCGGCACATCCGTCGCTGCCACCCGGCAGAGGCATAGCACTTGTTGGAAATACACCCGAAACCTGGAAAACAAATCAAAACATTTTTATTTCGTAAAAAAATATAGATAGACCATATTGTTTTATTGCTCAACAAAAACATTATTATGTTGAAAACACTGAGTTATGAGAAGCCCTAGCCTCCAAATGTATGGGGAATAGAAAAAAAGGCAAAGTGCGAGTCGGAATCGCGCATCGAGAGTTCCGTACCACCATGTGATTGGCCGGTTTATTCTTTGTTGTTTTACTTAAAATTTTGTACAATAATCAAACCATATAATTGACACTTGTATGAAGGTATTATCGTGTTTTAAGACATAGAAAAAAAAAACAGTTTTAAAAAACATTGCACCGATTTCAAAAAACAACTAGAACTTAAAAGTGTGAATTTTTTTTATTCTTATTCAGACCCTTGAGTTGAAGGCGGTACAAAAGCACAAAAAGGGTTCCATCTATCAATTTTCCAGGTGTGCCTTAATAGCTAAGTGCTTTTGTAAATATAAAAGTTTAAAATATATATTTAGAAATATTTTAAAAAGTGCCCTTTTTAAACCCCCTAAAAACTCTAAAAAACTTGATTTTCTCAAAAACTCTCAAACTTTTGTAATTTTTTTTTCACTATCTTGTAGCCATCGTCGATACTCGTGATTTGACACCCTATATTCACGTACACCAGGGCAAATTCGTACTCTCGCTGGAAATCGGGGAGTAAAGCGATAAGACATTTTAAATGTCAAAAAGAATAATAAAAAAAGAGGTGATCACGACATATATGTCGTAGACTCACTGGTTGTTCATCCAATAGTACTATATAAGCGGGTTGAACATGCCGTTCGCCATGGTAAGCCAGTAGAACGCCAAGTAGACGTGCTGGGCGGCGGGCGCGGACGCCAGGCCCGCGTAGTGAATAGTGATAGGCGAGGACGAAGATCGCTACGTATGTATATGTCGCTAGAGTCACCGGTTGGTCATCCAGTAGTATATGAGCGGGTTGAACATGGCGTTCGCCATGGCAAGCCAGTAGAACGCCAAGTAGACGTGCTGGGCGGCGGGCGCGGACGCCAGGCCCGCGTAGTGGTAGACGAGCACGAAGATCGCTACATATATGTCGCTAGACTCACCGGTTGTTCATCCTAGAATATGAGCGGGTTGATCATGGTGTTCGCCATGGCAAGCCAGTAGAACGCCAAGTAGACGTGCTGGGCGGCGGGCGCGGACGCCAGGCCCGCGTAGTGGTAGACGAGCACGAATATCGCCACATATATGTCGCTAGACTCACCGGTTGTTCATCCAGTAGTATATGAGCGGGTTGAACATGGCGTTCGCCATGCATGGCAAGCCAGTAGAACGCCAAGAAGACGTGCTGCGCGGCGGGCGCGGACGCCAGGCCCGCGTAGTGGTAGACGAGCACGAAGATCGCCACATATATGTCGCTAGACTCACCGGTTGTTCATCCAGTAGTATATGAGCGGGTTGAACATGGCGTTCGCCATGGCAAGCCAGTAGAACGCCAAGTAGACGTGCTGCGCGGCGGGCGCGGACGCCAGGCCCACGTAGTGGTAGGCGAGCACGAAGAACGCGTGGTAAGGCAGCCAGCAGAGCGTGAACACGCCCATTACTAGCACGAACATCCGCACCACCTGCAAAAGGACGTTTTGTTCAAACTTCAAGAAGAAAACGAATGTGATGGAAAATGAAGGAAAGGAAACCATTTTCAGCCACCGATCAGCTTAGGGAATATTGAAACCGAGCGCACGAAAGTCAGCCTCGGTAGTTCAGTGGTTCGGCCGGTCGATGGTCGGTCATGATCATAAACACACCTGAGCACGTACAGTACTTGGATGGTTCCCTTCCCTTCTTACCTTACTAGGTGGTAGCACCGCGCTGAATGAAAGTTCGGTTGAAACGGCTGTATAAATAGTTCGAGTTTTCCGTCCACTTCAGTATAGCATTAGGGAACGTACCCATACCACGTAACCGACGGGAGGGAGGGATTTATCAAAATACGACGCTGGATCACGGGGGGGGGGAACCGCCTGTGACGTGGTATTTGAAAATATAGTATACGAAAACTAAAAACGCCGCGAAGATGTCAACACCACATGAAAACTTTTAGTCAAGCAAGATATTATCACGCGTGGGCACAGGGTTGGAAGGGGGGAGGGTCCAAAAGTTCCTCGCCCTTAGTTACTTAGTTTTTTCTAGAAACTAAGTAACTAAGGTAAAATTATATCAATTACCAGAATGGAGCGCGCCCTTCGGCCTCGCACTTAGTTTACTTGCTTTTAATCTGTAAGGCAATACATGCAATCGTCAAACTTGGTGTGATTATAATGCAAACTCTAAAGTAAAACCTGGGTCTGTGCGCGGCGTTAGATTCGGTCTGTCCATGATAAAATAGTAAGTTTGAAGGTTGCGAGTATTAACGCTGAAATACAAAATATTTTGGCATTCAACGTCCCTTCGAGTAAATAACGCAAATCGCTCTCTGCGAGCGAATTGAAATAAACAAACTGAAGCCATATTGTGTGTTCGAGGGTCTGATTACGAATATACTAAGGTTATTTGTGTACCGTATGTGAAACATTTCTAAAGGGATTTCGGAAGGTAGATATCGAAACAATAAGTACCTAGTGTTATTGAAGATAAACCTAGTTTCCGCACATATATTTTGTTTGTGTAGTAGATAATTCAGTTTCTACACGGGTGTGGGCGTGTTGAGTGTTGACTGCCTTTAAAACAATAGGAATGTACATTGTTTATTGTTTATTTAGCATCTATTGGCAGTACACTGCGCTCAGATTTGTCATATTTACATTGTAACATTCCGCCAGTTCGATTATCACAGCGAAGAAGAACTGACAAGAAATTTCAGTGGAATTTTTTTCAATGTACACTTAGTCTACTTTACAAAAATGTTTGCCACTGCCTAGACACGCATGTGCTGATTTGTGACAGAATATGCAGCAATTCATGACAAAGTGAAAACATTTTTACTATCAAATTGTATGAAGTTATATACCCACCACACTGCCACATGGAGCAGGCCAGTCTCCACAAACAGCGCCCGTTCACGAGCACCATACCTGGGCCAGCCATCGCCTCCCTCAACCATATTATAGGGTGGGAAACGACCCGGACCGTTACAGTAAATAAAGCTATTTTCTTCGGGCAACTGGAGCGGCCAGCCGTGTAACGTACGTCAATATATAAATATCCTTATAACTCGAGAACCACTTTATCGATTTGCATACGGTTTTCACTGTTACGTTCTGTCATTTCTCAAGATGAGTTTAGGCTTTGAATCATAACGCCTCGTCATCGGCGGCCTGAGCTGTGAGCAAGAAGTCAAGCGAAGCGAAGCCGCGGGCAAAAGCTAGTAATAATTTAAGTAAGAATCCTTCATTGGGTTCTTGCCCACTAGACGATATCGGTACGGCACTTACGGTAACGTACGACCACGGCGCGGCGGCACGGCCTCAGACAGTGGTTCTCTGTTAGTACATAATTGTTTACATGACGGACCCACCACACCCCTGGCCGCCTAAATCGAAATGCTACTTCAATACGTCCCCGCGGCTGGGACGAACTGAGTTAGGTTTACGTTAGGGACGTATTGAAGTAGCATTTCGATATACGCCCCCTGGCCGTACCCCTGGAGGTACGTTGGGTATTTTTTTGTAAAACGATACCACCAACTAATAGTGTTGTGAAACAAAGTGTAGTGGGACCGCAAAGATACATAATTTTATTATATTTAAACTTTTTTTTGTTTGCATCAATTTTATTTAGATGGCAGTGGAAACAAACAAAAACGGTCAAGCGAGTCGAACTCGCGTGGAGAGGTTTCCGTACCATACACACCGTGAAGACGAACAGCACACCTCAAAATTCAAAAATCGGGGAAGCTCGATTTTTGAATATTTTCTTTATTAATTTTTAAAATTCTATGTTTGTTAAAATATATTTGTATTCCCTATAACGAGCCCTTTTCAACGATATGCGCGACACGATGCACTTAAAAAACAAAATGCGGTGACTTTAGTTTTTATTTTTTCAAGGAAAATGGAACACGGTTGGCTTCATCACCTACTACATTCTTGATGTCAGCCCAAAACACCTTAGTGAACTAGGTGCCATGTCAGTGCTTCCCTTCGGTCGTGCAGGCTACACTGAACTGAACGAAAAGTACGGAATATTTACATAGCCGTTTCAACCGACCTTTCATTCAGAGCAATGGTATCAACCCGGGCGGGTTAAACCCTTCCACCTAGTAAGGTAAGAAGGGAAGGGACCTACAGTTTTACGTGGAATCCGAACCAGTCCCCAACGGTCGAGCGGTTACCCATCCAAGTACTGACCGCGCCCAGGTGTGCTTATGATCCCGACCGATAGTCGACCGACCGCACCACTCAGCTACCGAGGCTGACAAATTCCATCTAAATTAAAAATATAGCTCTAGATAGGATATTGGATATTTAATCTTTATGTTTACAAAATGGCGCATATTGAATTCATGAGTTCAATCCATGAGAAGATAAATATCTACTGTTCGGCTCATTGAACCAATGTATTGGAGATAGATTCACTTGATATCAAAGGAATTGGGAAACTTATTTGTATTGGCGACCTACTTTGGACTTACTTTGACTACACAAATATTAGTACCCAGAAACTTCAAGGAGATTGATATGAGATAATTTTGAACTTGGTCTCTAAGTATGACCAAAAACCAGAAATTAGGTACTCCTTAGTTTTTAGTTTTTGGTCATTTCAAATTACAGTAGTTTTTAAGACTGAAATATTTATTATGACATTAATAATGCCTTTTCGATCGCTTCAGTATAGTTCCCGATTACCAGCGAGAGTGCGAAATCGCCCTGGTTTCGGGAGTTTTAAGGCTACGTCAATATTTAGGGTGTCACTATATAAGATTTGATATTAAACAGGCTTTAGCGCGAGTGGAGCCGCTGGCACAGCTAGTACTAGTCACATATAAGACGTAAGAAGGCTTGGCTGGCAGTGAATTGAGCCACTGGGTTCATAGAATTGAGAAGGCGAGGTATATTTCAATTGAAATCGTATTGCTAACGGAACGTGTCTGACGAGGGAGGAGCGCCTACGAAAGAAAACTCAGACGTCACGAATTTATCAATTGAGGAGCGTCAAAACAAAAACCCTTAAATCCACTTTGGGTCGAAAATTGTTTTATATTTTTTTCTAATAGAATGGGTACCATTACATTCCCAAAAAAATCATTAATATCAAACATAGGTGTCCGCTTCTAAATACCTTAAATCCGAAAGAAAATATTTTGTCATGTACTGGTCCGCATCAAAAAACCTTAAATCTCTCTCTTAAAATCTAATGTTTTCAGCATGGCGGCCTTAATAGAACACATAAACTTGCTTTGTTGATGCTTACCTGTCGGTCTTTGGAAATTCTATTTTTATAACGATAACATATACGGTTAAAAAGATACGAAGTTTTTTGTTATTTCTGAAAAAAATGCAATAGTGGATTTAAGGGTTTTTGTTCTGACGCTCCTCAATTGTGTTGTCGAAAGCTATTTCGATCTGAAATGGTGGGAGCGAAGCTGATTGAAAGTGAAGGTTGCAATTTTGTGAACAGCAAAAAATTTAAATAACTACTTATTAATAATCTCTAAATTGAGTATTTAGTGTACGCTGCCACAGGTTAGGTGAAAGCTTTTTAGCATTTAGCTTTCCATTTTCGTGCATGCATAATTTACTTTTTTTTTTTTCATGTAATCTTGAATTTTTAGGGTTCCGTATCCATACGGAAGCTTACTAAGCCTACGCCGTCTGTCTGTCTGTCTGTCTGTCCGAGGGCTGTATCTCTTTAACCGTAATAGGTAGACCGTTGAAATTTTCACAGAATATGTGTTATTATGACCGATATAACTAAAAATAATAAAAATAAGAAAAAGTTAAAATTTCACGGAGTTCCCCATACAAGAAACTAAAAAAGCAAATTATGAAAAACGTTTAACTAAAAATGCAAATTATGAAAATCGTTTAACTAAAAATAACAAAATAATGTTTTCCATATAATTTATCAGATACAGCAATTCTCTTTTTATATTGATTTTACCTTAGCACTAACTTTATAAATTTTGATAAATTTATTATTTTTAACGTTCTAAATATAGAGCCGTGGTCGGGCGTTCTTCGTTCAACAAGACAAGTGAGGCCGTCGTCGTGCATTATTAGAGCGAGGAACTTAGGACAGCCATCGCCATTGTGTCATACTGGCATCGGACGGAAGTCGGAACCCCTTTACGGACGCTATAATTTTTGTAAGATCAGTCAGAGCCAATCTAAAATTATTATAAGTAGATACTTAGGTACATACCGAACGTCAACGGCTATGCACAACGACGGTCGCTTGTCGACTTGTCTTGTTGAACGAAGAACGCCCGACCACGGCTCTATATTTAGAACGTTAAAAATAATAAATTTATCAAAATTTATAAAGTTAGTGCTAAGGTAAAATCAATATAAAAAGAGAATTGCTGTATCTGATAAATTATATGGAAAACATTATTTTGTTATTTTTAGTTAAACGATTTTCATAATTTGCATTTTTAGTTAAACGTTTTTCATAATTTGCTTTTTCGTAGTCGGGTTTTAGTTTTTTATAACTTATTTTTTTTATTTTAGGCTTTTTTAAAAACTGTTTGCATACTTTAAATGTTATTTATTATGTAACTCGTACATTGATTTTATTTTTTATTGAATCTGACACAGTTGGTTACATCACCTACAACATCCGTGATTTCAGCCCATAACACCGGGTGAACTTGGTGCCACGTCAGTGCTTCCCTTCGGTCGTGCCGGCTACACTGAACTGGACGGGAAACACAAACTATTTACATAGCCGTTTCGACCGACCTTTCATTCAGTGCGATGCGGTGGTACCAACCCGGGCGGGTTAATCCCTACCACCTAGTAATATAAGAAGGGAGTCATATCCCTTAGTCACCTTTTACGACATACACGGGGAGAGATGCAGTGGGGCTATTCTTTTAAGGTACCGGCCCCACACGGTACAAAATTGATACTATCCGTCCGTTTATTTGTCGTCATATGTATTTGAAACTAAAGTCACAGATCTATAAACAAATGATGTATAGTTGAACGATGTATAAGTCTTGAAGTAAAATGAAAAGTCAGTCAGAGCAAGACCGAAGACTGAGCTGTGTAAGTACACGATTTTCTTTCTCTATGTAAGTAAACATATCGGGCTTGGGTGAAGCGGATTCGGGAAGTAGGTAAACCAATCAATTCAAGGCCGAAGACCGAGGTTTCAGGTTCGTGTACATAGAGTTGAATAATGTACTCACTCGAAGCAGGTAAGCCACTAAGGCGAGGCCAAAGCTACTGATATTATTTTTATAGTAAGCGCGCGACATGTGGCGCCGAGCCACCCATAAGGTGTCTAGCGACGCCCATGGACATTCGGTAGCATGCGGAGGCTGCGAATGCCATGCCGGCCTGACAGGTGCCCAGGTTGAAGGACCCAAGACTGTACTTTGGGGAAAATATTTCTCTCTGTTTGTATTTCAACAGGCTCTGATTTAGCTATGTATCCCTACGGAGTTGCAGTGATTTTAGATCGCGGGACATTTGGGAGTCGCCTACTATTCGCACGGCTCTACGCTGGATCGAGTCCAGAGGCGCTAGCTCGTATTTGACTGAGCCATCCCATAGGCATGCCCATAGGTGCGAGCAGTACCCCAAGCAGGACCGAATCTGCGATTTATACGGCCTTGCCCTCGATGTCACGCCGGAAGTTTAGATCGTGCGAAAATTCGACTCGGAGGATCCCGAGGTGGTCGCAAAATTTAAGTGACATGCCTTGTTAGGAAGGAGCTGGTGTGAACGCTGCTCTCTTCGCACTGAACGCGCAAACTTGTATCTCGGATCGGAGGTATTGAACTTGACCAACTTGCTACGGCCCATTCGGAAATAGAGCCGAGTGTTTGCTCAAGTTCAGTCTTCGGCTCTTCTCATCCACATCCCACCTAGTTGAAGGGTAACTGGTGTAGAACCCCTGTTCCGTACTCTCGTATGCATAACAATGATATGTACCGCCTGAATGCTACGCCCACGCCTTCAACGTTAGCAAGGCTCAGTGCTGCGCATTATCTGCGAAGGTCGATTTGAAGGTCCTTTTGCTTTCCAAGCCAGTTTCTAAGTCAGCGTTATACCTGTCTGGAAGCACCTGGACCTCCCTGGAGGTCTATTACGGTAATCCGACCCGTCAATATTTCCATACCCGTTCGACTGGTAGGGCTCGGAACTCTGCGTATTACGCTCTGCCACTACCCGCCAGCGGGTTGCCGACGAGTTGACTTAGGTCGGCGGGTTTCGATCTACCATAGACCAAAGAGAGCCAGGGTGCATCTACACTGAGGCAAGACTAAGAAATGTGAAAATACACTATATTTGGCCTATTTTTACGATTAATAAATTCGGAGAACGTTTTTAAGCTACAACATATTTAAAAATTGATCTTACAGCTCTTAATAAGCTGTAATTTTAATTAATATATATAAATCTTATGGCTGTAAGGCAAACGCGCCTTTGCCTGCGTCTTAAAAAAAAACAGGCACGTCAAATATCTATATCCTCTTTGCGTCAAATCAAAAGTTTGTGCACAGATTACCAATATATATGTTTACGTGCATTTTATCCTCTTTGAGGGAATTACGAATCGATTGCCAAGATAGATAGAAAAAAGAAGAAGAACAATGAGCTGCCCACCTTCCACTTCCAACGCCAACCAAAAGCCTGCCAGGCCAACCCCGGTCCAGCGCAACATCCTGGCGGACTTTCTCGAGCAAAACCCGGGGCTCGCTCGAGGCCGACTGCGAGGCGACGATGCCAACCGGCGCGCAGTGGACTTGTGGCAGGTTGTGGCTATGCGCCTCAATGCCTCCGGCGGCTCGAAACGCTCATGGAAGGAGTGGAGGAAGGTGGAAGGATATGCTGTCAGAGCGTCTACGGGGAGGCAGCAGTGGCACGATCTCCAGGCATAACTCTTCGAAGAGCGCCGGCGACAGGCGGTAGACCTTCATAAAGTCACGCCGATCAGCAGCCACCTCTATGGCATGTCGCAACCGTATGTTGCGTCGCCAGCGTTGAAGGCCAAGGTTGTCCTCATTTTCTTGGCGACGTTTGGCCAGCCAAAGCAGGAGTATGGACAACATGATCTAGGCGCTAATAAAATAACATTTATTGTAACTTGTGATGTAGCCAACCGTGTCAGTTTCCATAAAAAAAAAAAAAAAAAAAAAAAACTATGTTCTACAGGTGAATTTATGCGTACATGAATCAGAAACAGGGTGAATCAATACCTAAATGTGACCTACATTCTATAATTTTTGTGGGAAATTCTAAGAAAAATCTACAGATCTCAAACTACGCGCAACTATCAAAGGCATTGAAAATGTAATTTAGAAATAAAGCACACGATAAAATTTGACAAATTTGTTTTATTCAACAGAAAGAAACGATCGATCTTACAAACAGGGACCAAAAACCGGTTCGAAATGGGGTTCGGGTTCTTCGAACCGGTTCGAAGAACCTTTTTAACGAGCGAAACGGTTTGGTTGCGAACCGGTTCAAAAAACCCGAACCTGAACCCTAAAAACCGGTTCAGAACCGGTTTGGAGGAACTTCTAATATTAACCGGTTCTTAAACCGGTTCGCAGCAGGGTATATTCTCCGAATAGGTACGAATGAGATGCCGTGCCAAAGGGCGACAGGCTAGTCACCTCTCACCTTGGCACGGTCCTTCCACCAAGTCATGCAGCAGGTGGGTCTTCGTGCCTCACTTGCTGCTTAATAGTATGTTGTTCGAATACGAACGAGATGCCGTGCTAAAGGGCGACGGGATAGTCACCTCTCCCCTTGGCACGGTCCTTCCTTCAACCGAGTCATGCAGCAGGTGGGTCTTCGTCCCTTACGTGCTGCTTAATAGTATGTTGTTCGAATACGAACGAGATGCCGTGCTAAAGGGCGACGGGATAGTCACCTCTCCCCTTGGCACGGTCCTTCCTTCAACCGAGTCATGCAGCAGGTGGGTCTTCGTCCCTTACGTGCTGCTTAATAGTATGTTGTTCGAATACGAACGAGATGCCGTGCTAAAGGGCGACGGGATAGTCACCTCTCCCCTTGGCACGGTCCTTCCTTCCACCGAGTCATGCAGCAGGTAGGTCTTCGTGAATCTTTTTTTTTATTGAGACGAATTAATTACTCGAACGAAAACATAAACATTTTCAATGTTAAAACAACTCAATCACACATACATAAACAACAACTCAATCACACATTAAAATAGCATGTATAAATAATATCAAAATAGAATCTTATTAGAAAGTAGTTCGACGCAGTATGAAACAAGTTGATATGGGACTAGCGAATTTTACGAACGTGAAAACCATTCAAAAACTGACAGATAACCCGCCAGAAAATGTTAGCGTAATACCGGGAGTTGTCATTCTTTAAAGAGGTCGACAGCGCGGCGGGTTGGCGGCGGATAACTTGGCGGGTGCGGATTTTGATGGTTTGTGTAATGCCAAAATACACTGTCAGTTGGTTTTTAGCGGATTTTTCAGCGGGTCGGATTACCGTAATAGGCCTGCTGGGCACCACCATTTCCAAAGACGTAACTAGGTTTCCGGCAACTAATCGAGTCTAGGGCTAAAACTGCACCCAAAAAATTGGGAATACTTTTCCGCAATCGGCGGTTCGGTTGCATCCGAAAATATTGTAGGTATTAGGTATATTTAATGTACCTACACTACATATGCTTACACTAGGTACATGGACATTTAATACCAATTTATTTTAGCATAGTACTGTATATCTAATAATAATATTATATACTTATCTATATAAAATTTGCGGTAGATCAGTGAGTAAGTATGTAGGTATATTACCAACAATACCATGTCGCTTCTTCGCGTCGGCGTCGTCGTCGTCGCGCTTTATCGGTGTATGTAACGTACCGAAACCGTGGGTGGGGGCGCGCGGCGCAGGGCGCGGGCGACCACGGTTCATCGCGAATAATCACGATTCATACATACATTCGCTACATATTTTGCTCTATTTCTCTGTACACATAAGTTTAATAGATAGCAAAGTATATATTTTCAGAATCGTAATTTAATTATCTTTAATTTGATACCCCACTCAATATATTTTGAAAAACTAATTTGACATTTTGACGCCGTGCGTCCGCCATTTTGAATTTTGAAAATTGTTATATAGCCTATGACACTCCCGTGAATAAGACGAATCCAATAGAACAAGAATTATTCAAATCGGTCCAGTACTTTAGGCTGTAGAGTGGAATATAGATAGTCACATACATACATACATACATACATACATACATACATACATACACGCCAAACTCATAACCCTTCCTTTTTTGGCTTCGCCGTAGTCGGGTAAAAAGTGTATGCGCCCACTCTACTGAAAACAGTATGAAGCATTTTAACTAATCATGAATTTTAACTAATATAAAGCATTTCATAAAACACGCCATAGATGGCGTGTGTGGCGCTGACCATGACATGACGATAAGGAACCTTCGGTGCGCGAGTTCGACTAGCACTTGGGCGGTTTTTAAATTGTGTGCAATATAACTCCTATTCTATCTTATCTATGATTTTTTTTTATTTTTTTTATTTAGGAATCAATGATGAACAAGGAATTTATCACTGAAAGAGAGTAGAACTCATTTCTATAATTTTATTCAGCTTGTCATTTAATTATTTAGAATAGAATAGAATATAATAGAATATTAATTATTGGTATATCAAATATACAAGTCACATTGGTATATCACATTTACACTCAGCTGTGTTGTGAACGGAACATACAAATTCTGAAATAGATAAAAACGCTAACGCACGTCATGGACGGACGATTTGAGCAAAAATGGATACCACCATCAGTGCATCGATACATTCCTATCAATTCAAATGTTATATTATTGTGGCAAAGATATAGGAATTAGTTACAAAGGGTTTTCCATAAAAAAAATAAAAAAAAACATGTGTCACATGTTACGATGCAATAATGTGTATAGGTACGGCAAATTCTTGAATTGCATGGTGTTTTTATTATTATTTTTTAATATAGAAAGCGCGACATATGGCTCCGAGCCACCCATAAGGTGTTAACGACGCCCATGGACATTCGGTCGTATGCGGGGTTTCCGAATGTCATGCCGGCCTGACAGGTGCCCATTCGCGCCCCTCTTGAAGGTCCCGAAACGTATTTGGTGGGAAAACTATGGGCAGGGAGAGCGTTCCAGAGTTTTCCTTGTACATTGCATCTTAGATTGCACCAGTCTGTACCCACCTTTATTCAATAATCTATCTCTACAAGACATTAAATTCAATATGAAGGAGTTCTGAGCGAAATTTTGTTCGGTGTTCGAAATACAAAACTTGGCGCGACGACGACGTCTAAGTAAAGCTATGTAGGATGGAATAACGGTACAAAGACTTTAATTTCCGAAATTGAATTTAGAATGATCCGAGTCGCTTCTAAAATTAACGGCCTTGTAAACTTTCGTCAAACACCTAAATAATTTTCATGCTCGCGACCGACTCGCGGTGGAACTTTTCGACGGAAGTAATTTAGGACAAGGCGGCGCAGTGCCGGTGCTTTTCTTTCACTTTCCCCAAATTTCACTTCAACTTTCGGCCATAAATATTGCGGACAGATCCAAATGGATATACGAGTAACTTGCGGAGGCGTGACAATTTGATTCGGTTAAAACGTATGAAAGTATTTATGAGTAGGGTGACCGTACAGATTTATAAATTCTAAACCAATAACTTCTTCTTTCCGAACCGCTTCTTTCAGACCACAGCGCTCTCGCACTACACTATTATTTTTTTTCAATCTATCTTTCATTGTAACTCCACACATACTCTTCAACGCGCGCATTTCCACAGCATTCATCCTGCTTTCATGCTTCATCTGAAATAATAATAATGATTATGTAGGTACCTACGTCCTTAAAAAGCAACACGCGATATTAATGTTGCTCAAATACCTACTAGTCGCATAGCGCCGACTTAAACGGTGCTGAATCTCAGAAAATAGTGTGCTACGTGCCTGCGAAACATTTACGAGATTTTCAATGGAAATTCTATTTTCAAATTCTGCCGTTTTCATATGATTCGACGATCTCATTACGCACCCACGCAACGATTTTCGTCTCAGAAGGTGGCAGTCGTGCTGACGTCACGTCTCACGGCTTAAGGCGGAAATAAGACTAAAACCGTGCTACCCGAGCACTGATGATTGAAACACGAACCATATATGCAGATGTAAATAGGTGCGAGATTCATTCTACTAGTGCGGTGGCTGATACGTCGCGCCGACGATAAACGTTTGCGCGAAAATCACACTATACATTAAATTTCACGTGTTGGAAAGATTTTTTTTTCGCTATGATTGTATGGAAAAATATTATCTATATTTCTATGAGGGTCTTATATGATTTATTTAACACCTTTCCAGAGTAGTAAAATATATTTTTTCGCTATGTTTGTTAAATAAAGATCAATACATATCCTTCATATATTTTTTACAGATTTTTTATCTCTACGAATAGCTCAATAATTTCGTTTAAAGTTGACCTTTTGATTCTTATTTGCGCCTTAAAGGCAAAAGATACGTTATAAAACTGGGCTAAAATGTATTCGTTCCACTGTCCCGGTTGCATATTATTTCCAAAGTCTATAGGGTGAGTTGCTCTGATTGGTCGATGCCAGTTTGGCGGGAAATTTCAATTTCGGAAGTATTTGAACTGCTCTATGCGAGTTTTCTCCGTTTTGGTGGTTTAAAAAAAAATAACCAGGGTTAAATTATAGAAGAGCGACGCATCTTCTATACCTAATTTAACCCTAACCTAATGTTGAGGCGGCGCATGTCGTTTTTGTTACGTTTGTATTTCCGAAAATAAAGTTTTCTTAGGTGTTTATATAAAAAAAAACCATAACCTAATTTTAACACCCTAAATTGCTTAAAAAAAAACAAAACACATTTTGACAAACACCATACCACTGAGCCACCAAATCACATAAACGACCTAACGAATATCGGATTCAGTAGGTTCGGAGGCGAAATTTAAATTTCCCGCCAGACCAGCATCGACCAATCAGAGCAACTCACCCTATAGACTTTGGAAATATGCGTCCCGGTTGTTCGGCTGAACCGCCGCACGCCTACATCTCGAGTTCCGTTCGCCCTAAAGGGAAAAGCCCATTTTCGACCCACGACATGTTCCAATTGAGGAGCTTTGCGAACAAAACTGGATGATTTTGTATTTTGGTCGAATTAGTTTTTTTTTTCGTGATTTTTTTTATGTCGCAGCCCCCAATTTCGAGGAATTTTCGTTCAAAAGTGACCCTCATAGACCTTTAAGTCTAATCTAAAAATATATATTTTTTATCAATAGTTGATACTATATATACAATAGTCTACACCATCGGACGTAAAATATTGCATCAATAAAATTTTCAACCAAAGCAAACTAATTTTCACAAATTATTCCGCTTTAGTTTGCTTTAAAAAAATTGTGATTTATATTTTTAACCCTGAAATATAAGTATTTCGATCAAAACTGTATGATGGAGAGTAATTAAAAAATAAATAAAAATAAAAAAGTTTCATGTCATTATCACATTTGTTCAAAACTTTCTTTTCTTTATGGGAATTCAATGTTACAGAATGTACCGTGGGTGTCTTTGAAAGTGTTCAGGTTTCCAATGAAAACTTTATTTTACGATTTTTTTAAATTTATATTTAATTATTAATTGATTGACGTTAATTACTCCTCCACCCGTAATACTTTAAGACAACAATAGAAACAAAAATTAATACAAAAATTCTTAAGCAAAGGATCTTAGAAATCATCCACTTTTGTTCGCCAGCTCCTCAATTATGAAATTTCACTAAATGGTGTGGGGACGGTACTTAAAAAGATTAGCCCCACTGCATCTCTCCCCGTGCATGTCGTAAAAGGCGATTAAGGGATAAGGACAAGATGCCGTGCTAAAGGGCGACAGGATAGCCACCTCTCACCTTGGATGCATCTTGTCATGCAGTAATTCCTGCCTTACATGTTGCTTGATAGTTATCTTGTCCGAATACTTTGCTAAACGTGGTGGTCGGTATTGTGCTGTAATTTAAAAGTGTACCTGCAGCACGACACCGATTACTCTGCTTACCCAGATTGTCGGGATACAACGTGTGGTATGTATATAGGGTGTGGTGGTAGGTTACGGCAGTAAATCTAAGTTACGAGTTTCATTCGATGTCACTATACACCAGATATAGGTAATGATCTATGTAAGGCAGTGTGGTCAGATTCTTCAGTATTCATGTTTATGCTGTAAATATTAATGCTCTTGTGAGCGGTAGTATGGGTTAATTATTTGTAAGTTACTATAATATAATACTTATAAGGTACTAACAAAACATTGTGACTTGCGAAGTTTGTTTGTCAGTTCTTCTTCGCATTGAATTTAGAACTGGCGGAATTTTTGACATGTCCAAGCGTAGGTTAACTACCTATGGATGAAATTATACAATAAACAATTCGCGAAATCTCTGAAAATCGAAATAGTCCCGAAATAGAAATATAATAGAAAGTTATATTGTAAGTTTCTCCCCATCGCTCACGCTACCCGATGATTGCGGTACTCTTTACACGTGGACATTGTGTGTCCTTTGTTGCTTATTTATTCAAGGATCAAAAACAAATTATTAGGTACCAATGTAATTTATCCCAGGCTTCTGTTTACTATTGCGGATTTGTAAGGATTTGTAATTTGTTCATGACTAGAAATAGGGAAAAAGTGGAAAATTATTTTTTTAGCGGAATAAATCGGAATAAATAACTTCTCCTACAACCCCAATTCATTTTTAGGCGTACAGCAAAAGGAAAAAACGGATGGGTCTGTGGGTACTTCCCTTTGACCTAGAACCATGAAAGCGAAGCAAGGTCTCACAGCACAAATAAGTAAATGAAAAAATCCGAAAATCGTTAATTGTAGATTTATCACATAATTTTGTTTTGTTTTTTGTGATTATTTTGTTTTTGCTCTATCTTAAAAATGGTAATATATACAAGCGTCAAACTTGGTATTGGAGCGATATATGTGCGCGTCATAAAGATCTATCATTATGCCAAATTTCAAGTTTTTACGTTAATTAGTTTTCGAGAAAAACCTCTGTGACAGAATGACCGACAAACATGGGAGTGATCTTATAAGGGTTCTGTAACGTAATGGCACGGAACCCTTAAAACAGGCCAATAGTGGTACGGAACTCTCGGTGCGTGAGTCCAACTCAAATTTGGCCGGTTTTAAAAAAGAATTTGATGATTATACGGCAAAAACATCGATATACATTATATGTATGTATCTACATAAAATATGGCAATATATTAATTAAACTGAGTAAATATGCCGAAACTATAGTTACTCGTTAACCACGTCCTATTCTCACTACATTCCAATTCTTACAAGAAAATGTCAGACTAGGTCAAACTACAAAAGATTTCTAGTCGCCCTTCTAAAATCCTCCGTTATATATAATGTATTTACTTTCAATATATATTGTTAGAAATTTGATAACAAAGAAACCTTACTCCTACATTTCTAGTGTAATTAGAAATTAACTAGTCAAAGCATTATTAGGAGCATTACGAATTAAGAAATTCCAGTAATTTCACATTTAGTGAGCTTCCTTCTGAGGCTACACTAGCGGGAAAACGGAGTGTGGGAGGACCCACACTCCGTTTTCCTGTTCACAGCATTCGCAACCCCCGCATACGACCAAATGTTAATGGACGTCGTTAGACACCTTGTGGGTGGCTCGGCGCCACATGTCGAGCTATTATGTTATAATTTTAAACTGTTTTTATTGACTTTTATAATATGATTATTGATTGACAATTTTATAGTTGTATGATGTATATAAGTATGGGCTGGACATACAGCACTGTGTCTAGTGAAATCGTCACTAGATAGATAATAATATCATTGTAAAATATTCTTATAATATAAAGCTAGCCTTAGAACAGGCTTTGCCTAGTTAGGCAGTAATGACGATAACCTGTTCACATGACTGTACTTACACGTATAAACAAATAAATAAATAAATTTGATTAAATAATTTGGTGTAAGCACCTTCCCCTCGCCTGCGACACAAAATTTTGCTGTCAGCCCTTGACTGCGACGCCATTTTAGCCAAAATCGATTTTGGCCAAAATCGGGTGCGCTCTGCGTTTTCGGCGATATTTCTAGACTTTTTTCTTTTAAACGTATACGAAAAGGTTTTATTTTCCAAATGTACATTAAATTTTCTATATTTTCATTGGTAATGTGTTTAATATTATCATTATTAAACTGGTTTAAAAAATTCAACAATTTTCGGAACGGTTTTTGCCTAGAGGTTTACAAAAATGACGATACTTTACGAATAAATCGTTCCTCAGCGCCGAGAAAATATTGTAAATGAAGATTACTTACCCTTCCATCGTTTTTCACAAAGAAAATACCAAAAATTCCACAAAAAACGACTAAAAACACGAGGCGCACACGTCACCGTCCGCGAACGCAAAGAGACCGACTGAAGATCGCTTGGCAATAATTATTTTGACAGGACAAGCACATAGAAGTGTGCATTTTTAGGTAGCCTACGTAAGGAAAGCAATGTGTAAAAATAATATCTAACCTTCCGCTTGGCCCTGACGACCTGCATCTGTCTCAAGGTGCACTCTCCGATGGCGCGCCCCCACAGCACCTGGCCCATGCGCGCGTAGCCCCACACCATCACGCTCACCGGCACCACGTAGGTCACCGCCAAAAACACCAGGTTGTAGCTGCAACGATACAATATAAATTAAGAATAACATGATTATTTAATTATGTATTAAAGTTTACAATATTGTTCATTACATACATACCACAAACGCTCAATCCCGACAATCGGGGTAAGCAGAGTAATCGGTGTTGTGCTGCAAGTACTCTGGGAAATTACAGCACAACAACGACCGCCACGTTTCGCAAAGTATTCGAACAAGATTCAATCGATCAAGCAGCAAGTAAGGCTCGAAGACCCACCTGCTGCATGACTCGGTGGAGGTACCGTGCCAAGGTGAGAGGTTGCGACCTGTCGCACTTTAGCATGGGATCTTGTCCTTATCCCTTAGTCGCCTTTTACGACATGCATGGGGAGAGATGCAGTGGGGCTATTCTTTTTAAGTAGGTACCGGCCCCACCTACATAGTAATAGTAATGAGTAGTAGAGTGAGTTATGGATGACTTACATAAGTCGGCGATTTGCCTGCTACAACGCAGGCATCATCAGGGAGCATGAACATTCCCGGAACCGACGTCGTCGAGTTCTCGCTCTATGCACCAATGTAACAGTAGGAGGCGAAACGTCGACTTATGTAAGTAATCCATAACTCACCGTTAATCACTAAAGTTTAAAACAGATATAATAATCAGGCCCCATACCATAGATGAGATGCCCACACTAAAGCCACTTCTATCCCGTTTCCTCCCTCTACACCAATCGCCGATTCTACCCCTTTCACCGGCACCCTTTACTCCAAAATATACATCCCATTCGCAAATTTTACCCTTTATTAGCTGACTACTGTTTTCGCCTATTGTACCCCATTTCGTTGACTCCTACCCTTTTCTCCGAATCCGCCCTTTTTTCCAAATACATGCCTTTCGCCAATTTTACGCCTTAATAGCTGACTACTACTTTCGCCTATTGTACCCCACTTCGCTGACTCTATCCTTTTCACCGAATCCGCCCTTTTCTCCAAATAAATCCCTTTCGTCAAATACATCCCTTTCGCCAATTTTACCCCTTCTTATTACCTGACTACTAGTTTCAACTATTGTAACTCTTTCGGTGACTCTATCCTTTTTAGTCACGTTTATGTACATTTCCCTATTTTACATTCTCACATTCAAGTGTTACTATCTACTTATATTTGACAACATACGACCCTCAAACATTCAAAGGTTGTCTGGTAGAAATCTCTGTAAGAGCCCCTTTGCACCTCATGAAGATTATTAAATATGCTTATTTCTGTTATTATTTTTTGTGTAATAATTTTTTTTTATCTATAGCAATTCTACTCCTTTCACTGACACCCTCCGCACCGACTCCGCCCTTTTGGGCCGACTCTACCCCTTCCGCCGACGCCATCTTTTTCGGCAACTCTACCCATTTCACCAACACAAAAATAAAAAAATAAAACTTTCTTTGCCTAATGTTAAAACAAAAAAGCTTTCCGCCAGATAGATACTTTCATACTTGACCAGCTCCTAAACGAATTAAGCGTTAATATGTAGAGCGAACCCAGTAATAAAAGTCGCCCGAAATGTATTGATATTGGATTCGGCGAAACGACTTTCCTCGGAGACCATTCAGTAGTAGTTACGATCAAAGAAATTTACAGTTTCCGAAAATTGTAAAGGCGATAATCGAATCTAAAATGCTCATTTAACTTGCAACTCCTTTCCTCTGTAGATATTTATTTTTATTCGATAAAGAAGCTTGAGAAAAAATACAACATGAAAATAAGATTTAACAATATTTTTATACATATTGGCGAGCCATAGCTTAATGGAGTTGTTCATAGTTACATTATTTGAAAGGACCTAGGGACGAGAATACACAAACACTTTAACAATTGCTACATACTATTAATTGATGAACTTTGATGAATTGATGAATTAATTGATAAACTATTAATTGAAAGAAAGAAAGAAAATAAATGTATTTTTCATAATAAACCATAGTACAAAGAATGCTTACATAGGTACAGTACAAACTATGTGTGATTGCATAATATTCACTGGGAACATTATGCAATCACACATAGTTTGTACTGCTCACCATGCTCACTGGGAACATTCCCGTATCGAGAATTAAATAATGTACATACACACTACATCGCTTCTCACCCGTTTCCCGGTGGGGTAGGCAGAGACAACGGATCTCCGCGTGTGTCAGGATCATGGGATCCTGACACACCTTTGCCGCCTCTTCCACTCTCATAAATTAATTAATTAATTTATTCTTCGTAAATACTCGTCGGTTGCGGGCCACGCACTTGACCCTTTTTGAGCACATGCCCGATCTGGTCCAGGTACGAGCAGTTAGGAACTACCTGATTGAATTAAAATATAGGAATCGTACCATGCACACGAAATCAAAATCCATGAGATATTAATTTGTATTTGCAGTGTGTTGGTAATACATTTTGTATAAAACCGAATAGAACTTTACCAATTTCACAGTAAAGTGACCCCGAGACTGGACACAAATCAATTTGACAACAACCACAACTCAACCAACCGCATCGAACCTGATGCCAGTGCCCTGTAGCGCCCTGAAACATCCCCGCGCACTCACTCACAGGCTAGGGTTGTCGAGTGAGAAGTTAGGAAATTTTAAAAGAAAGAAAAAAAAAAACAATGTACGTAAAAGATAAATTAGGATCATAACGTTTAATGTAGTAGATTCTGAGAGTAGATTAGTTAGACGACACAAAATTGTACGGACACAGTTTGGAATTAGTCTAATAAAGTCCTGTATAAACATGGAAGAGATCCCTTGCCTTATTTGTTTGGGAAGTGTCGTTTTTTTTTATGGAAACTGACACGGTTTGCTACATCACCTACAATATCCGCGATGGCAGCCCATAACACCGGGTGAACTAGGTTCCATGTGAGTGCTTCCCTTAATTTCTTGCCGGCTACACTGAACTGGACGGAAAACACAAACTATTTACATAGCCGTTTCAACCGACATTTCATTCAGTGCGGTGGTACCAACCCGGGCTAGCAAGGACCTTTACCTGCCTTCAGACAAACAAGATAGATATTTAGTGTCAGTAGTCAGCCTCCAACAGTCGAGCGGTCACCCATCTAATTTTTTCACCCATCTAAAAAAATTATGTGCATACTTTTAATTAAGTATGTAAAATAAATAATAATTGAGAACATATATTACTTGTTTATTGAAATTTGGTATGAATATACATGGTATAAAAATCTAAACCAGAGCTCAAAACAAAAAGGCTCACTACATAAGTAAGTTCAAAGTCGATTTAAAAAAATTGGAATGCAATTTTGTACACCTACATAATTTTGTATATCTCTAAGGATGGGTTAATTTTCACATGGCTCTATAGGTAGTAGGACTCCTATACAAATGGTCGTTTACGTGAACGCAGCTCGGCCTTCGGACTCGCCCTTAGTACCTTACTTTCTTCGAGAAAGTATATCGTTTACCTGAATGCAGTTCGACCTTTGGCCTCGCCCTCTGCTCTCCCTACTCTCTTTCTCTCTACTTTCATCGTGAGAGTTGTCCTTAGTGGCTCACTTGGTTCTTTTCGAATTTCATGCGAGCGAAGATGCGGGCAAAAGCTAGTAATTAATAAACAATATAGCAAGCATAACTCACATGTACTCAGACTTGGAGGAAGGATATCTGCCATCAGGCCAGAGCATGTAGCAGATCTGTCTCCACTCGCCGTTCGCGTACCTGCAACATGCCGCAACATGTAACGTTGTCGTGCAGACAGGAAAACTATTATCTCGCTTCTGGCAAAGATATATAAAATTCAATAATATTTATCTTCTTGCCTCTTCTTCCGCATCTACACCTGCAAAATTGTTGATGTTGTACAGACAGGGCAATTAATTATTATCTCAATTCGTGCAGAGAAGATATATTTCTCTTCTTGCCTCTTCTTCCGCATCTACGTCTATCAATAGATGCTTTGTGGCGACTACGAGCCCTATTATATTACACGAAAGTAAATTGTTACTTGTGGCACTATTTCATACACTCAATTATGCACCCTGTCCCCAAGGCGGCGCTCCCCTACACACCCCGCTCGCCTGTCTGCAACATTGTTAATGTTGTACAGACAGGGCAATTAACAATTATCTCGCTTCGGGAAAAGAAGATTGATTTTGCGCCTCAGGCTAGGAGCCCTACTCTATTACATAGAATTGTTATTCAAATCCAAATTATTTAGTTCTCAGAAGACCTAAAAGAAACAGGGTAACAGAGACAACACTATTCTTGATAAAAAAAAATATTAATGTGACAGCTGTATCTAAATATATTGTTACCATGTTTTATTTTTTATTTTTTATGTAAATCAATATGGGTGGCTCTCTCGAGGGAGGGACCAATGGTACAGTCGACGAAGAAAAAACCCCTCTCCTCGCGAATTTTTTAAAATTTATGTGTGGCTTATGACTTTTGGCTCTATTTCCTGAAATATACACCCCTTTCGCGTACTTGCAACATGTCGCAACATGAACGAACATGCAATATAATATTCATGCCGTTATTGTATAGACAGGACAGTTAACCTTTACCTGCCTTCAGACAAACAAGATAGATGTTTTGTGTCAGTAGGTAGAAGTATTTCTCTATCAAGTTAGCATCACGTAAGTGAATTAGGACTTGGCGCACAGTTAACTTAATAATTCGTCTGTGTTAGATTAGGTTAGGTCTGCCGTGTTGAGACGTAACGTATTTCGATTATATGTGCCCTAGTCGAGGGGTTTGTATACACATCAGCTGTTATAAACTAAAGCAAACCTTAAAATGGAGCAATAAATTGTTTCTTAGTGCGTTTTGAGATGCAGAGATGGAATAGGGGTATAGGAATAGGGATATGGATAGCGATAGGAATAGGGATGGGGATAGGGATGGAGATGAAGAGATGGCATAGGGATAGGGATAGGAATAAGGATATGGATAGGGGTGGAGATGCAGAGATGGGATAGGGATAGGGATATGGATAGGGATAGGGGTGGGAATAGGGATAGGGATGGAGATGAAGATATGGCATAGGAATAGGGATGTGGACAGGGATGGAGATGAAGAGATGGGATAGGGATAGGGATAGGAATACGCATGCGTGCTGCATATTAACTGTTTACGTCATAATTCCATATATGCTATATGTTGAATTTTCTAAGCATGATGCAGGAGGCCAAATTGTATGTGCATTGTCCAGATATACGGAACGAAATCAAAATTCGTGAAGTCGCCTGAAATATGTCCCCAGAGCACTATACAATCTCGCTTGATCGCTCGACCTAACCCCGGGCGAGGCTGCTCGTTCATTTGTCCTTTTCACAAGGTAGGGTGAACGGAACGCACTTCCGTGGGCCGACACGTCACATATCGGTATTATATACGTATGAATGGTGATCATAAATAAATAATGAAAATATGCATATATTTTTTTTAACGATAATTATAAAGTGGTGAGTCATATTTAATTAAATGATTTTTTTTTTAAATCTTTTTCTCATTTGATGTATGTTTTTCAAAGCGCGTAGTAACGCCACATGTGGATTTTTGAAGAAGTAGCCCGTGATAATTAGGCCAATCTAAAGGCTAAAAACTACTGCAAAATATAGAACAATTCTTTGTCTATCGAGCACACGTTTTTGGTTGTAAAATTTTATCATTTTCTATACAAACTATATGGTAACCAAATGTCGATTTTTTCTTCCGCGTGACCTTTGAAGACTTGATCTCAGAAACTAAAGAGAATTTTAATGGAATTTTTGTTATACCTATCTATCGATCATACGCTTTTCAAAGTTCTAATGCGAAGGATTGCAATTTATGAAAAACCCCTTATGAAAACTACTACGCGCTACTCCGTTCGCGTTAATAAGTGCCTTAAATTAATGTCACAGTTTTAAGTTGAATCCGAACTACGTCCGGTCTTAACAGTCGGACGGCAGTCCATCCAAAGTCTGACCGCGTCTGGTGTCGGGTGCTGTCGACTACACACAACCTGTTTACGAATGCGTACACACGGTTCCGGAGTTACGAAGGTAAATGAACGAGCAACTTCCTCGACCCACTCGCACCTCAAGAGCAAAAGGGTTTGCGAATCTTTTGAATCCTTCAGAGGATTGCCTACAGGCTTAGGGGGCGGGCGAGAGGATCAGTGTTAGAGGCCAGACCCGTGTAAAGTTGAGCGCTCGGTGCTCATCGTGTGAGAGAGTTCAGGCAGTGTGTGTGTGTGTACATTGAGAATCTCGGGTGGTTACTCTAAGTGACAAGGTCATAAATATAGTTAATGGACGTTGGTTTAGAGAGTGATAGAGATAGAGAGAGAGAGAGAGAGAGAGAGAGAGAGAGAGAGAGAGAGAGAGAGAGAGAGAGAGAGAGAGAGAGAGAGAGAGAGAGAGAGAGAGAGAGAGAGAAAAAAAGAGAGAATCCAAGGTTCAAGTAATACATTTTTACATACTTACAGTAATACATATTTTTTTGCGCGGGAAGCGCGCCACCCGCCGGCTCAGGCGGTGTAGCGGGCATTACCTATTGATCATTGTGGCGGAGTAGAGAAGGCACGGAAGGGCCAGCAGCGCGCTGGACAGCCACACGGTGAGCAACACGGCGCGCGCCATCCGCCGGCTCAGGCGGTGTAGCGGGCATTACCTCTTGGTCATGGTGGCGGAGTAGAGAAGGCAAGGGAGGGCCAGCAGCGCGCTGGACAGCCACACTGTGAGCAGCACGGCGCGCGCCACCCGCCGGCTCAGGCGGTGTAGCGCGCAGTACCTCTTGGCCATGGTGGCGGAGTAGAGAAGGCACGGGAGGGCCAGCAGCGCGCTGGACAGCCACACGGTGAGCAGAACGGCGCGCACCACTCGTCGGCTCAGGCGGTGTAGCGGGCATTACCTCTTGGTCATGCTGGCGGAGTAGAGAAGGCACGAGAGGGCGAGCAGCGCCCTGGACAGCCACACGGTGAGCAACACGGCGCGCGCCATCCGCCGGCTCAGGCGGTGTAGCGGGCATTACCTCTTGGCCATGGTGGCGGAGTAGAGAAGGCACGGGAGGGCCAGCAGCGCCCTGGACAGCCACACGGTGAGCAACACGGCGCGCGCCATCCGCCGGCTCAGGCGGTGTAGCGGGCATTACCTCTTGGTCATGGTGGCGGAGTAGAGAAGGCAAGGGAGGGCCAGCAGCGCGCTGGACAGCCACACGGTGAGCAACACGGCGCGCGCCATCCGCCGGCTCAGGCGGTGTAGCGGGCATTACCTCTTGGTCATGGTGGCGGAGTAGAGAAGGCAAGGGAGGGCCAGCAGCGCGCTGGACAGCCACACTGTGAGCAGCACGGCGCGCGCCACCCGCCGGCTCAGGCGGTGTAGCGCGCAGTACCTCTTGGCCATGGTGGCGGAGTAGAGAAGGCACGGGAGGTCCAGCAGCGCGCTGGACAGCCACACGGTGAGCAGAACGGCGCGCACCACTCGTCGGCTCAGGCGGTGTAGCGGGCATTACCTCTTGGTCATGCTGGCGGAGTAGAGAAGGCACGAGAGGGCGAGCAGCGCCCTGGACAGCCACACGGTGAGCAGCACGGCGCGCGCCACCCGGCGGCTCAAGCGGTGTAGCGGGCATTACCTCTTGGTTATGGTGGCGGAGTAGAGAAGGCATGGGAGGGCCAGCAGAGCGCTGGACAGCCACACTGTGAGCATCACGGCGCGCGCCACCCGCCGGCTCAAGCGGTGTAGCGGGCATTACCTCTTGGTCATGGTGGCGGAGTAGAGAAGGCACGGGGGGCCAGCAGCGCGCTGGACAGCCACACTGTGAGCCTGAGCAGCATGGCGCGCGCCACCCGCCGGCTCAAGCGGTGTAGCGGGCATTACCTCTTGGTCATGGTGGCGGAGTAGAGAAGGCACGGGAGGGCCAGCAGCGCGCTGGACAGCCACACTGTGAGCAGCACGGCGCGCGCCACCCGCCGGCTCAAGCGGTGTAGCGGGCATTACCTCTTGGTCATGGTGGCGGAGTAGAGAAGGCACGGGAGGGCCAGCAGCGCGCTGGACAGCCACACTGTGAGCAGCACGGCGCGCGTCATCCGCCGGCTCAAGCGGTGTAGCGGGCATTACCTCTTGGTCATGGTGGCGGAGTAGAGAAGGCACGGGAGGGCCAGCAGCGCGCTGGACAGCCACACTGTGAGCAGCACGGCGCGCGCCACCCGCCGGCTCAGGCGGTGGTGTAGCGGTCGTACTATCGCCACGTACCTGAATGTAAAAGCACACTTTCACGTTTCGATTGATAATTTACATAATACTTACTTATGTATATTTTTAGGTAATTTTTTGTATACCAGTCTAGGCAATTACATAGCGTGCAAAGGCTAGTGTAAGTTCGATAGTATAGAAAGTAGCAAAAAAGTATGATACATTCTGCATACAAAACATACAACAAGAACACCTAATGAACTCTCTACAAAAAATAATTACCTACATGAGAAAGCTCACACTTTGAAAGAACTATTTGCCGAGTAAATAACAAGAGTCTTTGAGTTTCTCTCTCTCTCCCTCTCTCTATTTATACAAATACCTACATGCCTACGTACGGATAGAACGGCTGGAATTGAAATAGTATTTAAACTCGTCCCAGATAGTCTTTGATAAGCTTGCAATTTTAAACTGATGAACTCAGTATGATATTATAACCACCATGGTTTCACCCGGTCTAGGACTATTCCGCACCGCCGATACGTCGCCAGACAAGCCGCCTTCGGCGAGTCACCGCGGAGCCAGATCCCCGCCTTGACGATTCACTTCGAACATATTCGACCCCGGGTACTATTTGTCGCAGGGTCCAAGCCGCCACCGCCGACCCAAAGCGAGCCAACTCGACGCGAAAAGTTCATAAATCAAACAATTGTGTAAATTGTTGGTTATTTCTCGGAGAAGGGCCGAAGTAGGTACCTGGATTGTGTGAGGGTTTTAGAAAAAAATTCGGATGTACCCTATTATGTGGTGTACACATTTAGATAACGTTTGCTGTTGATATTCGTGTTACGAGTTACTTGAGGATGCGAGGGAGGATGCAATGTTCACCGCAGTTTTGTGTTAGAACATTATAATATTATACCTGTAAATATATATTTATAGTCTAAGTACGCGTCATTTGTTGTCATTGTAGATTCTAGTAGGTAGGTATGATATGGTTATTAACAATATGGTTCTTCTTCGGGAGATAATAATATGATCACAGGGATTGACTACATTTCCAAGTACTTAGTACTTAGATAGGTACTAAACTATTTATTTGGTATGGGTTTTAAGTATATTCTCGTGAGAAAGGACCATCCGTTTGGCCTGAAACATCGAGCCACATAGGAAAAGTACCGTGAATAAAGTGGTAGAATATTGAAACAAATTTATTGAAGTTTTTACGAGTATTCGATTATTGTATTATTTTATTGGTATTAACGACACGACGATTTATTGTAGTCCTACACTCGCGGCGTGCTTAGGCTTTTGTATCTTTAGTATTTTTAGTATCTATTAGTAGTATCGAGAGCTTTGGTTTAATTCTTAGATATTTATAGTCAACATATTTTTTTTAGTTAGCAAATCTAACATTTTGTGTATGTACTATTCAAAGAATTATTTTAAAGAGTTGCTGCTCAAAATGTGGTAGCAAAGTCGTGTGTCCTGTCAACTTCTCCGTTCAAACCACAGAAATCCTACTTCTCTGATCTGTGGTTCAAACCAACATCGCAAGTCACAATGTTTTATTAGTACCTTATATAAGTGTTATTATTTATTGTTTATTTATCATCTCTTGATAGTACGCTGCGCTCAGATGTGTCATACATAATGTACATTGTAACATTCCGCCAATTCGATTATCACAGCGAAGAAGAACTGACAAGAAACTTCACTGGAATTTTTTTCACTGGAAATTATAGTAACTTACAAATAAAATTACCCATACTACCGCTCACAAGAGAATCATTATTTACAGCATAAACATGAATACTTACCGCTCTGTCTATTTAAATTATCTGCATCTGGTTTAATAGTGAAATCTTTAATTTTGATAAGATATCAGTTCAATAACAATTTAGCAAAAAAGTAATTCGCTACGACGACGGCGGCGGCGCGGCGGAGCGGCGGAGCGGCGGAGCGGCGCCGACGACGACGACGTCGACGTCAACATTCGTAGTAGGCTAACGGAGGAAGTTAGTAGAGAGAAGTTGCAGCATCCCATCTAATTTCTAGTAAAACAGTCAGTGCGGGGAGTAGCGGGAGGCACAACTTTTTTCCACTAATCACACCAAAACTATCTGGTTCTCTAGAGAGCACGTTTAGTGTGATGCTATAAAAATATATGGTCTTTTGTAAGATCTACTGCGTCCAATGTAAACTTTAAAACGTACATACATACATATCACACACGCTGAATCCCGACAATCGGGGTAAGCAGAGTAATCGGTGTTGTGCTGCAAGAACTCTGGTTAATTACAGCACAACACCGACCACCACGTTTCGCAAAATATTCGAACAAGAATCAATCGATCAATTAGCAAGTAAGGCACGAAGACCCACCTGCTGCATGACTCGGTGGAAGTACCGTGCCAAGGTGATAGGTGGCAAGCCTGTCGCCCTTTAGCACGGCATCTTGTCCTTATCCCTTAGTCGCCTTTTACGACATGCACGGGGAGAGATGCAGTGGGGCTATTATTTTAAAGTACCGGACCCACACGGTACGATGGTGAAACCACCCAGTTAGTGAAAAACACGTACCCTGTCTACTTAGACTAACTCCTCTACTACTTTTTTCCGTGGTATAGTCGAACTGCATAGCCATACATGTTAAGCCGGGTCCAGCCAGATGGGCCGGTATTGTTTTAGAACGTACAATGCAACCATTGCTCAAAAGCGTCAACCCCTAGCCCCTATCCAAAAATACTGTTTTTACTTGTTATTTCTTTATTTCAAAGACTTCATTCTAACGGTCCGATTTACGTATGGTGGCAGCAGGTGTAGGCTAGGTAAAGTTTTCATTACAAACTCATTTATGCTTGTCGGCCGTATTGGAACTTGCGAAACCGCGCCGATCAGCTACCGCTATATATACATAGTTTAGGAGTCAATTTATAGCAAAAAAATTAAGCTAACATCACAGAACAGCGATCGGCGACCGTCATCCCTCAGCCGGTAGCCCGCGTCACCCCTAGACCGGGGGACACGGTTTCTTGCTATGTGGCTAAAATGTGCCCCCTGAATATTTTTTATATAATGTGAAAGAGAGCTCTCATGTAATTATGCATATTTTCTTTAAAAAAAATTATTATATGATAAGTCTAAATTAGTAAATCGTGGTCGTTTTTGAAGCAATATGGTATTTCTATTCACATATTATCTGTTTGTGTTTATATACGTAGGTGCATTTTCATAGTGACTGGAAGTAGTAGATATTAAATTTTTTTTAGTTGGACCATAATACTTCTGACCTGTGGCTACACTCAATAATTGGTGGTGCTACGGATAGACGTCCAGTCGGAAAGTGAAGCACACCCGGGCGCGGTTGTAACTTAGACGGGTTATTTTATTAGGTGGAGTGGAAAACTGTCGCTTACCTTATCTTAGTAGGTGGTAGGGTTGGTAATTGGTAGCACCGCTACGTCGATTGCGAAGCGGCTATGAAAATATTTCGTATTTTTAAGTATATATTTTATTAAATATTTTATAACCAAAGGGAAGCACTGACATGACACCTAGTTCACTAAGGTACTATGGGCTACTACATCAAGAGTGTAGTAGGTGATGTAATGTAGCCAACCTTGTCAGATTCCATAAAAACATTTTAATTTGTTCTGTTCTGTTTTGTTTTGTTTTGTTCTGTATACATAATTATGTAGGTTATGTATACGTATGTAATAATTTATGTGCTGACACTTTATGCCGGGCGGATTGAACCGGTTCAGGCAGATCACGGCAGACTTTTGGGAAACTTTTCTTACATATTGTGAAATTCATTTAGCACTATAAGAAATAACCTTTATCAGTTAGGAATTACCGAGTTGAATGTACATATGAAATAACCAATCTAAATCCGTTCAGTTGTTCTCGAGTTAGATAGATAGTTAGAAATACTCTATTGCTCCAAAAAACATTTTACAGAAACAAACAAGCACCATACTCGTATTGTATAATTTATATGAGGCGTAAATATAGTTTGTGTTTTCCGTCCAGTTCAGTGTAGCCGTCACGACCGAAGGGAAGCACTGACGTGGCACCAAGTTCACCCGGTGTTATGGGCCGACATCACGGATGTTGTAGGTGATGTAGCCAACCGTGTCAGTATGCATAAAAAAAATGTAGACTTATCCTTCCGGATATTTCTTCCAGTCATCATACACACAGACGACACGTAGCGTTTTATTTTATTACTAGCTGTGCACGCGGCTCCGCTCGCGTGAAATTGGTTTAATAGTAAATCTGATTGAAGCACAAATATGTAGTCATGAAGAGCAAGGTGGAAGGACGAGCTGAGTTCACGTAAATGAAATACCTACTCTCTCAAAGAAAGTAACCCCAATCACATCATATATGTAGGTATCATTATTGGCTGAAACATGGACGAACGGTCGGACAGACAGAAACCTGACCAATTTTCTCATTGTTAGGGTTCCGTACCTCAAACGAGGAAAAAAACGGAACCCTTATAGGATCACTTTGTTGTCCGTCTGCCTGTCTGTCTGTCAAGACCTTTTTTCTCAGGAACGGGTAGAGAGGTATCAAGGTGAAATTAACATCAAATACTAAGGTCTACGTTTCCTCGGAGGTGTAAAAAATTCTCGAAAAAATTTAAGCTAGTTTAGTCAACGCAATCCCTAGATACGGCCATTGAAGTCATATATTTTGCTACTGGCAAATCAAATCAAAACATATAGAGTACTTCCCGTTGACTAAGCTAGCTAGCATAATGAAATTTGGCAAAAAGCAAGTTCTCACAGCACAAGTAAAGGATAAATCCTAAAATAGTAAATTTGGAGTTATGTCATATAAAAACAAAATTTGTTGTATATTTCAAGTACAAGAGTGTCTAACAGTCAAACCATTGCTGTATATATGTAGTTTTTATTTAGAAAGGCGTTTCGTGATTTTCCAAAACACAATAATTTTTGTATACATACATAATACAAATATATTGTGTGATGGTACGGAACCCTTGGTGCTCGAGTCCAACTCGCACTTGGCGGCTTTTTTATTAACTGGCACACTTTTTCATTTACGAAAATTTCACGGCACACCACATTTATATTCATAAAGAAAGCATATAAAATTTAGAAACTAAAGACGAAGAAATTGGCGACTTCGTACTTACGTAATGTAGCGTACTTACTTACGTATTAAAAGTATTTATCAGTGAAAACTCTCATTTTAACTGAGGATGTCAAAATGCCCTTCGAACTCCCTTCCCTGCGAACTCTCATTTAATTTCTTGAGGTGTTCAAACAAATCAGTCAGAAAATGTCATTGTGGATAATTTATCTATATAGATAGACGAAAAATTATGCTTGCTCTTTTCTTCCGCGGTTTTCATACACAGTTTGAATGAGTTACTTAGAATTCGCGGCACACCTGGATGTCACTCGCGGCACACCAGTATGCCGCGGCACACCGGTTGAAACCCCCTGCTTTAGGTATCGAACTAAATTCATTGATAGGTGCATTATGCAACGAAATATCGTTACATTGTTGAAAAAAATTATATAGATTATACAGCTTAGTTACATATTGATACAAGTATTTTAGTGACTACAAAGACTTATACTTATTATATACGAGTAAGTGTGTGTAAAGAGCCTTTTTAAAACTTTAATACCTACGTAATTTGTATCAACTTAATATGTTCGTACATTAAACATAATACAATGTACTCGTAGTATAATTAAAAAAAAATAAGAAAAAAATATATGAAATATTAAGATACCTACTATAATTTTACATGGAATGCGAACCATGGAGCAACTCATGTTCAAGAAATTCACTTATCAAACTCGGAAAGAAAATAAAGTCGTTCACGCCAATGGGCACTGAACGCGCGACCTTCCGGTTAATAAGCAAGGCCGTTACCACTTATCCACGAGCTATAATAACATTGCAACCCGAACCTCATAAATTTAACTTGGGCTCATGCAAAAAATAAAGCCCCTGTTCTGCGTGCGACTCGCTGCATACAGCTCGCACCCCAGGGGGTGTCGCGGTCAGTAGTACTGGGGTCCAGTTGACTTGCTTTAAGATGTCCTCGCGTCGAGTTGTACTTCGCGGTGAAGAGTCCCCAAAGTAAATTGGGCCAAATTTGAAAGGACCGCATGGCGACTCGGCGGGAGTCAGTCGGCGGGGTCGAGACGGCCGCGGGGAAAGGGCCCATTCCGTGGTTTCACCACATATTATAACCACCAGTTTCGCAGTAAGTTCGGGAATACAGTTGTAAAACAGCAGTTGTTAACGAATACTTATCCAAAGTAGCCGATAAAAACTGCCTAAACGAGGCAGCGGTTGACAACTGGTCGTTTATCAGATTAATGCCAAAAAGGCGTATAATTTTTAACAGTTTCTGAGCCGAAATTGTTTTTATTATTATTATACCTATTCATTGAAATGTCACATCATGCACTTAATTTTTTTTTTATTTCTCATTTGTCCCTTAAAACTGACACCCAAAACTAAATTAGTTTATTTACGCTTTACGTACATGATTGGGTCATCAAACTTTGTATACATATGTACCAAATTTCAACTTTTTTCGTTCAGTGAATTCGGAGAAAATAAGCTGTGACAGATTGACAGACAGACAGACAAAAGAGTGATCCTATAATGGTTCCGTTTTTTTTCCTCGAGATAAGGAACCATAAAGTATACAGCACGGTGTCCATGGGGGTGTGATGGGCGTCGTTAGACATCTAATGCGTGGGTAGGCGCCAAATGTCGCGTTTAAAAAAATAGAATAGGTTACCATTGAGTTAAGAAATATATGTAGATAATATCTCTATTATCAATGGGTCCGTCTTCGGACCTCATGGTAAACTATTACACCATGTTTATATAATTCAGTACTTATTTCTCTCAATCTAACTTTGATCTAAGTAATTTAAGAAGTGCACAACTTTCGCCAGAAATCTAATAAAACGGACACGAGGAAGCTTATTGACCATTAATTTAACAAGTCAGTGGGAAGTTTGCAGGTAAAGTCGGAAAGCGAAGCTGTTTCCAAATCTCATGTATTATTGCGGTCGTTGTTTGCTAAATATTATAAGTATATGGAATTTTTGTTACTAAAATCCGACAATAAAATTTTCTTCAATTTGTCTACTTTTGCAGATATTTTTATTGGGAAGCCTAGTATTCACACAAATATAGGAAAATTTAAAACTGAAGAGGTCTTTTTTAAATCTCCCCCTTAAAATGCAAAAATATACATTAAAATTACTGTTATGATCTAAGGACATTATGTAGATACTCGATAAATAACATAATATAAATTTAATATTTTTTTAAACAATAGATATAACATTTTATTATTCTTCGTCGTAGCAAGTAGGTATTACTTTTTTCACTGGTATTAATTATATGTAGGTGGTTGCCCCGCTTAGAATGGGTTAATCTACTCAACAGTCCCATTACTCGTCCTAGTAACGCATTCGTCCACAATTTTAATAATGAAGGTTCCGTAGAGAACTTTCCCCTGACGTATGGAAGATCCCCGGGTTATAATTAAGGGGGATCATTAGTCGGAATAGCTAGCCCCGCGGCGGGTAACAGGTGGACGGTATGTTGCCTTCGGTGCCCCTTAAGGCTGCATACAATATACAACTACGCTATTTCTGAGAGATGTACTCGTACCAGCAATATTACTCACCTGGAATATTAAGTTTAATATAGGTATCTATGTAAAACTTGATATATTAGGGCAGATCGACAACTTTTTGAAAACCCTATTTGATTAACTTCGCTTGATAGAAAAACATGCCTCTGAATTTTTGCTTAGGCTCAGCTCACACCGAGACGCGACGAAACGTGACGAGGCGCGCAGATGCTTGAAGAAGCTACAGAGCCCACCACACTGCTGTGTAGCAGCCTCGCGACGCCGCCCCGCCGCAAGGCGCATCGAGAAGCGACCGACGCTGCTTGCAGCAACGCGTGTTCCCTCTAGCATCTGCGCACCGCGTCGTGTCTCGGTTGTTGCTGTGACCGCCGAGATGTTCCGCTGCGTCGCCGCCGCAACGAGCCGTGCTTCGACAAGTATCTAGTTCGCTTTCGCGTTCTCACAATTTTCTTTACCTTTTTGTCTAGTAAAAAAGTTGTACATTGTATAGCTATTTTGAAATGAGCGCGCCTGGTCGAGTCGCGTCGCGTCTCAGTGTGAGCTAACCCTACGCGACCAATTTCCGTGCGATGCATCTCATTGATAATTCCTTTTGATACTGTATTTATTTTAGTGTTTTTTTTTACTGATTTTACTGCTTAATTGATAATTTTTTTTAATCGTTTGATTAAGTTATCATTGCCACGCTAGATGATACATTTTAAAATAAAATTCTAAATGATAAGACAATTAAAAGACTGCTAACATAATTTCCTGGCCTTTAATGTGACAAATTCAAGAGTACAGTGGACCTAAGGATGAAGTAAATAAATAAAAATACATCCTACACCAACCTGAAAAAAAAACGGCTTGTCGTTATCTAGTATCTTGCTTGCACCCGCGGAATTTGGAGCGTGCTTGCTCACCTTGTATGGGGCCTTAAGGGCTTGTACTTTTCGCTCAGTTGCCGCTTACGACAAGCGGCAGGATTAAATGCGCAGTGACCTAATTTTTTTGGAGCGTTTGTGTGTTTTTGACGTTAATTTGGTCAAACTCTTTATCCTGCTGCCGGCGGTTATTTATAAAAAGTTGCGTTACGAAAATTATGTCTATAAGAGTTACAGGAAACTGAGGCATATCGTCCTAAAGGTAGTTCTTCCGACTTGCTAAGACGACATACCCGAGAGTCGTACATCAAGCCCTTCAACTGCATAGAACATGGCGCGCTGTCCTAGCCCACTCTTTATTACGAACACAGAACAACGATCGGGCCACACCGCCCGACTTTTTTGCTCTGTGATTATTACGAAGTACCTACACACTCGCGTTGAGTGTACCTGATTAAAATTTTCATCAAAATTTTAATAGCAATTTGTGAGAAATTTGCCTTATATTTTATTCAGTCATCTCGACTATTATAAAACTCAAAGTCTGTCTGTAACGGTTAAACTTGGAAACAGCCAAATTTCATTAATGGAATCTGGAATAACACTGGACAATAATTATGTTATGTAGGTATTTATAATCACACTAATTTGAAGAACTATATTACCTATAGTATTTATACCTATAATTGATTCTAAAAATAAAACCGCTATAAGATAGTATCTATTATGATTATGAGGTATTATATCGAACTCCCAAGCACAGTTCAGACTTCTTCACCCACACCGGATAATGCCGCGAGCGGAGCTGCGGGTAGAAGGTAGGTATAACCGTATTGTACTTGTGTAAAGCAACTCATTACGTTTGATGCTAATAGGATTAACAAAGTTTAGGTCACGCCGACCGAGCCTAGGGACTACACATCGTTGCGCCTCCCGTCTAAGTACTTACTTTTATGCTCTAGTCTAGCTAGGTAGCTAGAGCAGCGGTGTCCAACCGGTAGTACGTGGGGTCCGCGGTAGCACGCGGACCCTGCGTATTTTTAGGCGCGCGCACACAGACGTTCCAATAAACATAAACATTGAAATAATACCGCGAAAAAAAAATGTAGAAATACGTTGACTCCAGAACATGTTAAAAATTGCTAAATGCTGTCATATGGATTATATAGCAGATTTTATAAATTTGTCAGAAAATCATATTGCCAGGTATCCCATTAAAATTGATAGGTAAATGTCATTTTTTATTTGTTTATTTTTATTTATTATGGTACCCAAAACAAAATACAAAACTTCACAAGCACATTTCACATCACATAATTTTGAAAGAGCGTCTTATTTGTATTCCAAAAAAACCTGCCAAGTGAGAGTCGAACTCGCGCACCGAGGTTCCTTATCGCCATGTCATGGTTAACGCCACTCAAGCCATCTATGGCGTGTTATGAAATGCTTCATATTACTTAAATGTCATGATTAGTTAAAATGCTTCACACTCTATTCGGTAGATTACGCGCGCACATAAACTTTTTGGTTTCTTCTATGGGATGGGAACCCCCGTGAATTTTAACTTTTCCTTATTCCTTATATCGGCCATAGTAACACATATTCTGTGAACATTTCAACGGGCTAACTATTAGGGTTCAAGAGATACAGCCCTCGGACAGACAGACAGACGGCGTAGGCTTAGTAGGGTCCCGTACCGGATACGGAACCCTAAAAATGGACACACTACATGATTATATTATAAATTAAAGAAAAGTCTTACACCACTCGGAAATCACAATAAACACAAAACACTAACATTAGAAACTACACACAACACTTAACAAACCAAGCAACGATAAAAAAATTGGAAAACAAAAATAAAATATATAAATTAGATTAAAACAACAACAGAACGATTAATAATTTAAAACTCATATATAAAAAACTTTCTAAAATTGGTAAAAAAGGAATATATAAAAATGGCTGTCATACATAGGCACCTACTGTCCCACTTGATGGTACCCGCTAGGGCTAAATAGAAATATGGAAGTAGCACATATTATGGCGAAACCAATTGGACACCACTGCTCTAGAGCCCTCGGATTCCACGTAAAACTGTAGCTCCCTTCAATTCTTACCTGACTAGGTTTTAGGGTTTAGGTATCACCGCACTGAAAGAAAAGTCGGCTGAAACGGCTATGTAAATAGTTAGTGTTTTCCGTCCAGTCCAGTTTAACCGGCGCGATCGAAGAGAAGCACTGACATGCCACCTAGTTCACCATGGTCACCGAATATATCATGGTGTTATGGGCTGACATTACGGATGTAGTAGGTGGCGTAGCCAACCTTCTCAGTTTGCATAAAAAAAAAATGCTACGTAACCATGGTAACCGATACGCTCCGCTGAGCGCGGCGTTCGATTGGCCGTCTCTCGAGTCGCTCTGCCCGACTCTCCCCGCTTCATTCTGCACATCGCAGCTCCGATTCATTGCACAAAGTATGACTAATGTATATTGTATGTGGTTTTTTTATATGAATATTCTTTTGATTTATGTATATCTATGTGATACGTAAAAAGAGTGAAATGTGATATGATATTTTGATTGTTTGATGGGTTAGTTATGTTACAGGAAGTTATTTTTAAATTCATAATTTTAATTCTAATGTTTTTAGGGTTCCGTATCCGCACGTAACCCTAGTAAGCCTACGCCGTCTGTCCGTCCGTCTGTCTGTACTACCTTTATAGAGTTGTATCTTTTGAACCGTAATAGGTAAAGATTGAAATGTTTACAAAATATGTTATTATGGCGGATATCCTAATAAAAAAAAAAAAAAAAACAAACAATAAAAAATTAGGGGGTCCGCATGCAAGAAAGCGTTTTTGGTTTTTCCTCTATCGTAAAAACGGTAATACATAAAAGCGTCAAACTTGGTGCGATTATAGTGCAAACTCCAAAGAACAAGTCACCGGCCAAATGTTAGTCGCGCGCTAAAGCGTCAAACTTGGTGCGGTTATAGTGCAAACTCCAAAGAACAAGTAACCGGCCAAATGTTAGTCGCGCGCTAAAGATCCCGAACTGAATGATTATTTTTTTCTTTTTGTGTGTAGGTATTTAGTTTATTTACTTTTTATTTCAAAAGTATTGCAATTTTGTTATGTAAAAATGACAGCAACTTTGCCTATACTGATTCATTGTATAATAAATCATTTCCATTTCGTTTCAGTCAATTTCATTTCATTCAACAAAGTATGACTAATGTAATATATTGTATGTGTTTTTTGTATATCAATATAATTCTTTTGATTTATGTATGTCTATGTGATACGTAAAAAGAGTGAAATGTGATATGATATTTTAATAGGGTGTGTTTGTGCGAGTGTTGTGTATGAAGTGTGATTAATTTGCATAACATCAGCCATCAACTTTGCACCCACAAAAGTTATTCAATAAAAAGTGCAGTTTTGAATTTAACTTTCTTTATTACTTATTTCAAACGATACTACACGTACTACTGTGTATTGTATGGTGTATGTGAACATAGAAAGATATGTTACTACAAAGTACTATTGTTACTAGTGCAACTATTATCAAATCCCAGTTCACTCCAGCCCCGAAAAATCCTGGGGTCACCCGGGTATAGATTATTGTTTACACATCGATAAAATACAATTCCAAAACTAATTACCTACACATAGAGAGTTTTGTTTTATATGTGAGAGAATTCATTATTATGTATGAGCATTTTATAGCTCCGGCAAAATGAACGAAAACTCTGAAATTGAAAGGCTCGCCGACTCGTATTTTCAAAATAATTGTCAAAATATATATCTGCCCCAGAATTCCCAGTGGCCTTAGGAATCTCCTTAATCTGGATTAGCACAGGCTGGGCAGGGCTAAAACCCTTTGTGTTTGCACCTCTGTTTTATGTAAAATGAAATCCTGACTATGAATAACATAATGCGTAGGTACATTATTACAGGTACTGTTACGCTTTGGCTCGAAACAAGTAAACATAAATAATTTATGTTTGAAACCGTGATTCCCTAACTGCCTATCCGGAATTTGAAAAATGTATTTCATTATAACTTCAAAATTAAATTAATCAAACAATGCAATTTTTATACGTTCAATTTTATGCTTTCACATGGTACAATAGTGCACGTTGGAGGCAAAGAGAATATAACCTACTATAACTATATAACTACGTGTTGGAGGATCCACAGCCAAGAGCGAGAACAGAGGGCTTCTTTCTTAGTGCGGTGCGCACGAACGCACGCCAAAGTGACATGGGTCTTACGCGCTGATTATTCCAAAGGTAAAGATTAAATTTATTCTTTATCTTAGGATTTTAGGGTTTTACATTATTATTATTAATTTTTAATTTTTTTATCCTTAACCCTTAATTGCTCTCCGGAGTTCAGTGGACTCCTCACGAACTTTGAGCGCTCGCCATTCCGTCACTGGTACCCCTTCCGCCCCACGCTTCCCAGTACCTTCCTACAGTGTCGCTGCAAGCCTACAGTCGAGAGGACGTGCGCGTGCGACTGTTCCTAAGGTGAGTTTTTTCGACCGCGGAGTCCATTGGACTCCCGATGGCAAGTTTCGTAACAAATTTTATTTCGAAATAATATTAACAAATACGTATTTCAGGCCTCTAACACTAAAATGGACAACGATCTCCCTGGCACCAGCTCTCTGAGGGTCTTCGATAGGAGCTTCGAGGGTACGGTGTCTCTTCCAAGAGAAATTCGTACAATAATTTCCAGTATAACGAAGGAACAAATTCCTCGGAATTTAGTTCTAGAAGAACCTGAAAAACTGGCAAGAAATAACAGAATATATTGCAGTATTTGCCCTGCTAGGAAAAGAACTAAGACAGTCCACCTTTGTAACACATGCACTCAACCTATTTGTTTGAGTCGGTCGAAGAAAGTGTGCACAAACTGTATTGAGGCGAAAAATAATTAGTCAATTTGACCACTTGCAAATTTTCTTATATTCACATCTTTTTGTATTGTGTTTCAAATTGTATTTCAAAATTCATTTATCTGCCTATAGGGAAATATAAGATTAAGTTTGCTATTTTAAGAAAGAAAAAAAAAATAACAGAAGAAAGAAAAAATATCATTTTTTGTTTTGTCAAATTTTCTAAGTGTCTAAAATTATAAGTAACATTTGTTATTTTTAAACTTTGGTTGTTCCTGAAGATTAAGCATAAAATTGATTACTTTTTAATAAATTTATTATTTACAAAATACCACTGTTTTCATTAATTATATTAGTTCAAGTTGCGCGGAGTCCCCTGGACTCCTAGTGTTATTATTGTGAGAAAAACCCACGGGGTAAATTAAGGGTTAAGGAAAGGCGAGGGTCGTTTGACCGTACAGCCAAGTCTTTCGTATGTCGTTCTTCTTCATTTGCATTTGTTATTTCATCTTCTCTTTTTTCCAATTAAGCAAGGCATTCAGCCAGGTCTTCGTTTGTGGAATCGATAGTTGGTTCAAAATGTAAGGCATCACGCCATTGTCTTCTTTTGTTTACGATAAAGTCCTCTCTTTACGATAAAATCACATCTGTCATCTTTATACAAGATTAAAAGATTTTTTTTATATTTACTCTTACAAAAATTAATTGAGCATACATAATTAGCGAAGTTCATTGATTAATTAACTAATTATCATAAAAAACATTAAGCTGTCGAATTAGGCAATCAAATTCTAAGTTTGATCAAAAATCTAAATGTTTTGATCATGCAACTGTTTTATAACTCTAAAGACGGGACTCCACTCCAGTTCACTACATGACAGGAGAGTAACTGTCCTAACCTAACCTAACCTAACCTAACTGTTAGGAATTGAAGATTTCGGCCAACTGTCCAGCAACGCGTCTCCAGCGTGCAGAGGAGGGAGGCCTAGCACAAAAAATATACCCTGACCTTCACATGGCGCCGATTCGCATTATTCATTTCGAGTAGCCCATTATTCAACATAATCGCACGCAACTCTATCCAGTTATCCTCCCCCAGTACTACGTCTAACTCAGATCATCTGAACTAATAAAGGGTAATAAATAAGGAAAATTAGACCCATTAGCATGAAACTATTCAGGGTATTATTTCATAATCATATTATCATACTTATCTTCATGACCTTGTGAAATGTGGAAATAAAACTGAAGGAATTATTGTTATGTTAGAAACCTACGTATTCGTTTGTATGCTACAATGTACAGTACGTGGCAGTAAATAATGCACATCGGGCTTTAGAAAGAGACAATCCGGCTGTAGAGGGTCATCCCTGTCGCGCACAGAGACGTGTGAGTTAGTAACTTCTTTCTTTTCCCGCTAAACAATCGAAAGAATATAACAACAACAATATAAGCAATTTCCATATTAGCTGCAAATATTTTGGGAGAAATATAAATTAATATAATCGTTAAGCAAGAAAATCGTGTATTTTTAGCATTCGTTTACCAGAATTTTATTTTAACAAATCATGTCTCCCCATGAGCGCGCGTGGTGCCGCGCGTCGCGGGCGCACAGCCATGAGAGTCAAATAAGCTATTTAGGTACCTAGTGGCACGTTTTGATGCTTAGAACAAAGACATGTTTTGTTAAACTCTCTAAAACTAACGCTAAAAATATTTTTTTAACCCCCGGCGCAAAAGGTTTTATTGGGTGTTTATTATGGCGGGTATGTATGTATCCCTCCCAAAATATTTATAGTTAATATGGAAGCATCCTATATATTCGTCACTCTGAAGCAAAAAAAGTTTTAAAACTTAGCTTATTTCAATGCTTTATCTATACATATTTTTTTACAGATCAACGTATTCTACTGAGACATTCGTCCGCCTCCAAGCCGGACTGGAACCTCCTCAGGAGGGGTGAAATTGACTTCGCCTGAGGCTTCGACCTCGGGCGCAGCAACCCGACATAGTGAAATGTCATTTTTATTTGCTTTCAGTTTCACTCTCAATCACTCGCTAAACAAACCAAGGATGGTTTGTTCAGTAAGTGAGTCAGAGAGACCATTTGTTCAGTGAGTGAGTGAGAGAGACACTCGGAACCCGCGTCTAGCGTTACCACTAGCATAGAGACAATAAAATAGCTGGGTACCTAGTAAAGTGTGTCAGTTTCTATACATTTTTTTTATTGAAACTGACACGGTTGGCTACATCACCTACAACATCCGTGATGTCAGCCCATAACACCGGGTGAACTTGGTGCCACGTCAGTGCTTCCCTTCGGTCCTGCCGGCTACACTGAACGGACGGAAAACACAAACTATTTACATAGCCGTTTCGGCCGACCTTTCATTCAGTGCGTTGGTACCAACCCGGGCGGGTTAAACCCTACCACCTAGTAATATAAGAAGGGAGTCATATCCCTTAGTCGCCTTTTACGACATGCACGTGGAGAGATGCAGTGGGGCTATTCTTTTAAAGTACCGGCCCCAAACGGTACAAAATTATTTATTGGTATAGTCCCGTAGTCCCTTGGAGAGTAACGCCCTCTACACGTCAGAATAATACAATACAGTACCTGTCAACGGAAATGGCGACGAGAGTGAAGACAGAAGCGGAGACGGTGAGATTGGCCGTGAAAGTGCTGGCCGTGCAGCTCGCGGCGCCGAACGGCCAGTGTGCCGTCACCAGGAACACGAAGTTGGGCGCGCCGTTCAGTGTAGCCATAAGCAGGTCCGCCACAGCCAGGTTCACGAGGAAACAGTTCGTCACGGTGCGCATGCGACGGTGCGCTGTTGACATACAAACACATAAGAATATAACACAGACAAAATGTTGCAGAACTTTTCAGGTAGGTTATGTGGGTAAATGTAAAAACGTAAATGTAAATAATTATTGTTATAACCGCAAGAATATAATAGGAGCGGGGAGGGCGAGGTAACGGCAGCGGGAGCGGGTGGGGTGGGGTGAACCAATCATAGTCGGGGCTGTGGCCGGGGGTAGTCGTGATTAGTGTACGCATGCGGTGCACAATCAGGTAGAGTGTTGTAGGGTTAGTTTTTAAATAGGTAATGTTTTTAGATAAGCTCATATAAAGTGTGTCCAAACCAACTGCAAATATTTTGGGAGTGACACATACCCAATATAATGAACACGTTAAACAAAAAAACAAGTATAATTTATCATTCGTTTTCGAGAAATTGATGAAAAGTATGTATATTAAGTTCTAACTATGAAAACGTGCCACTGGGTATCTAAACAGCTGACTATTTGAGGTCATTGGGCCTGACTTAAAATCAGCGTCCCTCTGATCAGCTCCAGGGCTCGGTGGGGAGGGACCAAGGCTGTGTCAGGCCAAATTTTTCTTGTCTATCTATTTACTGTTCTATGTGTTATTTAAACTCTCGTGTGTGTGTTAAACAAGAAAAATAAAAGTTATTCATTTTCATTTTCATTTCATTTTCATTGACTCTCATGGACGCGCGCCGCGTCACCGTGCGCCCCTTGCACTCAAGGTAATTGACTCTCCTTTAGCGCATAGTGTGCCGCGCGCGCGCGACCATAAGAGTCTATGACATCAAAATATAATCAGCTGTTTAGATACCCAGTTGCACGTTTTAATCGTTAGAACTTAGACATGCTTTGTTAAATTTATCGAAAACTAATGCTAAAATAGAAATAGCGCCTTTACAGATTTTTCGCTTTACTTATTAAGATAACAGTAAGAATTTTCAAAGATAGTAAATTATGCTTACGTTAGCTCCCAATTAGATCAAGCAGGAGAAACTATCTCCACATGCCACGTGTTCGTGCGACACGTTTTCCGCACATAAAAAGTTTATTTTCATCTTGCCTTTCGATTACTATACTAACAGAAATCGACACAATCAAATGTTTTTCCACTCATTAATTAAACGGTAGTCTTCATTTCCCGTACTCCCTAGAGGTCTAATTAAAACGTTATTACGAAACATTGCCACATTAATGTGGGTAGGTAGGGAAAGCGATCGATTTCTCATTACCCGTTTTGTACGAGGGCGAAAAAATACTACGACGGGTACGCGCAGACATATGAATCTCTATCTCTACTCCTCTGTCTCTATATCTATCTCATAAAAGGAACGTCTGTCTGTATGTACGTGGGTCGCTATATAAGTTTTGAGATGCTTGAAATTTAAAAGTGGGACGCATCTGTGTTATATATTTTTAAATGCTAAATTTATTTGAAAATCGAACACAAACGGCCATTTAGAGCAATTAAAAAAAATATATGCATTTTGGGGTAATATTCTGTCACCCTTTCCCACTTTTTCGTCTGCTACGGTGGAGCTTAGACGTGAATATTTCCGTGCTATGATATATTACAACTTTTAATGTGGTTTATCTGAAGTTTTAAGCTTAGAACGTTTAAAATCAGCTTTGGGTGAGTCTGCTCCTTCTCGGCCAACGATTTTTAGATGGTTTAACGAATTTAAAAGGTGGAAAACTAGCATTAAAGATGATGACAGAAGTGGACGCTCGCCAACAGCAGTCGCTGCAGAAAATTTGTGGACTACTCAAACGCTGGTGCGAGGAGACACACGAATTGCATACAGGGACATAGAGAAAATCTTAGCCATCAGTTCGGTTAGTGTTCACACCATATTACATGAACATCTTGGAATGAGGAAGCTTTGTTGTCATTGGATACCTCGTTTGCTCTCCAAAACGGAAAAAGAAACCCGTGTGGATTGGTGGCGTGAGATGCGACTACGTTTTGAAAATGGGAGATCTAGATGTGTTTCTGAAATTATTACTGGGGACGAAACATGGATATTTCAATATGATCCGGAAAGCAAGAAGCGTTCGTCGGTATGGGTGTTTCCAGATGGCCAGTTGCCAAAAAATTGCAAAGACCGCGGAACATTGGCAAAAATATGGTGTCCAGTTTTTTTTCACGGAGTGGACGTCTTGCAACAGTAATGATAGAGAATTGTAGGCCAGTTAACTCAGAATGCTACACTACAGTCGCATTGCCAAAAGTTATCAAAGATGTGCAGGAGAGACGAATAAAGACCGGGCTCCGGTGAATGATGCTGCACCACGACAACGCGTCTTCACACTCTTCCCTCAGACAGAACGAAGGCGTTTATTCAAGAATCTGGTATCGAAACCCTACCTCACCCACTTTCCAACCACAACTTAGCTCCTTATGATTTATTTTTTTTCCCCACCATAAAGGATAAGATACATTTAAAGTTTTTTTCTAGTGCCGAAGAAGCGGTATCTGCCTACGCATCTGCCATTTCTGACCAGTCGGAGGAAGACTGTAATAAATAATTCCAGCACTGGTTTAGGCGGATATAAATTTGTATAGATATTTTTTTTTTTTTTTTTTTACTAAGCGCGACATGTGGCGCCGAGTCACCCATAAGGTGTCTAGCGACGCCCATGGACATTCGGACGCAGGCGGGGGCTGCGAATGCCATGCCGGCCTGACAGGTGCCCATTCACGCCTCTCTTGAAGGACCCGAGACTATACTTGGGGGGAAATATGTGGGCAGGTAGAGCGTTCCAGAGTTTGCCGGTTCTGTGAAAGGATCTGCAGAACCGATTTGTACGCATCCGCGGTAAATCCAGCGTATAGGGATGCAATCCCTGCCCAGTGCGCGTTGTACGGAGGTGGAAAGGGGACGCCGGAATCGCGTTAAACAGCTCCTCCGAGCACTCCCCGTGGAATAAGCGATAGAACACGCTTAGGGCGCCGACATCCCTACGAAGTTTCAGCGGTTCTAGATCGCGGGACACGTCGGGGTCATCCACAAGTCGCACGGCTCGACGCTGGATCGAGTCCAAAGGCGCAAGCTGGTATTTGGCTGAGCCATCCCACAAGTGCGAGCAGTACTCCAAGCAGGACCTAATCTGCGATTTATACAGAAGCAGCCTTTGGCCCGGCGTGAAGTACCGTCGAACCTTATTGAGTACGCCTAGCTTTTTTGAGGCCAGCTTGGCCTTGCCCTCGATATGGCGCCGGTAATTTAGGTCGTGCGACAGTTCGACTCCGAGGACCCCGAGGTGGTCGCTTAATTTAAGCGACGTGCCTTGGAAGGAAGGAGCTGGTGTGAACGCCGCCCTCTTCGCACTGAACGCGCAAACTTGTGTTTTTGAAGCGTTGAACTCGACCAAATTGCTACGGCCCCATTCGGAAATAGACCGAAGCGTTTGTTCGAGTTCAGACACAAGTCTTCGCCTCTTTTCATCCACAACTTCTCGTCTGGCTGAAGGGTGACTGGTATAGGATCCGTGTGCTGTACTGTGATCCGCATAACAATGTATGTTGCCGAGTGGCAGCATGTCATTGATATGCAGAAGAAACAGTGTGGGTGACAACACAGATCCCTGCGGTACGCCGGCATTCACTGACATGGCGTCCGACGAGCAACCGTCCACTAGGACCTGAATGCTACGCCCATGTAGGAAGTCGGCGACCCAGTCGCAGAGGCCAGAAGGAAGTCCGTACGCCGGAAGCTTGCCCAGGAGCGATTTGTGCCAAACCTTATCGAATGCCTTGGCAATATCGAGGCCAATTGCCAAGGATTCACCATGTCCTTCAAGCGATTCCCCCCAAAGGTGAGTGACGTACGCTAGGAGATCACCAGCGGATCGGTTTGGCCGAAAGCCATATTGCCGATCGCTGATGAGGTTATTTGTCTCCAGGTACGCCATGAGCTGGGCGTTGATAATACGCTCCATCACCTTGCAGAGTAGGGAGGTAATCGCTATAGGTCGGTAGTTCGAAGGGTTTGAGCGGTCGCCCTATTTGGGGACCGCTTGAACAAATGCAGATTTCCAGGCTGCCGGCACACGGGAAGCAGAGTAAGAGAGGCGGAAAAGGCGCGTTAGCACTGGAGCCAGCTCGGGAGCACACCGTTTCAGCACCAATGCAGGAATCCTATCCGGCCCACTCGCCTTCCTGGTGTCTAGGGAGAGAAGCTCCGCCCGCACAGTTCGTTGTCGGAACTGTACTTCCGGCATTATCGGCGGTATTGATGAAGAGTTTGTAAAAAAATATAATATAAAAATTTTAAGTATATATTGGTTACTTTTTGCGTGTCTCAAACCTTATATAGTGACCTACGTATGTATGTTTGAAGTAAACTCCGGAACCACCAAACAGATTTTTATGCGGCTTGCACCAATGGAAAGAGTAGTTCTTGAGGCCAACTATAGGCTATATACCATCACGCCTTAGGGCTGAGCCGTATCAAAGAAAGTATAGTATAGACGGGAGTGAGAGAAAGAGAGAATATAAGAGAAGCGATCGTTTACTATCATATTTCCTTTTAAAACGGATTTACTATTTAAACTGAATCTGCCGCGAGCGAAGCGGCGGGCTAAAGCTAGTGAACGCTATTCCAGAGTCTTCCCCCACCGTATACCGCGACGAGATTTCTTTGTTCAGTGGCACGCATGAAGATCCATTAAGCCTAGTTGACATCAAGACAATTACAGCAACAATGTTAATAACATAACCGTTTTGTTGACAATACAAATATTCTCCACAAAACTACGTCCTTTGCATTTATAAAAAACCGGCCAAGTGCGAGTTGGACTCGCGCAACGAGGTTTCCGCAACACAAAAAAAAAACGTTGAAAAAAAACACGTTTCTTGCATGGAAACCTCCCCTTAAGTTTGCGCATTGCTTCTTGTATTGAAAATATAAAAAAAATATTTTTTGCCGCAACTAATACATTTTCGAAAATAATTTTCATATTTTTATTATTTCTTGTTATATCCGCCACAAAACACATATTCTGTGAAAATTTCAACCGCGGCTAGTTACGGTTACGGTTTTAAATACAGCCATCGGACGAATGGACGGACAGACGGACAGACAGACCTTGTAGGCTTAATAGTCTTCCGTACGGGGTACGGAAGGCTAAAAATATAAGAAAATTAAGTAGGAAAATTAAGAAAATTAACAACCTCGGCCATCGAGCGCGAGCAGTTCTAACCCTCGTTCTAACCGCTTGCACGAGTTATTTGAAAATGATGTATGAGGTGTTAAAGTGAAAAACAAACAAATAAACAAGTATATTTATTGGCTTTCACATATTGTTATGTTACATATTAGTATACTTTCAAACGATCCCTGCTTCCTAAAATAAGATTCCCTGAGCTATGGGAAACAGGGTCAATCATCCGGTGGTTTACATTGTTTAAATATTCATTTTGTCAGGTAAAAAGTCATACCCAGTTGCTGAGCTGGGAGAGACGGGTATCAGGAGTGCACAAGTAGAAGCCGATGCTAAAGTAATTGACATAGATAAAATATCTCCTATAATCGACATAGTTTGATCAAATATTTCTATTTTTGAAAATACTCACATCACAGGAAAGGAAAATAACGAAAAAGGAAATATATAATTACTTTTCAAAGTTTTAGCAACATGGACGAAAATCTCCTATAAAATCTTAAACTTTGTAAACTTGTTAGGAAAATACGGTCTCCGAGAAATATCACGAGACATTTTATACTTGGTAAGGGTTCCACGATCGGTTTGGTAGCTGAATATCTTTTAGCACTAAGCCGCTTGAAGAAGACTAATGCGATATATTTCATCCCGGACTGATTACTCAAGGAGATTTGCGGATGATTCAGCCGATTGATGAAAAACAATTTTCATTCATTACCATGCAAGAAATAGGTGCGACGCGCGACGTAGAGAAATGAGGTCAGTATGGTCATCAATCTTGGAGCAGTCCCAAATGAAGATTTGGGACTGCTCGAAATACGTTACGTACGTACCCACGCTCGTTTTTAGGCGTTCCGTAGACGAAATTGACGTCCTGTTAATTTCGCACACTTCATCAACTTTACCCGCATTCTAAGACACGACGACGGGCATTTATGCATTAAGTCCGAATTTTTTCAACTTTTTTGTTCTCTAATAAAGTTTATTTTCAGTCCAAAGCAGGAACTGTTATACATTTTAATTGCCTGTTAGTATGCCACAACACAACGCTCAAGTTTCTAGTATAATAATTAATAATTTTAAAAATATAAAATTGTACAGGCATATGTCATAATTAAACGTCGTCGTAACGGAAATGGTAGGAAAATGCAAAACGCTTTCTCTACTCTTACAATGCACGAATAATCAAATTGCGGCTTAATAGCTTTTCCACCAGCGACTTTAGTCCGCCTTCAACCCGGACTGGCACCTCCTTGGTGGTGAAATTGGCTGAGCTTGAGGTTCCGGCCTTGAACACAGTCTCCCAGTTCCGAAGTAATAAAAAAAATCTAAGATACCTATGTATGTCAGTCAGTCAGTCAGTCAGTCAGCGTGTAAGCGTCCACTGCTGGACATACGTCTCTCCAATTTTCCTCCAGTCCTCCCGGCCTTCAGCGGTACGGAACCACTGCTTTCCGCCGACGTACTTTATGTCGTCGTCCCACCTGGCGGGTGGTCTTCCCACACTCCGTTTTCCTGTCCACGGCCGCCAGTGTAGGACACGGTTACTCCAACGGTCGTCGTCTCTTCGGCTGACGTTCCCAGCCCATTGCCACTTGAGCTTAGCCACCCGGTATAAGCCACCTATGTATGAAACCCACTAACAAGGTATTTCAAGTCGACTTCGTAAATGCATACTTAGGTACACATTTGTAGACTTAGAGCCGATTGTTCCAACGCAGACTTAACAATTAACAAAGTAATCAGTAAGACTACTTACTCTCATCTTTAACACGCTTACGATAAAAGTCGCTTTCTCCAAAGATTAATTATGCTGTCATTAGAATGCTAAGGGAGCTGTAACTTTCTAACAGGCTCATACGAAAAGTCACATTTACATCTGCCACGCTGAGCGAATGAATAGTGTCAGTTCTCTGTCAAACAGTTTGTTTTAGGGAGTATGAAGGCGTTATCAAGTATCTCATCTGTGGCGTTATGTTATACAATGTAGTGCCATCTCTGTCTTCTTAACGTTGAAATTTAGAGAAGACACTTCGTTAGAGAAGACTTAACGAATTACGGATTTAAGCTATCGTTAGTCAACGGGTCTTTAGGGATACTTAAGTCTGTGTCCTGTGTTGGCGCATTCGAGCCTTACACGGTAACATTTGCAGCTTTAGCTTAGAGGCAAAAGTTAAGTAATATAGTATGTAATAAATATTATATGTGGTAAAGTTATTATTTTGCGATAACTTCATGTGACTTCCCTTGCCCCTTGCCGCTTACTAGGTGGTAGGCTTAAATTGTAGCCGACTGGGTTGATACCACCGTACAGGATGTAAGATGGCCGCATAGCAGCCTCGGTTGTGTACTCCTCTAGCCAGCAATCCAAAGCGAAGTCTTCGTTATGGCACCTACCTTCTCGGAGGCGATATTGGCTGGTCGGAGCATGCACTTTGGTACCTCCGACTCAGCCACCCATACAGGATTACATAAAAAAACATTAACAGCTGTTTTCGAACCAGATATTTCGAACAGGAGAAACTGGTAAGTACTTTTAGGCGATTTCGCTGAAAAAATGCAAGGATAATGAAGATTAAGCGTTTTGCACAGAACAAAAAATTCAGCATTCCAAATCTACGTCGTTTGTCAACCTAAGTACGCAAAAGTACTGGCCTATATGTACACGTGTCGTAGGGACGTACAAGTAAGAATGTACGTAGGTGAGCATTTGCAGGGCTTATTCCAACATCAATTCTGAGAAGACAGGCTAATAGAAACGAATTCCCTTTTTGTGTAAGGAATTTAGAAAACAAAAAGCATTTCTGTGTATTCATATTAGAATAGATTGTGAAATTGAATTATGTTGAACCGAAAATCTAGACTTATAAGACTTCTGCGTGTAAAGTAAAATAATACAATACAAATAATATGTACATTTACGGATAAATACTTTGTTCAAATTACAAAATTATAATAGAATTTATTACTAATTAAATTAAAATTATTAAATAAACTATAACTACCTATGAAATAAAATTTACCTACAAATATAACTAATTAAAAAACTATAACTAAAAACTAACTTATTAAATTATAGATTTCCTCAAGGGGCGTCGTCCCCGGGATGGTTCCCAGGATAGCGGCCGCGTTGCCCCTCTGTGTCCCCAGACTAACTCGTTGCCGGAGATACGAGATGCAACACGGGTTTTCAGTAGCGGTCGCCACGAAAGCCTCGGCCTCCTCCGACCACGTCTACATTTACATATGTATAGATATTTCTACCAGGCCGAACTTTATATCCTACATTTTATTTCAAAACTAGCTTTAACCCGCGGCTTCGCGCGTAATGTAATTTATTCGAAAAGGACAAAGCGTGTCACATTTGTATGGATTGATTACTCTACCAATTAGAACCACTGCTCAATATCCCTAGTAGATAACGTGATGATATAATATGTCCTAAAACGATTTGAAAGAATTGCTGCTAAAATGTCAGCCTCGGTAGCTCAGTGGAGAACTTGGATGGGTGACCGCTCGACCGTTGGAGGCTGACCGTGGTTCGGATTCCACGTAAAACTGTAGGTCCCTTCCCTTCTTACCTTTCTTAGGTGGTAGTGTTTATCCCGCCCGGGTTGGTACCAGCAGCGTACTGAATGAAATGTCGGTCAAAACGGCTATGTAAATAGTTCGTGTTTTCTGTCCAGTTCAGTGTAGCCGACATGAAATGAAGGGAAGCACTGACCTGGCACCAAGTTCACCCGGTGTTATGGGCTGACATCACGGATGTTGTAGGTGGTGTAGCCAACCGTGTCAGTTTCCATAAAAAAAAATAATGAGTGTAATCGTCGCGAAATTCTGCTTTGAAGTTTTTTAATAAATTGCGAACATTTATTATCTCCGGAAAGTCAGCCAGACAGGCAACAGATTTCTTAAATTTTCTTACATTTCTCAGCGAAATTTTCGTTTTCTGATTACACAAGAGGATAGTACGTATGGTTGCCATCCTAATGAAAACAACATTTCGGAAATGTACTTAGAACTTTAGTAGCAATAAGCGTTTTTGTCTGCGCTCCGGTTTGCATTACGAGTTGTGTTGTATTGATAAACCGCTCAATCAACATATTTCTATGACGAAGTAGTGTGGGGTATAACGTAAATACAAGTAGGAAGACTTAGGTGTATATTGATGTAAATTCAAATTTTTATCTGAACAATAAACTTCAGAAATTAGGTGCCCTACCTAAATTACCCCTTGTTCAGTTGCCGAAAGAAAGTAAATATGATTTTGATGAATTTGAATCTTGATTTTCGTTAATATATTAATCGACTATTTTTTAGTAATAATTTTAATACATATAACGTTAAGTTTACCAAAATATAAAACGATAAAACATATAAAAGATTATGAACGATTGAAACCCGTAAATTCTGTGAAATAATAAAAATAGATACTTAGCTACCTACTTCTTAGAAATACCAAGGCGTAGTATTTTTCGCCTAGTAATTGAAACACGAAACGAGGGTTTACTTTGAATACGCCAACGAAAAATGGCCTAAGGGCTGTTACGGTGTCAAACAAAAAGAATTGTCAATTAGAGTCCCGCCATATTGAATTGTTCCGAGCCTAGCTACCAACTAACGATGCAAACGAAGCACAAAAACCTATAAAATATTGATGACTTAAGCGGACCATGCGCGGAATAGGTCTCGGTTGGGTGTTTCAGCATTTTATGACTTGTAATATCCGTTTATTCTTAAAATTCTGCTGTTATTGAGCAATCCCAGAAATTATTAAAGGTATGACGGCTTTACTCACGGTCGTCTCCGTGCTATGTGGCTCGACGTTTCGGGCCAAACGTATGGCCCCATCCTCATCGACGGACGACAACATCAAGTACGTCGGCGGAAAGCAGTTGTTCCGTACCGCTGAAGGCCGGAAGGATTGTAGGAATATTGGAGAGGCGTATGTCCAGCAGTGGACGCATACACGCTGACTGACTGATTGAATAACTGAATACCTTCGGCACCGAATACTATTTAATAAATATATACAAGTGATATTAAAATTTACTCTTGCGCAGGAAATATGGAATCGTTTCATATTAGCTAGTTCAGCGTGTGCCGAATAATACATGTAGGATGGATATCAAGGAAGATTTTATTGGCAGACATCAATGTACGAGGATGTAAGCCTAATATACAAGCTAATCTCGCTGAAGAAATTCCAGTCACGATCACATTCCAATAATCCTGCTCAACTTTCACATTAGAAGAAAAAAAAACGTCTGTTTTTTATAACGCATAATGCTCTTGAAGTATTAAACACTTTTTTAAAAGGAAGTTATAATTTATCGCTCTGATGGTTACCTATCTGCGCTTATGTTACCTATAAATAACTGTCAAATTACAGTTAAATTGATCGATATTTTAGTCTAGTCATATTAATTAAAACAGTTTCATTTTGTTGATAACAGTGTGAGAATAATTAGATCAATCATATCATTATGGTATGCACGTATTTATGCAAAAATTATGTATATCTATATAGATAATTTTTCGCAACTAAACTTACACTTCGCAATCGACTAGCGCCTTCAGTCAAACGGACATTGTTTTTTTTTTACTAATGCGTTTATACCGCAAAGTAAAATCCAACGTGCGTTACTTCATTTGAACCTGAATGATCGCTTACAATTTGCCGGACACGAGTGTCGGTCGGTCCGCGTGTTGCATACCCTACAAACTTATGAGCTTTCTTCTTCGGAAGTGAGTCCGGTGACGAGCGTGAATACAGATTTCAAGGGTGGACCCCTCTTTTGCGGCCTCGATGTACATCTCTATGCTTTCTTGTCGCGTCTTCTAAAACTTTTTCCCTAAAAACGAATTACATATCAACGATAGAGTTATGTGACATTGTAGTGTGGAAGGGATGTAATAGTCATGAATAAATTGAACCGTAACCGCGGAAATGAAATCAGGGATGAACGTGGATTGAAAATATTTAAAGGTCTTGAGATAACAGTGGTCATGGACGAAGCGTTTTATTTATGGTTAACTAGGAACTTTTTGTGGAAATAAATTTGTGTTCCCTGGAAATCTAGAACTAATAATTATTTTTGTGTTATGATTTTTTATGAATATCCATGTTATTCAGTCAGCGTGTATGCGTCCACTGCTGGACATACGCCTCTCCAATTTTATTCCAGTCCTCCCGGCCTTCAGCGGTAAAAAAACAGTGCTTTCTGGCGACGTACACTTGATGTCGTTGTCCCACCTGGCGGGTGGTCTTCCCACACTCCGTTTTCCTGTCCACGGCCGCCTTTGTCGGACACGGTTACAAAAACGGTCGTGATCTCTTCGGCTAACGTACCCTGCCACTTGAGTCGGCGGATTGCCTCGTTACGCACCATATCACGTAACGATATTCCCAGTATGGCTCGCTTTATTGCTCGCTGGGTAACTTTCGACCTATGGACAACAGCGACCGTCAGAGTCCACGTTTCACATCCGTACGTCATAAGTCATAACCGGGAGGACGCACTGGTCATATATACGGGTATTTAAATTTTGCGGAAGGTCTGACCTCAGGGCGAACTTAACTTTCCGAAGGCAGCCCAACCCAGTTGAATTCGTGTCTCGACCTCCTTGAGCAGACCATTTTTACCAGGTAGCAGAATTCGACGAAAGGTTAAAGAGTACGTATATCTACGTATTCTTTAACCTGTTCGATCACTTCTCCGTCAATAACTTGTTAAACTGTAGGTCCCTTCCCTTCTTACCTTACTAGGTAGTAGGGTTTATCCCGGCCGGGTTGGTACCACCGCACTGAGCGAAACGTCGGTCGAAACGGCTACGTAAATAGTTCGTGTTTTCCGTCCAGTTCAGTGTAGCCGACATGAAATGAAGAGAAGCACTGACATGGCACTTAGTTCACCCGGTGTTGTGGGCTGACATCGCGGATGTTGTAGGTAGGTGATGTAGCCAACCATTTCAGTTTCCATTAAAAAAAAATACGATTTGTCCTTCTGTCATACATAACCTTGCCATATCCTTATAAAAGGAATATTTTATCAACATTTCTTCACGCAACAGTTGCTCGAGTACCGAACTTATAACTAAATTGTTTATTAATTAATATTGGATTCTCTCCCGCCAATAAGAGGCCTAATAAACTTTTCAGCTGAAGGGCGATTGAAGGCTGAAGTATAAATATTTTCTTAGAATGATTAAAAGCAATAACTGCTCAAAGAAAGTCTCGCGGACGATGTTCTATCTCTACCACAGAATAACAAATAGCGCAGAGATGTCAAATGCGGTCATTGTGTGCTACATTTGTTACTTTTTACCAGACTACGGCGAAACTTCGACTACTAATACAAGAACTAATAGGAAAATAAAATAATTTATAAAATTTTTATAAAACCTGACTAAAAAAAGCGGTCAAGAGCGAGTCAGGCTCTCACAAATAATAGCTCCGTACCAAAAAAAAAAATTTTTGATTGTCGAAAAAACCTACAGTTTTCCTGTAATATATGGCTTAATATCTACTAACCCTATGAAAGTAAAAATTTTATTTTAAGAAACCTGGGAGAACCGGTGGGTAACGGTCATTTTAGCTATATCATTAAGACAACTAAACTTAAAATTGTACAAAAAAATCACAGAGCTCATGCATTAGGTGCATACATGATCTTCGGGTACATTGGAATTGGTGTCGAGGATAACTTGACATATCTGGGTGTAACACTAGATAATAAACTAAGCTGGAAAATACACCTCGATAACCTCTCCAAGCGTGTCAGGAAATTAATGTATGTATTCAAGGACCTAAGAAACATTGTATCACACCAACTTCTAAAAACAATCTACCTGGCACTTACTGAATCTATACCACAGATTACTTAATAGTTACTTCGTAACAGATAAATCACTTCATAGAAAATGTTCCTACCTTCGGGATTTAATAGCCTACTCTTTCACAACGCCAATCGCTGCGTGCGAAAATGTACCTTAACGATCGAGTGTAAAGTGGTTATTGCTTTGCAGCTGCGCGCACTAGCGTGGGCGAGCGTCTATGTATACTTCGCGCGGCAGACGAATTTCTACTGAAAAAGACCGCCGGCGGCCCGTCGGGCGGTAGGTAGTTAGCGCGCGCAAGTACATAGAGTGCGTGAGGCCTGTCTATACTGACGTACTGCATGACTGCTTGGGGAGGGGCTGCCAAAACGCATATGCTTCCAGTTGAAAGATCCCAAAGAGCCGTGATAAGGGTTATGAGTAAAAAACCTTTTAGGTACCCTACACACGAGCTGCTAAACGAGAACTGTTTGCTAAGTGTAAGACAGCTTTATATTCTCAAGGTAATTAAATGGATACACGGACAGCCACAACCTATCATTCTCAAGACACACCGCACACGTCAAGCAAATCATGTAGCAGCCTCAAAGACTAAAAGTAAATTTGCGCAACGCTTTAGGCCTTTTCTAGGACCACATCTGTATAACAAAGCTGCAAACGAATGCTGTATACATTCACTACATAGGACAGCCCTTTCAAAAAGTATTTCACAATGGCTCTCTTTAAAAAATTACGATGACACTGAAAGTTTACTCGGTGTTTTAAGCTGATGTCAAACCATAAATCCCACACACCCACATACACCCTCACACACACATACACCATCACACACACACACACACACCCTCACCCACCCACACACACACACACCCTCACCCACCCACACACACACACTCACACACTATCCCCCCCCAAACCAGTTATTATATTTTTATTTATTTTTTTTATTCTTTCTATTCTTATTAATATAATTCGCAGTATACCCAAGCATGCACAAAAGGCGCGCTAAAACGCCACCTATAATACGGTCACAACGGCCAGTTTAGGTGGCAGGGTACGTTGAAAAACAAAACAAATTGTTCAAAATTTTAATAACTTTGTAAAAGTGTGACATTGTTTATAATTTTGTGGGTGCAATAAAAATTTTGAATTTTTGAATTTGAATTGAAAACTGTCTTTCTTAAAACATAAAACCGACTTAAAAAAAAAAATTGAACTAAAAAGTAACTAGAATTTAAAGATAAAGGTAAATAGATTTTTCAAGCTAAATACATTTTAACTTATCATAACGATACCGAGGTAAAGTCCCTTGAACTCAAACAAATAAAAAATAAATAAAAACTAATGTTAAATAAAAAAAATAATTTAAATCATACCCCCTTAAAAAATTACGAAAAAGTTTTCTCAAAAACTTTCAAACTTTTTAAATTTATTTTTTCACCATCTTGTAGCCCTCGTCGATACGCGTCATTCATTTGACATCCTAACGTAGCCTTAAAACTCACGGCATTTTCAATTTCAAAAATATTTTTAGAATACTTACGTTGGCTCTTTCAAATGATACCCCACACGATATGTTAGTTATACAGGGTGGCCCAGTTATAGTGGTCCAAAAAATTTTTTTAGATGGAGGACATCATGTTGACTCATTTAAAAAGAACATTAGTTCCGCGAAAATCAATAGTTTAGAAGTTATGATTATTTTTAACTTTTTTTGAAATTTCTCTATTTTAGTCACATTAACCGCTCTAGTTGGATATCTATTCCACAAAATCGAATAAAATTTGGTATGGAAGTAGAGGAGACATGTATCTAGTACGTAATGAATAGTTTTTAGGTTTACTCCTAGACTGTACTGTTGCTATAGCCCTTTCAGTGAATTTTAGTTCAGTTTACATTAAAACTGAGTAATTTTTGAAAAATCACTGTGAGAAAAATAGTACTACCGGAGATTTGCGCATGCCCTTAAAAACTACCTATACATATCACAATTCTTCAGACCAAAAATTGTAGAGTGTAACAATTGTAACATATTCAAAATCAACATAATGTTTACAAAGTCACTACAATAAAAAGAGACAATTACATTAATTAAAAAAGAAATTTTTTTTTAAACATTACTAAACAGTTTTTCATATGTAGATTAGCGCTGTTAGAGACAGGTTTGTGAATAATGTGAAATAGTCGTTGAACTAACGTTGTGAAAAAAATCAGATTTTAAAAATTAAGGTAATCGTCACTTTTTATTGTAGTGACTTTGCACAAATGATGTTAATTTTGAATATCTTACAATTGTAACATCACTAAAATTTTTGGTCTGGAGAATTGTGATATGTATAGGTAGTTTTTAAAGGCATGGGCAAATCTCCGGTAGTACGTTTTTTTTTACTGTGATTTTTCAAAAATCAATCAGTTTTAATGTAAACTGAACAAAAATTCAATGAAAGGGCTATAGCAACAGTACAGTCTGGGAGTAAACCTAAAAACTATTCATTTCGTACTAGCTACATGTCTCCTCTACTTCCATGGCAAATTTTATTCGATTTTGTGGAATAGATATCCAACTAGAGCGGTTAATGTGACTAAAATAGAGAAATTTAAAAAAAAATTAAAAAAAATCATAACTTCTAAACTATTGATTTTCGCGGAACTAATGTTTTTTTTAAATGAGTCAACATGAGGTCCTCCATCTAAGAAAAATTTTTGGACCACTATAACTGGGCCACCCTGTATATAACTTGTTTTTATTGGTATCAAATTGGCTCCCATATTAAATCTAGCGGTGCGACAAAGAAACTATTTGGATAACCGATGGGTTCTCAAAAACCCAATGTCAACAACAATAGGGTGCTGAGTCTCTCTGCGAAGAGTCATGCGAAGATAGGACGGGTAGCTAGCTATAAGAGATGCTGGTTCCACAGAGCAGCGCAAGCAAGCACTTGGCGTTTCAATTTCTTGCGTGTAAATGGTGGTGCGTGCGGTGGCCTCTGAGTCTAGTGAAATCTTCACTAGACCCAGCATACGCTGTGTCCAGTCCTTTTTTCCCCCTCTTCTGTAATTGTTTAAATGTGTGTGTGGTATATTATTCCTTGTTATTTCTTGATGGTTTAAATGTGTGTTAATATATTGTAATAAAAATAATGTAATGCTGTAGGGGAATAAAATAAATATTTCTTATTTCTGCCGTGTAAATTGCTTCACGCTGTGCTACATAATATAAATTTCTACTGAACGCCACACTAAGCGCAAAATACGTCGTTACGTCGATGAACAATTTTTTAAGCGACGCCATTTGCGCGGCCGAAATTCCGCCCAAGTGTGGCGGTAGGCTTCCATCTCAGCATTATGTACGAAAAAACCGGCCAAGTGTGAGTCGAACACGCGCACCGAGGGTTCCGTATCGCCATGTCATCTGTGCATGTCATGGTCAGCGCACAGAGCAAAAAGAGAAAGCGCCACTGACGCCATCGTCGTGGGCGTGTTTTATGAAATGCTTCACATTAGTTAAAATTAATTATTAGTTAAAATGCTTCATACTGTTTTCGGTAGATTGCGCGCATACACTTTTTAGTTTCTTGTATGGGGACCCCGTGAATTTTTAACTTTTTCTTATTTTTCTCATTTGTTGTTATATCGGCTATATAATAACACATTCTGTGAAAATTTCAACGGGCTACCTATTACGGTTCAAGAGATACAGCCTTCGGACAGACAGACGGACGGACGGACGGACGGGCAGACGGACCGACAGATAGACAGACATACGGCGTAGGCTTAGTAATAGGCTTCCGTGCGGATACGGAACCCTAAAAAGGCAAGGATACTGTTCCATCGTGAGATGCAAGACCTATAACTCAGAAGGCCTTAGGCAATGAGTCCGATGTGGTTTCGAATTTGGAAACAGTTCACTGTTAGCATGCGGTTGTTACGACTCCGTGGAACACGTAATCGTCCGTATCATTAGGCGGTTAAACGATAAACACACAGCACGTGTTTAATGTGGCCGGACGTTCTAAGTTTCACGTTATCTCACATACATATATCATTGCTTAAATGTTTAAACTGCTATTGTCAATTTGTTTATTTTTTCTATGAAATGATAACAAAACACAAAGCCATGGCACAGGTTTAGACCCCATTGTCCACATTGCGTGCTACCTAGGCTTTATTAAAATCATGTGTGGTATCTTCGATTTGGGTTTGTTTTGTTTTTTGTTTACTTACGGCTCGTTAGGTCGCCGGGCTCAATGTTCTAAACTTTTCCGCACGCAAGTTGGTTGTAATTTGTGTCAACGTGTGGGTGGCTCGGGGGAGGGCTCGCGACCCTTTTGCTGTTGGAAATACATTGGAGGGATGCCAGTTTTGTGGCCACTCTAAGCTAAGATGTTTTTTTGTTGGTCAACAACTATGGTCTTTTGGCTTTTAAAGAAATGTTGCAGTTAATAATCACCAAAGGTAAGCAACATAAGCCTCGGTAACTCAGTGGTGCTATGGATCGGGATCTGATCGTGAAATTAAGCACACTCGGTCGCCGTCAGACTTTGAATGGGTAATCGTCGACCGACGACGCTGGTCGTGGTTCGATTCCAAGAAAAACTGTAGGTTCCTTCGCTTACCTTACTAGGTGGCACGGAATATATTTTACATAATATACAATGTTTGAAAAATTTACCTAACTTATAAATTGTGTTTCCACCACCACCCGGGGGCGGCGGCAGCGGCGCGGCGAGCCCAGGCTACCGATGATCGGACCCTAGGGGGAGAAACCTCCGGGAGATGCGTGCAGTGTCGAGCAGGGCCGCCTTCTGAGTCTGGCCCTTCACCCAACCGCTCGAGAATCTTCGCTATCAGCCCGTGCGCCGAAGGCTATGGGCACAATGATCGTCGAGTCGACGGGCCACATTTTGGTAACCTCGTGCTGCAGATCCAGATTTTATCTGCTTCCTTACTGACGAGCTATCATCATGGTAAACAACTTAATAAAAGCCATAAAAAACTTAATTAGTATATATCACTCCGATGAAAGAAAACACCGCGAGAAAACATAGTCTTGTAATAAAGTATACGTTCGATCACCCAGAGTATTGGAGTAGAGCATAATGGGCGTTTCATATAATAAAATAACACTTCATAATGTTCTCATTCATTAATTCATCATGATACTCGTACAATACATAAATTCAATAACAGGTTAATTAATATATTTACAGTCGAAACAAAAATCTCCGATCACTTTATTCATCTAGTTGCAAATTTGACTAAAATCTTAACATTACGCGTAGGCGATGTTATTATGTGGATGGTCAATAAAATACACACTTGAAATAATATGTAAGAAGAAAAAAAAAATTCCCTGCGAAGTTTCTTGTCGGTTCTTCTTCGTGGGTGTAATCGAACCGAATAGAACAAATCCGAGTAACGTTCGAGGGCAGTTTTACTGCCACAAGGATGAAAACAATAAGCGATAAAGTACATAATATTTTAATTTATTTACCCTTTCATTTTCTTATAAAAATTAGGTTTATGTGTAATTTTGTGAACATATTATAATTGTCTTATACAAGATGCTTCGTTATTTATGTCAAAAATTTCGGGAGGGTTACATACGCACTCAAATAAACACTTTACGTAAGAAAAAAACAAATGTTTATAGGAGCATTTTTCTCCTAACAAAAAAATAAAATCAAATAAGTAGCTGTAAAAACCAATCATAGTGACCTTGTGACTTACTTACAACGAACAGCTGTTCTGCGTTTGAACATAGTACGGTCATTGACCACGTACAATGCAAGTTACCTACTGGTTACACACAGGTTAATGTTTAGGTAGCAAACATGTTTTGTTAAATTTCTCGAAAAGTAATTCTAAAAACATATAATTTTTTTTGCGTAATGTGTTCATTTGAGTGTCTATGTAACCCTCCCGAAATTTTTGACATAAATAACGAAGCATCTTATATATTATGTTATTAGTGTAAATATTTTTTTCTAATTGTTAAGACATGACCATACGTTGCTAGACAAGCGAAAATCAGCCTACTAGATGCCTACTACACTGTGCAAGTCATTATTAAAACTAAGTAATGTTGTATCGGCATACTAACTTTACAATAAAAATTTTTGCTTTTGAATTTGGAATTTGTAAAGTCATTGACTGGATTAAATCGTAGGTATTTTTGAATAAGTCCGTCTTTTTTTTATTGAAACTGACACGGTTGGCTACATCACCTACAACATACGTGATGTCAGCCCATAACACCGGGTGAACTAGGTGCCATGTCAGTGCTTCCCTTCGGTCGTGCCGGCTACACTGAACTGGACGGAAAACACAAACTATTTACATAGCCGTTTCGACAGGCCTTTCATTCAGTGCCGTGGTACCAACCCGGGCGTGTTAAACCCTACAACCTAGTAATATAAGAAGGGAGTCATATAGTTGCCTTTTACGACATACACGGGGAGAGATGTAGTGGGGATATTCTTTTATTTTATAAGTACCGGCCCCACACGGTCTTCTGCACCAGAATCAAAGTGTATGCAAATATCCGTCACTCCCGTGAATGAAAACACTGTCAGAAATGCTTTCACTCCGCGGAAGAAAATTTACGTACTTACGTAATATGAGCCAGAATTTCAATGTCCACTTATCCCTTATCACTCTTGACATTTTCTTCTCCTCTCTTGTACCTATGCAAAATGAAGCGCTGACATTTAGAGTGTGAAAATGTTTTAGATTCATTCATTCAGATTAATAGAAGATTCTGTAATTTCAGTATATTTGACGATCTACGTTTTAATTTAAATATTTTTTTATTTATCAAAGTAGGATGACCTATTTATAGGTGCTAGTTTTGTATTACACAATCTGTACCTGAGAGAATTTCAAATTAATAAATCGCTGTTTGAACTCAAATAAATGTTTTGTTCAATTCCTTCAAATGTTCAAGCATATTTTCATTTTAATGAGATCATAAAATTTTACCTTGATATTTAAAATATTATGGGTTTTGTTCGATTTATCTAAAGTTTTTTTTAACAATAGGTATAAGTGTAGGTATAAGGTAAAGTAAGTAGGTACCTACGTAAAAATCATAACAAACATTCAAATGACTCAGCACCCTTTTGTTGTTGACATTGGGCTTCTGAGAACACATCGGTTCTCTAAATCGTTTCTTTGTCGCACCGCTAGAGTGTGGAACTGTCTTCCGGCGAGTGTATTTCCTGAATCCTTTAACCTGGGTGTTTTCAAGCATCGTATTAACGGGCTAGACAGCCTAGCAACAGTCCGCAAATCTGCTGGCATGGCACCTAACTGAGCGTGGTTTCGCGAGGAGAGGTGATTTTGGCTCTGTCAACTGCACCATTGGTCTCTCGGCACAGCCACCCATGCTGGTTAACATAAAAAAAAATGCTTATATAATAAAACATGTTTTCTGCAACTCCCTTGTAGGTTCCTTCCCTTATTATTACCTTACTAGGTGGTAGGGTTTAACTCGTCCGGGTTGGTACCACCGCACTGAATGGAAGGTCGGTTGGAACGGCTATGTAAATAGTTCATGTTTTCCGTCCAGTTCAGTGTAATCGGCACGACCGAGGAGAAGCACTGACATGGCACCTAGTTCATACGTACACACCACACACTTTATCCCACAATGACAATCGGGATAAGCAGAGTAGTAAGGTGTTGTGCCGTAAGAACTCATGTAATTTACAGCACAACCCGACCACCACGATAACTATCGAGCAGCAAGTGAGGCACGAAGACCCACCTGCAGCACGACTCGGTGGAAGGACGGATGTATACAGGGTATTGTAACGGCCACTGCATTAATTAGGAAATGATTATTGGAATTAATAGTAACAAAAAAGTAAATTAACTTTTTTCTGAATTCTCTTTCTCTTTTTTCTCGGAAAAACATGAAGATTGCGCTAGCGAAATTAATGTACTGGCCGTTACAAAATACTGTAACTGTATATAATGGTCGTTGTGTAAAATCATTTTAACCTTACTCACCAACTACGATCCATATGACGATGGCGTTCCCCAGGACTGCCACAAACAGCATGGCTGCGAAGATCACAAGCCACGCCAGCTGCCCCCACCACGGAGGCTGGTAGGGTCTCTGCACCGCTGGCCACAGGCACTCCCCCAGGGCCGCGCTGCAAACGTCAACAGAACCTGAGCTAGACAGTTGAGAAATTGTCTTTTTTTACGTGCAAACCTACAACTGCTTCTTCGCCCACCGTAAGTACCTAAAACTGTAGCTCTTGCTCCTTACTAGATGGCAGGCTCAAATTATAGTCGACTGTAGTTTTTACCCGACACCGCACCCAAAACACTAACCGCGTTGCCCCTCTGAATCGCCAGCCCCATTCGCTGGAGAAGAAACGATCTAACAAATTTAGACATTTCCAAAATTATGTTACTGGTGACATATTTTGTTTGTCAAACAAATGAATGTTTTCGGGCTAATAAAAAAAAGCCAAGTGCGAGTCGGACTCGCGCACCGAGTACCACAAAAAAAACGTTGGAAAATAACCTAACCTAAAATAATTTTTTTATTATTATTTGTTGTTATATCCGCCTTAATAAGACACATTATTAAGGCGGACATTATTTTGTAATTAGCCTAATTTATATATTAGTTTCTCTTTTGTACAATAAATGCTTTGGAACACACATTCTGTGAAAATTTCAACAAGCTAGCTATTACCGTGCCAAAGATACAGCAGTAGGACAGGCATACATACAGACAGACAGACGGGGCGTAGGCTTAGTAATAAGCTTCCGTACGGGGTTCGGAAACCTAAAAAGTACAATTTATTAAACATCGTGCACGTTTAGTCCCACCAACATGATGTATCATTTGGTTACAATTCTAATATGTAAGCAATTGCTTCGTAGATTTCCTACATGACAAATGTTTCAGAAAGTCTGTGGGTCTCACTCAACTCGCGTGGAAATCTAATGCGACGGAACGTATCAATATACTCCTTGAATATAGGTATGTATGTAATGATGGAAAGGGAACGATTTATTATTTGCTGGGTACCCATCTTAAAGGGATTAAAGCCCTAAGGATGAAGGATTTTAGATATCCTTAGATGGAATTTTTTTTTTTTTTTTTTTTTTTTTTTATGGAACCTGACACGGTTGGCTACATCACCTACAACATCCGTAATGTCAGCCCATAACACAGGGTGAACTAGGTGCCATGTCAGTGCTTCCCTTCATTTCATGTCGGCTACACTAAACTGGACGGAAAACACGAACTATTTACATAGCCGTTTCGACCGACGTTTCGTTCAGTGCGGTGGTACCAACCCGGCCGGGATAAACCCTACCACCTAGTAAGTTAAGAAGGGAAGGGACCTACAGTTTAACGTGGATCGGATACTTGAGACCAAACAGAGATAATTATACGTTTGTTTAGGCAAAAACCGATGGGATTATTAGGTAGATTGCGTCCGGGTTATATTGATGGGCTTGGTGAGGGAACTTTTTTGAAATCTAGCTTAGAAAACTCTCAAGAAGACGCGCCAAGATCAATATGTCGGATTATTTGCTCGTTTAGCACAGGAATAAAGAGCTCGTACAAAAAGCTTTATGGGAATTATGTTTATTATCGCTCTTTACATCAAATAATTTTTCGTATTCTATATTGACGTTCACTAGAGGTTTCTAAGACAAGTTTTGTTTTTACACAATTGTGTGAGCATTATTTTCCGTACACCGTCTGAAAGAATGAGCCCCTTAAAAAAATCTTCAGGACTATAAGTTAGCCAGTATGATATTATTGTTTTGGTTACATACATACATAGCGTCATGCCTGTTTCCCAGTGGGGTAGGCAGAGACAATGGATCTCCGCGTGCCACGATATCCTGACACACCTCTGCCGCCTCTCCCATTCTCATAATGTTCTTCATAATGCTAGTCGGTTTCGGGTACTATGCACTAGAAGCTATTTGAGCACATGCCCGATCTTTTTTTTTTTGATTGTGTGAAAGTTGAGTGTTACATTTTAGCTTTTTTTAGATTTCACCGAAAGTTTATTCTGTAAGTTTTTTTATAGAATAGTAATAATGGTATTGAAAGCGCAACATGTGGAGCCGTGCCACCCGAAAGGTGTCTAATGACACCCATGGACATTCGGTTTTATGCAAGGGTTGCGAATGCCATGCAAGTATGTGAAACTGAATCTTTTTGAACTTGAAACTTCTTCTTTCGAAATTTTAACATTTCCATTAACGTAATCCGTTATACGATTGTGCATAAACTGAGCAATACAAAACTGTTTCCAGTATCTTAGAATATCTTATTCAAAATCAACTACAGTGTCATGTGTTGTTTTTTCCAGTTATGGCTTTGTTTAAGAGATAAATATTATTTACTTGAGTGGCAGCACCGTCGCCTGTCATTTTGCACGACACGCTCTTAACAGTTTAAAAATACTCGTATGTAAAATGAGAACTGAGAAGTCAATACACAAATAATTTGATAAATAAATAAATAAATGATTCGGTCTTACCATCAGGAAATATATTGATCCAAGGTTTGTTCGGCTTTGGCAGAAAGCTATAGATACATGCGCATGACCTTGGCTGAAAATCTCCACATACATAGGTATATATTCTAGGGTTGTGATTTTCAACTCACTAAAACAGCAATTTCCACTTTATAATTATAGCCATTTCATAAAATTGCACCCCGACAAAACCAAGTCGTATCTTCGCCGGAATTTGAGGGAATTTAGAAATTTTAGCCAACTTACCCCGAGCTTGCGGTTGTAGAAGTAGATATACGCATAAGACATGCAAGTGTTGGGATCTTCCGCTAAATTTATCAGTCTTTTTTAATTAAACATTTTGTCTTTGCTGGCCTCGTCGTCTCTGTTTGAATGTAAATTAATGTTTTGCAATATTTTTTAACGATTTAATATTTTTCAAAGGCCGAACCCGTTATTAACCAGTTACACAAAATAACACAAATCCTTGTTGATATTAGAAGCATTTAATGTTTTTTTTTGTCATAAATTAGTCAGAATATAATGAAATACCTAGCTTCAGGTTCAACGTCGAACAAATGGGCTAATCCTGCCTCGCTCAATAAAAAATTTAATGAAATATTTTGCTTACTAAAAGCGAGCTTTCTAATATAATAAATAAAATCAGGCAGTTAGTTACTCAGGGTGTATTTTTTTTATGGAAACTGACACGGTTGGCTACATAACCTACTAAATGCGTGACGTCAGTCCATAACATCTTGGTGAACTAGGTGCCATGTTAGTGCTTCCCTTCGGTCGTGCTGGCTACACTAAATCGCCGTTTTAACCGACCTTTCATTCAGTGCGGTGGTACCAGCCCGGGCGGGTACCATCCACCCTACCATCTAGTATGGTAAAAAGGGAAGGAACCTACAGTTTTACGTGGATTCCGAATCATGGCCAACCTGCGTCCACTGCTGGACATACACCTCTCCAATTTTCCTCCAATCCTTCAGACCTTAGGGCCTTCAGCGCAACGGAACCACTGCTTTTCTCCGACGTACTTGATGTCATCGTCCCACCTGGCGGATGGTCTTCGTACATTCCGACCGCCAGTGTAGTACACGGTTACTCCAACGGCTGTCGTCTCTTCGGCTGACGTGCCCAGCCCACTGCCACATGAGCTCAGCCACCCGGTGTTCAATATCGACTACTTTGGTGCGTCGGCGGATTGCCTCGTCACGCACCATATCACGTAGCGATATATAAAATATTATGAAATATAAATAATAGTGTTAAAATTTAACAAACTTCAAGGTCAACACAGCGGTCTTGCATATATTCTCATTCGAGAACAACAGTGCCTACATTCAGGAGGTTCAGATTGGTTCAACTTTTTATTATTTATTTGTTTTTTTTTTGCTAGCGGTTTCCTGAATATTATTATATAAGGTCTTTCAATAGTAGGTAACGATGCGCTAAGGGTTGTATGCACGGTGTATGTGTATCAGATACTGATCACCTTCCCATACCATTTTTTTTTTACGATATAAAAAACATACATAAAGGTTAATACGCGCACTTCACGTATTAAGTTTGAGGAGTGAGTAGGTTTTCTATATCGTAAAAAAAATTGGTATGGGAACGTGATCAGTATCTGATACACATACACCCCTTAGCGTATCGTTACCTACTAATGAAATACCTTATATACACCAAAGTAAGTAAGTATGTAAGTTTACGAATGATCGATATAGAAGCGTCTGTCTTAGCAAAATTCATACCAATAAGGTTTTATACACATCGAACCAAACAGAACTTAGTACACACGGTATGGCCGACTGGTTTATAAATTCGGTGGTAGCGGTTACGACGACGCGTAACTTCGCTGACTATCAAGCGGTTTATGGCTCACGCTAGGCATCTTGTGCCCAATCGGGACTCAGTCCGCTGGTTGAGTACCTATCTAGTTCGAACTGGTATTACGAATATGACGCACTACCGAGTTGTAATCCACGCCACGTTCCCTTAAGGGTCGCGGTTGTACGTTATAGGATCGAGGGCGGGATAACGCAAGCTCGAGTAAGTTCGAGAAGGGTAAGTAAACTGTAAATTTATTTATTAAAATAAGATGAAACGTGTCGTGGGCACCCGGTTGGAGCGAACTTCCTTTCGCTAGATATATTATGTATTAAATAACATGCACAATGAAATAAACTAACAACGTTTTAGAGTAATTGAATGAAAAAATTACGTCTACATATACTGTAGTAACATACCTATACGGTCAGTACTTGGATGGGCGACCGCTCGACCGTTGGAGGCTGACCGTGGTTCGGATTCCACGTAAAACTGTAGGTCTCTTCCCTTCCTACCTTACTTACTAGGTAGTAGGGTTCAACCCGCCTGGGTTGGTACCACCGCACTGAATGAAACGTCGGTCGAAACGGCTATGTAAATAGTTTGTATTTTCCGTCCAGTTAAGTGTAACCGGCACGATCGAAGGGAAGGACTGACATGGTACCTAGTTCACCCGGTGTTATGGGCTGACATCAAGGATGTTGTAGGTGATGTAGCCAACCGTGTCAGTTTCCATAAAAAAAAATGAAAAAATTGCTTCCAAACACATAAGCACACATACTAAAGCAAAAGTATCGTAACGGTCGAAGTCTTAAATTTTTTCCCGCCTAGATCTCATTCGCCAAGTGTCTGGAGTGTAACGTGCGATAAGGAACTTCGTTCCAAAATCCATCTATTGCAGAACTGGGTGACCGTGCTCGAGATCGGACCCTCAAGCGCAGCCAATTTCACCACCGTCATTGAGACTAGCCGAAAACATAGATAAAAAAACTAGGGCTCACGAGGGGAATAGTCAGTGCGAATTTCCGCGAATAGATCCGCTGGACGGAGAGCACACATTGTTATGCAGGACAGTACGGCGCATGAATCCTACACTAGTCACCCTTCAGCCAGACGGAGTGATGTGGACGAGAAGAGGCGAACACTTGTGTCCGAACTCGAGCAAACCCTCGAGTCGATTGCCGAATGGGGCTGGAGCAACTTGGTCGTGTTCAACTCATCGAAGACACAAGTGTGTGACGAAGACACAATTCAGTGCGAAAAGAACGGCGTTCACACCAGCTCCTTCCTTTCAAAGTACTTCGCTTAAATTAAGCGACCACCTTGGGGTCCTCGGTGTGGAACTGTCGCACGACTTAAACTTCCGGCGTCACATGATTGAGGCCAAGGCCAAGCTGGCCTCAAAAAAGCTGGGTCTACTCAACAAGGTGCGGCCGTACTTTTTTTTTTTTTTTATGGAAACTGACACGGTTGGCTACATCACTTACAACATCCGTGATGTCAGCCCGATAACACCGGGTGAACTTGGTGCCACGTCAGTGCTTCCCTTCGGTCGTGCCGGCTACACTGAACTGGACGGAAAACACAAACTATTTACATAGCCGTTTCGACCGACCTTTCATTCAGAGCGGTGGTACCAACCCGAGCGGGGTAAACCCTACCACCTAGTAATATAAGAAGGGAGTCATATCCCTTAGTCGCCTTTTACGACATACACGGGAAGAGATGCAGTGGGGCTATTCTTTTAAAGTACCGGCCCCAAACGGTACAAAACGTACTTCACGGCGGACCAAAAACTGACGTTGTATGAAACGCAGGTTTTTTTATTTTTTTATTTTATGGAAACTGACATGGTTGGCTACATCACCTACAACATCCGTGATGTCAGCCCATAACACCGGGTGAACTTGGTGCCACGTCAGTGCTTCCCTTCGGTCGTGCCGGCTACACTCTACTGGACTACACTCAAGGTTAGGTCTTGCTTGGAGTACTGCTCGCACCTGTGGGATGGCTCAGCTAAATACCAGCTTGCGCCGCTAGAATCAATCCAGCGTCGTGCCGTGCGACTTGTGGGTGGATGACCCTGTGGTGTCCCACGACTTAAAACCGCTGCAACTCCGTAGGGACGTCGGCTCCCTAAGTGTGTTCTATCGTCTATTTCACGGGGATTGTTCGGAGGAGCTGTTTAACGCGATTACGTCGTCCCCATTCCACCTCCGCACTACGCGTACTGGGGCCGGTGCGTCTTGTTACCTTTTGTCCATATCTTTATTTGAGTGCAATAAAATATTCATAAATATACACGCTGTATCTCGACAATTGGGGTAAGCAAAGTAATCGATGCTGTGCTGCTTGTACTCTTACAAATTACTGCACAACACCGACCACCGCGTTTAGCAATGTATTAGGACACGTTATTACTCGTATCAAGCAGCAAGTAAGGCACGAAGATCCACCTGCTACACGACTCGATGGAAGGACCGTGCCAAGGTGAGAGGTTTTTTTTTTATGTAAACCAGCATGGATGGCTGTGCCGAGGGACCAATGGTGCAGTCGACAGAGCCAAAATCACCTCTCCTCGCGAAACCACGCTCAGTTAGGTGCCATGCCAGCAGATTTGCGAACTGTTGCTAGGCTGTCTAGCCCGTTAATACGACGCTTGAAGACACCCAGGTTAAAGGATTCAGGAAATACACTCGTTGGAAGACAGTTCCACACCCTAGCGGTGCGACAAAGAAACGATTTAGAGAACCGACGGGTTCTCAAAAGCCCAATGTCAACAACAAAAGGGTGTTGAGTCTATCTGCGACGAGTCATGCGGAGATAGGACGGGTGGCAGGGAATAAGGGATGCTAGTTCCGCAGAGCAGCGTCCGTGATAGTATCTGTAAAACAGACTAAGCGAACCCACAAACCGTCTGTGACTCAGGGACTCCAGACCATCTGTAAGTTTCGGGTCACCAACAAGACGGATGGCTCGGCGCTGTATCGAGTCCAAGGATGCTAGCAGATAATGGGGACTACCCTCCCAGATGTGACTGCAGTACTCCATCACCGGCCTAATCTGAGTTTTGTACAACAGGAATAGTTGTGCCGGTGAGAAGAAGGTGAGAAGAGAGGTCCCGTCGCCCTTTAGCACGAAATCTTGTTCATATATTTAGTCCTTTTATGACATGAATGCAGTGGGGCTATTCTTTTTAAGTACCGTACCCATACGGTACGGCAATAAATACATAAAATAACGTTCGACTACAAACACACCTACCTCGTATGCGCGCGCAATTTTCATACGTCAAACGTCAACAGAGCTGACCTAGTTTCAACGTACAGCGTGCCTTCATAGGCAAATAGTCCGAGATTCAATGTTTGGATTTATTTGGATGGCGTTGATGGACTAGAAAACTATTTTCTTGCCCGGCCTTTCTCGCCGAACTGATAGAAAGGGCGATGATAACTCGCGGGGAAAGATCAGGCAAGAAATCTCGCCTTTGATATCCTTTGAGGATGCATGAATATTTTTATTTTATTTTGTTTTATTTACAAAATATAATACAAACTAAAACTACCTAAAAGTACAATTAAAATATAAAACAAAAACAAATATAAAAAATAAAATAATAATAATATAAATATAAATAAAGAAACGTCGAGCTGCAGCGATGCGCTCACCATCATCGCACCGGTAAGCCTGCGGGACTAAAAACTAAAAAAAAATAATTAAATAAATACATTTTGTTTTAATTTATGGTTTCACCCACGTTTTACCTGTAATATAAAATAAAAAATTGTTCTTCAGGAACTCACAATGTTAACAATATTTTATTGATACGATTGTATTTTTAGTATCCTTCGTCATTGAATAAAGTCAAACGTCAAACGAGAAAAAAAAAGTCTAACGCCCATGCAAGTGTTTTCGTCATTGTCCAGTTCAGTGTAACCGGATAAGAATATTACAATAGAAGAATGGTGGCATGTTATATAGTGTTAATCTAGTGATGTAGCAAATCGATAAAATAAATAAATTCCTATTTTTAGGTTTCCGTAAGCCATACGGAAGCCTATTACTAAGTCTACTACGTTTGTCTGTCTGTCTGTCTGTCTGTCCGTCCGTCCGTCCGCCCGTCCGTCCGTTCTAGGGCTGTTCTTTGGAACCGTAATAGCTAGCAGGTTGACATTTTCACAAGACATGTGTTATATTGGCGGATGTAACAACAAATAATAAACAATTGATAAAGCGAAAACTAAGGGGGTCCCCATACAAGAAACTTTTTTCGAAGGTTTTTTTTTGTGGTGTGGAAACCTCGATGCGCGTGTCCGAGTCGCACTTGTCCATATTGTATTGTATTGTATTGTTTATTGATCATTCATATGGCAGTTAGACTGCGCTCGAACTTGTCACAATTTGTTCTATCCGGTTCGATTACACCCACGAAGAAAAACCGACAAGAAACTTCGCAGGGTATTTTTTTAATCATATTTTTACAAGTATTTAGTGACTAGCTACTACTATATACTACTAGACTAGCCCATAGTCTATCTAAAACACAGCTTGAGAGCAAGATTAACAATTTTGCTGAGAGTTCTGACTACAAAGACTTAAGTGAATCAGGTGTAAAGAGCCTTTGTCAAACTTTGATACGTAATTTGTATCAACATAATTATGTTAGTGTATTAAACTACAACGTAGTATAATTGTATTGTCAAAAATAAAAAATAAAAATATATGAATATTTAAGATACTTGAAGTATCAAGTTGTCAATGGGTCAATAAAGTTGAGGTACTAATGGTACCTAGTCAAGAGTTAATATTGTTTGTAAAAAATACAATTGTCAAAAACAAAAAATATAAATATATATGTAGGTATATATTTATGTTTATATAATAAAATATTATCATACTTTCAATACTTTCTTTTTTGTTGCGAAGGCACACAAGTTTCAATTTCGTGCCGTCTTTATTCTTAAAACTTAAATTATTGAAATAGGCTAGCGAGAGTTTGGTGGAGTTACATTTTGAATTTTACTGCTTCGGTCTCTGAACTGAACTTCAAATGCTTTGCCTACCTCCAAGCGATGAAAGCGTAGAACAAATAAAACTGGTAATAGAACAATCTACGAAATTTCTTTCCACTTAGTTCTTGTTGAACCTTGAATAATGAAGCTCTTAGGGCTTGTGAATAAATTATTAAGCTTTCCAAAATTTTAATTCTACTTACAACTGAATAAAAATACAAATCCCAAGAAACACTTGAATGATCTATGTAATTTTTATTACGTTCACTCAGCAGATGCTTCAACTTTTACGCCCCTTCTCAACTGAGAGATTTTTAATTAAGGCTTAAAAGATAAGGGCCTCAAAACGGCCCATCCTGCGTCCAACTCGTCCCGATTTAACTGAAAAAAAAAAAACCTGACGGAAGATAAATTCAAAATTAATTGCGATTCAGTGGTTTTATTAATGTTGAATGTTTAAAGCAATTAAAGCGTTTTAATACCTAATGTAAAATTATAGAAAAACTGAAACTGTTTAATTTTTTTATTTGTTTGTATTAGTATGCATGCATGCCGCTTTACAAATTTTCACTTTATTTTCGGTTTTTTTTTATCTAATCAAAAATTATAGGACAATTTTAAAACAATTTCAAGATTAGAGATTGTTACAATGTGCACTTATTATATTTATTATAGCTTTGGTCCGCGGCTTCGCTCGCGTGAAATTCGTATTTAAAAATTGGTTGTCTGTAAAGTCGGTTTACGGACGATAGTTTTACGTGATGACGTGGAATAATCGTAGTGCATAGATCAAAGATCAGTAATTTCTATTTCCAGTAGAAAGATTAATCATCTTGTGACTACCCATCAATAAACTTCTGTTGTCTGATCTTGACAGTTTTACTTCTTAAGACGTTTCCATGGTAACTTTGAATATCAACGTGACACGCTTTCGTGCGTGCAGCCGGTGCTCATCAATTTATAAGACGTGACGTCATCACGTCAAAAAGTAAGTAAGCCCGCTACTGTACCTTTATTTCGGCGCGGAACAATTCGGTTTGTATGACGGTCACATCTTAGCGTAACCGGAACAAAATATTATTTAGCCTATCCTGTTTCACGTATAGTTAAATGTGCTTGTACTTACTAAGTTTCAACGAATTCGGATGATCGGTTTAAGAGTTATGGCGGAATATACATATACATACAGAAAATATTTCAAAATAAAAAGCCGCCAAGTGCGAGTTGGACTCGCGCACCGAGGGTTTCGTACCATCACACAATATATTTGTATTATGTTTTTTTAAGGAAACTGACACAGTTGGCTACATCACCCACAACATCCGTGATGTCAGCCCATAACGCCGGGTGAAGTAGGTGCCATGTCAGTGCTTCCCTTCATTTCATGTCGGCTACACTAAACTGGACGGAAAACACGAACTATTTACATAACCGTTTCGGGCGACGTTTTGTTCAGTGCGGTGGTACCAACCCGGTCGGGATAAACCCTACCACCTAGTAAGGTAGAAGGGCAGGGAGGGACCTACAGTTTAACGTGGAATCCAAACCAGGGTTAGCCTCCAACGGTCGAGCGGTCACACATCCAAGTATAATTACTATCTTCTTTTTAAATACGAATTTCACGCGAGCGAAGCCGCGGGCAAAAGCTAGTAAATAAATATGATTATGAGTGACGGTGCAGGACGAAAAAGTAAGTTATATTATTTCATCTAACATCTACCTACATATGTGAATACTGACTTACTAAATCTCAAAGAAAAATGTTCACAAAAAATACCAATGCCCATCTTAGAGGGCACAGCGTAAAGCGAAATTGTTCAGTATTTTTTTATTTTATTTTATTGAAACTGACACGGTTGGCTACATCACCTACAACATCCGTGATGTCAGCCCATAACACCGGGTGAACTTGGTGCCACGTCAGTGCTTCCCTTCGGTCGTGCCGGCTACACTGAACTGGACGGAAAACACAAACTATTTACATAGCCGTTTCGACCGACCTTTCATGCAGTGCGGTGGTACCAACCCGGGCGGGTTAAACCCTACCACCTAGTAATATAAGAAGGGTGTCATATCCCTTAGTCGCCTTTTACGACATACACGGGGAGAGATGCAGTGCAGATGCAGATATTTCTAACGTTTCACTTTTTCTGAGTCACTACAAAAATAATTTTGGAAATCGGCTTAGGATTAGTGATTGTTTTTGTGTCGCGCTTCGGTTTGCGTTTTATATTTAGCTCGAGTTTACGTTGCCCGCGGCTTCGCTCGCGGTAGACTGGGTTTAATAGCTAACATGGTTGATTCCACCACATGATACACCCAATGATGTGAGCATTACACTCTGTTCCTGTCAGAACTACGTCAGTGCTTCCCTTTGGTCGTTTGGGCTACACTGAACTTGGTTTATTTTGGAAAGTCATTATTGTTGCCATTGTAAGAATTTTTCTACATATTGCGTTTATTTTAACTCGGCATAATAATACATAATCGAAAATTAGAAAAGGGAAATTCCAAAAGGCAGACTTCGCCGCCAAAGCCTCTTTCTTCGTGCCCCAGCACGGAGTATCGTTCCGCCGGACCAACTGCAGCTCATGACGTGATAGATCTATAGAAGCTCTTAAATCATTTCCGGGTTTGTTTAACAACGGCTCTCATCGTCGGCGAGTGCGGGTTCCGGCTTCAGTTAGGCGATTATGGATTATGTAAACTGTTCTTCAGATAATAACTAAATTGTACCAACATAGCGATGTGTCGAATTGGGCGGAAAAGTAGTTAGTAAATTAAAGTAGTAAAGTGTGCTCTGTCGGTTTCAGACTTAACGGACCGTTCTCTGAATCGGAACATTCCGTATTTATTTTTAACAGAGTTGCTGAAAACCCGACACCAATGAGCGACTTCGTCGTCGTCATAAGTAATAGGTAATTTAATAATACAACTTTATTCTGATTTCTGTGGCACATAAGATCCAAAATAAACTGAAATCACGACCACAGAGCAGGTAGTTGTCCTCTGTGTCACATCACAACACTACTAAACTTTAGAGCAGCGGTTCTCAAACATTTTTGGCGATGTAACCTTCTGAAACATTACATATTTTACTAAAATAAGCAAAACCTGGTTTTATGTTCATTCAACATAAAACCAACATAAAATCAACATTTTACATATATATGTACTTCACATAACATACTATTGATTCCTCTGTAAATTGATAAAATTGTTGGTAGTTTAGATCGTAGCACTAATTGTAGATTTTTAGGTATTATGTGACGAGACTTGATGTGCTTCGTTCTTTAGGTTGATATTATTTCGGCGGAGCCCTTGCAGAGGCCTTGCGGAGCCCGGGGGCTCCACTCAGCACACTTTGAGTATTGCAGTATGGCTCTAGAATACTTTAGTCATATACAGAGTGAATTTGTAATATTCTAAATTTAAACTCTCTTGAATTTATAAAACTCAGATGCGATGAATTTCATTATTTTAAAAGGTGATTCTAAATTTAAACTGGGTTGTGTTTCGGGATAAGCGATATTGCTCTATCTACTACGGGACGTGTGGGCACTTTGATGTGCTTCATTATCCTAATAAATAAAGCTTTGTTTCTAGCCAATCTTGTAACGTGCGTGAATATTTATGAATTTATGAAGCCTAGTAACTCGAGAACCACTTTATCGATTTACATTCGGTTTTCAGTGTTACATTCTGTCACTTCTCAAGATGGTTTTAGGCTGTACATAATCACGGTCAGTCATCAGCGGAATGAGCTGTGAGCGAAATTCTCAGCGCCATCTCTGCGCCCGAGGCGCAATTACGAGTATTATCCACTCCACACCGTTCGCGCAACGTTCTTTTCAGCCTTTTGTACGGTAGATGACGATCCAATAACCATTTACTGTAGGTATTGAACTTTAAGTCACGATGACGTGCCAGGGGAAGGGGAAATCTATACCTACTGAAAATTATATATGCTTGTATTAGATTAAAAATAACATGACATTTAATTAGCCAATTAATTATCATAATTTTTAATCTATAAAATTATTTGTTTGTTGGTATGTAGGCGGTATAGCACTTACCTTGAGTAACAGGTTGTGACTCATTTTTATAAAAATATTTTTTATTCGTGACATCTTACTTTTATGTAATCGTTGAAAATTTATTTGTGTTTCTGAGAACCCGACACTCACTACAGTCCTGTGAGTAATGACTTGAATAGGGTTCTTTATTATTTTTGTACTTTCTGAATTTAGTACTCTATAATGTTACGTCATATTTTTATTTTTCGAATACCCGATAACACTTAGAAACGTGTAGGTGGCGAGATGTGTAAGAAATTAAGTAATTGACTCTGTTTTCGCGGAGAGCGTGCAATGTTTCAAAGTGTCTCAACGAGTCAATTTTCTTCTGAAAATTTATTGCAAGAAGCTCCTAGGTCACGAAGGCTGTACGACCTGAAAACACTTTTAGGTGTTGTTGCCAAGATAAAACCTTTATTATGTAGAGGTGGGAACACAAAATGCGACGAAATGTGTTCATAAAAAAAAACCTGTTCTGTCCGAATCAGCCTTTATACAACGTGGATAGAAAATGGCAAAGATGCGTGTGGCAACCCCGAGTTCGTGGATTTACCGGGTTTTCTCTCTTTCAGTAATCATGGGCCACCGTAGAAAAGTTCTCACTATCCATTAAAAAAAAGTGATAATAAAATATTTAAAACAGTCAGTCAGTCAGCGTGTATGCGTCCACTGCTGGACATACGCCTCTCCAATCTTTCTCCAGTCCTCCCTGCCTTCAGCAACAACAGATTTTTTTTATGTAATCCGGTATTACAGCTGCTGTGTCGAAAGGGGCCCAAATCACATGCTCCGACCAGCCAATATCACCTCCGCGTATAGGTAGGTGCCATACCGGAGACTTCCCTGGAATGTTGGCTATACTGGACTAGAGGAGATTTGATGGTCAGCGTGTATGCGTCCACTGCTGGACATACGCCTCTCCAATCTTTCTCTAGTCCTCGCGGCCTTTAGCGGTACGAAACAACTGATTTTTTTATGTAATCCGGTATTACAGCTGGGTCGGAGGGGCCCAAGCACATGCTCCGACCAGCCAATATCACCTCCGCGTATAGGTAAGTGCCATACCGGAGACTTCCCTTGATTGCTGGCTATACTGGACTAAAGAAGATTTCATTGCCTCCAACGCACTTTATATCTTCGTCCCACCTTGCGGGTGGTCTTGATTGCAAAAATTACATTTCTGATTGTAAAAGTTTATACAAAAATCAAATGAATCAGCATGTGCTCACATTATTTAACTCTGTGCTCACATTCAAGAATAGAAAGACAAAACTAACTTAATTATAACTAAAATACACAATGAAACATCCGACACAATGAAACAGCTATTAGTAAACCACGAATAGCTGGTAAGCCAATTTGTAAGTTTGATAGCTGGATAATTTCTTCTTATTGTTTACACGTGTTCTATTTTGATATCTATAAATAAATATTTCTGCTAGTTTCGTGGCACAAATAGAGAATAACTAAGATAATTTTGTTTTGAGCGTGTAGGATATTAGGTATTGCTTGTGCGTGGGCACATTAATTTAATATTGTTGATCCTTCGTCTATTTCAGTGCCAACAGCGTTAAAGTATATACTTTAGAGCAGAGTTAATTTAGTTGATATATTCTTCTGTAATTTTTTTTTCATTATTTTCATACTTATTTAAGTGGTTAAAACAATTAGAAATATGTATGAGTGAGTTTTTTGTTATTTTTCTTTATGGAAACTGACACGGTTGGCTACATCACATCCGTGATGTCAGCCCACAACACCGGGTGACCTAGGTGCCATGTCAGTGCTTCCCTTCGGCGTGCCGGCTACACTGAACTGGACGGAAAACACAAACTATTTATATAGCCGTTTCGACCCACGTTTCATTCAGTGCGGTGGTACCAACCCGGGCGGGTTGAACCCTACTACCTAGTAAGGTAAGAAGGGAAGGGACCTACAGTTTTACGTGGAATCCGAACCACGGTCAGCCTCCAACGGTCGAGCGGTAACCCATCCAAGGACTGACCGTGCCCCGCGTTGCTTTTAAACAATCAATAGCAACAGTCGACTGTCTGCACCACTGAGCTATCGAGGCTGGCTAAAGTGCTCTCATTAATATATTTTACAAAATTATGTTACCTTTGAAAGTAGATAGATAGAAATAATTTATTTCTCCAAAACATAATCGATAAGTAATTTACATGAGGGGCAAAAGATAGAACTTCTTTATTCTTCATAAACATCAATACTAATAATTAATCTGTAAGGGATGGTCATGGCATGGAGTAAGTTACTTTGTTTTATGAGATATTGCATTTGTAGCCTCTATGTATTATACTTAAACTAAATTGACGATTTTTAGAAATCTCTTCTGTATGTATGTATTTATGTTCCTCCATAACTCTTAAACCGATCATCCTAATTCGATGAAACTTAGTACAAGCACATTTAGCTATACGAGACACAGTATAGGCTGGTTAAGCTAAGATGTGGCTCTCATACAAACCTAATTGTTCCGCGCGCCGAAATAAAGGTACGGTGGCGGCCTTACTTACTTTCTTCTTTTTAAATCCGAATTTCACGCGTGCGAAGCCGCGGGCAAAAGCTAGTCAAGAATAATTCAGTTGCGTGCTAGGTCGGACCTAGTACTGGAAGACCACAGTACTGGAAGAAAGTTGGCTGTATTTCTCCTCTAATCCACTATAGCGAGAATTCCAAAGTAATTCTCCGGAATAGCTCTTCTCAGGGGTGATATGGGATGGTCAGGTCGGAGCACCGTGCTCTGGCCCCTCTGGTTCAGCCACCCAAATCGGATTACTTACTGGAATATTTAAATTAGCCTCTCCTTAGCCTTTTAACGTGAATCTGTTTAATTTTTAGTCGAAACAGACTACCAGAAATTTCAAAGACATTTAGATTTGAACAGCCTTCGATAAAATCTTTTTCCTTGATATCCGGTGTTATCGGATATCGTTTCGCTGACCCTAGGAAGGTGGGGAGGGCATAAGGAAGGTGGCCATTACCGGGCGTCAAGTTAGGTCTTATACACAGGGCGACTTTTTGCACCAAGACTTTTACTATACAGTCCCAACATGCTATTGTTCGAACAATTGAGATGTTTAAAATGACTGCTGTTAAAGTAGTGACTGAAATCCATACTTCCATACTATCCATACTTCCATACTAATATTATAAATTCGAAAGTAGGTATTTTTGTTGTCCGTCTGTCTGTCCGTCTGTCTGTCCGTCTGTCCGTCTGTCTGTTACCTTTTCACGCCTGAACCGCTGAACAGATTTCGATAAAACATTGCACGGAGATGAATTGAATCCTGAGGAAGGATTGTCTAAAAAAAAAACAACCCTTAAGGGGGTGAAATAGGGGATGAATGTTTGTATGAGGAACATAGCATTTCTCAAGTTAGGGATATGACAATTCATATTTAGGCTTTGGATATGAAATCAGAGAATTCGCCTCTATGTAAACGCTAATAACTATTTGCGATGAGTCACGGTCAATACTCGCCGAACAGTGTACAGTAATAAGGTAAGGGAGTTATTTCTTCATTAGATAAATGCAAAGCCGAAAATGAAGAGAAAAAATACGTCCCGACCAGGAATCGAACCTGGATCTTCGGCTTGAGCCGCCAGCGCGTTACCAATTCCGCTACGGGTCGCCGACGTATCTCTCTAAATTATCGAACCGTTGCTTGTATTTTTAGGTTTCCGTATCCCGTACGGAAGCCTATTACTAAGCCTCTGCCGTCCGTCGGTCCGTCCGTCTGTCCGAGGGCTGTATATCTTGAACCGTAATAGGTAGCCCGTTGAAGTTTTCACAGAATATGTGTTACTATGGCGGATATAACAACAAATAAGAAAAATAAGAAAATTTTAAAAATTAAGGGGGGCTCCCATACAACAAACGTCCGAAAAATCGATTAGTCACACTATTGAATAATAGATGGCGCCACAGGATTTTATACATTGTTGAAAGACAAAAGATAGGCGGATAACAGCGGATAGATACGGAAACCTCCGTGCGCGAGTAAAACTCGCAATTAACAGATTTTTTCTCTTTATTTTCGGCTTTGCATTTACCTAATGAAGAAATATAAAAAGCGAGTAAGTACATGCTTAGTACTAACATATAAAAATAAAAACATATTAAGGGAGTTATTTCTCACCAACCAACCTTTCAGCGAGGTAAGGTTAAATAGGTTATTTCTTTGGCCAGAGCTCTTGCAGCTATACAGTCGCGCTGTCGTGAAAAATATCGCAGCTAAAAGCCACCGTGTGCAAAGTCCCTTTACTGCTGAAATATGTAAGTGCTATTTGATGTATATACCTATCTATTGTAGAATAGGATATAGCCTTCAGCGAGGCCGGCATCTGGTTAAATATTAAATGATTGACACCGAGCACACAAACAAAATGATTGATGTATAAAATATTAGTCCACAGAAGACACAAAAATATATAAGACGGAGCTTAGAACAAAATATCGGCTGCGTGCGCCGCGCGCGCCCTCCTTGCATAGAAACCAAATTAATAATTTAAGTATACTTGAAGCTGCGTGATAGGGCCGGCCCGGCCGAGACCGCTATAGGTAATCAATTCGATTTCACGCGTTCGCTCGGTATATAATATGTTTATACCTCGATTGTAACCTACGTGTTTAATTAAAGAGTACCTGGGCGACTAAGCTTCGCTCGGCGTCTACCTACACCTATGTAGATAAACTTAATTGGTTTACTTCGCGTGAACTAGATGCCACGTCAGCCCTAGGGGCGAGCCGGCTACACTGAACTGAGCGGAAAACACGAACTACATATTTACATAGGTAGCCGTTTCGACCGTATTTTATTCAGTGCGTTGGTATCCATTCGGGCGGGTAAAATAAACCCTACCACGGCGTTAGCCCTATATCTGTATTCTGTGCTACCACCTAGTGAGGTAAGTAGCTAGGGAAGGGATCTACCTACATTTTACGTGGAATACGAACCACGGTTGGCGTTCAACGGTCGAACGGTCTCCCATCCTATTTCTGACCGCGCCCAGTGTGCTTATGATCAAAAACATCAGTCGATCGACCGCACCACTGAGCTACCGAAGCTGACAAAGACTAACTAATATATAAATAATAAATAAAAACTAACTAATTGTTAACTAACTTGAGAGTGGCGTCTTCCGTAAGAGTCCTCGGCAGTAAGTCCAGCAGTTGTGTCGCGTTGAGGTGCTCCGGCGCCGACATCCTGTTGAGAATCGCCTCCGTACAGTTGTAGAACCTCAGCAGCTCCGCCTCCGAGTCCGACGCCATTCTGCTACGCATTCGGCTGCCGACCGACTGCTGGTTATTCAATCACTACATCGTTCTCACTTTGTCACTCGTTCACTAAATTGTCAACAAGCTAGTCACTCACTTGGTCACTGACACGCTCTCGCTCAATTGACGAACTAGGTACATCGTGCAGTTTTCGAGGTCGGACTAGGCATAAAAAAAGAATAAAAATGTATTTGACTAATTATAATACCTCCAATGTATTCTTACTATAACTACGACAAATACTCTAATGCAGCCATTTTTTTTATGGAAAGTATGGGAAAGCGGATATTGGTTGGGCCCTGAAACTGATAGGACGCAACACCTCTTTCAGCCGGAGCGTGTCGTTCGCACCCGAATCAGTTAGGGCACATCTTATACATATTTAGTAAGTATTTAAAATTTTTACTTACAACTGGATGTTTTAATTTTATTCTCAATAGAACACTCCTTCACATAGTTACAATATTATTATGTACAATATGTAGCTGCAACGAAAAAATACTGCAGCAGAAATATAACGCAGTTTTTTGTTTGTTTCATGTTAGGTAGGCGTGGATCCCGAATTTAGAATATTTTTAAAATGGGTCGCGATCCAGACAATTTTGAGAACCACTGCTCTAATGAAAATCTAATATAATATTATGAGTGTATCCCATGAAGGGGGAAACACGCTCTGATTGGGTGGTAACGAATGTTATTGGTACTTTTTTACTAATATCGTGTTACTCTGGCGCGGGGAAGGTCCAACGTCCCTACCTCTAACGTTCTTGATTGCAGTATAGCGATTTACTCGATGTTATTGGTTATGTCTTATGGAATCACAATTTACTAACTATCTCGAAATCACGTACTACACGATGTATGATGATTAGGTAGCTATGATAGCTACTAAATAGGGCTGCACTTCAGTATACACGATTAGTGGTTGAGCGTGTGTCAAGAAATCTAGTGCGTGTGTGCCAATGATATTTTAGGAAAGATCTCTATATGACATTCAGTGCTCACACATGGCACGTCCTTGAAAAGTTGAGAGGACGAACTATTAAGTGATGCGCCGACTCGAATAGTCTTATTCGAATTATTAGAATTAGTGCAGAATCTCATTACACACGACGGCATTTTCGATGTGTTAGCGACTCGTGGTTAGCGTTCCGAACGCGTGCGTAATTGGTGGGCGACTAACTTCAGACAGGACTGTGGTCTTGTATTTAAAGTACCGCTTGGGAGCTCAGATAACCTATCTACCTCCTTTTATAACTTATAATATCATTGGTGTGTGCTGTGTGTGCTTATCTTCAAAGGTTAAACACAGTGACCTACAAAACAATATATATCGGTTTTCTGGTCGTCTGGTGGTCTAATCGTATTTAGAAATGATAAATGCCAGTTCGTGTCACTCCGAACAGAAATAAGGAGTTAAACATGAATAAAGTATGCATATTGTACCTATTTGTAGATTTATAAACGTATTTCACAAAGGATATTTTGTGATCCCAAATGTCACGCTAAAGGTTAATCAAACATTTTTTTTCCTTAATGTATTTGTGTATTGACACATACACGCTGTACTAGGCATAGTTTGACCCGGCATTGTATTATCTATGCAAAGCATGGCTATATAGATAGATAGCATAGATAGCAAACTACTAGTCACAAAAATAAGAATGATGGTTGCGTAGTTTACATTCACGAACGTTTACAAGTGAGGGAGGAAGTACCATTACTGAAAGACTGTAGCGCCCTCTCACTCACTATTAGTGAAAACACGCTATTAGTGGTTATCTATCGCTCACCCTCGTACCTCAATACAGATGCCTTTATAGACAGCCTTGATAGCTATATTCGGTCTATGAACTCCTTTAAAGAGATTATAATAACAGGAGACCTTAACCTCGATATATTAGATCCCGGAAATAAACCTGCCAATGAATTATTATCATGTATTTTAGAGAAAGGGTTCATTCCATCCATTAACAAGCCTACAAGAGGACTAGCCTGCTTAGATCACTTTATGGTTAAATCTAAAAATAAAATAAATGCCCTTATCTGTCAAAGTGCCCTGACGGATCATTTTCCCATAATGCTTAGTTTGGAAAGAGGATTACATGAGAAATTGGGACCTAAGTCTTACACAACAATAAATATGGATGCAATCTATTCTGAACTAAAAGATTATAACTGGAGTCAACTATACCACATTCAGGATACAAATATTGCATTTACAAATTTCATTAACACTTTAAAATCCCTAATCGAGAAAAATCAAGAAACTAAAAATATTAAAAATAAGTCTTCTCCTCGAAAACCCTGGATGACTAAAAATCTTATTGTCTGTCTGAATAAACGCGATAAACTACACCTGAATCTAAAAAAAACTCCGGATGATATAGTATTAAAAGATTATTATAAAAAATACAGAAATATCTGCTCGAAAATCCTAAAAAAAAGTCAAATTTTACACTATAAAAATAAATTACAAAACAATATAAAAAACCCAAGGAAATGCTGGGAAACTCTCAGAGAATATACAGACACAGGTACAAAGAGTAATCGTAATGACTTAGCACAGGTTATCAATGAACTGGGAGAACAGAACACAAAACCGCTTAATGAAGTTAATAAATACTTTACTAGTATAGGTCAAGACCTAGCCTCCAACTTACTACATGAAATGGACACAGACGTTACGACACTAGCTAGCAAAGTAAAATCAACTACTAATAATACACCAATGCAATCTTTCTTCCTCTCAGCCACTAACCCTCTTGAAATTGGGAAACTACTATCCAATATAAAATCGACTAATTCCTGTGGTTCAGATGGAATTTCATCAAAACTATTAAAATGCGTCTCAGTACATATTGTGGAACCATTATCTTTTCTATTCAACCTGAGTATTTCAACAGGAGTTTTTCCAGACATTCTTAAAACAGCAATAGTTATTCCAATATACAAAAATGGACCAGTCAATAATGTATCGAACTACAGACCAATTTCACTATTGAGTACATTGTCGAAACTGTTAGAAAAAATTATAAAAAGTCGTCTAATAAGTTATTTAGAAAAGAACGAGTTATTGTCCAAAAATCAATTCGGATTTCGTGAGAACCTCAATACAGAGGATGCTATCCTAAGGGTGACCAACTTTGTGTCGGGCGCCCTTGACAGTCAAGAGAAATGCATTGGTGTTTTTCTTGATTTGGCCAAGGCGTTCGACACAGTTGCCACCCCAATTCTAATTGCAAAACTAGAGGCTGTTGGCATTCGAGGTATACCACTAAACTGGTTCCAGTCGTATCTTACAGATCGTCAACAAGCTGTGAGATCCAACGAAGAGGCATCTATATCTGATTTCTTCCCTATTTCCTATGGTGTTCCACAAGGAAGCGTCCTCGGCCCGGTACTATTCCTAATCTACATTGATGGTCTGTGTAGGACAGAATTCGAACATGCTACTATAGTCACTTTTGCAGACGACACCGTAGTTCTCTTTAAAGGTAATACCTGGGAGGATATAGCCCAAAGAGCCCAAATGGGTCTTGACACTATATTAACTTGGTTACGAAATAATGTTCTCTCAGTAAATAGCACAAAAACTAAATTTTTAACGTTTTCAATAACACATAAGGGTCAGCCCAACAAAGATATTCTTTTGAAAGTTCATAGTCCAAATTGTAAACACCAAAATTTATGTAATTGTCCTAATCTGGAAAGGGTTGCTTGTATCAAATACCTAGGGATAATGATTGACAGGCATCTTAATTGGAAAAAACAAATTGAAAGTTTAACGAGTAGGGTTCGAAAACTGTTATATTTTTTCAGCCAAATTCGGGATATAGCCGACCCAGGCCTACTGAAACAAGTGTACCACGGCCTATGCGTATCACTTATCAACTATGGGATACTGGCATGGGGTGGTGCAGCCAAAACAAACGTCCTCTTAATAGAAAGAGCACAACGCTCAGTACTAAAAGTGATGTTCTGCAAGCCTTTTAGATACCCGACGGCGAACCTCTACGCTGAGTGTGAGTTGCTTAACGTCCGACAACTTTTCATGCTCCGACTCTGCGCACACGTACACAACAAAAAAGAAGAACACGCACAGGTTTCACACAACATACCAACAAGAGCAAACACCCGACAAGCCTTGACACGTGACAGACACAAGACATCATTCTTCAGACATACAATTAAGTTCCTAGGCCCCAATCTGTACAACCAAATACCCAAAGAATTAAAAACACTTTTTATTAAAAAAACTTTTACGTTTAAAATTAAAAAATGGCTCCTATCAAACTCCCATGACACATGTGAACATATGCTTTGCCACATAATGCAATAATGCACACACCCCACCTACTCACTTACACACACACACCATCACCCGACCCCCCACACACACACTCACCCTCATTCATACACACTATTATGTTAATCTTACAAAAGTATCATACACACGCACTGAAACAAGTGTTTCAGTAGGAATGATGAATGATGAAGTCATCATTCATTCATTATAGTTACCTACATTTACTTACCCACCTACATACACTCACATACATGCATACTTAAAAAAAAAAATTTGTATATTTATTTGTACATACATTTATTTTTTGAGAACCGACCGAGAAAACGGGTCGAGACGTCACAGACGAAAGTCCAGTGTCTCGACCTGAGCACCAAAAACTAAACAATCCTGTGAAGGGAACATGTTTTCAATTTATTTTTACGCAAATTGTTCTATGTTGTATATCATGTTTCTTTATTTAATAAATTATTTGAATTTGAATTTGAATTTGAAAAATTTGAGCATAATTCTGAGTGCCAAAGTATGTAGATTGTTAGGTCCACTATACTATAAATATGAATATTTTACAATTTGATATTTTATCATTGAAAATCCTCTAAGTATGTAGTTACGGTACATTATTATCAAAGTATGATTAATTAAATATTGATGAATGAATGGGACACTTATTTAAAAAACAAATACGAAAAAAGTAAGTTATGGGTGCGAAAATGTGTATTACTCTCCTAAAATGAGTAGGTTATCCCACCCTCATCTACTTTTAATTAAAAGCCTTTTTACAACCTCAGCATATTTTTATGGGAATCCTGTAAAAATAAAAACTGACTCTTGACGCACCTACATGTTTGTAATACGATACTGTGGATTAAGTATAAAAATATCTCGTAAAACATGTTTTTTCTCGATTGATTTTATTTGCTACCTAAACATTGACAGACAACATTTTCCTTTAAATTTTCCTCATCGCCGGCTGTCAGGCGGGTAAAACGTCAATACCTTCGTGATTTATGAGTTAACAAATCGGAATTCTGAATAAACATGAAATGACAAAACTTTTTAACCTAATTTAATAAAATGAAAAGCCCGGTCCTGTCTCTTGGGAAACGGACAAATAATGAATTTACCTCAAATAGACGACATTTGCCTGAAGATTGGCTAAAGAGTTTGTTTAATTTGTTGATGTTGATAAATTCAAATAACGATTCAATCAAATGTGGTAGCTATACGTAGTGTGGCAATTAAGTTCCGGGAATTTGGCTATAACTCGGGAACTGGCAACATTTCGTCGTTCATTACCATATGGCTGGAAAGAAGGGACCAAAGTAGGTATGCTCGGTGGAAGGGACCTTCCTTTCGTTCCATTCGAAATTTTAAATTAATGGCGCGCTTCGTTTGTTTTTATGTGTGTTTTTCTAAAGTAATTTTTTTAGTGGCGTCGTGAAAATGAGTGAACTCACCGAGAAACCTGGATCTTGCACCACAACGCGCCTCGTTCATTGTGCAAGAATTTTTCGCGAAAAAAGGCATCCAACGTTGCCGCGCCTACCCTATAGCCCCGATATAGCCCCCTGCGACTTTTTCTTATTCCCTCAAGGGAACTCATCATGGCCGCGCACAGGAGGTCAAGGAAGCTGTAACCGCGGTGCTGAACGAGTTAACTTCGGGAGATTACCAAGGGTGCTTCCAATCATGGGAGCGACGTTGGAATCGTTGTGTAGAGTTAGAGGGAGACTATTGTGAAGGTCGGTAATAAAATTTTGTTCCTAACTTAATTTGTTTGTGTTTTATTGAAAAATTCCCGGAACTTAATTGCCACACCTCGTATACACCGGTATATAAAATACGTAGGCGTATTAGATTATTTTTGGGTTCAATATAAGACATACTTATACTGTTTATTTTGTCTCTCAGGAGCATTGGTATCTAGGTCGAAAAATGCATATTATGCAATATTACATATATAAGGTAGGTATGTACATTTAAGGTAGGTTACATACATAAGAAGGTGTGTTAAATGTAGTTTGCACGTGTTTGTAGAAATCACAAAAAATCGTATAAAATAAATCTCAAAACGGAACTTTTTTTAAAGCTTCCCTCAAGAACAGAGACAGCCTGTGCCAAATTTGGATGGGCGAGCGGGACAAGAATATTATTCTCCTAAAAAAATTGATCGATGGTTATGATATCGGCTCGCCGCCGTCTCGGTTGCTTTTGTTTACTTGCTACTGTGTTATTATTATCGTGAAATGTACAAAGCAGTTTCCTAGTTTTAGTCTAAACAAGGCACGCTTTCATATTCCGGAATAAATACATCCAAAGCAGCTAGCTTCGATAAATTTAAGCTTAAATTAATTTTGTGCTACCGCTCAAATAATTTTAAGGGAATAAATAATTTTTGGCAATAAAACTTTTGTTTAAACACTTATCTGCCAATATTTCAACGAATAAGACATGATTTCACACAGACATAGTCAGTTACATATTTACAACGTTGCGTTGTTAAAAAAGGCAACGGCTAAATACTCATAGATAGTCATTTTCCGGTTTCAGGGCAAACGTATCGACAACCCTTTCTAGGGTTCCGTATCCGGTACGGGACCCTATTAATAAGCCTACGCCGTCTGTCTGTCTGTCCGTCCGTCCGTCCGTCCGTTTGTCCGAGGGCTGTATCTCTTGAACCGTAGTAGGTACCCGTTGAAATTTTCACAGAATATGTGTTATTATGGCCGATATAAGATGAAATAATCGAAATAAAAACGGAAAAGAAAACATTGGGGTTCCCATAGAAGAAACCAAAAAGTCTATACGCGCGCGCCATCTACCGAATAGAGAATGAAGCATTTTAACTAATCATGAATTTTAACTAATATAAAGCATTTCATAACACGCCATAGATGGCGTGATTGGCGCTAACCATGATATGGCGATACGGAACCCTCGGTGCGCGAGTTCGACTCGCACTTGGCGGGTTTTTTTAATACATAACCTTCCAAGGAACATTTCCCATACGACGACGAAGTCCGTCTCAACACACAGACGGACATATAGATACCTACTCTGTATACAGTACAAATTATACAATAAAAAACTTCAGCCGTCGTAATCGAATTGAGGACTGATTAGTCGATTTAAGTGCGGTCTGCCGAAGTATTTGGGCGGGCAAAAGGTATTTTATAAAATGTATCTACGTATGAATAGATAGATAGATAGATAGATAGAAATACTTTATTGTTCCTAAAACATATTTTACAGAAACAAACGAAAGTAATTTACATGAGGGGAAAGGTGAACTTATCCCTTACAGGGATTTCTCCCAGTCAACCTTTGGATATTTGAGAGTCTTATGTTGTGAGATATAAGTACGAGTAGGTAGTAGCAAAAGACTTGAGTGTGGGAATTTAAAAAGGAAAATAACTTACTATTGTGAAATATAATATACACTAGATAGATATATATAAGAACAAATACCCCCATATTATAATCATTAACAGCAATCACAATAATATTCCTTGAAAACGTTTAAAATTAATCACCAAGATAAACTAGTCTTTATTTTATTAACTTTATTTTATTTTGTGCTTATAAAAGTGATGTAATTTCTTCGAAATTTAACATCGTCGCGCGAAAGGCACTCGCTTTTGATGGTTTCTCGCAGGAACTCGTTCGTAAAGTCGCCATAAAAGGCAATAATTATTGAAGCACACTAAAGAATACACTGAAGATTATGAATTATGCAGATATTTATTTTAAATGTGATTTCGATTATATGCCTTTTTTTATTTATACGTTTGACATAGAATACGTCTAATATTTCGTCTATAGTTAAATTATAACTTGTTACCAAAGAGTTTGTATTACGTCGCTGGCGACGTAATACAAACTCTTTGCTTGTTACCTCAAGTATCTAAAAAATTTTATTTACACTTAACCGGCGCAACCCCCCTTTTTCTTCGTCTAAAAAAATATAAATGATGGTAAATAGTGTTAAACATTTAATGTGTTAATTATCTCAGAGAAATAAATTGAGTATTGTGATGTTAAAAATATATATATATATAATTTTTTGACAATTATTATACTACATTGTAATAGTGTGTAATGTTCTATCATTCATTATAGAGTTTATACATATTAATTGTGTGTGGTCAGAACTCTCAATAAAATTGTTATCCTTGCTCTCAAGATGTGTTTTCGATAGACTGTTCGATATATATAATACATAATGTTTAGGTATGAAAAAAAAAACCCCCTGCGAAGTTTCTTGCCGGTTTTTCTTCGTGGGTGTAATCGAAACGGATACAACAAATTGTGACAAGTTCGAGTGCAGTCTAACTGCCATAAGAGTACTTGATAGATAAACCAATAAACAACAACCATCTCAATTTTTTTTTATGGAATCTAACACGGTTGCCTAAATCACCTGCAACATCCGTGATGTTAGCCCACAACGCCGGGTGAACATGGTGCCACGTCAGTGCTTCCCTTCGGTCATGCCGGCTACACTAAACTGGACGGAAAACACAAACTATTTACATAGCCGTTTCGACCGACCTTTCATTCAGTGCGGTGGTAACAACCCGGGCGGGTTAAACACTACCACCTAGTAATATAAGAAGGGAGTCATATCCCTTAGTCGCCTATTGCGACATACACGGGGAGAGATGCAGTGGGGCTATCCTTTTACAGTACCGGCCCCACACGGTACAAATCTTCTCTACTTCTTATAAAAGGGAAAGTATAGTATGGACGGGAGAGAGAGAGAGAATATAAGAGAAGCGATCGTTTATTATAACATTGCGTTTACCGCGAGCGAAGCCGCGGGAAATATAGCTAGATAGCGCCGCTGGTTGACTGCTGCTTTATAATGTCGATATCTTTACTGATGGCTACCGTACCTTACTTTCGTTTATTAGTAAGATTTATAATGTGGACAGAACAGCGGTCGGCGGCCGTCCCCACCCAGCCGGTCGTAGAGTAAGTATAGCTATTTAATATTATTACTAGTCCCCTACCCCTACACGATACCCGCTACTTAAATTATTTCCAAGGCACGCTAGCTAGTGTAGGTAGGTACCAGGGTTGTTGCGAACATCAGCATCAGCATCCGCGGAACTTCAGCATCATTTTCAACATCAGCATCGCATCAGCATCCGAATTGATCGATACATACAGACATACATACATACAGACATACATACAGAAAAAGCAGCACATACAGTTCCAAAGTTCCATCCAATATTAATAATTTAATTGCTAAGATAATTTACTAAACTGGTACTGGTATCAGATTGATTCTTTTTTTTATTAAATGTCACAAAATTATTAAAACACAATCTTTTTTTCTTTTTATGGATACTGACACGGTTGGCTACATCACCTACAACGTCCGTGATGTCAGCCCATAACACCGGGTGAACTAGGTGCCATGTCAGTGCTTCCCCCTTTGATCGTGCCGGCTACACTGATATTTCAATACCAACCAAAACTTTGGATATAAATTCGTAATATTCATATAGTCCAGTATTTTTCTCTTTTTTTTAAAGAAAATAATTAAAATCAGCATCAGCAACAGGATCCGCTGAGGTCAATGATAAAATATCAGCATCAGCATCAGCTGATGTGAAAAAATGTGCATCAGCAACAACCCTGGTAGGTACTAACCGATGCACCTATTTCTAAACAAAATGCAGACTCCTGAGAACGCATCGCTTTTTGAAAGCGTGCCTGTGTCGTACGGCGAAAATATGCAATGTTCTTCCTGTGAGTGTGTTCCCTTACTATCAATAACCTGGGGATTTTCAAAAGGCGTGTTAATAAATTAGACGACGACCTTCCGTCTGACTTATAGCTGGCACGGGCGGCGCCTCTCTGAGCGTGTTTTCGCGAGTAGTGGTGTTGTTGGCTTTGTCTGATCTTCCGTTGAAGGCTCGGGCAGACACCCGAGCGAGCAAAAAACAAATTATTTTTATGAAGAAATCATCACGATCCTTTTCTCCCGTATGCTAATTCCGCACAAAAAAAAAAAATTAACGTCCTTCCACCCCCACGCGCAAAGCTAATTCAGCGTTCGCTACGGGTGATTTACGCCGCCAACGTGACGCCACAATGAATCTCATCTCTGCAAATGAGAATGATAAAGTTAAGCTGAGTTGGGATCATGCTGTGAGACGACGACGCTCCCTACAAGAAAAAAAAACATTTCGTCTAATTGACTCCAAATAAAGAAGTGACAATCTGGGCGGATGTAAACGAGAGAAGAAAAATTATTTTAAATTATTCACCTACTCAATTCACGGAACACTCTGAGTTGATATTATTATCCCATCGAGATCTTCCGAAAAAAAAAACTATGTCCAACACTTGAACATTCCTAAATATAGTTTAGGTTACTCAAAAACTCATATTGTGAGACTTTTTATACGTGTATAATTGTTATAGCCTTTCGATGTTCTAGGCTAAAATAAAAAAATAAATAAAAAAAACAGAATTTAGAAAAATATGAGTATGCAAAATAGTTTTGAAATTTTGAGTCCGCCTAAAATATTGTTGATATGCTAGCAAGTAGGTTATTGTAAACGTGCTTAGCATATTCTTTTCAACCAAGCTAGCCCAGAATAGCATTATTGTTATAAAACTGTGTAGTGCTCTGCATAACTTAAAAAAACTCATCCTGATGGCCCAAATGTTTGACCATCGAACCTCACGTATCGAACGAACGAACGTAACGAAAATTATTTCGAGTAAAATTAATATTATAATATCGCAATTTCGTAACTGAACATTTACATCGAGAAAAAACACATTTCTTTCTATGTTGGGCTAGGTTCCAGTAATAACTTTTTTTTTTTCTAAATGAATGCAGCATGGAATCGCAATAAAATCATTTATTATTACTTTATTTTAAGGAAGCCGAAACTGGATTTTAAATGTTTATCTAGTTTCTTTTTGAATTAGTTTGTGAAGGTAGCCTGGATGACATCTTCTGGCAGTTTATTCCATTAGTCAATTATGTTGAATTTAATCGAAATCGGATATACGAGGCACGATTTGGCTGGTAGTGAATTAACCCCCTGCATACGCTCAACGGTCGAGTGACGTCAGAGTACGCCAATACCTTGACATTCGGCCGTGTCTCAGGTGGAGAGTACCTGTTTGTACCTACCATTGTGTCGTCCCCTTGTAAGTCTCACGTACCAAAAATTAAACCTTATTAAAATATCACAATCGGTCGGATCCACGAATCTCGTAACAAGATTCTAGGTAAGTACGCAAAGAAAATTAGAAAATGTTTCGAAAATGGTTTTTCAGTCTATACAACTTCGTGCCGCCGAGCCATCTATAAGGTGACTAACGACGCCCATGGACGATCGGTCGTATGCGGGGGTTGCGAATGCCATGCCGTCCTGACAGGTGCTAATTCACCCTCTTGAAGGACCCGAGACTGTACTTGGGGGGAAATATATGGGCAGGGAGAGCGTTCCAGAGTTAATCGGTTCTGTAGAGGAATGATCTTTCGATCTAACCAAACCTAACCTAAAAAAATTATTACAAGTTTAAATTATGTCTCTTAAAAAGCTTTACTACTTTAATAAAGGATAATTACAAATATAAAAAAACCTACGACACATCAACCCTTAATAAAAAGCAAAAAAAAATTTCCGTTTAGTTAATTATAGGCTACCGGGGACGGATAAATAAAAAAAAAATTTGCTCTGTTCCCGTATTATATATTTCCTTAAGTTTCGTTATATTCGTCTTTTTCCCAAACCAATAACGAAATCGAAATATTGCATATTTTTATTTTTTCGAAGATACACGTACCTAAGCACTGTACTCCTTGTTTCATCGCAGTGCTAATCTTACCGAAGTCAGTCGGCGGACCCAGAACAGATCTAATTCCACCATTACTCCTCACCAAAGAGTTATACAAATACAACTGCTACTACCATACATTGCATATAACTTACTTCGATCCGACATAATGTGTGCGTGCACACCATTTGATCATACGGCACGTACCTACCCGCGTGTTCAAAAATATATTATCCTCGCCATCGTTCTAAAAGGCTGGCAAGATGGCCTCACCGCGTGCGCACGCCACTCTCTACCACAAATATTACCCAGTATTGGACGACTGCGTGCCTGGCTGAATCCACATATTTATTTTCGACGTATGGCTCCTTGCCACCCATAGGTGTCTAATGATAAGTCATTGGGTCGTGCCGGCCTGACAGTTTTTTTTATGTAAACCAGCATGGGTGGCTGTGCCGAGAGACCAATGGTGCAGTCGACAGAGCCAAAATCACCTCTCCTCGCGAAACCACGCTCAGTTAGGTGCCATGCCAGCAGATTTGCGGACTGTTGCTAGGCTGTCTAGCCCGTTAATACGAGATGCTTGAAGACAACCCAGGTTAAAGGATTCAGGAAATAAACTCGCCGGAAGACAGTTCCACACTCTAGCGGTGCGACAAAGAAACAATTTAGAGAACCGATGGGTTCTCAAAAGCCCAATGTCAACAACAAAAGGGTGCTGAGTCTCTATGCGACGAGTTATGCGGAGATAGGACGGGTGGCAGGGTATAAGGGATGCTAGTTCCGCAGAGCAGCGTCCGTGATAGTATCTGTAAAACAGTCTAAGCGAACCCACAAATCGTCTGTGACTCGTGATGCTTATTCACGCCCCTCTTGAAGGACCCGACACTGTACTTGGGGGAAATGATACGGCCAGGGATAGCGTTCCAGACTTTACCGCTTCTTTAGAGGAATGCGTCTTCTATTCTTTTGAATTGCATATCCCTGAAGGCCCCTCGGGAAGGTCCGACAGGCTTGGCTGCCGCTGAAGCCTTCGGATATATTTACTTCAGGGTCGTATCGTATAAAGAAGAGTTTGCGTTTGAGGCACAATTTGCTTTTAAATTTATCAAAATTACATACTTTTGTAATGTTGGTCTTTAAATATTTAATTTTCTTTTATTTAATACTCTGAACATACCTACGTCGCTCATAAAAGCTTGTTTTCGGAAATTATTTTTCTTATGCTTGTAAAAATTTACAAAGTTGCCTCTAAATATTTAATGCCTTCAAACTCAAATTAAAATCGTTTATACAATTACAAAATATTATTTTTATACTTTATTAGTTTTACGAAACACTTTATTACTTTATTATATTATCTGATATCTGAAAACTAAAAGGTGCTTTAAATATATTATTAAAATCTTATTTTTAAGTTGTGTTTTGCCATATTCTTAACGGACTCCAAAAAAGGAAGGAATATAATTATTCCATTAAAAATGCATTTCAATTTGATCAGTTACACAGAGCAAATGCGTATGTTGTTTTGTTTTCGAACGAATATATATTTCCGGAACATTGACAAAAGGAGGAAGGCATGTCAGCCTCGGTAGCTCAGTGGTGCGGTCGGTCGACTGTGTTGTTAAGCAACGCTGAGCGCGGTCAGTACTTGGGTGGGGACCGCTCGACCGTTGGAGGCTCACCGTGGTTCCGATTCCACGTTAAACTGTAGGTCCCTTCCCTTCTTACCTTACTAGGTGATAGGGTTTATCCCGGCCGAATTGATACCACACCGCACTGAGCGAAAAGTCGGTCGAACCGCGGCGGGGATCGTAGCGCGTGAAGATCCCTTGTCTCTGCCTACCCCACTGTGAAACAGGCGTAACGCTATGTATGTATGTATGTATATCTTTAATTGTGGCGTAACACTATGTATGTTTAATTATAATTTATTGTTTGATGATGCAATACTATTATGTTTTATTGGAAATATTTTGTTGCAGAATAAAAAAACATGTATTTTAATTGATCAATTTGCATTTGCATTGCGCCTATTATGTGGCTGAGAACTGTGTGGAGGAGGCAGGATATGTTTATTTTCTAATCTTCTGTACCCTACTACACATATTATATTCTGTGTCTGTATCAGTTCCTATTGAATAAAATAAAATAAAATCTATTGCAAATATATTTGAGATATTTGACACACAAGACGACACACAAGGTTCCAGACTACTGCGGCTACTGTCGTCACTGGATACTGGCAGTTACAAACTAATTCCCTACTCGTTTGGTTGCCACCGTTAAAAAAACGGACCAAGTGCGAGTCGGACATGCGCATCGAGGTTTCCGCACCAGAAAAAAAAATATTGAAAAAAAAAACACGGTCCTTGAATGGGAACTCCCCTTAATTTTTTACTTTTTCAATTTTTTATTATTTGTTCTTATATCCGCCATAATAACACATACTCTGTGAAAATTTCAACCGGCAACCTATTATGGTTCCAAAGATACAGCAGTAGGACAGACAGACAGACAGACGGCATAGGCTTAGTAATAGGCTTCCGTACGGGATACCGAAACCTAACAAGAAGAAGAAGAACGACTGTTGCTAAAAGTGGATGGAGGGATTTCATAAAATGTAATTTGCTAGCTTGTTTTTTTTTTAATTATGTGTTTCAAGCAGTCTGGTTTTTTTATAACTCATTGAATGCGGGCTTATATTTGTGTACAAAGTCCATAAAAAAATTCATTTAAATATACATATTAATAATTTATAAAATACGCTTTAAATTAAAATCAAATAGCTGATAATTAATTATATCCAACTGGCTGCCCAATATTGTCTTCTAGATCTATTTACGAAACTAGATTTCTCACGTCAATAGAGCGCCAAGCGGGGGAGTATTCATCCCCACGAACAAAAGCTGAAGGAACAAAAGTTTCCCCGTAGGCGCCGTTTTGCAGGCCATTTCTTGCCGCCCGTCGGATTTTGTTCACTCTTAGATCTTATCATTAATTAATTTGTTGTGCAATCAAGGCACAAAGTAATCAAAGGGCTTGGCACGGGCGAAGCTGCGGCGGCGGAGTCTGATAAGACAGATTGACCTTACACTGACCTCTGATTTCGATAATCAAATATAATTAATTACTTTAATTAAACTGTTACAGTTTTGGAGAAAACATTCTCTACATCATAATTTATTTTCTATTAATTATAGCAAGGATTTCATTACCTTATACTTGTTATAGAAGCACTGCCACAGCGACTACTTTTGTATATCATACCATACGCCGTATAGTATGATATACAAAAGTAGTCGCTACGTCGCGCGTATGGCATACGGTATAACAATCAAAATAAACCTAAATTCATCTAAAATTTTTTTTTTTTTTTGCCAACGAGATCCTGTATTTATTGGACACTGTCGCCTAAGCTGACTGTAAGGCTGTTTCATAGGCGACATTGCTTGGTTAAACCACTGGCTATTACATACAATTAACTCGCAATTTTTTTTTTTATTGAAAGCGCAACTTGTGGCGCCGACCCACCCATAAGGTGTCTAACGACGCCCATGGACATTCGGTCGTACGCGTATTTATACTGCGTACAGGCGCACTAAAAGAGCTGCATTCAGTATATCGCATCGTCAACAGCCTGTTTATTAAATTAATATATGTGTTGTAATGTATAATGTTGTATAAAACACGTGAAATCAGATAAACCAATTAAAACAAAAAATAAACAAACAAAAAAGTTAAAATAGAATGAAATAAAACATGTGCTATGTATATGTACTTACAGCTTTATCTATTTGGAATTAGAAGCACAAATTTCCTCGTAAAATTAACTTATATGCCTTCTGGGTATCGATAACATAATAAAATAAAAATTTTTACAACATTGTTTTATCTAATAGTTTTTTATGTAATTTTGAAATTTGGCAATTTTATTATTCTTTATTGTTCATTGTATAATTTCATTCATGTACGTACGCTACGATACCCTTGTACATGTCGAAAATTCCGCCATTTCTAATTATATGTATAAGGGAAATATTATATCTGTTACACTAAAAATATGTAGGCTTATGGTATGGTTATTTCACTTATTATTACACGATCAGTCGATCACACAAGAAAATTATTACCGTTATAATCTTCTAATTTTAATTTATTAGATACCTATTGCTATATAGGAACGTCATAGGATTTCAAATGTTGCCCATAATTTAGATAAAATTTTTGTAATATTATTCTGAAGTAACATATTGTTAACAACACACTTTTAAATTTAGCTTTCATTTTATAAAAGTTGAGTCATAATAAAACTTTGAAATTTCGCACTAATGTACAAACCACAACGCACGACAGAACATACTTTAATCGACGTTTTACTACGTTGTTCTGCTTAATTGTGATAAGCGAAACTTTATTCCACCGGCAAGCGAGCGCCTGTGAACACGTTCGTGCGTTCCCGCTCACGCGTCAGGAACCACTGGGGCCTGAAGCTTACGCTAGCTGCAGCGCCCGCCCCAACGCTGCCGCCTCAGTAGCGCCGCCCGCCTAACAAGAAGCGTAGAGAACACGTCACATAATATATGACTGAAATTTGCATTAGATCAGCATAGCCTTTATGATACATTTTGAAAATGATTTTTGACGCAGTAACAACTATAGGTTTTCACAAAGACTAATAAATTTAATGTGGACTGGAAGAAATATATAAGATCTTTTTTTAGTAGGTAACGATACGCTAAGGGGTGTGTGTGTATCAGATACTGATCACGTTCCCATACCATTTTTTTTAGGATATAAAAACGTACTTATTAAGGTGAAATACGCGCACTTCACGTATTAAATTTGAGGAGTGAGTAGGTTTTTTATATCGTAAAAAAAAATTGGTATGGGAACGTGATCAGTATCTGATACACATACACCCCTTAGCGTATCGTTAACTACTAAAGAAAGACCTTATGTATAGGAATAAGTCAGAATTTTCACGTTATGTAAATGTCAGGGGTCCTTCAAACATAATTTGAAAGTTCACCTAGCCGGCCGACGCGTAAACATCAATCTGCTGCGTTACCAAATAATAATTCATACCCTACAATGAAGACTACATGTGCATTGATTAAGTAATCTCGACTTATAAAGGCACATCCAATCGACGACGCGACGGCGATCATGCGCATAATTAGTTAGGGTATGTAGGTAGTTGACCTGTGACTGTGACCTTAATTTTGTAAGTAGATATTTGACATATCGAAAGGTTAACAGGTCAAATATCAAATAGGGACAGGTCAAATAGGGACAAATATCACGACGAATATCAAAGGACCTGAAGGGGCCCGGTTTGTGAAAAAAAAAATGAAAACAAGGATACACTCGTTTATAAAATGTTCACATTAACATCACGTCTGCGTGGAAGGATCAAACATACGAAATGAGCAAAAATGAAATTCCTACAACTTCACAAAGGATTCCTCTCATTTGAAAAAGTTCTCTTGAACCGTAATAGGTAGGCCGTTCAAATTTCACAGAATATGTGTTACAGAATATATGTGTTGTGTCAGACCACCATACATAGTTTTAATATAAATAATTAGTGTATAATGTAATGTAATGTATAGTGTAGTGTATAGTGTGTAAATACATAACACATTTATATTGTGTCATGGTACGGAATCCTCGGCGCGCGAGTCCGACTCGCACTTGACCGGTTTTTTCTTTGCTAGTGACGCAAGTACAAATATTGCTTATATTGCAAGTACAAATATGTGAAATGAATAATAATGAAACAGCGTGAGATTTTATTGTCAGAGGGGAGCGTTACGGATCGGGCGCGCATCCTGGCATCTGCGGAAGAGGAGTCGGGTGCATGGCTGAAAGCGTACCCGTCTCCGAGTCTTGGGACGCTTTTAGACGGAACCACACTACGTATAGCTGTGGCTCTTCGTGTCGGGGCCGGAGTGTGCAATCCCCATATTTGCGTCTGTGGTAAGAGCGTAGATTCCAGCGGTATCCATGGCCTTTCGTGCCAGAGAAGTGCCGGCAGGCTTCCCCGTCACAGCGGCTTGAATAATATCATCAAACGCTCGCTGGCTTCAGTAAATATTCCGTCTACGCTGGAGCCAGCGGGTTTATGCCGCATAGACGGGAGAAAGCCAGACGGCATGACGCTGGTGCCATGGTGCCAGGGAAAGGCGCTCTTGTGGGACGCTACGTGCGTGGACACCTTGGCCCCGTCCCATGTACTCGACTCCTCCAAATCTGCCGGAGCCGCTGCATCTAAGGCAGCTGCAATCAAATTGTCTAAGTACAGCCCTGCGTTCAGGAAGACGATAAACCTTCTCGAAAAAAGTAAGTAACTAAAGCGACGCCGAAGGCCGAGCTACGTGCAAATAAATAATAAACCATCTGCGCATAAGCTGCGTATAGCTAAGCCATATACTTTCTCAAACGAAGTAACTAAGAACGATGTCGAAGGCCGAACTACGTTAAAGTAAACAATAAACCTTCGCGAAAAAATTAAGTGACTAAGGGCGAGGCCAAAGGCCGGGCTTCGTTCGCGTAAATGTTTATTGTTTAACTGAACGCAGCTCGACCTTCGGCCTCGCAGTATGTTACTTCCTTTCTTTGGGAAGGTTTATTGTTTACCTAAACGCAGCTCGGCCTTCGGCCTCGCACTTAGTTACTTCCTTTCTTCGAGATGGTTTATCGTCTTCCTGAACGCAGCTCGGCCTTCGGCCGCGCTTTAGTTACTTCCTTTCTTCGAGAAGGTTTATCGTCTTCCTGAACGCAGCTCGGCCTTCGGCCTCGCCCATAGTTACTGACTTTCTTTGAGAACGTTTATCGTCTTACAGAATACAGCTCGGCCTTCGGCCTCGCCCTTAGTTACTTACTTCTTTAAAAAAGGTTTATCGTCTTCCTGAACGCAGCTCGGCCTTCGGCCTCGCCCATAGTTACTGACTTTCTTTGGTAAGGTGTATTTGTTACCTAAACGCAGCTCGGCCTTCGGCCGCGCTTTAGTTACTTCCTTTCTTCGAGAATGTTTATCGTCTTCCTGAACGCAGCTCGGCCTTCGGCCTCGCCCATAGTTACTGACTTTCTTTGAGAACGTTTATCGTCTTACAGAATACAGCTCGGCCTTCGGCCTCACCCTTAGTTACTTACTTCTTTAAAAAAGGGTTATCGTCTTCCTGAACGCAGCTCGGCCTTCGGCCTCGCCCATAGTTACTGACTTTCTTTGAGAACGTTTATCGTCTTACAGAATACAGCTGGGCCTTCGGGCTCGCCCTTAGTTACTTACTTCTTTAAAAACGGTTTATCTTCTTCCTGAACGCAGCTCGGCCTTCGGCCTCGCCCTTAGTTACCTACATTCTTCTTTGAAATACGAATTTCACGCGAGCGAAGTCGCGGGCAACAGCTAGTATTATAATAAGAATAAAATATAGATAAAATGAAGAATACCATATTATCATTCATACATATTCTTGTACAACTTACAATTTATTAGCCAGTGATTTGAACAGCAAAAAAAAGATTAATTAAACATTTTGAAATAAAAGCATTATACATTACATTATACATGGCTCGCTGCTAACTTCAGTCTGCACCGCCTTGATATTGGCGGGAATATTCAAATAATGCTGAATGGACAAAATATGAAACATTATTCTGAAAAGGCATTTCTGCCAACTGGCACCGGAAATTAGAAGTAATCGCGCTGCTTCGTTATTTGTCGTTGGTCTGCAGCTTAAGCAGGGATACCAACCAACATAAAGACAATAAATTGCACTCGATTTTCGAGTGTGATTTGAATCCTGCTCTCTGATTGGTACATTGCCAATAAAGATGAATACATTAAACGTAGGCGCGCTTGGGCAGGCAGGCATATCAACATAAAGGCAATATTATAAATTTTTCGAGTGTTATTTAATTTCTACGCAAAATATTTAAAGATGGTGATTAACTTCGGTGTTGACATTCTCCAAGCTATTAAAAGTGTTGTTAATTATCAAAATCACTTTCCACCCACATACTAAATAATGCAAGACAATACCTACATAGCTTATCATACATTACTTGAAATAAAATCAAACTCCTCTTTTCAAATTATACGTAGCGTAGATCTCCAATTCCCAACGTGTTTAGATCTTCCCAAGCATCGAAGTTTATTTCGGGGATGTCGGTGCACCGTACCAGTGGGTTCCTGGAAATATTTATTTATGGTTATAAAAGGCATCACAATATTATGTTAATATTGTTTACATCTGAAATTAGTACAACAAGAAAGAATTTATTCTGGAGATATCTGAATCTTAGAATTATTTTTATTCTGAGGATAAAAACAGTAGATACATTCCCAGAAAAACATAAATGTGAAAAAAAAACCTAATTCGCACAAAAAAAAAACTTGCAAGATAACACAGTTGCAGTTGCAGTCATCTTTGGGAGGTTCCCCTGAGTACCTGCTTTCAGTCGATTATTATATTCAACGACGAGCCATTCGCCTCAATGGTGACTCTGTACTCACAAAGGACCTTCAACCTCTAAAGCACAGACGTAACGTTGGGTCATTGAGCCTGTTTTATCGGTACTACTACGGCCGCTGCTCCGACGAAATTGCTTCCCTTATCCCTCCTCCTGTTCGCCTTCGCCAAACCCGCCATACTCTCGCGGAACACCCCTCTGTGGTGGACAGAAGAGTACTTCGAACTGCAAGATTCTATAAATCGTTCTTGTGCCGCACTGCAAAGGTGTGGAACGGGCTTCCGGGTAATATCTTTCCCCACTCCTACAATCCACGGATCTTCAAATCGCGGGTAAATAGCCTTTCCCCAGCGACATTAGTCCACCTCCAAGCCGGACTGGCACATCCTTGGGGGTGATATAGGCTGCGCCTGAGGTTTCGACCTCGGGCACAGCCAGCTAGTTCGGAAGCAATAAAAAAAAACACGACTCTCACTCGGATAACGGCTTCGCTAATAAAAGAAGTGAGATCTAACTGGATACCAAGTTCTTTCGAAGTTCCTGAAATCATAGCTCCTGTTATGCATAACGTTCTTCAGTTGCTTTAAAAGAAAATTTGTTATGTTCTTTGCTACTCAATAGTGCGTCTTGGCAAGTTTTTTGCACCAACTTTAATATTTGAGTTTGAGAACAATTAAATAAAGTACTAGTGACAAAGAACTAGTTCAATTAGATAAATTTGAATAAGAGAAAACTTGCCATTGAGTGGCAAAGAACATTACAAATTTTCAATCAAACTGAAGAACGTATAATTATCTTCTGTTTTTTAAATGATAACACTGTTCTATGTTTTTTATTTAAATTCATGAGTATTCTCATATAAATAATTTTATTTTAAAATCTATTTTCGGTAATTTAATTATTTACAAATAGATTTTATATAACCCACGGCCGGTGTGTCGCCCTTTTTTTTTCGTTGCGAACTTGGCAACTTAAATTCTCATGTACCTACCTAGTCAATAACCTACGAACGCAAAAAGGAGGAGGTTCTCAAGTCGACGTGTATATTTTATTAGTATTTTAATGTGTGACCACGTATAACTTTTTACAGATTTTGATGATTATTTTTTTATTGGATAGGGTATATCTCGAAGTTGGTCCCATTTTAATATGAAAAAAAAAATCCGCCCCTTAGTGCGAAAAAAGTAGGGAATTATTGATTGTTCACACAGGTGAATAATCAACAGGAACCGATTCTGTTAAAACTTAGCAGACATATGTAGTCTGATGACACCACAACATAATGGAGCATCTTCATCATCAGATTAACTCCAGGTTAATCTGATGATGGAGACGTAACAGGTCAGTCGAGGAAACTCCTCAACGGTTACAACAGCTACTTCGTGTTTGTGCTCATTTCATTCATATTAATGAGAACTTTAGACATAGTTGGGTTAAGAATTTCATCGAGGGTCTGATGATAGAGACGGAAGACAGTTGAGGGAACTCCTCAACGGTTTACAGCATCTACCTCGTAATTGAGTTCATTTCATTCACCTTGATGAAAACTTTAGACCTAACTGGGTTATGTATGACTCTCATCGAGGGTCTGATGATGGAGGCGGCAGACAGTCGAGGGAACTCCTCAACGGTTTATAGCAGGTACCTCATGTTTGGGCTTATTTAATTCATATAGATGAGAACTTAAGACCTAGCTAAAAATAAAAAAAATAAAACTTTTTAACAAAAAAATTAAACCGAAGAAAAAAGAAACTACATACATAGCGTCACGCCTGTTTCCCGGAGGGGTAGGCAGAGACAACGGATCTCCACGTGCCACGATCCTGACACACCTCTGCCGCCTCTAACAGACTAACTTCTCGGCGGTTACGGGTGCTAAGAACTTGACCCTTTTTGAGCACATACCCGATCTGGTTCAGGTACATGCGTCTAGGGCGACCCTTCCCGACTCTTTCACTCACATTTGCTCCATAAATTTCTTTCGTTAGTCTCCTCCAGATGATCCATTCTTCCATCCTGCTTTCATGCTTCGTCTGCCATGCCCAACTTTCACTCCCGTACATAAGTGTAGGTGCCAGCACTCCACCATGGACAGCCAAACGTGCCCTAGTTGACATACTTTGGCTGCTCATAATAGCGTGCAACGCCCCGTTCACTTGATTGCCGGCTTTCACTCTCTTTTCTACATCTCCTTCACATTTTCCATCCCGCGTGAACATATTCCCCAGATATACGAATTCGTTCACTTGCTCCAGTTTCTCATCCCTTCAACTTTAGTTCGACTCGACTCAAAATTAGTTACATTAGTTTAGGAGATTAGTTATTAAGACTCATCATAATCATCATCTTCATCATCATCAGGCTGTGTCGTTTCACTGCTGGACATAGGCCTCTCCCAAGGCACGCTACCACACGAGGTCTTCCGCTTTCTCATCCATCTACGGGGGGTAGATACGGGGGGGGGGGGGGGGGGGGGGGCTACCTTTTTTATGAAGACTTTAGTTTCTTTTTTCGTCGGTTTAATTTTTTTGTAGATAAACTCACCGTAATGTAATCTTCATGAAGGCGGCCCTCTGCATGTTTTTCACATTGTCAGCGTTATCGCAAAGAAACCTGGCGAATGTTGACTTCTGGATCTCGTTTTTTTGACCTAAAGAAGAGCATAAAATAAGTTTTTAAATATTTAACTTTACTCTAAATATATCGTAACCTGGCCGCATATTTCCAAAGTCTACTACGGGAGTGCCTCTGATTGGTCGTTCTCAGCGACGAAGGAACTTTAAGGAAAATATAAATTTCGGAAGTGAGTATTTTCGAAAATAAAGTTTTCATGTGGTCAGAAAAAACCAATAATAATACATATTTTTAAGCCCTAAAATTGCCCAAAACTAAAAAAATACTTTTTTGCAGGAAGTATAAAAATTTTAGAATTATTTCCGAAAATAATGTTATTATGTGGTCATAAAAATAACCATAAACTAATTTTAAAACCCTAACAATGATTAAAAAAAAAGCAATAAAAAAACATTGGTAAAAGAGGCTCAAACCCACGACCGAGTTCGAAATAATGCCCCTACACTCTAGCCACTGACCCACCAAAGTGCGTAAACAAATTATTATTTATTTACTAAATATTATTAGTAAATGAACGATTCAGTTAACAATCAGGTGTTGAATGTTTTCTCCGCTAGGTTCGCTCCGACTCGTCTCTCCACCAATCAGAGGCACTCCCGTAGTAGACTGGAAATATGCAACCTGGCCACGCTGCTCCGTGAACCTGTATACTCTTACCAAATAATAAGCAAAAAAACATTTATTTTATATCTATGGCAGACCCATAAAAAAATTGGAGAGGCGTATGTCCAGCAGTGGACGCTCACACGCTGACTGACTGACTGACTGACAGACACATAACGACGCGAACAGTGCGCAGTGACGCCGGTTTTCTATACACGTGGTGGTGTAGCCAGTGTTTCCATAATGATTCCCAGTAAAAATATGTGGTGTTTGTTTTTTTTTATCTAAAAGTAAAAAGTAAAGGGTTATCATTAATAATTTCTACAACAAAGAACAATAGTTGACTGCAATGATATCAACAAGTTGTGTATTTTCTTGGCCTCTGCCAGCCAGGCCTTTTTTGGATTCCTTCTTTTATAAAATACCTATATTAAAAATGTGTTTCTGACTTTTCAGTTAACTACTATGTATGATGAATTATTTTTATAGTAGTAGGGCGTGTAGAAGGATTTGAATAAAAATGTTTCCTTTTCATTCCATTCATTTTTATTCGCAGTCGGTTTGTAAATTATTATTTTTTTATGTAGGTTTCTCAAACAGCAGTTATAAAAGGTGGCACGGGGTGTGACGTGCGACCCGGGGCGGGTAGGACGGGCAGCGGTGGTGCTCCAGTAGATAATGGTATGGAACCCTCTGTGTGTGAACAAGGTTCGCACTTGCTTTTTTTAGGGTTCCGTACCTCAAAGGACTAAAAAACGAAACCCTTATAGTATCACTTTGTTGTCCGTCTGGCTGGCTGGCTGTCTGTTGGTCTGTCAAGACCCTTTTTCTCAGGAACGGGTAGAGGTACCAAGTTGAAATTAACATACTAAGGTCTACGTTTCCTCAGAGGTGTAAAAAAATTTAAGCTTCTAAGTCAACGAAATCACTAGATACGACCATATAAATCACATATTTTGCCACTGGCAAACCAAATCAAGAACGGGCAGCGGTGGTGCTCCAGTAGAAAATGGTATGGAACCCTCTGTGTGTGAACAAGGTTCACACTTGCTTTTTTTCTAGTTAATTTTTACCCATTTCGGTAATAGGGTTTTGGGCCTATTTCGGTAACCGAGTTTTAGACCTATTTCGGTAATAGGGTTTTGGACCTATCACACCACTTAGACGTATCGCACACTATAATCACCTTCTCATCTGTACTAATACTAACGTAAAGTGAAGCGTGTTTTGGGATCAGCTCCGTTCTCGTAGAAGTAATAATCGCCCTTTCTCGTTCTGAGGAACTGCTTAATCAAGATGCACAGGAAAGTTTCCCCCACCAGCGCTCCCTCAACATTTCTCTCCAAGGAGCCGCCCACCGCCAGTTCAATATTCTCCACTTCCTGGTACAACAACTTGAGGGCGAATACGTTCTAAGAAATGGAAACAAAGGGTTAATATAACAACGGTTCTTCTGGCTTTACAGAGTGTGACATGGTTGACTGATATCCACCCGTCACATTTTCTTCCTGTCGATATTAAATGTCATTGCAGCCACCAACTATTTTTCATATCCGTTTCGACCAACCATCATACAGTGCGATGTGGTGTTTCGAATCTAGCCGGATTAAACTCAACTAATTATAAGGTGGGCCAAAATTAATCACCTGATGTTCTTTGGCTGTAATTTTTTTTTTAAAAGGAAATCATTGGTTCTACTTATGGATTATGTTTATTTAATGAATTAGAATATTTTTCATTAAATCGAGAAAATGATATCGGTCAAGTGTCCGCCGTCAGAATTAATGGCCATACGGGCTCGTTTTATGGCATTTTTCATCACTTGTGTCAGAACTTCCGGCGACAGGTTCTTCAAGAGTCCGAGGATTGTTTACATAAACCCGGGACTTACTAACCCCACAAAAAATAGTCTGGAGCGGTCAAATCGGGTGATCTGGCCGAAGTCGGAAATTTTCGACGAAATTCACGCTGCGTCAATACCAAAGACAAATTATTGCACAAAAAAATTCCGCGTTCTTGAGGAGAATAGCGTTCCATGCAAAGAGATTAAAAAATTTGGTTCCATGGCTTATTGACGTGTATTCTGCATCTGTTTACTTCACAAATGTCAAAACAGAATTTACATTTGCCGCCATTTTGAAAAGTTATAGCGTCGTCCAATAGGGTGACAGGTATTTAAACGAAATGTTTATTTGGCCAAATAGACAACAACATAGGCAGTAACTAACAATATCTATATTTTATAATTTTTATGGAAACTGATACATCACACGTGATGTCAGCCCATAACACCTTGGGGAACTAAGTGCCATGTGAGTGCTTTCCTTGGACGTTCCGGCTACGCTGAACTGGACGAAAAATTCAAACTATTTGCATAGCCGCTTCGACCGACCTTTCGTTCAATGCGGTGGTAACAACCCGGGCTCTACCGCATATTTCCAAAGTCTAGTAGGCGAGTTGCTCTGATTGGTCGATGCCAGTTTGGCGGGAAATTTAAATTTCGGAAGTATTTTCGAAGATAAAGTTTCTTACGTGGTTATAAAAAAATAACCATAACCTAATTTTAACACCCTAAACATTGCTTAACAAAAAGAAGTAAGAAATATAAATTTCGGAAGTATTTCCGAAAATATTTTCGAAAATAAAGTTTTTTTAGGTGGTTATAAAAAAATAACCATAACCTAATTTTAACACCCTAACATTGCTTAACACAATTTTGGCAAAAGGGACACGAACCCATGGTCGAGATCGAAAAAATAAAAACCCTACACCGTACCACTGAGCCACCAAATCACATAAACGACCAAACGAATATCGGATTCAGTACGTTCGCTGGGGGAATTTTAAATTTCCCGCAAACTGGCAACGACCAATCAGAGCAACTCGCCTACTAGAATTTGGATATATGCGGCCCTACCACCTAGTAAGGTAAGAAGGGAAAGGACCTACAGTTTATTAGCAACATTTTAATCATTACAATGTTCCTTACCTCATGGGATATGTAGTCATAGAGGTCCGGGAAGCTCTTAACAGGCTTCAAGTTGCAAGCAGCCCTCGCCGCCGTGTAGCCGCAGAGGTTGTGATTGCGGCTCCGCTCGATGTCGGCCGCTCGAAGATCTCCGCCGAATGTTTCATTGTGTTTTCTGAATCATTATTATTTATTCGTTTATTGACACATTTTCTTTTATATTAATTTTACATAAAAAAAACTTAAATCTAAAATTAATATAAAATAACAAAATTGAATTTCCACCACCACCGGCGGCGGGGCGAACCCAGGCTACCGATGGTCGGACCCGAGAGAGAGAAACCTCCGGACAATTCGAGCGGTGTCGATTATTATTATTATTATCCACCAAACTAAACGTACAGAAGCCATGGAGTTGGGGAACAGAAGCTGTATTGCGCGATGAAACAATGTTAACTGTCTGTCACAGACCAAGAAAAAGAAAGTATTTTTTCTACGATTCATATGAAACATTGCGACCACGAATACATTCAACCGAACACATTAAAAACCATCTAATTCTATGATACGATAAAGCGCCTCACTCGCGTATTTACACATACACAAGCACACGTTTACACCAATACCTATAAGCTGCGCGCGGCGCTCGAGGCGCGACATTGGTCGGTGCGGTCGACAATATTCGGCTGAACACGCGACAAGATTTGTTTTTGTTGTGTTACTGTCACTCTTGCACAAAACACAACTTTACTCTTTCTCGATCGCTCTCCACGATAAGATGTTATGATAATTTTATGATATGTTATTATCATGACGCGACTGGACGGATGACATCTCCATATTTCTAAACTTCGAATTGTCATTTTCGTTAGTATTTTACTCTATATATTAATTATCATGCCTTATGCCGTCGCGCCGTCACCAAAGTCATCCACAGTTGTAAATATTTGGAATCAATCACGAGAAATTGACTGAGATATTATAAATTTTTCGCACAAAATCACGTGCGTCGAGGCTCAGATTCCTATCTCGATTCCATATAAATATGATCTACATTATAAACTTAACTATTACCTCTATACTAACAAACTGCATACTTAGAGCCAATTGCGGGAAGGGCGATGAACCTATGATTGCTGTGGTTCCACCACGTCTGTGTTGCACCAGTTATAGCATTATGGCTAATACAGAAAATAAGATTATAAACCGCGAGATAATCATAAATCCTCCTTCCCTCGATAAGACCTTGTTGAATTCAAAGTGACAATAGCTACAATATACTTTGATAGTTTTTAAAATATGTTGTTGTTTTATTTGAACTTACATGAAGAGGAACTTGGTGATCTCTGAGGTCCACCTTTGGTCGCGTGCACTTTCCGACTCTGTTGTGGATCCGCGACACAAACTATCCATAGAGCTGCCGTTCTCCAAAACTCTTGGGCGATTGAAATGATCGCTGAGGCGGAGGATGTTTGTCAACACTCTCGGCTCGTTCTGCATGCTGATGAACGGAAGAGTTTAGAAGTTTCATTAAAATCCTTGAATACATATTTTAACGAGATACTTTTTGTTTATTGTATAAATTGCATCCATAGGTAGGTAACCTAACACTCGGATACGTCGAAAATTCGAAAATACGTACGTACGGTACTTCACGCCGGGTCAAAGGCTGCTTTTTTATAAATTGTAGATTAGGTCCTGCTTGGAGTACTGCTCGCACTTGTGGGATGGGATTTTCCCGCGATTTAGAACCACTGCAACTTCGGAGGGATGTCGGGGCCCTAAGTGTGTTCTATCGCTTATTCCACGGGGAGTGTTCGGAGGAGCTGTTTAACGCGATTCCGCCATCCCCTTTCCACCTCCGTACAACGCGCACTGGGCAGGGATTGCCTCCCTATACGCTGGACCTACCGCGGATGCGTACCAATCGGTTCTGCAGATCCTTCCTCCACAGAACCGGTAAACTCTGGAACGCTCTCCCTGCCCACACATTATTTCCCGCCAAGTATAGTCTCGGGTCCTTCAAGCGAGCCGTGAATGGGCACCTGTCAGGCCGGTATGACATTCCCATGACAGCCCCCGCATGCGACCGAACGTCCATGGGTGTCGCTAGACACCTTATGGGTGGCTTGGCGCCAGGCCCACATGTTGAGCTTACTATAAAAAAAAAGATTAATTCTAATGATACGTGTACATGAATCTTACTAGAGAGCTCCTCGGATAAGGGTGTGAAAATCCCTCATAGCGGCAGTAGCGTGCTCGTCCATCACACTGGGGTTTTTCGCCTTGTCATAGTCATCGATGTAGCCCGCTGAGCCGGGGTAGATCACCTTCTTTGCCTTCAGATGTGAAGGCCCTAAATAGTAATTTATACGTTTAATTAACTAGTATGTACTTATATGTAGTGTATATTATAGTATATTATAGTTATTTTCCTTATATTATATTTTACATTCCCACACTCAAGTCTTTTGCTACTACCTACTTATATCTCGCAACATACGACTCTCAAACATCCAAAGGTTGACTGGGAGAAATCCCTGTAAGGGATAAGTTCGCCTTTGCCCCTCATGTAAATTTCTTATTGTGTGTTTATGTAAAATGTTTTTGGAGCAATAAAGTATTTCTATCTATCTATCTACCCTTCAAATTGATTTTAAATATGATACCTTTTAACAGTTGCCCAAAAAAAAAATTTTTTTTTTCAGTTCAATCCATATAAAGCCGCCAATTGCGAGTCGCGCATCGAGGGTTTCATACACGGTTTCATAGCATCACGCAATATATTTGTATTATGTATCTACAAAAATAACTGTGTTTTGGAAAATCACGAAACGTCCAAATAAAAACTACAGCAATGGTTCGACTGGCAGGCATTCTTGTAGTTAAAATATAATATATATATATTTTATATGACATAACTACGAATTTACAATTTTATTATTTTTCCTTTACTTGTGCTGGGAGACCTTGCTTCTTGCCAAATTTCATTACTCCAGGTCAACGGGCAGTACCCTGTAGGTTTTGATTTGAGTGAGTTTGCGATAAATAGCCGTATGTTTTGATGTTATGATTGTATTTTGATTAAGAAGCTTGCATTTTCTACACCTCAAAGGGATCTCAGAACTTAGTATCTAATATTAATTTTAATTTGATGTCTTGATCCGTTCCTGAGAAAAAGGGTCTTGTCTTGACACATAAAAAAAAAATTTTTTAATGTCGTTTAATTACAATTTTAGCATTTCTCCTCTCTTTCCTTTTCATTTTTCCTTTATTTGTGCTGTGAGACCTTGCTTCTTACCAAATTTCATGATTCTAGGTTAACGGGAAGTACTCTATAGGTTTGATTTGATGTGCCAGTAGCAAAATATGTAAAATAAATGACCATATCTTGTGATTGCGTTGACTTACAAGCTTACATTTTTTACACCTCCGAGGAAATGTAGTACGAGGGTATTTGATATTAATTCAAATTGATACCTCTATCCGTTCTTGAGAAAAACGGTCTTGACAGACAAACTGACAGACAGACGTAGGCACAACGAAGTCATGCTATAAGTGTTCCGCTTTTAGGGTTCCGTATCCGTCGTACGGGACCCTATTACTAAGCCTTGGCTATCTGTCTGTCTGTCTGTCCGTCTGTCCGAGGGCTGTATCTCTTGAACCGTAATGGGTAGCCCGTTGAAATTTTCACAGAATATGTGTTATTTTGACCAATAATCAAAATAAGAAAAATTAAAAAATTCACGGGGTCCCCATACAAGAAACTAAAAAGTGTATAGGCGCCATCTACCGAAAAGAGGATGAAGCGTTTTAACTAATACATAGATGGCGTAAGTGGCGCTGACCATGACATGGCGATACGGAACCCTCGGTGCGCGAGTTCGACTCGCACTTGTCCGGTTTTTTCCTGTTTTGAGGTACGGAAGCCTAAAAAGCAATGCAAATAACTAAAATACTTTAAACTACCTAACAAGCATTATAATAACTATCAAAAGGCGCGTTCACGAAAGTTTCTAGAATGCTTGCGGCATTACCCCGCTGGATGGCAAGGCTTTGAATAAAGTAGGCCCTTGATTGCGAGGCGCCAGTTGCGTCCACCAGCAGAGGGCCAAGCCTATTCAAGAAGCTTTTGGCTTCACTGATTCAAGGACCGTGTGTTTCGACCGCAAACGCAACAAATTTGAAATCATGAATGATATTTCTATATTTATTATTCTTAACTAGCACTTAAGATGAAGCACATACCCAAGAAGAGCGGCAGCCACTCATAATAAGTGATGTGCTGAAATATTGCGATTAACAAGCGTCGGGCCTCCTGGAACGTGGTATTGTCGTCCCAGTGAGGGTTACTCTGCCCCAGCTGTTTGGCTATCCAGTTGTGGTACCGGAGTAAATAGATCTGATACAGAGCCAGCAACGGACTCTGGTTTGATCGCAGATCTCCTGCGGGACACGGTCACACTTTGTTATGATTGTGTTAAGGTCCTGTCATATCGGCCGCAGTAGGTATTCGAGGGGGTGAAGCAGGGGTAGAGAATGCGAGGGGAAGGGAAGAAACTCCGCCCACAGTGGGGCGCTTCGCGCGCGCGGCCACGTGGCGCCGCTGCTAGTAGCGCAGCAGGTGATACTTCAACTGTTACCAACATTGCATGTTCCAAAACAAGCGAATGTCGCGTGTCGATCGATAAATTGCCGCAACGGCTCAAAACTATGGAGGTGGCTTTTTACTTGTTATTATTAATTTTTATTATCCATTTATTCACACGTTTCTTTTTATATAAATTTTACATTTAAAACATTAAAACCTAAAATTAATATAAAAATAAACGGAGTTTCCACCACCGGAAATTAATTTCTTAATGTTTTTATTAATTTCTTTATTAAAAACATTTATTGCAATTTTTTTCGTTTATTTGTGAAATAAAATCTATGGACGATGAGTGAATTATTTTATAAAAATTTAAAGCGCATTTGTCAATTTTTGTCGAGTTCAGACGTGTCATATCACTTGCAACAAACATCACCTAAAATTTGTGTGCTTAAAATTAAGATTCTTAAATAATTCGTTCACTCCTGTCTTTCTTTTTCAAAATGACAACAATGACAGGAATAACTAAATTTTAGCTTTAGTAGTGTCTACTAGAAATAAAGTCAATAGGTTACTAACATAAAAAAAAAACACAGACCAAGTAGAGTCGAACCCGCAAACCGAGGGTTCCGCACAAATACGATGGGGGGCGTGGCTTTGCAGTGGGGAGGTTTGCTAGCAAATTACTAGTAAGCTTATTGCGTAGACCAAGTTAAAATAGGAATTTTAGTGTTTTGCTGTACGCGTAGTTTATTTAGTTTACTTAAAAAAAATAAAGGAACATATTTTCCGTACAACATTTAATTTTTAAATTTTCATGCAAAATGGAAACTTTACTTTTTTTTAACCACAAAAACATTGATTTTGATTATTCATGTATGCAAAAACGACACGGGCTGCCTCGACATGGTCTCTATTAAGTTACGGTTAATTTATAGAAGGTGCGGAGCGTAGTGACGAATCTTCTATAAATTAACCCTTATAATTTTTTTAAACCACCAAACTGGTTATAAAAATAATTAACATTCCTCACCCCCGACCATCACCTCCCACTTCAAAGCCACAAACACAATGTAAATTAAGTTCATCTCAAGATTAATTTTATGATACATAAATATATTACAAACAAACTTAATTTTGCGGTCAACTTAAATAATAATTTCTCACTAACTATTTAAACGAGACCAGTTTTTCATACTTTCGTATTCCTCCCTTTAAAGTTTTTGAACCACTTTGTCATAAAAGCAAGTAAATATTAGATTCAAAATCTGTAAGAAGCAAACAAGAACCAACCAAGAAAGAATCACATAAATTTCTTGTGCACGTAAAGTCCTTTTGCACAAATCGCAGATCAGGTCATCCTTGGAGTACGGCTTGCACCTGTGGGATGGCTCTGACAAATATCAGCTTTTAAAAGGGAAATTGTTTGAAAACAGGAATTTGTTAAAAAGGATTGTGTCGCGCTTTCAATAAAAAAAAAGCGAGTGGGCTGTGTAGGAGACACGGCCGCAGATTCTTTAATTTAAGATCTCATCGATACCTATCCTTGCTTGTCCCACCACACGATTAGTTTGGGAGCAGTAGTTTTCGAAAAAAAAAATCCTATCGAGGCCTATCATTTCCTCCAGCGGATGAGTAGTCGTGGATCAGTAGTATAATTTTATTAGAGCAATTAAATGTAGGTTAAAAATATTTTACAAGCTTTTATTTAACTTTCCCTGTATGTTGGTTTTTTAGTATGTGTGGGTCAATTCTTGGAAGCCAAATTAGAACCACTTCCTCTTATCCTACGAAGTTGAAATTTAAAACAAGGCAATGTTATGTAAAAAAAAGAAACAAAAAAATTAAAATTAAAAAAAAATTTATCTCGTCGAGGCCTATCATTTTCTCCAGCGGATGAGTAGTCGTGGATCAGTAGTTTCCGAAATATGCCCTCTCAAACACTTTTCCTTTTTTATTCTGAAACGGCTGAACCAATTTTCCAACCAAAAAAAATACAACTATTTCAAAAAGAGCAATTTTTTTCTATGTAAAGAAACAATTTGCAATTCGATCTGACTAGTAGTTCAGGAGTTATAAGCATTTATTGATTTTCTAAGCCTTTTTTCTAAGGGCCATATTTATAGAAGGGCTTGATGTACGACTCTCGGGTATGTCAACTTAGCAAGTCGGATATGCCTCACCTTCCTGTAACTCTTATCGTTTCGAGATATAAGTCGCCAAAAGTACATAATTTTCGTGACGCAACTTTTTTGTAAAAAACCGGCTGCAGGATAGAGACGTTTCATCAAATTCACGCCAAAAACAAAGAAAACACAAAAATAAATCTATAAATAAAAATCATGTTTAGGGGTTCTGGTATTTTGTTGAATTTATTGTAGCTTTTCAAATTGCCATCTAATATAGTAAAACAATAAAAATATATTATTATAAAATAATTCTTTTGGGAATCCATCGTGTTTGTTGTGACAGTATAGCCACTACTCGTGTTTAATACAAATTAAATGATTCGTAGATACTCGTAGATAAATATTTTTTTTTCAACCGCTCCATGCGAGTCTTGTCTTACTAGCTATTATATACATTCATTTCGAAAGATGTCGGTTTATGAGGGGTATGGGCTTTTACAGAAAACTAGAAAATAAGGGGTTCCTTTGTTTAAAGGCGAGCCAAACGAGAAACCCCAGCCAGATGTCAGGAACGTACATCAATAGACGGGGTTTTGCCTTAGTCGTCGGTACTTGCTTTGGGTACTGCCAAATGTTCAAATGAACGCGCACATATTTGCGTACCGAACCAAGGGTTCCGTAGGAGTATAGGTTTGGTTGGGGCCATGTTAGGTAAATGTTACGTGACGTATTGAAGGATGTGTGGCTTGGTGTTAGTTAGGCGGATAATTAGGCGCGTCGGTCGTCGGTGAAGGTCTTAGCTGTATAACGTTGCTTTAATTGTGAATTAGGCGAGTCATATCACCTAAACTTTTATAACATTACGAATAGGGTATATGAATAAATGAAATAAGATATTTATAATTAAGAATATTTCATAGGCGAGTTAGTTAGAGATACCTTTGACGACGGAACCCTAATAGCGGAGGCAGATCGCCTGAGGAAGAGATCAGTGCAGCTGCCAGGCGAGTTTGAGCCTTATTACTGCGACATACGTGGGAGGGTTGGTTGAAGGCGCAGAAATATGTATTGGGGCGGAGTTGGACGGTATTGCAACTACTTGTTTGGGTAACGGGGGTACGGGGGTGGATGCGCCCGCGCACTGAACGGGGAGTCGGGTTGGAAGACAACAGCGGCGAAACTACGGGAGAGAGTCGGTTTTCGGATGGAGAGTACTGCGGTCGAAGTGAAGAATCATCGGCTGTCCTGTATCCCATAAATACAACGCGCGCTAAAATACATATTATCGGCGAGGTTACAGTACTTATTCCGAGTGCGGTAACGTAACAGTATTCTAGGTTTTACCGCGTCTTAAAACCTAGGCTCGCCGAGATACATTACAAAATATTCGTATTTACACTTCTAAAACAAAGTGATTAATTTGTGCACTGAACGAGTTCAGGAGGAAAGAATAGCGGCAGTTGGCGCGGCTGGGAGATCAAAATATTACTTTATCCGCGAATATCCGTAATAAAAACTGTGTGATCCAGAGGCGAGCGGGCGTGAACGATAAGTTTTAGCATATAATTTTCTACATTATTTATTAAGTACATGTAGCGTTGGTGTGCCCGTGCGGGCGAACGTAAGCAGGTGACTACGATCTCCGTGACCTAGACGAGCGTGTAATCGCTTCAGGACGGATCAGAGGTCACACTACAACTACTAGAACAACTCCGACGATATACCTACTTACATCCACCTGTTATTCCCACATACTCTCGCCAAGCGAAGCCGACGGACTGGGAGCTGGCGTACATTCCTCGCGCCGTGTTGGGCGAGTCGGCCGATTGGTATATTGTGTGAGAAGGCTTCGCATTTGCACGCCTAATCACGCAGACGCGAACTGTTAAGTCTACTTTACGTTGTGTTGCCGCTATTAATTGCTTAGTGATTTGGCGAGGGTCTGACAATAATATTAATTATAATTTCCGTTTAATTAGCAGCCTAGTGAAGGCTACTTGTCAGTAGAACCATTAGGTTTCGCTGGTGACTGGCCGCTCGCTTGCATGCTGACGAGTCGGCAGAGAGGGGTCCAGAAACTATGCCCGTGCAAGTATTCTTCCGTTAAAAGGAGTTCCTTCTGAACTGTAGAGTTTGCTTTATTAAAAGACTTCGACCTACCAGAGTCAAGGTGGCAGGCTCTCCCATTTCGCCCAGCTACGGGTAGCATTCTTAGATCCGCGAGTTAGTGTAGCAGAAACAGTCGTCATTATTGTCAACTTATTTTCAACTCAGTTTAGGAGCTAGCCAATCATTTAGAACCGCGGGCAGCCGTCGTCGTTCGCCTGTCAATTTCTTCCACGAGTAGGGATGTCTCATAGGTCGTTTTAGGTAGATGGGCCACGAAACGAACACATTCAGCTAGTTCTCTCCGTAAATAAAATTAATTAACGAAATATTGCGTAATCATAAATGTATCCTATTGCGGGTTGATCCATTACACATGAGAGAGCGGGGCCGAAGGTGAACATTTCCGCGGTTATTCCTCCCCGTGGTGTGGCCCGGGAACATTTTCCGACTTAGTTAAGTCCATGTACTGTGCCGTTTGGTTATCAATTACTCTTAATCATTATTAGAATACATAATTAATATTTAGTCCTTAAAGAAATACAGTATACACCTCTACGGTCGGGAAGTGGCTAATATGATCGCAAGTAAAGGGTTTGCAAATTGGTCCTACGCTAGACTTTCACGAGCCACGTAAACATTAAAAATAAAAATAAAAATACAAATTCTACCGCAGACTATCTGCCCTAGCTAATATTATTTATTGGCAAAGGTTAGGTATTGTCTCACTGGTGCCGTGACCAGGATAAAGCTTATACATAGATTAGGTCTAGAAAAAAAAACTAGACCTAACCTAGGCTTTGAACAGGGTTAACACAACAAAAACCACTTGCGACCTTTTGCTTGCGATTTCGTTAGTCACTAGATTAGTTTTAAAGGTTATCCAACAATATAATTTTGTAACTAGGTACGTTATTAATTAATTTAAATATGTTATCAACAAGAAATTCTTATCTTACTCGAACCGGTTGTTTCCTAAACACACCGCGGCGACCTACGCGGAGACGGGCCTTTGATACACGGATTTCTAGCTAAACGCCGATGCCGCCGGGATAGCTGAACAGTATATATATATTATCTTATTACTTTATACTATATTGTGAACCATAATCAGGTAGGTGCTACTCGGGACGCGAGCGGAGTCATAGTCATAGCCAAACTTGTGAATAAGCATGGCATTCGCGGCCCCGCATGCGACCGACCGACCGTGGGCGTCGCTGGACACCTTATGGTCGTACCTAATTCAGAATGCTGTTATGGTAGATATCTCAATAACCTCTCGGGTAAGTTACTTCAGTTAGTTGCGTTGATTTTGTTGGAGAGTACTAGCTCGCTTTAGCTGAAAGGTACAAATAATTTCTACCTGTGTCCTATTAGGTTGAATTTACGTTAGTATCCGACAGTCGAAATTAGATCTATAAATATTGTCGAGTGCGCTATGGTTTGCGTTATATGTAGATCTGTGGGTCAGCCATTCTGCGTCCGCTGCTGGATATATGTATCTCCATATCTCCATTTTCCTTCAAACTTCCGGTACGGAACCTTTGTCTTCGCCTATGTGCTTGATGTCGTCGTCCCACTTATAGGGTGGTCTTCCACACTACGTTTTCCCATCCACGGTCACCGGTGTAGGGCCCGGTTACTCCATCAATCGTCGTCTCTTTGACTGACGTGTCCAGTCCGCTGCCACTTGAGAGTAGTCACCTTGTGTTCAGTATCGACTACTTTGGTACCTAAGTCAACGGATGGTCTTATCACACACTATGTGACGTCACGATGTCCCCTGTGATATAGGTCACAATTGTGTAATTCCCAATTACATAATGGTGGGTATAGAAGTGTTTCAGTTTGGTTATATTTGCGTTCCCGCGGAATGAGCTAAATTCGGAATATTTCGGGAACTGCGAATGTTAGCTTCGGTAATCTCTACTACCTATATTATGCGTGCAATGTAGGGCTCGCATTCGAAGGTCATACCTATAACATTAAAGTTGAGTCTTGTTCGATCAGGCTAAAAAATTACACGTGGTTACATGAATGACCATTCTGGATGAGTGAGGGGATCGGATAGGTTCATCATCATCATCATCATCATCGTCAGCCTGTGTCGGTCCACTGCTGGACATAGGCTTCTCCCTAGGCACGCCACCACATGGGTCGTCTGTCCACCTTGGCGGGGGGCATCCCACACTACGTTTGCTTGTATGTGGCCTCCATTCGAGCACCTATCTACTCCATCGGTTGTCGGGTCTGCGGCAGATGTGCCCAGCCCACTGCCACTTCAGCTTATAGGTTATGCACGGTTAATTATCTTATGTACAGGAAGACGTATCACTTCTAGAATAGGGTATTCCTGTGGAATTCGAGTTATTCGGCATGTGATTGGTTCGATTCCAATTATAAATTACGATTGGGGGCAGATTTCAATAGCTATGTTTGCTTATAGTCGCGCGAACTTCGATTATGTAGGTATACATCCGGTTGCGTTCTGGCGGGCAGAGAATAGGTAGATTTAGTTTAGTATCGAACGCGTGCGCCGCTAATTATCCCCTTAGAACGATAAAAATCCGCGAAAGCAGGAAAAAACCGTTCGTTTCGAAAAACGCAGCTGTTGCATTTCGAGAGGCCGACGAATAACAATACAATGTAAATATAAATCGTCCATAAAACCTTTCTATTTGGGGTCTTTTGTTGTTTAGGCCGGCGAAACAATTGTAAGACAGGCTTTAGCACGACCGCCTAGGATGCAGAAAACAGTGCCATAATAAAAATATATTACGGTTAGTTTGTCGGCTTTAAGAACGTTCTGGGCGTTAATAGTTTCTTAACATTAGTTGTCCATTCATAAAACACGTGGGATGTTGCCGAGGAACGTGGGAATGGTTGATATAATGGAGAGGCGCGCTACCTACGAATGTGATTGCACGACAGATAGGGACGACAGAAGCCGAAACATCGATAGCCGAACACATTACCCAGAGAGCTAAGGTTGCGTGTATGTTGATTATGGTTGAATGAACGTTAGCTGACTCAATTGCGGTTTTGACTAATGCGACCTGACATGTCCTATGGTTTTGTAGCCTGTTTGTGATATCCTTAACGCGAGCGCAGCCGGAGTATAGGCGCTACTTCTCTCTGTATGTATGTATGTAATTGTATGGATTGAAAAGAGAGATAATTAGTAAATTACTATTCGGTCTCGTTCCCTGTGAGTTAGTGAAGGACCTCTCATACGTGAACATGAGACGGGGCCAAACTATACTTTGGAACTACCGAGATAGCTATTATAGGTATGATGTTAGGTAGACATTCGTTTATTGAACGACGAATGGCATACTGCGCGTAGTTAATGCATAAATCCTAGGTTGTTGTATGTTGTCATGTTGTTACAGTGATTTTTTTTGTCGACCTGTGTGAGCCACTGCTGGACATGTACTTCCCTAGTTCCCTAGGTCATCTCGACTCTGAGCGGTGAGGAGCATCGCAGTCGCATCTGGTGCGTGGTCAACTCACACCCCATTTTCTTTTCAGCGGCCGGTGATGTAGTACACCGTTGCTCAGGAGACCGTCGTTCCTTCGGCTGACGTGCCCAGTCTATTTCCGATAATTTGACTGTAGCTAGAACTAGGAGATTGACGTGGTACATTATAGACTACGATGCAGGCCTCTGTTTACGTGTCGGTTAGCTAGAAATTTTGACTGTAGATGGAGTTCGCGAACTTTATTACTAATTCTTCAAATCGGTCGTTAGGAAGTGACTTGTTGGTGCCTTCTACAGTAGTTTTGCTATTGGGTGAATGATCATGAGTTCGTGTCTTTCGTTCAAGTTCGTTCTGACGATTAGGAGGCCGTACCTATGGTGTCATAGCAGAGTCTGTTCGATCGGACTAATTAATTATACTTGGTTTGATGAACGATCGGTCAGGTGCAAGTAAGACACCGTCTTACTTAATTATACTAAATAATCGATTCAATAAAGACCATTCGCGGAGTAAGTATCTAGTGCATAGGAAAAATGTATCGCTCCCGAATTAGCAGATTTTCAGTAGGACCTAGGATTATCTTGTTTACAATTGGTTCGAGTCCAATTATGATTACAATGGAAGTGGTGAGTTCAGTCTTGTGTTAGGTATGTGGATTTTAAATTCCGCGCCTTTGGACTTCGCGGTGAACTAAATACGTGTTAGATTACAATCAGCTAGGGTTAATTCCGCCAAGTTAGTTATAGGCGTCGTAAAATTAAATAAAACCCGTTATTCGTTTCCGGTCTGGTGGGCATGGGGCAGTAAGCTATTTAGAACAACAGTACCGTGATAGACTATGTGAGTTCGGTAAATTATAGGTACTAATCCGTGGGCGATATGATCGGTTCGGGGCATTATTCGTTAAGGGGAATGCGCGTGTTGGGTTCGTTCGCCAGAAGTAAACATTATTACGTTATAGCTGAGCCTAAAAATAAATAGGTAGAAAAAGGAGAGTTTAGATTTTCCAGCAGTGTGGTTGCGAATAGTGCGCGAAGTCAGGTAGATTTTGCAAATATGCTTGTTGAGATAGTAAATAGTAAACGGCAGAATACTCTGGTGGGCATGAGATTGGACACTTTCTACTCCTTTGGTCCGGCCCGTATCCACAAGGGGTCTAGTAGAATTAGGTAGGCTCAACAACATAGTAGATTTGACGCCGCTAATGATGTTAGGGAAGTAAGAAGGTTTGATATGCTGTCATTCCTCAAACAGTCACTTAGAGCTGCGTCTGGTTTAGGTACTTGTCTTGCGCGACCGCTTTCGTCATGAACATCAGGTGGGCATCTGTGACAGTATAGCCACTACTCGTGTTTAATACAAATTAAATGATTCGTAGATACTCGTAGATAAATATTTTTTTTTCAACCGCTCCATGCGAGTCTTGTCTTACTAGCTATTATATACATTCATTTCGAAAGATGTCGGTTTATGAGGGGTATGGGCTTTTACAGAAAACTAGAAAATAAGGGGTTCCTTTGTTTAAAGGCGAGCCAAACGAGAAACCCCAGCCAGATGTCAGGAACGTACATCAATAGACGGGGTTTTGCCTTAGTCGTCGGTACTTGCTTTGGGTACTGCCAAATGTTCAAATGAACGCGCACATATTTGCGTACCGAACCAAGGGTTCCGTAGGAGTATAGGTTTGGTTGGGGCCATGTTAGGTAAATGTTACGTGACGTATTGAAGGATGTGTGGCTTGGTGTTAGTTAGGCGGATAATTAGGCGCGTCGGTCGTCGGTGAAGGTCTTAGCTGTATAACGTTGCTTTAATTGTGAATTAGGCGAGTCATATCACCTAAACTTTTATAACATTACGAATAGGGTATATGAATAAATGAAATAAGATATTTATAATTAAGAATATTTCATAGGCGAGTTAGTTAGAGATACCTTTGACGACGGAACCCTAATAGCGGAGGCAGATCGCCTGAGGAAGAGATCAGTGCAGCTGCCAGGCGAGTTTGAGCCTTATTACTGCGACATACGTGGGAGGGTTGGTTGAAGGCGCAGAAATATGTATTGGGGCGGAGTTGGACGGTATTGCAACTACTTGTTTGGGTAACGGGGGTACGGGGGTGGATGCGCCCGCGCACTGAACGGGGAGTCGGGTTGGAAGACAACAGCGGCGAAACTACGGGAGAGAGTCGGTTTTCGGATGGAGAGTACTGCGGTCGAAGTGAAGAATCATCGGCTGTCCTGTATCCCATAAATACAACGCGCGCTAAAATACATATTATCGGCGAGGTTACAGTACTTATTCCGAGTGCGGTAACGTAACAGTATTCTAGGTTTTACCGCGTCTTAAAACCTAGGCTCGCCGAGATACATTACAAAATATTCGTATTTACACTTCTAAAACAAAGTGATTAATTTGTGCACTGAACGAGTTCAGGAGGAAAGAATAGCGGCAGTTGGCGCGGCTGGGAGATCAAAATATTACTTTATCCGCGAATATCCGTAATAAAAACTGTGTGATCCAGAGGCGAGCGGGCGTGAACGATAAGTTTTAGCATATAATTTTCTACATTATTTATTAAGTACATGTAGCGTTGGTGTGCCCGTGCGGGCGAACGTAAGCAGGTGACTACGATCTCCGTGACCTAGACGAGCGTGTAATCGCTTCAGGACGGATCAGAGGTCACACTACAACTACTAGAACAACTCCGACGATATACCTACTTACATCCACCTGTTATTCCCACATACTCTCGCCAAGCGAAGCCGACGGACTGGGAGCTGGCGTACATTCCTCGCGCCGTGTTGGGCGAGTCGGCCGATTGGTATATTGTGTGAGAAGGCTTCGCATTTGCACGCCTAATCACGCAGACGCGAACTGTTAAGTCTACTTTACGTTGTGTTGCCGCTATTAATTGCTTAGTGATTTGGCGAGGGTCTGACAATAATATTAATTATAATTTCCGTTTAATTAGCAGCCTAGTGAAGGCTACTTGTCAGTAGAACCATTAGGTTTCGCTGGTGACTGGCCGCTCGCTTGCATGCTGACGAGTCGGCAGAGAGGGGTCCAGAAACTATGCCCGTGCAAGTATTCTTCCGTTAAAAGGAGTTCCTTCTGAACTGTAGAGTTTGCTTTATTAAAAGACTTCGACCTACCAGAGTCAAGGTGGCAGGCTCTCCCATTTCGCCCAGCTACGGGTAGCATTCTTAGATCCGCGAGTTAGTGTAGCAGAAACAGTCGTCATTATTGTCAACTTATTTTCAACTCAGTTTAGGAGCTAGCCAATCATTTAGAACCGCGGGCAGCCGTCGTCGTTCGCCTGTCAATTTCTTCCACGAGTAGGGATGTCTCATAGGTCGTTTTAGGTAGATGGGCCACGAAACGAACACATTCAGCTAGTTCTCTCCGTAAATAAAATTAATTAACGAAATATTGCGTAATCATAAATGTATCCTATTGCGGGTTGATCCATTACACATGAGAGAGCGGGGCCGAAGGTGAACATTTCCGCGGTTATTCCTCCCCGTGGTGTGGCCCGGGAACATTTTCCGACTTAGTTAAGTCCATGTACTGTGCCGTTTGGTTATCAATTACTCTTAATCATTATTAGAATACATAATTAATATTTAGTCCTTAAAGAAATACAGTATACACCTCTACGGTCGGGAAGTGGCTAATATGATCGCAAGTAAAGGGTTTGCAAATTGGTCCTACGCTAGACTTTCACGAGCCACGTAAACATTAAAAATAAAAATAAAAATACAAATTCTACCGCAGACTATCTGCCCTAGCTAATATTATTTATTGGCAAAGGTTAGGTATTGTCTCATTGTGTTTCCGTTTTCAAATGTGTGACGTAAAAAAATATAATTTTAAAGAAGCCATCTCCACTTTATCCTAATCGCACGCACGCATTTGGCCCTACACTGTGTATCAATTGTCAGAATTAGGCGGAAAAAATATGGAATGAAACAATGGATTGTCCACAGTGCCTAACGGCACTGTAAGAAAAAAAAAATAAGTTCAAAAACTAAAACCCGACTACTGAAAAATCACGCTCTAAAAAGTATGAAACAAGAAAATGTTCTCATCTGAAATTGTTATGTACAAACTATTCAATATTTTATCGTCTATTAAATAAACAACTTACACGTAATATATTTTAATGTATTTAATAAATATTCATAGTGTTGTTCAGAGGATAGCCGTGGTCGTATGCCACTTTGCCCTATAGGGTAGGTGGCATACGACCACGGCTATCCTCTGAACAACACTATGAATATTTATTAAATACATTAAAATATATTACGTGTAAGTTGTTTATTTAGTAGACGATAAAATATTGAATAGTTTGTACATAACAATTTCAGATGAGAACATTTTCTTGTTTCATACTTTTTAGAGCGTGATTTTTCAGTAGTCGGGTTTTAGTTTTTGAACTTATTTTTTATTTTAATTATTTTGGGGATATAAATTCGTGATAAAGTATTTGCAGAGCCGTTTTACATGTTTTGTTTGTTTAGGTTTTATTGTTTTATAATTTTAACATGTAGGCACTTGAAGGGATAAGGGCGAGCTGGGTTCAGGTAAACGATAAACCGACTCGAAGAAAGTAAGTAACAAAGGGCGAGGCCGAAGGCCGAGCTGCGTTCAGGAAGACGACAAACTTTCTCGTAGACAGTAAGTAACTATGGGCGAGGCCGAAGGCCGAGCGGCGCTCAGGAAGAGGATGAACCATCTTTAAGAAAGTAAGTAACTGAGGGCGAGGCCGAAGGCCGAGCTGCGTTCGGGAAGACTATAAACCTTCCCGAAGACAGTAAGTAACTATGGGCGAGGCCGAAGGCCGAGCTGCGTTCAGGAAGAGGATAAACCATCTTTAAGAAAGTAAGTAACTGAGGGCGAGGCCGAAGGCCGATCTGCGTTCGGGAAGACTGTAAACCTTCTCGAAGAAAGTAAGTAACAAAGGGCGAGGCCGAAGGCCGAGCTGCGTTCAGGAAGACGATAAACTTTCTCGAAGACAGTAAATAACTATGGGCGAGGCTGAAGGCCGAGCTGCGTTCAGGAAGAGGATAAACCATCTTTAAGAAAGTAAGTAACTGAGGGCGAGGCCGAAGGCCGAGCTGCGTTCGGGAAGACTATAAACCTTCTCGAAGAAAGTAAGTAACAAAGGGCGAGGCCGAAGGCCGAGAAAGTTTATCATCTTCTTTTCAGGAAGATGATAAACTTTCTCGAAGACAGTAAGTATATGGGAGAGGCCGAAGGCCGAGCTGCGTTCATGAAGAGGATAAACCATCTTTAACAAAGTAATTAAAAAGGGCGAGGCCGAAGACCGAGCTGCGTTCGGGAAGACTATAAACCTTCTCGTAGACAGTAAGTAACTTAGGGAGAGACCGAAGGCCGAGTTGCGTTCGGGAAGACTATAAACCTTCTCGTAGACAGTAAGTAACTATGGGCGAGGCCGAAGGGCGAGATGCGTTCAGGAAGAGGATAATCCTTTTCGAAATAAGTAGCTAAGAAGTTACTTTCTTCGAGAAGATTATGGTCTTCCTGAACGCAGCTCGATCTTCTGACTCGCCCTCTGTTACTTACTTTCTTCGAAAAGGTTATCCTCTTCCTGAACGCAGCTCGGCCTTCGGCCTCGCCTGTTGTTACTTACTTTCTTCGAGAATGTTTAGGCTTCCCGAACGCAGCTCGGCCTTCGGCCTCGCCCTTAGTTACTTACTTTCTTAAAGATGGTTTATCCTCTTCCTGAACGCAGATCGGCCTTCGGCCTCGCCCATAGTTACTTACTGTCTTCGAGAAAGTTTATCGTCTTCCTGAACGCAGCTCGGCCTTCGGCCTCGCCCTTTATTACTTTCTTTCTTCGAGAAGGTTTATAGTCTTCCCGAACGCAGCTCGGCCTTCGGCCTCGCCCTCAGTTACTTACTGTCTTTAAGAAGGTTTATCTTCTTCCTGAACGCAGCTCGGCCTTCTGCCTCACCCTTAGTTACTTATTTTCTTTGAGTAGGTTTATCGTCTTCCTGAACGCAACTCATTTACAAACTTTCGCGTTTATAATATTAAGATGGTTTAAGTAGGATGTATTTGGGTAGGTTTGAAATGAGGCCGAGTACCGTGTGGTGTCGGTACTTAAAAAGAATATCCCCACTGCATCTCTCCCCATGCATGTCGTAAAAGGCGACTAAGGGATAAGGACAAGATGCCGTGCTAAAGGGCGACAGGCTCGCCACCTCTCACCTTGGCACGGTACTTCCACCGAGTCATGCAGCAGGTGGGTCTTCGTGCCATACTTGCTGCTTGATCGATTTAATCTTGTTCGAATCCTTTGCGAAACGTGGTGGTCGGTGTTGTGCTGTAATTGACAAGAGTTCTTGCAGCACAACACCGATTACTCTGCTTACCCCGATTGTCGGGATTCAGCGTGTGTGATATGTATGTATATATGTATGGAATGAGGCCTGATTTTATTTTATTTAGAAATTATTCCCAATTATCGAGTGCATGCAAGCAAATCCGAAAGCAATAGCTAACAATATATATATTTTTGAAATGTGCTAATTAAGCCCTTTCATTTGATACCCAACACGGCATCATTAAAAAAAATTTTTTTTTTAGATCATTACTTTTTGTCATCTAGAGGGCGCCATAGTCAATTTTGTGTGACGCCTATAACCAGCGGACGATCAAGACGCTTTCAACGATACCTCATTTGTCAAATTGTGATAAGTAGTTTAGAAGTTATGAGGGAACAGATGAACATACATACATACATACATACATACATACATACATACATACATACATACATACATACATACATACATACCGGTCAAACACATAACCCTCCTTTTTGCTTCGCCGTAGTCGGGTAAAAAAAGAGAGAATTGCTGTATCTGATAAATTATATGGAAAACATTATTTTGTTATTTTTAGTTAAACGATTTTCATAATTTGCTTTTTTAGTTAAACGTTTTTCATAATTTGCTTTTTCGTAGTCGGGTTTTAGTTTTTTATAACTTATTTTTTTTATTTTAGGCTTTTTTAAAACAGTTTGCATACTTTAAATGTTATTTATTATGTAACTCGTATATTGATTTTATTTTTTATGGAATCTGACACAGTTGGCTACATCACCTACAACACCCGTGATGTCAGCCCATAACACCGGGTGAACTTGGTGCCACGTCAGTGCTTCCCTTCGGTCGTGCCGGCTACACTGAACTGGACGGGAAACACAAACTATTTACATAGCCGTTTCGACCGACCTTTCATTCAGTGCGATGCGGTGGTACGAACCCGGGCGGGTTAAACCCTACCACCTAGTAATATAAGAAGGGAGTCATATCCCTTAGTCGCCTTTTACGACATACACGGGGAGAGATGCAGTGGGGCTATTCTTTTAAGGTACCGGCCCCACACGGTACAAAATTGATACTATCCGTCCGTTTATTTGTCGTCATATGTATTTGAAACTAAAGTCACAGATCTATAAACAAATGATGTATAGTTGAACGATGTATAGTCTTGAAGTAAAATGAAAAGTCAGTCAGAGCAAGACCGAAGACTGATCTGTGTAAGCACACGATTTTCTTTCTCTATGTAAGTAAACATATCGGGCTGGGGTGAAGCGGATTTGCGAAGTGAGTAAACCAATCAATTCAAGGCCGAAGACCGAGGTTTGAGGTTCGTGTACATAGACTAACTGATACTGACATAGTTCTACTGATATTATTTTTATAGTAAGCGCGCCATGTGGCGCCGAGCCACCCATAAGGTGTCTAGCGACGCCCATGGACATTCGGTAGCATGCGGAGGCTGCGAATGCCATGCCGGCCTGACAGGTGCCCAGGTTGAAGGACCCAAGACTGTACTTTGGGGAAAATATTTCTCTCTGTTTGTATTTCAACAGGCTCTGATTTAGCTATGTATCCCTACGGAGTTGCAGTGGTTTTAGATCGCGGGACATTTGGGAGTCACCTACTATTCGCACGGCTCGACGCTGGATCGAGTCCAGACTCCAGAGGCGCTAGTTCGTATTTGACTGAGCCATCCAGTCAGTGAGCTAAGCAGGACCGAATCTGCGATTTATACGGCCCTGCCCTCGATGTCACGCCGGAAGTTTAGATCGTGCGAAAATTCGACTCGGAGGATCCCGAGTTGGTCGCAAAATTTAAGTGACATGCCTTGTTAGGAAGGAGCTGGATATTTAACGCCGCTCTCTTTGCACTGAACGCGCAAACTTGTATCTTGGAGGTATTTAACTTGACCAACTTGCTACGGCCCATTCGGAAATAGAGCCGAGTGTTTGCTCAAGTTCAGACACAAGTCTTCGCCTCTTCTCATCCACATCCCGCCTAGTTGAAGGGTAACTGGTGTAGAACCCGTGTTCCGTACTCTCGTATGCATAACAATGATATGTTGCCCCCTGAATGCTACGCCCACGCCTTCAACGTTAGCAAGGCTCAGTGCTGCGCATTATCTGCGAAGGTCGATTTGAAGGTCCTTTTGCTTTCCAAGCCAATTTCTAAGTCAGCGTCATACCTGTCTGGAAGCACCTGGACCTCCTGGGCACCACCATTTCCAAAGACGAAGGTTTCCGGCAACTAATCGAGTCTAGGGCTAAAACTGCACCCAGAAAATTGGTAATACTTTTCCGCAATCGGCGGTTCGGTTGCATCCGAAAATTGTAGGCATTAGGTATATTTAATGTACCTACACTACATATGCTTACACTAGGTACATGGACATTTAATACCAATTTATTTTAGCATAGTACTGTATATCTAATAATAATAATCTATCTATATAAAATTTGCGGTAGATCAGTGGCCAGCCTCTAGTTCCTCGGTCGTTCAGTCAGCCTCGTTAGCTCAGTGGTGCAGACAGTCAACTGTCGCTATTGAATGTTAAGCAACGCTGGGTGCGGTCAGTACTTGGATGGGTGACCGCTGACCGTTGGAGGCTGACCGAGGTTCGGATTCCTCGTAAAACTGTAGGTCCCTTCCCTCCTAATCTTACTTGGTGGTAGGGTTTAACCCGCCCGGGAAGATACCACCGCACTGAATGAAACGTCGGTCTAAACGGCTATGTAAATAGTTTGTGATTTCCGACCAGTTCAGTGTAGCCGGCACGATCAAAGGGGGAAGCGCTGACAGTGCACCTAGTTCACCCGGTGTTATGGGCTGACATCACGGACGTTGTAGGTGATGTAGCCAACCGTGTCAGTTTCCAAAAAAAAAAAAAAAGATCAGTGAGTAAGTATGTAGGTATATTACCAACATGTCCATGTCGCTTCTTCGCGTCGTCGTCGCGCGTTATCGGTGTACCTATGTAACGTACCGAAACCGTGGGTGGGGGCGCGCGGCGCGGTGCGCGGGCGACCACGCTTCATGGCGACGCGAATAATCGCGATTCATACATACATTCGCTACACATTTTGCTCTATTTCTCTGTACACATAAGTTTAATAGATAGCAAAGTATATATTTTCGGAATCGTAATTTAATTATCTTTAATTTGATACCCCACTCAATATATTTTGAAAAACTAATTTGACATTTTGACGCCGTGCGTCCGCCATTTTGAATTTTGAAAATTGTTATATAGCCTATGACACTCCCGTTAATAAGACGAATCCAATAGCACAAGAATTATTCAAATCGGTCCAGTACTTTAGGCTGTAGAGTGGAATATAGATAGTCACATACATACATACATACATACATACATACATACATACATACACGCCAAACTCATAACCCTTCCTTTTTTGGCTTCGCCGTAGTCGGGTAATAAGAGTAACCCAAAAACTTACTTTGAAATAAAAAAAAACTATTCCATATATTTTATTATGATAGGCACTGACATTTTTTATAACAAAAATCGGATATATTCTCGATTTCGAGAGTGGCGTCATAGTAATGTATAAAGAAAGTACTCAGTTATGTAATTGGAATATTGGAACGAAGTTCCTTATAGCGGCTTGCGCGGTAATGCGAACTGTCAGAAAACGCGGCTGTTACGACCATCTGGTCCTGTGGAAGGCGAGAAAACGACATGCTTTGCAAACAAAGGAAACTGTACTTTCTTTCCAACGTGTAAGAGCTATCTTAATGTCCCGGCTGTTACGACGATATATATAAAAGGCCAGAAAATGACATTGCTTTGAAAAAAATTTAATTTAGAACGTGCCAGTAATTTTTGTAGATCAGAAAATTGACATTATATCAGCCTTCATCTCTATTTATTCTTCATTGAATAAATGTCGTAATGCCAGCCGCAACAATACCTTTATATTCAATGAAGTACCTACTACACTACACTAAGGTAATGCACAGAGAAACATAACATATGAATTAATTAACTATAAGCCCAAGCCCATGTGTATAATGATCTGTATTACTGATGTGAAGAGGAAATAAACGTTATTCTATTCTATTCTATTCTTCTATTCTATGTACATATCTGCTAATATCGACTAGCAACAACACTTTTACATAGGTTTGCACTTATTTAATTCGCATTAAAATAAATCAAATATATACCTAACTAAGTAAAATACTGCACTAAAAGTAAAAAATGTTAAATAATAAACATGTGATCAAATCAAATGAAGTAAAGAAACTGTTAGCTGACGTCGCACCAATGCAATTGGGGAAAACAGACAGACAAACACTTCCAAAAAATGCTTGCGGATGATATCTCAGTTGTACTGAAAAACAATGACATAGGTAAACTAAGAGAGTCTTTTATATATAACTGGCGCGCCTTAATTGAATGAAAAGAAAAAGATAAGCCCAGGAATGAATAGGTGAGATGCCGGGAAACATCAACATTTGTAACCTGTTTTTCGTTACGCATAATTTAGTTGCGATTTTGACGCGACATTGAAAGCATCTCAGTTGAAGTGTAGTTATTATTGAAAGGCATTGTTTTGTGATTCTGCAACCTGTGGTCTTTCAAAATTAGTTAATAGTACGCTAAAGGGGGGCAAAATTTTTTATATAGGTTTTACTCCCTATATGATACAGAACCCCCCCTTAGCGTACTATTAACAAATTTTAAAAGACCTTATATATTTATTTTAAAAATATTTTGTTTTGATTTTTGTAGCTTGTTTAAGTAACAATAATCATGCAAATTTGAACTTAACCAAATATTGAAAAAAAAAAATATTATGAATGTATAGCGGGATATTTGAATGCAATCTCCGCGAGGTGCCGTCTACATTTTGCTATGCGTATTGTACTTACGAAGATAAATCCAACGAGCCCAACCACGATGGGCTTATCATGTGTAGTTTAGGAGTTCCTATGGCTTCCTTCCGGCTCCATCATCAGAACCCAACTAATCTTTTCCTTATCCCGACTTTCTCGTGTCGCTCAGCGACAATATTTTTTAGAATACCGTAGATTCATTTTCAGTGTGCTTGATAGTCGTGTAAGACACGAAATCTGTGAATTTTTTTGGGAAAGGGGGCTCGACTTCCGATGTGTTTCTTTCAGGGACAGTGCTCCCCCCCTCCCCCAACATATTCACTGCTCCCCCTCACCCGGAGAAAATGGATCAAAAAGTGGTACCTTGTCACATGAAGCAGTAGTAAGGGGGCGTATGTGTACAGCAAGCGAGTGAGTGTGACAAAGTTGCAGGAACAGATAAAAACATTTCTTTATAAAAAAAATATCCGAAAGTAGAAGTCTCCGTGGAAAATTAGTGTTTGCTAATAGCTCCTTAGACCCTCGCCCACCAGTACCAGCTACCAGAAATCTTCTAATAATGCCGCGATATACTAAATCATACCCTAATTCGCTGACGTACCGTCTTGCTTTGTTTCCCATAGCTGTAGTGCTTTAGTAGGTACGATTTTGCGTAAATTATTTCGAGTGGATCGTCACGAGCGCGCGCGTCCTCTCACTTCGAGCTTCTGGGGGTGACTGGGGCGTGTCGGGCGACCGGCAACTCCGGCAAGATAGCGAGACGCCGCTTTCGTAGGTTGGAGTAGGATAAAGCGCAGTCACGCTGCTCGGAATATTTAGCGTAAGCGACAATTTGATTTTTATTTTTTTATTCCAAAACTACGAATCTAAACAAAAAAATAAAAAGCCTTCAATCTAGATATTCATTAAACGAATAAAATATATTTTTTCCAAAGCCCTGATTTGGTCACGTTGCCTTAAATACGTTTTTAAAACGAAATTCAGAGCCATGTTCATGATTTTTTTCTATCGAGCGAAGTTAATCAAATCGTGTTTTCAAAAAGCCTTCGATCTGCGCTGATAGATGAAGTTTAACATATATTAAAACTGAATCTGTCAGGTAAGTAATATTGCCGGCATTCTTCTTGAAATTCGAGTCAGACGCAGTCTAACATCACCTTAATAGTGATTTTAATGTAGCTGGGACCGCACTAGCGCCAGCGGAACGACGCGGCACGGTGCGGCATTAATGTTTGCATAAGAATTGTTTGCCGTGCCGCGCAAAGCCGCTGCGCGTGCTGCCGCGAGCTTACACCGCGGCGGCGCGCACCGCGGCGGCGGCGCGCCCCGCTGCAGTGGAGTGCCACATAGGAAGCAATCACGATGTTTTACGAGTTTTCCGCGAGAGTGCGATCCGTCTATTTGAGAAAAAAAAAACTGAGGCTCGGTCTAATTATAAAAAGTCGCCAAATGCGAGTTGGACTCGCGCACCGAGGGTTTCGTACTATCACACAATATATTTATATTATGTATGTACAAAAATAACTGTGTTGCGGATAATTACGAAACGCCTAAATAAACACTACAGCAATGGTTTGACTGTCAGGCATTCGTGTAATTGAAATATACGAAAATATATTTTTTATATTATGACCTATCTACAAATTAACAATTTTCTGATTTTTCCTTTGCTTGTGCTATGACTCTACCATAACGGGAAATACCCTGTAGGTTTTGATTGGATTTGAGTGAGTTTGCAAGTATTAAAATATGACATAAATGGCCGTATCTTTTGATTGAGTTGATTTAAAAACTTGTATTTTCTGCACCTAGAAGGCATCGCAGACCTTATTATTTCATATTAATTTCAATTTGATATCTTGACCCATTCCTGATAAAAACGGTCTTGACATAAAACAATTTTTAATGTTTAGTAACTACAAGTTTACAATTTTCGAATTTTTTCCTTTATTTGTGCTGGGAGATCTTGCTTTTTACCATGTCATGATTCTAGGTTAACGGGAAATACCCTATAGGTTTTGATTTGATTTGAGTGAGTTTGCGAGTATCAAGTCTGACATAAATAGCCGTATCTTTTGATTGGGTTGGTTTAGAAGTTTGCATTTTCTAGGTCTCGAAGGGATCGCAATCCTTGGTATGTCATATTAATTTCAATTTGATATCTTGATCCCTTATTGAGAAAAAGGTTCTTTACATACAAAACCAACAAAACATGTTTTTAATGTCATATAACTACAAGTTTACAATTTTCGGATTTTTCCTTTACTTGACAAGTAAAGGAAAAATCCGAAGGGTACAGGGAAGAAACGTGAGTTGTCACTTTTTTTCTTAAATGAGTTTTTGATGCCAGTTTGTTCAGAGTTCCGAATTCTATAGAACGCATTTATCGAACCGGGTAAAAACGTACGATGTCACCATCTTTTTGGCATTTTATTCTAGTTCGTGCAGGAAAGAAAAACAATATAGTAATCAAAAACTGCTCAAGAACCAAACGATGTTAGATGTAACCGGGAAACAACGTGTTTTGTCTTAGCATCCATACAACGCGTTTTTCAACATTTTCACACTTGACATCTCTCACTACCATTTAACCGGTCAGAACTAATTGGAGCTGAGTACTCCTGTGTTTTCTTTAAAAGTTGAAGATTGAAGCCGATTGGAAAAGTCACCGAGAAGAGTAGAAGAAGGCAACGGATTCGGCGCACGCACCGCACGCACGGAAAGAGCGAAGTGCGCAAGGAAGTATGCTCGGTGGCAAGGATTGACTATCAAAATATATTTAACTTTTGCACATCAGCTTATATAGACGTAAATATTAATTTTTATTATTAATTGAATTGTTAGAACTATAATTAATACGTTTATAGAGTGAAAGTTGCCCCTCAGTTTCTTCAATCAGTCGGAATCAGCACAGAGAAAACCATAACCTTAAAATATAATTAAGTATTACGAATTGTTTGTTACAGGTTGATAGACATCTAGCTGCGAAGGCGGCACTTTCTGATAAATCATGGGCGATATCTTTTCTGAAGAACAAGAGGATCGACGATTGTAGACTAACAAAAAAAAAAAAAAGGAAGAAAATGGGCTCGTTTCAGAAGTACTAGACTATCTAAACTAGAAAGACTATCTAAACAAATTAAACTGCAGTCGCACGAAACTATTGAAATGTGCAACTGCAATCTACTGAAATGTTTTTACAAACTGATGATTTCTATTTTAATTTGTAATAAAGATTTTGATTTATAAAAATAGGTTGTTTATTTCCCTTTTTATCAGAACTAAACTAAGTTCTTAACTTTTTTGAGAGCAACATATAACGTTTCTTCCCTGTTAAAAATGGGTTTCTGTCGATTTTTATTTAATTTCTAGAAAACTGCTTAACTAAAACGTAATGTCTTTAGATATATGGAATAAGGGATGATTGTTTCATTTATTAAGGCTAAGAGTTAAAAAAAATATTCTTTATTCATTAAGATATCCACCTTCAAAAATTTAAAATCGCCTCCTGTAAAAGTATCAAGTATCAAGTATCAAGTATCCTCTCCTATCCGCCTCCTGTAAAAGTATCAAGTATCAAGTATCCTTTAGTGATAACTCACGTTTCTTCCCTGTAGCCTTCTTGTGCTGTGAGAGCTTGATTATTACTAAATTTCATGATTCTAGGTTAATGGGATGTACTCTAGGTTTTGATTTAATTTGCCAGTAGCAAAATATGTGACATAAATGCATAAATGCATAAACCTTGTGATTGCGTTGACTTAGAAGCTCATATTATTTTTTACACCCCCGAGGAAACGCAGACCTTAGTATTTGATATAAATTTCAACATGATACGTTTACCCATTCCTGAGAAAAAAGCTCTTGACAGACAGACAGATATCGTGATTTCTCAGTAGCTGCTTACGAAACAGTCAGTAGTGTGTAGTAGTGGTGTACTACAGTGTAGTCGACTTTGGAAATATGTGTACTGGTATACATCAATAAAGTATATATTTTGTGGTGACTTGAAGACTATTCTTGAATTTGCATACGGAACAAATAATTTACTCACCCGTTAGATAGCAGGGCTCCGTAGCAGTTACCGCGTTGCTACAAACTTGTAGAGTTTCAGACTCCTCGACACTGGGCGGCCACTCTTTGTTCCCTCGCAATACGGTTTTAAGAAGACCGCCCTTTCCTGTCCGCAGCGAGTTCGACTCCTCGTCGCTGTTTCCGTACACAATGGATAAGTCTATAAAATGAGTTACTGTCGTCAGCTGGAATGAAAGATATATCTGGTGTTATTTCAAAACTATTTCAAAACTCTTGGCGAAAACTTATCAACATCGTCTCCCTTCTATCTATAAGTATAAATAAAAATGAATGTTTGCATGTTTGACCACAACATATGGATGTACCGAGAGAGTTCGGCGGGTGTGTCGGAGACGAATGGGGGCAGGATGGATGAGGGAAGCCAATAAATAGAGCATCGGTCATGGTAGTACCTATAAAACAGGTTAAGGGAACCAATTGTTAGCTTGTGGTGCAATAATTCAAGTTCCTCCGTGAGCTTGGGATTACCAATTAGACGGATGACGCGGCGCTGGATAGAGCCCAAGAACGGCAATAAGTAAAGAGGGCATCCTTCCCACAGATGACTGCAGTATTCCATCACCGGGCGAACTTGCGCTGTATATAGCATAATGAGTTGCGCTGATAAGAAGAACCGCCTGCTGCCGTAGAGGACGCCGAATTTCTTGGAGGCAAATATAGCTTTGGACTCTATGAAGCCCCTAAAACCCACATCCTTGGTCAGTCCCACGCCCAGAAAGTCCAATTTAAATCTCGCTCGTATTTCACCGCTCTAAAACTGTATGAACTATTTTCTCCCTTAGAATCACCTTCAGCCGAGTATGTAAAGACAATAGACACACACTCTTACATGACATTCGAACCCATGGCGTTATGACTTGGTACAGTATGTCTCATTGTACTTAGTATTCGTTATAGAATGCTGGCGGGTTCGGAAGCAGTGATTATTATAAACGAGACAAGGTCTTTAAAGTTTGACCACCAGGCGCGCTCAAATTAACAAACTCTTTGATTGTGCCATCATAAGCGAATAATATATTTTTTAACTATATAATAAGTGGCCAATGACCAATTTTAATATAAATGCAATTGACACTAACTGGGCCAGCACCAGATCCTGTGTAGCCCTTGTCCGCCCCCTTGATACTCTTGACAAAGTTCATGCAATATCCTGGAGACAGGTACGGATCGTCTTCGGGCGCTTTCATGGGTTTGCAGCGCGGGTTGCTCTTCGCTTCGTGCGTCGGTTGGCCGTCAACAGTGCAGCACTGGATTGGGTTGGGGTCTACGAGATCCAAATATTTATTGATTTAATATTACATTACATTTTGCCCGCAGCTTTCAATGCCGCAGCACCGCTTGCGGCTTCGTCGGGTTCAGGCAAAGCTTTCTTATCTCAGAAGTAACATAATATATGATTTCAAATAGTTTTTATATAACTAAATCATTTCCTCGGTGCATATTTTTTATGTAAAACCTACGAGATGGTTTAGATATTAACCAGGGTTGTGTCCATTTGTTTGACGCAGTCATAATATTTCTTCCGCGCCTCGTGCAAGGCCTTTGCTCACTACTTACACGTACGTACAACCCCTTGTAGATAATATTGTAATGGTACATTTATTATATCCATCCCATTTTTTTAAAGCGAGATATGTGGCGCCATTCCGCCCATAAGTGCTTAACGACGCCCATGGACATTCGGTCGTATGGGGGTGTTGCGAATGCCATGCTGGCCTAACAGGTGCCTATTCACGCCCCTCTTTAAGGACCCCAGACTGTACTTGGGGGAAAAATATGGGCAGGGAAAGCGTTGCAGAGTTTACCGGTTCTGTAGAGGAAAGATCTGCAGAACCGATCTATGGCATGCCGATTCAAGTGGCGGGTGACCGAGTGGTCTGGGCGTCGTCGGCTTCTCTTGCGAGAGGTTTTCGACATTCGAATCCGGTCGGCATACCTGCCGACCGGATTCGAATGAGTTTTTTCTGCCTTAAAAATTTACGTACACACCTACATCCGCTGCTTCACCGTTCAGAACAGGTGTAAAACTGTAGGTCCTTTTTACCTTGGCTCTTACTAGGTGGTAGGCTCAAATTGTAGCCGACTGGGTTGATACCACCGTACTGGATGTAAGATGGCCGCATATCAGCCTCGATTCTTTTTTTTAGTTTATCAGGTACAGAGAGACAGACGCTGCATTATCTATCTATCTATACATATAATAAAATCGTAAAGGTAAGAAAGTCTGTACATTGAATGTATTCGGAAAAAAACTAACCAGGGTGGCTTAAAATGAGATACTGAACATGTTAGAACAGTTTTTAAAATTTTTGTTTGTTTGTTTGTCTGTACGCGCATCACGCAAAAACCACTGAACGGAATTAGACGAAACTTTGTATATTGGCAGTTTATATGCCGGGTTAGGATTATACGTAAAAAAAAATATCAAAAATAAAAAAAATTTAACAATTTATAAACATTATTGCGCGTTTAAAATCACGTAGTCCAAAGTATGTACATATTTATATCTTGAGAACTGGCAGCAAATACAATTTCAATAATATATTCATTCGAAAATTAAAAATAAGTAGATACAACGAAAATGACAGTTCTTCTTTTTTATAACTTGAACACAATAGTCTATACATTTCTATTCTTTCTATACATTTATTGAAATCGTAAATGCAAAAATGTCTATTTGTACGCGCATCTCGCAAAAACCACTGAACGGAATTTGACGAAACTTTTTATAGTGACAGTGTATATACCGGATTAACATAATAATTAAAAAATATAATAAAAATCACGTAATCCAAAGTAAAGGTAAAAAACGAATGTCATGTTGACAACGGAGAACTGTCATCTCGACGTGGGCTGGCCGGTGACAAATTGTTTGATAAATAAAAAAATAATTGAAAGTCGAAGTTATGTCGCGGTCATTGGTGCAATAAAATGTATATATCTGTTGCCGGCGGCTTCGCTCGCGTGAAATTCGTATTTCAAAAAAAGAAAGTAAGTAACTAAAGGTGGGCCCGAAGGCGGATCTGCGCTCACGTAAACGGTATTCTTTCTCGATGAAAGTAACTAAGGGCGAGGCGGAAGGCGGAGCCGAGTTCAGGAAGAAGAAAAACATTCTTGAAGAAAATAAGTAACTAAGGGCGAGGCCGAAGGCCGAGCTCTATTCTGGAAGACCATAAACCTTCTCGAAGAAAGTAAGTAACTATGGGCGAGGCCGCAGGCCGAGCTACGTTCAGGAAGAAGCTAAACCATCTTGAAGAAAGTAAGTAACTAAGGCGAGGCCGAAGGCCGAGCTACGTTCGGATAATTGAAAAACCATCTCGAAGAAAGCAAGTAACTAAGGGCGAGACCGAAGGCCGAGCTGCGTTCAGGAAGAAGCTAAACCATCTTGAAGAAAGTAAGTAACTAAGGCGAGGCCGAAGGCCGAGCTAGATTCTGATAATTGAAAAACCATCTCGAAGAAAGCAAGTAACTAAGGGCGAGGCCGAAGGCCGAGCTGCGTTCAGGAAGAAGCTAAACCATCTTGAAGAAAGTAAGTAACTAAGGGCGAGGCCGAAGGCCGTGCTCTATTCGGGAAGACCATAAACCATCTCGAAGAAAGCAAGTAACTAAGGGCGAGGCCGTAGGCCGAGCTGCGTTCAGGAAGAAGGTAAACATTTTTGAAGAAAGTAAGTAACTAAGGCGAGGCCGAAGGCCGAGCTACGTTCTGACAAATGATAAATCATCTCGAAGAAAGCAAGTAACTAAGGGCGAGGCCGAAGGCCGAGCTGCGTTCAGGAAGAAGCTAAACCACCTCGAATACAGTTAATTAATATTAAGATTGAGTTAATTTAATTTAAATTTTATTATAAAGTCCACGCTTCTGACGGCAAATATATCGTGCATCCTAGAACCTCGCGGTTATTCCCGGCTGGATGGCAAGAGGCCCGATGCTATCACCTTAGTGCCATGGACTAAGGGTAGTTCTATGGTGTGGGACGCCACTTGTGTTCTCACATTGGCTCCAAGTCACGTTAGGACATCTTCAAGAGCGGCTTTCGCGGCCGAGGCTGGGGCGGAAAGCCTCAAACGCAACAAATATAGAAATATAATTCAAGATTTCGAATTTGTTGCGTTTGCGGTGGAAACCTCGGTCCGTGGAGCAGTGAAGCCAAAAGAGGCTTGGGCCTCTGCTGGTTGACGCAACTGGTGTCCCGCCATCAAGGGCTTATGTACTTCATTCAAAGGGTAAGCCTTGCCATCCAGCGGGGTAATGCCGCAAGTGCTCTAAGAACATTTGAAAATGCCCGTTTTGATAGTTATTTTAATGTTTGTTAGTTAGGTTTTAATTCTTTAGTTATTAATATTACTTTTTTATTTTTATGAAATAAATAGATTGAGTAAACGATATTATATTCTATCGAAGAAAGGAAGTCTGTAAGGGCGAGGCCCGAAGGCGGAAGAGTGTTTTTGGTTTACCTGAACGCAGCTCGGCCTTCGGCCTCGCACTTAGTTTCTTCCTTTCTTCCAGAAGGTTTTGTTAGTGTTATGCTTTAAACAGCGGAATCTGTTAGATTATCCAAATTAAAGATTCTCAGTAATACTTTGTGTCCATTTATTTATAATGTATATTTTGAAGTGACAATAAACAACATTACTAGGCAACCCATTAGACATTACGTTTTTTACATGTTGAACAGATTATATTCATTCTTCAACACCTCCTCTTAAAGTTTAGTAAAACCCATTTCAGCACTCAGCTTCTGAAACCTCGGTCTTGGCAAGGTCTTGGTAAGAATGTCTGCCAACTGCATCTCCGAAGAAACTTTCTTAATCTTCAGATCTCCACTGATAACTTGCTCTCTTACAAAGAAGTGTCTCAGACGAATATGTTTCGTTCGTCTGTGGAACTCAGGGTTGTTCGCTAGCCTGATAGCAGCTTCATTGTCCACGTGTAGCTGCGGTACATGCAGCTCTTTGACTACTTCATTCAGTAGCCGCTTCAAACAAACTAACTCTCTGGCTACCTCGCTTGCCGCCACTATTTCAGCTTCGGTTGTGGAGATAGCGACTGACGTTTGCCATCGACTCATCCAAGTCACCGCTCCCCCAGCGTACATGGATACCACTCCAGAAGTTGAGCGATAAATCACCTGTAGATAAATCACCGCCGTGATCTGCATCACTGTAACAATCTAATGAATCAGTCAAATACCGATACCTGTATTCAATTCCATGCTCTTTAGTGCCTTGAAGGTATCGCATGATGCGCTTCACTCTCATAATGTCTTCTTTGGAAGGGTTCTCCAGAGATCTTGATGCTACCCCGACTGAATATGCAATATCGGGTCTGGTTCCCACCATCAGATATGCTAGTGCTCCTACTGCCTCTCTGTATGGAAACATCTGTTTATCAAGTTCGCCCTTTGCAGCCTCTACACCTGCCTTCACACTTGGAGTAGACACCGGCTTGCAGTCTTTCATTCCAAATCTCTGTAGAATTTTCTTCGTGTAAGCGGTTTGACTTTAATTGAATGATTATCTCGTACTTTTATTTCCAGTCCAAGATAGTAGGAAGCAGGTTTACTCGTTACCTTGAACTTTTCTCTCAGTTCACAGAGAAACTCATCTGCGTCTTCTTGACTGGTCGCTGCTACAAGACCATCATCCACATATACTGTTACAATAAGCTTTCTTCCTTGTATTCTTCTTATATACAAACAAGGATCCGCGTCGCTCTGTTTGAAATTCAGTGCCTTCAAGTGCTCTGCAATGCACTGATTCCAACACCTCGGTGCTTGTTTTAAACCATATAAACTTTTATTCAGTTTACACACTTTCATGCCATTGTTTTCATATCCCTCAGGAAATCTCATGTAGACATCCTCTTCTAGCTTTCCGTAAAGAAACGCAGTAGTCACATCAAATTGAGTCAAATGCATTCCTTCACTTGCAGCAACACTCAAAATAGCTCTGATGGTACCGGTTCTCGCCACGGGACTGAAAGTCTCTTCATAATCTATGCCTTTCTTCTGTGAATAACCTTTAACAACTAGTCTCGCTTTGTATCTTTCGATCTCACCTTCCTGATTTGTCTTTATCTTGTATACCCACTTGCATGGAATAGCTTTCCGATTCTTAGGAAGATCAACCATGGTCCACGTCTCGTGTTCCTTTAATGAACACATTTCCGCATCCATTGCTTCTTTCCATTTGTAAGCTTGACTGCTTTGTATGGCTTCTTTGTAGCTTGTTGGTTCCTTGAACTCGCTCTGTACAATCATTGCATAATCTTTGAATCTTCTCGGTAATTCAAGTAAAGTTCGATCTCGTAGTGTACGCTGTCCAGCTTGCTCTATTTCTTCTTCAGTCAGATTGCTTCTATAGATTTGATCGTCAACTTCACCTTCTACCTTCTCTGATTCAAAAGATTCTTCAACCACTTCTGGGTTTAAGATAAGATCTCGTTCATTTCGATCCGGCACTTGAGGATCTTGATCCTGTTTTTCTGACGATTTAGATGATTCTGGTAGTTTAATGGCTACTTCAACTTCATCTTCTAATTGAGAATTTCCATCACTCGGACAACTCTGTGGTTTTTCATCAAATATGACATATCTTGACCTTATCAAACTATTGTTTTCTGGATTCCAGATTCGATAGCCATCCTCATCATATCCAATTAGAATACCTTTATTAGCTTTTTTGTCCATTTTCTTCCTCCTCTGCTTCGGTACATGGGCGTAACACTTACTTCCTATTATTCTCAAATGCTTTATTGGTGGTTTCTTCCCCAACCACAATTCAAACGGCGTTTTTCCTTCAACTCGACTAGATCCCGTTCTGTTGAGAATGTATGTGGCTGTGTTTACCAGCTCTGCCCACAGTCCTTGAGGAATTTTGGTCTCATGTGCATACATCATGGCTCGTGCTGCTTCTACTATTGTTCTGTTTTCACGTTCACTGCAGCCATTTTGTTCTGGTGTATACGGCATTACCAACCGTTGTCTTATTCCATTCTTTCTTAGAATTTCCCTCATGGATTCGTTGTCGAATTCGCCTCCGTTATCGCTCAAAAGCTCTTGCACAGTATGTCCGGTCACTTTAATTTCTGCCAACATCTGCTCTAGCTTCGATTTCACTTCTGACTTCTCTCTCATGAAGTATACGTAACGATAGTGAGTGTAGTCGTCCTTGAATAAGACATAGTATCGGTAATTTGTCATCGAATACATGAAAGGTCCGCATACATCAATATGTACTAGTTCACCCGGCTTTGTTGCTCGAATTCGACTCCCAAACTTCTGCCGATGTGCCTTTCCATAAACACAACCTTCACATATTTCTTTGTCAATGTTAACTTTTATTCCAAGTTCTCTTTCGATGATTTCCTTTACATGCCGTTTATTTTGGTGTGCCAATCTCTCGTGGTACAATTGTAGTTTTTCTACGTGATCAACGACAGCATTTATTTCAATCGGCATCACAGGATTTACAGTCTTCACATTCAGCTTGTATAAACCTTCGTTCTTCTTTCGTTCACCGATTAAAACTATTCTGGCTTTCTTTCCAGCCAGTCTTAGGCTGCACCTCTCCTTTGTAGACAAAAAGGTACTCTCGCCTAGTTTATCTTGTGCCGCCAGAACAGAGAATAAGTTTCGTTGGATGTCAGGTACATACCACACATCCTGGAGCACGATGTTCTCTTTACGACCATTTACATCAGCGTCTATGACAATATTTCCTTTGCCTATTGCACGAATACTTTGTCCATTAGCTGCTGTGACTGTGTGTCCTTGCATGAATTTATCAAAAGTATGAAAATATTCAGCACGATTGCATAAGTGACTGGTTGCCCCATTATCAACGTACCATCCTTCGGGATCAAAATCTGCCGTTATAGCCATCACAGTCATTAGATTCATGTTGACACTCTTTTCGGTCACCTTAGAGGAAGATGCCTTCGGTGGTCTTCCGTCTGATATCCACTTCTTACATTTCTTCACTATGTGTCCTTCCTTTCCACAATAATGACACTTGAATATTTTTATCTTATCAGTTTTTGCCGTGAGTGCTTCTATGCTAGTCTCATTTCCTTTGCTAGTCAAAGCTCGCTCATGCGCACAGAGTTGAGAAGTTAGATTTTCCACGGTTCTATCCTTTTTACCCATCAAGATCCAACTTGATTTGAATGAAAAATATTTCTCTGGCAGAACTTCTCGGATCTTGCAAGTTAAAAGAATTTCCGGCAATTCAGTTTCATCACCTTCGGTCTTCTTTAACTCCATCCGTAGGTTATTCCAAACGTTTTTCAATTTCGAGATCAAGGTCGACATGTCGTCGCTCGGTGTATGCTTGAAGCTGAAGAACTCCATACACAGGTGATATACTTTGTCTTCCTACACCCCATCGAACAGCCTGTGTAGTTCCAGCCAGACTTCTCTTGACGTTGAAAATCTCATCACCTTCTCCAGAACTTCATCGGACATATTACTTGTTAGACATAGGAAAGCCAATCCATCGTCACGCTCGAAATTAACCAGGTCAGTATTGTATCTTTCCTGCTCTTCTGGTTTCGCCGTCACACTGCTCTCACAAGGTTTCTTTTTCAACCCCTGTACTATGTCAAGAGAATTCGGAATAATTTTAAGTAAAATTTGGACCTTATACTTCCATGTTATCCAATTTTCTTTACCTTCAAGTTTTCCAATTTGAACTTTTGAGAACTCCATTTTCACTTCAAATCAAACAGAAACATGCCCTGGGCCCATAACCTGTTAGCTTTAAACAGCGGAATCTGTTAGATTATCCAAATTAAAGATTCTCAGTAAGTCAGTAAGACTTTGTGTCCATTTATTTATAATGTATATTTTGAAGTGACAATAAACAACATTGCTAGGCAACCCATTAGACATTACGTTTTTTACATGTTGAACAGATTATATTCATTCTTCAACAGGTTTATCGTCTTCCTGAACGCAGCTCGGCCTTCGGCCTCGCCCTTACTTATTTCCGTTATTTGAGAAAGGTTTAACGTTTACCTGAAAGCAGCTCAGCCTTCGGCCTCGCCCTTAGTTAGTTACTTTCTTTGAGAAGGTTTATCGATTACCTGAACGCAGCTCAGCCTTCGGCCTCGCCCTTAGTTACTTACATTCTTCTTTGGAATACGAATTTTACGCGAGCGAAGCCGCGGGCAACAGCTAGTATATAATATAATGATAAAGAATATTGCTTATTTGAGTGAACTAACAGGACTGCGTGGTGCCGGTGGTGAAGGACATGTCGTGTGTTACCAACTGCCCCCAGAAGGCCGCGGCGAGATTCCACACGGGGTCCAGCAGCAGCGGCCGGTCCGGGAACAGCAGCGTGCTCACCAGCCGAGCGTTTGGTAGTGTCGCTTTAAGAAACATTTAACTATATAAAATATATTTCAATAATGTATAGAAATAATAAACAAGGCCGTGTTTTGGTGAAAGTAATACTTATACCAAATTTAAACAAACAGTAAAACATTCTTCAAAAATACTTGCAATTATAAATTAAAATTCAAACTATTGAATTTGATAAAAACATTAATTTCTGACACAGGAATTTGCCACTAAGAATCTCTTCGTATTCGTTTATATAGGAGCTGTCAACAAAATCACCATCTCTTTGTCGAATATTTCATGATCATATGAGGTGGCGAAATTTTTTGAACTCAAATATTTTCATACAGTTTTTTCTTCGACCCCGCCCCGATCCTCCGGCGAAAATATAAAGAAAGATGGACTGGGTGGTGGCGCGCCTTGGGACCGAGGCTTGAGGCGCCAGCAGTGGACCGATACGGGCTTACGATGATGATGATGAGTTGACGACACATAATTATCTCGGCCTCTCCGTGGTCGGGCGATAGGTACCTGTGGGTAATACAAATTAAAAAAACTAGGATTCACCGTTAGTGTAAGCACATTTAACGAGTTTTGCGTAGGGTGTCTGCGGAACGCCCCAGTTTGGATTATCCTGATTATTGCAGAAGCCGTCGATAGCCCGGTAGCGCCGACGCTTGCACACCTCGGCATTCAAGGAATCTACGGTCGCGGCATACGGCCCTGGTGGGTCGTTGCTGAAACACGCGCAAACTATTTAGTACCCCTAGAGGAACTGATCAACCAAAGAACCGTGAAAATTCTCACTAAAACCTTATTATAACACTAACAAAACGATTGTATGTTCTACCCAAAGAGTTTGTATTACGCCGCGACGTAATACAAACTGTTTGGTTCTACCAAACTTAACTGAGCAATAAAATGATTGAATTGTTTGCGAGAGAAGCGAAGCCCCCTCATATCGTGTGCGTGGTTAATGTTTTGTAAAACAGTCTTTGTAATAACTATAAATATTAGTTTCAATTGTAAATTAATTGCCCACCTGAGTCTGCTTGAAGCAGTCTGAGATGCGGTTAGTCCTAGAATACTGTGGACAAAACGATCAACTGCATTACATATACATTTGATTGCGACAGTAGTAAATCTGCTAAGTGGTTTGCTTTAAATCTATCTACAGGGTGTTCGGCACATCGACCGACAACCTGTTCTCACAATCTGTTCTGTCTCTGTGCCTAATTTTGGCCACATAGTGAATTATTTGTATGACATGTGGTATACCGTTGGAAAGGGCGTAGACTAGCAAACTTTTAAAAGAAAATGAAGCTATCAGTTGCTCTCAGTTTTTTTTTATGAATTAAGAAATTAAGATTATGTCATATTTTTACTCGTTCTCGGGACTTTGGGAGGTCATTAGACCTTTTCATGGTATTAACTTCATCAAATAATATTTATTATAGAACAAGGATACATCGTAAAATTCAATAAATTTTATTTCGTGCTAATAAAATCTTAAACAAAAAAGTTACAAAGGTTTAAAGCTGGCATTTTGGTAATTTTCAAAAATAAAGAAAAAAAATCGTATCTCGATACCATGTGACATCTGACAAAAGGTATCATAGGTCAAAATGTTGCAAATGACCCCACGTACCTACAAAAAATTTTTGTCGGTCGATGTGCCGAACACCCTGTATATTGAAATACTAAATGACAAAGATTACAGGAGTTTCCCTTCTTACCTTACTAGGTGGTAGGGTTTAACCTTCCCGGGTTGGTACCGCCGCACTGAATATAATATAAACTATACATAATAATATGTATAATTGGGTTATATTATAACCCAATTTTTATAACTGTGCACTTCGAGCTGTCAAAGTCGTTAGGTTGGCCTTGTGGGTTGGCAGGACTGAATTCACCCCCCGCTTACTTCCTCACCTCTCCGCCGACGCCTATCAGTACACGCCCTTGCTGTATGTATGTGTTATTTGTTTATAATAATTAAACACTGTTGTACGTATTTATGTAAGATTTTAATGCAATCCATTATTCAATGACATGTCTGTTATGTCGTTGCTATTGGCAACCATCTTTATTCTATTTTTAAATATACATGCCCCTCTAAATAATTAATTAATTACATAACAATAAAATTATTATTATTATTTATTTATGTTTTACCCCCTTCTAAAAATAATAATACACTCTAAACTATATATTTCATTGACAATAATGTGGTACCATATAACTAAGTACCAAACCTTTCTGGACATCTTTTCTGTCTTTCTGATCTGCGCAGTACCGGTTCATCGGTATTACAGGCAGGTTCTGGATTACCAGTAGTTGGTGCTGGTTGATAATAATTATTTGGCAATTTTTTAATATGGATAGAGTTTATTCTATAGTATTTATTATTACAAGTACGCACTAAGTATGAGCGAGGTGCTGACAATTTTTTTACAATATAAGCAGATTCCCACAACAAGCTTTTAACATCTTGTAGCAACACTTTTTCACCTACGTTGAAACAATTTTCCTTTTTGTAAGTGTGTCGGTTATAATATTTACCCTGCTCTACTTGATTGTCAATCATTTTTTGATATACATCAGTTTCTATGGCTTTATGTTTCAAATTACTTACAAGTGTTGGCAATTTTGAACGTAAAGTACGATTCATCAGAAGTTGTGACGGCGAGTATTCTAATTTGGCAACGGTAGCGTTCCGATAATTTAATAAGAAGAGCTCTATATCTATTTTACAATCAGTTGATTTTTTTAACATCAATTTTGCTATCCCTACTCCTTTTTCAGCAAGTCCATTTCCCCTTGGGTAGTGTGGACTTGAAGTGTCAACTCGGAAATGCCAATCTTGTGCAAACTGTCTAAATTCTAAACTATCGAATGGCATGTTATCGGCAACCACAATGGCAGGAATGCCGAACTTACTAAATATCTTTTTCAGCTTACCGACCACTGCTCCAGACGTCTTAGAATTTAATTGTTCTATTTCAATCCATCTCGAGTAATAATCTACTAGATCTACTAGATACCTAATAATATATCTATATAATATAATAATATATATAATAATCTACTAATCTATTAGATAACTTTTTCCAGCAAATTCCGCAATGTCAAGACAAATTTTATAAAAAGGTACATCTGGTATAAAGTGGCTATGAAGTGGCTCCTTCATTTTGGATGGACTATATTTGAGACAAGTTAAACAACTGGAAATATAGTTTCTCACATCTGAATGTATTCCAGGCCAATACAAAGTGTTGTTAATCATTTTACTAACTTTATTTATACCTAAGTGAGTTTCATGCAACAATTTTGTCATGTAATTTCTCAATAGAGGCGGAACTATCAATCTATTTTTAACCGACTTCCAAAAAAGGAGGAGGTTCTCAATTCGTCTGTATGTTTTTTTTTTTTTTTTTTATTTTTTTTTTATTTTTATTTTTTTGTATGTTTGTAACACGATTTCTCCGTCAATTGAGGGCCGATTTAGAAAATTCTTTTTTTTTAGTTAGGTCATACTTCCGAGGTGGTCCCATTTCAATTTTATCGAAATTGGTTCAGTGGTTTTCGAAAAATCAGCATAATACTATGGTGTGTGGTTACCTTCAGCAAAACTTGTGATGTGGTCGTTTTCGGCAATTTTCAGTTTGATAAATTAGTATGGTGTGTGGTTACCTTCAGCAAAACATTTGTGATGTGGACTTATTCAGCAATTTGCAGTCTGACACATATGGCGAATAATTCTGTACCACTTCAATCGATTTCGATTATTCGATTTCGATTATTCTTTTTTATGTAATATTACTAAAAAGAATGAAATAAAAACTGTTTTAAAAAATATTAAACCGATTTCCAAAAAACAAAAAAAAAAAACTAAAAAGTATTAAATACCTAATATTTTGAAATTTTCTCTGTCCTGTTGAAATACATGAATCGATATACTAGTGATACATATTCGGACCCTTGTTTCATGAATATTCTAAATTTGAAATTTTTTTATTTTTTCCGACCGGCGTTTAATTTATTATGGTACCTGGCCAGTACCTACTGTACCGAGTACCATCGAGCTGGTTTGATGATGGAGACAGAAGGTGGCCATAGGAACTCCTAAACTACACATGATAAACCCATCGTGTTTGGGCTCGTTGCATTTGTCTTCACGAGAAATTTACTTTAGACCTAAAAGATTCTCAATTCGACGGTATGTTTTCTTTTTTTGGATGTTTGTTACGCGATTACTCCGTCAATTGTGGGCCGATTTTGAAAATTCTTTTTTTTTTTATTTGAAAGGGGATAACCCTGAGGTTTTTGAAGTGAAAACTTCTTTAGCGGCTCTTGGCACTTTTTTAGGTGGGTAAAAATGTATAACTCGCGACATCGCGTCAGCGTCATTTTTAAAATGAAACCTTAAGTCATTGCGTTAAGGGTTAAGTTAGAGTGGCACGGGATCTGCCGGCACTCCCGGAGTGCAACTGTTAAGTAGGGTTCCGTAACACGTTTATGTCTGTCCATTCTACTAAGTTCTGCAAAATGAATGTAGGGTTCCGTAACATATGCATGTCTATCCGTTCTACTAAATTTTACAATTTTCAACCAAGGTCCTCCGACGGTTATTTTATAATAAAAGTAGGCTTCCGTAACACGTTTATGTCTGTCCATTCTACTAAGTTCTGCAACATCACCTACAACGTCCGTGATGTCAGCCCATAACACCAGTGCCATGTCAGTGCTTCCCCCTTTGATCGTGCTGACTACACTGAACTGGTCGGAAAACACAAACTATTTACATAGCCGTTTCGACCGACGTTTAATTCAGTGCGGTGGTACCAACCCGGGAAGGTTAAACCCTACCACCAAGTAAAATTACGAGGGAAGGGACTTACAGTTTTACGAGGAATCCGAACCTTGGTCAGCCTCCAACGGTCAGCGGTCACCCATCTAAGTACTGACCGCACCCAGCGTTGCTTAAAATTCAATAGCGACAGTTGACTGTCTGCACCACTGAGCTATCGAAGCTGACGTGGTCCTATTTTAATTGGGTCAAGATCGGATTGGAAAGCGAGGCGGAATCGCGAGGCCGAAGGCCGAGCGATTCCGCCGAGTACATTAATAGCAAAAAATTACTAAAAAAAACTGTGAAATAAAAAAAAAGTTTTAAAAAACATAAAACCGACTTCCTAAAAAAAGTAAAACTAAAAAACTATTTAAAATAAAAATATAAAAACCGCCTTCAAAAATATATGAAATAAAAACCTAAAAAAAAAAACGAACCCTAGAGTTGAAGGCGGTGCTAAAGCAAGCAAAAATGATGCATGAAAGAAAACATGAGCGGATGATAATATCCTTTGTGATTTGTGTAGCCTTTTTAGCACCGCCTTCAACTCTAGGGTTCGTTTTTTTTTTTAGGTTTTTATTTCATATATTTTTGAAGGCGGTTTTTATATTTTTATTTTAAATAGTTTTTTAGTTTTACTTTTTTTAGGAAGTCGGTTTTATGTTTTTTAAAACTTTTTTTTTTTGAAATATACTAAATTATCTTCAACCGTGATGTCATTTCTAATTTTATAATAATGTGACAATTCGCCAGTATAATCACATTTATTCTGCCAACCATGTTGATAATATTCCAGAATCTTACTTAAACTAACGTCTTTACTAGTTTCAACTTGAAATTCTTTCAGTTTTGATTCGGAGAAAGTCAACAAGGTTGTACTCAGTGTATGTACAATATCACACATGCTAAGATCATTTGGTTCCTCCTTGTGAATAATGTTTCGGCTCAACAAATCGGCAATATACATTTTCTTACCAGGTAAATATAATAATTCAAAATCATATATAATTAATTTTAAACGAAGCCGCCGTAATCGATTGTTTTTTACTAAATTTAAATCTTGCTTTACTATTGACACTAAAGGTAAATGGTCATTAAATATTTTGACCTTATGTCCATATACTAGATTATGGAACTTTTTGCAGGCAAAAGTTACACTTAGCAACTCCTTCTCTATTTGAGCATAATTGATCTCCGCGCTTGTTAGTGATCTCGATGCATAGGACACTGGCTTCCCCTTTTGCATCAGACAGCATCCAATCGCATCCTTTGAAGAGTCACATTGCAACTCTATAGACGCATAGGGATCAAACGGTGTTAATATACTGTCTTCACTAATTATATCTTTAATTTTTTCTAGTATTTGATCGTGACTTTTTGTCCACAGCCAGGTGCAATTTTTTTTTAATAAGTCTCGTAATGGTCCTATTAATTCTGACAAATGCGGTATAAAATTTCTCATATAATTTATAATTCCTAAAATTTGTTGCAGTTCATTTTTATTTGTTGGTGATTTCAAATTTTTTATAGATTTTACCCTTTCTGGATCACACTTTAGTCCTTGTTCATTAAAAATTAACCCAAAATATTTGACCTCATCAACGAAATACTGCACTTTATCTGAATTAAATTTTATATTTAACTTTTTAGCTCTCTCTATGACATTATGTACTATATTTTCCAATTCTTCAACACTACCAGCTGCACAAAGCAAATCATCAAAATACACTGTGACACCAGGAATGTCACCAAAGTACTTATATGTAAACTTTTGAAATATTTCTGGTAATGAACAAAGGCCAAATGGAGCTCTGAGAAATTTGTAGCACCCAAAAGGTGTACTGAACGTGCAAAGATCAGTTGACTGTTCGCTTAGCTTTATCTGATGAAAGCCATCCTTTAAGTCAAATACACAAAATATTTTTTTTCCGGACAAATTTGATGTGAGATCTTCAAAATTTGGTATTGTATAATAGTCCCTTAAAATATTTTTATTTAATTCTGATGGGTCTATGCACACTCTTAAAGTTTTATTCGGTTTTTCTATTATAACTATATTGTTTACCCATTCCTTAGGTTCATGTACAGGAAGTATCACACCTTTTTCCTGTAGACTTAGCAAAGTTTCTTTTAACCTGGCTTTTAACTTTAGTGGTATTCGTCTAGGTGGACACGTTCTTGGAATCGCTCCATCTTTCAGTTTTATGCTTAGAATGTCTGGGAAGCAGCCCAATCCTGTAAATATATTTTTATTTATGGCAATAAAATGTTCTTTGTCTATCTCTGGTTTACCTATAGAATCAATTCTTTGAATTAGTTTTAATCTAATACACGCAGATAAGCCTAAAATTGGTATTGCTTTTGGATTGTCAACAACAATGAAATTCGTGTTAATTGACTTTCCTTCAAGTCTTAACATTACATCTATTGAACCCTGTGGAGCGATTTTGAAACCACCGAACGCTTCCAGCTTTACATTTGTTTCTCTTATATTCTTACAGAGATTTAATTTCTTACAATACTGCAATGGTAAAATATTAATCTCAGCTCCAGTATCTAATTTAAATTTTATATTTTCACCATGGATTGCTATATTTTTATACCAATTTACCTTAGAATCTAAAGATCCAATGTGAAGGTTGTTCTGAGCTTCTTCCGTTTCATCTTTGTTAATTCCGAGCTCGTGTGTTATGCGTGAGTGCGACGATTTGTATGGCTTTCCCTGTCTTGTAGGCATCGTCTGCGATTCTGACCGGCTCGAGGTCGACATCCGTTTTGACGCATCTCCTTCTTCTTCTTCTTTATTTTGCCGGATTGCTGCTGCGCGACACATCTTTGTGTAGTGGTTTGGCCAGTGACATTTATTACATATGTTGCCAAAGGCAGGACACTCTCTGAACCTATGACTTGTTCCACATTTAGTGCATCTACGTGTAGTGTTTGAAACAGAGTCTATGTTTTTGTCTTTATTTAAAAGCTTGATATTCTGTTCCGCTAGTTCAGCCGATTGACAATAAGCCACTACATTGTCTAGACTTCTTCTTTCTCCTCTTAGAAGTTTTTCTTTGACGGTGTTGTTCCTAATCCCCAGCACAATTTGTGCGCATAAGAGCTTGTCTTCTTGTTCTGCAAAGTTGCATTGGTCGACCATACCTCTCAAGGCGGCGTAAAACCTTTCAAACGATTCTCCTTCTTGTTGTGTTCTTTGGAGAAATTTATATATTTGTACAGTTTCATTTGCTTTTGGCTGCAGATGTTTTTCTAAAATTTGTAGTATATTACTTACTGTTTCTTTGTATGACTCATCCTTTGGCTTGATTGACCTGTACAGCTTTTGTCCATCCGTACCAAGTAAGTTTTTTAGTCTGGCTACCTGTACTTCTTGCGGCTTCTTATTAGATTCTGTCGCTGTAAAATATATTAAGACTTCTTCTTGGAAGATCGAAAAATTTTCAGCTACATTGTCCGATGCCAGGTTCAGTGGCGCCGGCTTATTGAACATGTCCGTGGACATTGTAAATGAGTTTTGAGCTTGTAGTTCTTTTTACGGCTGCGCCATGTTATTTGTTTATAATAATTAAACACTGTTGTACGTATTTATGTAAGATTTTAATGCAATCCATTATTCAATGACATGTCTGTTATGTCGTTGCTATTGGCAACCATCTTTATTCTATTTTTAAATATACAGTATGTGTACTGAAAGGCGTCGGCGGAGAGGTGAGGAAGTAAGCGGGGGGTGAATTCAGTCCGTACCAACCTAACGACTTTGACAGCTCGAAGTGCACAGTTATAAAAATTGGGTTGTACAGGTTCAGGATTCAGGATAGGCACGAGAAACTTCAGGGTTCAAAAGAGGGCCATATTTGAAGACGAAAAGCTCTGTAACTTTTTTCCAGATTCGGTCATTTTATAGTACTTTTTGGTGAAAATAGTTTTAACATTATTTGATGGACGGTTAACGTTTTTATTGTTAGGATATCCGGTACATAATCACATAGGTATTATGTGAAAATTTCACAGGCTACCTATCACCATCGCCGTGCTAAAGGGCGGCAGGCTAGCCACCTCTCACCTTGGCCTTTAGGTATCCAGTACGGACACCTAAAATAAATAGTGGAGTAGGTTATTGCACTCCCTAGACCTAGACAGCAACGTTGCCAATTTTCTTAAGACTCACTGTCCATCTACAATTTCCAAGTTTTGTATGGCCAAAAAAAAAACAACGGAATTTCGATTTGAGTGATAAGGATTTTCTTCTTCTAATAATGAGTACTTTCTATTCCTGAAGTTTCTCTTACCTATCCTGAATCAACCTGTATATACAAATGGAACTCAGTGTAAATAGGCGTTAATAATTTGTCTCTTTTCTTTTCATTTTCGGCTGTGCATTTATCTAAAGAAGAAAAATAATTGTCTTTATTAATAAACAAATATCCTTTATTTCACATTATTAAAATTTTATATAAATTTTACATATTATACAAAAAAGTAATAAAAATCTACAAATTTAATACAAAAATTAAAAACGGTAATACCGCCGGCGGCGGGAGACAAGCCTCCAAGCGCGCCGGCGGGTGCAGGCCGTGGCTACGAAGCTCTCCGAGACGACACGAGACTAGCTTCGAGCAATGGGTGGTGGTACTAGACACGTAGGCCACCACCACCCCCATTTCGGAGAGCTCCGTATCCGCCGGACTGCACGGTGACGTCGTCGCGCTGCTCTTTTAAAGTCTTCTTTATCGCGCGCGCGTCGCCTGTTAGCACTGCACCACCGGTAGCGGGGGCAAAAGACGGGACGCGAGGTACCGATGACTCTAAGCTCGCCGATGGTGAACGTCGCCCTCGCGGTAGTTGTTGTGGCTCGGCCGACGTCAACGCTCCATCTTCGTCGTCGATGAATGCACTGACGGCGTGGAGCTGGGTGGTAGGGTGTGCAAGTGGTGTGTGATAAGACTGGCGGCTCTCGTATTGGACGACCCTGGCGCGGGGAGGCCAGGCGACGCGGTGGGCGGAGGCAGTGCTGCTGCGGGCAAGCGGTGGTGGCGGCGGGGTCGAAGTCGAGCGCGGCGGCAGCCAACCTTCGCCGCAGCGCCCGCTCTCCATCACGCGCGTCGCGTCCCGGGTGGTCTGCAGCAGCTTCTGTCGCCAGGAATGTCGAGCTGGTGGATTACTGGGGACGCCGAGCGGCGGCGGGGGTGGTGCCGGCACGGTTCCTCCAACCGCGCGAGTCGCTGCGCTGCTGGAGAAGGGTCTGCGCGTGGCGGATGCTCGGTTTGTTCGTCCCCCGCAAAAACTTAAAAAAAAAATCTATTCGAAAAATGTTCCGACGTGTCGGTTTGACAGCTCTTTCCCTTTATAATAATTATATACAAATATTTACAAATGTGTTTAATTTGTGTAACAAACAAGTGGCTGAAAGCTGATAACTTAGCAAATTAAAATGCTTTATTGGTTGATTAAATTAACCAATAACCTATAAACAAATATATTCTCCATCATGAGGATCAACGGCATGGTCCCCATGACGGATGCTGCGTTCAACTAAGTAATTAAGTAACCACGCGGCCGGAACATGCAGTAATTTTCTTCAAGATGTGCAACATCAGATCCCCGAAGAGCTACCGTAATGGTAATAAGTCCATAAGAATGATTTTGAGATATGAGACATTTAATTTATGAAAATGCGAGATCTTTTTCACAATTTGCAGTATTTTTGCTCGGGTTTGTTATTTAGGATAGTAGCTCTAGTTATTTAGGACTATTTTTGTAGTAAATGGGCATTGTTCTGGCGACCAGGGTCCGGGAGGCGCAGTGTCGACAGGACGCCCGCCAGGTAGTCTGACGACATGAAACAGTCTGTCGTTCGTCCATCAGTAGTTACTGGAAGCCGAGGATAGGAGAACTGATGTCGCTAGGGTGAGAATGATGTCCAACGGTATACAGCAGCAGGTCGATGAAGAAGAAGTGGAAACAGACAAAGCATCTTTTGCAAACACAAAGTGCTTTTTAATAATTTGTTGAGATGCTTACCTCAATAGTGCCAAAGACAACCACTTGAATGTTAGGTGCCTCATGTTTCCGCTACTCCTCCCACACCGGTACCTACTGGGATGGAAGTTGGACCTATAATGACCACGGTAGGTATCACGAACAAAAAGGAAAAGTATCAGAACAGCTTGAAAGACAACTACGCAAAAGTAAGCAAATACAAAATACAATACTCAGATAAGACAATCGAAAATGTGTATATGTATTGCTTAATTGACGGGATTCAGACGATTTCAGGACAATCAAGTATCTGAACATGTTGTTGGGTTTTGATGTAATCATTTTTTTTTATTGATACGCGTGACACTTGGCGCCGCCGTCAGCAGGTATTGTTGAGCCGACGACGCCCAAAAGCATTCGGTTTAGAACGGGGGCTGCGAATGCCGTGCCGGCGTGACAGATGCCTTTTTACGCTTCTCTTGAAAGATTCTAAGTCATACACTGAAGGAAAACCATCGGGAGGAAGTGCATTCCAGAGTTTCATAGTGCGGAAGATAAAAGAAATACTGGAGCGCTTAGTCAGCACTTTAGGCAGCTCTACAGTATAGCGTGGACCTATGGTGAAATGGTGAAATCGCAAGTTTGTACTAATAGGTACATACATTACCAGAAGTAGCTGTGTGCTAATTTTGAAGGTTCTTTTGACATCTTCGGTAATGTTTAGATTGACAAATTAGTTGGCATCTATCAGTAAGTTTATTCTAACTCCGTCCTATTCTAATGTAGCGTAGATGACCCGGCTCGACGGTCATTGCACGGACACTAACCCTCTCTACTCACCACTACATATATCGACTTACAGCGCTTATTAGTACGCTGCACTTCAACCAAAATTAGTCAATAATCAAATCATACATCCAAGCTGATCATACGTATTTCACCGATATTAGGCTATATTGGTGACCCCGTCGTGAACTGGACATATTGATTTACCTCACAGACAGACAATATTTATAAGTGCAGTGAGGGAATGCCAACAAGACACTACCCGCCATTCACCTCCATGGCGCCACTACTCCCGCAGTCTGGCGTCATATAGACCGCAACACCGCCACCATCAGAGCTGTAGAGCATCTCCATCAACACTAAGGTACCTGAATTCTGGAGGGACCAGCCTCGACTCTGGTTTTACCGGTTCGAGGCGATTATTGCCCCACAAATGCAAGGCGATGGAGCGAAATACAACCTCGTGGTAGCAAAACTGGGGCGCGACGAGTTACATTCTTAACGAGCCACCACCTGACAAAAAATATGGCAAACATGGGGTTTTAGCCCGGCTCCTTGCTGTTTACAAATGACAACAAAAGAAAGACGGTCATGAGCACACAACAGAAAAACGGTTATATAGCCGAAAAGGAGTGATGCCTCACAAAAGGACATTACACGCCACGCCGACAGACAGAGAACATTTTTAGGTCCGTCTGTCCGTTTGCCCTACCTTTAAAGAGCTGTAACTTTTGAACAGTAATAGGTAGCCGGTTCAAATTTTATTAAAATATTTTGATTTTTTTTAAATTTCCAAAACAGATTTTCAAACTAACATCGGACTCCCCCACATTTTCTAGAAAGTTCCACAGAATAATGCAATGTTATTTACTCTGTGCATTTGTAATATCATTGCGTAGGTACTTATTGCAGTACAATATAAAATGAGTGCTCAGTTATTTATCAATACATGCATGTGGCCGCGGAGCAGCGGGTAGCCGAGTGGTTTGGGCATCGGCTTCTCATGCGAGAGGTCCGCGGTTCGATTCCGGTCGACGTGTATCAATGAGTTTTTTCTGACGAAAAAATTTACGTGCATACCTACACCTGCTGCTTCACCGTTCAGAACCGGTGTAAAACTGTAGGTCCCTTCCCTTGCTCCTTACTAGGTAGGTGGTAGGCTCAAATTGTAGCCGACTGGGTTGGTATATCACCGTACTGGATGTAAGATGGCCGCATAGCAGCCTCAGTTGTGTTCTCGTCTAGTCCAGTATAGCCAGCAATCCAGGGAAGTCTCCGGTATGGCACCTACCTTCTCGGAGGTGATATTGGCTGGACGGAGCATGCGCTTTGGCCCCTCCGACTCAATTAACCATACAGGATTAATACATTTTTTTTTTAAATATACAACATATAACAATATGTTCTTTTTTAGGGTCCCGTCGCAAAATGCTAAAAAAGGGACCCTTATGAGATTGTTCTGGTGTCTGTCTGCGCATAGGCGCCAACTTTTCCAAATTGTCGTGGGTGCTCGCTCGGTGCTATGATAAATTACTGGATTATTATAAATCGACCACATGCTACTCCGATCATAGCTACGTAAGTACTTCTAAACTCATGAAATAAAAAGAATAAAAACCAGTTAAATATTTAGGTTTTATTTATCAAAGTATTTTTTGTGGGGTGCTCCGCACCCCCACAAAAATTCTTGTGGGTGCTCGGGCACCGGAGCACCCCCGGAGTCGGCGGCGCCCCTGTGTGCCTGTCGGTCACACGCAGATATCTCCGGACCTACTAATGAAACTGACGCCAAATTACGTATAATTTTTGCCGCTACATAGATTATAGATAATTTTGTCTAATAGACCTTTGGAAAGTACAGGGTACCCCAAAATGTGAACCAAAAATATTATTGTTTTTTTTTTAATAAATCAAATAGTATTCCATTCTATAGGTATTATTAAGGCAATTTCAAAAATATATAACTTTGCTATAATCAATAAGTTTGCTTTTACAAATATTTCGTAATATATATATATATATAAAAACGGCAGTTTTGTCGCCGAACTATGAAGCGTTGTCATTGATAGCTTTTAAAACCATTCTGAGAAGTGACAAACATATAACATTGAAAAGCATATTATGTAAATCGACAAAGTGGTTCTCAAGCTATAAGGATATTCATATATTGACGTACGTTACACGGTCGGCCGCCCGTAGAAACATCGCTTTATTTTTATTATGATTATCTAACAAACTAAGTCGCTTACTGGCACCTAGGTATGGCAGAAAAAAATCTGCTTTGGTCGTGCCGGCTACACTGAACTGGACGGAAAGAAGAACGATTTACATACCACAATGTAACAGTAAAAACGAAAAGTAAATCAGTGAAATGTATGAAAATTGCATAAGCGCGGCTCTCTCTACTGTCACTTGCAGAATCGGTGATCTAAAATTGCGCCTGAGAGGTGGCGCACTCTGGCGGCCGTGAAGGGAGTCGCCCCAGTTATAGAAACGAAGGCAAGACGGTTCGTGATTGGTCGAGCTGGTGACCCGATGTACGCGTCAAACTTGTCCGCGGGTTGCCAGACGACTATCTTTGTGTTTAGTCCCGCTAATAAGCCGACTTTCCCCACCCAACAGGTACAGATCTTCGACGGTGCCATACCATGGGTCGCAGAGGTGAAGTACCTGGGCGTCACACTAGACAGAAGGCTCACGTTTGCGACTCACATCAAAAACGTGAGCGCTAGAGCCGCAAGCATTTGTGGCCGTCTCTACCCCATGCTAAACAGGAAAAGTAAATTGTCATTTAGAAACAAAGTGACAATTTACAAGACCTGCATCAGACCCGTCATGACCTACGCCTCTCCGACGTGGGCTCATGCGGCCAAAGGACTCATCCAAGAGCTGAGGGTCAGGCAACACAAATTCTTGCGCATCGCCACAGGTGCGCCCTGGTACCACAGAAACGCGACCTGGGTACAGCACCGCTGAGAGAACATCTCCAGAAGTTGTCCACAGGTTTCTTCAAGGGGGCGTACCGACACGACAACCCGCTGATCGCTAGCGCTTGCGACTACCGACTGCGGGATCCATCGACCAGGCGCCCCTGTCGATACTAACACATCCTTTTAACTTCGCAGGTCTAGAGCCTCCACGCCGCGCAGCCAGGACGCGATCCAGTGAAGTTTCTTGACAGTTTTTCTTCGCTGTGATAATCGAACTGGCGGACATGTTTCTTCCAGCACCACCGCCCCGCCAGGCGCCGGTGGCGATGTCGAGCGAGGAGGCCAACCGACAATCACCGATTCATTCGCTGATTTCTTCACATCACAGGCAGCTGCAACAGTCGAGAGACTGAGGAATGAATGTGCCAGCAGCAGTAGCGGCTTCCATGCCGCTCGCCCCTAGCAAGCAGTCGGTCACGGCGGCCCCCTAACTTAGGGAGGACAAAGTGACCGACCATTATACCACCAGCCAGCCGGCCACGGCGACTGCGCTATTATACATAGAGCGGACAAAGCGACGGCAGGCCTCGAGCGGGAAACCGCCCCTAAAAGCCCGGTAGCGGTGTAAAAGTCTTACGACTAATACCTTTTTTCCAGATGCAGATTCCAGATTCCAGATGTAATTTCTTGAGTTTTATGTCATGTATCGCTTATGTGTTATTTAAAGCATGTTAAATAGAAGAGGAATATGTGCGGAAGGAAAAGTAATATAATATAAATACTTTATTGCACACAAAAACACTAATAGAGATACAGAGATAGAAGATAACATACATTCATCGTTGGGCCACCAAGGAGAGCGGACGTCTACGCGGTTGAGTACGAATTCAGAAAGTGACAACGCTCTATATCCTTCACGTCTTCTCGCTTTTTCGTTTCACCCTACCACTTAACTGTGAGTACGTACGCACGCACACGCTTAGCGCTTCAGTCGACGCGACGGCCGACAAACAGTCATCCACCACCTTGTCTGTAGTTATGACTCACCTGTATTCAATCACTATTGATCGGCACGGCCAACCAGTAAAAGCTCGCAACTACACTGCCATCACGATGTCAACGGTTCGCTCTTCAAACAAACACTATGGATCTAACCCCGATATATCCCACGCACATAAGACGATCCCTCAATTGTTCAGCAAACACAGCGTGCAACTAAAACGCTCTAAGCCAGAGGACGATCATACTACCGAAGACGACCCGGATTTTATAGATACGCTCAAATCAGAAATGATGGCCATGCTCAAAACCTTCACTGAAGACCAAGCATCCAAACTAACTAAATTGAGCAGTGACGTGTCTTCCATAAACAGCAGTCTCAGCGACCTACAAGAGACGTCCAGCAAAATTAGATCAGATCTAGTTTCAGTGCGCGCAGAAAATGCCGAATTGAAGACTTCAATGGATGAACTCAAGAGCAAACATAACTAAATCAAGAAGGACACGCCAGAACTGATGTCCACGGTTACATTCGTTTCAAACCAATATAACAACCTACTTAGCCGCACTGCACTTCTGGAGGAGTAAACTAACACCATTGGTAGCCTCACTGATGAACTCGAAGAAATGAACGGTAACTTCACACACCTACACTACAAGACGTACATCGCCAACAAGAACAACGCGCAAGATCACTAAACCTCGAATTATCTGGAGTTCCCGAAGCAAACAACGAAAACCTTCTGCACATATTCACCAGTATCGCAAGTCACGCAGGGGTAACGACTGGAACACATCACCCGCGTACAGCCTAAGGTTCCTGTCACTAATCGACCGAGAACATTACAGTAAAACTTTGAAGGCGTAACTAATAGGACTACGTGGTCGCAGGTTTCAGAATTTACGTGAATGAGCTCCAGAAAACAAAATCCCTCTCAAAAGATGAAAAGAAGCTGCCAAGCTTGCTGGTACGAATACGTCTTGCGGGACCAAAAACTGTACTGTGTACCTTGTAAGAAGGAACTCGACTGCAAATGCTCTGGAAATCAGGAGACCCGAAGAGGTAGAAAATATACGGGGGAATTGACTTTTTTTTATTCCTGTTGTATACCGGTCAAATGTCAAATTATGTAGATAAATGTTATATGGGCAGAAGTTGTTAATACACTCCCTTTACTCAAATTTCTCACCACATATACACGTCCTAAACTATTATTTATCATATCTTCACGCCACAGTACTCTGTCTACACTATTTACTACCTAACTTAAAAACACATACAACAAAGACTAACCTTTTGACATCACGATCTGTGATCCACAAACTACGAGCAAACATAATATTAATCTTAATCAGAAATACATATACTACCGTTTACCTCTACAGCGTATTCGCTGCAACTCACTGCAGTGCAGATGCAGACCCACAGAGCACGGAATAACCCCGCCCGCGCCCCCTCCTAGAGGCGCCCTGAGCGCGATTTCCCTACAACGGCGTTGAAGCCTATAGGCGTGGCCTATGACTTACATATGTGTGTTGTGCGTGTGCATTTGTTTTGTGCGTGTGCCTAACTTGCTCCTCTTTGTGTGTAGTGTCGATACTAACACACACACATACGAAGCGCTAGTAGCACTGCGTCCAGTTATTGGGTTTCAAATATTATCGCTTAGGGCGCCTCGAGGAGGGGGCGCGGGCGGGGGTATTCCGTGCTCTGTGTGCAGACCCCATCACCTTGCAAACTTGGATATAAACAAAAGACGACACGCACACAGAGAACGCGCTTACACATACCATCTTGTATCACCTACCCTACCCAGCATTGCTTATTATTCTCACTCATCACGAATATTTTAAAACGTACCCTCATTAGATTATTTTCTCAAATAGTTATCAGAAATCATACAACTAAACGGTATTTTCGTCCGGTCGAATGTCCAATAGGGCACCCGATTGGATGAAAGTGAATGTGCTTGCATATTATCATCTATTTAGTCTTGTGTATCAAATTCAAATTCATTTATTTGGACACATTGAAATACAGTTTTACATCCAGCGTAAACTTATATATACTTGCGGCATCGTCAGTTTGTTAAATATAATTTATTGCAGTGTATAAATTAGCTATTAATAAAATAAAGTAATCTATGCAATAATATTAAAAAATTTCAAGTCATAAAATGTTTGACCTTGTAGCCATCTATTCAATTGCGATCGAAATATTTTTACGTTATTGTCACTCTCGCGCAGTTCTTTTGGCAATTTATTGTAGATATTAATGCTATTGAACATTACACTTTTTTAAAATTTTTCAGTTTTGTGGCATTTCTGTTGAATGTTCCTCTTGTTCCTAGTTGAGTATTGATGATTCAAGCAATTATACTCCCCAGGGTTGTTTCTGACATATAAAGATACTCTTTGTACATATAGATCGTACATGGTTAAAACCCTAAGTTTTTTGAATAATGGTGTGCAGTGTGCATCCCATTTTGAGTGAGTTATTATTCGAAGAGTTTTTTTCTGCAATCTGAATACTCTGATGGCATCTCCCGAGGCACCCCAGAACTCAATTCCGTAACTCATTATCGAATAGAAGTACCCGAAATACGCACTAGTCAGAGTATTAAGGTCACAGTTTTTTGATAAAGTCTTTAGACAGTAGCAGGCCTTACTGAGTTTGTTGCATACTTTGTCAATATGCTCCCCCCAGCGTAAATTTGAGTCTAGTGTGAAGCCCAAAAACACCACAGTGATGCAAATTTTATGACTTCGTCGTTATACTCTATAAATAGATTGCTTCCCACGTCATTTTCACGATTGGTGATGTTAAAGTTAATACAGTGGGTCTTTGCGCTATTTAAAATTAGGCCGTTGGATGAAAACCACTGACCTACTTCTTCTATAATATATGTCATTTTTGTCAGTAAGGTCTGTATGCTATCGTCTGTAACAATGAAGTTAGCGTCGTCGGCATACAGAACTATTAGAGCACTCAGTACTGACAGATTAGCATTTTTTGGGAAGTCATTAATAAATATTATGAAGTGGAGCCAGTATGGAGCCCTGTGGCACACCGTACTCTATTTGAAAATACTGAGACATGATAGTTTCTGCTGTGCCTCTATCCTTATTTGAGAATGTTATGCTAGTGCTAAAGGTTCTCTGACCGAGATATGATTGAAACCATTTCAAGGCGACACCTCTTACTCCATAGTGCTCTAACTTCTGGAGCAAAACGGCGTGGTTGACAAGGTCAAACGCCTTCGATAGATCCACAAAAATTCCTGCAGTACGTTTTCTGTTGTCAAGTGCCTGCATAATTGTATTTGTTAAGTCGTGTGTGGCAGTTGCAATAGATTTTCCGGATCTGAAGCCATGTTGGTTTGTTGAAAGTATATTACATATATCCAAAAATTGTGTAGGTATCTCAAATTAATTTTATCGCACATAATTTTCTACTATTTCTTTTTAGTGAAAAAAATTAATAATATTCTTTCACTACTTATCCTCCCAAAGTTCTATAATCAATCAAAATCATAATTTTCTGGTGCAATAAATAATATATTTCAATGGCTGAACAAGGAATTAAAATATATTTCCAAAATGTAAGAGGCCGTGCAGCTCGCGCCTGCGCGCTGGCTGTTCTCCCCGCCAGAGCCAGATGCCATCCGTCCGGATTTCCACGGACAGGGTCAGAGTTTTTAGTGTGTCCAGGGAAGTCCGGGCAGGTTTTTTTAATCGTCCTGGGTTTTTAAATACCGCGCCAAATGTCCGTTTTTCGGGTCTCGGCTCGGCGAACCCATGCTAGTTTCTCTTCCATACAATGCTAAGAAAATTATTACATTTTTATATTGTGCCCGGGTTTTTGTATAAAATGTCAGGGGTTTTACATTTTCTTGTCCTAGTTTTACCAACATGGCGGCGGCAGCTCTGCTCTGGCCCCGAGCAGAACTGCCGCCGCCGCCGCGCCGGCGCAGGTGATCTATACATCGGTGCTGTATACATCTACGACGAATTCTCCCAACGCCGTATACACAGAGATTGTAAATTATATATCTACTTGCGATTAATCAAATCCAATCCAAAAAGAATATGGACTTATATTAAATCTAAAAGGAGTAATTCAGAATATCCAAAAACGTTAACTTTAGGTGAAAATCGATACTCGAGTGGCTCCGAAAACTGTAACCGATTTAGTGAATTTTTTAAAAGTGTTTTCACATTACCCGCAAAGTGTTACTCAGACTTCGATCTTTAGTCTCCCTCTCACGGAGATACGGGCACAATAAGTCGCATCAACAACGTACTGCAGAAAAGTATATTGAATGTTCTTAAGAAACTAGATTTGACAAAGGATCCTTTGAGAGCAATGGCGTCCCTCCAATATTATCAACAGGTGTGCAACCTCTTTAGTTCAACCACTCACAAATTATTTTCAATGGATCTCTTCGGGAAGGAATATTCCCTAACACTTGAAATTGCGCAAATATTGTTCCGCTTCACCAGAAAAGATCAAAAAGCAAAATTAGTAATTATCACCAATACGCGCGCGCCCGATTAGAGCATTATAACATTACACTACTAACTTTAAAAAGTATGTCTCCGGAACGGGCATACCTAGAACCCTACTTCTTTTACTAATTGTGTTTGTTACAAAGCGTATGTAGATAGAATAGCCTCCTTAAGGAACTACACCAGTCCGGGGACACCCTGTATATGTCGGAGTGTGAGCTCGGGAGCGTTTGACAAGGTTCCTGGGCATGGTCGTGAGGGCTGCGGCGGCGTGCGGCGAGAGGAAAGGACAAGCGCGCGCGACGCGTGGCTGAACAATAACAGTCTAACCTCGGACGTGCCTGTGACGTGGCGCATGCGCGCAGCCCCCACGCACTTGTCAGCTTACACCTGCGACAGTGGTCTTCCTGATTGTAAGTACCTACCTGGAAAGTGCATAGTGTCTTTTGTGTAAGGGTTGCTCGAGCTACTGCGCCTACAGGCTACACCCTAGTTGAAGAGGATAGGGCGGAAATGAAGGCTGTGCTGCCGCCCAACCCTGTCGCCCAAGAAGTACCCTGCTTGCTCCGACATATAATATAAAGACTTTTGGTCTTAGACTAGATCTAGACTTTGGTAGTGCCGGCTACATTGAACTGGACAGAAAACACGTATAATTTTTATAGCCGCTTTCTTCGACCGACCTTCGTTCAGTGCTGGTGTACCAATCCGAACCGGTTAATCCCTACCAGCTAAGTATGAACATAGCATTCCAATTCAATTTTTTTGTTATTGTTGAGAAGGTTATTAACAATTAAATTGGTTAGGTTAGTATCACCAAATGTTTAGAAAAGAAAGAGGAGAAGAGTAGACACAGAAGACAAAACCACATTTGATAGATTACGCGAGTGCAACTCTGGGTTTTCGCCTGTGTCGATGCATTCGGGTGCCATTTAGTAAGATAAAGGGCTGAAACTACATTTTCAAGTGGAATCTGAACCACTGCCAACTTCAACGGCTACCCATCCAAAGCCTGACCCGTACCCTAGTCAAAGATATATTTATGGACTAGCCTACTCGATAAATCACTCGGCCAACTAACATGCTCCACCGAGTTGCGGTTCACGACCCTCAAGTCTCTTAGTCGATCGCGAGAGGCCGCAGCGCGCAGTCGTCGCCTGCCTGCCTGCTGCGATCGCGCCTCGCCTACTTTAAACTAATACATTTACACATCTTCGTAGAAGCGAAGGTGCGATGGCGAATTTGGAGATAAAGTGTTAGAATGAAAAGACAATATGTACACCGACGGACGAGCACAGATTACTTAATAGTTACTTTGTAACAGATAAATCACGCCATACAAAAATTTTCATCCCTTCGGCTTTAATAGCCTACTGTTTTACGTCGCCAATCGCTGCGTGCGAAAATGTACCTAAACGATCGAGTGTAAAGTGGCACGAGTGCGATCGTTCTCACTACCCCTTGCCTCTCTCCCGCACGCTTCCCGCCCCGCACGAGCCCCCCACACCGGCCGCCAGACCACAGCATATATATGGCTAAAGCTTTAGCCATATATATGCTGTGGCCAGACCGTCTCCCGCACGCTTCCCGCCCCGCGCGCGCTCCCCTCTTCTGCTCGACTCTGCGCTTCGCCTCTCCGCTACCTTACCCCATACTACCTCAGCCGCTGGAACACCGCTTCTCTGTATATTTCTTCAAAGCGATAAGTCTATATAATATTTCCTCAAAGACCCTAGTAGAAAATATAATTATAGGAGAAAGCGAAGGAGCGGTTACGGGACCCTCGGCACGTGAACATGGTTGGATATGAATGGAAGTATATTGAAATACCCACACCCGTATACTTCCATTCTACTTATTATTTTGCCATTTCATATATAAGGTCTTTCAAAATTAGATCATCACACCACCACACAGATCACACTTTACAAAAAAAATTTTTTTAATGTAAAATGTAAAAAAATAATTTTTCTTAATCGTTTCAGTTTCATGCCAGGAACAAAAAAGTCTTCCAACACGTAGATCTCTTTCTTTCAGAAATTGTGAAAAACCATTTTAGTTTTAAAAAGAATTTTAGTTTTATTAGTTTGGAATAGAAAGAATTTGATTTTTTTTTTACCAACTTACACGTGTTACATCATAATGGTCATGAAGTCTTTTTTGTTACTGTTATGAAACTGAATCGATTAGGCTATAAAAATCAACCATATTTTTTTTATTTAAACACATGTAAACAAATTTTACATAAAAAAAAAGCCCAAGGTCCAAAAATTTTATATAGTTTTTACTCCCTATATGATGCAGAACCCCCCCCCCCCCCCCCCCCCCCCTTAGCGTACTATGAACTAATTTTGAAAGACCTTATATATATAAAAGTGAAATTTTGGCCCTTCATAAACCTTTTAAAACAAGCTTTTGTTTAAGTCATTCACCAAAACTATTAAAATAAATTAAGGTTTTGGATTTGATTTCAAAATTCTTGTCGCACGAATTGTAAAGAAAATACATACTCCGGCAAGTACGTGGTTATCTATCAACCAATCACTGTCATGAACATTGTTTATGAACACAATATGTTTATGAACATTTCTCGAAAAACTTTTGGAAAATAAATCTAAAAAAAATCTAAACTCATTTTATTCATTTTAGTACCTACAAGGTTTAAAAAGAAGCTAATTTTTTTAAAAAGGGTTTTTATTTATTACTAGCCTTTGCCCGCAGTTCAGCTCGCGTGAATTTATTTTTTGTCTGAAACCTTCACGGGTGCGCGACCAAAGTTTCCTCTGATCGGACGAACGGTTTACGTATCAGATTGTATTGTCATCAGCACCAAAAGTGTATGCAAAATTTCAGCTCCATCATTGATTGGATGAAACTGGTATAAACAAACAGCTGTTGCAAGTTTAAAGTTTGTTTTAAGACTTCAGCATTTATAGTTTGACCACATACTAACGACCGCATGCCAGGTGAAGTGAAGTAAAAGCTTGTAAAAATAAAAAATCGGTCAAGCGCGAGTCTTACTCACGCACAGAGTGTTCCGTAGATCCGCTAAAAACCTGTCATAAAAAGTTTTAAAAAACATAAAACCGACTTCCTAAAAAAAGTAAAACTAAAAAACTATTTAAAATAAAAATATAAAAACCGCCTTCAAAAATATATGAAATAAAAACCTAAAAAAAAAAACGAACCCTAGAGTTGAAGGCGGTGCTAAAAAGGCTACACAAATCACAAAGGATATTATCATCCGCTCATGTTTTCTTTCATGCATCATTTTTGCTTGCTTTAGCACCGCCTTCAACTCTAGGGTTCGTTTTTTTTTTTAGGTTTTTATTTCATATATTTTTGAAGGCGGTTTTTATATTTTTATTTTAAATAGTTTTTTAGTTTTACTTTTTTTAGGAAGTCGGTTTTATGTTTTTTAAAACTTTTTTTTTATTTCACAGTTTTTTTTAGTAATTTTTTGCTATTAATGTACTCGGCGGAATCGCTCGGCCTTCGGCCTCGCGATTCCGCCTCGCTTTCCAATCCGATCTTGACCCAATTAAAATAGGACCACGTCAGCTTCGATAGCTCAGTGGTGCAGACAGTCAACTGTCGCTATTGAATTTTAAGCAACGCTGGGTGCGGTCAGTACTTAGATGGGTGACCGCTGACCGTTGGAGGCTGACCAAGGTTCGGATTCCTCGTAAAACTGTAAGTCCCTTCCCTCGTAATTTTACTTGGTGGTAGGGTTTAACCTTCCCGGGTTGGTACCACCGCACTGAATTAAACGTCGGTCGAAACGGCTATGTAAATAGTTTGTGTTTTCCGACCAGTTCAGTGTAGTCAGCACGATCAAAGGGGGAAGCACTGACATGGCACTGGTGTTATGGGCTGACATCACGGACGTTGTAGGTGATGTTGCAGAACTTAGTAGAATGGACAGACATAAACGTGTTACGGAAGCCTACTTTTATTATAAAATAACCGTCGGAGGACCTTGTTTGAAAATTGTAAAATTTAGTAGAACGGATAGACATGCATATGTTACGGAACCCTACATTCATTTTGCAGAACTTAGTAGAATGGACAGACATAAACGTGTTACGGAACCCTACTTAACAGTTGCACTCCGGGAGTGCCGGCAGATCCCGTGCCACTCTAACTTAACCCTTAACGCAATGACTTAAGGTTTCATTTTAAAAATGACGCTGACGCGATGTCGCGAGTTATACATTTTTACCCACCTAAAAAAGTGCCAAGAGCCGCTAAAGAAGTTTTCACTTCAAAAACCTCAGGGTTATCCCCTTTCAAATAAAAAAAAAAAGAATTTTCAAAATCGGCCCACAATTGACGGAGTAATCGCGTAACAAACATCCAAAAAAAGAAAACATACCGTCGAATTGAGAATCTTTTAGGTCTAAAGTAAATTTCTCGTGAAGACAAATGCAACGAGCCCAAACACGATGGGTTTATCATGTGTAGTTTAGGAGTTCCTATGGCCACCTTCTGTCTCCATCATCAAACCAGCTCGATGGTACTCGGTACAGTAGGTACTGGCCAGGTACCATAATAAATTAAACGCCGGTCGGAAAAAATAAAAAAATTTCAAATTTAGAATATTCATGAAACAAGGGTCCGAATATGTATCACTAGTATATCGATTCATGTATTTCAACAGGACAGAGAAAATTTCAAAATATTAGGTATTTAATACTTTTTAGTTTTTTTTTTTTGTTTTTTGGAAATCGGTTTAATATTTTTTAAAACAGTTTTTATTTCATTCTTTTTAGTAATATTACATAAAAAAGAATAATCGAAATCGAATAATCGAAATCGATTGAAGTGGTACAGAATTATTCGCCATATGTGTCAGACTGCAAATTGCTGAATAAGTCCACATCACAAATGTTTTGCTGAAGGTAGCCACACACCATACTAATTTATCAAACTGAAAATTGCCGAAAACGACCACATCACAAGTTTTGCTGAAGGTAACCACACACCATAGTATTATACTGATTTTTCGAAAACCACTGAACCAATTTCGATAAAATTGAAATGGGACCACCTCGGAAGTATGACCTAACTAACAAAAAAAGAATTTTCTAAATCGGCCCTCAATTGACGGAGAAATCGTGTTACAAACATACAAAAAAATAAAAATAAAAAAAAAAATAAAAAAAAAAAAAACATACAGACGAATTGAGAACCTCCTCCTTTTTTGGAAGTCGGTTAAAAAAACATATTCGTCTACCTTTTGTATCAGCCATACCAAACTGCCTGTCGCAGCATCTATCATTGAGAAGCGTAAACATAATTGGTTGTTAGCACGTTTCTTGTGTGGTGACCCCCCTTGTTTTTTACTTTTTGTTTTTTATTAGGTATTTGTTGGCATAATATCATCCATAATAACATATAACCGCACTACTCTTCTCTTCAGCACTATACCCGAGCGCCAAGGTACAATTGACCGTCTTGAGGTCTCAGTGCGGAGAATGGCCCACCCGCCTTCCCAAGAGGCTGGGCAGCAAACAACAACATATATTCCGTTAAAATTTCAACCGGCCTAGGACGGACGGACGGACGAACGAACGGACAGACAGACAGACGGACAGACAAACGTCGTAGGCTTAGTAATAGGCTTCCGTGCGGAATCGGAACCCTAAAAACCGGCCAAAATGTGAGTCGGGCTAAGGAATTAAGGATCTCAGGACCCGGACTGAATGAAAAAAATTTTTTTTGGTAAATACATAACACATTTATATTGTGTGGTGATGGTACGGAACCCTCGATGCGCGAGCCCGACTCGCACTTGACCGGTTTTTTCTTTGCTAGTGACGCAAGTACAAATATTGCTTATATTGCAAGTACCATAATACAGGGAAGGGTCGCCCTAGACGCACGTACCTAGACCAGATAGGGCACGTGCTCAAAAAGGGTCAAGTGCGTAGTACGCTTAACCGACGAGCATGTATGAAGAACATTATGAGAGTGGAAGAGGCGGCACAGGCGTGTCAGGATCGTGGCACGTGGAAATCCATTGTCTCTGCCTACCCCACTGGGAAACAGGCATGACGCTATGTGTGTATGTATGTAAATAATACAATATGCTTATTTGTACTGCCTGGATGGACGAACACCACCATACACCTTCTGCGGTCACATAACAGCTACAGTCATGAATGCACGTCAGTTCGAACATGACATTTATACTTATCACAAAGAAATATAATTAAAGCAGTTAATTTTCATAATTTATTTATATTAGGCAATAAAACACCGCTTAATATAATATAAGAATAAAATATACATTACATTATACATGGCTCGCTGCTAACTTCAGTCTACACCGCCTTGATATTGGCGGGAATATTCAAATAATGCTGAATGGCCAAAATATGAAAAATTATTCTAAAAAAAGGCATTCCTGCCAACTGGCACAGTAAATTAGAATTAATCGCTGCTCCCGACTGCTCCGTGATTGGCTTATTTGAAATTGGACGTGGCCTGCAGCATAAGCAGGCATACCAACATAAAGACAGTAAATTCCAATCGATTTTTGAGTGTGATTTGAATTCTGCTCTCCGATTGGTCCAGGCAGGCATATCAACTTAAAGGCAATATTATAAATTTTTCGAGTGCTATTTGAATTCTACGCAAAATATTTAAAGATGTAGGATAAGTTCGGTGTTGACATTCTACAAGCTATTCAAGTGTCGTTAATTATCAAAATCACTTCCGACCCACATACTAAATATGCAAGATAATACATAGCTTAACATACATCACTTAAAATAAAATCAAACTCCTTCTTTTCAAATTATTCATAGCGTGGATCTCCGTCTCCCGACGTGTTCAGATCTTTCCAAGCATCGAAGTTTATTTTGGGGATGTCGGTGCACCGTACCAGTGGGTTCCTGGAAATATTTATTTATGATTATAAAACAAGCTTCCTAATAAAAAAAACCGCATCCAAATCGGTCCATCCGTTTGGGAGCTACGATGCCACAGACAGACACACACACACACACACACACTCACACAAACGTCAAACTTATAACACCCCTCCGTTTTTTTCGTCGGGGGTTAAAAAGGCGTCTCAACATTATGTTAAATATTGTGTAACATCTAAAATTAGTACAACTTGAAATGAGTTTATTTTGGAGATATCTGAATATTAGAATTATTTTTATTATGAGGGTAAAAAATAAAATGAAGATTGCATCCTTCTTATATAACTCCGTTAATTTACAAAGCAGTAGATACAATAATCCTCATGCACCTAGTTATTGTAGATAGACTCACCCTAATGTAATCTTCTTGAAGGCGGCTCTTTGCATTGTTTTCACATTGTCAGCGGTATCGCAAAGAAACCTGGCGAATGTTGACTTCTTCCGGATCTCGTTTAGTTGTCCTAAAGAAGAGCATACATTTTTTTTTATATTTAACGTTATACTAAATATACTTATCTACCGTAACCTGGCCGCATATTTCAAAAGTCTACAAGGGAGCGCCTCTGATTGGTCGTTCTCAGCGACGAAGGAACTTTGGCGGAAAATATAAATTTCGGAAGTGAGTATTTTCAAAAATAAAGTTTATATGTGGTTAGAAATACAAATACTATAACATATTTTTAAGCCCTAACATTGCTTAACAACAACAAAAAAACTACTTTTTGGCGGGAAATATAAATTTTAGAATTATTTCCGAAAATAATGTTTTTATGTGGTCATAAAAAATAAGTATAAACTAATCATAATAAGTATAAAACCCTAACAATGTTTAAAGAACAAGTTAAAAAAAACATTGGTAAAACGTGCTCCAACCCACGACCAAGATCGAAATTATAATGCTAGGCGCTCTACCACTGATTCACCAAAGTACTACGTAAACAAATAAACAAATATATCCTCTTCTTTTTTTTATGGAAACTGACACGGTTGGCCACATCACATACAACATTCGTGATGTCAGCCCATAACACCGGGTGAACTAGGTGCCATGTCAGTGCTTCCCCCTTTGATCGTGCCGGCTACACTGAACTGGTCGGAAAACACAAACTATTTACATAGCCGTTTCGACCGACGTTTCATTCAGTGCTGTGGTATCAACCCGGGCGGGTTAAACCCTACCACCAAGTAAGATTAGTAGGGAAGGGACCTACAGTCTTACGAGGAATCCGAACCTCGGTCAGCCTCTGACCGTTGGCAGCGGTTACCCATCCAAGTACTGACCGCACCCAGCGTTGCTTAACATTCAATAGCGACAGTTGACTGTCTGCACCACTGAGCTATCGAGGCTGACGAGTCTATTCAGTCAACATCAGGTGTTGAACGTTTTCTCCGCTAGGTTCGCTTGGGTGCCGGCACCGCACTGGAGAAAGGACTCGTCTCTCCACCAATCAGGGTCACTCCTGTAGTAGACTGGAAATATGCAACCTGGCCACGCTGCTCCGTGGACCTGTATACTCTTCTCTTACCAAATAATAAGCAAAGAACATTAATTATTTTATATCAATGGCAAACACATAAAGACGCGAACAGCGCAGTGAGGCCGGTTTTCTATACATGTGGTGGTGTGGCCAGTGTTTCCATAATGATTCCCAGTACCCCAGTGTTATAAAAAAAGTGTTGTTTTTTTATCTAAACGTAAAAAGTAAAAGGAAAAGGTGTTCATTAATAATTTCTACAACAAATTACATCTTCAGTTGACTGCAATGATATCTATGATAACAAGTTGTGTAATTGTCTTGGCCTCTGGCAGCCATGTCTAGTCTAGTCAGTCTATCAGTCACATCTAATTTAAGAATACGCACCAGACCTTTTTTGGTCTCCTTTTTTATAAAATACCTAATCGTAGTAGGGCGTGTAGAGGGATTTGAATAAAAATGTTTCCTTTTTATTTCATTTATTTTTATTCGCAGTGGGATTGTAAATTATTATTTTTTTATGTAGGTTTCTCAAACAGTTATATAAGGTGGCACGGGGTGTGACGTGCGACGCGGGGCGGGTAGGACGGGCAGCGGTGGTGCTCCAGTAGAAAATGGTATGGAACCCTCTGTGTTTTTAGGGTTCCGTACCTCAAAGGACGAAACAACGGAACCCTTATAGGATCACTTTGTTGTCCGTCTGGCTGACTGGCTGGCTGGCTGTCTGTCGGTCTGTCCAGACCCTTTTTCTCAGGAACGGGTAGAGGTATCAAGTTGAAATTAATATCAAATACTAAGATCTACGTTTTCTCAGAGGTGTAAAAGAAATTAAGCTTCTAAGTTAACGAAATCACTAGATACGGCCATTTAAGTCACATATTTTGCTACTGGCAAACCAAATCAAGAACGGGCAGCGGTGGTGCTCCAGTAGAAAATGGTATGGAACCCTCTGTGTGTGAACAAGGTTCGCACTTGCTTTTTTAAACGGTTTTATTTAGCTTGACTTCGTATATTTGTTTCTATCTTTGTTTCAAATCTTGCGACAACTTTTTCAACTACTTCTACTGAACCGATTTTTATGAAACTTTGCACACACATTGAGTTCTCGTGACAATACAATATTATGATAATTTCAACTTGGTAACGAGGGTCTGATGATGGAGTCAGGAGGTGGACAGTGGAACTCTTCAGCCGATACTAGTAACCCCCTCGAGTTTGGGCTCATATGGTTGGTTTGGACGAGTGTCCCATACTCCTACCAATACACTTGGTGACGAGGGTCTGATGATGGAGTCAGTAGGTGGACAGTGGAACTCTTCAACCGTTACTAGTAACCCCCTCGAGTTTAGGCTCATTTGGTTGGTTTGGACGAGTGTCCCATACTTCTACCAATACACTTGGTGACGAGGGTCTGATGATGGAGTCAGAAGGTGTACAGTGGAACTCTTCAACCGTTACTAGTAACCCCCTCGAGTTTGGGCTCATTTGGTTTGTTTTGACGAGTGTCCTATACTTCTACCAATACATTTGGTGACGAGGGTCTAATGATGGAGTCAGGAGGTGGACAGTGGAACTCTTCAACCGTTACTAGTAACCCCCTCGAGTTTGGGCTCATTTGGTTGGTTTGGACAAGTGTCCCATACTTGTACCAATACACTTGGTGACGAGGGTCTGATGATGGAGTCAGGAGGTGTACAGTGGAACTCTTCAACCGTTACTAGTAACCCCCTCGAGTTTGGGCTCAGATGGTTGGTTTGGACGAGTGTCCCATACTTCTACCAATACATTTGGTGACGAGGGTCTGATGATGGAGTCAGGACGTGTATAGTGGAACTCTTCAACCGTTACTAGTAACCCCCTCGAGTTTGGGCTCACTTGGTTGGTTTGGACGAGTGTCCCATACTTCTACCAATACACTTGGTGACGAGGGTCAGATGATGGAGTCAGGAGGTGTACAGTGGAACTCTTCAACCGTTACTAGTAACCCCCTCGAGTTTGGGTTCATTTGGTTTGTTTGCACGAGTGTCCCATACTTCTACCAATACACTTGGTGACGAGGGTCTGATAATGGAGTCAGGAGGTGGACAGTGGAACTCTTCAACCGTTACTAGTAACCCCCTCGAGTTTTGGCTCATTTGGTTTGTTTGCACGAGTGTCCCATACTTGTACCAATACACTTGGTGACGAGGGTCTGATGATGGCGTCAGGAGGTGGACAGTGGAACTCTTCAACCGTTACTAGTAACCCCCTCGAGTTTGGGCTCGTATGGTTGGTTTGGACAAGTGTCCCATACTTCTACCAATACACTTGGTGACGAGGGTCTGATGATGGAGTCAGGAGGTGTACAGTGGAACTCTTCAACCGTTACTAGTAACCCCTCGAGTTTGGGCTCATTTGGTTGGTTTGGACGAGTGTCCCATACTCCTACCAATACACTTGGTGACGAGGGTCTGATGATGGAGTTAGGAGGTGTACAGTGGAACTCTTCAACCGTTACTATAGTAACCCCTTCGAGTTTGGGCTCATTTGGTTGGTTTGGACGAGTGTCCCATACTTCTACCAATACACTTGGTGACGAGGGTCTGATGATGGAGTCAGGAGGTGTACAGTGGAACTCTTCAACCGTTACTAGTAACCCCCTCGAGTTTGGGCTCATATGGTTGGTTTGGACGAGTGTCCCATACTTCTACCAATACACTTGGTGACGAGGGTCTGATGATGGAGTCAGGAGGTGTATAGTGGAACTCTTCAACCGTTACTAGTAACCCCCTCGAGTTTGGGCTCATTTGGTTGGTTTGGACGAGTGCCCTATACTTCTACCAATACACTTGGTGACGAGGGTCTGATGATGCAGTCAGGAGGTGTACAGTGGAACTCTTCAACCGTTACTAGTAACCCCCTCGAGTTTGGGTTCATTTGGTTTTTTGGACGAGTGTCCCATACTTGTCGAACGCAAATGTACCTATGAAACAGACATACCATCTGTTCAAATTGATTTTGAAAGGGACGGCGGACACCTTATCCATCCTAAAGCCATACAGTTTTCAGCAAAGTTTAATTATGGAACAGCTGAGAGACGGATATTACCGATAATTTTATCATGGGCCTCCACTGTCCATAAAATGCAGGGCAGTACTGTTGACCATGCTGTCGTGTATTTGGGCTCCAGACTATTTGAGGAAGGTCAAGGGTATGTTGCATTGAGTCGCGTAAAGTCTTTAGAAGGGCTATGTATTGAGGAGCTTGATTGTGAGAAATTGACAGGTAAGAAACCGAGTAACAAAGATGCAATGAGAGAGTTGGAAAGGATGAGGAGTTTGCGTAATGAATGAATGATACGAGCTAAAAATCAAACTCAAAACGAGTAAATAAAAAAATAGGTAAAAAAACTTTTAAGTTAAACGGTTTTATTAAAAAAAAACTAGAAAAAAACATCAGGTGTACAAAAAACTAGAAAATAATAAGGACACAAACCTGGGCCTTCTTAAGATTTTACGTCTGGGTAAAAAATCGTGCAGTACTAGCGTGCTGTCTTCTCATGTCAGATGCCAAAGGGCAATTTGTGTCGCTGCGTCAGCGGAAAGGGTAATAAATTGAGACTTTTAACAGACTAATATAAAAACGTGGGGCGTATAATATGCGTAATACATAACATGCGCCCCACGTTTTTATATTAGTCTGTTAAAAGTCTTAATTTATTACCCTTTCCGCTGACGCAGCGACACAAATTGCCCTTTGGCATCCGACATGAGAAGACAGCACGCTAGTACTGCACGATTTTTTACCCAGACGTAAAATCTTAAGAAGGCCCAGGTTTGTGTCCTTATTATTTTCTAGTTTTTTGTACACCTGATGTTTTTTTCTATTTTTTTTTTAATAAAACCGTTTAACTTAAAAGTTTTTTTACCTATTTTTTTTTTCTAGTTAATCTTTACCCATTTCGGTAATAAGGTTTTGGGCCTATTTCGGTAACCGAGTTTTAGTACTATTTAGGTAAAAGGGTTTTGGACCTATCACACCACTTTAGACGTATCACACACTATAATCACCTACTCATCTGTACTAATACTAACGTAAAGTGAAGCGTGTTTTGGGATCAGCTCCGTTCTCGTAGAAGTAATAATCGCCCTTTCTCGTTCTGAGGAACTGCTCAATCATGATGCACAGGAAAGTTTCCCCCACCAGCGCTCCCTTAGCATTTCTCTCCAAGGAGCCGGCCACTACCGGTTCAACATCTTCCCCTTTCTTGTACAGCATTTTGAGGGCGAATACGTTCTAAGAAATGGAAACAAAGGTGTAATATAACAACGGTTCTGATGGCTTTTTAGAACGTGACATGGTTGACTGATGTCCACCCGTCACACTTCTTCCTGTCGATGTGTAATACCATGGCAGCCACCAACTATTTTTCATATCCGTTTTGACCGACCATCATTGATGCGGTGTTTCGAATCTAGCCGGATTAAACTCAACTAATTATATAAAGTTCAGGTATTTAAACGAATTTTTATTTGACCAAATAGACAACAACATAGGCAGTAACTAAAAATATCAATAGATATTACATATTTTTTATTATTTTTATGGAAACTGACACATCACACGTGATGTCAGCTCATAACACCTTGGGGAACTAAGTGTCATGTGAGTGCTTTCTTTGGTCGTTCCGGCTACCCTGAACTGGACGGAAAATACGAACTACTTGCATAGTCGCTTCGACCGACCTTTTGTTCAATGCGGTGGTAGCAACCCGGGCCCTACGACCTAGTAAGGTAAGAAGGAAAGGGACCTACAATTTATTAGCAACATTTTAATCATTACAAGCTCCTTACCTTATCGGACATGTCATAGTGGTCAGAAGTCAAGTTGCAAGCAGCCCTGACCGCCTCGTAGCTACAGAGGTGGTGATTGCGGCTCCGCTCGATGTCGGCTGCTTTGAGATCTCGGCCGAATATTTCATTGAGTTTTCTGGATCATAATTATTATTATTCAACCATCGAACTAAACCTACAGAAGCTGTATTGCGCGATGAAACATGTTAACTGTCTGTCACAGACCAAGGAAAAAAAAAACGATTTTTCTACGTCTATGTATACTCTCGTTAAATTGCGATCACGAATACATTCAACCGAACACATTAAAAACCATCTAATTCTATGATACGATAACGCGCCTCACTAGCGTATTTACACATACCTACCCAAGCACACGTTTACACCTATAAACCGCGTACGGCGCTCGAGGCGCGGCATTGGTCGGTGCGGTCGACAGTATTTGGCTGAACACGTGACAAGATTTGTTTACAAGTTTGTGTTACTGTCACACTTTCACAAAACACTACTTTGTGCTTTCTCGTTCTCTCTCCAAACTAACGTTCGTCACTGACGTGCGCTTAACACCCTTGTGAGACGCCTTGTGAAACTGATGTCTTGTGAAAGGATCTTATAAAATCCTTTGGTCGAGAACATGCTTTTCGGGAATGATGTATGGGAAGTGCTAGCCTATAGATAGGATGTCCAGGTAATAGACTATTAAACGAAAGTGATATTAATGTTCATAGTACTAGCGCTTACGTACTTGTAAGAGCTCAGCATGTACGATTTTAGATAGATATGGCTTTTAAGTCACGAAATAAGATAAGATCTTATGTTATAATGACGCCAATTTCGGAACTGGATGGATGACATCTCCATATTATGTCTTAACATCGAATTGTTAATTTCGTTGGTATTTTACACATTATACAAATAATATATGCATGATTAGCTAGTTAACTTAGTCTACACACTCTCACCGATTCGTACACTGTTAGGTATATTATATTTTACTTTTAAAATTGTTATATTATTATTTCATTAAGTACATTAGAAAATTATAACATTGACTATAAGTATAGATATATAAGTACGTACTTAGTGGAATATTAACTGTAAAATAGTGCACACATAGTGGTACATGCCATAGGATATTGTTGTTTATTACACACATATATACACATACATATAGACACTTGTATTTGTATGTGCTGAATATATAGAATTCTACAAGGATAAGTAGTACTAGGTACATAAATATTATATATATATAAACATACTGACTACTACTGATATACTTGTCGTGTTACTTGCTCTGGTTCCTGCTAACCGAGTTGACCTTCTTTTTCATGCGCACACGGAGCGGCGCACGGGCTGCAATGGCCAGCGAGAGCGACGAGCGCCTGCAGAGCCTGCTACAGCAGACGGAGGAGCTGCGTGAGCTGAACGAGCGCCTCCTCACCGAGCAGGACGACAACTCGGCCGCGTTTGAGAACGTCTTGGCCGACAATGCTCGGCTCAAAGCGTTGCTCGCCAAGAAGGAGAGGTGCCCCCCGGAGCTCCAGGAGAGTGAGGAGAAGTGCATGGACATGATCTACTGGTACGAGAATAACCAGAAGGAGTTTGAGAAAGTCCTGGACTCCAACAACGCACTGCACAAGGAGTTGCTGGAGGTGCGGAGCAACAAGGACAGCAGCTGCTTGTACTCCTACGACGGGACCGCAGAGGAACTGCGCGAGGTGAGGGACCAGCTGAACATTGAGAGGAAGCAGAACGTCGCGCTGCGGAAAGACGTAGCGGAGAAGAACTCAGTCATCCGCGACCAGTCACTGAGATTGACGGAGCTGGAAGCAGCCGTTCGCTGCAGCGCGAGCGCACACTCCACGACACCCCGGCGAGCTCGTTGCCCCTCCCCCTGCCCCGCCGTAGAATGCATCGTTATTCTCGACACCCCAGTGGATCGGCAAACTGCGTCTCCACAGGAGTCCCCGCGGCACACCCCCCCCCCCCCTTCTACAGAGCCACTTCTTTCCCCCATCCCCCCCACTGCCATGCGATCAAGCGAGCCACCTGCAGCGGCAAGTACCAGCTCTGCCGCCGCCACACCGCCTCCTTCCAGGATAGCACACAGCGTGGAGACCACTACGTCAGGTGGGAAGTCTTCCAAGAAGAGAAAGGGAAAGGGAAAGAAGAAGACAGCGGCCAAGGAACCCCGTTCAGCTGTTGGTAAAGGAAAAGGTCGACATGGGAAGCAACCGGTCCCCCGTGTCTGCGTTACGGAGCCGGAAATACCGACAGCACCACTTCCCCGGACCACCACCACCGTGCCGACCCCCCCCGCCAACCCTCGTCCACTCCAGCTGCGCGAAGCCGGCCAGAAGGATCGTGATACTCGGTGATGAGCTCGCACTCAACATGGGTCGCACATTCCACGAGTCGCGACAGTCGTCGGACACCGTCTCGACCACGTGCAAGCCAGCGGCGAGCATCACTGACATTATTAAGGACCTTCCGAGACAAGTGAGCAAGCTGGACGAGAAAGATATAGTTATCTTGTTGGTAGGCGGCGCGGAAACTAACACAGACACAGTAGCTTACCACAGCTGTGTGAAGTATGCAGTCGAGATCTGTAATGCGGCAAAGGTAACAATATTCATCAGCTCGCTACTATATGTGCCGACTCGACTACATGATTCGCACAGAATCAATACTGCCGCACACAGGAGCAACCATCTAGTGTATATGTTGACCAGGAGCGTTCCTAACACCATCTATATCGATGTGAATGGGCTGGGAAAGTCATGCTATGCACTGGATGGCCGTATTAATAGCATGGGCCGAAAACTAATCCATTCAAATGTACAGAACTGTAATCTTAGTATGAAAAAATCAAATCTACACTTTGTAGAATTAGTAAATAGTAATCCTAAAGATAAGCCAATAGAATCAAACTCTTTTTTATGTTAACTTCTGTTCTTAGTGGCCGTGATTCATTTGAAACCAAATTAAATTCTCCTAAACATTGTCATCTATTAAAAAAAAAGTCAAATTGCAAAAATAAGCTAGTTATAAGTCATCAAAATGTACAGGGTCTGCGCGGTAAAAATCTACCATTAGAATTAGTTTTAAAAGAAAATCAAATTGACGTTTACAGCGTAACCGAGTCCTGGATAGATTGTAATGAATTAAGCACTCAATGTATTAATAACTATTCTATTATTAGCAGTAGCCATCGAAAAAACTTTATAAGAGGTGGTACTTTAATTCTTGTGAAGAACGGTCACAAAGCTAAGAACAGACTAGATGTAGTAAAAATGTCAATAGAAAAAGAGTTTGAAATAAGTTGTATAGAAATGGACTCAATATTCATAGTATCAGTATATAGGTCACCATGTGGGAATATGCAATCATTTATAAACAAATTGGAAGAATGTCTGTGTAAATTAAATACAAATAATAATAAATTAATAATTGTCTGCGGAGACTTTAATATTAAATTTCCCTTAGAAGAAGGAGGGCAACATGAGCTATCTGATTTGATGGATAGTTTTTTGCTTAGACAAACAATCTTCCAATATACTAGAGTGACAGATTCGTGTTCATCGTGCATTGATAATATTTTTACTGATTGTAAATTACTAGATTCAAAAGTATTTTCTGGAATATTGTCAGATCATTATGCGCAGTTAATTTCTATAAATTACTCAACAAGTAAGAATACTGTCTCAAGCAGGATGAAACGAATATCAAACAAGGGCCAGATAAACGCGTTAAACTTAGACTTACAATCTGAATTCCAGGGTAATAATATTTATAGTTTTAAAGACTTCTTTAATATATTTATAAGATACCTAGACAAGCATCTGCCATTAAAACGTATATGTGTAAATAATAAAAAAACATTTGCCGACTGGGCTACTCCAGCTATTATTATTTCTAAAGACAAATTATTTCATTTATACGACCTCCTAAAAGTTAACAATAACCCAGATCTTAGATCTTATGTTACACGTTACAGCAAAATCTTTAAACAAGTTACCATTAAAGCCAAGCAACTGTTCCTTAAAAACAAAATTATGAATTCAGATAATTGAGGTGGGTTCCAGGATGGTGACCACAACTGGAAACCCGTGTTGCCTCTCGTATCTCCGGCAACGAGTTAGTCTGGGGATACAGAGGGGCAACGCGGCCGCCATCCTGGGAACCATCCCGGGGACGACGCCCCTTGAGGAAATATATAATTTATAAGTTAGTTTTTAGTGATTTTTAGTTATAGTTTTTTTTTTTTTTTCTTTTTTAATTAGTTATATTTGTCTATTTAATTTGATAGGTAGTTATAGTTTGTGTATTGTGTATATTTTCTTGTTCATTCTGAAATAAAGTTCATTAAAATTCAGATAATAAAATCAAAATGGCCTGGAACATAATTAAAGAAGAAACTGGCAAATCTAAAGACTGTAACACCAAGCTAGAGTTAAAAATTGGATCAGAAATTATTTCGGATAATACAGCGATTGCCAATCATGTGAATAAATTTTTTTCCACAATAGCCCATAATACTACTCAAAGTCTAAAGGCTAGTAAAGAAGTATCGTTAAACTACCTCAAATCATTTATCCCTCGGAATTCTGAATCAGCGAAATTTGCATCTGTCACATACCTAGAGACTGAGAGAGTAATAAAGGACCTGAAATCTAAACGTTCCCTAGACCTGTGGAGTCTATCACCTGTATTATTGAAATCTGTAACAAGTGTCATCGGCCCGCTAACAGATATTGTAAATGACTGTCTAGAAAATGGCATATTCCCAGATTCATTAAAAGTAGCCAAAGTTATACCTTTGTATGAAAAGGGATGCCATAACAATGTTGAGAACTATCGTCCTGTTTCTATATTGCCAGTTTTCAGTAAGGTTTTTGAAATTTTTTTGGAAAAACGGCTAATTAAGTTCCTTACAGATAATGAACTTTTAAATTGTAAACAATTTGGATTTCGGAAAGGACTCTCAACGGGTGATGCTATAGCTTCTATGGTAAAATCAATATTAACTTCTCTAGACGACTCTCAGCATACTTATGGCATTTTTTGTGACCTATCCAAAGCCTTTGACTGTGTAAATCACGAAATATTATTAATGAAGCTGGAACATTATGGCATAAGAGACAATGAATTGCGTATATTTCAATCATATTTAGAAAATAGAGCTCAAATATGTGACGTCAATGGCTTAAAATCGAATGTAGAATCAATCACAATGGGTGTGCCGCAGGGTTCTATCCTGGGACCATTATTGTTTCTAATATATGTTAACGACATCTCGAGCTGTATAACAGACGATATAGAGATGGTAATGTTTGCAGATGATATCTCAGTTGTACTGAAAAACAATGATATAAGTAAACTGAGAGAATCCTTTTTAACTGTACTAGAATCTCTAAAATCTTGGTTTGAGTGCAACAATCTATTGCTAAATGTCAACAAAACTAATATTATGCACTTTGCTCTTGGGACTCATAGACGTAATAACAATGATAGCATATTAAAAACTGCAGATAACTTGTCATTAAACCTTGCTAATGAACTAACTTTTCTTGGGGTAATATTTGATAAAAGTTTTACTTGGAAAGCCCACATAAACTCTTTAGCTGGTAAGCTGAGTTCCGCATGTTATGCTATCAAAAAAATTAAAGAGCTAGGCGGGACCCATGCTGCAAAAACGGTTTATCATGCTTATTTTGTCATATGGCCTAATGTTTTGGGGAAATGCAGCAGACTCAAATAGAATATTTTTATTACAGAAGAGGGCCTTGAGGTACATCCTAAATATGAAAACTAGAGATACTTGTAGGACAGCGTTCGGAGAGATAGGAATCATGACTTTACCAAGTGCATATGTTTACCAGAACATATGCTATGCCAGAAAATACATTCATGATTCCTCTCTCAATTCCGACAATCATAACTATGACACACGGGGTAAGAATAATGTACAACTAATAAGACATAGATTAGCTAAAACTACAAAAAGCTTTATTTGTAATAGTGTTAGTTTTTATAATAAACTGTCTCCTAACATAAAACAATTAGATGACAATAATTTTAAACGACGGATTAAAATAATGTTAATTGAAAAGAGTTATTACAGTATTAAGGATGCATTAACTGACCGTAATTTTATCTAACAGTCTGACTTCTATTTTTCCCACTAACAAATTTTGACAATTCGATACACTTTGTATCATTTGATTTTTAATATGACTTATTACATTTCTTTGTAATAAACGTAAACTAATTGTTTTATTTGACTTGATATAATATGAAATATCAAAATTGACGATGGCACTATACACCAGATATAGGTAATTTAAATAGGCAGTGTGGTCAGATTCTTCAGTATTCATGTTTATGCTGTAAATATTAATGCTCTTGTGAGCGGTAGTATTGTCACGTAGTGAATTTTAATAGCGGACTGTCGAAATGCGTTTACCGAAGTGTCAGAGACACATTGCTAGTACGGAGGAAAATACTCCGTACTAAGGCTACGCTACACGTGAGACGTCCGTTATTTTGAAGATTATTACTGCCAACCTACATTTCTGAAAATTCAATCACACATATCTCGGCGTACTACACTCTCACTACGTAACCGAGCACACATTATAGCATCATTTACCGAGCGTGAATTTCCACGATCTCTTTCCGCTGTCAGCCCATACTAAAATTATATATTGTTTGACGTAACGAAAAAGATCGCGAGCGTCTGTATGGAATTTCTGTTTGCTGAATTTGGCAACACCGCACATCGCGGTGTTGACTAATGGGTTGCCAGGCGGTTGAAATATATCCCAAATAGACGGGAATTCACATTCGCCTCGGTTGTATTTATATTACTTATTAATTCAGACATCATCGGAGGACCCCTAGTAGAGGTCCAATATTATCAACAAATGGTGTTACAGGCCTTCAGCCACTTAGATCCAGGTAACCACATACAGTGCGCGTCATTGCGTGCTAGCCGACTTCATTCCGCAGCCACACCACAAACGCACGCTGTCACCTGTAAAAGCGGAACTCAGTCAACCAAGACTTCACTTCTTCTGTTAAATAATTCTCCGCTACAAGCTAAAATATAACGCGCTCGATCTGCCGCCGTGAGTTACACTAGTCTCCCTCGCGACCGTGCCACTGTCAACGAGCCGCGGCGCTGTACCGCCGCCGCCGTCGGACGCCTGCAGCCGTTCATCTTAGCGTTGAGAGAGGAGTCCCCACAGCCAGGGTTACGGGTAACATTACAATCTCTTCAGCTCTGCCCTGCCTGTCGCCTGTGAGACACCGCCGGCCTAGCGGTTGTCGTTGCGCTTCACGCACAAAACGTATAACGCCCATCTGTGTATTTTCTCTCTTCCCATCCACAGGGCACCTTGATATGTGTGCATTATTTAATGTGGGTGTGTTTGTGTGTGTGTGTGTACAGCTTCTACGTTCCACGTAGACTTCTACGTTTACACGTAGACTTCCCCGTTTCCACGTTTCTACGTTGACTTCACGTCCCTTCTACGTTCTCCGTCCGAGGACGCCTGCATCGTCTGCTCGGCATAGCCGGTACGAGCCACCTGGGCTTTACTCCTCGTCCGGCTGTTCCGAAGCAGGACATTGTGAAGAGGGTGGGGAACGAGCGACGCGTCGGAGGCATCGGTCGGCCTCCTGCGAAGACCTTCGTCTCCTCCTCCGAAGCTAAGTTCTCGGATAGATTTGTAGCTCTAATCGATTAGCTCGGTCGTAACCCCTACGATGCTCAAGTGATTCTGATAACTCACACCCTGTCTTTTTACATCGTATAATTGTGTTTTTTGGAATAAACGATAAATTTATATTTCTGAGCCGTATTTCATTATTTAAGTCCCCTTTTTCGTCTCAGTATGGGTTAATTATTTGTAAGTTACTATAATATAATACTTATAAGGTACTAACAAAACATTGTGACTTGCGAAGTTTGTTTGTCAGTTCTTCTTCGCATTGAATTTAGAACTGGCGGAATTTTCGACATGTCCAAGCGTAGGTTACCTACCTGTGGATGAAATTATACAATAAACAATAAACAATAAACTACGCTGCCCTTATTCAAGATTCAATTATAATACCTTATGCGGTCGTCGCGTGGTCACAAAAGTTGTAAATAATTGGGATCAATCGCGACAAATTGACTGAGATATAATAATTTTTCGTGCAAAATCACGTGCGTCGAGCGAGGCTCAGATTCCTATCTCGATTCCATATAAATATGAGCTACATTATATGTACATTATAAACTTAACTATTACCTCTATACTAACGGACTGCATACTTAGAGCCAATTGCGGGAAGGGCGATGATCCTATGATTGCTGTGGTTTCGCCAGTTATAGCATTATCGCACGAATACACAAAATTAGATTATAAACCGCGAGATAATGATAAATCCTCCTTCCCGCAATAAGACCTTGTTGAATTCGAATTGACGATAGCTACAATATTTAGTACTTTGATTTTTTTTAAATGTTGTTGTTTTATTTGAGCTTACCTGAAGAGGAACTTGGTGAGCTCTGAGGTCCACCATTGGTCGCGTGCACTTTCCGACTCTGTTGTGGATCCGCGACACAAACTATCCATGGAGCTGCCGTTCTCCAAAACATTTGGGCGATTGAAATTATTGCTGAGGCGGAGGACGTTTGTCAACACTCTCCGCTCGTTCTGCATGCTGATGAACGGAAGAGTTTAGAAGTTTCATTAAAATCCTTGAATACACATTATAACGAGATACTTTTTGTTTATTGTATAACTAGCTGAGCCCGCGGCTCCGCTCGCGTGAAATTCGTATTCCAAAGAAGAATGTAAGTAACTAAGGGCGACGCCGAAGGCCGAGCTGCGTTCAGGTAATCGATAAACCTTCTTAAAGAAAGTAACTAACTAAGGGCGAGGCCGAAGGCCGAGCTGCTTTCAGGTAAACGATAAACCTTTCTCAAATAAAGGAAGTAAGTCAGGGCGAGGCCGAAGGCCGAGCTGCGTTCAGGAAGACGATAAACCTTCTGGAAGAAAGGAAGGAACTAAGTGTGAGGCCGAAGGCCGAGCTGCGTTCAGGTAAACCAAAAACCCTCTTCCGCCTTCGGGCCTCGCCCTTATAGACTTCCTTTCTTCGATAGAATATAATATAGTTTACTCAATCTATTTATTTCATAAAAATAAAAAAGTAATACTAATAACTAAAGAATTAAACCTACATAACAAACATTAAAATAACTATCAAAACGGGCATTTTCAAATGTTCTTAGAGCACTTGCGGCATTACCCCGCTGGATAGCAAGGCTTACCCTTTGAATGAAGTACATAAGCCCTTGATGACGGGACACCAGTTGCGTCAACCAGCTCAAGCCTCTTTTGGCTTCACTGCTCCACGGACCGAGGGTTTCAACCGCAAACGCAACAAATTCGAAATCTTGAATTATATTTCTATATTTGCTGCGTTTGAGGCTCTCCGTCCCAGCCTCGGCCGCGCCAGCCGCTCTTGAAGATGTCCTAACGTGACTTGGAGCCAATGTGAGAACAAAAGTGGCGTCCCACATCAAAGAACTACCCTTAGTCCATGGCACTAAGGTGATAGCATCGGGCGTCTTTCCATCCAGCCGGGAATAACCGCGAGGTTCTAGGATGCACGGTATATTTGCCGTTAGAAGCGTGGACTTTATAATAAAATTTAAATTAAATTAACTCAATCTTAATATTAATTAACTTTATTCGAGATGGTTTAGCTTCTTCCTGAACGCAGCTCGGCCTTCGGCCTCGCCCTTAGTTACTTGCTTTCTTCGAGATGGTTTATCATTTGTCAGAACGTAGCTCGGCCTTCGGCCTCGCCTTAGTTGCTTACTTTCTTCAAGATGGTTTAGCTTCTTCCTGAACGCAGCTCGGCCTTCGGCCTCGCCCTTAGTTACTTGCTTTCTTCGAGATGGTTTTTCAATTATCCGAACGTAGCTCGGCCTTCGGCCTCGCCTTAGTTACTTACTTTCTTCAAGATGGTTTAGCTTCTTCCTGAACGCAGCTCGGCCTGCGGCCTCGCCCATAGTTACTTACTTTCTTCGAGAAGGTTTATGGTCTTCCAGAATAGAGCTCGGCCTTCGGCCTCGCCCTTAGTTACTTACTTTCTTCAAGAATGTTTTTCTTCTTCCTGAACTCAGCTCCGCCTTCCGCCTCGCCCTTAGTTACTTTCATCGAGAAAGAATATCGTTTACGTGAGCGCAGATCAGCCTTCGGGCCCGCCTTTAGTTACTTACTTTTTTTTTTTTAAATACGAATTTCACGCGAGCGAACCGCGGGCAACAGATATATAAATTTTATTGCACCAATGACAGCGACATAACTTCGACTTTCAATTATTATTTTTATTTATCAAACAATTTGTCACCGGCCAGCTCACGTCGAGATGACAGTTCTCCGTTGTCAACATGACATTTAAAATAGATTTTTACCTTTACTTTGGATTACGTGATTTTTTAATTATTATTTTCATCCGGGATATACACTGTCACTATAAAAAGTTTCGTCAAATTCCGTTCAGTGGTTTTTGCGAGATGCGCGTACAAATAGACATTTTTACATTTACGATTTTATGATATGTATAGAAAGAATAGATATGTATAGACTATTGTGTTCAAGTTATAAAAAAGAAGAACTGTCATTTTCGTTGTATCTACTTATTTTTAAATTTCGAATGAATATTTTATTCAAATTGTATTTGCTGACAGTTCTCAAGATATAATTATGCACTTTGGACTACGTGATTTTAAACGCGCAATAATGTTTATAATTGTAATTTTTTTTTTATTTTTGTTATTTTTTTTTACGTATTATGTTAACCCGGCATATAAACTGCCACTATACAAAGTTTCGTCTAATTCCGTTCAGTGGTTTTTGCGTGATGCGCGTACAGACAAACAAACAAACAAACAAAAATTTTAAAAACTGTTCTAACATGTTCAGTATCTCATTTTAAGCCACCCTGGTTAGTTTTTTTCCGAATACATTCAATGTACAGACTTTCTTACCTCTACGATTTTATTATATGTATAGATTCAAAGACAAGGACAAAGAGTTTTTTTTTATTTTTCAAATTGCCGACCTGATGTACAACCAAAATTATTAAACAACTAGCTGAGCCCACGGCTCCGCTCGCGTGAAATTCGTATTTCAAAGAAGACAGTAAGTAACTATGGGCGAGCTGCGCTCAGGAAGTCGATAAACCATCTCTAAGAAAGTAATTAATTAAGAGCGAGGCCGAAGGCCAAGCTGCGATAAGGTAAACGATAAACCCTCTCAATTAAAGTAAGTAACTAACGGCGAGGCTTCAGGTTCAGCTGCATTCTAGATAGAAAATAAACCTTCTCGAAGGAAGTAAGTAACTGAGGGCGAGGCCGAAGGCCGAGCTGCGTTCAGGAAGAAGATAAACCATCTCTAAGAAAGTAAGTAATTAAGGGCGAGGCCGAAGGCCAAGCTGCGTTCAGGAATATTATAAACCTTCTCGAAGGAAGTAAGTAATTAAGGGCGAAGCCGAAGGCCGAGCTGCGTTCAGGAAGACTATATCCCTTCTCGAAGAACGTAAGTAACTGAGGGCGAGGCCGAAGGTCGAGCTGCGTTCAGGAAGATATAAACCTTCTCGAAGGAAGTAAGTAACTGAGGGCGAAGCCGAAGCCCGAGCTGCGTTCAGGAAGACGATAAACCATCTCTAAGAAAATAAGTAATTAAGGGCGAGGCCGAAGGCCGAGCTGCGTTCAGGAAGACGATAAACCTTCTCGAAGAAAGTAAGTAACTGACGGCGAGGCCGAAGGCCGAGCTGCGTTCAGGAAGACTATAAACCTTCTCGGAGAAAGTAAGTAACTGAGGGCGAGGCCGAAGGCCGAGCTGCGTTCAGGAAGACTATAAACCTTCTCGAAGAAAGTAAGTAACTGAGGGCGAGGCCGAAGGCCGAGCTGCGTTCATGAAGATATAAACCTTCTCGAAGGAAGTAAGTATCTGAGGGCGAGGCCGAAGGCCGAGCTGCGTTCAGGAAGATATAAACCTTCTCGAAGGAAGTAAGTAACTTAGGGCGAGGCCGAAGCCCGAACTACGTTCAGGAGGACGATAAACCATCTCTAAGAAAGTAAGTAATTAAGGGCGAGGCCGAAGGCCGAGCTGCGTTCAGGAAGACGATAAACCATCTCTAAGAAAATAAGTAATTAAGGGCGAGGCCGAAGGCCGAGCTGCGTTCAGGAAGACGATAAACCTTCTCGAAGAAAGTAAGTAACTGACGGCGAGGCCGAAGGCCGAGCTGCGTTCAGGAAGACTATAAACCTTCTCGGAGAAAGTAAGTAACTGAGGGCGAGGCCGAAGGCCGAGCTGCGTTCAGGAAGACTATAAACCTTCTCGAAGAAAGTAAGTAACTGAGGGCGAGGCCGAAGGCCGAGCTGCGTTCATGAAGATATAAACCTTCTCGAAGGAAGTAAGTATCTGAGGGCGAGGCCGAAGGCCGAGCTGCGTTCAGGAAGATATAAACCTTCTCGAAGGAAGTAAGTAACTTAGGGCGAGGCCGAAGCCCGAACTGCGTTCAGGAGGACGATAAACCATCTCTAAGAAAGTAAGTAATTAAGGGCGAGGCCGAAGGCCGAGCTGCGTTCAGGAAGACGATAAACCTTCTCGAAAAAAGTAAGAAATTAAGGGCGAAGCCGAAGGCCGAGCTGCGTTCAGGAAGACTATAAACCTTCTCGAATAAAGTATGTAACTGAGGGCGAGGCCGAAGGCCCAGCTGCATTCAGGAAGACGATAAACCATCTCTAAGAAAGTAAGTAACTAAGGGCGAGGCCGAAGTCCGAGCTGCGTTCAGGAAGACTATAAACCTTCTCGAAGGAAGTAAGTAACTGAGGGCGAGGCCGAAGGCCGAGCTGCGTTCAGGAAGATATAAACCTTCTCGAAGGAAGTAAGTAACTGAAGGCGAGGCCGAAGGCCGACCTGCGTTCAGGAAGACTATAAACCTTATTGAAGAAAGTAAGTAACTAAGAGCGAGGCCGAAGGCCGAGCTGCGTTCAGGAAGACTATAAACCTTCTCGAGGAAAGTAAGTACCTAACTAAGGGTGAAGCTGAAGGCCGAGCTGCGTTCAGGAAGACTATAAACCTTCTCGAGGAAAGTAAGTACCTAACTAAGGGCGAGGCCGAAGGCCGAGCTGCGTTCAGGGAGACCATAAACCTTATCCAAGAAAGAAAGTAATTAAGGGCGAGGCTGAAGGCCGAGCTACATTCAGGAAGACCATAAACCTTCTCGAAGAAAGTAAGCAACTGAGGACGAGGCGGAAGGCCGAGCTGCGTTTAGAAAGACTATAAACCTTCTCGAAGAAAGTAAGTAAGAAAGGGCGAGGCCGAAGGCCGAGCTGCGTTCAGGAAGACGATAAACATTCTCGAAGACAGTAAGTAACTACGGACGAAGCCGAAGGCCGAGCTGCGTTCAGGAAGACTATAAACCTTCTCGAAGAAAGTAAATAACTGAGGGCGAGGCCGAAGGCCAAGCTGCGTTCAGGAAGACTAGAAACCTTCTCGGTGAAAGTAAGTATAAACTATGGGAGAGGCCGAAGGCCGAGCGGCGTTTAGGTAAACGATTTAAATAAAGTAACGAAACCTTTTAAATAAAGTAAGTAACTGACGGCTAGTCTTTAGTCTAACCTGCTTTCTGGAATACAATAAATCATCTCTAAGAAAGTAAGTAATTAAGGGCGAGGCCGAAGGCCGAGCTGCGTTCAGGAAGACGATAAACGTTCTCTCGAAAAATTAAGTAACTAAGTAACGAAAGAACGTAACTAAGGACAAGGCCACTGTCACCCTAAAGTCCTCCCCCCCCCCCCCCCCCCCCCCACTCCTTTAAATGTGAAACCCAAAAAACCCTGAAACAATTATTTATTTATGATGAGTAGCTAGAATTATGATTTTCAATCCTACCTTTAAAAAAAACGATACTTCTATACAAAATTTCACCTCCCCTTAAGGGTTGTTTTGAGACAAAAGGTAGCCTATATCCTTGTTCAGGACGCAATTCATCTCCGTACAAAATTTTATAAAATCCTTAAATATAATTTTGGAATCATCCCCTATTCTAATTTAAGTGTTGATTTAGCAAAAACGCTGAAACACGTAATTCTTTATTTCATACCAAAAGCCTAAATATTAATTGTCATATCCCTAACTTGAGAAATGCTGGGTTCTCCATACAAACTTTCACCCCCTTAAGGGTTGTTTTTTTCAGAGAAAAGGTAGCCTATGTCCTTCCTCAGGATGCAATTAATCTCCTTGCAATAATTTATCGAAATCTGTTGAGCGGTTTAGGCATGAAAAGGTAACAGACAGACAGACAGACAACAGAGTTACTTTCGAATTTATAATATTAGTATGGATGTATGGATATGGATAGTATGGATAGTATGGACTTGTATGGATTGATTCAGAAGAGTAGAGGAGAACACGCCAGCCTGTAGAACACCAGCGGGTATATCGGAGTAGAAAATGAAATGGTTTTGTGTGTCGCTAAAACCATAGAAAATCACTGGCGCAAGGTCTGATCGTGGTCGTGAATTTACCGTTGCCGTACCGTGATTGTTACCTTCTAGTCAGAAAGCGCTCATTGAGATAAGGCAATTGAAAGTACCATTTGATAAAGAGGTAGACTCTTTAAGAGTCTAATAAATTCTAACGATACGTGTACATGAATCTTACTAGAGAGATCCTCGGATAAGGGTGTGAAAATCCCTCATAGCGGCAGTAGCGTGCTCGTCCATCACACTGGGGTTTGTCCTCTTGTCATAGTCATTGATGTAGCCCGTTGAGCCAGGGTAGATCACCTTCTTTGCCTTCAGGTGTGAAGTTCCTTCAAATTAATTTTAAATTATCATTTGCCCAAAATATTTTTTTTTTTCAGTTCAATCTATATAAAGCCGCCAATCGCGAGTTGGACTCGTGCACCCAGGGTCCCATACCATCACACAATATTTGTATTATGTATGTACAAATATAATTGTGTTTTGGAAAATCACGAAACGCCCAAATAAAAACTACAGCAATGGTTCGACTGGCATGCATTCTTGTAGTTAAAATATAAAATATATACAGGCTGTTTCAGGATAGGCTTGAGAAACTTCAGAAATAGAAAGTAGGTACTCATTATTAGAAGAAAAAAGACCTTATCCCTCAAATCGAAATTCCGTACTTTTTTTTCATACAATAATTGAAAATTGTAATAAAAACTCGATGGACAGTGGTGCGGAGAGATTTGTCTAGGTCTAGGGAGTGCAATGACCTAGTCCAGTCCCCTTTTTTTCTTTTGATGTCATTCAGATTTAAGACTTGGAATTTACCTACATGCAGTTAAATTCTACTAGTTAAGCATGTAAGTTAGTTATTTTATTTTAATTTAATAAAGGCGGACGTTAACCGTCCACCAAATCTCGATGAAACTATCTTCACTAAAAAGTAATATAAAATGACGGAATCTGGAAAATAGTTTCAGAACTTTTCCTCTTCAAATATGAAACCCTTTCGAAGTTGGGTTACGTTACGTTAAGTTGAAGTAACGAAACCCTATACTGAAACACGCTGTATATATTTTGTATATGATATAACTACGAATTAATTTTTTGGATTTTTCCTTTGCTTGTCCTGGGAGACCTTGCTTCTTGCCAAATTTCATTACTCTAGGTCAACGGGAAGTACCGTGTAGGTTTTGATTTGAGTGAGTTTGCGATAAATAGCCCTATGTTTTGATTTTATGATTGTGTTTTGATTTAGAAGCTTGCATTTTCTACACCTCGAAGGGATCGCAGACCTTAGTATTTCATATTAATTTCAATTTAATATTTTGACACGTTCCTGAATAAAAAGGGCCTTGACACACAAAACAAACAAAAAATTTGTTTAATGTCATATGTATAACTACAAATTTAGAATTTTGGGATTTCTCCTTTCCTTTACTTGTGCTGTGAGAAATTGATTTTTACCAAACATGATTTTATGTTAACGGAAAGTACCCTATAGGTTTTGATTTTATTTGAGTCAGTTTGCGAGTATCGAATCTGACATAATGATCGTATCTTTTGATTGAGTTGATTTAGAAGCTTGCATTTTCTACACCTCAAAGGGGTCGCAGACCTTAGTATTTCATATTAATTTCAATTTGATATCTTGATCTGTTCCTGAGAAAAGAGGTCTTGACACAGAAAGTAAACAATCATTTTTTTTGTCATACAACTACAAGTTTACAATTTTCGGATTTCTCCTTTCCTTCCTTTTCATTTTTCCTTGTGCTGTGGGACCTTACTTCTTACCAAATTTTATGATCCAAGTTTAACGGGAAGTACTCTATAGGTTTTGATTTGATGCGCCAGTAGCAAAATATGTGACATAAATGACCGTATCTTGAATTATCGTTGACTTATAAGCATAGATTTTTTACACCTCCGAGGAAATTTAGACCTTAGTATTTGATATTGATATGATAATTTCAAATTAATACCTCTATCTGATCTTGAGAAAAACGGTCTTGACAGACAGACAAACTGACAGACAGACGTACAACGAAGTGATGGCTATAAGGGTTAAGTTTTTAGGGTTCCGTATCCGTCGTACGGGACTCTATTAATAAACCTATGCCGTCTGTCTGTCTGTCCGTCTGTCCGAGAGCTTTATCTCTTGAACCGTAATAGGTGGCCCGTTGAAATTTTCACAGAATATGTGTTAGGCCGATGTAACAGCAAATAATAAAAATAAGAAAAAGTAAAAAAATCACGGGGGTCCCCATACAAGAAACTAAAAAGTGTATGCTCGCCATCTACCGAAAAGAGGATGAAGCATTTTAACTAATACATAGATGGCGTGTGTGGCGCTGACCATGACATGGCGATACGGAACTGTCGGTGCGCAAGTCCGACTCCCACTTGGCCGGTTTTTTCCTCTTTTGAGGTACGAAACCCTAAAAAACAATGCAAAAAACTAAAAAACTATAAACGACCTAATAAACATTATAATAACTATTAAAAGCCGTGTTCACGAAAGTTTCTAGAATGCTTGCGGCTTGAATAAAGTAGGCCCTTGATTGCGAGGCGCCAGTTGCGCCCACCAGCAGAGGGCCAAGCCTATTCAAGAAGCTTTTGGCTTCACTGATTCAAGGACCGTGTGTTTCGACCCCAAACGCAACAAATTCGAAATCATGAATGATATTTCTATATTTACTATTCTTAACTAGCACGAGGAGCTGGCGAACAAAACCGGACCAATGCACATTTGGTGAAAAACATTTTTTCTTGTTATTTTTATACCTGGCAAAACAATTCTGCAAAGAAAACTGATGATAAGTGAACGCAATTAGGCCAAAAAATTGTCCAAAAGTGACATTTTGTATCAAAACAGGACGTTTTCGAGACGAAAAGAGCCGAAATTTCTAAACGGAAGCATTCACCTTCAAACCCGGATCATTTTCATACAATTGATTAAAAATGGTCAAATTTATTTTCAAAACAGGACGTATTTAACGTTTGCAACACTACGAGAGCTATATACCAAGCAAAATTGAGTTTTATGCTCTCAAAATAAGATACAAAATTCAACTAACTTTACGTAGGTATGTTTTGTTTTAGATCTTGACTTGATTGAATATCTCTCAATTTGTCTGTTGTTATATTCTCTTTGCTGTTGTTGTCCAACGAAGTGCATATTATAACCTCTGAGGTTACAAGGGCATTTAACATGAATACGGTGGGCGTACTGAGCGAAGGGTCGCGGAAGAAGAAAAGACAGGAGCGGGCAATGACGTATCATCTTTGGGAGCGGGCAGCAGCAAGGCAGAGGACGGAGAAGTAAGTACCTACCTATTCCTGAGTCGTTTCGTGCGTGCCGGCCTCCAATAAACAAGTTCTTCTGACTCCAGGGATCAAAATGTATGATTTAAAAAAAACTTAAAACAAAATTCAATCAGAAAAAGTTTTCGCAGTTTTTTGGCTCTCCTGTAAAATTTGCTAACTCCAATTCGTCCTGTTTTGTTCACCAGCTCCTCAATATATAGATAGTAGTACATATATAGAAGTACATACCCAGAAAGATCGGCAGCCACTCATAATAAGTGATGTGCTGAAATATTGCGATTAACAAGCGTCGGGTCTCCTGGAATGTGGTATTGTCGTCCCAGTGAGAGTTGTTCTGCCTCATATGTTTGGCTATCCAGTTGTGCAACCGAAGTAAAAAGTTCTGAAGCATAGCCAGTATCGGAGTCTGGTTTGATCGCAGATCTCCTGCGGGACACGGTCACATTTTGTGATGATTGTGTTAATAGTGATTTGAATGCACCTGTAGCTGTAACGTAACCTGGGACTGTAATGTAGATGGTTGAAAACATATTAAAAACTGCAGAAAACTTGTCATTAAACCTTGCTAATGAACTAACTTTTCTTGGGGTAATATTTGATAAAAGTTTTACTTGGAAAGCCCACATAAAAAGCATATGTTTACCAGAACATATGCTATGCCAGAAAATATATTAATGATTCATAACTATGATACACAATTATTAAGTCTCACAGGTTTCTCGGAAGCGTTATAGGTGACGAAATTGAAAAGCGTAAATACATTCAAGAAAAAATAGACAAATGGATCGTTTGTGTAAAGAAATTATCTACGGCAAGCAAAATGAACCCACAAGCAGTACACGCCGCATACGTAAAATCATTACAATGCGAATGTCAATATCTACAAAGATACTCTGGCTCTGCAGAAGACTTCACAATATTAAAAGATGCCATCAACTCATGTCTAACTCCGTCTATCACCCAGATAGAAATTACATCAATAGAACATGAATTACTTACACTGCCCGCAAGACTAGGAGGTCTCGGAATAAAAGACCCAACAAAAAACATAAATACTCATTATGAAACCTCAACTGCAGCCAACAAGAAACTAATAAAATCTATATTGTCAGGTTCGGAGCTAAATATTAACGATTACCAACACCATGCAACAGCCACGATGTGTGAAGCAAGGGAAAGTCGTAAAAGAAAATAAAACATAACATATGAGAACGTCATAACAAAATTACCAACCAAAATGCAACGGAGTATCAAAAGAGCAGTAGAGTCAAAATGCTCACAATGGCTTACTATTGTACCCACCACCAACGACCACACTGACCTCACAGCGACACAATTTAGAGACGGTTTAGCAATACGTTATGGATACGAACCAACAGGACTACCAAACTGCTGCGATGGCTGTGGTGAAAAGCAGTTCGACCTAAACCACGCTCTTAACTGCAAAAAGGAGGTCTTGTAAAGCAGGGTCATGACCAGCACAGAGATGATTGCAAAGACTCGGCAGAACTAGCATGGGGTGCAGCCACTGTCGAATCAATCATGCGCGAAGCTCAACCGAACAGCCCAGCACTTATAGGTGACCTCATGCTTCACGGAGTTTGGGAACCAGCGAGGAAGGTGGTTTTTTTGACGTACGCATAGTAAATGCTGAAGCCTCCTCATACAAAACAACATGGTACAACATCTCACATAACCATTCGCGTGAAAAACACCATAAATACGACAGGGCCGCCGTAGACCTCCGAGCATCATTTACGCCATTAGTAATAGCTTGTGATGGTGCAATTGGAATTGAATACAATACGTTTATAAAGCGAACTGCAACTAAACTAGCCGATAAGTAGCAGAAGCCATACTCACACATCGTGGGATGGTTGAAAACTAAGACCCAGATCTCCATCATAAGGGCAGTATCAACTAGAATTAGGGGCACACGAAGAAAAAATTACAGATGGGGGGGGCTAGAAGACGGCGTTGGCTTATTTTCTACCGAAGAATGAGCAGTGCCGTGGTGGGACCAGATCCCACAATGTTTGTGGTAGATCGGCCACACCTCCACCATCGCATTCTGGGCCCTCGTGCGCATCCATATACCTCCTCTAATCGGCCAACCTTGTATAAATTGTGTGTACATAATAAATAATATATACTTAATGTTTACGCTTTTCAATTTCGTCACCTATAACGCTTCCGAGAAACTTGTGAGACTTAATAATTGTGTATCATAGTTATGATTGTCGGAATTAAGAGAGGAATCATGAATATATTTTCTGGCATAGCATAATGTTCTGGTAAACATATGCACTTTGTAAAGTCATGATTCCTACCTCCCCCGAACGCTGTCTCTAGTTTTTATACTTAAGATGTACCGCAAGGCCCTCTTCTGTAACAAAATTATTCTAATTGTATCTGCAGCATTTCCCCAAAACATAATGCCATATGACATGATGCTCTCAAAATAAGCATGATAAACTGTTTTTGCAGCATGAGTTTAGCTCTTTAATTTTTTTGATAGCATAACTCAGCTTACCAGCTAAAGAGTTTATGTGGGCGTTCCAAGAAAAACTTTAATCAAATATTACCCCAAGGAAAGTTAGTTCATTAGCAAGGTTTAATGACTCTGTAGTTTTTAATATGCTATCATTGTTATTGCGTCTATGAGTCCCAAGAGCAAAGTGCATAATATTAGTTTTGTTGCATGGCGCGTGTGTCTCGCGAATTATTTTCGAATTTTAGACGCGCCATGCGACAAGCAGCCTCCACCCCACAGATACAAGATCGAATGAGTATCGGCAAGATCTGTACTACATTCAATATATTGTTTAAGATATTATGAATCCAGGATCCTCACCATAATAAGGGTTTGTTTATTCATGGGCAACCTCGGTATCCGCGGCCTGTCATTAGTAGGTGCCGAGCGGTACCTCAGAATCGCCTGTTCAAGAATCCTCCACATAAACTCATTATCCTGGGTACTTACGTTGCCCCCTACCACATCGCCACAATCCTCGGCATATGGCGGTGTCGGCACGGACACCACCATTATTATTATTATGTTATTAATTTATTTCCACGTTTTTCTTATATTAATTTTAAATATTTACATAAATAAAACACTTAAATAAAATCTAAAATTAATATAAAAATAAACGGAGTTTCCCCCACCGGCGGCGGCGCGGCAGCGGGGCGAGCCCAGGCTACCGATGGTCGGGTCCCAAAGAGAGGAACCTCCGGACGATGTATTATATTGTATTGTATTGTTTATTGATCATTCATATGGCAGTTAGACTGCGCTCGAACTTGTCACACTTTGTTCTATCTGCTGCCTTCTGGATCTGGCCCTTGACCCAACCACTCAGCGAGAGCCTCTTAAGGTGGTCGTCGAGGCTCTTCGCTATCAGTCCATGCGCTGATACGACTATGGGCACAACGATCGTCAAGTCGACGGACCACATTTTGGTAACCTCGTGCTGCAGATCCAGATACTTTAACATCTTCTCTGCTTCCTTACTGACGAGGATACCATCGTTATTATTATTATATTTCTCTTTGTTTCACATTTTTATACAAATTCATATTAATTTTACACATATATTATACTATAAAAAGTAATAAAAATACACAAAAAATAATACAAACATAAAATAAAAACGGCAATACCGCCGCCGCCGCCGGCGCGGCGGCGGGAGACAGGCCTCCAAACTCCAAGCACGTCGGCGGATGCAGGCCGTGGCTACGGAGCTCTCCTAGATTGTTATTATTATTGGTCGGCGCGGTGGCAGTATTCGGCTGAACGCTGCCACAAGACGCAATGACGAAATAACTAACACCGTTTATCACTGTCACTCTTGCACAAAACACACCTTTGTTCTTTCTCGTTCACTCTCCCCACTAATGTTCGGCACTGGCGTGCACTCAACACGCTCCTGAGAGCGACTGTCTTGTGAAACATACTTTTTCGGGAATTACTTAAAGTAAGGGCCAGTCTATAGATAGATGTCGAATGGTAGTGCAACATAATTCACAAACTCTTGACACATCGAATTGATACCAACTACATGCATGCTAATGGGCATGTACTCTGTCGATGTGACCCAAGTGTAGCGTCACCCCACGCCATTTAGTACCGCTGTCGAGTGTCATAATATCCTCAGAGTCGTATCGCAGTGCGCAAGTACGTCTATGTACGTTATTATTTGTTCCTTGTGACCGTTTTGTTATTGTTAGGTAAAGTACATATTTTATCGTTTTGATTGTTATTTGTTGAACATGAATAAGTACATAACTAGGTGTCAAATTATGGCTAGTGTCGACAATAATTTTGTAAAAGAAAGAGAGGACACTAAGCCGCTAGTTCAGAGCTTGACGCAATCGCTGAAAAGTTAGTCAAGATGTCGTGATGTCTCAGTACCTGCTTACGAATGCGCTGCGCTACTTACACAGTCAGTAGTATGTAGTAGTAGTACACTACAATGTAGTAGACTTTGGAAATATGCGTCCTGACCTGGTATACATCAATTATATATGTTGTGGTGACTTGAAGTCTATGCTTGAATTTGGATACGGAACAAATAATTTACTCACCTGTTAGATAACAGGGCTCCTTAGCATTTACCGCGTTGCTGCAAACTTGTAGAGTTTCAGACTCATCGACATTGGGCGGCCACTCTTTGTTCCCTCGGATAACAGTTTTAAGACGACCGCCCTCTCCTGTCCGCAGCGAGTTCGACTCCTCCTCGCTGTTTCCGTACACAATGGATGAGTCCATAAAATGGGTTACTGCCGTCAGCTGAAATGAAAGATATATCTGGTGTTATAAAAACTATTTCAAAACTATTGGCGAAAACTTATTAACATCTACTATCTTCTATCTATATAAATAATAAAAATGAATGTTTGGATGTTTGACCACAATATATGGATGTACCGAGCGATTTCGGCGGGTGTGACGGAGACGAATGGCGGCAGGACATCGATTCAGAAGGGATGATGGAAGCCAATACATATAGCACCGGTCATGGTAGTACCTATAAAACAGGTTAAGGGAAATAATTGTTAGCCTGTAGTGCAATAATTCAAGTTCCTCCGTGAGCTTGGGATCACCAATTAGATAGAGATAGATAGATAGAGCCCAAGAACGGCAATAAGTAAAGAGGGCATCCTTCCCACAGATGACTGAAGTATTCCATCACCGGGCGAACTTGCGCTGTATTATAGTTATAATGAGTTGCGCGGACAAGAATAACCGCCTGCTGCCCCGTAGAGGACTCTATGAAGCCCCTAAAACCCACATCCTTGGTCAATTCCACGCCCAGGAAGTCAAATTAAAATCTCGCTCGTATTTCGCCGCTCTAAAACTGTATGAACTATTTTCTCGCTTAGAATCACCTCCATCCGATTAAGTAAAGTGAATGGACACACACTCTTACATGACATTCGAACCCATGGAGTTATGTCTTCGTACAGTATGTTTCATTGTACTTAGTATTCGTGATAGAATGCTGGCGGGTTCGAAAGCAGTACTTATTATAAACGAGACAAGGCCTTTACAGTTTGACCACCAGGCGCGCTCAAATTAACAAACTCTTTGATTGTGTAGTCATAAAGGTTTTAATAATTTTTCCAAGTTAATTATTTTCTTCTTTTTTATCTATTTAATAAATGGCCAATGACTAATTTTAATATTAATGCAATTGACACTAACTGCTATACCAGCATCAGCTCCTGTGTAGCCCTTGTCCGCTCCCTTGATGCTCTTGACAAAGTTCATGCAATACCCTTGGGGTAGATCCGGATCGTCTTTGGGCGCTTTCACGGGCTTGCAGCGCGGGTTGGTCTGCGCTTCTTGCGTCGGTTGGCCGTCAGCAGTGCAGCACTGGATTGGGTTCGGGTCTACGAGATCCAGATATTTATTGATTTAATATTACATTACATTTTGCCCGCAGCTCCGCTCGCGGCTTCGTCGGGTTCAGGCAAAGCTTTCTGATCTATGCTCAGCAGTAACATATATCCGCTATATCTAATTCATTTCCTCGGTGCGGAGTGCGGAGTGCGGAGATGGTTTAGATATTAACCAGGGTTTGTCTGTCTGTTTGTCTGTTAGTGTGACGCGGTCGTATTTCTTCCGTGCCTCGTGCAAGGCCTTTGCTCACTGCACGCACAACCCCTTGTCGAAAATATTGTGATGGTACATTTCTTATATCAATCCCTATTTATAAAGCGCGATATGCAGCGCCAATCCTCCCATAAGTGCCTAACGACGCCCATGGACATTCGGTCGTATGTGGGTGTTGCGTACACAGTGAGAATTGAATGTAAATCAGTTCAGTTTTTTTTTCAAGTTTATCAGGTACAGACAGACAGACGCTGCATTATAATGATAGAGAATATTGCTTATTTCAGTCAACTAACAGGACTGCGTGGTGCCGGTGGTGAAGGACATGTCGTGTGTTACCAACTGCCCCCAGAAGGCCGCGGCGAGATTCCACACGGGGTCCAGCAGCAGCGGCCGGTCCGGGAACAGCAGCGTGCTCACCCGCCGAGCGTTTGGTAGTGTCGCTTTAAGAAACATTTAACTATATAAAATATATTTCAATAATGTATAGAAATAATAAACAAGGCCGTGTTTTGGTGAAAGTAATACTTATACCAAATTTAAACAAACAGTAAAACATTCTTCAAAAATACTTGGAATTATAAATTAAAATTCAAACTATTGAATTTGATAAAAACATTAATTTCTGACACAGGAATTTGCCACTAAGAATCTCTTCGTATTCGTTTATCTACGAGCTATATATGTATATAATGTATAGAAATAATAAACAAGGCCGTGTTTTGGTGAAAGTAATACTTATACCAAATTTAAACAAACAGTAAAACATTCTTCAAAAATACTTGGAATTATAAATTAAAATTCAAACTATTGCATTGGATAAAAACATTAATTTCTAACACAGGAATTTGAATCTCATCGTTTTCGTCTACCTACGAGCTGTCAACAAAATCATCATCTCTTTGTCGAATATTTTATTATCATATGAGGTGGCGAAATTTTTTGAACTCAAATATTATCTATCATACAGTTTTTTCTTCGACTCCGCCCCGACCCTCCAGCGAAAATATAAAGAAAGATGGACTGGGTGGTGGCGCGCCTTGGGAGATGTCTATGTCCAGCAGTTGACCGATACGGGCTGATGATGATGAGTTGACGACACACAATTATCTCGGCCTCTCCGTGGTCGGGCGATAGGTACCTGCGGGTAATACAAATAAAAAGAACTAGGACTCACCGTTAGTGTAAGCACATTTAATGAATTTTGCGTAGGGTGTCTGCGGAACGCCCCAGTTTGGATTATCCTGATTATTGCAGAAGCCGTCGATAGCCCGGTAGCGCCGACGCTCGCACACCTCGGCATTAAAGGAAGCTACGGTCGCGGCATACGGCACTGGTGGGTCGTTGCTGAAACACGCACAAACGATTTAGTGCCACCAGAGGACATGATCAACCGAAGAACCGTGAAAATTCTCACTAAAACCTTATAGCACTCTAACAAAACAACTGCATGTTCTACCAAACTTAACTGAGCAATAAAAGTATTGAATTGTTTGCGAGAGAAGCGAAGCCCCCCTGTATCGATACCACCAACAATAAAGTAATCAAACTTTCGAATTTTGAATTTGGAAATTTTGAATTTTGAACGGTGTGCGTGGTTAATGTTTTGTAAAACAGTTTTTGTAATAACTATAAATATTAGTTTCAATAGTCACTTAATTGCCCACCTGAGTCTGCTTGATGTAGTCTGAGATGCGGTTCGTCCTAGAATGCTGTGGACAAAAGCATCAACTGCATTACATACATTGCGACAGTAGTAAATCTGCTAAGTGGTTTGCTTTAAACTTATCTATATTAAATTACTAAATGACAAGTTTACAGGAGGTCCCTTCCCTTCTTACCTTAGGTACTAGGTGGTAGGGCTTAACCCGCCGGGTTCGTAACGCCGCGCCGCACCGAATGAAAAGTCGGTCGAAACGTCTATGTAAATGGTTCGTGTTTCCAGTTCATTTTAGCGTAGCCAGCTCGACAGAAGGTAAGCACTGACATGGCGCCTAGTTCACCAAAGTGTTATGGGCCGACATCACGGTTATTGTAGGAGATGTAGCCAGCCGTGTCCGTTTCAATAAAAAAAAAACTAAACAGGAAACCATACATACATATAGACAAATGAAACACAGTGTAAATAGGCGTTAATAATTGTCACTTTTCTCTACATTTTTAACCGACTTCCAAAAAAGGAGGAGGTTCTCAATTCGTCTGTATGTTTTTTTTTATTTTTTTTTTTATTTATTTTTTTTTTATTTTTTTGTATGTTTGTTACGCGATTTCTCCGTCAATTGAGGGCCGATTTAGAAAATTCTTTTTTTGTTAGTTAGGTCATACTTCCGAGGTGGTCCCATTTCAATTTTATCGAAATTGGTTGAGTGGTTTTCGTAAAATCAGCATAATACTATAGTGTGTGGTTACCTTCAGCAAAACTTGTGATGTGGTCGTATTCGGCAATTTTTAGTTTGATAAATTAGTATGGTGTGTGGTTACCTTCAGCAAAACATTTGTGATGTGGACTTATTCAGCAATTTGCAGTCTGACACATATGGCGAATAATTCTGTACCACTTCAATCGATTTCGATTATTCGATTTCGATTATTCTTTTTTATGTAATATTACTAAAAAGAATGAAATAAAAACTGTTTTAAAAAATATTAAACCGATTTCCAAAAAACAAAAAAAAAAAACTAAAAAGTATTAAATACCTAATATTTTGAAATTTTCTCTGTCCTGTTGAAATACATGAATCGATATACTAGTGATACATATTCGGACCCTTGTTTCATGAATATTCTAAATTTGAAATTTTTTTATTTTTTCCGACCGGCGTTTAATTTATTATGGTACCTGGCCAGTACCTACTGTACCGAGTACCATCGAGCTGGTTTGATGATGGAGACAGAAGGTGGCCATAGGAACTCCTAAACTACACATGATAAACCCATCGTGTTTGGGCTCGTTGCATTTGTCTTCACGAGAAATTTACTTTAGACCTAAAAGATTCTCAATTCGACGGTATGTTTTCTTTTTTTGGATGTTTGTTACGCGATTACTCCGTCAATTGTGGGCCGATTTTGAAAATTCTTTTTTTTTTTATTTGAAAGGGGATAACCCTGAGGTTTTTGAAGTGAAAACTTCTTTAGCGGCTCTTGGCACTTTTTTAGGTGGGTAAAAATGTATAACTCGCGACATCGCGTCAGCGTCATTTTTAAAATGAAACCTTAAGTCATTGCGTTAAGGGTTAAGTTAGAGTGGCACGGGATCTGCCGGCACTCCCGGAGTGCAACTGTTAAGTAGGGTTCCGTAACACGTTTATGTCTGTCCATTCTACTAAGTTCTGCAAAATGAATGTAGGGTTCCGTAACATATGCATGTCTATCCGTTCTACTAAATTTTACAATTTTCAACCAAGGTCCTCCGACGGTTATTTTATAATAAAAGTAGGCTTCCGTAACACGTTTATGTCTGTCCGTGATGTCAGCCCATAACACCAGTGCCATGTCAGTGCTTCCCCCTTTGATCGTGCTGACTACACTGAACTGGTCGGAAAACACAACTATTTACATAGCCGTTTCGACCGACGTTTAATTCAGTGCGGTGGTACCAACCCGGGAAGGTTAAACCCTACCACCAAGTAAAATTACGAGGGAAGGGACTTACAGTTTTACGAGGAATCCGAACCTTGGTCAGCCTCCAACGGTCAGCGGTCACCCATCTAAGTACTGACCGCACCCAGCGTTGCTTAAAATTCAATAGCGACAGTTGACTGTCTGCACCACTGAGCTATCGAAGCTGACGTGGTCCTATTTTAATTGGGTCAAGATCGGATTGGAAAGCGAGGCGGAATCGCGAGGCCGAAGGCCGAGCGATTCCGCCGAGTACATTAATAGCAAAAAATTACTAAAAAAAACTGTGAAATAAAAAAAAAGTTTTAAAAAACATAAAACCGACTTCCTAAAAAAAGTAAAACTAAAAAACTATTTAAAATAAAAATATAAAAACCGCCTTCAAAAATATATGAAATAAAAACCTAAAAAAAAAAACGAACCCTAGAGTTGAAGGCGGTGCTAAAGCAAGCAAAAATGATGCATGAAAGAAAACATGAGTGGATGATAATATCCTTTGTGATTTGTAAAGCAAGCAAAAATGATGCATGAAAGAAAACATGAGTGGATGATAATATCCTTTGTGATTTGTGTAGCCTTTTTAGCACCGCCTTCAACTCTAGGGTTCGTTTTTTTTTTTAGGTTTTTATTTCATATATTTTTGAAGGCGGTTTTTATATTTTTATTTTAAATAGTTTTTTAGTTTTACTTTTTTTAGGAAGTCGGTTTTATGTTTTTTAAAACTTTTTTTGGATTTGCATTTATCTAAAGTAAAAAAATATTGAATCGCTTAGTTTCCAAATCGCACTACTCCTATAAGAGCTTTTTGGTGAAGTGCGATTTGGAAACTAAGCGATTCAATAGTCTATATTAATGTACATACATTTATTCACATATGTGTTTACTTTGTGAAACAAACAAGTGGCTGAAAGCTGATAACTTACCAAATTAAAATGCTCTATTGGTTGATTAAATTAACCAATCCTTACCTATAATAAAATCCAACGTCTGCCTTCTGTCTGAGTGTCTGAGTGTATGTCTGTCTGTCCGCTTATAACTCGAGAACCACTGAACCGATTTTAATAAAACAAAATTCTACGGATAGCTTGATTCTTCCCATCAACTATAGGCTACTTACTATCAAGCTAAATAGCTTATGAGGTTAGCAGTGAAGTGAAATATGAGAGCGGGCGGAGCCGCGGGCACAGCTTGTAACCTATAAACAAAAATATTCTCTATCATGGGGATCAACGGCATGGTCCTCATGACGGATGCTGCGTTCAGTGTAAATTAATTTACCTAATTCATATGGCCTTTTCCGGGGTTCCACAGATATTTCCACCTACGATCGGATCCACGTTGGAAGGAAACTCAATTAAACTCGGATCTTTCAACTAAATAATTTATTAACCGTGCGGTCGGAGCATGCAGTAATTTTCTTCGAGATGTGCAACATCAGATCCCTGAAGAGCTACCATAATCGTAATAAGTCCATAAGAATTTTGAGATATGAGCCATTTAATTTATAAAAATGCAAGACCTTTTTTACAATTAGCAGTATTTCTGCTCGGGTTTGTTATTTAGGAAAGTAGCTCAAATGGGACTATTGTCGTAGTAAATGGGCATTGTTCTGGCGACCAGGGTCCGGGTGCCGCAGTGACGACAGGACGCCCGCCAGATAGTCTGACGACGACATGAAAGAGTCTGTCCATCGTCAGTGTTTACGGGAAGCCGAGGATATGAGAAACTGATGTCGCTTGGGTGAGAACTATGTCCAACAGTAGACAGCAGCAGGTCGATGAAGAAGAAGTGGAAACAGACAAAGCATCCACTAGTGCTTTTTAATAATTTGCTGTGATGCTTACCTCAATAGTGTCAAAGACAAACACTTGAATGTTAGGTGCCTCATGTTGCCGCTACTCCTCCCACACCGCTACCTACTGGGATGGAAGTTGGACCAATAATGACAACGATAAGTATTACAAACAAAAAGGAAAAATATCAGAACAGCTTGAAAGACAACTACGCAAAAGTAAGCAAATACAAAATACAATACTCAGATACGCGAATCGAAAATGTGCATATGTATTGCATAATTGGCGGGATTCAGACGATTTCAGGACAATCAAGTATCTGAACATGTTGTTGGGTTTTGAATGTCAGTCAGTCAGTCAGTCAGCGTGTAAGCGTCCACTGCTGGACATACGCCTCTCCAATTTTCCTCCAGTCCTCCCGGCCTTCAGCGATACGGAACCACTGATTTCCGCCGGCGTACTTGATTTCGTCGTCCCACCTGGCGGGTGGTCTTCCCACACCCCGTTTTCTGTCCACGGCCGCCAGTGTAGGACACGGTTACTCCAAAGGTCATCGTCTCTTCGGCTAACGTGCCCAGCCCACTGCCACTTGAGCTTAGCCACCCGGTGTCCAATATCGACTACTTTGGTGCGTCGGCGGATTGCCTCGTTACGCACCATATCACGTAGCGATATTCCCAGCATGGCTCGCTCCATTGCTCGCTGGGCAACTTTCAACCTTTGGACAAAAGCGACCGTCAGAGTCCACGTTTCACACCCGTACGTCATAACCGGGAGGACACACTGGTCATATATACGGGTCTTTAAATTTTGCGGAAGGTCAGACTTCATGACGAATTTTAGTTTTCCAAAGGTAGCCCAACCCAGTTGAATTCGTCTCTCCACCTCTTTATGCAGACCTTGTCTACCAAGCCGCAGAATTTGACCGAGGTATACGTACTCTTCAACCTGTTAGATCACTTCTCTGCCAATAACAATTTGTCCTCCCGTCATAACCTCGGTCGCCATGACCTTGGTTTTGTTCCGGTTCATCTTCAGACCAACCTTCATCGACGCTGTATAAAGGTCTTCCAGCATGATCTGAAGCTGATCGCGGGAATTTGACAGAAGAACAATGTCATCGGCGAAACGCAGATGACTGATAAGATCTCCATTCACGTTTATACCCATGTTGTCCCACTCAAACATCTTGAACACATCTTCCAATGCGTTTATGAAGAGCTTGGGTGAGATCACATCCCACTGCCTTACGCCTTTTGAATTTGTGAATGTAATATTATACTAATATATTTAAGATTATACTAATATATTTGTACATTACCAGAAGTACCTAGCTGTGTGTTCATTCTGAAGGTTCTTTTGACATCTTAGGTAATGTTTAGATTGACAAAATTGTTGGTGTCTATCAAAAAGTTTCTTCCTATTCTAATGTGGCGTAGATGCCCCGGCTCGACGGTCATTGCACGGACACTAACCCTCTCTACTCACCACTACATGTCACTACTTACAGCGCTTATAAGTATACGCTGCACTACAGCTAAAAATTTTCAATAATTATACATCTAAGCTGATCATACATATTTCACCGATATTGGTGACCCCGTCGTGATCTGGCATATTGATTTACTTCACAAACAATATTTATAAGTGCAGTAAGAGAATGTCTAAGAGACTAGCCGCCAGTCACCTCCCTGGCGCCACTACTCCCGTAGTCTGGCGTCATACAGACCGCAACACCGCCGTCCGCCACCATCAGAGCTGCAGAGCATCTCCATCAACATCAAGGCACCGGAATTCTGGAGGGACCAGCCTCAACTGTGGTTTTACCAATTCAAGGCGATTATCGCCCCACAAATGCAAGGCGATGCAGCGAAATACAACTTCGTGGTAGCAAAACTGGGGCGCGACGAGTTACGGCAGGTAACTGATATTCTTAACGAGCCACCACCTGACAAAAAATATGACAAACATGGGGCTTTAGACCGGCTCGTTGCTGTTTACAAATGACAACTAAAGAAAGACGGTCATGAGCACATAACAGAAAAACGGTTATTTAGCCGAAGCAGTGATGCCTCACAAAAGGAAATTACTAGCCACGCCGACAGACAGAGATAATTTTTAGGTTTCCGTATCCTTACGGGACCTATTACTAAGCCCACGCCGTCGTCGGTCTGTCCGTTTCTCTCGATCCTTCGCAGAGGTTCCATGGAACAGTTCCATGGTGGAACAAACGCGATTTTTTTTCACGATAGTTCCATGGGCCTAAGGTATGGAACAACAGCGAAAATGTACTTTCGCGATAGTCCAATGACTATATACCTCCTCTCTTGCGGCAAATTGATTGCATACAGGATTTGTGCAATTAAATAGGTACTGGCTGGTTTTCCTTTATGATTGTCTATGTTGTCTAGGTTAGTATTGGATGGACCCAATAACTAAAGAGCTTTTGAACCGTTATAGGTGGTTATAGGTAGCCGGTTAAAATTTATAAAAAATAAAAAAATTATTTCTAAAACAGTTTTTCCAACTAACATCGGACTCCCCCACATTTTCTAGAAATTTCCACATAAGAATGCAATGTTATTAACACACCTGTAATAACATTGCAGTACATACTTAAATAATATAAAATGAGTGCACAGGTTTTATCAATACATACATTTAGATATATAACAAGATGTTGTTTTTTTATATGTGTTGCTCCTTTGAGTTTCATGCCTCTGTCATGGAAACGTAAAATGCTTTTGTGATCAGCTCGGCAAACTGTTGATCGAGAAGTCAGGCAACTGCCGCGCCAAATACTTGTTATTTTAGGCTTGGAGTTTCAAAGGGTTATCACGGCTAGTGTTGTACGTATGGTGAGGGAGTCGGCGGAGATGGAGGAAATATATTTGATTTAATACTAGTTTTTGCCCGCAGCTTTTCTTCGCGTGTGCAATTTTACCTTTTTGCTCACACCTCAGGCCTCTGATGACGTAGCGTATTTATTAGGTACCTGAAACCATCTTGAGAGCTGACAGAATGTAATGTAACAGTGAAAACCGTATGTAAATCGATAACGGATATTTGATGACTCTCGAGTTATAAGGATATGCATTTAATGACGTATATTTCATGATCTGTCGCTTAAATAAACATTAAATAAATGTACAAGAACAGTACGTACCTACTGACACAGTGCATTTTTTTTTTTATAATGTCACACAATTATTTTAAACTGTCGTTTCCGCATTAACATTTAAATAGACGGTACGGTAATACCCCACTGACTTTCTCGCTTGTTTGGCGAACTGAACGTTTTTATGTTCGAAATTCAAAATGACGTACTGACAGGACAGTTCCGTTGTATTAGTTAGGCGCTCACAACACACATTTTGTATGCAACATTTAATAGAAAGAAACCTTCGTTTGTATGGCAGCCACCTTTTTTTGAGTTTTCCTGGAAAAACAGATAGCGGTATCTTTTTAGACTAGTAATAGGGTTTCTATGTGAAAAATATAATAAAAATCGTTAGAGCCATTTTTGAGAAAATCTACCTTATCGAAATAATTTGTATGACAGCTACCCTTATTTTTTCGAATTTAAAAAAACTAAAAAAGGTACCCCTAGATAATCGTTTCAAACTACTAAATATGAATTTTAATAGAAATCGGTTGAGCGGTTGAGGCGCAACGTCGCTGGACACATTGCCATGTACAAATTTTGCATGACAGCTACCCTTATTTTTTCGTATGACAGTTATTGTAAATAAATTATTTGTATGACAGCTACCCTTATTTTTTTGAATAAAAAAAAAACTAAAAAAGGTACCCCTAGATAATCGTTTCATACTACTAAATATGAATTTTAAACGAAATCGGTTGACCGGTTGAGGCGCAACGTCGCTGGACACATTGCCATAGACAAATTTTGTATGACAGCTACCCTTATTTTTTCGAATTTTGAAAAACTAAAACAAGGTACCCCTAGATTATCATTTCAAACTATTAAATACGAATTTTGAAAGAAATCGGTTGAGCGGTTTAGGCGCAGGGTCGCTGGACGGACACACACACACATACACACGTCAAACTTATACCCCTCCGTTTTTTTTCGTATCAGGGGTTAAAAAATGTTTTGAAATAATATAATCTTTCATTCACTTAATAATAATGTATTAGAGTTTCAAAGTGGTCACTGGGCCCACCGCCGCGGGCTGAGTTGACTATGAAATAAAATATACATATTTCATAGTGGTCATTTAAGCCCGCGGGCTGAGTGGGCTGTGGGCTGAGTTGACCAAAGAATGGTTTTTGCGTAATGCGTGTACAAACAGACAAAAATTTTAAAAACTTTGAAACACGTTGTCTTTCATAATTTAAGTCGACTAGTTCGTTTTTTTTTCGAATATATTCAATGTATATCTTGGACTTGCATTTACGATTTTATTATATGTATAGTTTTTGTTAAGGTCAGCGCGCCAAAACTCCACGCGGTGAAAGTGGAATCCCGTGTCATTGGAAGCCAAGGAAGGAAAGGTTTTAAATAAAACAACTGTAGTGATAAGCAGCGCATATTATGAACATTCTATGCTTACCTGAAGTAGGTATCTACTTTATTATTTAGTGACGAACATTCAAATTATATAACAAAGGTAGGTTATTGGTAGGTAGAACAATGTTATAATGTTACATTATGTCTTATATTATAATAGTACCATATTCGTAACTGTTAAGCAATGCATAATTCTATGGACGTATTTAACAATTTCCCTGTCCGGGGATTCACCCGCGGGTCCCGAGCAACGAACCCTTTAGTTAGATGATCAAAACTATTATAGGACTTGTCAGAACGGCTTAAGGTTTTATTTGAACTTGGACTAAGTATCAATTAAAAAAAACTAAAAAAAAGTGTTTGGTTCTAAAAAATGGATACAACTCACGGGTGGGTCAACCCAGTTGCTCCTCCATTATTTTTATATAATTAAAATATTTGAAGAAAAAAAACTATCGCCAGGTAACCTATTATTGAACCTATGATAAAATGTCTGTCAGACTTGGCAATGAAATTTTAAAGCTTATATGGTGGACAAGAAAGGTGTGACATTGCAAATAGATACATAACTCTATGGTGCTGAGGCCACTGATGTACTGTAGAACAATAATTGTAGGTACCTGTCTCGAGTATGTTATTCATCAACTGTAATGTGTGTATTGTGTAAATAAAAAGATCAAAACTTTTTAGGAATAACATAGGTACGAACGAGTACTGTTATATAACGTAGTTAACATGCATAGGTAGGTTGTAAATAAATAACATAGTTTTCAGGTTTTTTTCTCTTCACATTATTCATAAATAGGATCTTTTCCCGAAGTGTTCTTATCTTTCCAATAACTGTAGTTTTTTCTGACGTAGCTGGAGCACGATTGCAGCAGGTTCCTGGAAATATTTATTTATCGTCATTATTTAAAAGCATATCACCTACTACATCCGTGATGTCAGACCATAACATTAACATTTTACAACCAAAAACGTGTGATCGATAGACTAAGAATTTTTGTTTTTTTTTATTGATAGCGCGACATATGGCGCCGAGCCACCCATAAGGTGTCTAACGACGCCCATGGACATTCGGCCGTACGCGGGGGTTGCGAATGCCATGCCGGCCTGACAGGTGCCCATTCAAGCCTCTCTTGAAGGACCCGAGACTGTACTTGGGGTGAAATATATGGGCAGGGAGAGCGTTCCAGAGTTTACCGGTTCTGTAGAGGAAAGATCTGCAGAATCGATTTGTACGCATCCGCGGTAAATCCAGCGTGTAGGGATGCAATCGCTGCCCAGTGCGCGTGGTATTATTCTATATTTTGCAGTAGTTTTAGCCTTTAGATTGGCCTAGTTATCAGGGGTTACTTCTTAAAAAATCCACATGTGGCGTTACTAGACGCCTTAAACGGTGTTTATTCTGAGGATAAAAAAATATGAAGATTCTACGAGTATAATGTTAGCATTATTGTACACTCTTGCTTTTATAAACTGTGTTAATTTGCAAAGCAGTAGTGGCAGTAGATACAATCCTCATGTATGTATAATGCGCGGGGCGGATCTCGGCGTGTCTCGCCGCCGCAGCGGCTCGTCAGTGTTCTCCCTCGCACCCGCACCGTACTTGTATATAAAAAAAAAATAAGTATTATCAAAACCTCGTGTCCGGTTGGGCAATAAAGTTATATGGCTTAGGGAAGCGAATCTGCGCACGGCGCCATGGCGCAAAACCATATAACTTTATTGCCCAACCGGACACGAGGTTTTGATAATCACCGAGCATTTCACCTACTCGGTGTGTATAGTGTAGGTAGTGTATAGTCAGGCCTCACGCACTCTATGTACTTGCGCGCGCTAACTACCTACCGCCCGACGGGCCGCCGGCGGTCTATTTCAGTGGAAATTCGTCAGCCGCGCGAAGTATACATAGATGCTCGCCCACGCAACTGAGCACAGCTGCAAAGCAATAACCACTTTAAACTCGATCGTTAAGGTACATTTTCGCACGCAGCGATTGGCGACGTGAAGCAGTAGGCTATTAAATCCCGAAGGTAGGAACTTTTTCTATGGAGTGATTTATCTGTTACGAAGTAACTATTTAGTAATCTGTGGTATAGTGTAGGTATGCTCGGTGTGTATAGTGTATGCGCGTGGCGGGTCTCGCCCGCTGCGGCGACGACACGCCGAGATCCATCCCGCGCATTATACCTAGCTATTGTAGATAAACTCACCCTAATGCAATCTTCATGAAGCCTTGTCCCTGCATCTTTGCCACATTGTCAGCGTTGTCGCATAAGAAAGTGGCGACTTTGGACTTCCGGATCTCATTTAGTTGATCTAAAAAAAAACATAAAATATGTGTTTAACCATTGGAGTTTCCACTTATTAAATATACTTACACAATCTCAAATGTTTGCCAAAATAATGAAGTTAGATCAATATACTCTATTTACACTTATTGTCAATGAAATTATTCACTAATCTGTGTCAAACAAGTGAGGATTTACTTATTATTAGGAGCACAGACGGGGTTTTTTTAATACACGCCCGATATTTTTTCGAATTTTTTCTCACCTAAAATTGACCATTCGAACACACAAATTATATATCATGTATGATGTCGGAAAACGCAGCCGCTAAGAGATTACAAACGTATAAACAATTTGGGACTTGAATATCAATTCTCAAATAAATAATGAAAACCAAGGAACCTTCAGTCAAAGTCAACACGTCAGAATATATTGTTTTAACCAAAAAAAGGAGGAGGTTCTCAATTCTTTTTTTTTATGTTTGTTACCTCAGAACTTTCTACTGGGTGAACCGATTTTGAAAATTCTTTTTTTATTTGAAAGCTGGTGCTGCCCGTGTGGTCCCATTTCAATTTGGTCAAGATCGGATTGGAAAACGAGGCGAGCCGAGTACATTAATAGCAAAAAATTACTAAAAAACTGTGAAATAAAAAACTATTTAAAAAAATATAAAAACCACCAAACCAGTTTTTTATTTCACAGTTTTTAGGGTTCCGTAGTCAACAAGGAACCCTTATAGTTTCGCCATGTCCGTCCGTCTGTCCGTCTGTCCGTCCGTCTGTCTGTCCGCGGCTTAGCTCAGAGACCCTTAGTACTAGAAAGTTGTAAGTTGGTATGGGTATTAATATTAATAACGCCGACAAAGTGGTAAAATAAAAAAATAGAAATAATTTTTTTTTATGGTACCTCCCCTACACGAAAAGTGGGGATGAATTTTTTTTTTCACGTCTACCCCATCGTGTGGGATATCGTTGGATAGGTCTTTGGAAAATATTGCGAGTTTGTGAAAAGCATTTGTCGATTTAGGGATCCGTTTGCGAATTATTAAGCTTTTAAGTGCAAATTTTTGTTAGAGTCAAGTGTCCCCCCCCCCTGCCAGCTAAACGGTTGTTATTAGAAATGTGAAAAAATTCACCGCAGTAGTATATATATCGAAATTAAAAGGAAAACTATCACAGCTAAGTAGGCTGTACAGGTTGACGAGTAATAGTCGACCAACTTAAAAAATGTACTGACGACAGCCATCATTTCACTGTTGAAGAACTTTTTCAAATTAACATTCATTTATTTCCCCTACAAAATTATACAAATAATCAAATAATGTATTTTGATAGGGTTCCGCAACTACGGAACCCTACCCTGCGCGTGGCCCGACACGCACTTGGCCGCTTTTTCTGTTCTAGCGTTGAATTCCTTGTAGGTGTGTTTCATGAAAATGGAAAGACCTTTTAATCATCTAGTTAGAATGCTCTCTCGTTCTAATAAGAACAATTCATTGAAATAGCAATATACATAAACTTCCGCTATGTATGTTCCGCAGGTCGACCGGCCAGTCGAGTTTCAATTTGAAGAGTGTAATGCCGGCACTTCACTTGGCTTAGCGTATTCGTGTTTGTTGCAAACATTTTAGTTTTATCTCGCTCTAAACAAGCCATTAAAGGGAGACGAAACGGAAATGTTTGCCAAATAATTGTGTGCATACAGCCAAGTGAAGTCCCGGCATAAGAGATGGCTCGACCGCGCGGTCGAGTAGGAAAGCCAAGGGTTAAATATTATACCTACCTACTAAATATTTATAGGCTGTCAAGAGGTTATACAATTCTTTAAAACTTCTCTCAGTTTGAGGGATGTTTAAGTAGTTTCTTGAAATATATCAACTTAAAGTCACTATGGGGCTGACATAACCGAATATGGCTAAAGCCCCAAACTTTAATAAGGAATAAAAAATATTATATTTTATCTACCGTAGCCTGGCCACGCTTCTCCTTGCACCTGTACAGTGGAGACATGCAGCCCCACCAAGTAAATATACTTAGTTTTACTTAGTTTGAATTAATCTTTACTTAATACGTAGTTTTACCTTTAATGTAGTACCTCGTAAAAATAATGCACTTGTTTTGTTCCTATGTAATAAATCTAAGTGGATACTTTTAAACTTCTACATAAATAAAATATTAATAATAAATTATTTTTATTTACAAAATATTTGTTAAATGAATTGTAACACATGTAAATAAAATGTAACACAACAGTCTACAAAGAATAGGAATTAATAATTACAAAATGTTTACACGCGGGGCGGATAGGACAGGCAGCGGTGTTGCGCAAGTAGATAATGGCTATGGAACCCTCTATGTGTGAACAAGGGCCACACTTAACCTTCTTTATTATTTCTAGTTCTGTAACAGAGTTTTGGACATATTTCGGTAACAGGGTTTGGACATATTTCGATAACAGGGTTTGCACCTATTTCGGTAACAGGGTTTGGACCTATTTCAGTAACAGGGGTTTGCGCCTACTTCGGTAACAGGGGTTTGCACCTATGTCGGTAAGAGGGATTTGGACCCATTTCGGTAACAGGGTTTGCACCTATTTCGGTAACAGGGTTTGGACCTATTTCGGTAACAGGGGTTTGGACCTTTTCGGTAACAGGGTTTTGGACCTATCACACCCTATAATTACCTACACATATGTACTAATACTAACTTAAAGTGAAGCGTGTTTTGGGATCAGCTCCATTCTCGTAGAAGTAAGAATCGCCCTTTCTCGTTCTGCCGAACTGCTCAATCATGATGCACTGGAAAGTTTCCCCCACCAGCGCTCCATTTACATTTGTCTCCAAGGAGCCGGCCACCACCAGTTCAATATCTTCCACTTTCGAGTAGAACGTCCTTAGGGCGGCTATGTTCTAAGGGGTGGAAGAAAAGAGAACAAAGGGTTAATATAACAGTTCTTATACTGATATCTTTAGAACTTTTCAGCCTCGGTAGCTCAGTGGTGCGCTCGGTCGACTGTTGTTCGTGATCTGACACCTCGTGTTCGTGACACCTGGGCGCGGTCCGAACTTGGATTGGTGACCGTTAGACCATTGGAGGCTGACCGTGGTTCGGATTCTAAGTTAAACTGTAGATCCCTTCCCTTCTAGCTCACGAACTATTTTCATATCATTCAGTGCGGTCTGATGCTTCGAATATAATGTTTAAATACCTGAAATTACAATTACAACCAAATAATACAGCAACTTATAATAAATATCATCAATAGATATAATTTTTTTTTTACTGAATCTTACACGGCTCGCTACATCACCTACAGCATCCGCGCTGTCAGCCAATAACACCTTGGTGAACTATGTGCCATGTCAGTAACTCCCTTTGGTCTTGCCGTTTGAAAACACTAACTATTTACACAGCCGCTTCGACCGACCTTTCATTCAGTGCGATGGTATCAACCCGAGCGGGTTAAACCCTACCACCTAGTAAGGTAAGAAGGGAAGGAACCTACAGTTTTATTAACAATATTAATTTAATCATTACAAGCTCCTTACCACAACGGACATTAGGCCAGTGAGGTCCGCGAAGCTCTTAACAGGCTTCAAGTTGCAAGCAGCCCTGGCCGCCGCGTAGCTGCAGAGGTTGTGATTGCGGCTCCGCTCGATGTCGGCCATTCGGAGATCTCCTCCGAATGAAAATGTTTCATTGACTTTTCTGGATCATAATTATTATTATTCAAGTAGTAAAATAGAACTGATGTGAATGTTCTTAGTTAACTTACATATTTGTACAGGCTCATCATTATAGGATTGTTAGAATAAGATACGAGTACATTTTATGACTTTAAACCACGAAATAAGATCTAAAACATTTTATTTAATTTATTTAACCGCGTTTTAAAATTTAATTATAACTCACTGTTGAGAGTGCTTAAACAGTTGTTACTGTGCTTCCGTACGACACGAGAGATGCTGTGCGTGTGGGCAAGATGTAGGATGGCCCCAAACACAAGAACAGACGCGGGGCAAATTCCGTCGCACGCAGCGGACGCATCTTTACCGTCTCGAAGAGCGAACAATGGAACTAACTAACTGCGACCGTGCGGAATGCGGACCTCGCAATCGGACCTTCGCTTCGGGGAGAACGGGCAAAGAGGTGGGATGAACAGAGCAACATTTTAAGTTACCCGCGAACTTGGCAAGTAACAGCTGTCAAACTGGCAAACCCTTTACGAAGCCGGCGCGAGCGCCACCTTGCCCTTGTTTTCGATCGCTTTCTTTACTCCTCTGCAACCAACTCAAGCGGCTGCGCGCCCGCGCCCCGGGGTGCTCTGGAGACAACCTCAACATCGTAGTCCAAGCGAACGTATGCATCGATCGCTTCCTTTCCGACACGCCCCGGTCGTCACAGCTCTCACTTTATTCGACTGTAGCGGCCGAATCCGGGGCAGAGAGCCTGCTCCTTCCAAACAGAATAAACGACGCCACATCGTCGATTCCCCGCACGGACCAAAACACCTCCGACATCAACGGCGGCCATCAACCGACGCGACGAACTAAGGAAAGTTATGACAAAGGAACCGGTAAACCAGCATCAAATCAGTACTAAACCCAAAGCTCGAATGGTCTTAGTAATAATAAAACGGACAAGCAAAATAAAACTGCTGGGCCTGACGATCGACGAAATACTAATATTTGGGGAACACATTGAAAGCCAATGCAGAAAGACGGTCAATATATCCAAAGCTTTATGAATAGTGGCATGAGCAATATGGGGTCTGAATTCCGAATCGATTTACATCTCGGTGATTGAACCGATCCAGCTCTACGCCGCCTGCGCATGGGCCGACGTTATAAATAAACGGTTCAAAGAATATTTGCCATTAGAATATTAAAGTCCTACCGGACTGTGGCATTCACATCGTGTGTCACCTTGGTGCGTCTGTTGCCTCTGGTTTTGAGCGCACAGGAAGCTAAGGAATTATACGAGGTAAAACGTGGAATGTCCCTCTATGAAGTAGCTGATCGTAAAGTGGAAGGGCACTTACCCTACACTAGGCTTCCCCTCCGGCCCACCTTCTTCAAATACACGCCTGTAGAGAAACTATGTCCGGAGGTGGATAGCCAGCTCGGTTTGGGAAGTATCAGAGTGTATATCGATGGCAGTAACATCCAGGGTAAAGTAGGTTCAGCGCTCACCTACTGGAACGGAGCCCGGGAAACACACCATCGGAAATTTCGGCTCGAAAGCACAGTCGGAATTATTCGCTATCCATAAGGCGATTGAATGGGCACTGAATCGAACGCAACCGAGATGGCCTGTCTGTTCAGTGACTCCCGGTCCTCTCTCGATCTCATTGCCAACTTCAGCACCATCCATAGTAATGAGAGGGGGGGCAGTCTTCGACTTTTCTCGCTCCGTACTCATGTGACTACCCCGGGAAACGGGAGAGCCGATTATCTGACTAAAGAAGCGGCTCTGAAAAAGAAGACTGCGCCAGAGTATTCAAGTTTCCCACTATCATAAGCAAAAAGGTTCATTCATGAACGCATTCTGGAAAAATGGCAACAGAGATACAGCGACAGCTCTACGAGTGCGGTAACTAAACAGTTCTTCCCAGATGTTCGCACGGCATATCGGATCCGATTCGGGATGAGCGATTATCCTCTAAATTAGCACAAAAGGGGTGAATCTATCAATTTTCAGGTGTGTTTTTGTGCTTCAACTCAAGGGTCCGAATATGAATCACAATATCGATTAATATATTTCAATACAATGACAGAGAAAATTTCAAAATATTATTTAATATTTTTCAGTTCAATTTTTTTGTTTTTTTTTTTAAGACGGTTTTATGTTTTTTAGAACAGTTTTTATTTCATTCTTTTTAGTAATATTGCATAAAAAATAATAATCGAAATCGAAATCGGTTGAAGTGGTACAGAATTATTCGCCATGTGTCAAGTACATCGACACGTCAATACTACACTGCAACTACTCCGAAATGAACAAATGTCTGGAAATTGCTTTAGAAACAGAGGGACACATCTTTGTCAAGATATGTGTGAGGGTCCTTTGGAACTAAGTGCTTTATTGAACTAGTGGATTAAGCCTACACGCTGTATGGTGGCATATTTAACTGAAAACTGCAAAATTTTTAGCTGTTGCAGAATGAACCTCTGAAGTAACTCATATAACCTCTAAGAACTCATATAACCTCTGAAGTAGTGCTGAGGTATCGACATGCTTATGTTTTTATTGCTGAAAAAGTCCACATCAAAAGTTTTGCTGAAGGTAACCGCTGAATCAATTTCGATAAAATTGATATGGGAGCACCTCTGAAGTATGACCTACCAAAGGGATGTTTCGATCGAGTGTTTGGCGATGCTTTCACTATAATAAAGCCGAATTTTTGCTTTTATTAGTAACAATATGGACTAACAACGTGGGACGATCATTTCACACCTGAGACGAAAGAGCAGTCAAAACAATGGACTCAAAGGGGAGAACCGGTTCCAAAGAGGGCTAAAAGAGTCCCAACTGCTGGCAAGGTCATGGCGTAATTTTTTGTTTATTTGGGATGCGTGTGGGATAATTTTCATGGAGTATCTTAAAAAAGCAAAACATCCAACGTCGAGTATTATGCGAACTTATTGCGAACATTTGAGTGATGAAATCACGAAAAAGCTGCCGAATTTGGCAAAATAAGAAAGTTTTGTTTCATCACCCACTTTCATAGTTTTTAAAATATGTTGTTGTTTTATTTGAACTTACCTGAAGAGGAACTTGGTGATCTCTGAGGTCCACCATTGGTCGCGTGCACTTTCCGACTGTGTTGTGGATCCGCGACACAAACTATCCATGGAGCTGCCGTTCTCCAACACTTGTGGGCGATTTAAATGATCGCTGAGGCGGAGGGCGTTTGTCAACAATCTCAGCTCGTTCTGCAAGCTGCGAACGGAAGAGTTAAAGGCTCTTAACCCACGAATTGCAGATCCGTGGATTGTAGGAATAGGGAAATATATTCCCCGGAAACCCATTCCACACCTTTGCAGTGCCATGTACAGCAGTTAAATTTGAGCATAGCAGACAAAGCACGAAAGCAGGATAAATGCTGTGGAATTGGTATGTGTAGGAGTATGTGTGGAGTTACAATGAAAGACAGATTGAGAAATATTGTAGTGCGAGAGCGCTGTCGTCGGAAAGAAGATATATCGACAAGGATTGTGAAAGAAATGCTTCGGTGGTGCGGTCATGTTGGAATTATAGTCAGAAAAATAGTCAGTTATTGTCAAAAAGCGCTCATTGGGCGTAAGGAAATTGAAGACCTAGGTACCATTGAATAAAGAGGTGGAATCTTACTTTAAGAGTCTAATTAATTCTAAAAATACGTTTAGTGTACATGAATCTTACTAGAGAGCTCCTCGGATAAGGCTGTGGAAATCTCTCATGGCGGCAGTAGCGTGCTCGTCCATCACGCTGGGGTCGATCGTCTTGTCATAGTCGTTGATGTAGACCTTTGAGCCGGGGTAGATCAACTTCGCTGTCTGCATTTTTGAAGTCCCTTAATATTAATTTAAAACTATATTAACATATTTTATCATCATTCGATAATTAGCAATTTTGTTTTTTAGTTTACTGTTTATAAAAAGCATTACTAATAACTAAAAAATTCCATCCACAATAAGTACCATCACACAATATATTTGTATTATGTATGTACAAAAATAATTATGTTTTAAAAAATCACGAAACGCCTACTACAGCAATTGTTTGACTGAAATATACGAAAATATATTTTTTATATGACATAACTACAAATTAATAATTTTCAGATTTTTCCTTTGCTTGCGCTGTGAGACTTTGCTTCTTGCTGAATTTCATGATTCTAGGTTAACGGGAAATACCCTATAGGTTTTGATTTCATTAGGGTGAGTTTGCGAGTTTTAAAATGACATAAATGGCCGTATCTTTTGATTGCGTTGATTTAGAAGCTTGCATTTTCTACATCTAGAAGGCATCGCAGACTTAGTAGACATATATAGACATAGTATTTCATATTAATTTCAATTTGATATCTTGACCCATTCCTGGGAAAAGGGGTCTTGACATACAAAATAAGCTATTTTTTTTTAATGTCTTTTAACTACAAGTTTACATTTTTCGAATGTTTTCCTTTATTTGTGCTGTTAGTCGTGCTTTTTACCATATTTCATGATTCTTGGTGAACAGGAAATACCCTAAAGGTTTTGATTTTATTTGAGTGAGTTTGCTAGTATAAAATCTAAGGCTGTATCTTTTGATTAAACATCCCTCGACCTCCACACTTCTTGAGGGTATACGACCTCATGACCGATGATCGCGGATTATACATCCGGGATGTCGTCATCAGCGTCCTGACCTTTCTGTCCAGTGAGTACAATTCCGCCTGAGTCCACCTGAGAATATACGAGCACAGGCATGACCCAACCATTATAGGCACGAATTTTATTGCCGCTTGACAAAAGACTATTTAGCACTTTTGTAAGACGGCAGAAAATGTTTTCCTTAACTGATTGTTTCATGTCGGTATTCCGTATATTGAGACTCTCCGATATTCCCAGATATTTATAAGTTTCTTCTTCGGAGAGGAACCTGAACACTCACGGACTCTGACAACTGTATGTCGCCGATGCTCACGACCACACCACGGTCCACATGAATGGTCCCACACTTTTCCAAGCCGAACTCCATTCCAATGTCGTTACTTAACCCTTCGGTTATCTTGATCATTGACATTAGTTCGGTGTTCGACCCGGCAAACAGTTTGAGGTCATCCATATAAAATAGGTGCGATATTCGAGAACGTACTTTTCGAAGACCCAGTCCGAAGTCCTCCAACAGAGTGCTAAGAGGGTTCAGAGCCAGACAAAACCAAAGCGGACTCAGGCTGTCTCCCTGGAAGATCCCCCGCCGTATGGGAATCCGGTCGTCTGCAACCGGAATCCGTCCGCCACCTAGAACACTAAGGATAGTGCTCCACTGCTGATATTGTAGATATTTGTGTCAATTTTGTATAATTCCAGTATTCTTAGTATGTACGGAACACAGTCAAAAGCCTTCCTGTAGTCTCTCCAGGCAGCAGAAACTTTCGTTCGATTGCATCGGACCTGCTGACAAATGGTCATGTCCATGAGGAGAAGCTCCTTAGAACCGCGGGACCCAGCCCGACATCCATTCTTAGCAACGGACAAGATATTATTGTCCTTAATGTGATATTTTGTGCATCAGAATGAATGTTCCTGGAAGCTCCTGAGCTTGTAGATGGTAGGCAAGCAAATGATAGGTCCGTAATTTTTGGGTTTCACGTTGCTACCAGATTTATGGAGCAGGTGGGTGACACCAGTGCAGTGGTCATAAATTCCGAGAGAACCCAACGTTCGAAAATTACTGCTGCTGCCTTTGGAAAATTAAAATTCGTCCTGAAGTCTGACCTTCCGCAAAATTTAAAGACCCGTATATATGACCAGTGTGTCCTCCCGGTTATGACGTACGGGTGTGAAACGTGGACTCTGACGGTCGCTCTTGTCCAAAAGTTGAAAGTTGCCCAGCGAGCAATGGAGCGAGCCATGCTGGAAATATCGCTACGTGGATGGTGCGTAACGAGGCAATCCGCCGACGCACCAAAGTAGTCGATATTGGACACCGGGTGGCTAAGCTCAAGTGGTAGTGGGCTGGGCACGTTAGCCGTAGAGACAATGACCGATGGAGTAAGCGTGTCCTACACTGGCGGCCGTGGACAGGAAAACAGAGTGTGGGAAGACCCACCGCCAGGTGGGACGACGACATCAAGTACGCCGGCGGAAATCAGAGGTTCCGTATCGCTGAAGGCCGGGAGGACTGGAGGAAAATTGGAGAGGCGTATGTCCAGCAGTGGACGCTTACACGCTGACTGACTGACTGACTGACCAACGTTCGAGGGCATCCTGGAATTGAACAGCCAGGCGGGAGTGGCAGCTTCTGAACCATTTCAGCCAGAAGTTCTGCAATCCGTCCGGCAATGGTGATTTCCAATTCAGTGTCTGACGGATGGTTAAGCCTACGTCCTCTTTGCCGATGTTTATTGGCGACATATCGGTTCCAGTTACTGACACGACCTCTCTACAGCTCTCATCCATTCACCCTCCACGTGACGAACAGGATCCGACCAGATGTCTTCCAAAATGATGCATTTTCATGGCTGATCGGTTGGACCTTGTCTGTCAGTTGTTGGTTCGGGTGCTCTCTGTTTCTGTATAACCACCTTTGGTCGCTCTGGAATTGACGATTCTATTTGTATCCGTGGACACGCTACCTTTAGCGAGGGATACGTTGTGCCCACGCGCTAATTCGCTGCTTTAGGCCATCTATGCGCTCCGTGACCAAGGTGTGGAAGTTAGGCTGTGTCCGGCTTATTATAGTTCCACCAAAAGCCTTCGTCACGAAGCGTATGACTTTTGGTCTAGTATTCCCAGAACTAAAGCAGCATAACTTTCCGATGAGGATCCTGGCCTCGCCGATACGTCGCTCGATCTATAACTGCCATGCGAGAGCGGTGGTTGGCCTGGCGCGCGTGTCTGTAGGAATATTGTCCAATTTCAAACTAGACTGGCGGAAAAATCTAAAATTCGTTCTGTTTTCACCTTCTAGCGGCATCTCGTGAAACTTTTTGGCACCTGGTTTTTTTAGGCTAATTAGGCCCCGCTGAATCCGATTCTGCCCGGTGCCAACCCCTCCCCCCCCTTCCTTCCCCCCCAAGCCCTAAAATGTGTCCCTATCAGCGGTTTTTTTTATTTTATACAAAAACTGTTGGACCTATACAAAAAATATCTTCAGCATACATAATCTTCATTAAATTCTCTACAATAATGTGGTACAAATTGTTTTGATAGGACTAATAGTCTCTGAAATACATCTACCCAAACTTAATGTTTTTTTTTTTTTTTTTTTATTTTGCATTTGCACTCTATTTCTATAAAAACCGCCGAAGCTGTGATAAAATGGTCTAAAACAAAACTAATCTTTATATATTTACCTACAAAATAAGACCTGACTTATTATCGTACGAGTATTCGTTCACGATTTACAGCTCGCAGCGCAGACGCCGCCGCCGCCGCGAGCTTCGAAAAATAATGCTCGAGCATCACACTCGTATATTTATTTACTAATTTACAGTAATATTATATTTCCTAGGTGATATGAATTTAATGGTGCTTTAAAAAATATAAACAATAAAAAATTATAATTACTTTACAATTGGGCATTTCCAATTTTTAATAAATTGTTTTGGTAAAAAAATGGGCATAAAAAGGCAAAATAAGCAATTTTTGAGTTATGAATAACATCATGTTTATTAAACACGTTATAAAAATGTTTTATATTATACATCGCATAAGTATCAAGAAAAAAAAAACAGTCGAGGCACACCTTCCTGGCCACCAATCATTCCGTATGTTCCATAGTTCACCGTTGGCACATATCCCTTTACAATAGCAGCCTGGTGTGCAACATTGCTTGACTTCCCGACGACAAACACAAGCTGCAGTTTTGCATCCTGCCTTACAGCCGCATGTTAGAAGTCCTTGCAAGCCTTAGGAACGGCTTTTGAAGTGATAAACACTGGAGTCAGCTTGTCACCATCCTGGTGCCAGCCATAGTCTTTTAGAGAAAGCAGCTCGATTTCTCCAAAGTGCGCATTTCTCCAGATGAACGCTTGATAATGCGCCCGGCGCATATGCAATCGAGCTGCATCTGAAGTTGTCGGCAGCGCCTCATTGTGGTGACTTTTGAGTAGTGGAGATGCCTTGCTGCATCTGTTGTGTTTACAGGAGAGTTTATTTTGTATAATCTCACCATGAACTTTTCTGCGTCCGCAAGAGTTTCTTCGGTCAATGGTGATACTCCAAGAAGAGAGAGAAGGTGTCCATGGAGCTCAAAAACGACGCAGAAAAGTTCATGGTGAGATTATACAAAATAAACTCTCCTGTAAACACAACAGATGCAGCAAGGCATCTCCACTACTAAAAAGTCACCACACCTGAGGCGCTGCCTGCCACCAACTTCAGATGCAGCTCGATTGCATATCCGCCGGGCGCATTATCAAGCGTACATCTGGAGAAATGCGCACGTTGGAGAAATCGAGCTGCTTTCTCCAAAATACTATGGCTGGCACCAGGATGGTGACAAGCTGACTCCAGTGCTTATCACTTTAGAAGTCGTTCCTAAGGCTTGCAAAGACCTTCTAACATGCGGCTGTAAGGCAGGATGCAAAACTGCAGCTTGTGTTTGTCGTCGGGAAGTCAAGCAATGTTGCACACCAGGCTGCTATTGTAAAGGGATATGTGCCAACGGTGAACTATAAAACATACGGAATGGTTGGTGGCCAGGAAGGTTTGCCTCGACTGTTTTTTTTTCTTGATACTTATGCGTAAAACATTTTTTATAACGTGTTTAAAAACCTGATGTTATTCATAACTCAAAAATTGCTTATTTTGCCTTTTTTATGTCCATTTTTTCTAACAAAACAATTTGTTAAAAATTGTAAATGCCCAATTATTGTAAAGTACCTAATTATTATTTTTTATTGTTTTTTATTTTTTTAATAAATTAATACCACCTACAAAATACAATATTACTGTATTTTTTTATTAGTAAATAAATATACGAGTGTGATGCTCGAGCATTATTTTTCGAAGCTCGCGGCGGCGGCGGCGTCTGCGCTGCGAGCTGTAAATCGTGAACGAATACTCGTACGATAATAAGTCAGGTCTTATTTTGTAGGTAAATATATAAAGATTAATTTTCTTTTAGACCATTTTATCACAGCTTCGGCGGTTTTTTATAGAAGTGCAAATACAAAATATTTTTTTTTTATAAAAAAACAGTAAGTTTGGGTAGATGTATTTCAGAAACTATTAGTCCTATCAAAACAAATTGTACCACATTATTGTAGAGAATTTAATGAAGATTATTTATGCCGAAGACATTTTTTGGATAGGTCCAACAGTTTTTGTATAAAATAAAAAAAACCGCTGATAGGGACACATTTTAGGGTGGAGGGGGGGAAGGAAGGGGGGGAGGGGTTGGCACCGGGCAGAATCGGATTCAGCGGGGCCTAATTAGTCTAAAAAAACCCGGTGCCAAAAAGTTTCACGAAATGCCGCTAGAAATGCTCCTGTCCAAATTTTCCGCCAGTCTAAACGGGTCATGACTCATGCGACAGGCTACCACCGCCTCACAGTACAAGTTCGAGTGAGTATCGGCGATATCTGCACTAGACTCGATATGTTGTTTTAGATACGAATCTAGGATCTTCACCACAATAAGATTTTACTTTATTTGTGAGCAACCTCGCTATCCGCGGCCTGTCATTGGTAGGTGCCGAGCGGTACTCCAGAATCACCTCTTCAAGAGCCCTACTCATAAACTCATTATCCTGGATATTCACGGTGCTCCCTAACACATCGCCACCATCCTCCGCAGATGGTAGCGTCGGCACGGACGTAGCTGTCGCATCGGCAACGGCAGTGAATGCGGCAGCACCCCGCGCTCTCGCCAGAGTTGGCGTTGGAGCGCGTGTGGTGTCCGGGCGTGCGGGTGTGGGTGGTGGCAGTGGCAGGGGGGAGCGCATCGGGCGGCATCTACAAAATGGCGGTTTAGGATGACCCGTCTTCCTTATCCTTCCTTCCTTTCCATCCTTACCTATAATAAAATCCAACGTCTGCTTTCTGTCTGAGTGTGTGTATGTATGTCTGTCTGTCCGCTTATAACTCGAGAACCACTGAACCGATTTTAATAAAACAAAATTCTACGGATAGCTTGATTCTTCCCATCAACTATAGGCTACTTACTATCACTTACTTACAATGGCTTATGAGGTTAGCAGTGAAGTGAAATATGAGATCGGGCGGAGCCGCGGGCACAGCTAGTTCCTTTAATAAAATCCAACGTCTGCTTTCTGCCTGTATGTATGTCTGTCTGTCCGCTTATAACTTGAGAACCACTAAACCGATTTTAATACAGTTTGCTTCTACGGATAGCTTGGTTCTTCGCATCAATTATAGGCTACTTTTCATCGCGTTAAATGGATTATGAGGTAAGCAGAGAAGTCAAATATGAGAGCGGGCGGAGCCGCGGGCACAGCTAGTATTATTATAAAAACCTTTTTAAAAACAAGCTTTTATTTAGCCTTAACTAAAACGAAAAAAAATCATTCGCGCGACAAGCTTTTTGAAAACATGATTATAAAATTTTTTATTTGCTGTTTTACATTCGAGTTTGCCATATCAACGCACCAAGTTTGACGCTTGTATAGCGCGTTTTTCTCAACCGTTCACATCGAAAGAATGCGCCGCGCACCCTCCGCTCTCCGCCCCCACCGCAATTGCCCGTCAGTACGGTGGAGGCGGAGAGCGGAGGGTGCGCGCCGCATTCTTTCGAAGTGAACGGTTGAGAAAACCGCGCTATATGTATTATCAATTTATCATGTTTTGGTCTTGCACTGGTCCACGAACCGAGGGTTTCGCCCTCAAACGCAACAACGAAATCTTGAATGATATTTCTATATAATAACATGTTATTTTTTATACCCAAGAAGATGGGCATCCACTCATAATAATTGATGTGCTGATACTCTGCGATACAAATGCGTATCAAATTCGAGACGAAAATATGATATTTCTATATATTTATGTTATTCTTCATACCCAAGATGATGGGGAGCCACTTACAATAATTGATGTGCTGATACTCTGCGATCCAAATGCGTATCGATTCGAGATCTTTAATTATATTTCTATATACTTATGTTATTCTTCATACCCAAGAAGATGGGGAGCCACTCATAATAATTGATGTGCTGATACTCTGTGATACAAATGCGTATAAATTCGAGATCTTTAATTATATATATATATATATATATATATATATATATATACAATTATGTTATTCTTCATACCCAAGAAGATGGGGAGCCACTCATAATAATTGATGTGCTGATAATCTGCGATACAAATGCGTCGGGTCTCTTGGAAAGTGGTCTCGTCGTCCCAGTGAGGGTTAATCTTCTTCAGCTCTTTGGCTACCCGGTTGTGGTAGCGAACGAAATAGAGCTGGTGCATAGCCAGCATCGGACTCTGGTTCGATCGCAGATCTCCTGCGGGACACGATCACATTTTGTGATGATTATGTTTATAGCGAGAGAGTCCAGAGAACACTCATTTTTTTTGTTATGTTGTTTTGTATGTGTTTTCCAGACTCACAATTTTTTTAATTACCGCACCATGAATCCTCACTATACATGACACATGACGAAATGTCTCAAAAAGACAATCGCAAAATTAAATCAAATGTAAATATCAAGAGAGGCGTGAATAGACACCTGTCAGGCCAGATCATGGCGTTCGCAACCCCGACGTACGACCAGTTGTCCATGGGCGTCGTTAGACACCTTATGGGTGGCTGGGCGTCACAAGTCGCGCTTTCATTCAAAACAAATCAAAAAGGCTTTCGCAGTAGACTTTGGAAATTTGCGTTCCGGTATGAATTAATAAAGTATGTATGTTGTGTAGAAGAAGATGGATATGGAACAAAGAATTTCCTCACCCGTTAGATAACAGGGTTCCGTAGCAGTTGCCGCGTTGCTGCAAACTTGTAGAACTTCAGAATCCTTGACATTAGGCGCCCACACTTTGTTCCCTCGCAATACGGTTTTAAGAAGGCCGTCGTTTCCTGTCCGCAGCGAGTTCGACTCGTCGTCGCTGTTACCGTACACAATGGATAAGTCCATATAACCGGTTACTGCCGTCAGCTGGAATTGTAATATACCTAATTTGTTTATTTTAAAAACTATTGACGAAGTGAAAGTAATTTTTTCATTGTATTCCTCTTGAATACATTATTATTAACCCATTGATTGCCACCACATCTATAATACACTACACCTATATGCCACTACATTTTGTTGATGATTTATATCAAATTATTATATAAAAATGATTTTTTTAATATATAAAAAATTAAATAATAATAAATACCCTGGAAATATGGGTGACCGCACCCTGTGCGTTGGTGGCACTGGTGAAGTATTTTTCATCAGGAGTGCCATTCAACGCACCATTTGCGTTCGAATCTAGAAAGTATTATGCAACGTGCAACTACATTCTTTTTTATTTACTGTGGCAACCAGCGAACTTGCGTCGTTTATTACTGCCAGTATCCAGTGACGAATTTATGCAACTAACACCAATCGGAAAAAAATGGTATAGAAAACATTTTTTTTTTTGGTTCAAAACAAATTTTTCAATGTTTTTACATGTAAAAACTATTTCCCTTAGCCTGTGTTGCCAGAAATTTAACAAAATGTGTCGATTTTTTTAGCAGCGACCATAAATAGGCAAGCTCCACTTGAACGCACACGGTGCGTTGGTGGCACCAAATCGAAATCTCGTTCAACGCAAACGGTGCGTTGGTGGCAATGAATGGGTTTTTTAACGTCACTCGAGACCATAATAAGATAGATACAGTTCCTGGCAGCATATTTCCAAAGTCTAGTATGCGAGTTGCTCCGATTGGTCGTTATCAAATTTGGCGGGAAATATAAATTTCGGAGCGAACCTACTGAATCCGATATTCGTTTGGTCGCATAATGTACTTTGGTCGCTCAGTGGTAGAATGTAGGGTTTTTATTTTTTCGATCTCGGTCATGGGTTCGTGTCCCTTTTGCCAAAATATGCTTTGTTTTACTTTTTTTTAAAGCAATGTTAAGGTGTTAAAATTAGGTTATGGTTATTTTTTTTATAACCACCTAAGAAAACTTTATTTTCGGAACTAAAGCCTGACGTTTTCAAGTGTTTGCGTGAACGTGAACGTGAAAAACGTGCAGGATGTTAAAGCATTCCTCTGAATGATGTAGTAAAGTTGGCTTCTGAACTAACATTTAGGTAAAACGTTATGTCATTGTAGTGAGATTGTCATGAATTGGCCGCTTTAATGTACAATTAGGTAATTATTTTTTGTTCTATCTAGGTATATCTCAAGCATCTATTTACCGAATAGCAAACAAAAGAGGGATGTAAATATTATTCGTTCTAAACAAAAAACACTTTTTGACTTTACAGAAATACGAAACGTCCGAATAAAAATAGCTTAGGTTAAGTTTTTCTGAACTAGAATTTTTATTTAAAAGTTTAGTGTTTCAGCAAGGTCGATTTATTATTTTTCTAATAATTTGTACACTTTGCTTCAGGACATATCTGCAGATACATGGAAAAAATGTTGTGAACATGTAAATGTCAAGGCTAGTTCTTTTTAAATTGACATCAAATATATATATAAAAGATGCATTAATTGAAATATATTTCGTATATTTTATTGTATATTTCAGTGCTAAAGTACATTTTGAATAAAAACATCGGCCAATTCAATATGTGCGTACTATACTGAATGTTGCTATATAAATCTAATAAAAAGTGGCTCCATCTTGACAGCTCTCATATATTCCTGGTCAGGCTTTACTTCCGAAATTTGAAATTTATATTTCCCGCCAAAGTTGAGAACGACCAATCAGTGTAACTCGCATACTAGACTTTGGAAATATGCTTCCTGCCTGGCACGAGCGCTCAGCGAAAATGGTGGGGTTAGTTCGCGCACTCGCAGAGTTGGATTTGAGCTCACTAAAAATTATCGTACTCGGACACTAGAAGGTGACTTGGGATTTTTAATATGTTAGTACTAAGCATGTACTTACTCGCTTTTTATATTTCTTCTTTAGATAAATGCAAAGCCGAAAATGAAGAGAAAAACAAAAACGTCCGGATCAGGATTCGAACCTGGAACTCCGGCTTGAATATAATAATATAGTACCAGGCAATCATTCGTACCATTTCATCACTTAGCCCACTCAACGAAGGAAATCAGGGGAAATAATTCGTGTGGAAGCGAATTTTGGCACAGTTGAAGAGGAAAGTGTGTTTAATTTTTTTAGGGTGTTTAGTTTTTTTTTTATAACTAGTTAAAAGCTTTATTTTCGGAAATACAAACGTAACAAAAACGACATGCACCCCCTCAACATAAGGTTAGGGTTAATAAAAGTCTCTACGCGACGCATCCATACTATCCATATCCATACATCCATACTAATATTATAAATTCGAAAGTAACTCTGTTGTCTGTCTGTCTGTCTGTTACCTTTTCACGCCTAAACCGCTGTACAGACTTTTTTTCATTTACGAGTATGTATATAGATCACAGAGCATCGAATATCGCGCGCGCCCCCTCCTAGAGACGCCCTAAGAGATAATATTTGAAACCCAATAACTGCACGCAGTGCTGCTAGCGCTTCGTATGTGTGTGTGTGTTAGTATCGACACTACACACAAAGAGGAGCAAATTAGGCACACGCACAAAACAAAAGCACACGCACAACACACATATGTAAGTCATAGGCCACGCCCACAGGCTTCAACAGCGTTGTAGGGAAATCGCGTTCAGAGCGTCTCTAGGAGAGGCGCGCGCGGTATTCGATGCTCTGTGATATAGATAGATGAACTAACTAAGATTTTGAGCACTTTGAGCGTGAATTTAATACAGTGACTATATTTAATTATTCCTATATTCCTATATGCACTGTATTCAATTTAGATTTAAGACAAAATACCTATAACATTTATTCGAGCCCTATCTCGTTCACATTTCTTATTTGAGTTCCTCCTAAAACTGTACGAACTATTTTATCGCGAATAGATACACACACATACTCTTACATGACATTAGAACCCATGGAGTTATGTCTTGACTGGACCAAGCAAAACTATGTCTCATTCATTGTACTTAGTGTTCGTGAATGTTAGTGCGTGCTGGCCGAAGGTGCTGGCAGGTTCGAAAGCAGTACTTATTATAAACGAGATAAGGCAGTTTACAGTTTGACCACCAGGCGTGCTAAAATTAACAAACTCTTTGATTGTGTAGTCATCAACTTTGGTAGATTTCAACTTTGTTAAATTATTTAGGTTTTTATATATTTCTAATAAATTACCCGGTTCTTCCTTATAGATTGCATTGCTGAACGGGACACAAAAAATATTATGATGACCAACCATACTGAATATGCACGTCTCAATGAAATATTGTTAATGTTCAGTGTTCTTTATGGCGAAATAAATATCTGAATCTGAATCTGGTCAGTGAACAATATTAATATAAATGCAATTAACACTAACTGCTATACCAGCATCAGCTCCTGTGTAGCCCTTGTCCGCCCCCTTGATGCTCTTGACAAAGTTTATGCAATACCCTTGGGGTAGATCTGGATCGTCTGTGGGCGCTTTCACGGGCTTGCAGCGCGGGTTGGTCTGCGCTTCTTGCGTCGGTTGGCCGTCAGCAGTGCAGCACTGGATTGGGTTCGGGTCTACGAGATCCAGATATTTATTGATTTAATATTACATTACATTTTGGCCCGCAGCTCCGCTTGCGGCTTCGTCGAGTTCAGGCAAAGCATTCTGATCTATGCTCAGTCAGTTTTTTGTAGAACTAAATAATTTCCTACGTATATTATTTACATATAGATACCTACAAGATCGTTTAAAAACATTTAATTTAATAAACCAGCGTGTTTCCAGTTGTGACACACGGTCGATTTCTTCCGCGCCTCGTGCATGGTCTTTGTTTGCTGCACCGCCCCTTGGAGAACATATTGTGATGATTCGATCAGTGAGAACTGTTTGTAAATCAGTTCAGTATTTCCCCGTGTTTGTCAATTAGATACAGACAGACAGACCCTGCATTGTACACGGTGTTGCAGTTGACCCCGTAATATTTTTAACTGACATAAGCGGGTTATTCTATATGTGAAACTAAACAACTACTGTGGCGAAATTTTTTTTGAAACAAAAAAAAAATTTTTTTTCCACACACATTTTAAATACCTATTCTAAAAATGTATGGAGAAAAAAACATTTTTTTTTTCTTCAAATTAAAAATTAGCACAAAAGTTGTTCTATTTCACGTACAGAACCACCCCCTTTAGGGTTTTACGGTTGGGGTTGCAACACCGTGTATAATGAATGATAGAGAATTATCTTATTTGAGTGAACTGACAGGACTGCGTGGTGCCGGTGGTGAAGGACATGTCGTGTGCAATCAGTTGTCCCCAGTGGCCCGCGTTGAGATTCCACACGGGGTCCAGTAGCAGCGGCAAGTCCGGGAACAGCACCGTGCTCACCAGCCGTGAGTTTGGTAGTGTCGCTTTCAACAAAGTAAACCATATTTAAATAATTTATAAAAAAAAATAAAACGAAGCCGTATTTGGAACAAAGAAATACTAATAACGAATTCTTTATTGTTATATTATATTTTAACATTAAACATTTAGCCAATTTGATTATCACAGCTAAGAAGAACTGGCATGAAACTTCGCTGATCATTTTTTAGGGTTCCGTAGTCAACAAGGAACCCTTATAGTTTCGCCATATTCGTTCGTCTGTCTGTCCGCGGCTTAGCTCAGAGAGCCTTAGTACTAGAAAGTTGTAAGTTGGTATGGGTATTACATGTCGCAGGGATATGATAAAAACAGGGATTTGGTCAAATCCCTAAGGGATTTGACCAAATCCCGGAAAATTATCAAATTGCAACACGGTTTTATCATTTATACCTAAACAAATCTAGTGATTTGTTCAAATCATGTTTTCGTGGTTTAAAAAAAAAATTACCAGGGTTAATTTACGCGGTCGCGACGCATCTTCTATAAATCAACCCTTACCTAATGATGAGGCGGCGCATGTCGTTTAAACAGAAACAAGACTGACATGTTATTTTCGTCATTACACTGAACAAGTTTAGGGATTTGATCAAATCACTAGATCAGTTTAGAGAAATGATAAAACCGTATTACAATTTGATCATTTCCCGGGATTTGATCAAATCCCTTAGGGATTTGACCAAATCTCTGTTTTTATCATTTCCCTGCGACATACATATAACGCCGACAAAGTGGTAACATAAAAATTTTGAAATATTTTTTTTAGGGTACCTCCCCTACACATAAAGTGAGGATGAATTTTTTTTTTCACGTCTACCGCATCGTGTGGGGTGTCGTTGGATAGGTCTTTGGAAAATGTTGCGGGTTTGTGAAAAGTATTTTTCACCTACCTTCTCGGAGGTGATATTGACTGGTCGGAGCATATGCGCTTCGAGATTCCGTTCAGTTGTCGGGCGGTAGGTATCTGTGATACAAATAAAAGGAACTAGGACTCACAGTTAGTGTAGGCACATTTTATGTATTTTCCGTAGGGTCTCTGCGGAACAGCCCAGTATGGATAATCCTGGTTATTGCAGTAGCCGTCGATAGCGCGGTAGCGCTGACGCTCGCACGCCTCAGCTGCGGTCGCGGCATACGGCACTGGTGGGTCGTTGCTGAAACACGCGCAAACGATTTAGTTTCACTAGAGGAACTGATCAACTGCATCTCTCCCCGTGTATGTCGTAAAAGGCGACTAAGGGATATGACTCCCTTCTTATATTACTAGGTGGTAGGGTTTAACCCGCCCGATGAAAGGTCCGTCGAAACGGCTATGTAAATAGTTTTTGTTCTCCGTCCAGTTCAGTGTAGCCGGCACGACCGAAGGGAAGCACTGACGTGGCGCCAAGTTCACCCGGTGTTATGGGCTGACATCACGGATGTTGTAGGTGATGTAGCCAACCGTGTCAGTTTCCTTAAAAAAAAAACAAGAACCGTGAAAATTCTCACAAAATTGTTATAACACTCTAAGAAAACTATTGCATGTTCTACCAAACGTCACTGAGCGATAAAAGTATTGCACTTTTTGCGAGAGAAGCGAACCCCGCCCGTATCGATACCACAAACGCACTAAAATTAAATAAAAGTAATCGAACTTTCTGCGTGGTTAATATTTTGTAAAACCGTTTTTGTAATAACTATAAATATTAGTTTCATACATACATACATACATAGCGTCACGCCTGTTTCCCGGTAAGCAGCGACAACGGATCTCCACGTGCCACGATCCTGACACACCCCTGCCGCCTCTTCCACTCCCATAATGTTCTTCATGCATGCTCGTCGGTTACGGGTACTACGTAATTGACCCTTTTTGAGCACATGCCCTATCTGGTCCAGGTACGTGCGTCTAGGGCCTAGGGTGACCCTTCCCAACTCTTCCACTCACATTTGCTTCATAAATTTCTTTCGTTATATTAGTTTCAATAGTATGTTAAATTGCCCACCTGAGTCTCCTTGAAGTAGTCTGAGATGCGGTTAGTCCTAGAATACTGTGGAAAAAACGATCAACTGCATTACATACATTGCGACCGTAGTAAACTGGTAAGTGTGCATTAAATGTGTCTTAAAAAAAATGGTTGTCTGTAAAGTCGGTTTATGGACGATAGTTTTACGTGATAACGTAATGTTCTAAATTTGAAATCTTTTCCGACCGGCCAGATGCGCTTAATATATTATGGTACGAGTGACCTCCTTTCAATTTGTGCTGCCCTGGTACTTTAGATGTGTACAAGCCGACGCTTGGGCCGATTGTGCCTCTCTATCGCTTGTTACGCGCTCTCGCTTGCACACACAGGCTCAGATGGAACGTGACACTTTTTCGTGCGTGCAGCCGGTGTTCATCAATTTTTAAGACGTGACGTTATCACGTCAAAAATATATAATACTAGCTTTTGCCCGCGGCTTCGCTCGCATAGTCGCAGATTCATCCTGAAGGTCCATTATGAATATTGATCAAAGAATTTTTTAAATCGGATAAGCATTTTCGGAGATTACCTCCTACATCTAATCTTACAAACTTTACCTCTTTATAATATTAGAGGAGATCTGTATATGGATAAACACTTAATTTACAGGAAAGCCTGAACGAAAATCCTAAGCCTTCTAGTTCTCACAGAAAACGGGATGGTACGGAACCCTCTTTACGCGAGCTCGACTCGAACTTGACCACTTTTTTGTTTATTATGTTACCATGGGATATACACTTAATTTACAGGAAAACGTAAACGAAAATCCCAATCCTTCTAGCTCTCACAGAAAACGGGATCGTACGGAACCCTCTTTACGCGAGCTCGACTCGAACTTGACCACTTTTTTCCGGAATATACCCTACCCCTATGCGAAGTTTCGTCCAAATCCGTCCAGCCGTTCGCATATAAGATATTAGTGAGATAGTGAGATGAGATGAGATAGTGAGAGAGAAGTGAGATGAGATGAGATTGTAAACAACGAACTGACCGTATTGACACTTTTACCTCCAATTATATCGGTAACGTGACACTTTAGGAAGTAATGACATATAACATTTTATGTTTGTCTGTGTATCCCCTATCGATTTATCGAGGTTTCATCACTGGCCTTTGTTTTGATTTTTTTTTTCAAAATGGCGGCCAATGACCAAGCCATAAGCTTTCGCAGCCCTTTGGAAATACGCGGGGTTCCCTTGGTATAGCCATCTAAAGTCGGATCCACGTTCTAGGAAAACTCAAGATGCGGTGGTTAGTTGAAAGGATGCGAGTTTTCGCAGACAAAGTTTGCGCGTTCAGTGCGAAGAGAGCGGCATTCACACCGGCTCCTTCATTCCAAGGCACGTCGCCTAAATTAAGCGAGTACCTCGGGGTCCTCGGAGTCGAACGGTCGCACGACCTGAACTTTCGTCGCCATATCGAGGGGAAGGCCATGCTGGCTTCTAAAAAGCTGGGCGTACTCAATGACGTATCATGTATTCTACTAGACCTCTTACCCGGGCAACAGCCTTCGCTCCACCGCGGTGGAGTAACCATTACGCGGAGGGACCCTCTTGAGACTAGTAGCTCGCGAGCGACCGAACGCGGCGGACGCGCCGTCCGCGCGCTCGCTGCCGTCCGTCTGCGGCTCGCATCGCGCCAGTCATTATGCCCGGTTGTGTGTTGCGATATTGCAAAAATCATACCAAAAATATTGGGAAAAGTGATGGCATTTCATTTCATAGGTAAGTATCACTTCATTTCGATCTTAATATATAAGGTCTTTCAAAATTAGTTAATAGTACGCTAAGGGGGGGTTCTGCATCATATAGGGAGTAAAACCTATATAAATTTTTTTGGACCTTGGGCTTTTTTTATGAAAAATGTTTTTTATGTATGAAAATGTATGTACATAAAAAAATATGTGGTTGATTTTTATAGCCTAATCGATTCATTTTCATAACAGTAACAAAAAAGTCTTCAATACCATTTTGATGTAACACGTGTAAGTTGGTAAAAAAAATCAAATTCTTTCTATTCCATACTAATAAAACTAAAATTGTGGTTTTCAAAATTTCTGAAAGAAAGAGATCTATGTGTTGGAAGACTTTTTTGTTCCTGGCATGAAACTGAAACGATTAAGAAAAGAATTTTTTTTTACATTTTACATTATTATAAATTTTTTTTTTGTAAACAAAAATCTTTGTTCCTCAAAAGTGATTTATTTACGATACAGAACCCCCCCTTAGCGTACTATTAACTAATTTTGAAAGAACTTATATATAATATCTTGTTTTCCATGTGCTTAGAAATATTTGGTTCAACTGGCCAATTAGGGCTGTCACAACGCTACTTCAATTTGAAAATTTTGTACATTTTATGTATTGACCTCGCATTGCAATAACATAAGCATTATTTAATTAAACAAATAAATTGAACGCGCTCATTAGGGCTGCCACATATGAATGATTAGAAATAGAGTTCTGGGATATCATGTATGAAAGTAAATAAATATGTATTAAACCACGTTAAAATATGAGAGTGAATTGACCGCTAATTAGGGTTGTCGCTATTCTTTTAATTTTTTTTAATTAGTAAGTAATTGAGAAATTTTCAAGAAAAAAATTTTTTTTACAAGGTTTCCACATCCTACTAAGGGATCAATACGAGAAAGATGGATAAAAATAGTCCAAGATGATACATTGTTTAAGGGAAAGTGAAAATTTTAATTTGTGTAAAGTGAAATTTAAATTATTTTGTTTAAGTACGGAGGAAGAGTTATTTTAGTTGTGTTTGTGTGTGTAGTCCAAAGTATACCTAATGGTTTTTTTAGTTATATATATATATTTTTTTTAAATAAATGCTGCACTCTTTATTTTATGTATGTTTGGTTTGGAGATTTTAAGTTTAGTCCAAGGCCAAGACCGCAGTTATGAATTCTTTATTATTAAGTTTAGTTTTTTAGATATTATTCTAGTTATTAAGTGTAGGTATTACAAGAATACAAAACGGCTTTACTCGCGGTCGAAATACGAGCTGTGTGGCTCGACGTTTCGGGCCAAACGTATGGCCCATCATCATGAGCACTCTGGCCGAAATGTCGAGCCACACAGCTCGTATTTCGATAGCGAGTAAATCCGTTGTTACTTCTTAAAATGTCAAATAACCACGGTAATTTAAAAACCCATATAAGTTTAGGTATGTATTTCAAGTTATTATAGTTCTGTATTTTAAGTTTAAATACATAAAAACGTTTTTTTCGATGAAATTCACTATCTGTTTTCTTCTATAATCCTTTAAAACGTCCCACTGCTAGGCACGGACTCTGCCCACTGACATAGGAGGTATTGTTTTTATTGTTGTTGTTTTATTGTTTATTGAGTATTCTTACGGCAGTCATATTGCACTCGAACTTGTCACAATTTGTTATATATATATTTTTAATTTTTTTTTATGTAACCTGACACGGTTGGCTACATCACCTACAACATCCGTGATGTCAGCCCATAACACAGGGTGAACTAGGTGCCATGTCAGTGCTTCCCTTCATTTCATGTCGGCTACACTAAACTGGACGGAAAACACGAACTATTTACATAGCCGTTTCGACCGACGTTTCGTTCAGTGCGGTGGTACCAACCCGGCCGGGATAAACCCTACCACCTAGTAAGGTAAGAAGGGAAGGGACCTACAGTTTAACGTGGAATCCGAACCACGGTCAGCCTCCAACGGTCGAGCGGTCACCCATCCAATCACTGACCGCGCTCAGCGTTGCTTAATAACAGTTGACTAACCAACCGCGCCACTGAGCTACCGAGGCTGACGAATTTTCTTATCCCTTAGTCGACTTTTACGACATGCGACGGGGAGAGATGCAGTGGGGCTATTCTTTTTAAGTACCGACCCCACACGGTACAAATCCGGTTCGATTACTCGTACATGGTGGAAATCAGTGGAAATCAGAATCAGTTTACACAAAAATACCTTTCATAGACCAGTGTGCACTAGTTACCTAACTTTATTTTTCTTCATCGGAGCGATCGTACCTATTCGTTATGAAATGCACGTATATCAATCCTTATCAAGGAAATAAATAAGTACATTAGTTGGTGCCCGGGATTTGAACCCGCAACTTCTGCATTGAGAAGCGTTACCACTAGACTACGGGCACAATTAACCATAATACCTACTCGTAAAATAATAAATCGAAAAATATATTTTTGGTAGACTAAGTGACAACCCTACGTATTCCAATGCACGTGTTGACTGACCGGCCGGGCCGGCCGGGCCGCTAGCCGCTAGTCGCTCGCTAGCTAGCCCCTCTCCCGCTCGCTTCCCGCCCCGCGCGGCTCAGCGTTCCGCCACCCCGCTACCTTACCTCATACCTCAGGTATTGGCCGTCATTTCTCTGTATTCTTTCTTCGTAGTGCTCACTCTATACATAAAATCTCTTTGGGCGTACTCAATAAGGTGCGACGGTACTTCACGCCGGACCAAAAGATGCTTCTGTATAAATCGCAGATCAGGTCCTGCTTGGAGTACTGCTCGCACCTGTGGAATGGCTCTGCCAAATACCAGCTTGCGCCTCTGGACTCAATCCAGCGTCGAGCCGTGCGACTAGTGGTGACCCCGAAGTGTCCTGCGATCTTTAACCACTGTAACACCGTAGGGATGTCGGCTCCCTAAGCGTGTTCTATCGCTTATTCCATGGGGAGTGCTCGGAGAAGCTGTTTAATGCGATCCCGGCGTCCTCTTTCCACCTTCGCACCACGCGCACTGGGCAGGGATTGCATCCCTACACGCTGGACTTACCGCGGATGCGTACCAATCGATTCTGCAGATCATTCCTCTACAGAACCGGTAAACTTTGGAACGCTCTCCCTGCCCATATATTTCCCCCCAAGTACAATCTCGGGTCCTTCAAGAGGAGCGTGAATGGGCACCTGTCAGGCCGGCATGGCATTCGTAACCCCCGCATACGACCGAATGTCAATGCGCGTCGTTAGACACCTTATGGGTGGCTCGGCGCCATATGTCGCGCTGTCAATAAAAAAAAATCCTTTCAACTAAGCACCAGCGCTAACCAGCACTGACATGGCGCCAAGTTCACCCGGTGTTATGGGCTGACATCACGGATGTTGTAGGTGATGTAGCCAGCCGTGTTAGTTTCAATAAAAAAAAATTCACAGATCTCGTGCATTACACGACCTTCGAGGTACATTGAATGAACTCAACAAATTAAAAAAAGTATTACATTTATATATTTTTTATTATTTTTCAAAAACACAAGCAGCTTAAAAATGTAAACTAAAATTTATACAGAAAAGTTTTAAAAAACATAAAACCGACTTCCTAAAAAAAGTAAAACTAAAAAACTATTTAAAATAAAAATATTAAAACCGCCTTCAAAAATATATGAAATAAAAACCTAAAAAAAAAAAACGAACCCTAGAGTTGAAGGCGGTGCTAAAAAGGCTACACAAATCACAAAGGATATTATCATCCACTCATGTTTTCTTTCATGCATCATTTTTTTTTTTCATTTTAGCACCGCCTTCAATTTTAGGCTTCGTTTTTTTTTAGGTTTTTATTTCATATATTTTTGAAGGCGGTTTTTATATTTTTATTTTAAATAGTTTTTTAGTTTTACTTTTTTTAGGAAGTCGGTTTTATGTTTTTTAAAACTTTTTTTTTATTTCACAGTTTTTTTTAGTAATTTTTTGCTATCAATGTACTCGGCGGAATCGCGAGGCCGAAAGCCGAGCGATTCCGCCGAGTACATTAATAGCAATCTCTTTCAATCGCATTCCAATCCGATCTTGACCCAATTAAAATAGGACCACGTCAGCCTCGATAGCTCAGTGGTGCAGACAGTCAACTGTCGCTATTGAATGTTAAGCAACGCCGGGTGCGGTCATTACTTGGATGGGTGACCGCTGACCGTTGGAGGCTGACCGAGGTTCGGATTCCTCGTAAAACTGTAGGTCCCTTCCCTCCTAATCTTACTTGGTGATAGGGTTTAACCCGCCCGGGTTGGTACCACCGCACTGAATTAAACGTCGGTCGAAACAGCTATGTAAATAGTTTGTATTTTCCCACCAGTTCAGTGTAGTCAGCACGATCAAAGAGGGAAGCACTGACATGGCACTTAGTTCACCCGGTGTTATGGGCTGACATCACGGACGTTGTAGGTGATGTTGCAGAACTTAGTAGGATGGACAGACATAAACGTGTTACGGAACCCTACTTTTATTATAAAATAACCGTCGGAGGACCTTGGTTGAAAATTGTGAAATTTAGTAGAACGGACAGACATACATTTGTTACGGAACCCTACTTTTATTATAAAATAACCGTCGGAGGGCCTTGGTTGAAAATTGTAAAATTTAGTAGAACGGACAGACATAAATTTGTTACGGAACCCTACATTCATTTTGAAATAAATGTTAAATTTTGTAGAACGGACAGACATGCATTTGTTACGGAACCCTACATTCATCTTGCAGAACTTAGTAGAATGGACAGACATAAACGTGTTACGGAACCCTACTTTTATCATAAAATAACTGTCGGAGGACCTTGGTTGAAAATTGTAAAATTTAGTAGAACGGATAGACATGCATTTGTTACGGAACCCTACATTCATTTTGAAATAAATGTTAAATTTAGTAGAACAGACAGACATGCATTTGTTACGGAACCCTACATTCATTTTGCAGAACTTAGTAGAATGGACAGACATAAACTTGTTACCGAACCCTACTTAACAGTTGCACTCCGGGAGTGCCGGCAGATCCCGTGCCACTCTAACTTAACCCTTAATGCAATGACTTAAGGTTTCATTTTAAAAATGACGCTGACGCGATGTCGCGAGTTATACATTTTTTACCCACCTAAAAAAGTGCCAAGCGCCGCTAAAGAAGTTTTCACTTCAAAAACCTCAGGGTTATCCCCTTTCAAATAATAAAAAAAAAAAATTTCAAAATCGGCCCACAATTGACGGAGTAATCGCGTAACAAACATCAAAAAAAAGAAAACATACCGTCGAATTGAGAATCTCTTAGGTCTAAAGTAAATTGCTCGTGAAGACAAATGCAACGAGCCCAAACACGATGGGTTTATCATGTGTAGTTTAGGAGTTCCTATGGCCACCTTCTGTCTCCATCATCAGACCAGCTCGATGGTACTCGTACCATAATAAATTAAGCGCACCTGGCCTGTCGGAAAAGATAAAAAAATTCAAATTTAGAATATTCATGAAACAAGGGTCCGAATATGTATCACTAGTATATCGATTCATGTATTTCAAAAGGACAGAGAAAATTTCAAAATATTATGTATTTAATACTTTTTAGTTCTTTTTTTTTTTTTGTTTTTTGGAAATCGGTTTAATATTTTTTAAAAGAGTTTTTATTTCATTCTTTTTAGTAATATTATTAGTAATATTACATAATAAAGAATAATCGAAATCGAATAATCGAAATCGATTGACGTGGTACAGAATTATTCGCCATATGTGTCAGACTGCAAATTGCTGAATAAGTCCACATCACAAAAGTTTTGCTGAAGGTAACCACACACCATAGTATTATGCTGATTTTTCGAAAACCACTGAACCAATTTCAATAAAATTGAAATGGGACCACCTCTGAAGTATGACCTAACTAACAAAAAAAGAATTTTCTAAATCGGCCCTCAATTGACGGAGAAATCGCGTAACAAACATACAAAAAAAAAAAATTAATAAATAAAAAATAAAAAAACATACAGACGAATTGAGAACCTCCTCCTTTTTTGGAAGTCGGTTAAAAAAGAAATAAGCTTGACATTATGTCTAACTAAAGTAACAAAGTAATAAATATCAAATATAAAAATATTATATTATTATTATTTTATTTTTATATTTTATTAATATTATATTTATATGTAAAAATCATAAACTTTAATGCTACTACTCAGATTAGTCCGCGCGCCGCATATACCTCCCGCGGTATTCAAAATTCCGCCGCATAAAGGATAAGCTACAGCCTAGACCGTGAGAGATAGCGAGGTCCCGTTTTTTGCAAATTGTAGCCCAACTCAATACTCCGAGGGATTTTTTAAATTTTTTTCGATATCATTTTTCATTTTCGAGAAATCGCCGATTCAATGAGAGAAGACACCAAAAAATCAAGCCATTTTTCGAATTTTTTTTATTTTTTGAAAAAAGTTTTTGATTTTTCCCAAAAAAAATTCGCAATATTGTTGCCCTCGCCGAGACGCATCTTTTGACACCCCAATCATCCACGTAGCTGTAAAATTCACGACACCAGGGCGATGTCGCACTTTTCCTTGAATGGGTGCCCTACCAACGATCGTGCGATCGAAAAAACATTTTCAATGTTAAAACCATACCTGCTGGAGTATAGTAATTTTCTTCGATTTGTGCAACGTCAGATCCCTGAACAGCCACCGTAATGGTAGACCCATAACAATTTTCAGATATAATAAATTTAATTTATGAAAATTAAATGTGAATCTAAGGAGATATTTGAGAATTCGTCTAAATATCGTCAGTTGTTACGTGAAGCCGAGATTAGGAGAAACTGGTGTCGCTTGGGTGAGAACTATTTCCGTCACTAGTAGACAGTAGCAGGTTGACGAAGAAGAAGTGGAAACAGACAAAACAGCCACTAAGTGGTTTATAATAACATATTATTCTTACCTTAATAAAGTCAAAATTGAGTACAAAAAGGTAGACTTGAATGTCAGGTGGCTCATGTTGTCGATATTCTTCCCCGACCGGGGCCTACTCGGACGGAAGTTGGACCTATAATGACAACGGTAGGTGCCTCGAATAAAAAAGAAGAAAATATCACACCAGCTGGAAAGACAATATTAGCAAACATAAGACAATACGCCGTTAATACAATAGGAAATGTGTTCTGTGCGTATATTTAGCGTCATACGCATGATTTCAGGACAATCAAGTTTCTTTTTATATGGAACACGGTTGGCTACTTCACCTACAACATCCGCGATGTCAGCCCATAACACCGGGTGAACTAGGCGCCATGTCAGCGCTTCCCTTCATTTCTTGTCGGCTGCACTGAACTGGACGGAAAACGCGAACTATTTACATAGCCGTTTAGACCGACGTTTCATTCAGTGCGGTGGTACCAACCCGGACGGGATAAACCCTACCACCTAGTAAGGTAAGAAGGGAAGGCGCCTACAGTTTTACGTGGAATCCGAACCACGGTCAGCCTCCAACGGTCGAGCGGACACCCATCCAAGCACTGACCGCGCAGACACAACAGACGGGGACAGTAGGGACAGGCGGACCTGTGCCTGCGCCGAGTATCAGACCCTCCCGTCGGCCGTCACCGAGCCAAAGTAGTGATATTGGAAGAATCGATCCTCCGAATTTATTGAATAAAATATTATTAAATATTTAACGGCATTACTCGCGGTTGTTCTCTGAGCTATGTGGCTTGACGTTTCTATCCAATCGTATGGCCCATAATCATGAGCACTCTGTCCGAGCAACGGCTCATAGATAGCTGTCATTTTTCGGTCCATCGGGGATGGCGAAAATTATAGAGAGGGAGGGAGGGAGGGGGGGGGGGGGGGGGGGATTTTGTGTGAGCATTCTCATATAATACATCTGAAAATATAAAACACTATGAAAATAGCAAAAAACAAAAGACTATTTTTCGAAAATTGTTGTTCATCAAAAAGAACATCAGAGAATACCTCGGAGAATACGAAACATGTGACCCACTCGCTCATACCGTCCGCCCTAGAGTAAACACTAACGGCAACTGCCTGGCAAAAAGAGTTGAAGAAAAAGTTTTCGAAGGGGACGTAAAAGGTTCGGTCCGTCTCCTGACCTCGGAGGACACATTGGCTGCCGAGGACACCGACACACTTGCGGCGCTTCGTTCAAAACACCCTTTTCCACTGCATCTTATCATCACTCAGGATAACAACCCATCAGGATGTGCTCAGATTCAATGCGATACAACTGACATCATAGGGGCTTTGGCATCATTCCCAAATGGCCCAGCTGCGGGAATAGATGGTATTTCCCCTTCGATCTCACGAGCGGAGCGAACGGGGAGGCCGGCCAGTAAAATTTGGAGGGTTAGGCATCAGTAGTGTGGTAGATGTCGCGCTTGCGGCCTTCTTGTCATCGTGTCATGCTGGTCTTATTCTCATAGGTAAGATTCTTCGTCCCTCACTCAGTGAGTTTGAGGTCAGCCACATGAGCGATGTCTTGCAGTGCTGGAAAGTATGTACGGTACCCCCAAAGTGATTTGCCGACCGCCTTATGTGTACGAAATGCATGGGATCTGCCTGCAGTTGAAATTCCCCAGCGTGAAATTCTAAATTTATCATCCGGGGCGGATAGAGCTAGACTATTGGCCTCTGCTGAAAGAGATTCAGGAGTGTGGCTGAATGCCTATCCATCCCCACATCTTGCCAAGATTTGGACTTTGCCTACTTTTGGACAACAACGCAATAAGAGTCGCAGTAGCTCTAAGAGTAGGGACAAGGGTGTGTCAACGACACCTGCGTGTGCGGCGCCAGCGTTGATCCTTACGGTCATCATGGGTTGTCATGTCACAGGAGCGCCGGCCGCCGGTCGCGGTACAGCAGCATCAAATTGCTCATCAAACGGGCTCTTGCCACGGTAAATATTCCCAGCCTCTTAGAACCTCCAGGCTTGAGCCGCGACGATGGCAAGAAACCCGATTGCATGACTCTTGTTCCGTAGAGCGTTGGTGCGGGATGCGACTTGTGTGGACAGCCTCGCTCCATCACACCTTACCGGCTCCTCCCGCTCCGCCGGCTCCTCCCGCTCCGCCGGCTCCGCTGCTCTCTGTGCGGAAAACCTTAAAAAAGGAAAGTACTCAGCCTTTTTTTTTTGTAAGACGGAGTGGTTTCCGCAAAAAAAAATTACACCACGTGTACCTGTAAAAATATAGCTAGTTGCTACCAACTAGTTGCTAGTCCGGTGTCCGTTTTGGAAAACCCAGCCTAAAGGAGTTTAATATTTAATTATGTCTAACGCCCACGGTAATTTAAAACCTCTGATAAAATATTGTTTGCAAGGGTGTATATTACGAATCATTATTGAAACCCAGCTAAATAAATATGCCATTTGTTTTGTAAGTAATAGTTTTTTTTTATTCAATATGACAATACAGGGTGTCGCAGAAAGCATTCCACTTTTAAAAAGTTTATATACAAAAAACTCACACCATCTTACCGCTAAACTATAAATAAATTAAAAAAAAAAAAAATATAATTACGCATTTGAGTATGATGATGGTGTCGTCGATTTGCTCCCATTTCCGCGCTTGCACTCAATCAAGCGAGCGTACACACTGCAAAACTTGTCTACATTGCTTCCGGGATATTTTCTCCTTAAATTCGGCCAGTCTCTTCAGTTTGATGGAGTAGTAGTAGAATACAACTCTTTAGGAATCACCACAGGAAACAATGCAGTTGGGACAGGTTTGAGCTACAAGGAAACCACCCGATGTCACCACTTCCTGCCATCAGTTTCGAACCAAACATCCCACGAACGACTTCCATGCTGACTCGACTCGTACGACAGGACCTCCATACTCCTGAAAGAAACCTGAAATTCGTGAAGTGTGTTACCTATAAACTCCTATTAATTTACGGATCGAGTGCGGCCCCGTTCATTCTCACGCCCGATGATGCCTTTTGACTATGTCGACTACAAAATAAGTACGTGTGCAGTGAATCGGCGTTTAATGTAATTACTGATTGTTCAGAGCTCCCGTAGCGGCAGTTTTTTTTTACACGAAATAACTGAGACGAAAGTGCCATTTATTGGAGAAATCGATATTATTGAAATTTGTAAATTTCTTAGCTTATGTTGAAAGTTTAAACCTTTCTTCATAATCTGCCTCATTCAATACTTGGACCAGCTGGACGGTATAGGCATGATAAATCTGAGCCTAAAATCCGCTGCAGTGCCACCCATACCGGATTACATAAAAAACAATAGAGCCAAAGACCTCTTCCGAATCGACATTTATGCGTTGAGGCGCACCGACTGGTTAACATCGCGTATCCTTTGTCGATCCCGGAAGTCCGTGGATCTGCCTGAACTGGTGATTGATGGCATTGTTGATTCGGTAGTGTCGATCCTCTTTATCCAGTTTTAATCAGACTGGAACTCGGGCACTGCTTCATACTTCTTCATAATTTGTACCGAATACGGATTAGAAACTAAGTCTGTATGTATAAGTAGGATATTTAGTTGTTCGCATGCTCCGTTTGCTCATTGCTACTAAAACTAAGCGAACGAAATGCCTAGCGATCGCTTGCCGCAACGAAATCTCCCGCGCTAACTCCGCCTAAGCAGCTCGAAGTTAAGAAAATAAACACGCAAATTCTTCCTGGTACACCCTATATGTTTTGCTACCTCCGGTCTGCAGCTCTGTAAATAAGTAGGTACGTATGAGCAATCGATGAAAATATTTCTTACGCCATAATTTCACAGAAAACCCTAATTAGTCTAAACAGAAAACACGCCATAATAATTATTTATCACAATTAAGTAATCCACTAATGAGTATTGCTACTTGCTAGATTACGGAATTAAGAAAATGTGTATAATAATGATCGGGCATGTGCTCAAAAAGGGTCAAGTGTGAAGAACATTATGAGAGTGGAAGAGGCGGCTAAGGTGGGTCGGCAGATCGTGGCGCGTGAAGATCCGTTGTCTCTGCCTAACCCACTGGGGAATATTACAGGCATGACGCTATGTGTGTATGTGTGTTTATAATAACGCGTTTCCTATTCGCGGGCCTGATGCCGTAAAAGATGACAAAGGGAAAAGGACAAGCAAGATGCCGTGCTAAGTAGCGACAGGCTAGGCACCTCTTACCTTTGCACGGTCTTCATGCTTTTCTTGCTTATTGCTTGCTTATCCGAATATTTTGCGAAACGTTGTGGTCGGTGTTGTACTGTAATTTAGCACAGTCCTTGCAACACAACACCGATTAGTCTGCTTACCCCGATTGTGTGATATGTATGAATTTATATAGAAACATTATAAAAGACAAGCATTCTTGCTTTATAGAGTATAATATAAATAGCCGCAAAACTTTTAGTATGTTTGGATTTTTATATCAAGCAAAGTGAAAACAATTTGCTGTTTCAGCTTTGGAAAAACGGAACCAATAACAGATCGCTCCGGTGTTTGTCAGTCTGTCAGAGAGGTTTTTCTTCAAAACTAAGTAACGTAGAAACTTGAAATTTAGCTTTAAGATCTTGATGACGCGCGCATACCTATTATGCTCGTCAGAAACTGAATGAAATGAAATGAATGAAATGATTTATTATAAAACCATGCAAAGCGATTCAAATATACATTAGCTCTAGATCTAGACTAGATTTGCATCTGTAACGCAAGAGCGGTTCTTCAGTAGGCCGTCATGTGTAAATATACAATATGATACTACAAGATAACACAAATAAATAAATAAGATATTAGAATGTTAGAGCTAAATTGTTTTATTTTTATTTATTTAATATGCTTTATTGTTTAATATAAATTATATATAACAAATGGCGGACTTATTGCCTAAGGCAATGTCTGCCGGTCAACCACACTATTACAACATATTTTATTGTAGGTATTTATTTGTATTATTAGTATATAGAGCTAAATTGTTAAATAAATTATGAAAATTAGTCATTGATGTCGTATATGGTTGTAATAAAATTAGGTATCTATATAATAATTACTATATAACAATTTATTTTACATTAATATGAGTGGCCAATTTGATAGCAATAAAATAAGTTTAAACTAATATATCGTGTACGGTATCATTTGAAAGCGCTAACTGAAAGGATTCTAAAAATATCTTTGTATAATTTTAAGTTAGTGGTCTTAATGATTTAGCTAAAAAAAAGCAAAAAATTACCGTTCACCAACCCCGCGTCTCCTGTCTCCTAGGTTTCTAAAGCTAAAAGCTTTTGACTTTCATAGAGTTAGTAGATATTCAGCCATAGATTACAGGAAAACTGCAGGTTTTTTCCACAATGTAATATTTTCGGGGAATAAACATATTTTTGTTTTAGTACGAAACCATAATTTGTACCGCTTTTTTTATAATTTCATTCATAGTTGGATAAGCTACATTTGAATACGTCGAACATTCCGCCAGTTCTATCTCAATGCGAAGAAGAAGTGACAAACAAACTTCGTAAGTCACAATATTTTGTTAGTACCAATCTCATATTATTTCCAAAATGTTTATGTGACAGATGTTGCGTCCATATTGCAGTGACGTAAGTAGGACGCTCAGTTATATCTCTCACTTTTGTGTAAAGAGAGATTGTCTGTAAGATTTTAGATTAGCGCAACTCAACAAAAGACAACAGCGTTATTCATCCTACAATCGGCCTCATTATACGGAGATCGGTCTCGGTCAGTCTTAATCCTTTTGTTTCACTTTATAGGGCTCCGTGGCCACACTATGTATGTATGTATGTATTGTATGTATTATTCTTTATTGAACACCAATTTATACCTATTGCTTAGTGCCGTGAGGCATTCTATTTTAACTAACCTTTGGGATGTGCGAGAAGTATATGCAGCCTACGCCGCCGTCTGTCTGTCTATCTGTCTGTCCCTCCGTCCGTTCGTCCGTTCTAGGGCTGTATTTTTTGAACTGTTATAGGTAGCCGGTTGAAAGTTTACAGAATATAATAATTAATAATATATATATAATACTGTTTGCCAAGTCGGACACCGAACTAATGTCGATGATGAAGATAACCGAAGGCTTCAGCAACGACATTGGAATGGAGTTCGGCTTGGAAAAATGTGGGACCATCCATGTGGAACGTGGTGTGATCGTGAACTCCGGCAGCATACAGTTGTCGGAGTCCATGAATGTTCGAGCTCTCTCCGAAGACGAAACTTATAAATATCTGGGAATATCGGAGGCTCTCAGCATACGGGATACGGACATGAAACAATCAGTTAAGGAAAAGTTTTTTCGTCGTCTTACAAAAGTACTAAATAGCCTTTTGTCAGGCGGCAATAAAATTCGTGCCTATAACGGTTGGGTCATGCCTGTGCTCGTATATACTTTCGGTATTCTCAGATGGACTCAGACCGAATTGGACTCGCTGGACAGAAAGGTCAGGACGCTGATGACGAAATCCCGTATGCATCACCCACGATCATCGGTCATGAGGTTGTATATCCCGCGGAAGTGTCGGGGTCGAGGTATGTTAAATGCCAAGAACCTGCACAACCGCGAGGTATGCAATCTCCGTCAGTACTTTTTGGAAAAGACTGATGTTTGTGAGATGCATCGCGATGTCGTCACCAGCGATAAAGGTCTTACCCCGCTGAGCATGGGAAAAGAGAACTGGCGGAAGCCGGTTGTACTGAGCACCGAGGACCGCATGGAAGTATGGAAAATCAAGGAGCTGCACGGTAGGTACTTCCGGTCTCTCACGGGACCGGATGTAGACCAACTTGCTTCCGTGCACTGGCTACGCTTCGGGGACCTCTTCGGGGAAACCGAAGGGTTTGTCTTTGCAATACAAGATGAGGTTGTCAAGACGAACAACTATAGGAAACACATAATGAAGGACGGGACCATTGACATCTGCCGCGCCTGCCACCAACCTGGCGAGTCCCTCAGACATGTGATTTCCGGTTGTTCGCAGCTTGCCAACACCGAGTATTTGCATAGACACAACCTAGTAGCCAGGATTATCCACCAGCAACTTGCCTTAAAGTTCAACCTTGTAGGTACCGAAGTGCCTTACTATAAGTACAATCCGCCGCCAGTTCTCGAGAACGGTCATGTCACACTCTACTGGGACCGGTCTATTATCACAGACAGGACTATTCTCGCGAACAGACCTGATATTGTGATAGTGGACCGGGAGGCAAGGCGCGCAACGCTCGTCGATATCGCCGTGCCGCATCATGGTAACCTCGTCAGTAAGGAAGCAGAGAAGATGTTAAAGTATCTGGATCTACAGCACGAGGTTACCAAAATGTGGCCCGTCGACTCGACGATCGTTATGCCGATAGTCGTTTCGGCGCATGGGCTGATAGCGAAGAGCCTCGACGATCACCTTGAGAGGCTCTCGCTGAGTGGTTGGGTCAAGGGCCAGATCCAGAAGGCAGCCCTGCTCGACACTGCACGCATCGTCCGGAGGTTCCTCTCTTTGGGACCCGACCATCGGTAGCTTGGGCTCGCCCCGCCGCCCGCCGGTGGTGGAAACTCCATTTGTTTTTGTATTAATTTTAGATTTTAAGTTTGTAAATATTATGTAAAATTAATATAAAAAAAAATGTGTAAATAAATGGATGAATATATAAAAAATATAATATAATAATAAAATATAATATAAATATAAAATAAAAATATAAAATATAAAATATAATATAAAATATAATAATATAAAAAAAGTCAATTATAAAAATAATAAAAATAAAAAAGCTAACAATAAAAAAATAAGGGGGTTTCTTGTATGGGGTTCCCCGTACAACAAACGTGCTAAGAATCAATTAGGACATATTCACGCTACTGAATAATAGATGGCGCCACATGTATTTATATTTTGCATTGCAGAAAGACAAACGATAGACGGATATGGTATTTTAACAGGTATGGTATAGCGGATGTACGAAATCCTCCGTGCACGAGTAAAACTCGCACTTGACCGATTTTTATTTAGAGCCGAGATGTCTGGCTCCCCTCCTCGTTTCGACCGCCTCTAACGAGGGAGACAAAGCCTGTTGAGCTCCCTCGCGGTCACTGTTCCCTCTCCATTTACAGAGTTAGGACCTCCGTTGCACACCTGCTCGAAAAAAAAGACGACGTTCTGTCAGCAAAAGGGCCGCGTAAGCCGAGCCGTGAGGCTCCTGTCAGCTGTCAACAAACGAAAGTGTCAACCCGCCTACGCGGCCGTCGGGGTCAGCTATTAATTTAACTAAGTATTCATGATTTCATACGACACCCGAATCTCCAGTATGTCACCCTATAGCCAATTCATATAACTCGAGATCTAAAGCTTATTGTATGTCAAAAAATATCCCACCGAAAAAAAAATTGTGTTCAAGCCATTGATTTTATAGGGGGAGTCAGATGTACCGTCAGCGATGTTTTAAAGGTAACATGAAATTAGTCTTCAATTATGTCCTAAGATGGTGCCAGGAGTATCGAATTTGAATTAAATAATTATTATATTTTTAAATCTGCTAATTATAGAACGATGCTAAGTGGGAACAGCATAGTTAAATTTAAAGATTATTTTATATTAAGTAGAAATTTCAAAATAGTGTATTTTAAGGTTTTCATAATTTTTCCAATAAATATTTTCATGTTTTGTCAGTCAGTGAGCTTGGCGGATAAAATGTATAATTTCGCCGCTTCTGCATCATAGATGTCAGACCAAAGTTAAGTTGTCCTATTTGTCTATAGATGGCATGCCTATTTCTTATTATATTTTTAGTTGCCAAATACCCACCAACCAAACCTGCGTGCAATTCAAATACGCGCGTGCGGTTAGGATAAAGTGGAGATACCTTCTTTAAAATTTGATTTTTTTACCTCACCACCTTTGAAAACGGAAACAAACACGATGGATTCCCAAAATAATTATTTTATAATAATATATTTTTATTGTTTTAAAATATTAGATGGAAATTTGAAAAGCTAGAATAAATTCAACAAAATACCAGAACCCCTAAACATTATTTTTATTTATAGATTTCTTTTTGTGTTTTCTTTGTTTTTGACGTGAATTTGATGAAACGTCTTTAGCCTGCTGCCGAATGTATTTTACAAAAAGTTGCGTCACGAAAATTATTTGGTTTCATAAGGGGCACTATCACTTGAGGCACTGCCATAGGCCCCGCTTAGTGTTCCTTATGAAACCAAATCACGAAAATTATGTACTTTTGGCGACTTAGATCTCAAAAACTATAACAGTTATAGGAAGGTGAGGCATATCGTCCTAAAGGTAGTTCTTCCGACTTGCTAGGACGACATACCCGAGAGTCGCATATCAAGCCCTTCTATATATGGCACTTAGAAAAAAGGCTTCGAAAATCAATAAATGCTTATAACTCCTGAACTACTGGTCAGATCGACTTGCAATTTGTTTCTTTTCGTAGAAAAAAATTGCTATTTTTGAAATAGTTGTTTTTTTTTTCAAAATCGGTTCAGCCGTTTCAGAATAAAAAAGGAAAAAGGAAAGAGGGCATATCTCGGAAACTACTGATCCACGACTACTCATCCGCTGCAGGATATGATAGGCCTCGATAGGATTTATTTTTTAAGGGAAGCACTGACGTGCCACCAAGTTCACCCGGTGTTATGGGCTGACATCATGGATGTTGTAGGTGATGTAGCCAACCGTGTCAGTTTCAATAAAAAAAAAAATCAGTCGAACTCTCAACTTCGAAATTTTGGACGATCACAATACTTCCTTTCTCCTTACAGTCGCTCGAAAGTAAAAAGCCACCTCCATAGTTTTTAACCGTTGCGGCAATTTATCGATCGACGCGCGACGTTCGCTTGTTTTGGAACACGCAAATGTTTGCGTGGAGCGTGCAGGCAAGCGATACGGGTTACTGCGCGTGGAAAAAGGATGACACAATATCGCTGCGATCTCTTGAGACGGTCGGTTCTGTATTCACGCGATACGCACACTACCATAATCGCGGTGTCTCGTTTTAGTAATAGTTGAAGTATGAAGTACGGAGTCCAGGCACCGAATTAAAAAAAGTTGAGTCCAGATTTTTTCCATCTATGATGCTGCTGGTGGTGTTATACCAAAGAGATTAAAAAGGGTGGGTTTAATGTCTTTGTGTTATACCAAAGAGATTAAAAGAGGGTGGGTTTAATGTATTTGTGTTATACTTTACAGAATATATAAGTCAATGATATTTTATATAAAATTGTAGATTTTACCGACGACGACGAATAAAATAAAAAAATAGTAAATCTGATTTAAATGCAAAATTGATAATAAACCATCGCTTCTCTTATATTCTCTATCTTTTTCTCCCTTCCTTCCTCGCCCATCTCTCACTCACCTCTCTCCCTGTCTTCTCTCCTCGATCCCGCCTTCCTCCCCTCCTTCCCCTCACCCTTCACGGACCCCTCTTTGCCACCTTCCCTTTCGCCCATTCCCTCCCTCTCTCCCTACTTCCCTTCCTCCCCTCATGCCGCCCCTCCTTCCCATCACCCTCGCATTCACCGCTCGCATTCCATTCCTCCCCTACTACCCCTCATCCTGTCCGCAACCCCCTCTTACCCCGCCCCTTCTCCCTTCCAACCTCTCACTCCCTCGATATCCATTCCTCCTCGTTCCCTCTACTACCTCCCTCCCCCACACCTACCCTCATTCACTAACCCTTCCTCCCTCCATACCTCTCCTCCTCTTCTTCTTTTTTTTATGGAAACTGACATGGTTGGATACATCACCTACAACATCCGTGATGTCGGACATGTCGTGCCGGCTATACTGAACTGGACGGAAAAAAACGAAAAAAATAACTATTTAATTTACATCAAATCTCTTTGATTTACATAGCCGTTTCGACATACGTTTTATTCAGTGCGGTGGTACCAACCCTAGTAAGGTAAGAAGGGAAGGGTGCTACAGTTTTACGTGGAATCCGAACCACGGTCAGCCTCCAATGGTCGAGCGGTCACACATCCAAGTGTTGACCGCGCCCAGGGTTGCCTGCACCACTGAGCTACCGAGGCTGACAAACGTACCTCCCACCCACTCCCCCTTCTTTTCTCTCCCCCTTCCTCTTCCTGACCATTATTCATTATTTCTTACCAAAAGCAGTAACTATTGAGTAATCTGTGCCAAAAGCCTAGATATTAAATTTTCATATCCTCACCCAATGACGTATCATTTGTCCTTACCTAGAGAAATCATGGATTCCCCATACAAAAACTTTCACCCCTATTTCACCCCTTATTTTTAGGTTTCCGTATCCCTGTACGGAAGCCTATTACTAAGCCTCCGCAGTCTGTCTGTCCGTCCGTCCGTTTGTCTGTCCGAGGGCTGTATCTCTTGAACCGTAATAGGTAGCCCGTTGAAATTTTCACAGAATATGTGTTACTATAGCGGATATAACAACAAATAAGCGGAGCTAGGTACAACCAAAGAGTTTGTAAACTCTTTGGACCGGAGTAAAACCGCAAACAGGAAATTACAATCTTACACGTTCAACGCCACATGAAAAATCCAGTATTTCCGTTTGGGCCACGGGGCTCACCGCTCACCGGTGAGCCTTTCCTTACTGAACCATTCAGGTCATGGGGGTCACCGGTGAGCCGCGTGAGAGGTCCTACGTAAACGCTTCCTACAAGCCACACAGCGCAGCTACAAAGCCAATATGGAAGTGAGCCGCATGGCCTTGTAGTCGAAGCGGACGGCATGGTTTTCAAATCCAATAGAAACTTGTAGTTTTTTATTAAGTTAATTGTAACGATGCTAGGGCTGCTCTTAACGATAAGGTAGAAAATTATATTTTTATTAATAGAATTAATAAAACCAGAAAATAATAAGAAAATATTCGTCAAAATAAAAATGAACATAACATTTTCTTCATTACCATATAAGAAGACATTATTTATTACGAAAATAATTTATGAAATTGAACAAAAGAAAATATTTATGAAATTGAACAATCACAACATTATGTTATGACACTTCATTATTTAAAATAATCAATCATCTTAACCCTTTGGCTCTTAACCATAAACAATAAAGAATTATCCGTGAGTCTTGTTAAAACAAGGCAAACAAAGGAATGGTTTAGTTGGGCTGCTTTGGCAATAAGTGGATACTTTTTTCGACTTGGTTTTAGCCTGTTTGCTACCCATTATTGGTACGTTCTTTGCATAACATTGGTGACATGTTCTTCTCACTTTTCTGGCCAATCCCTCTTTCCTTTCCAGAGTGTGTTTCATTCTCTTCCGTCTTTCTATACGCATTTCATCGTCGCTATCCTCACTCTCCGACAAAAGAATTCGACAGCATCTTCTTTTCGTTGGTTGAACTACGTCTTCATAGAATCTATTCCGAAACTACGGTTCAGAAGATCTATCTCGACTAACTGCGTTAGCGCTTCTTGTGTTAACTCGAAATCTTCAAAATAATCCATTTTTGGCGAGAAAAGCGTAAAACATCCTCAATTGTCGACGCAGCCGGACCGGGATTGATCGCTGCGTCCGCGGCGCGAGCGCAACGGGTGGGCCGCGGCGTGACCCCGCGGCCCCAGCCAACAGAAAAATACAAATCCTTCATAGGAGGCCACACGATCCACCCGTGAGCCTTTTGCTATATCTCGAAAATTAGACGGTAAATGTCGCAAATTTTTATTTTCCTTACAAATTACCGCATTTTATAAACTTTGTGATGAAAATCTCAAGTTGATGAAAATTACGGATATAATGAGTTTGGCTTGGCCCGAACGGAAAAGTACGCTAGGCCCACCGGTGGGTCGTATGGCGTTCAACGTGTTAATTGTGGGCTGATTTTGAAAATTCTTTTTTTGTTTGGTAGGTCATACTTCAGAGGTGCTCCCATTGAAATTTTATCGAAATTGATTCAGCGGTTTATGAAAAATCAACAAAATACTATTGGTGTGTGGTTACCTTCAGCAAAACTTTTGTGATGTGGACTTTTTCAGCAATTTGCAGTTTGACACATGGCGAATAATTCTGTACCACTTCAAACGGATTTCGATTATTCGATTTCGATTATGGTTTTTTATTAAATATTACTAAAAAGAATGAAATAAAAACTGTTTTAAAAATATAAAACCGACTTAAAAAAAAAAATAAACTAGAACTAAAAAGTATTAAATACGTACCTAATATTTTGAAATTTTATTGAAATACATGAATCGATATTGTCATTCATATTCGGATGTTTCATGAATATTCTAAATTTGAAATCTTTTCCGACCGGCCAGATGCGCTTAATATATTATAATACGAGTACGAGTACCATCGAGCTGGTCTGATGATGGAGACGGAAGGTGGCCATAGGAACTCCTAAACTACACATGATAAACCCATCGTGTTTGGGCTCGTTGAATTTGTCTTCACGAGCAATTTACTTTAGACCTAGGAGGTTCTCAATTCGACGGTATGTTTTCTTTTTTTGGATGTTTGTTACGCGATTACTCCGTCAATTATTGTGGGCCGATTTTGAAAATTCTTTTTTTTTTGTTTGAAAGGGGATAACCATGAGGTGGTTCCATTTTAATTTGGTCGAGATCAGATTGGAAAGCGAGGCGGAATCGCGAGGCCGAAGGTCGAGCGATTCCGCCGAGTACATTAATAGCAAAAAATTAAAAAAAAACTGTGAAATAAAAAACTATTTAAAAAAATATATAAAAAAGGCCTTCAAAAATGTATGAAATTAAAAAAAATCGAACCCTAGAGTAGTTGAAGGCGGTGCTAAAGCAAGCAAAAATGATACATGAAAGAAAACATGCGTGGATGATATCCTTTGTGATTTGTGTAGCCTTCTTTAGCACCGCCTTCAACTCTAGGGTTCGATTTTTTTAATTTCATAAATTTTTTAAGGCAGTTTTCATATTTTTTTTTACATACAATGCTGACATTATTAGAATGAAGAGTGACGAGTATTTGTTTAACTGTTCAACTAAATAAATACGTTCTATCCACAGAGTACGGAATACCCCCGCGCGCGCGCGGGGGTATTCCGTGCTCTGTGGATCTATCTATTAAAAGCGCACAAACAGGAAATTACAATCATAATAATATTTTGTTCCGTATACCAAATTATTTTCAAAACATTTTTTTATTTTATTTAATTTGATAAGAAGTTTTAGTTTTATTGTAAATTGTCATAATTTTATTATTCAAATATAATAAAAAATTTTGGAATTTACATAAATAATGTTCTTTATAAATATAAATGAAAGCGCCATCTTTTGTCTAGTAGCAGTAATTCTACAGCCTAGTGACAATTAAAGGTACCTACATACATGTTGTATTTCAACTAGATAGCGCCCTTAGTATAGAAGTATTAACAAACATTAACGCCACCTGTTTGTTTTACGACAACATCAAGAAAAATTATTAACGCCCTCTGTTGGTTTTACGATTTACAACGTTACCAAATTTTTTATATGGAGTGGTCTATCTGTCCCGACAGGGTTATAAAATCAATGGTTCAAGCTAATCCAGGTCAACGAGCTAATCATCATTTTCATTATTATGATAATCCTTTTTAGGGCCCGTAAAAAAATGTTGTGTTTTTTTTACTTAATCGAGTATCATGTCAGTCTATAGGTATTGTTATGATAATTTCAAAATATTTAGCATGGCTATAATAACTAAGTTTGCTTTAATTAATACTTTCAAAGTTCACAAAATACTGAAGTTTTGTCGATTGTTTAAAAATTCTGAAATATGTATATATGTATATTAACAAATGATTAAAAATAAAACAGAAAAACCGACTGCGTAAAAAAACCTAATTATAAAGAAAAAAAAATAAGCTAGCATGTCATATTTTAGTTAAATAGTATGAAATACTCGGAACTCGCACGTCTCTGCGCGACAGGGATGACGTTCTACAACCGGATTGAAAGAGATTCTAAAAAAAATGATGTTCATCTTAGCTTCGCCAAGACAGCCGCGTACTGTACTAAAATATGTCAATTTGATATACCTATGTATCGATCTTTTCAGAGTGCTACTTTGTAAGTCAGTCAGTCAGCGTGTAAGCGTCCACTGCTGAACATACGCCTCTCCAATTTCCCTCCAGTCCTCCCGGCCTTCAGCGGTACGGAACCACTGCTTTCCGCCGACGCACTTGATGTCGTCGTCCCACCTGGCGGGTGGTCTTCCCACACTATTTTTTACTGTCCACGGCCGCCAGTGTAGGACACGGTTACTCCAGCGGTCGTCGTCCCTTCGGCTGACGTGTCCAGCACACTGCCACCCGGTGTCAAATATCGACTACTTTTGTGCGTCGGCGGATTGCCTCTTTACGCACCATATCACGTAGCGATATTCCTAGCATGGCTCTTTGTAAGTAGTGTGAATTTATCGAAATGTTTTTCAGATTCCTGGTTTTGGCTGGTCCTAGCGCCTTAAGGTGACGTGAGGCTGCGTCTGACTCGAGTTTCTAGAAGTTTACCACCAATACTCACCTGTTAGATCAGTTTTAATATATGTAATACTTCATCTATCAGCGCAGATCGATAACTTTTTGACAACACGATTTGATTAACTTCGCTCGATAGAAAAAAATCGTGAACATTCCTCCGAGGCTCCGAGGCTTTGGAAAAAATATATTTTATTTGTTGAATATATATCTAAATCCGTAGCTTTTTACTTTTTTGTTTCGATCCGCAGTTTAGGAATAAAAAAATAAAAACTTAATTTTTGATTGATTGATTGTGTTGCATCCTACTCCAACCAGCGAAAGCGGCGCCTTTCAAGAGGAGTACGGGTGAATACGGGTTGACAGGGCCTTAAGAGCTCGGTGTAGCCAACCATTTTAAATTCTATAATAAAATATACTACTCGTATCATTGCAACGGTACAGACAGGGGTACTAGGAGCTTAGCATCTCAACATTTTTCCACCACTTTATGAATTTTCTCTGAAATAAGAAGCGACCCCGACATTAGAGCGCTTTCACATTGGACGGTCTCCCGCTCTATTTTTAGCTCTACAGAGCGTTAACTTTGCACATGAAAATCTAGAAGCTTTATAATAAATAATGCAGAGGGTGAGAAACACAACAAGCAAGAATACAGTGGAAGTGAAATATTGTCGGGAGATGATGACGAAAATAATCAAAACTAATATCTGTCATTCGCTGAAATTTTACGGCAAAACGGAACTCATTGGTGTGACTCATGCGTCCGTCCGTCTGTCACTGGGTCATACATAACTAATCAACGGTTGATCGTACCAAGTTGAAATGTGGTACGAAATCAGAGAACATTATTTTGTATAAGCTCTAGAAGACATTAAAATGTAATAAAAATTTCCCCCAAGAGGTCGAATGTAACATTCAAATTAATTTTTTTTTTATATGGTAATAATTAATAATTACTTTAACTGTACCTTTTTACAAAAACATACGTTATTTTTGGCTAGTGTGGCTAATGGGAATTACTAGTAGGTATTTTTTTGGGATGAGCTATATAGTTAGTGTGCCATTATAGGTAGCTATGTGCTGAACGCACACTGGGCGTAACCAATTGTCGGTAGTTAAATAGTAAAGAATGAATATAGATAGATTAGATAGTATAAAATAGGTTGGTGAACGGACCTAACTCTGCAATTTGTCCTGTCCTGTGTTTTCATATTACGAATAGGTAATCTATACATATAATAAAATCGTAGACTTACCGTGTCTGTACATTAAATAGTTTTGCAAAACAATAACTGGGGGACGGAAGGAATAAGTAATAGAACGTAAAAATATAGTTTTTGAAATTTTTGTCTGTTTGTTGGTTTGTTGGATTGTTTGTTCGTTTGTGCGCGCATAACGCAAAAACCACTCATTGGATTAAAAATCTAATTACAAAAAAATATGAAGCTTTATTCCGAATAACATTTAGTGTTTATTTCATCAAAATCAACCCACAGAATCAAAAGATATAAATTTTTTAAGTTAAGTTAGAAAATATCTTATAGCACCACGCCACCACCGCTCCGCGCCGCCTCCGCAGCGCTGCGTCGTCGTCGCTCGCAGCGCCGCCCCGCCGCGTCGCGCGGAACTTTTGTTTAGTGTCATGTGAGATGTGTTTGCCTGGTACAAAGTGTATTTGCACCATACGCACACTTCTCATATAAAATTACAATATTTGTTTCCTCTTATCTAAAATATTTTTGAATGTTGAATTCACACGGTTCACACACGTGCAAATAATTCCCTTGGCGTCAGGATTCTGTAATCTGATACTCTTGGCAATAAATGTCGTCTATAACAAAAATTATGGACCCTTTTCAGAAATGGGCTAATTTTGAGTGTTATTTCTTAAAATCTCACAATCTCAAAAAAACAACAGTACAAAAAACCTTCGAATTTCAAAATGGCTGTTTAGGACTTGATAGAAAAATTATGAACACGAAAAATGGCGGACAACTGAGGGAGGGGCTTAGATACGTCCTACGAATCAGGTGGTGACCTGTTGCGGCCATATTTGCAAGAAGGGAAGAGGAGGTGTTATCATCAAGCTGATGATGGAGAGGTGGGGAGGACAGGAGGTCAGTGAGGATCGGGGAGTAGAATGAATCGGTTGTCTTCGGACAGTCAGGATCGTGCAGTAGAATTGATCGGTTGTCTTCGAGGAATGAAGACCGGGCGGGCGAACGAATAAGTCGGGTTTTATTTTTTTAATTTAATCAACAAAATCGCAGTTTTACAGTTCGCAGATTTGAGGTCGGTTCTCCTCTAACTGTGTTACTCGCGAAGGAGTGGACCTTTTATAGAAGTGATGGTTAAGTGTGTGAGGCTGTGTGCAGACATCACAGGAGCGGTTGCCTGGCAGGATCGTGTGAGCTGGGAGCGGAACGAAAGGAGTTTGTCAGCTAAGTTGCATGTTTCAAGTAAAAATATTCCATCGAGACTCATCACTTCCGAGGGTCGCGCTTGCGTGCGGTTTTCCACCGAAGCGTCAATTTATTTCGGCGGCCAATTTATTAATCCGCGAACGTAAGACAATTACTCGGTTGCGTACTATTGTTCTCGGCGCGTTACCAAACTTAACAGCGAGGGACAGCGTAAACTTTGCTCAAAAACGGCGCGCGAAATTAGCTCAAAGCCATCGGCGGCCTAGACGTATGATTACAGGAACCACTGCAAATCATCTGGCTGAGTGTTTCACGGACTTCAAGGAATCGCCGTGACGTGCGACATATATCACCAACATTGCTACGCAGCGGTAAAGGATACATCACCATCATTACCATGCAGCTGTAAAGAATTTCCACCATCGGAACGAGCTCAGGAATTTCTCACAACCAGCGTAAACACGACAGGTCGTAGTGAAAGATAGCACTGTATTCTTTGTTATCTGTAACTCACCTGGAAAGTGTATCACGCAAAGGAGAACCCATTTACATTAAATGCACGGTTTAGGTTTAAGTATAATAAGCTAAAATAGAAGGTCTGTGGATTCGGAAGATGTTTTAAACCTACTTGGGGGGAATTAACTGCGACTTTTACGTAAAGGGGAGTGCTGTGCACCCTGTTCTCACTTGGTAGCATTGTCATTTCCTGGAGGTCGTTCTAGGTTGATTTTCCACGAGGAAAGTTGGAAACTGAATTCCTTTGAGTCGATCGCCTACAATTAGATTAAGCATACTAGATTAGCTCTAAGTAATAGATTAACATAGGTTTAATAACATGCGCATGGTAGTTTTAGGCACCAAACATTCAAGCTGAACGTCCCCGTCGTGCTTGGTGGGCAATGTGGAGTTTGAACGACTAGATTTGATTATAAATCAAATCTGACGCAAAGAGAATAAACAATCTGAAAGCATATAAAGAATAACTTAGTCAAATTTCATAGCGAATCGGCGAGGTAACAAACTAAAAATTTTGCATGTTAGAAATAGAAAAGAGCATAATGTCTCAAATGATGCCGTGAGCCGAGATGAGTAAAAAATAGGCGTGTCTTACAAATTAATTAATAAAGCACACCTAGACTCATTTAAAGAACCGAGGTTACTACATATCACATAACGTATGGGTCAAACTTAAATCGAATTGGTTTTATAAATTCAAATGCTTCAGATTGTTCAAAATATTGTGTCAGATTTGATAAGAGTCCAAAACAGCTGTAGTTCGTTTACCAATACTATAGACGAGTGCAAACGTTTTGTTCTCCAAACAATAGAATCGCCGCATGCCTGGCAGATACCCTTTTTTTTTTTCTGTGAGTCGAGGCCGGCGGTGCAAGCTACCATCGGTTGCGCACGGTCATAAAATTATTGGTAATCTCAACTTTCTGTTTCAGCTGTTCTTGTCAATTACACTTTCATTATCGCTCTTTAAAATGTCGTAAAACAGTATAACACGTGTAAGAAGGGATTCGGTCTAAAATTGTCTAAAACGGAAAAAAAAAATAACAATACGTCTCGGTCTCTCCGAACAGAATAGGTAATATTTTTGATAACGAATCAACTGTGGATTTGTTTACAAACAAACGTGTTAGTCGAGCGCATGAGCTTTTGTTCGCATAAACAAAAGAACCCGCATGTTGTCCGGCCGATAATTTTTTGTGCCATCACTGGGTCAAGCCGACGCGAAGGATCAGCTGATCGCTATTGTCTAATTATCTTCACTTTCTGTTTCAGTATCGCTACGTATTAAAGTTCACTATCACTCTTTAAAAGGTTCATAAAACAAATTAATACGCGCAAAACTAAATTCGGCCTAAAATCGCCTTAAACAAAAGATAAATTTCTACGTCTCAAAACGTAATCTTATGCTTTCAAAACTTACAGCGTAGGCATAAATAAATCATGACACATTTAATTTTAATCATCTACAAAAAAAAAACAACTAGCATAGCAATGTCATCTCTGCGCAAAATAATAATTTGCTGATAATAATATTGAACTAAAACATCGACAAAATAAATACGGGCTGGATGAATTCCGTTAGAAGTATCTTGGTTGCGCCATAGAAACAATGTAAGGGTAGCTTCAGTTGCATCGCGTCATTGTAAGCTTGAGTTATAGTAACAGATGGGCTAGGGGTTGGTTTTTTTTCTGCCATATATGTCGTCGTTGTTCCAAGGTTAAAGGAGATCTTTATTCTTATCTAGGTAGGTACACTACTCGGTTGGTCCTTTATATTCACTTTATTATCAGCTGATTGGTGTTCTAGTAAGTTTCATTTGTTTCTGCCGTTATGTGACGATCACAATAGATTAGCGCTGTTTTATAGTTTAAATCCTGTGTGTTGTATTGTTATAATATCTATGTTTATTTGGTTATTGACCATTCATATGGCAGTAAGTCTGCATCGAACCTGTCGCAAGTTGTTCTATACTATTTGTATTGTATTGTATTTATTCGTGATCAATCTAAAGGGAAAATGGACCTGCACATTGAAATTGTTTCATAGCCAAAGGCTCCATTCTCTACGAGCTTAGGCGATGTACAAGCTGGTGTCTATAAACCTCAATGTAATTAGATAATTCGCGCAATAATTATTAAATCGTCATTTTCAGAATGCTATTATTTATCTACAGTTTATTGGCGGACATGGACATAAAATACAAAGGTAATGGGTTCGAATCCCTATCTCTTAGTATCTGGTGGTGCTGGAACCTTCATCATCAGCCTGTATCGATCCACTGCTGGACATAGGCCTCTCCCAAGGCACGCCACCACACGCGGTCTTCCGCTCTTCTCACTCTTCTCGCTGGAACCTTGCATTCGTAATATTGTATAATTAGGGCACGGTTAGGCGGATGATATAATTTCGCTAACGGTTTTATGTGTGTACGCACAGGAGACGAACACTGAAGTCTGGACTGAAGGAGGCTGACAGAGGAATATATTCCGAGGTCTCGACGTAAGATAGCACGGAATCCTAATTCCAATTAGAATTCGATTACAGTAGTTGGAATAGTCATGTCGGCAACGTTTGTTAGGTATAGTTGAGTTTATTTTATGCGATATTCTGTGGATGTCTGAATCCATAGTACTATCTTTTACTCTGGCGGTGCCATGACGGAGACCTGTCTCTGTATCCTGACTATACTGGGCTAAGGGAGAACTCAATGTACTTTGCGACCATTTCCTTTTGGTTGATACATATATACACATAATACAAGTTGAGTAAGTAATATGTTTGGGGAAGCATCTATCTACAGTTTAAATCAGTACATTATGCTGAGTGGCTTAGGGTAAACGGGAAGAAAACTTTTACGTTCTAGAATTGCGTGGATTATACGCGGTAGTACCTAACTCCTTGTAAGTAGATCCTGTAATAAATAGATAGATAAATTCATTATACCCAGAAAAGGTTGTGGTGATGTTTACATATACCTTTTTCTCTCTCTTTCCAATTTATGCATGGTGTCATTCAATGTTTGTTTTCGTCAATTACGTACATCACATTTTTTTCGAATTTATTTAATTTCTAGGGGACGAGCGGTGCGAACACATGGGGAGGTTATTCAGTCAGCAGATATTTTCTTGCTCTGAGAAGCGTTCGAAGCAATCGCGGGGCGGCAAAATCGAGGATTTGCGTTCGTCGATAGCGAGTGATGGTTTCCTTCGTCTTTCTGCAGATAGGGGTGTTACAGTAGTGCAGTCATTGTGCTTATTGTGTTATTAAGATTTTTTCCCTCAAAATACATTCGAATGTATTTCGCCATCTAAAATCTGGCGGTGCTCTGAGATGTGTTTGCCTGGTACAAAGTGTATTTGCACCATACGCACACTTCTCATATAAAATTACAATATTTGTTTCCTCTTATCTAAAATATTTTTGAATGTTGAATTCACACGGTTCACACACGTGCAAATAATTCCCTTGGCGTCAGGATTCTGTAATCTGATACTCTTGGCAATAAATGTCGTCTATAACAAAAATTATGGACCCTTTTCAGAAATGGGCTAATTTTGAGTGTTATTTCTTAAAATCTCACAATCTCAAAAAAACAACAGTACAAAAAACCTTCGAATTTCAAAATGGCTGTTTAGGACTTGATAGAAAAAATTATGAACACGAAAAATGGCGGACAACTGAGGGAGGGGCTTAGATACGTCCTACGAATCAGGTGGTGACCTGTTGCGGCCATATTTGCAAGAAGGGAAGAGGAGGTGTTATCATCAAGCTGATGATGGAGAGGTGGGGAGGACAGGAGGTCAGTGAGGATCGGGGAGTAGAATGAATCGGTTGTCTTCGGACAGTCAGGATCGTGCAGTAGAATTGATCGGTTGTCTTCGAGGAATGAAGACCGGGCGGGCGAACGAATAAGTCGGGTTTTATTTTTTTAATTTAATCAACAAAATCGCAGTTTTACAGTTCGCAGAGTTGAGGTCGGTTCTCCTCTAACTGTGTTACTCGCGAAGGAGTGGACCTTTTATAGAAGTGATGGTTAAGTGTGTGAGGCTGTGTGCAGACATCACAGGAGCGGTTGCCTGGCAGGATCGTGTGAGCTGGGAGCGGAACGAAAGGAGTTTGTCAGCTAAGTTGCATGTTTCAAGTAAAAATATTCCATCGAGACTCATCACTTCCGAGGGTCGCGCTTGCGTGCGGTTTTCCACCGAAGCGTCAATTTATTTCGGCGGCCAATTTATTAATCCGCGAACGTAAGACAATTACTCGGTTGCGTACTATTGTTCTCGGCGCGTTACCAAACTTAACAGCGAGGGACAGCGTAAACTTTGCTCAAAAACGGCGCGCGAAATTAGCTCAAAGCCATCGGCGGCCTAGACGTATGATTACAGGAACCACTGCAAATCATCTGGCTGAGTGTTTCACGGACTTCAAGGAATCGCCGTGACGTGCGACATATATCACCAACATTGCTACGCAGCGGTAAAGGATACATCACCATCATTACCATGCAGCTGTAAAGAATTTCCACCATCGGAACGAGCTCAGGAATTTCTCACAACCAGCGTAAACACGACAGGTCGTAGTGAAAGATAGCACTGTATTCTTTGTTATCTGTAACTCACCTGGAAAGTGTATCACGCAAAGGAGAACCCATTTACATTAAATGCACGGTTTAGGTTTAAGTATAATAAGCTAAAATAGAAGGTCTGTGGATTCGGAAGATGTTTTAAACCTACTTGGGGGGAATTAACTGCGACTTTTACGTAAAGGGGAGTGCTGTGCACCCTGTTCTCACTTGGTAGCATTGTCATTTCCTGGAGGTCGTTCTAGGTTGATTTTCCACGAGGAAAGTTGGAAACTGAATTCCTTTGAGTCGATCGCCTACAATTAGATTAAGCATACTAGATTAGCTCTAAGTAATAGATTAACATAGGTTTAATGACATGCGCATGGTAGTTTTAGGCACCAAACATTCAAGCTGAACGTCCCCGTCGTGCTTGGTGGGCAATGTGGAGTTTGAACGACTAGATTTGATTATAAATCAAATCTGACGCAAAGAGAATAAACAATCTGAAAGCATATAAAGAATAACTTAGTCAAATTTCATAGCGAATCGGCGAGGTAACAAACTAAAAATTTTGCATGTTAGAAATAGAAAAGAGCATAATGTCTCACATGGAAAAGAAACACGGTGAAAAGTTTCGTGTGTGCAGTTTTTATCTGTTTTTATTTTTATAATTATTGTGTATTTAAAAAAAACATATTTTTTATGATATTTCGACAAATTTGTCGTCTTCAGATAAAATTGTTTCTATATTTAATAAGTCAACTAACGAATGACAGATGGCGTTGTTATCTGGTAATTGCATTTATTAGTTCTTTTATCATTTCATTTCATTTTTAGGGTTCCGTATCCGGTAAGGGACCCTATTACTAAGCCTACGCCGTCTGTCTGTCTGTCTGTCCGTCCGTCCGTCCGTCTGTCTGTCCGAGGCGGCTGTCTCTCTTGAACCGTAATAGCTAGGCCGTTGAAATTTTCACAGAATATTAATAAGTCAACTAATGAATGACAGATGGCGTTGTTATCTGGTAATTACATTTATTAGTTCTTTTATCCTTTCATATCATTTTTAGGGTTCCGTATCCGGTACGGGACCCTATTACTAAGCCTACGCCGTCTGTCTGTCTGTCTGTCTGTCTGTCCGTCCGTCCGTCTGTCTGTCCGAGTGCTGTATCTCTTGAACCGTAATAGGTAGGCCGTTGAAATTTTCACAGAATATGTGTTATTATGGCCGATATAACAGCAAATAATTAAAATAAGAAAAAGTAAAAAATTCACGGGGGTTCCCATAGAAGAAACCAAAAAGTGTATGCTCGCGCGCCATCTACCGAATAGAGCGTGAAGTATTTTACCTAATCATGACATTTAACTAATATGAATCATTTCATAACACGCCATCAGATGGCGTGAGTGGCGCTAGCCATGACATGGCGATACAGAACCCTCGGTAGCTCAGTGGTGCGGTCGGTCGACTGTTGATAATCCAAGAAGCATAAGAAGAATTAGTATAAATATATACGCATGTAATAAATACTAAAATAGTATTTAAGTATGTAAGCATTATTAAGAGAAGGCTGTGACCTGAGGCTGTGACTTACTGATTGGTAACTGTCATTGGTTGGGTAGCAGGCTTAGATCTAAGTTTGAGTTGCTTTTCCCACGGTCAGCTATACGTGGCTCTTACCTGTATTAGTTATTCAAATAATTTATATGCACACATTCCTGGATATTCTACTTCTAATATAGTTTACAGAGAAGCGTTATTGTAGATTATAAATTACCATTGGTTGCGGCTTCACTTATGTAGGTCGAATCGAATCTATAACCTGCCCAATTAAAAAACACCAAAAGAATAATTGAATCATACTAACGAACGTACAGACAGAGTCACGTTGCGATTTATAACAGGCTGAGAAAGATCAAGTCCACGCGGACGTAGTCGCGGGCACAACTAGTAACAATACTAATAGTCGGAGCTCGTCGTGCAAGATGTCGCTCCAGTCAATTTCTAAAAGTAACGTATCATGTGGTACTTTAAAAGAATATCCCCACTGTATCTCTCCCCGTGTATGTCGTAAAAGGCGACTAAGGGATATGACTCCCTTCTTATATTACTAGGTGGTAGGGTTTAACCCGTCCGGGTTGATACCATCGCACTGAATGAAAGGTCGGTCGAAACGGCTATGTAAATAGTTTGCGTTTTCCGTCCAGTTCAGTGTAGCCGGCACGACCGAAGGGAAGCACTAACGTGGCACCAAGTTCACCCGGTGTTATGGGCTTGACATCACGTATGTTGTAGGTGAGGTAGCCAACAGCGTCAGTTTCCATTAAAAAAAAAGTTGTGTAGCGACAACGCAGGCACACCGGTGGCGGTGGACACTGCGAGTGTATGACGCTGCAGCTGGGCGAAGTTCGGTTGTTCACCGCGTACAGTTCGTCGCGTTGTTCGCTGGAAACCGCCCTCGGGTGCATCGGTGAATCGGAAGGCTATAGTGTAACGCGACAACGCGTGCATACCTCGAGTTATTCGGAGACTTTTCACAACATTGATTTCGCGAAAACTCCCAACAATCGACTCACGCAGTTTTTGCTGATGCCCGGGCTGCGACCCATTCTTCCGACCGAAATCGGTCGCGAATCGGACTCCCACTTAACATTTTTAGGGTTCCGTATCCGGTGCGGGACCCTATTTTATTTTACTAAAAATGTTAAGTGGGAGTCCGACTCGCGCAACTAGGCTTCGTGTCGGTCGATACTATAACATATTATGAGCATACAGAGCAATATGTTTATTTTTATTTGAACCTATATCTAAGCCATTGTTGCTTGTGATGGCTGAAAGCCATCTCCGTGACATCATCTTCCACTTAATATTGGAGAAAATTAACGCCACCAATAATGGCAGCCAAATCTCGCGTTGTAGAGACTTCGGTCGGAAGAATGGGTCGCAGCCTATGTCAGCCTCGTTAGCTCAGTGGTGCAGACAGTCAACTGTACTATTGAATGTTAAGCAACGCTGGGTGCGGTCAGTACTTGGATGGGTGACCGCTGACCGTTGGAGGCTGACCGAGGTTCGGATTCCTCGTAAAACTGTAGGTCCCTTCCCTCCTAATCTTACTTGGTGGTAGGGTTTAACCCGCCCGGGTTGGTACCACCGCACTGAATGAAACGTCGGTCTAAACGGCTATGTAAATAGTTTGTGTTTTCCGACCAGTTCAGTGTAGCCGGCACGATCAAAGGGGGAAGCACTGACATGGCACCTAGTTCACCCGGTGTTATGGGCTGACATCACGGACGTTGTAGGTGATGTAGCCAACCGTGTCAGTTTCCATAAAAAAAAAAAAAAAAGAAAAAAGCCCGGGCGTCAGCAAAAACTGCGTAAGTCGATTGTTGGGAGTTTTCGCGAAATCAATGTTGTGAAAAGTCTCCGAATAACTTGAGGGATGCACGCGTTGTCGCGTTCCACTATAGCCTTCCGCTATTTGCTATTTGCTATTTCCGCTATCTGTCTGTCCCACCGTTCGTCCGTCCGTCCGTCCGCCTGTCTGTCCGAGGGCTCTATCTCTTGAACCGTAATAGGTAGCACGTTGAAGTTTTTACAGAATATGTGTTATTATGGCCGATATAACAACAAATAGTAAAAATAAGAAAAATTAAATTATTTCAATTTTTGAAAAATTAATTCACGGGGTTCCCATTGAAGAAACCAAAAAGTGTATGCGCGCGCCCCATCTATCGAATAGAGTGTGAAGCATTTTAACTAATCATAACATTTAACTAATATGAAGCATTTCATAACACGCCATAGATGGCGTGAGTGGCGCTAACCATGACATGGCGATACGGAACCCTCGGTACACGAGTTCGACTCGCACTTGGCCGGTTTTTTCTTTTTGTATTATGAAGAGTAATTGGGTAATTTAAAAACATAGATGTATATTTATTTAATAGAATCGTTTCTTCGACGGATAGAGCAAAATTATAATAAAATGTTTTATGGATTTATGAAAATAACATTGATGAAAATGTATCGTTTTTAATATTTCTTATCTCAAAAGGAAAAAAACTGAACCCATTATAGGATCACTTTGTTGTCCGTCCGCCCGTATGTCTGTCTAGACTCGTTTTCTCGGGAACGGGTAGGTCAAGTTGAAATTTAATCAAATACTATCAAATATACAGAGATATCAATTAGAAATTAATATCAAATACTAAGGTCTATGGTCCCTCGGAGGTGTTAAATTCGAGCTTCTAAGTCGACACAATCAAAAGATAGACCATAATTTATGTCCCACATTTTGATAATTGCAAACTCAATCTATAGGGTACCATTGACCCATTGACCAAATCATGAAATTTGGCAATAAGCAAGGTCTCACAGCAGTAGGTAGTAAAGTAAAAAATGTCGAAATAATTTTATTTATTAATATTTTTTTGATAATATTTTGTTTTTGCTCTATCTTAAATCTTAACAACGGTAATTCATACATCAAACAAATCATGCAAACTCTAACGTAAAACAACGGTCAATTTCGTGATAGTACAAACTCTCGGTGCGCGAGTCCAACTCGCACTTAGTATTTTATTTAAGTCAGTGTGCCTACTTATAGTACCAGGGAAAGTAAATGAAAGCCAGCGATACTTATAAATGTAATTTTATTACATTAAATAATCTCGTTTTATTGTTCGAAATGTAAGATCTATACACAACTTTAAAACTACTGGCATTGCGCCAAACACACGAAACAAGCAATAAGCAGCCATAAAAAAAAAAGCAGATTTCACAACGTCAGGTATAATCTAACCGCCGAACAGAGTTAATACCAGAAAAATCACAACCCACGGCATTGGTTGGCGACAACGAGCTAAGGAAGCGTTTACATGGCGGCGAAATGCCAGTTTACACAATCTGTCGCTTGCACGGTGCGGACGCATCCATCTATAGTTAGTGTTTACTCTATGACTTAGAGTGTTTCTTGGATTGATATCTGTTTATCCTGTGACTTAGTGTTTTTGGACTGATATGTTTACTCTGTGACTTGTATTTCTTGCATTGGTACAAGTACTATAAAAAATTAGGATGAATATTACTTAAATTATGTAAAGTAAGCCATGTAAACGCATCTTCCCATTTTTTTCTTTACGCCCACTGACCTCCAAATGCAGTCATTTGTCCCTTTCACTTGCATACAAAAGTCAGAAAAAGAGAACGCTATATTAACTCTTGTTCGGCGAATAGAATATGGTAGATATGTTTTCCACTCGGTTTTCCATTTGAAGAAACAATTTTCACTCTACTGTTGTATGCTATACAAGCAGAATGTCTATAGAATTTAAACGTCTACAATATTATTCTAATTCAACACGTTCAAACATTATTTTATTTAAAATATATAGCGAGAGCTTCGAAGTGAGAGTTAAAGAGAGATAATATAGCGATTGAGGCCTGGCATAGAATGGAAAAGGATAGAGAAATGATGAACGTTCATTATAATTGGTGTCCAAGAAGACAAATTTAATGTATTTATGCAATAACTACTTAAATCTATCTGTCTGTATACTAGAAATTCGTATTTCAAAAGAAGAAAGTAAGTCATTAAGGGCGAGGCCGAAGGCTGAACTGTGTTCAGGTTAATGATAAACCTTCTGGAATGAAGTATGCAACTACTGGCGAGGCCGAAGGCCGAGCTCCTTTCAGGTAAACGTTATTTTTCTCGAAGCAACTAAGTTGCCTATGGTTGGATCTTAACATAATACATGACTTACTTAACACAAGTAGGTATGTACACATTTTCATCAATCAACACAACGTCACAAAAATTCAGATTAATTTATACTTGCACAAAAATAATGTATTTCTTGTGTTTAGAATCCGCTGCGTGCTTAGATAAAATAGTACATAATTAGGTAGTTTCACAGGCTTCGCTCGATGAACGGGAGCCGTTCAAATGAGGGCATAAATGAGCAGAATGCTTTCATAAGCTCTCAGTTGTTCAAAGACTGCGCCAGGCACGTGGGGTGACACGAGGCCAAAGTGGGCAATTAATAAATGCCAGTTATTGTGATTTACATTAAATTAAAGTATATATGTATTATTTTATCTAAGTCTGCGTGTGTTTATGTAGTGTGATTAAGTGTATACCTACCAAATAATGTATTTATTTATGCAGGGTTTAGGATAGGGTTTTAGTTCAGGGTTCGAAAGGGGTCCATATTTGAAGACGAAAAGCTGTGAAACTTTTTCCCAGATTCGGTCTTTTTATAGTACCTACCTACTTTTGGTGAAAATAGTTTCATCGAGATTTGGTGGACGGTTAACGTCCGCCTTTATAAAATAAAAATAAAATGACCAACTTGCATGCTTAACTAGCAGAATTGAACATCATGTAGGTAAATTCCAAACACTTAAAGTTGAAAGAAAATGTGGACTGGACTAGGTCATTGCACTGCCTAGACCTATACAGAACTGTTGCCAAATCTTCCCAGACTCACTGTCCTTCGAGTTTTTATAACAATTTTAAATTTTTGTACGAAAAAAAAAAATACGGATTCTCGATTTTAGTGATAAGATTTTTTCTTTTAATATGGAGTACTTTCTGTTTCTTTAATATTGAGAAGTTTCTGAAGCCTATCCTGAAACATCCTGCCTGTATACAGAAAACGCAGACGTTACTAGAACTGAATTGGTAACATTTTTCTCACAACCAAAATGGTAACAAAATTTGCAAAGTTTAATAACTTTACTAAAGATAACTTAAAAATTATTGCAAAATATTAAATAAACATTATAATGCACAAAGCGCAAATGTAAGTTGGCTGGCAGTGAGTATGAACATTTTGTACATAACTCGAGAACTAATCAGGTGCGTCGCAATTAAGCGGGGAATTAACATAAAGGTATGTTGTTCAAAAATATTTCAGAACATACATACATCGATAGAACAGAGATACAGATACAAAACCATATTTTATTTATTGGCATCTTCTTAGGTTACTTTTTCTTATGTAATTGGCATATCAATCCACTAACTATATATTTTTATCTTGTCTGAAAATACATTTCTTAAGTTCCTTCACTATGGCAAAAGCATACGTTCACGATGCTTCTTAAAACTCCACCGAACAAAAGTGAGTGTTTCTTTCAGAAAGAGTTTTACACAATTTTAATACCAAAACATATTTCACGTCATTGGTGAGTGGGATGTCTAGAAAGTGTATGCCCCGGCGACGGCAGAGGCGGAGGCGCTGACCACGTTGCCGTCACGCCAAAAGCTAAGGTCCACGGCAGGCAGCTGTTCGCACGGCACCAGTTGATTCCTGAAAAGATGTATTTTTTTTTTATTTCTGTACAATGTATGTTTTAGTTTGTGTTGTTGATTCTATTTTTTATTTACTAAAACTACCAGAAAATACGGCAAAACGGCGACAGGATAGCAACCTCTCATACAGAAAATAATAAACAAAAACACAACAATAAAAAACTTATTACTTTTTTTACTTTACTTTTTGACACGGTGGTTCTTCCACCGAGTCATGCACGTGAGTCTTACGTGCCTTACTTACTGCTTGATAGTTATCTTGTCCTAATACATTACTAAACGTGGTGGTCGGTGTTGTGCTTTAATTTACAAGACTCCTTGCAATACAACACCGGTTACTCTGTCCATCCTGATTGTCGGGATACAGCGTGTGGTATGTATGTAACCATAAAATAAAACTATATCTACCGTAAATTTAGAAAAACGATTAGTGCATACGGCATACATCTTCTATGAGATGAAACTAAAACTAAAAACCACTAAAAAACTGAAACTAAACCACGGAGTCGTTGCTAGAAAGGTGACAATAGAGATGTCGGGTAAAATTATTACCCGTATAGTAGTAATACAACTTTCCGTTATCTATCGATAAAACCTCATCAAGCCTACCGAGACGCAAACTCGTTAGTGAATGCCGCTCCAGGCAAAATCATTTCGAAGGTCCCGAGAGGATCGATAAGAATATTGATTGAGCACTATTCATTGTATCGTTCGCTATTCTTTGTTGGCATTCGCATTCAGTTTTATGCCCTAAACCAGTCTGTGGTGTCCCAAGCATTATCTAGAGATAAGATAATCGAATACATATCTGCTTAAAGGCTAAAAAATATAGAAGTGGCTTCTTTGAAAAAAATATTTGATTAAATAACTCCCCGGATTGCCATTAAAAAAAAAAGATTTGACACTGATACCTTATATCCACTGAAGACGACAGTCTGTCGAAATATATGCAAATGTGTGTTTTTTTTAATAACTATATTGTGTATGAATAATAAAATAATAAGCCATACTATTGGTATTAATAAAAATATATTTCAATCCATACAAAATAAAAAATCAAAACAAGTCATATCGCGATAAGTAGGTATTGGGTTTATAAAAAAAATCATGTAAATTTTCCACTCCAAAATAGGCTGGAAGTTGCCTATACAACCGTATAGTGGGCTCAAAATAATTCAAACACAGTGTAATAATTTAACACATGTCCAAGCGTAGATTGTATAAAAGTCAGCGGTGCTCATTGACTTATATATTTCTGGCAGTGCTTAGTTTTTCATTTAGGTACTTAAAAGTTAAAGGCCTGAAAATAAAAGCCCGAAATCGGCATTGTTATAATGTCGATACAAGATTGATACAAAGTCACCTAGTTCTCAAAATTTGTTCGACTCACTCCACAGCCATCTTTTTGTCAGCCTCGGTAGCTCAGTGTTGCGGTCGGTCGACTGTTGTTAAGAAACCTCAGTGCAGCCGACATGAAATGAAGGGAAGCACTGACATGGCACCTAGTTCACCGGTGCTATGGGCTGACATCACGAATGCTGTAGGTGATGTAGCCAACCGTGGCAGTTTCCATAAAAAAAAAACCTCGAGGCAATCCGCCGACGCACCAAAGCAGTCGATATTGGACACCTGGCTCGCTAAGCTGAGATTAATATTGGTATTTATTCTAGGTATTATTTTCCATGACTAATGGTATAAAACTCACGCTGAATTAATCTGCTGGAAGGCTCGGGGCTGCATGCTGCGCACCTGATCCGAGTTGTCGCACATTATGCGAGCTATACTCGCCTTGCGGATCTCTTGCAGTTGATCTAAAGTAAAAGTGAAATAAAAAGTAAATAGTAAAAAAGTTCTTCATTAGTAAATTCTAAAACATAAAACCTACAAATCACAGTAGGGCTAATCAAATCCGGTTTTTATTTAAATTAGGTATTACATGTTTTAGATAGACATTATATGATCACTACTTACACTTAAACTGGCCATTGATGGCTGTACTATAGTAGATGGTTGATTATAAAGTAGACAGAGGGACATATTATATCTTTCATTATTTTATCTTTAATTATTGTGTCTTTCATTATAGTATCTTTCGTTATTGTCACGAAAAATAGGCGTTGAAGTGGTGCTAGCATTACTAATAAATAGGTTAATTATTATTATTTGCACCTATATTTTAATTCTGTTATAGTATTAGTTATCCTATGTATGTTTGATTGTATTGTAACCATTTTAAAGTTAGAACAAAAAAATCATTCATTCATTATCGTATATTTCATTATTGTATGTTTCTGCCTTCTCGGAGGTGATATTGGCTGGTCGAAGCATGTGCTTTAGCCCCTCTGACTCAGCCACCCATACCGGATTACATAAAAAAAAGTATGGAGCATTAGAATTTGTAACATTTTCGTGCAACTCGAACCACCCACCCTTCGGAAAGCGATCCCCGACCGGCAGGCCGCCCCCAGTCTTCATTTTACTCTTTGATTCCAGCACTGTTTAAATTAAATTCATCTATATACAGGTTGTCCAAAGTTCGGTCGGGAATATCGAAATGAGCCATTCTATATAATCTAATAAACACATAACAAAAAGAAAAATGGTCTTACCTATACTAGTTTTCGAGATATGAATTTTCAAAGTTTTAATTTTACTAAATCTATGCGCGCTCTAAGCCATCCGCATCGCACCAAGAAGGCGCAAGTAGCGGAGGTGGCGGGGTGGGGTAAGTAATCCTAGCCCTACGCGGCCGCGCGCGAGCATAGAGTGCGCTCACACTGTCGTATGCATTTACATTGTTAGAAAATGGTAAAATTGGATATAATTCAGATAAAAATAAATTATTTCATCACTGCACTCTACGCACGATACATATCACGATCCTTCGATATTCCTGACCCAACCCTCTATATTATACACCTAAAGATGCTCTCTGAAACGCAATTATTTGAGAGCAGCAGGAATTGGAGAATGTTGTACTAACGCGGAGTGAAGGCGATGTCCGGATCACCGCCGTTCTCATAGAAGAAGCGGTCGCCGGCCCTCGTCCTGTAGAACTGCTCCGTGAGGATGCAGAGGAAGGTGGGCCCGGCCTGCGCGCCGGGCATGTTGTACTCCAGCGACCCGGCCACCACCAGCTCCACGTCTTCCAAACTCTCGTACAGCGACTCGAGGATTTCGACGTTCTGAGAGGATTAGAGTAAAGAATTGTTCATAAATTTGTTTTCTGCAAATAACTGAAAACAAAAATATTTAAAAAATATATATTATGTTGTGAATTTTTTCAGACTGTCTATTCGAATCCTTCTACATGCACGACTACAGCATTTTCGATCGACTTTCCTTGTTATTTCATTCGTCTTTCGTAGACGGGTGTTATAATTTTTATTTTTTATTTTTTATTTAATTCATTTTAGTTTCAATCAAACTATTAAGTGTGTTATATTTTAAATATCGCCCCATTTTTTTCAATTTTCCAGATGGGGTTTGAAGAAAAACTATGTTTAAAGTTTGATAATGGAGGATGGCAATTTGAATAAAAAAAATTCTTGAAAAAATGTGGTGAATGACTTATGATACTCGCGTGAGTGAGACGAATCCGACGACGCCTCACATGTTAAAATCCATCCGTTTAGGCTATAGGCGTGCTAAAGAAATAGACAAACATACATTCGAAAAACATTACCCTACTTTTTGCTGCGCGCAGTTGGGTAAAAATAAAAAATAATCGAAAATTTAAATATGCACATCTTGCAATTAAAATATCCACCGTACTGGATGAAAGAAGGTCGCATAGCAACCTCGTCTGTTGCAACGTCGCGTCCGCATTGCCTTGAATGTTAGGTTGGTCGCGACGATCAAATAAATCTTTATTTGCTTGTACGTTGGTCAGACCAACGTACGAGCAAATAAATCTTTATTTGCTTGTACGTTGGTCAGACCAACGTACGAGCAAATAAATCTTTATTTGCTCGTTCTATAATATACTAGCTGTGCCTGTGCCCGCGACTTCGTCCGCGTGGACTTATCACGACGCCATCTACCGGGTTCAATTGTATTTTCAAACCATCCAGGGAATTGAATCCACCCACTCAAATATACACACAAAATTTCATCCAAATCGGTCCAGCCGTTTAGGAGGAGTTAGATTTTAATAAATTATTATTTGCACCTAGTTATTATCCATAAGTGATTCTGTTATATTATTATTAGTTATCCTATGTATGTTTTTATTGTAACCATTTTAATGGTAGAACAAAAAAAAATCATTCATTCAATATCGTATCTTTCATTATTGTATGTTTTTGCCTTCTCGGAGGTGATATTGGCTGGTCAGAGCATGTGCTTTAGCCCCTCTGACTCAGCCACCCATACCGGATTACATAAACAAAAGTATGGAGTATTATAATTGGTAACATTTTCGTGCAACTCGAACCACCCACCCTTCGGAAAGCGATCCCCGACCGGCAGGCCGCTCCCAGTCTTCCTTATACTCTTTGATTCTAGCACTGTTTAAATAAAATTCATCCCCTGTTTACACTTATAGATGAACAATTATTTAGATAAGGATATATTTTGTACACACATATTCCGACTTTTATTAGTCATCAGACAACAAAATTTTAAAATATGTACAAGTTTATATATTTGAATTTTAGTTTATAAACTTGTATATATTTTAAAATTTGTTTCTCTGACGACGACTAATAAAAGTCGAATATAATGTAAAATATGTATATTTTTGACATAGTTTAAGATTGTTATTTTAATTTGACCATATTAAAGACGGTGTTGATTTATGAAAATATATGTGTTTTTTTTTTATTTATAAGTCCAGTTCAATGTATGGGTTTAGCACATAGACGCCCCGTATATTATTTTGAATTTTATATATTTATTATCATATTTGAATTTAAATCGGATTTGCTGTTGAATCGAATCTACAGCGAGCGAAGCCGCGGAAAAAAACTAGTATAAACTGAACTGAATATTTAATGGCATCAATGAGTACGTATATTGTTTACCTACTCATTGCCATTATGTATCAGGAACAGTTAGATAACTGTCCTCTAGGACGTAAAACGAGTGGTTATTCAGGTATCAATTTTAAACTCGCTATGTGCAAACTTGGTCGCAATCTCGCTCGTTCTAGTTTTCAATCTCACCACGAACTCGCGGCGAATGCAGAACTTTATATGTCTAGATGTTTACGACTTCAGCCGTCGAACTTTCAATTCTTTGAATAGAATTGATTTCTAAAAGTGTTTCCCTCGGCGATATACAATTACTTTTTAAACATCTCTATCGAATTACAACTTAATGAAAAAGATTTGGAAAATTCTTCCACAACATTTTCTACTCACAGTAAAAACTAAAATTGTATCGGCGTCATAATATGTCGCGCTTTCAATAAGAAAAAAAAAATGTTTAGAGCTTACATGCATCCCACCGTGTACCATATGAGTAAGACGTGATTTTTTTTATGGAAACTGACACGGTTGGCTACATCACCTACAACATCCGTGATGTCAGCCCATAATACCGGGTGAACTTGGTGCCATGTCAGTGCTTCCCTTCGGTCGTGCCGACTACACTGAACTGGACGGAAAACACAAACTATTTACATAGCCGCTTCGACCCCTTCATTCAGTGCGGTGGTACCAACCGGGCGGGTTAAACCCTACCACCTAGTAATATAAGAAGGGAGTCATATCCCTTAATCGCCTTTTACGATGGGCTATTCTTTTAAAGTACCGGCTCCACACGATTCCAGGTCAAAACGCAGTGAGGCCTTCACCTTCTCGGATATGAAGTAGGTGAGGTCGTAGAAGTGGCTCAAGACCCACCTTCTCGGATATGAAGTCGGTGAGGTCGTAGAAGTGGCTCAAGCAAGACCCACCTTCTCGGATATGAAGTCGGTGAGGTCGTAGAAGTGGCTCAAGACCCACCTTCTCGGATATGAAGTCGGTGAGGTCGTAGAAGTGGCTCAAGACCCACCTTCTCGGATATGAAGTCGGTGAGGTCGTAGAAGTGACTCAAGACCCACCTTCTCGGATATGAAGTCGGTGAGGTCGTAGAAGTGGCTCAAGACCCACCTTTTCGGATATGAAGTCGGTTAGGTCGTAGAAGTGGCTCAAGACCCACCTTCTCGGATATGAAGTCGGTGAGGTCGTAGAAGTGGCTCAAGACCCACCTTCTCGGATATGAAGTCGGTGAGGTCGTAGAAGTGGCTCAAGACCCACCTTCTCGGATATGAAGTCGGTGAGGTCGTAGAAGTGGCTCAATACCCACCTTCTCAGATATGAAGTCGGTGAGGTCGTAGAAGTGGCTCGGCACCGGCAGCCCGCATGCGCGCCGCTGCGCCACGTACGAGCCCAGCCCGTGGTCGCGGCCACGCTGGATGTCGGTCGCCCGGAGGTCGCCGCCGAACGTATTGTTTCGCCTGTTGTGTTTGAATAGAAATAGAAATTGAATATAAATATCCTTTACTGCTTTTTCGATGTGAATTTTACAAAAGGCGGACTTATTATCGAAGACAATCTCTGCCAGTCAACCTGAATTATTAATAAACTCAATATTATACGGGCAGCAACAAAACAGCGCAGAATGAAACAAACTTAACACTAATAGAAAATAAGTAGAAAATAAATTAAAAACCATTTACCGATATATCGGTATAATAGAACAGATTACAGTCAGTCAGTCAGTCCAGTCAGCGTGCAAGCGTCCACTGCTGGACATACGCCTCCCCAATTTTCCAACTGCTTTCCGCCGACGTAATTGGTGTCGTCGTCCCACCTGGCAGGTGGTCTTCCCACACTCCGTTTTCCTGCCTTTTTACTCAAATATAATAATTTTTTTCTCAAATATTACTGTAACTCAACACTTAAAATTGCGTAATAAACTCAATTATTTATATTTCGAAGGAGTCTAAAACATTTAAGTTCCGTTCAATAATATTTGAGAAAAATAATAATGATTAATGCACGAAAGAGAGCTTGGCAACCTGCCGTGCCGCATAAAATCATGAATCCGAGTTATAAAAAAAAATCTGTCAAGTGCGAGTTTCACTCGCGCACGGAGGTTTCCGTATCTATCCGCTATCAATAATATCCGCCTATCCGCTCAGGTGGCATGGTCTTCGAATTTTAATTTCGAAGATATGTAGGACGATCGGAGAGAAGCCTCAATGAGGTCGATATCAATTGACGGTGGGAAAATGACAGCACCTCAATGAGGTGACTTATGGAGGTTCTTATTTTTTCTAAACAAACACATAAAGACCCTAGAACCGTACCCATATTGGCACGTACATAAACAGTATCCTGGGGTACACACGTACCCCGTGAAATAAAACATTTTTTTAAGAAAAGTGAAACGTTTATTGAAATGAAACTTTGACATCTTATTAACAAATTTAGGTAGCCTTTATTTAACATAATATCAATTTAATCACGAGGAACTTTGCATACAGTCATGGCACACTTTCAATTAGTGCTCATTACAAATAAATGCTTTGCACATCGCACATTGCTGTCGAGATTTTCGGTCTTTAGATCTTGGGCATGCAACACATCTTCCCATTTTCGAATTCTGAGGCATTGGTGTGTTAGATGGTCATTTTTCCAATAATACCACCAATACTTAGCTGTAAATTCGTTAGCAAACTTTTTTGTAAAATGCGCTCCTCCAAGTGCGGTTTCATGAGGTCCATTGCGAGAGTCTTCAGATAGGAACGCCTATTTGCAAATACTTGTTTTCCATTGACTTTTGTAGCACATCATCAGAGAAAAACAGGCACCAACTGTCCACAGCAGTTTTTATAAATTTAGCAGGACCTTTGTTACCTGAGGGATGAAACACGATATTTCGCTGAGGTACCCTTGATGACGAACGAGGATGATTTCCATACCACACATATTTTTCATTGGATTTTTGCTTTTTGGTACCCTTTCCATGTAAAATATCAGGAACACTGAGTACAGTTACCGGTGAGAAAGTTGTCCTTGATGAAGAGCCTTCCACAACGCCTTCTTCGTCACTGGAACTTGACGAGTCTTGATCTTCCGCGCGAATATCCGGTATAACTTCGTCAGGCTCCTCTTGTAATGCATCCCCAAGAACTGTTGATTCTTCGTCACCTTCATCGAAAAGGACCCTCGAAATTTCGTTTTCAGTCAAAGCACGCGACGTGGACGCCATCTGAAATAGAATATAAACCCGTTTGAACCTAAACAAAAATGGACAAGACGCAAAAAAAATACTAGTTTTGAACACTATTAAATAGTGAGTACATAAAATATTCAAAATTAAATTATTTATACAATATAGTCCATAAAATAAAATAAATACAACGTTCTTTTAAGAATTATACCTAATTACATTCATTAAATAAAACTTACGTTAACCGTATCCAGGGGTACCGGGGTACCCCAAGCGCTCACTGCAACGTCCACAAGCTAGCACGCGTGGCGGCCGACTGACGAGCAAGCGTGCTTCCCGTCCCTCTTGGATTACCCGAAGCAGCGAAACACATGCGCGTGTACTTAAGAAAATATTTTGATTTAATTTTTTATTTTTCGATTTGTACCCCAGGGTACGGTTCTAGGGTTAATAAACACACGAGAATGAAAGAAAACAAATAGATATATGCACTGAGTTGGAAAGAAACTTTGAGAAAAATTGGAAACCCATTTGTTTAACATCCAGCTATCTATCTTTGGAACAATACCCGAAAACAGAACTTTATATCTATCGTACTTACCGACAACGTCCTAAGTAAGTATCCTCAAAGGAAATGGATGTGGGCCCCCACATAAAGTTAGGGCTGGCCATAAAAGCCTAAAGCTAGGAAAATGATGTCGTTAGGGCCCTAACAAGAAGACTGCAGAGAGTTTCGGTTGAATTGTGGGGTAATGTACATCACCTAGCCGGGCGGTTTCCAGCCCTTATCTTTATCTAGGGATAAATCTCTCACAATCTGAGGAACAAGAGGAAAAATGCTTGAGATTATTCGTAGCCCGACCAAAGTCGAATTATGTAAGTCGGTTAATGGTTCAATTATTATATATTTTAAGGGTTCCGTAACTCAAAAGAGGAAAGAACGGAACTCTTATAATTATGATCACTCTCGTGTCTATCTGTGTGTCTGTCCGTCGGTCACAGCTTATTTTCTCCGATACTTCTCTTCTTTTTAAGTGCATCATGTGATGTAATTTTATGTCTATTGGTTGAGCAATCATCGACTTTTGATTAAAAAAAATATTTTTGAGCAAAGAGATATTAGGGTAATTTTTTGACGAAAATTCCTCGAAATTTGGGGTTTTCACATCAAACCATTCATTCACGAAAAAATAAACCAAGTAAAACAAAATGGAAATCATCTAAATAGTTTTGTTCGCCAGCTTCTGAATTTTGACTAAAGGAGGGCCGATTTGAACATAATATTATTACAGTTGCCGATTATACAATGTTTTTATTAAGTATTGTTTCGTGGCGAATATTTTCCGAAAGAATAAAATGAAAGTATCACAGGTGCACGAAAACTCAAAACTGAGCATAATATTATTACAGTTGGCGATTATACAATGTTTTGTATTAATGTTTTCGAAGCGAAAATTTTAAAATTTGGCCATGGAGTTAAAAAAAAAAGTCGTTTATTGTAATATAATTTCAATTACATCATACTTTTAACTACTCGTATATTTGTTTTAATAACCGAAGGATTGTCTCAACATGAGCTCTACACGCAAAAAACCGGCCAAGTGCGACTCGGATCCGCGCACCGAGGTTTCCGCACCACAAAAAAAACAACAAAAAAACGCGTTGAGAAAACACGTTTCTCGTATGGGTAACCTCCCTTAATTTTTCACTGTTTTTTTATTATTTGTTATATCCGCCAATTAATGCATATTCTGTGAAAATTTCAACCCGCTGGCTTTTAATATTCCAAACATACAGCCATCGGACGACGGACAGACAGACAGACAGACGTTGTCAATGGACGTTGTAGACTTAGTAATTAGGCTTCCGCACGGGGTACGGAAACCTAAAAAGTGAGCCGAGTCCAGATTGTTTCGTTTTTACACTTTCAAGATCACAGTCAACAAAAACTAAGCAAATTCCATCCCAGGTAACGCAGGGGCTATTTTTCACACTTTTCTGGTTCCGTACCTTAAAAGGAAAAACGGAACCAATATAATATCACTCCGGTATCTGTTCGTCTGTCTTAGAGGTTTTTATCGAAAACTAAGTAACGTAGAAACTTGAAATTTGGCATAATGACACTTAGATCTTGATGACGCGCGAAAAACTAGATAAAAATGTATTTTACATTAATATGGGGGGGCCAATTTGATACCAATAAAAAAAGTTTAAACTAACATATCGTGTGGGGTATCATTTAAAAGTGCTAACTGTAAGGATTCTAAACAAATTATTGTTTGGTGGTACGGAACCCTCGGTGAGCGAGTCCGACTAGCACATGGCGATATATTTCCCAAAGAGGAGTCAAGGAGCGCAGCGACCTAATACTCTCTTCCCTCAAGAGGGGCGTGAATTGATTGGCACCTGACGTCAGGCCGGCATGGCATTCGCAACCCCCGCATACGACCGAATGTCCATGGCTGTCGTTATGGGTGGCTGGCGCCATTATCGCGGTTCCAATCTTTTTTTTTTCAGATTGTAGAAAAAATTGTTGATTCAATCAGGACAGCGGCGCGGCGGTGCTGAATAGGTACTGCCACAGACGACCAGGAAAACCAATTTACTGAACAAATTGCTTCCCTTTTGCACGGTTCGTTAGTTAACTATTTTTATATTGTAGAAATAGCTCGTAGTTAGTTGAGCTATTTAATTATACGGTGCGCATGCTCAATACAAGCTAATTCTCATGGAATCTCTCAGCCTCGGTAGCTCAGCCGTGCGGTCGGTCGACTGTTGTTAATAAGCAACCCCGAGCGCGGTCAGTACTTGGATGGGTGACCGCTCGACGTTGGAGGCTGACCTGTAGGTCCCTTTCCTTCTTATCTTTACTAGGTGGTAGGGTTTATTCCGCCCGGGTTGGTACCACCGCACTCAATGAAATGTCGGTCGAAAGGGCTATGTAAATAGTTCGTGTTAAAAAAAATAAATGGTAGTACCTTAGCAGGGAATTAAACGTTTCGAACATAGATCTAAGCAGATTCCTACAAAATGTTTTAGAATATATAGTATGGAAATTTATCACTGTCAGTGTTGTTGATTGCCTATAAAATTTCAAGTTCGAGCGCCGCCGTTGGGTCTACCGCACTATCTTTCTACTGTACTAAATCACTGAGTTAGCTTACTTGAACAGGAACTGAGTGATCTCCGAATCCCAAAATTGGTCGCTGAAGTCCTGAGGCTGCGTGGCGAGGCCGCGGGCCAGCTGGTCGAAAGAGTCGCCGCTCTCCAAGATGGAGGGCCGGTTGAACCAGTCACTGATGCGAACCGAGCCGGTGGATTGTCGCCTCTCACTCACCAGGCTGGTAAACGGAGATTTTGAAATAGAACAAAAACTCTTCTTAAAAAAAATCTTAACACACAAAACAGTCAAAGCTCAAAGGAAAACTTATCACTGTGGTTGATTTTTTCCTCGAAAAATTTGGGAAATCATGAGAAATTTGAATATTAGTGTGAAGATTTCAAGGAGGAACTAGAATGGAAAAGATAACAAAGAGAAAATTAGAAAATAATAAGAATTTTAAATGTCCAAAGATGCCTAGCAACTTCTAATGACGTTTTGGAAAACGATACTTTACACATGAGAAGCTTGTTTCTTTATAAGGCTACTCGTCACATTCAACAGTAATACATGTATTTTGTTTATCTTATTCTTATCTTTATTATACTGATCTTAAAAGTTTTGCTATTGATGGCGAGTTTGTATCCAAACTTTTCCAGGTTAACTTGTAACTTTTTCTGTTAATAATCGGCTATGTATGCAGCATGAATTGAAGGGTTCCATTTAGGTCCATATGGATAAAGAATAATACAAATATGCCTTACTGCAGCTGTCCTCGGATGAGGGTGTGGAAATGCCTGAAAGCTGCTGTTGCGTGCTCGTCTAGCACGGTGGGGTCCACGGAAGGATCGTAATCGTTGATGTAGCTTCTTGCGCCGGGGTAGATCAGCCTGTTCTTTTCCATGTTCTCTACACCTGCATCAACATTCACATTATTTTCGTCATTGTCTTCATCATCATCGTCATGAATTGAATGTTATCTACACGATTTCTATAGCAATCGTTGTATTTATTATAATAAATACTATGATTTCATGGTTTTCATGTTTTATGTTTAATTATTAGACCTTTTCTTGTTAAAAACAAATTGTTTTTTCATTTTCATTTCTATTTTACTATTGTAACACGTTATTATTATTTTCATTTTTATATAATGATGTGCAGGTACTGTAATTTTGTTTTTTTTTTTGTCTTTATATTTTGTTTTTGTTTTTTAATGTATTTGAGTACCTAAATTTCATTTGTTTGTATTGTAATGTAAGGGGGCAGACTTAAGACCAGCCACAACTACCAACTTGTTAGGTTTTGCATCATGTTGTGTCTACTTTTCATCTAAAAAAATAATATTTTGTCTACTTGTGTTATGTATTTTATTATTTATATTGTTTTAGCTCAATGAACTTTTTTTTGTTCTTTTCTTACTTTCTTTCTATTCAGTATTCAGTCGTACTGTTGAACTTGAGCCTTACTGTATGAACTTATTATTTAAATTTGAAACAATATCAATTGAAATTCAGTAACACTATGAAACACAGTGCAAAAGAAATATGCAAATGAACTAGATTGCTTACATCAGTTTCACTTGAATCAACAAGTGACTCAAAGATGTAAAAAATTCAATTGATTGAGCAAATTTTCCTCGCTAAAGCAACAGGTAGTCAACGAAGGACAAAGAAATAAATATTGCTGTAAGTGGATATTTCTGAAAGGAAAATGTAAAATGATATCAATAAAACGGCTGTTCAGTCTAAGGTCAGGCGTTTTGATCAACAAAACGTTCGGAGCTATTGATCGTAAAATTGTAATAATTGTAGATAGATAGATGCAATAACCGTGTGACCCGTGTGGGGTCGGTACTTAAAAAGAATAGCCCCACTGCATCTCTCCCCATCGCATGTCGTAAAAGTCGACTAAGGGATAAGAAAATTCGTCAGCCTCGGTAGCTCAGTGGCGCGGTTGGTTAGTCAACTGTTATTAAGCAACGCTGAGCGCGGTCAGTGATTGGATGGGTGACCGCTCGACCGTTGGAGGCTGACCGTGGTTCGGATTCCACGTTAAACTGTAGGTCCCTTCCCTTCTTACCTTACTAGGTGGTAGGGTTTATCCCGGCCGGGTTGGTACCACCGCACTGAACGAAACGTCGGTCGAAACGGCTATGTAAATAGTTCGTGTTTTCCGTCCAGTTTAGTGTAGCCGACATGAAATGAAGGGAAGCACTGACATGGCACCTAGTTCACCCTGTGTTATGGGCTGACATCACGGATGTTGTAGGTGATGTAGCCAACCGTGTCAGGTTCCATAAAAAAAATAATAATAATAATAATAAGCGAAGCGAAGAGCCTCGACCATCATCTCAAGAGGCTCTCGCTAGAGCCACTTGCTTGGATCAAGGGTCAGATGCAGAAGGCGGTCTTGCTCGACACCGCTCGAATTGTCCGGAGGTTTCTCTCTCTCGGGTCCGACCATCGGTAGCCTGGGTTCGCCCCGCCGCCGGCGGTGGAAATTCCATTTTGTTATTTTGTATTAATTTTAGATTTAGGTTTTATCTGTAAAATTAATATTAAAAAAAAATGTGTAAATAAACGAATAAATAATAATAAAAATAAAATAATATAATATAATATTATAAAATATGTAAAATTAATATAAATATGGTAAAAATGTGAAAATAAATACATAAAATAATAATAATACTTTATTGCACACCACAACATTAATAAATAATGATGTGTAAAGAAAACATACAGAAGAACAATAGAAATGCACTAAAATACACAGAGAAACAAAATAACGGACTTATCACTATAAGTGATTTCTTTCAGTCAATCTTTGGGTGATAAAGAATAAAGGTGAGGGTTGTGCAGACATTAGGACAGGAAAGTAATAACACATAATATAACAATATATATATGTAGGTAGGTACTCAGTAAACTCGCCTCTTCCCATCCCCACACACTGCCGAAACCATCAAACTCCATTCAATCAAAGCTTCACCGTTCGCATTAGGTCATTCAGCCCAACACTCAAAGAAATATATCTAAAGAACCTTAAAATTATTATCATAATCTGGAACCTCGGCTCACAACTCTATTGATGTTAAATAAATTATTATTATATTCCTTGACTTTTATTAATTTTTCACTAATGTTATTGTATCAAATTATTTTATTTTTAACGTAGCTTATCTGTGATTTATAATAGGGATATTGACAGTTCTTTTGATGCTATTGTACCATGTTTTAAAAATTACATTGACAAGTTTAATAACGCTAATTTAAGTAGATAGTAGTAGTTTAGGTAAGTGTAGTAGTAATCTATAAGCATAAGATAGCTTAATAAAATTGTTTTTCTCTTTTATCTGGTTCTGTACAGCCCTTGTCATTGTTTCCATTGTGTTTAATTGTTTTTGTGCCATAATAACGCATATCCTGTGAAAATTTCAACCAATACAATATTGTTCGACTTCAAAAGACTCTCATACATGGCGCTCAGGCGCAGCCAGTTCCCTTCTCTAATACTCTGCCTCGCTCACTCACACCGGCAACAATACGCGCTGCCCGGCCAATGAGGAGTGTTCCAACTTTCTTTCTCACTTTCATGACGTTTCACTTTTTCTGAGATAGGTCCCCCATCCCAAGCGTGCGTTAAAAAGCTTCGCTTCAAAAAAAGAACATGGAGCGTTTCAAGGACGATTCGAGAAGAGATCGCGGTACTCACCAAGGAAGATCGGCAAGTATTCGTAATAGTTGATGTGCTGAATCTCAGCGATCGCGATGCGCCGCGCCTCCTGGAACAGGGTCTCGTCGCTCCAGTGAGGGTTGATTTGCGCCAGGGCGTCGGCGATGCGGTTGTGCTCCCTCAGCAGCATTATTTGCAGCAGAGTCAGTTGCGGATTCTGGTTCACGCGGATGTCGCCTGCACAGACCAGGTCGAATGCTCGCAGATTTTTTTTTTTATGGAAACTGACACGGTTGGCTACATCACCTACATCGTCCGTGATGTCAGCCCATAACACCGGGTGAACTTGGTGCCACGTCAGTGCTTCCCTTCGGTCGTGTCGGCTACAATGATCTGGACGGAAAACACAAACTATTTACATAGCCGTTTCGACCGACCTTTCATTCAGTACGGTGGTACCAACCCGGGCGGGTTAAACCCTCCCACCTAGTAATATAAGAAGGGAATCATATCACTCGAGAGTAACCAGATGTTACAATGAAATATTATGAGAAATCACGATAACAGCATTGGATAACCTCAATATTAAAGAGTTTTGAATATAGAATTATTGCATTGAAATGTTTGTTGGCTTCCTAATTTCGGACACTCAATGTTACCTTATTTGGGGTATCCGAAATTTGGAACCTTTTTTTATGGAATGCTTCATGGAAGGCTGTTCACCCCGTATGTTACACTAAAATATGTAAACGAGATGTAAGCCTATGACCCCTTAATCCTGCCTGACAAACTAGGTTGCAAATATAACTGCCATACCAAAATTTAATATCCGAAATATGGCAACCATTGTATCCGATTTTAGGACACCGGTTGCTTGATTTCGGAAATTGCAATGTTTTCGTAAATGACACAAAAATAATTTCTTTTTCAATGATATCCTTATTTCATTTGTCAGTCAGTCAGCGTGTAAGCGTCCACTGCTGGACATACGCCTCTCCAATTTTCCTCCAGTCCTCCCGGCCTTTACATTTAATTAATGATATTAGTAAAGATATAAAAAACCTACTCACTCCTCAAATTTAATATGTGAAGTGCGCGTATTTCACCTTAAGAGTATGTTTTTTATAGGTATCGTAAAAAAATTGGTATGGGACCGTGATCGATCAGTATCTGATACACATACACCCCTTAGCGTATCGTTACCTACTATTGAAAGACCTTATATAAACTCCCACGCAAGTGGCGTAGAATGGTTTTTTAAAGAACATTTAACTGCGATTTAATATTATTAGATTACATGTAGACATTATAGGCTTCTCGTATTTATTTATATAAATTGCGATATTTTTCTACGAACATATAAATTACAATTCTATTAAATTTATATTTTCTTTACCTCTTAAACGGTTTTTCGAAAATCGCTCATGGCTGAGGGTTATATACTTTTCCCCTTTATGTAAAGCGTGTGAGCCTTTTATTCCATAAATAAAAAGAAATATGACAGGCTTTGTCGAAAATGTTTCGCCCGGCCAACCGTATCATCGCATTTATAAGGAGAAAACAGGACGGGGTCCCCAGGGATCAGCGTAGAAGCCGGAAGGTAAACAAACTCACATCAAACTCTATTGTTTATGGGTTCACGAAGAAACGCTTATACAGGTTGTTTCAGGATAGGGTTTCGTAACTTCAGGGTTCAAAAGGGGTCCATATTTAAAGACGAAAAACTCTGAAACGTTTTCCCAGATTCGGTCATTTTATAGTACTTTTTGGTGAAAATTGTTTCATCGAGATTTGGTGGACGGTTAATATAATAAAAATAAAATGACTAACTCACATGCTTTAACTAGTAGAATTAAAGTGCGTATACAATTAGGTAAATTCCAAACACTTAAATTTGAATGACATCAAAAGAAAAAGAAAAAGGGGACTGGACTAGGTAATTGCACTCCCTAGACCTAGACAGCACTATTGCCAAATCTCCCCATACTCACTGTCCATCGAGTTTTTATTACAATTTTAAATTTTTGTGTGCAAAAAAAGTACGGAATTTCGATTTGAGTGATAAGGATTTTTTCTTCTAATAATGAGTACTTTCTATTCCTGAAGTTTCTCAATCCTATCCTGAAACAACCTGTATACCGACGGAGGATCTCTACGTCCGGACTGTTGTTGTTTACTCTCACATTAGGTTTAGAGCGTTTTTAGTCGTCCTTCCACCTTCCATCTGTTTACTAATTCGATTCCCACCTGATCTCCTTAAGTTCGATTTTTCTAAAGATTTAATTATTCTGCTTAAAAAAAGTATTTTTCAAATTCGGATGATGCCAGCGGTCCTGGTTTATTATTTAGTTCAATGTATCGCTTCAAAAAGTGGTATTGTTTAAATTTCACTCATTGGGTTCTTAACCCTCTACTTCTGTTGCTTTTGCCCGAGGCTTCGCTTGCGTGAAATTCGTATTTAAAGTGAAGAAAGTAAGTAAATAACTAAGAAAGAAGGCCGAGCTGCGTTCCTGCGTTACCATTAACACGGCGCGCGGAACAATTCGGTTTGTATGAGAACCACATCTTAGCGTAACCGAAACTGAATATTATATAGCCTATCCTGTGTCACGTATAGTCAAATGTGCTTGTACTAAGTTTAATCGAATTCGGATGATCGGTTTAAGATTTATGGAGGAATATACCTACATAGATACAAAAAAAAATTCTAAAAGTCGTCAATTTAGTTCAGTATCAGAGAGTTTACAAACGCAGTATGTCATAATAAAAAAAAGTTACTCCATGGCCACCCCTTACAGATTTATTATTAGTATTGATGTATGTATGTATGTAGGTCATAAACTGAAAAACCTGCATGCTCATCCAATAACGCAGGTTTTACTTGCCGTACTTTAGGAAAAAAAATCTATTAGATGTGACTTAGAATTTCACGATGTAATGAAGATTCTGCTAGTCAGTCGGCGTCTCCAATTTTTCCTCCAGTCCTCCCGGCCTTGTCGTAAAAGCCGAGTAAAGGATAAGGACTAGATGCCGTGGTAAACGGCGACCGGATAGCCACCACTCATTTAAGCACGGTCCTTCCACCGAGTTATGCAGCTGGTTGGTCTCTTGTTGCCTTACTTGCTGCTTGATAATGATCTTGTCCGAACCGCCTAGGAGGTGCCGGACTGGCACCTCCTAGGCGGTGAAATTGACTGCGCCTGAGGCTTCGACCTCGGACAGAGCCACACAGTTCGGAAGCAAAAAAATAATGTTGTGTAACGTGGCGGTCGGTTTTGTGGTCTAATTTGCAGTACAACACGGATTACTATACTTACCCCGATTATCGGGATACAGCGTGTGGTGTGTAATTTAATAATAAATAATACACTTTATGCCGCTTAATGCGTGGCAATGGCCTTAGGCAATTTCCTCCAGTCAACCCGGTGGACCTACATTTTTACATGAAATCCGAACCATGGAGCAGTGGGTAAAGTTATGCACGTTTTTTTTTTCAAATCAGAAAAAACTCATTGGTACACGCGCCGGTTGGATTCGAACCTCGGACCTCTCGCAAGAGAAACCGAGACGCCCAGACCACTAGGTCTGTATTAATTCCCTTGTCCCTTACTAGGTGGTAGGCTCAAATTGTAATCGACTAGGTTGGTACCACCGTACTCGATGTAAGATGGGCGCATAGCAGTCTCGGTTGTGTTCTCCTCTAGTCCAGTATAGCCAGCAATCCAGGGAAGTCTCCGGTATGACACCTACCTTCTCGGAGGTGATATTGGCTGGTCGGAGCATGCGCTTTGGCCCCTCCGACTCAGCCACCCATACCGGATTACATAAAAAAATAAAAGAAAATTAAATTAATATTTAAAGATATTTATTTTAGTTTCAATACTGACTAACCAATTTGTTTCCATAGCGTATAGATAACTTTGGAAATAAGCATACATACATATATAAGTATGTGCGTACATAGGACACTATATGTGGGAGACAATAAAAAGGTGACACCGCTCCATCTTCTGACAAGGACAAGGCAAGGCTTATTGCTAGCCGGGTCCTCGCAGAGACAGTCAAGTCACTTTAGGAACGAACGCGCATAAATTGCGATTTCGCGACACGCCAGTTGTTCCATTGTTCCAATTTTACGTACGAATCGGCTCTGCAGATCATTCTCTACTACAGAACCGATAAATTCTGGAACGCTCCCCTGCCCATATATTTCCACCCAAGTACAGTCTCGGGTCCTTCAAGAGCGGCATGAATGGGTACCTGTCAGGCCGGCATGGCATTCACTACCGCCGCATACGACCGAATGATCATGGGCGCCATATGTCGCGCTTTTAATAAAAAAAAAAACTTTAGTTTTGTTTTTTTATGTTATCCAGTATGGTGGCTGAGTCAGAGCGGCCAAAGCACATGCTCCGGCCAACCAATATTATCACCTCCGAGAAGGTAGGTGTCATACCGGAGACTTCCGTTTGGATTACTGGCTATACTGGACTAGAGGAGAACACAGCCGAGGCTGATATGAGGCCATCTCACGTCCAGTAGTAACCGCCCAGTCGTCTACAATTTGAGGCTTATAGTATAGCGAAACCGATGCGAAACCGATTCACGTCCCATACAATTTACTACCGTCCGGAAAATCCCGTCGGAAATTCCTGTTAGTGTATATTGGGGCTAGTGACGTGATTTGTCAACTTCTTTATTAAACTCGACACCAGAATGACAATGAATGATGGAGCAACTTTGAAGGACCTAGTTCGACATCATCATGGGCACGTGGCACGGGGAGAGATGCATGGGAATATTCTTAAGTCGGCGGAAAGCAGTGGTTCCGTACCACTGAAGTAACTGAAGGCCGGGAGGACTGGAGGATATATTGGAGACGCTGACTGACTATAGCAGAATCTTCATTACATCGTGAAATTCTAAGTGAAATCTAATATATATTTTTCCTAAAGTACCGCAAGTAAAACGTGCGTTATTGGATGAGCATGCAGGTTTTTCAGTTTATGACTTACACACATACATCAATACTAATAATAAATCTGTAAGGGATGGTCATGGAGTAAGTTCCATTGTTTTATGAAATACTGCGTTTGTAGACTCTATGTATGATACTAAAACTAAATTGACGATTATTAGTAATATTTTCTGTATGTATGTATGTTCCTCCATTACTCTTAAACCGATCATCCGAATTCAATGAAACTTAGTACAAGCACATTTTACTATACAGGACACAGGAAAGGCTAAATCAAATTCAAGAAATACGTCGGCGGCCCGGTATCGGAATTGGTAACGCGCTGGCAGCTCAAGCCGGAGTTCCAGGTTCGATTCCTGGTCGGGACGTATTTTTTCTCTTCTTTTTCGACTTTGCATTTTCTCTAATAAAAAAATATAAATAAAATTCAGTTTCGGTTACGCTAAAATATGGCTCTCATACAAAACGAATAATTGTTCCGCGCGCCGAAATAAAGGTACGGTAGTGGGATACTTAATTTGTTCTTTTTAAATAGGAATTTCACGCGAGCGAAGCCGCGGGCAAAAGCTAGTAGAATGATAAAGCACGACATATTGTACTCTCGACATAGTAACTTATATTCATATAGTTTCACATATGACAACATAGAATGATATGAAATATGATAGTTACGAGTGGGACTCTACATGAGTTAGGAAGATGGAACTCTACTTTTTACACCGCAAAACACACAACACCAGCGATCATTCCTGCAACGAAGGGACTATAACTCGATCCAGCCACCTATTGCCGCGAAATGGGGCGCAACTAAGCTGTCTTTATTATTGTCAGTCGGAAAAGACAAAGTCTACTCGGTCGTCAATCGTGAGAGAAAGGTTTGGGAGATTCTTCATAGTTGAACGGTTAGATTGGCAGAAATTCGGTGTACTAAGGATGTGATTTCTGTCTCGAAACATTTTATGTGCGGATATAGGCCGAACGGTCTGGGCATCGTCAGCTTCTCTTGCGAGAGGTCCGAGGTTCGAATTTTATTTGAAAAAAAAAAATATATTATGTGCATAGGTAGGTACCTTCGGATTCGCTCGAATTACCTACATGTAAAACCCTTGGCCCAACGGTTAGCTAGAAGAAATTGTCCATGGCAATAAGTCCGTCATTGCCGCGCATTAAATGGCACAAAGGGTAATATTATTATGAAGAACATTTCCAATCACATCAACATTTAAAATGTATCATTTATTGCTCACGACAAAATTTATACCACATTGGTTTCTTTACCAAATAAACCAAAATTTGAAGATTGTGTAAGGAAAGGAACCTAAATTTGTAGGTATGTGAAATCCGAACCACGGCCAGCCTCAACGGTCGCACGGCCCCCATCCGAAGCCCGACCGCTCCCGATGTTGTTTAACTTCAGCGGTTGCTTACCGATGCGTCGTAGCACCACTGTGCTAAAAACCACCACTGTGATAAAAAAACACTTTGGAATAAAGGCGCAATTCACTCACCGGCCAAATAGCAAGGCTCGCTAAAAGACAGAGCGCTCTCGCACACGAGCGTGATGTTGGGCTCTCGGGGGGGCCACTCGCGGCCCCCTCTCACTTCCGTCAGCATACGCCCCCCGGCGCCGGCTCTCAGGGGGGCGGCCTGACCGGCGCTACTGCCGTACACGATAGAGAGATCCATGTACGCCGTCACTGTTGATAGCTGTAACAAAGATTGCGAAATTTTTGAAAGCTACTGTTAAGGGGGGCAAAACATCACATCATATTATCCTAACTATAGCCATGTTTCAATAGATATAACTATAATTTATATGCTTATAGTTAGATAAAGATTCAAGGTAGGTATAATGTGTGATAGATTATTGTAAAATTTTTGAACGATTTTAGGCACCTTTCAGGCCGGTACGGCATTCGGAACCCCCGCATATGACCGAATGTCCATGGGCGTCTTTAGACACCTTATGGGTGGCACGGCCCGGCATGTCGCGCTTTCAATAAAAACAAATATATTTATATAATATCTTTTTAGGTTGTTATTTAGGCGATAATGCATAAAAATAATGTACTTAACATTATTTTTATGCAGTATCGCCTAATTAACAACCTATCAAACTCAAGAGGATGGCACTTCAATATACAAAGACTCAGTTAATTATGACAATCAATCAATCAATCAAAGACTCAGTCAATTATGAGTGCATAGAATATATGTAAGTATATATAGGTTGAAGGTTGCGTATCCATACAGTTAAACGCATCGATGTGTGTGTGTATTCTTGAAGGTGCACCCTCTCAAAAGAATCTCATTTGTAAACAAACATCCCTAATCTAATCAAATCAATCGTCCGCCAGCGCTTTCTAAATTGAGCGCACAACAAAATATTGTGTTCGCCTGAGATAAGGTTTGCATCGCGCGCAAGGAAGAGGGGATTCTGTTCGGCGATTTGTTTTGTTTGTTATTAGAATAAGGCAAGTATTTAAGTATATATGTACTATAAAATATGGACTTGTATTATATTCAAATTCAAATTCTTTATTTAACTTTTTGGCCACACAGAGATAGCATAGTAAACATGTGAATTTAAATTACAATAAAAATTATTTTAAATACAGCATTAGTCAAAAAATTAAATATTAAATTAAAAAATTAAAAATTAAAGGGACAAGTCAAAGTTATAAAATCACATAGTATATAAAATCAGAAATTAAGACATTAAAATATATTTTGAAATTATAAAACTAATAAAAAACTATCATTATAATATAATTACATTAATATATGTATTGATATTACAGTAATATGTGTATTGAAATTTATTTATTTATTTTATTCTTATTGTTATCTAAGTTAAATTTCACAATACCTTACCCACAATCCAATGACTGGTAGATAAAGCCTCTAGGCATTAAGTCCGCCTTTTGTAAACTTTATTGTGTGCAATAAAGTATAATATTTCTTTAGTAGGGATAAATTATTCATAACATTTATTTTTTTGCTATTTTCGAAGAATTTGCACGCTTAAATGTATCCGTCTGGTGAACGAACAGACCACGAATAACTCTAAATGCTAGAACGTTGGTTTTCACGCATTGCATACAATTTACTTCGCTCTCAACATATACTAAACTAGCTTTTGCCCGCGGCTTCGCTCGCGTGGAATTCGTATTTCAAAGGAAGAACTAAGGGCGAGCTGGGTTCAGGCTAGTAACTAAGGGCGAGCTGGGTTCAGGTAAACGATAAACCGTCTCGAAGAAAGTGAGTTACTTTTTGAGGCCGAAGGCGGAGTTGCGTTCAGGAAGACGATAAACCTTCTCGAAGACAGTAAGTAACTATGGGCGAGGCCGAAGGCCGAGCTGCGTTCAGGAAGAGGATAACCTTTTCGAAGAAAGTGAGTAACAGAGGGCGAGGCCGAAGGCCGAGCTGCGTTCAGGAAGACGATAAATCTTCTCGAAGATAGTAAGTAACTATGGGCGAGGCCGAAGGCCGAGCTGCGTTCAGGAAGAGGATAACCTTTTCAAAGAAAGTAAGTAACAGAGGGCGAGGCCGAAGGCCGAGCTGCGTTCAGGAATACCATAAAACTTCTCGAAGAAAATAAGTAACAAAGGGCGAGGCCGAAGGCCGAGCTGCGTTCAGTAAGACGATAAACCTTCTCGAAGACAGTAAGTAACTATGGGCGAGACCGAAGGCCGAGCTGCGTTCTGGAAGAGGATAAACCATCTTTAAGAAAGTAAGTAACAAAGGGCGAGGCCGAAGGCCGAGCTGCATTCAGGAAGAGGATAAACTTTTCGAAGAATTTAAGTAACAGAGGGCGAGTCCGCAGGCCGAGCTGCGTTCAGGAAGACCATAAATCTTCTCGAAGAAAATAACTTCTTTGTTAATTACTTTCTTCGAAAAGGTTTATCCTCTTCCTGAACACATCTCGGCCTTCGGCCTCGCCCATAGTTGCTTACTGTCTTCGAGAAGGTTTATCCTCTTCCTGAACGCAGCTCGGCCTTCGGCCTCGCCCTTTGTTACTTGCTTTCTTCGAGAAGGTTTAGGGTCTTCCTGAACGCAGCTCGGCCTTCGGCCTCGCCTTTTGTTACTTACTTTTTTCGAGAAGGTTTATAGTCTTCCCGAACGCAGCTCGGCCTTCGGCCTCGCCATTAGTTACTTACTTTCTTTGAGTAGGTTTATGCTCTTCCTGAACACATCTCGGCCTTCGGCCTCGCCCATAGTTACTTACTGTCTTCGAGAAGGTTTATCCTCTTCCTGAACGCAGCTCGGCCTTCGGCCTCGCCCTTTGTTACTTGCTTTCTTCGAAAAGGTTTAGGGTCTTCCTGAACGCAGCTCGGCCTTCGGCCTTGCCTTTTGTTACTTACTTTCTTCGAGAAGGTTTATAGTCTTCCCGACCGCAGCTTGGCCTTCGGCCTCGCCATTAGTTACTTACGTTCTTTGAGTAGGTTTATCGTCTTCCTGAACGCAACTCATTCACAAACTTTCGCGTTTATAATATTAGTAGGATGTATTTTGGGTAGGTTTGGAGTGAGGCCTGATTTTAGAAATTATTCCCAATTATCGGATGCATGCAAGCAATCCGAAAGGAGCAGCTAACAATATATAAATTTTTGAATTGTGTTAATTAACCCCTTTCATTTGACAATCAACACGGCATCATAAAAAAAATTTTTTTAGGTCATGACTTTATGTCCTTTAGAGGGCGCCATATCCAATTTTATGGGACGTCACATAGCCTATAACCAGCGTCAAGACGCATCCAACGATACCTCATTTGTCAAATTATGATAAGTAGTTTCGAAGTTATGAGGGAACAGATGAAAATACGTACATACAAACATACATACATACATACATACTTACATACATACATACATACATACATACATACATACATACATGCATGCATGCATACATACATACATACATACATACATACATACATACATACATACATACATACCGGTCAAACACTAACTCTCCTTTTCGCTTCGCCGTAGTCGGGTATATATTAATACAAATAGGAACTCCAAATATCCGCTAACATCGACTTGCAACCACACTTGTACATAGGTCTACACCTAAAATTAATCAAATAGATACCTAACGAAGTAAACCTATATAATAATTATTATGAATCGAATTAAATAAGATACTCTGCTCGAGACAATGCATACACACACCGCGCTCCGCCAGACCGCACCCCGTGCCGCGCCCCGCGCCCCGACGCCGCCGAGCCGGTGCAAGCCTCCGCAGCTAGCCGCCACGAACCGCCGCCGCCGTGCCGCGCCGCTTTTATTTCGATTCGATTTGTATGGGAGCCACATCTTATCGTGGCCGGAAGTGAATTTTAGTTAGCCTATCCTGTGTCCCGTATAGCAAAATGTGCTTGTACTAAGTTTCATCTAATTCGGATGATGGCTTTAAGAGTTATGGCGGAACATACATACATACAGAAAAGATTTCTAAAAATCGTCAATTTAGCTTTAGTATCATACATAGAGGCTACAAACTCAATATTTCCTAAAACAAAGTAACTTACTCCATGACCATCCCTTACAGATTTATTATTAGTATTGATATTGATAATGATTGATATGCACACAATTTTCATTAGAAAGCGCGTAACACGCGCGTTGACAAAGACGTGGCACGCGAAATATAAGCAGTCAATACTAATAATAAATCTGTAAGGGATGGTCAATATGGTCATGGAGTGTTACTTTCTTTTATGATACACTAAGTTTGTAGACTCTATGTATGATACTAAAACAAAATTGATGATTTTTAGAAATCTTTTCTGTATGTATGTATGCATGTTTCTCCATTACTCTTAAACCGATCATCCGAATTTGATGCAACTTACATTTACCTACCTATACGAGACACAGAATGGGCTAAATAAAACTCAGTTCCGATTAAGCTATGTGGCTCTCACACGAATCGAAATGTTTCGCAGCCAAAATAAAGGTACGGTAACGGGCTTACTTAATTTCTTCTTTTTAAATACGAATTTCACGCGAGCGGAGCCGTGGTCAAAAGGTAGTACATAATATTTTTATTTTTTCCCGCACACCATTTACAATAAGGTTTCATCTGCTCAAAGAGATAATGCTTCTCTATGTTTTAAAACTCTTTGCGCATCCGTGTATGCCATCCGTGCCACCGGGATAAAATCGTACATTTGATTCGACTTTTTACGCGAAGAATCGGGATAGCAATAATATCTCAGAGGGAATGTTTCTCGAACCCTCATTTTCTCTAGAAATTCGTTTGTATTGCCTTATCATCAGCGGGCCTATTTACTACGAGCTTAATCGTATATTTAAAAAAATAGCCCCACTGCATCTCTCGCCGTGCATGTCATAAAACGACGACTAAGGCGACTAAGGGATAAGGACAAGATGCTGTGCTAAAGGGTGACAGGATAGCCACCTCTCACCTTGGTGCGGTCTTTCCATTGAGTTATGAGTTGGTGTGTCTTCGTGCCTTACTTGCTGCTTGATAGTTATCTTGTGCGAATACTTTGCTAAACGTGGTGGTCGGTGTTGTGCTGTAATTTAGAGGAGTAGCTTCAGCACAATACCGATTACTCTGCCTTACCCCGATTGTCCAGATACAGCGTCTGGTATTTTATTTTTATAGAAAGCGTGCCATGTGGCGCCGAGCCACCCGTAAGGGTCTAACGACGCCCATGGACATTCGGTCGTACGCGGGGGTTGCGAATGCCACGCCGGCCGGACAGGTGCGTATTCACACCTCTCTTTAAATATATAAAATATTTAAAATAATATTTGTAAAGCCAGCCTTGCATGGCTATATGCATATGAAGGCTGTATTGTACGCCCATTCAGGCATTTTGCATATTCTAAAAACCCGTAATAGAAGAAACTTTAAAAACCGCTGCAAAAAAAAAAAACAATAAAGATTTTGATTTTGATTTTTGAATAAATAAGCACTCGATTCTCGAGTCTGACGCTACTGAATACGGCCGCCGCTGTATTGAGTTGGGAGCTACCGAGACACTAGCGGCCGGTATTTCTGAATTCGTTACTAGGGTACGATATCGAAGACTTCAAAGATATTTTCCGTATAACGAATTTAGTGTTAGGGCAAGGTTTTTTAAGAGCAAGGTCAAAGTGGCCGTACCAACATGAAAACGTGTAATATTTAGCCGAAAATCCCACGAAAAACGAAAAAAGAAATGAGTTTGAAATCATGTTGGTTTTAACTTTAAAAAAAACGTGAGGCGTCCTAGTGTAACTATAACCCGAGGATGCATGAATATTTTTATTTTATTTTATTTTATTTATTTACCTCTAATGTATATATTTTTCCTTTTATGTACCAGTAATACATTGTATGTATGGGTAAAAAAAAAGTTTAATAACCAATATCTACCTGAATAAACACAGGTGTGAATATATTATGAAGTTTTGTTGCTATAAATGTTGTTTTGTTTGAATTTAAACGGAATTGACACATGACAAATTTAGTATTTTAGTTTTTTAGTTTTATTCTAAATAAAAAAAATGGCCAACATATTTCCTGCAATGGTTTGATGATGGATTAGAAACCTTATAATAAGATTAATTAACACTTTTTATAGATCTACAGTCTGTTTCGCGTAACTTGTCCCTCGCGGTAATCCTTATGCTTTCGGCAATAGAGATTGAAATTGCTCGCTTCAAGGGGGGGGTTTAGGGGGTCCGGACCCCCCCCCCCCCCCCCCCCTTCGACACGCAGTTTACACTAGATATAATTAAATTTTCAAACTTCATCCTATACTATACACGGTGTTGCAGTTGCCCCCGTAATATTTTTAACTGACATAAGGGGGTTATTCTATATGTGAAACAACTTCTGTGGCGAAAAAATTTTTTTTGAAACAAAAAAAAATTATTCTTTCCATACAAATTTCAACTACCTATTCTCAAAAGATATGGAGAAAAAAAAATATTTTTTCTTCAAAAAAGTCGTAGAACAAAAGTTGTGTTCTATTTCACGTACAGAATCACCCCCTTTCGGGTTTTACGGTTGGGGTTGCAACACCGTGTATAATGTCTTTCAAAATTAGTTAATAGTACGCTAAGGAGGGGTCTGTATCATATAGGGAGTAAAACCCATATAAAATTTTTTGGACCTTGGGCTCTTTTTTTATGTAAAATATTTTTTTATTTATTTAATTAAAAAAATAGGTGATCATTTTTACAGCCTAATCGATTCAGTTTCATAACAGTAACAAAAACGTCTTCATTACCATTATGACGTAACACGTGTAAGCTGGTAAAAAAATCAAATTCTTTCTATTCCATACTAATAATACTAAAATTGTGGTTTTTCACAATTTCTGGAAGAAAGAGATCTATGTGTTGGAAGACTTTTTTGTTCCTGGCATGAAACTGAAACGATTAAGAATTTTTTTTTTACATTTTACATAAAAAAATTTTTTTTGTAAAAAAAAATTCTTTGTTCTTCAAAAGTGATCTATTTCCGATACAGAACACCCCTTAGCGTACTATTAACGTGACCTTATGTATAAGGTCTTTCAAAATTAGTTTATAGTACCCTAAGGGGGGGTTCTGTATCATATAGGGAGTAAAACCTATATAAAATTTTTTGGATCTTGGGTTTTTTTTTATGTAAAATATTTTATTATGTAGGTATTTAAATAAAAAAATAGGTGGTTGATTTTTATAGCCTAATAGATTCAGTTTCATAACAGTAACAAAAAAGTCTTCGTTACCATTATGTAATATGTAACAGGTGTAAGTTGGCAAAAAAAAAATCAAATTCTTTCTATTCCATACTAATAAAATTAAAATTGTCGTTTTTCACAATTTCTGAAAGAAAGAGATCTATGTGTGGGAACACTTTTTGTTCCTGGCATGAAACTGAAATTAAAATAAGAATAAGAATAAGAATAAGAAAAAATTATTGTAAAAAAAATTCTTTGTTCTTCAAAAGTGATCTATTTTCCATACAGAACCACCCATAGCGTACTATTAACTAATTTTCAAAGACCTTATATAAATTTTTTTTGTAGAATTCAACCTGCCTGCCACTCAATTATATAACTTTCAGTATCGGTACCCCTCTAGGCCGAAATACAGAACGACTCAAGAGGAACACTAGAATCTTATTGAGTTGAGCCGATCCCTATTTCGTCAGAACACCCCCCATGTGGAAGCTATAAATACGTCCCTGCTTCAAGGGACAAGTTATAGTGAACGCTCTGTAGGTAATGTTCAAACGCACAAACTTTCCAAAAAGACATCTGAAGAATATCTTATACAATAACTTATTGCTGATACGTCTTGACCAGGCACTTATATTTACCTTGCTACAGCAATGTTAACGGAAACTATAGAGATTCTCGCGTATCAATTGTGGAATAGTCTACCGGCGAGTCTGTTGAGGGGTGAGAGAGTCTTCTAGAACGTATAACGTTAAGAACAATATAATTAATGTAGGTAAGTTCATTCAGCACTATAAAATTGAAAAATACTTTAAGAATAATCGAAAGAGAAAATATTATAAATGTTGACCAACTAAATCAATAGCTTTCAAGAATAAGAAAAAAATATAAAAACCGCCTTCAAAAATGTATGAAATAAAAAAATAAAAATCGAACCCTAGAGTTGAAGGCGGTCGGTTATTTTGCTTGCTTTAGCACCACCGCCTTCAACTCTAGGGTTCGATTTTTATTTTTTTATTTCATACATTTTTGAAGGCGGTTTTTATATTTTTTTAAATAGTTTTTTATTTCACAGTTTTTTTAGTAATTTTTATTTGCTATTAATGTACTTGGCGGAATCCGCCTCGCTGTCCAATCCAATCTTGACCAAAAAAAAAAATGGGACCACCTTGGAGCTAGACTGAACCGAACACAAAAAGAATCATCGAAGAACATACATAAAAAAAAAATACATACAGCCGAACATAGAACCTCCTCCTTTTTTGAAGTCTTTTAAAAAACACGGAAAAGTTCTCACATAAATATCAACATGTAAGTAGAATTACCTCCGAATTCCCTTTAGAACCCACCCGCCAGTCGAATAATTTGCAAGCGAGCAAGGTGTTGTCATTCGAGAAATCGCAGGTCTTCCTCAGAAGTAAAATTCGATTCACTATAAATGGCACTCAAAATAAAATTACAATTGTATAATTGTATTTATTGGTATTTTTATGTAAGGTCAGGTTCAAGTTAAACATGATAGTATTTCCTAAGTGTTTTATGCATTCAACCGAATTATGCACAAGTACCTACAAATCTTTGAAACTCATGTAAGGTGGGCTGGTGTTGTTTCTTGGTAATTTCATTTCATAATGCTTTAAATGCATTTTAAGGAAGGCCACGTACTGTTTGGCTTAAAATATGAAATAAAATACAATTTTGCAGATTTCAAGTGATATTATAGTCGTTCTCGACTGCTTAAAATTATAATATCAATGGTGTTCAAGAATACAGTTGAAAATTTATAAGAATCCGATGACACGGGCTCATTCTTGAAAATATAAATGTGAATGACGAAGGAAATTACGAACAAAGGAAGTTGTGTAAAGAAAAAGGAATGCGGAAGGAAAGAGAAAAGAAAAATAAAAGGATAAATGAGACAAAGGAGGAACCGCAAGCAAAGAAAATTGAACAAGTAAACTCCTCCTTTTTTGAAGTCGTTTAAACATTTTGATAAGAGAAAGCAAGAAGACGGAACATAGAAGGCCAATAGCTTCGGTCGTTCAAGGAATTAATCCTTCGGCTCGTCTCGTAGCTCAAAAGTTGTCAGAAGGCTTGAATGTTCTAGTGGCTAGAGGTTAATTTTAGTTCAAAACTTCTCGAGCACCATATATAGACACACGGGCCAAGTGTTAATAGACTTAGTAAGCGGAAGTTCGTCGGTTCGAACCCCATTGGCGTGCACCACTTTTCCTGTTTTCTACTTTAATAAGTGCATTTATTGAACACGAGCAGCTCGAAGAAAAACGCCTAAGGCTAAAGTAGATTTCAGCCATTCGAATTGGACCACCTCCACCGCCCTGCGGGTCTGTTCGCGGAAATCAGCACTGATTATTCAGGAAAGTTTAAATCGCTGAGACTAGTTTTTATCTATGTGTCAGACTAGTCTCAGCGATTGAAACTTTCCTGAATAATCAGTGCTGATTTCCGCGAATAGATCTGCAGAATAAAGCTCGGCCGAAACGGCCATGAAAAAATTGTTCGAGGTTTTCAGCCAGTTCAGTGTAGCCGAGACCAAAGGAAATCACTGACATGGCAGACTAGTTCACCAAGGTGTGGTTGATAGAAACACGGGTGTAGTAGGTGGTGTAACCAACCAGGCCAGAAGACATAAAAAAGTACTCACAGGTTCAGCAGGCACGTTGCGTGGGGTGCAAAATCTGTCCCTTGTGGTGGTGGTCCTGACAAAGTTCATACACTGACGGTTGTACTGCGCGTGGACCGGGTCGTCAGCGGGTACCGGAAGCGGCGCGCACTGAGGATTGGTCTGTACGTCAGCTGCGTACTGGCCGTCTTCTGTGCAGCAGGTGATGGGATTGCGATCTATCGGAGGAAGTCTTCATTAGTATACGTGGCTTCTCCTGAAGAGTCAGTCAACGTTTTTTGGTCCACTGCTGGACATATGCCTCTCTAATATTTATGCAGGCCTTGAGCGGTATGCAGCCACTGCTTACCCCCAACGTAACTGACGTAGTTCGACCTTGTGGGTGGTCTTTCCACGCTCCGTTTCTCTGTTCACGGCCGCCAAGTTTAGGTTACTGTTAATCCAACGAAAGTTTCAAGTTCATGCAGATGTGCGTGCAATTTAGTAAGTTTTGTTTTCATAATTTAATAGTTGTATTTTGATCATAGCAGAATTAAAGATACAAACGTGACTGTGTAACTCCAGCGGTGAGTGACATATCGTGAGTGATGATCTGGCCCCACTGCTGAGCGTTCAGGTTCCACACGGGGTCCACAAGCTGGCGGTCCGGGAACAGCAGGAGACTGATGGCCCGCGGATTCGGCAGCTGCTGGCCAGACCTGGCCGTTGGCCAAGCGTACACTCCTGAACATCGTAAACAATTATTTATTACCAAGAAACGTGAAAAAGAGGAAGGTAGGAAGAAATAATGTTTTGATATTTTTTTTTATGGAAACTGACACAGTTGGCTACATCACCTACAACATCCGTGATGTCAGCCCATAACACCGGGTGAACTTGGTGCCACGTCAGTGCTTACCTTCGGTCGTGCCGGCTACACTCAACTGGACGGAAAACACAAACTATTTACATAGCTATTTCGACCGACCTTGCATTCAGTGCGGTGGTATCAACCCGGGCGGTTTAAACCCTACCACCTAGTAATATAAGAAGGGAGTCATATCCCTTAGTCGCTTTTTACGACATACACGGGGAGAGATGCAGTTGGGCTATTCTTTTAAAGTACCGGCCCCACACGGTACATGGTGTAGTAGTGTATATTGAGGGACATAACAAAGACTGGACGAAAATTGTATTTGCCACAAAGCAAACAGAAATACATACATAACGTCACACTTGCTTCCCAATGGGGTAGGCAGCGACAATGGATCTCAATCTGCCACGATCCTGACATACCTTTGACGCTTCTTCCAGACTCTTCCAGAGTTCTTCAGCATAAATAAACAAATCACAACTAAATTTAATTCAAAATCGGTGTATAAAAAAAAGTTAGGCGAAGGTACGCTGGTTGCCAGTCATGCCCTTTCACAATTACAATGTGTGTGTGTTCATAACAAGTGGGCTGAGCCACAATTTTGATTAATTCTCTTAAAAGTTTACCTTTCAACTCACTGTAGTGTGCTAAAGTAGTACAATGTACGTAAACTTCAAGGTCGTGCAATAAGAATTGTGGTGATAAATCTGGCTCACGTACTCGGTCGCTCTCTCAGAGAGTTATGACTATGACCACAATGTTAATTGCCCCGATGTCATAATGCCAATGTGCAACGTCGTCGCTTACTATTAACCATTAACGAAAAATTTAATAAACACTCAGATAAAATTTCCAATTCAAATGACGTCGGAAAGGTAATTAAAAGAGCATTGATTTCAAAGGGCCTAATAAAAGTATTTATTTTAACGACGTGATTTGACAACGGAACAGTCAAACTTCAATTTATTAAAGAGTTCTTGATAATTACACCTAGTTCGGCAACCACAAATTACTAGGTTTTACCATGTTTTACGAAGAATGTTATTGATTTTTCACCTTGTGAAATTTTGTTGCCGGTACTTAAAAAGATTAGCCTCCCTGCATCTATCCCCGTGCATGTCGTAAAAGGCCATTAAGGGATAAGGACAAGGTGCTGTGCTAAGAGGCGACAGACAAGCCACCTCTCACCTAAGCATGGTCCTTCCACCGAGTCATACAGCAGGTGGGTCTTCGTGCCTTATTGTCTGCTTGTCCTAACACATAGTTCGTGGTGTTCGGTGCTGTTGTGCTGTAATTTACAAGAGTACTTCCAGCACAACACCGATTTCTCTGCTTACCCCGATTGTCAGGATTCAATATGTGGTATGTATGCTTCCGCTGTTACACGTTTATAATTCATTATATTCATTATTCCCTAGCAAACCATCACTGTGTGCTATCGCTTACATAATATAAAGTTGAATGAACTTTTATCAGATCTCGGTTTAAAAGCAAACACGTGTATCACCTGCGAACTTGGTGATGTAATGAATGATATTCTAGACTACGATAGTCGCTTATACCAAACAACTAGCACGTATGGTTCGTTCGGCAGAGGTAGTTTTAACATAGTCCGCTCGAGAGCCGATGCTACCAAATTTAGAAGACGCCCTTAGGGAAATTAGTGCAGTGTTGGTTTTTTATCGATACTCATTGGCTCATATTTTACATGTTTGTTTCAATTGGACGTAACATCAAAAATACATTCCTTGTCCTGTCCTAATTAGAACATTAATTGGATATACATAATACATAGTACCTATATTAAAATACTTTATTTTAAATGCTTTTCTGGAAGACAATGGTCGGTGTTGTAGGGCAATTCACCTCAATTGTTGTAGCACAACACACATTCGTCTGTCTACCCCGATTTTCTGTCCCTGTATGTTGTTCTATAATTCTTTGCAGTTCTAATTCTGACATTTCTGTAAGTTTAATTAAACAGTCACCGATTCTAATTTACCTATCACATCCCTTCCCTGTGATGCAACAAAATTTATTACCTACGTCAACTAGAAATAAATTGGACCAATATCGATGACTGGCGTTCGGGCGGCATCGAAATATGTCGGCCGTCTGTTCTATTCGACCCGCAGTAATTATTCCTAATAGGCCATATTTCAACACTAAGTCTAAGACGACCTCAATTTGTGAACCTAGGACGAGGTCCTCTCGCGAAGTCCTCTCCTCCCGAATCTCCTGAAGCGGAGCTTAGCGGTCTAGATTATTAGGTATGCGAGGACCGAGGATCGAGGTGGGCGACCTTGAACGCTTTTAACTAAAGTCCGTGGTCTGGGCCGTTATGAGTGAGTTGGTTATGCGGTAAAGATATGCGATTATGGAGTTAGCAAACGTTTTTGAAACAGGACGTTGTCACAATATCACCATAATACCTCTCATAATCGAACCTCAAACCGTTCTTATTCTGTCCGTAACCATTAACAGATATTTTCATGCATGTTTGCATTAAAAAAACCAGTCGAACTCGCGCACCGAGAGTTCCGTATCGCCATGTCATGGTCAGCGCCACTCACGCCATCTATGTATTAGTTAAAATGCTTCATACTCTTTTCGGTAGATGGCGCGCATACACTTTTTAGTTTCTTGTGTGGGGACCCCCGTGAATTTTTTACTTTTTCTTATTTTTATTATTTGTTGTTATATAACACATACATAACCATAATAACACATATTGTGTAAAAAATTCAACGGGCTACCTATTACGGTTCAAGAGATACAGCTCTCGGACAGACGGACAGACAGACAGACAGACGGCGTAGGCTTAGCAATAGGGTCGCGTACGACGGATACGGAATCCTGAAAAATAGTAACTGCACAGCTCCCGAACTAAAGTTGTATCTGCAGATCTATAGTCCAAAATTGAATAGAATGCATGATGCGGGTATGAAGACCCACCATCAGCGTATTTTTAAGGACGAATGTTATCCGAAAGAAGTCTGCAGGACCCCCGACAGTGGTCTCTGCAGACTATTGCAGGTACCGCTTATAGTCCAGAAGTTGAATAGAATGCATAATACGGAAATGAAGACCCACCATCAGCGTATTTTTAAGGACGAATGTTATCCGAAAGAAGTCTGCAGGAACCCCGACAGTGGTCTCTGCAGACTATTGCAGGTACCGCTTATAGTCCAGAAGTTGAATAGAATGCATAATGCGGGAATGAAGACCCACCATCAGCGTAGTTTTAAGACGAATGTCATCCGAAAGAAGTCTGCAGGACCCCCGGCAGTGGTCTCTGCAGACTATATCTGGTACCGCTTATAGATAGTCCAGAAGTTTAATAGAGTCCAAAATGCGGGAATGAAGACTTCACCATTAGCGTAGTTGTAAGGAAGAAGTCGTCCGTAATAAGGCCGCGTGATCCCCCACAGTGGTATCTGCAGGCTATACCGTATAGGTACCGCGTATAGTCCAGAAGTTGAATAGAGTCCAAAAGGCGGAAATGAAGACTCACCATCAGCGTAGTTGTAAGGCAGGAGTCGTCCGTAGGGAGTCTGCGGGACCCCCCACACTGGTCTCTGCAGGTTGTTGCAGGATCCGTCTATAGTCCTATAGCGGGACCGCGCGCAGAATGGCGGAGCTAGTCCACACGTGTTCGCTCCGGGATCCTGGTTTGCGCCTAGAGGCGGAGGGGGGTTGCTGAAACTGCAGAACTCTATGTTAGATGCTGTCTTTGAGTGTCATAACATTTATTGAACGTTACGATGTGGGATGTTGAAAATTTTTATTATGTGAGCGAAATATGATGAAACTGGGATGAAAGCTGAAATGATTGACACGATTTATTATGATGATGGAGTGGCATGACCAAATCTTGGTTGGTTTTAAATAGTGCTGACAATATGTTTTTTTTATTGAACGTATACAGCAATGTTTTAATGAAGAATGATGATACTTATTTGAAACTTTATCATGAATACCGATTTACCAGTGCACTATGTATGATACAGTGATATAGATACTATGTATGATACATGGTAAGTGAAATTGTTAGTGGTGAGACTTAAGTGTAAGTGTAATCTGCTCCACCTGGGATTGGCTAGACTGGCTCCATACTGTTGTGACGGCACCGACCCTGGAGTACTGGGGACAAAACAATCGGGTGCGTTACGTACATGTGCGAATTTGTACTTTGTTTACAGTGCAGTGCGGCTCATTTTCGCTTGGAAATTGTCAGAATTTCATTTGGAATGCTTAATGCAAACATTTGTGAGTCCCTCCAGGGCTTTTAACATGAAATGTATCAACAACTTCCATAAATAGGCTTACATGAGAGCGTTTACAAACAACATGTTGTGCGATTACATCTACAAGTGAAGAATTCTCTTGAACCTTGTTACAGCTTAGCTTGAAGCTCGTCAGGTGGCATGGTTCCATGGATGACTCAGCATTCAGATATGATTACCAACATTTTAAAGGGTGATTCTGATGAGTTAATAAAATGAATGACAATGGACTTTGTAATCTTTTCAAAAGATAAGAAAAGTTTCCTCGTCCCCATAATTTAATTTTTTCCGCATTTGTGCAACAAAAATGTATCACCATTAAAATGTTTGTAGTCTTTGCTGTAAAGACTGAACTTTGTACTAAATATTATGCTGATTCGTATTTTCATTGACCAAATAAATTATTGTGATGTGTGTGCAATTTATTATTGATTGATAGGTAATTGGCAACATTTTTTGCAATGGCTAACATTTTGTTTGTCAACCTACCTACAGTAGTCACAACGTACAAATGTGGGTCCAAAGGTCGCGCGTCGCGGGCACTGCACTGCACTAGCTCGACCTTTGGACCCACATTTGTACGTTTTGACTACTGTACATACTTATTTTATTACTAACCAAAATCTGCAAACGTACCTACTTGAATTAATTCTGACTGCGCTGCAAATATACATTGTATGGCTGAATCTCGCTGAGTTTAATACTTTACTATTGTTACTTATTGCATAAATTATTATTTATTTGACCGTTAATGCTAAAAAGCGATCCAGATTATATTTACTCCTAAATATAATATATAGAGGCACAGCACTTTATTTACTTGAGCTCTGAATCCTAAGGGTTTGTTCAAAATTTATTACTAAGGATACAAAATCCTAAGGGTGTAGTTAAACTTAACTAAATGTTTACGTTTACTGTGATAGTTTTAGATCTTTTAATTAGTATACAATATTTATGTTTTATTAATGGTTTTTAAGATTACTTGTATACATTATTAAATTAAGCAAATAACATTTTAACAAAATTGAAATGAATTACGTACCTACGCATGTTTTATGCACAAAAAAAGAAAATAACTGAAATAACTCTTTTACCTCAAAAATCCCAAATTCGAATAAAATAGAGCACAAGTCAATCCATAGCACTCCATCTCACAACACAACACAGCACCTGACGGCACTGCCTAACCAACTCGGAGCGAACTGGGCCGTCAGACGACAACAGCGAGAAGCATGAGCAAGCCAAGTATGACCGAACGGAAAGTATTCGTACGCACAGACAATAATAAAGTGCCCTACTAATGAACGTGCTCAAATCTGACGGGATACACACGCTAGATTTAACAGCCAGTTAGTCTCATACACAGAAGACATAACCTAACTTGACCGTAGTCTGTGTTATATAGCATAATATAAAATGGTCACCAAAGAGTTTGTATACGTAATACAAACTCTTTGATGGTCACAAAACGCCAGTTTAAAATGGCTTTCGGCATTCTTTGCACAAGTACCTGGTTACCTACCTAAGGAAAAATAAAGGTCGTTATAATTCTGCAATTAATTTAATTAATTTAATTTCAAACTAGATAATATATTGTGACCGTGTGTCTATCGCGAGTGTTTTAGCTCGTAACTTATACTAGCACATAGTATGCAGTGATTTTCTAAAACTGATATGGAAACAACTGGTGTTACTAACAAAAATGTTTTCTGTTTTCGTCACCAGTTTTCCACTCAGTAATTATCGCGGTTGCAATTACTTCATCGCAGCTTAAATAGATTTATTATTTTCGAATAATTTTTTTTATTATAGATATCATTAAATCGTCAAGAATAGTTTAATAATACATTATTATGTTAAATTAACATTACGTACTTGCTTGAATTACAAAATAAATTAGTTGTCAATTAATGACGAATTTGTATGTTGAAATAAATGGTTAAAGAAAGTTAATTGGTAAATTTTATTTTTCATTTTCATATTTTGATTATTAAATTAGAATGTATTATGATTTGCGTAATATTCTCAATGTTGTTATATGTAATAGTTTCCTTTAGCAGTTTAGCAGCAGTTGTTACGTTCGGTGGTCATTGGAAATAAGACACACCCTTAAATGGTCGAGCCATTGCATCTAGTTAGCGTGGATAATTTTTTTGTTTCGGGGGGGCGGGGGGGTGGGCTGGACTTAAGGACTTAAACTAACATCCCCCCCTCCCCCCCCCCCCCCCCTTCGGCACGCCTATGCAATAAGTTAATTCAATTAATTTTCTTTCTCGTGAACGTAAATCAAATAATAAAAATTCAACATTTCGTAGTATATGCTCTACCAGAAACGCAGCCCGCAGCGTTACACGAGTTGAGCAACGCCTTCGCTAAATTTCACGAGAAATTTACGAATGAACAAAAAGGCGAGTGCGGGCGGACACTTGTTACACCATTTATTACTCATATAATATACTCTTACGTATATAATAATGTAATTATTTTGCAATATACAAGTAAGGTATTGTTGAGCAAACTTAATCCAGCATTTTATGTTTTATTTTTATTTTTATGGACACTGACTCGGTTCGCTACATCACCTACAACATATGTACATCCGTGATGTCAGCCCGTAACGCCTGGTCGTGAACTAGGTGCCATGTCAGTGCTTCCCTACATTTCATTTCGGCGACACTGATATGGACGGAAAACAGGAACTATTTACATAGCCGTTCCGACTGACGTTTCATTCAGTGCGGTGGTACCAAACCAGGCAGGCGGGATAAACTCTACCACCTAGTAAGTATAGCCCACAGAGCATGAAATGCGCGCGCCCGCCCCTACTAAAGGCGCCGTGAGCGTGATAACTCTACAACGCCGTTGAAGCCTATGGGCGTGGCCTATGACTTACATATGTGTGTTGTGCGTGTGCATTTGTTTTGTGCGTGTGCCTAACTTGCTCCTCTTTGTGTGTAGTGTCGATACTAGCACACACACACACACACACATACGAAGCGCTAGCAGCTTAGCGTACGGTTATTGGGTTTCAAATATCATCGCTTAGGGCGCCTCTAGTAGGGGGCGCGGGCGGTAGGTATTTGATGCTCTGTGGTATAGCCCTATGATTATGGCCGATTAAATTTCATCACAGCAAAAAAAAAATGAAATTTCGGCGTACTGAGCAATCTAGCGCAGTGCGCGCGTTTATATGGTGAATTTTGTAATTTTTGTTTGTTTAAAAATTATTAGTATTTGTTTTTTCTTTTAATAATGCTGCTTTAGTGTCTTGAAAATTAAATTCCCTATACAATGACGTAAAATTTATTCCAAAATAATTATCCAGTATGGAGCTAGCTCGACATAAGAAATTAAAATAGAGTTACATTCAGAAATGTTTTTCACCATGAAAAAATACTGTAAATATAAAAAGCCTGTTTCAGTGTTTAGTAAATATTATCATAGCAAATTATTTTCTTTTTTCATATTATGTACTTCATAGAACTAAATTTTTGTTTGAAGTTTAAAAAAATATAACAATTTGCGTTTAATGTCCTTCTCTGTTAGTTGAAGTTACATTTCTCATATCGTTGCGTTGATAGGAGGAATCCGGCAGCTAGATTTTAACCGAAGGTGGTTAAATGGGCCCTTAGTCAGAAAGGAAGATTTGTAATACAATTTAAATGAACCTCATTATTTTCAATTCATTTCAAATTGTTTACCTATTTATTTCATAATATTTGGTTTTTTTTTTTAACTATTGGCTTCACACAGAGAGAAATCATAATTCGTAGAAGTTGCTTTAAGTCTGTCTACGTTATTCCCGTATCGAGTTTCATTTCAATAAATTTGAGAAACCGAATAAATGATCCATAATAGTAAACATGAAATATTAGCCTCTCATACAATAATACGAAAACACATTATTTTTCATTGCTTTGCGGTCAAATACCTTCTTACTATAGTAATGTGTAATGTGAGACACTGGGATGGCATTAAGCAAATAATGCCATCCATTAAGTTCTCCGGTTTTCTCATGGTGCGAAAATAAAATGATGTGTTAAAAACTAGACTATGCACCTATAATAAAAAAAATTAATTATGATAAGTATATTTCTATTTGTCTTTGCGAAATAATTGTGAATATATAATTTTATAATGTTATATATATCACACGCTGTATCCCGAAAATCGGGGTAAGCAGACAGAGTAATCGGTGTTGTGCTGCAAGTACTCTGGTAAATTATAGCACAACACCGACCACCACGTTTAGCAAAGTATTCGGACAAGATAACTATCAAGCAGCAAGTAAGGCGTGAGGCGTGAAGAATCACCTGCTGCATGACTCGGTGGAAAGACCGTACCAAGGTGAGAGGTGGCAATTCTGTCGCCCTTTAGCACGGTATCTTGTCCATGCTTCTATTCATTTCTGTATATTCAACTTCTACTTAGTGTCAGAAGAAACTCAAGCACTAAAGGTTTGAGCGGAATTATGAACGGGCCATAAGTCAAGACGCACAACAATGTTTGCTTATACATTTCCACGAGCGCCCCAAAAATACGGGTAGTTTGCCTTTCCGAGAAAAAAATCTGTGTCGTATTATTTGAAATGGCTGAGCTACCAGACTCAAGTGTCAATATTTTCGATATTGAAAACAAATGCCATACAAGAATAGCTGAAACGCAATACATTTCGTTTCTCCTTCCTTTCTCAAACATCTTCATCTCTCTCTCTCTCGCTCTCTCTCTCTACAACATATATTCGTAAGTTATGTATAGGGTTTGTTCATCTGTTTTATGTTCTATGTTTTATATTTATCCATCTGTTCTATGTTTTTTCCTCATACATATGTAACAACCTTCACCGGTGTATTACTCTCGTGAAATAATTTCACAGTTAGTTGTTCATAATAATTAAATAAATACTGTACTGAGCACTGAACTGAGGGGTTGTACTCACGACTAGTGTTGTAAATTGACCGTCAATCATTGATGTATATTTAGAGATATGCCCATCCCATACATTACTCCCGAAAAAATTTGTTCTCGACGAGAACTGCATAAATTGCAGATTTCACGGACAGCCGCTTCATACGGCGTGTGCAGCGCGTGTTGAGCGTAAGTCTTACTGTACCGAGTCTGTGGCGCAAAAGTGCGTGTGTTCAGCATGCCCGGTTGCTGTTACAAGTATTGTAACAGCTCAGATCGAAATTACGTAAAGAATGGCGTCTACTTCCATCAGTAAGTATTTATTTTGCTGGTTTTTTTCTCAAATTTTATGTTAAACAGATTTTTGTATACGTAATTTAATATAAAGAGCGAACGAGAAAGAGTAAAGCTGTGTTTTATGCAAGAGTAACAGTGACAAACGTTGTTGTTTGTTTCGCCTGAGCATGTTATGACGTGTTAAGAAGCCATGCTGACTTGTGTGACGTAGCTATCGCGTTCTCGTTCCCACTAGCCTACTGATCATAAGAGTGAGCGGAAATACGACAATCGCGCCGATGGGCGAGCGATGACAACTTTCTCGCTCACTCTTATCATCTGTAGGCAAGTGAGAACGCGACAGTAACGTCGTAGGGATCGCGTCACGTGACAGCATGGCGGTGTGTAAAATGCAAACACGAAAGTATCTCGTGGCAGGAGGCGCGGCGCGCTCCGATGCCCGCCGTTTACGGACATGAAACGACTATATGATGTAAGTGTGTGCTTGTGTGAGTATCACAATACTGTGTGTGAATGCACGCACACTTGTTAAGACGAAACGTAGTACAGGTTAAATCGCGCGACGTTCGATCTATAAAATTAGACATCAATGCCGTCAATGACCAAAAAGTCCCGTCAATGACCACTAAAAGAGCGGTCAATGACCGTCAACGTCCTAAAAAGTCGTCGCTTCGGCGTCGTCGAGCGACGTTGACCGTTGTCATCAAGACGTTGTCCGCTACCGACGCCGAAATTGAAACGTTGCCGCACTGCTTCTCGGGCAACGTCCATCGACAACTTCTGAGAACAAAATACGTTGTGGAGTCGCAATATTTTAGCGCGCGTATATAAATATAAAATAAGTGTGCTGTATGTAGTTGTATCATTTCATTATTATACTCAACATAGATTAATGTGAATATAAAATTACTTAAGAAATACAAATAGGTAGTGTTATAAAATGAGACTTTAATTAAACAAGACTTATAACTATTTTTTTAAGTTAATGTTAGGAAGTGTAAACATCTACTTTGCAGTATTATAAAATGCCCACCTAATAAAATTAATTAACCTTTTAACTAAGAACCTACACTAATAGTATGCAATATACTGGATAAGACAGGTGATTTAAATCCTCATAGCATATAATAAATAATTATTAAATGAAAACTATTTGAAATCACAAAAACAAAACTACTCGTAGGTACCTTGGAGCAAAATTTTTATTTTAAATTGTATCTAGCAACTCCATGGATGACCAACTCTCATTCCGTTTTCGTGTTCGTTAGAGCGAGCGAGCGGCGTCCATGACGCGAACCGTTCAGACGGACAGGTTGACATGCAAGCAAGTGTGCAAGTTACGTGCAGCATGCATGTTACATTATCTTGTTTGATACTTGCATACAATGTGGCCAGCAACATTTTGAATTTTTCCTATCATATCATATCATATCACATTTGAACATCATTTTTTCTTCATTGCACTACCGCAATGGAAATTTCATAAGCAGATAAGTATTGGTGAGTAACGAATGTACTTAAAACTAAAAAAACATTCTAAATATTGTAAGCGTAATAAATAAGATCGACGAAGCAATAAACAATATTTTGATAGCAGTCCAGCAAGATAGCTTTCTACTTGCCTTCTCTGTCCACTGGTAGGTATTATGCCAGCAGAACATGCCAGTGGAATGTTTCCTCGGCGTTGTCGATCGACCGCGCGCGCCGCCGCCGCACGCTCGCGACGACGACGTTGCCGTTTCGCGTCGACACGCGCCCCAAAAATACGGGTAGTTTGCCTTTCCGAGAAAAAAATCTGTGTCGTATTATTTGAAATGGCTGAGCTACCAGACTCAAGTGTCAATATTTTCGATATTGAAAACAAATGCCATACAAGAATAGCTGAAACGCAATACATTTCGTTTCTCCTTCCTTTCTCAAACATCTTCATCTCTCTCTCTCTCGCTCTCTCTCTCTACAACATATATTCGTAAGTTATGTATAGGGTTTGTTCATCTGTTTTATGTTCTATGTTTTATATTTATCCATCTGTTCTATGTTTTTTCCTCATACATATGTAACAACCTTCACCGGTGTATTACTCTCGTGAAATAATTTCACAGTTAGTTGTTCATAATAATTAAATAAATACTGTACTGAGCACTGAACTGAGGGGTTGTACTCACGACTAGTGTTGTAAATTGACCGTCAATCATTGATGTATATTTAGAGATATGCCCATCCCATACATTACTCCCGAAAAAATTTGTTCTCGACGAGAACTGCATAAATTGCAGATTTCACGGACAGCCGCTTCATACGGCGTGTGCAGCGCGTGTTGAGCGTAAGTCTTACTGTACCGAGTCTGTGGCGCAAAAGTGCGTGTGTTCAGCATGCCCGGTTGCTGTTACAAGTATTGTAACAGCTCAGATCGAAATTACGTAAAGAATGGCGTCTACTTCCATCAGTAAGTATTTATTTTGCTGGTTTTTTTCTCAAATTTTATGTTAAACAGATTTTTGTATACGTAATTTAATATAAAGAGCGAACGAGAAAGAGTAAAGCTGTGTTTTATGCAAGAGTAACAGTGACAAACGTTGTTGTTTGTTTCGCCTGAGCATGTTATGACGTGTTAAGAAGCCATGCTGACTTGTGTGACGTAGCTATCGCGTTCTCGTTCCCACTAGCCTACTGATCATAAGAGTGAGCGGAAATACGACAATCGCGCCGATGGGCGAGCGATGACAACTTTCTCGCTCACTCTTATCATCTGTAGGCAAGTGAGAACGCGACAGTAACGTCGTAGGGATCGCGTCACGTGACAGCATGGCGGTGTGTAAAATGCAAACACGAAAGTATCTCGTGGCAGGAGGCGCGGCGCGCTCCGATGCCCGCCGTTTACGGACATGAAACGACTATATGATGTAAGTGTGTGCTTGTGTGAGTATCACAATACTGTGTGTGAATGCACGCACACTTGTTAAGACGAAACGTAGTACAGGTTAAATCGCGCGACGTTCGATCTATAAAATTAGACATCAATGCCGTCAATGACCAAAAAGTCCCGTCAATGACCACTAAAAGAGCGGTCAATGACCGTCAACGTCCTAAAAAGTCGTCGCTTCGGCGTCGTCGAGCGACGTTGACCGTTGTCATCAAGACGTTGTCCGCTACCGACGCCGAAATTGAAACGTTGCCGCACTGCTTCTCGGGCAACGTCCATCGACAACTTCTGAGAACAAAATACGTTGTGGAGTCGCAATATTTTAGCGCGCGTATATAAATATAAAATAAGTGTGCTGTATGTAGTTGTATCATTTCATTATTATACTCAACATAGATTAATGTGAATATAAAATTACTTAAGAAATACAAATAGGTAGTGTTATAAAATGAGACTTTAATTAAACAAGACTTATAACTATTTTTTTAAGTTAATGTTAGGAAGTGTAAACATCTACTTTGCAGTATTATAAAATGCCCACCTAATAAAATTAATTAACCTTTTAACTAAGAACCTACACTAATAGTATGCAATATACTGGATAAGACAGGTGATTTAAATCCTCATAGCATATAATAAATAATTATTAAATGAAAACTATTTGAAATCACAAAAACAAAACTACTCGTAGGTACCTTGGAGCAAAATTTTTATTTTAAATTGTATCTAGCAACTCCATGGATGACCAACTCTCATTCCGTTTTCGTGTTCGTTAGAGCGAGCGAGCGGCGTCCATGACGCGAACCGTTCAGACGGACAGGTTGACATGCAAGCAAGTGTGCAAGTTACGTGCAGCATGCATGTTACATTATCTTGTTTGATACTTGCATACAATGTGGCCAGCAACATTTTGAATTTTTCCTATCATATCATATCATATCACATTTGAACATCATTTTTTCTTCATTGCACTACCGCAATGGAAATTTCATAAGCAGATAAGTATTGGTGAGTAACGAATGTACTTAAAACTAAAAAAACATTCTAAATATTGTAAGCGTAATAAATAAGATCGACGAAGCAATAAACAATATTTTGATAGCAGTCCAGCAAGATAGCTTTCTACTTGCCTTCTCTGTCCACTGGTAGGTATTATGCCAGCAGAACATGCCAGTGGAATGTTTCCTCGGCGTTGTCGATCGACCGCGCGCGCCGCCGCCGCACGCTCGCGACGACGACGTTGCCGTTTCGCGTCGACACGTGAGACGTGACGTCGCTCGCACTCACTCGGTCGGACTTAAGTAGCCGTTTGCTGCGCACGCACGCTTAGCATTCGCATTGCACCATTTGCACCACGTCACAGATTACTATTAGTTACTTCGTAACAGATGAATCTCTCCATAGAAAAAGTGACATACCTTCGGCTTTAATAGCCTAAACTTTTTACGTCGCCAGTCGCGGCGTGCGAAAATGTACCTAAACGAAAGAGCGTAAAGTGATTATTGCTTTGCAGCTGCGCGCCGACGCGGGGCCTTTAAGCAAACTCGGTGACGCTAGGTCTGCTACTTTCGATAAAAATATCAATGCATTATATTGTAAAGAGGAAATATGTGTGAATGTTTGTTCGCGAGCTACAGCACAGATTTAAAAATGTTTTTTTACTGTTAGATAGGTACCTATCTTTTTTTGGTTTAACATATAGGCTACTACTAACTTATGCCCGCGGCTTCGCCCTCGTAGTGTTTTCCGACCAGTTCAGTGTAGCCGGCACGATCAAAGGGGGAAGCACTGACATGGCACCTAGTTCACCCGGTGTTATGGGCTGACATCACGGACGTTGTAAAATATATTAGAGGAAGAAATTAGTTCAGCCCGAAAATACTTCAGGTAATCCTACCTACCTACCTACTACCCCTGTAGTTATTACTATTATTATTGTTACCTGTACGCATGCTTATCTAACTGATTTTATTCGGTATAGGTTAAAAATACATCTGCCAAGCGAATCCGGACTTATTGCCGGCGGAAATTACTTCCAGTCGACCTTTACATACACCTTTCTGCTTGGCAGAAGGCGGACTTATTATATAAGGAAGCCGACGTTTGCTTTAATGCAGATGAAAGCACGGACCGCACGTGTCGGTCTTATTAGACTGAGCGGCGGCGGCGCGGCGCGGCGTACTAACAAAAGAGTTAAAGGAAGCCGACAAGCGAACCGCCTACCGCTACGCGCCGCTAACACATGCCGCTAGCTTTCTTCAAAGTGTCGCGCGCCGCGCGTGCACAGCTAGAATTAATATGTCATGTTTTGGGATTATTCGTATTTGTAAGAATGATGTCAGTTTTGGCCAGACTCCCTCAGAAACTCAAGCGTAACACAACATAAACCAAAATACCTCTTTCCGTGTTCCGTACCTAAAGGGTGCCAAGGCGACCCTATTACTAAGCCCCGCCGTCCGTCCGTCTGTCCGTCCGTCTGTCAGCGGGCTGTATTTCTATTACCGCTATAACAACAAATAGTAAAAATATAAAAAATATAGTAATGTTAAATCTTAATTAATTAATTATCAAACTTTTAATATAGTGTTTTTAAAATAACGTTACATACCTACTTTTACTATGTGAAATTTTTTGTTTGTTTCTGTTTTAACTTTAAGAGAAAACGAGAAAATAAATTTTCCCAGTATTATAAACAACTTTTGCCAAGAAACTATGCATCTATTCGTAATGGTTTCCAAGAAAATAATTATTATAAAATTAATAAGGACGGAGCTGCGCGGCGGCGCGGCGCAGAGGTGGGCGCGGGGGTAGGGGGGGGGGGGGGGGAGGCGGCGCGGGAGCTGCGCGCGAATCTGCCGCGCGCCGCCTCCGCTCCCCCGCGCCGCCTCCGCTCCCCCGCGCCCATCTCCGCGCCGCGCCGCTCCTTCCGTCCTTATTATTTACAATATTATAGTTCATTTTTTAAACAATTTGTCGCCATCGCCAACGATTTGCTTTTAACCCTAACTATATTCATTTGTTTCACTCGTTTGCAATTATTACAGGTAAAAGAGAGACAGCGCACAGCGTACTGCGTGGCGTGATAGCGCGTCGCGCGCGCGGCCGGTGCAGCACAGACATCAAAGCGACGCCGCCCGGGGCGGCGGCCCTTTGATGTCTGTGCGCAGCGCAGCTGCCTACCTACTTAGCTCATGTGTTGCTTGCATGCGTTGCGTCCAATACAGTGCGTAAATAAGTAGGTAAACATCGACATTTTCGTCGTCGTTCAAGGTCGCACGTTGCACACACACGCACGCGCGATGTGTGTTGTGCAGCGCAATATAGTAGATACCTACCTACAAACGTTGGTTACCTACTACGATTCAAATAATCAACCTACCTACACTAAATAAAAGGAGATAGGTACAAAGTTTACGCCGCCACTCTGTTCAATTGTCAATCTAGAGTCTAGAGTATTCCATTGCAAGTCCTTTCGGGTTCGGTTGGTTTGGTTAGGTTAGTTTTATAATAAATTTAATTTAATATTTCCTTATAGAAATACGTGTAGGGTAGACTATTCGCACCGCACTCATGCATGCCCAGTGCCCACGAGTGAATTTCCGTGTTATAGGTATGTTGTTAGTGATTGAGTGCTACCTACCCTGTTAGCGCTGGAAAAAGTCCGGGGTAGGTAGGGTAGGTACTCGTATGATTGATTATATATATATATATATATATATATAAGTTATTGGAGTGTAGCCCGCTCTATTTTTTTCAACATAGAATATTACCATTTCTTTTATAGTTTTTTATTTAATCACCTAAGTAGGTACCTACATTATATCAAGAAAAACTAATAAAAATTTAAAAGAAGATCCACCCTTCTGCACACGCGCGGCGCGTCAAGAACGCCTGGCTCACTCCTTATGGAAGGCGTCGCGCGGCGTCGTCGTGCCGAGCTTGCGGCGTCGCATAAGAGCCGTCAATGACCGGTCATTGACGGACGTTTTCCATTTTTTGGAAGTTTTCCGTTTGGTCAACGTCGGTAATTGACGGCCTTTGCATCACTACTCACGACTGAGGATCGCATGGAAGTATGGAAAGGCAAGGAGCTGCACGGTAGGTACTTCCGGTCTCTCACGGGACCGGATGTAGACCAACTTGCTAGGATTATCCACCAGCAACTTGCCTTAAAGTTCAACCTTGTGGGTACCGAGTATAAGTACAATCCACCGCTAGTTCTCGAGAACGGTCATGTCACACTTTATTGGGACCGGTCAATTATCATATCACAGACAGGACTATTCTCGCGAACAGGCCTGATATTGTGATAGTAGACTGGGAGGCAAGGTGCGCAACGCTCGTCGATAACGCCGTGCCGCACGATGGTAACCTCGTCAGTAAGGAAGCAGAGAAGATGTTA